>CM037591.1:115158536-116502036 GCA_021018995.1 Chloranthus sessilifolius | reverse complement strand
CTTCCGTAGACCGCCTGTAGTCCTCGATTACGCGCCCTATCCAGAACGTGCAATCAATTACACGCCCCACCACTGGCGCGTAATTGGTCCCTAGTTGGACCAGGCTTCTAAAACCCTAACACGGCCCATATTCCCTAATCATGCGCTCCCTACAAGGCGCACAATTAGTTCTAAGTGAGTTGGAACTAGAACTCCCTGACTGAGCCAGTCACCCGGTCACTCACTGAGCCGTGACCAACCCAAAGTTGATTAAGCCCTTCGGACAGGGCGTGGAATCCAATCACATGCCACGAGCACGGCATGCAATTGAAACTGACCCGACAATTATGCACCAGCCCTCGAGCGCATAATTCATACACCTATAAAAAGGTCCCTACCCCACCACCATTCAACACCAATTCATTATTTTTCTCTCCTCTCTTCTGCGCTTCTTCTTAGTAAAAATTTAGAGGTTCTCTCTGGCCTCCCAAACAAGGGGCTGAGCTACTTTTCTAGGTTTCTAGATTTGTAGACTCTTCTTTAGGATCCCCAGGTAGTCTGGCTAGCTAGCCTTGACTCTCGAAGAAGTTCAAGAAGGATAAGCTCTCTTAGCCCTAGATAGCCCTAGGAAACCCCTGCCTAAATTCTTAGCCTAGAGCCCATTAGGTCCCTAACCTTCTCCAGTTTTCTCAACCTTAGCCACCCCGATTTGCCTAAGGGAGTCTAAGGAGGGTACCCGAGAACGAGGCCGATCCTCCCAAGCGTAGAGAGCCACCACCCCCTTTTTTAAGTAGGATTAGGAAGATTAGGAATTTAGACTAGATAGACCTTAGGCTATTGTTAGCTGCTAAAGTTGGTCAGTTGACCTTCAGTGAAGAAGTCCGCCTGCATTTTCCCATGCATGATCAGTGACGAGTTGCAACATTAATAAACATCTGCAGCTAGCGATTGTATCACCCAGATATTCTTCATTTAATATTCATCTTTTTCTTTCAACATTTAATATTTCCTAGTTTATTATTCTATCACCTTCATCTAGAGTTCATGTGGACCGAATTGGGCCACTTATTTCGGGGATAAAAAGGAACATAGAAAAAGCGTGTACCAATAGTCACCATTTAGGTCGTAAACTAACGGGACCGTAGAAGCTGTTAACAAAATGGTCGTTCACATCCTTGAGAAGATAGTCATCACATACCAAGACTGGAGTGTAATGCTATCTTTCGCACTTTGGGCCTATCGAACGTCAATCCGTATTGCTACAGGAGCTACACCATTCTCTCTTGTGTACATAACAGAGGTTATGCTACCAGTTGAGGTTTAAATGCATTCACTCTTGATCGGTTTTAAATTGTATCCTTGCAAGTGCACAAGGTTTCTTGAAGCATGGTGAAATCAAGGGTGTCGAATCCATAAGGAAGCGTGAAATTTAATTAATTTCTAGAAGCGTAAAATGAACCTAAGGAAGTACCAAAGGTGATATTTATCTATGAGAAAGAATATCAACTACATAAAATTCAATTAATAAAATCTAAACAAAGCTTATGCAGGGAAAACAATGAATAACCAAACAACGATGAAAAGATGATGAAGGAGTCTGCAAACCCTAAATTTATAATTTTTCTACAATCAATCACATAATTTCATATCAAACCAATATACCATCATTTAAGTACAAAAAAAATGAATCATAAAGAGTGTGAATATTGATCCGGCATATCCTATATAAACACTATAACTCATCCAACCACGGCATGAATCATGTGAAAGGCATAGCGTATCTCACATTCAAAATCACAGTAGTAAGAACCAATTAGACGACATCCTAGATCAGTCTACAATATTAGATCTAGGTGGAATGACCCTTTTATGGTCGTCGATAACCAAGATCGGCATCAATAAATGGGCATTCGATGATCATATATTAAGCACACACTACTAGCCGAATGATTTAATGATTATAATAAGAAATTATAGAAATGATAGTAAATCAATTACTCATCTAGGGCCTCCTTGAACGAACGATTTTAGCCGTTCATCTCTGATCCACACGCAATGCACGAATCTGAAACCATCATAAAAACACTCTTTGATTTATCCAATGTTTGGATCTTTTAGGAAAAGATCTGAAACCTTACAAAGCTTTGATTCCTAATTACAATCTAATTATATAAAAAAAATTAAAGCTAAAACAAAATGAAAAAGTAAGAAGAAAAATCCTAAAGAAAAACTATAAAAAATTGTCCAAAAAGGCCTAAAAAGAAGTATGCCCAAACCCTAAAAACTGCTTTGTTTATATATGGCTTGGATTGAAAATTTGTCATATATAGGTCAATCGATTGAATTCCAAGATTTAATCGATTGAATTCAAAATCTGATTTTTGGTAGATTTATTTGAATTTGAAATAAATCGATTGATTTTAGGAAATCAATCAATTTGAATTTAAATTCGAATTTGAGAGGAAATAGTTGTCATTCAACTCAATCGATTGATTTAAAGTCAGATTTTGGGCGGCAGAACAGTTTTCATAACCTCAATCAATTGACTTTCAGAATTTAATCGATTGAGTTAGACTTGTGATATTTTTAATTCTCTAAGCAATGGCTGGATCAATCAGCTCTTCCATGGATTTCAGTGTTTCCGTTGGCTCCATGGTCCAATGCTCTCAAGTAGCCTTAATTATGCACTTTTATGCTCTTATAAGATCCAACGGTCACGAACACCTGAAACCACTAAAACTAAAAAGCAGCCGTCAGATAGCCAAATGTTAATATTAGGATGCAAAATATGGTTATATTTTGGTGTAGATCACACCCCTAAACCTACACTTTGCTAGTCCTCGAGTAAAGAGAATGATAAATATGTCGATAAACTAATAACCTAAAGAAAATAATAAATACCACTTTCGTAGGGAGCACGATTGCATTTAGTATATGTAATAAACCTTTATACACCTAGGTGATCCCTAGTGGAGGAGTTGTGTCTCCTGAGGATTTACAATGAAGATACTCACAAACTTCCAAAAATAGTTTTCAAAACCATCCATAAAAGAGTTTTTTAAAATAGGTTTATATAATATATATACCATTAAAATAAAAAATCAGTAATCATTTCAGCATGCAAATGTTCATTCTCAAATACTGATGTTATGATAGTCCCACTGTTGCTTATTCCAATTAACCCAATGTTCCAATCCTTAGACCAATTTTTCATTCATGCCTAGAGTGTCATGTGTGCATGTGCCAATGCTTAAATCGTTCCATTGCTTGATTATTCCAATTCGGCAATCATTAGATCTCAAGTCCCGACTCAATCCTCACCTTAGATATACACTGAAAATCGAATCGCTCCGATGAATGGTTTACATTTTCACCCACATGTGAGATGGAGTTACAACACGAATTAAAAAAAACTCACATAATATAAGAAAGATGGTGCATCAAAGAATTTAAGCGAAATAATCTCATAAGGAATGATGTTTATATCTTAAGCATGATATACCAAGTACCATAGTCATTGCATCATCACTCTCCATAAGGCATTTACCAATCGAGATTGGATCACGAAGGTCTTTTCTAAGGCTGTAATGGGGCCCGAGTGAAGGTTATGAAAGAAAGGGGAAATTGGATTCAAATTTCTCTGAGAAACCGAAAAAAGAAACACATTTGATTTTCGCATTTTTCACACTTTCTTTCTCAAATTTTTCAGAACTTTTTGTTTTTGCCCTTTCTCAATTCTCTTATTCTTTTCATTCCTTATTTTTCTCTTTTAGGTATCACCTCATATTCTTTTATTCATTTCTTATTTTTCTACCTCTTGCACACACACACATATATATATATATTTTATTTTTTTTCTTTTTCTCTCTCATTTTTCAAGTATATTTCTATCATATGCTCCCTGCAAGCATTACTACCATGCCTCTCTTGCTATCATCCCTCTTTCTCAATTTCTCAGTGATTGAAGGTTAAGGTTTTGCATTTTTTAAACTGGTGTGGAGTATGGTTAATCAAGAAATATTCAGGGTAAAATTTTTCAACAAGGCTCAAAGGGGTTGCGAAAAGGAAAACCAATATAAGGTGGGGCATTTTAGGCACAAATGAGCCAATGATGGCCTTTGATCATTTCCTTTCAAGATGGTAATAATACCTATTTGTCTTGAATTTAGACACAATGAGTTCTAGCTCAATGATATAAAGCATGCAAAATAAACAAACCAATAAAAAATATATGAGATTTCAACAATTACGCACGAATTCGAATTTATTTAGCACTCATCAAGAATGAGGTAAAAGTTCTAAACTCACGGGTTTTAGACTTTCTTAGGATCTTAAATTTCATATTTGAACTAATCTTTTGATTTTTAGACCTAAGCATGGCAAAAGTTTAAAAACTTTTCTAGGCATAAAATTCAAACTAATCTTTAAATGTTCACAATGGAATTAATTATGTTAAACAACAACAGTTTTACCATGGCAATAATAATTAAAAATTAAAATTTTACATGCTTCAGTGACTACAATTTGAAAACTATGCCAAAAATAAACAACGATGGTTTTTTTTTTTTTTCTTTTTTCTTAACATGGTATTGAGGGTGCATGTAAAATGTGATCAAACATATACTGCAAAATTTAAAGATCATGAACCACGCATTTGAGCACACCACCCCCAAACCTAAGTGGTGCTATGTCGTCATTGCAAAAAACTATAACATTAAAACAACAATAAGACAGTCAGAAAAATATTATAACAAATCGGCATAAGCACCAATGATACTCGCTCAATGTCCCTTTCAAAGGAGGAGGGGCGGAGGAGGAAGAGGGAACATGTAGACACCCAAATTTGGCCCAAGGCCCGATCGAAACACCTTTCGAGAGAGGTGCAATTATGAACTTTTGATGACATGTATGGAACCCTTAGGAACCTTTCCAAACCCTTAGGAATCACCCTAGATCCCTTAGGAACCTGACCCGAACCTTTAGAAGTCAATCCTGAATTATGAACCTAAACCTAACTTATCAAGCAAATGGTTAAGGAGGGGCGCACCGGAACTAGCTACAGTCCTCTACTGCGATCGAATCTCATACCATTAAAAGGTAAAGGTCGTAAGCTTTCCAACGGTCTAAGAATCGCCCCAATCGGAGGTATACATAAAAAGATATGACAAACCGAGCCCGAGGAGCATAAGAGTAAAATCAAGTGGGCCCCCTTAGGGATTTGGCGCAACTAATAGTTGTGCTAGTGATAATTTTGGTTGCACCAGGCCACTTCTCCCAGGATTTAAGCCTGACACAACTAATAGTTGCGCCAGTATTAATTGTGGACCCCACCCTCGCGAGCTAACTTCCAGGCACTGTTTAAACACTGTTTTACAATACATTTGCTTGGCGTAACTATTAATTGCGCCAGGCATATGAACAGTAACCTCTGGATTTTTTCTCAAAAATCATGATTGGGGTTTGACTTGTTGACCACCTTGACCTATGGGGTGTGTTTTGCTAGTTCTGTGGCACCCATTCCCTACCTATTTGCAACCCTTCAAGTGGCTTAAGGCCTCACCCCATCATCCACCATTGGAGGACCTTCTCACACATCTTAAGGCTCCAAAAACCATAGGAATCCTTACATGTGAGATTACCTAATTACTAAACCCATTTAGCTCTTAAGTGGTCTCCTAATCCACCCATTTCCTATAAATAGAGCCCCCCACCACTTGGTTTAAGGGTTAAGAAATTTACTTAAGAGAGAAAAAGCTCAAAGTGAGAAGTTCTTCCTCCCTTTTGTGCACCATTTTCACCTAAATTCCATAATCTCCCAACCTCATTTCACGCTTGTTCTTGCATCAAAAACCCTTAGCCTAGGTGTGTGTGATCCCCTAGCCTCCCTTCCCTACCTCTTAGCTTCAAGCCTTAGGAGTTAGCACCCCATTTTCTACCATATAAGGCCTTTAAAAGCTCATCCAAGCAAGCCACGCAAGGCTCTCCTACGATGCTATAAGGGCTCGAGGGCTCCGGCTCTCCCCTTTCTTCTCTTATCTCTTTCTAGCTCCCTCCATCCTCCCATTTGTGCTGTTATGCCGCCGACTTTTTGGTAGGAACGGAGGGGCACAAATAAGATTCTAACTCCTTTTGGACAAGAGGGAGCTATTTTCCTTTCTTTTGCTTCATTTTATTTTTGGCCATAAGTAGAGACCGCATTAAGCAGGTTGATCGGGTGCCTAACACCTTCCCGATCGATAACCGAAGCCGCTACCCAAGAGCCTTTGGTGTGGACCGGATTCAGAGTCATATTTTTAGCACTTCGGTGCTCATAAAAATGATATAGGTATCCCGGGACACCAAAAGCTCCAGGTGGCGACTCTATATTTTTTGTAAGCGAGCGCATCGCCGCAATGGGACTATCACAGATCCCACGGTTGCACAGATGGCGACTCTGTTGGGGCTTGTAGAGCTTCTCCTTGAAATTTGGCCTCTTTATTTTTATTTTACTAACCATTTTGCTGTTTTTTTTATTATTTATTTTATTTTATTTTTGTTTTACTCACCCCTATTTTTCCGTCATTTACATGCCTTAGCCGATCGACGGACCTACTTGTGCATTATCTTTATTTTTTCCTTACATTTACGTCATTTTTGGTGCCTTAGCCGATTGGCGGGCCTACTTGTGCAAACATATTCTGACAGTTGACGCCAGCCCGTAGTGGCGGTACGGGATCATCACCCCCGGTCTTTGAACTAAAGAAAACTTCCAAAAAAAAAGAAGAGCTTTGAAAAAAAATAAAATTTGAACCAAGTTAGGGAGCTTAATCGATTTGTTTTTTACGGGATAGATTTTCAAAGGGTTGGATTTAGGCACACATACAACCGCCCAGGTCTTAGTATGGCGGCAACCCTTAGTAGTGATGATCCAAAAAAGTTCCAGCCCACCTAGTATCTAAGAAGGCGCTTGCGCCGGAGGTATATCGGGTGGGTTCACATTCCAAAGCTTAAAACCCTTGGGGAGAGTGCTAGCGAGTTATACCGGACTCAAACCAGTTAGGTGCAGTAAGGAGAGAATCGATCACCAAAAAATAACTCAGTTCTCGAAAGGCTATCTTCCACAAAAAACCAAAAAAGGACTCATTTCGGGTGTTAGTGCCTACTGTCATCAGTTCTAGAGCAGTTTTTTTTGCCTGGCGCAAGTATTAGTTGCGCTAGTGCAAAAAAACTGGAATTTATAACTGGCGCAACTATTAGTTGCGCCAGCCTTAAAATCCCATTTTTTACCTTGGCGCAACTAATAGTTGCACCAGTGTAAAAAAGTGCCCTTGCAACCTGGGCGCATGTATTAGTTACGCCAGGTCTATTTAACAACACACCAGTCCGAATCTGTGGCCTTCTTCACCTCCCGAGTCTCCCGATCAGTGTGCTTAGTGCCTTGTTTAGGCCCGCCATCTCCGACACCCAATACGCCCCGCCGGCCAAAAGAGGGCAACTTTTGTTTAGCTCATTCCGAGAGATCAGGTTATTTGCCTCGATTTCTGTGCCTTCAATAGATCGAAGGTTCTCCTTCAATTCTTTCGAAGTGCGTCGGAATCGTAGCCGCGGGACTTGAATTAGGGTACGAGTGCCACCCGAGAAGGAAATTCTAAGGCCTCGGAACCTTTGTTTTTCAAAAACTTTTTCAAAAAAAATCAAATAAAAAAATAATAAAAAGCAAATCAAAAACTAAAAAATAGTTTGGGGTTCCGGCACAACGGCATCATCTTGCCCTCCGCCGTCCCATAGGGGAAGAAGGAGGAGGATTTTTGGGCCTCATCCAAGGCACCCTTACCCAACCCGTTCCCGTAGAATGTCGTGGGTAGTGGACCCGGCTTACACCGATCCCGGCTCATCCCCGCCACATTCTCCAACCCACTCCCATTCAGGAGAAGTTTTTTCCACCATCCCCCTCACCCAATCACCCTTTGTCGTTACCGACCCGTTTGGCGCCCCCATTTTCCCAACCACTACCCCCCAAAATATCCAAAGTTCAACCCCCCGTTCTCCATCTTTTTCCCAAACCATACCCATGCCAAGTCCAACCCATTTCCCTTCCACATCCACACAAAACCCATTCTCCCAATCCGCACCCATGCCCCATTTTCCATCTTCCCCATATAGACCCAATCCACCATCCTTTACTTATGTCACTTCCTCCCTATCCAACCCCCAAAAATCCCCCCATCTACCCGAGTCATGCCTGTTATTTCTAGGGCCATGCCCGATTTTTTTCAAACATCCACCCCTAACATCTCTAATCCTTCCACATCCTTTGCCCCACCTCAACTCTCCAATCCACCCCATACCCTACCTCTTACCATGGCCATGCCCGATCATATCGGGGCCATGCCCAATTTCTCCTCCATCCCATCTCCACCACCCACATCCAATCCCCCCTCCATGGCCATGATGGAGGAGATGTTCCAAGCCTAATCCATATGGAAGGCTTCTCAAAACACCTCCCCTCCTCCACACCCCATGTCCCTTAACCCATCTCACACCCTAGCCAACCTCCATGCTTCACTCTCCCATGATCCCCATCAACCCCCCATAATTCAAACCATCCAAAACCCCATCTCCCACATGCCCCAAGGCCCATTGGCCCAAAACCCCATCTCCCACATGCCCCAAGGCCCATTGGCCCAAAACCCCACCACCCATGATCTCCAAGGCCCTATGGCCCAACACCCCATCACCCATGATCTCCGAGGCCCAATGGCCCAACACCCCATCATCCATACCCAAGGGCCCATGGCCCAAACCCACCAATGGCCCATGGCCCATACCTCTCAAAATCCAGTGGGCCAGACCCACATACCCCAAGGGCCCATGGCCCAAACCCATTTGGCCCAAGCCCAAACCCTCCAAGGGCCCATGGCCCATACCCACCAATGGCCCACGACCCATACCCCTCGAAATCCAATGGGCCAGGCCCACATACCCCAAGGGCCCATTGTCCAAACCCTTACCCAAGGGCCCATGGCCCAAACCCATTTAGGGCCCATGGCCCAAACCCATTTGGCCCAAGCCCAAACCCTTCAAGGGCCCAGGGCCCATACTCACCAATGGCCCATGGCCCATACCCCTCAAAACCTAGTGGGCCGGGCCCACATACCCCAAGGGCCCATAGCCCAGACCAATCTGGCCCAAGCCCATACCCACCAATGGCCCATGGCCCAAGCCCTCCAAAGCCCAATGGGCCATACCCATCAAGGCCTAATAGGCCAAGATCCCCCAAATCCCATGTCCTTTACCCAAACCCAACCTGATCAAGGCCTTGTGGCCCAAACCTACCTCGGGCCGATGGCCCAAGCACCATTCTCATACCCTCCACAATACCCCCAAAATTTCACTCACCCCCAACTTTCACAACCAAGTCAAACCCATGTCATACCCCAAGACCATATCCAAACCTTCCCCCATATCCAATGGACCCATTAGGCCCCACCCTTAAACCAAACTACTACTCATCCCATCACCCCACAACACCTCCCTTACATTCAAGGGGCTCACCCAACCTATATCCAATCCAATCCCATCCAGTCCATGCAACAACAGTTTGAGAATCCCGTCCTCATTGCACCTTACATAGATCAGCAGTATGAGGAGGACGAGATGAGAAATAGTGGTGCTTATGTCGAGGCAGTGACCACTATTAATCCTCCACTGGTAGCTACCCCACCCCCAATAGCACAAAGCGAGTCCCGACCGGCTATTGAAAAAGTAGGCCCCATGTCCAAAGAATCGGAATAGTGAAGGGAGAAACTGGACAAGATCCAGAAACAGTTGTTGAAGATGGGTGGTGCTAAAATCCACGCCACAAATTTCACCGATTTGGGTATGTTTGCCGAGGTCCCCTTGCCCCCCAAATTTAAAATGCCAGTATTCGACAGGTACAATGGCACGGGCAACCCGATTGCACACCTCAGGTCCTATTGTGGGGACATGTGCTAGTACGGGAGGGGGGGGACGAGAGACTGCTAATAAAAGTCTTTCAAAAGAGTTTGACCGGTCCAGCCCTGAGGTGGTTCACGTCTCTTGAACCCTCCATGATGAAGACGTGAAAAGATCTGACCCACTTATTCCAAGATCAATATGTTTACAACATAGACATTGAGCCGCGTAAGTCAGATTTAGCCCGTCTGAGGTAGAACGCGAACGAAACCTTCAGCGATTATCTAGGGTGGTGGAGGGCACTAGCAGCTCAGGTCAGAAATAGAATACTTGATAATGAGTAGATAGAGATGATCTCAAAAAATACTCTGCCAGTGATCTTAGACTTTTTGGTGTACCAGCAGCAGTCTAGCTTTACAGGTCTGGTGAGAAATGCTAACTGATGTGAGGATGCCATCAGGGAGGGCAGTCTAAATAAGAACAAAAACTGAGAAGAGGACAAGGGCCAATGTTCAAAACATTGCCAATACCAGGCCTAATAATAACGTAACTCCGTTCCAATTTCAAGTAGCACAACTAGCTCCCATCAGGACAGGGCCAGTACAGAGAGCCAGGAATGGGCAGGGAATGCAAATGATCCCGGAAAAGAGAGCCCGTTATGATCAGGTTTTTATGCCCTTGGGGTAATCTTTAAGTGTACTTTTACCTTTATTAATTGAAAAGGGAATAGTAACTGCACTCCAACCACGACCTCCTCCCAATCCGATTCCATATAACTTTGACCTGAATAGTCATTGTAATTTCCACTAGGGCCCGGGTCACCTGACTGATGACTGCTTCCCATTGAAGCACACTATCCAAGATTTAATCGATGCTAGAAAGATCATTCCCCCTGTACCCACCCAAGCAAACTAGCATGCAAATATTCACTAGGTTCCTTTGCCACCACACCCTATTGGAATAGCAGGTCCCAGACCCACCATAGGGATGGTAGAGGAAATTAAGGAAGAGTATGAATTCGACCCCTCTGATTATATCAGTAACAAAGAAAAAATTTTGGTCCCCTGGCAACGAGACCAAGAAGAGAGAACCATTGGGGTGATTGAGCCCCTGAATCTGGCAGCTTATTTTCCAACCCCTACACCAGCAGTGCACCGCTAGATCTTAGGGCCTATTTCCCATCACCCACCCCCATCAACTACGTACAAATAAATGTGTATCAACCATATTCCACCACTCCCTTGAATTACCCCATAAGCCATCTAGCCCCCAATTCTCCACCCGCACCCATCAATTACCAATGGCCTACATCCACCCCATTATCCCCATTTCAACCAGCCATAAATTCTACCATCCCTTTTAATTCCCTAGCGGTCCATCAAACCCCCAATCCTCCGCCCTCACCCATCAACTACCAATGGCCTACGCCCACCCCACTACCCCCGGTACAACCATCGTTAAGCTTCACCACCCCTACCTGGCCCAATTTTGCCACCCACCCATCCATCACCAAGGTAAGCCAGGTCTTACCTATCATCCCAAATACATCGGTACATGCACTTCAGATACCAGCAGCCATACCTTTCCAGCTCTCAAGACCAACCTATGATCCACATCAGGTCTCACTGAGCTACGAGCAAACAGATGTCAATGCCGGCGACAGTAGCAGGGAGGGGGCCATGGACTTTGTCACTAGGTTGGGGAGAATCTCGAAATAGCCCGAGGCAACAATTGCAGCAACTGCAACAACAACAACACCAGTACCAATACGGCCAGAGGGGAAGAAGGACAGTGCAGTCCACCCGTTTGAGAAGATGAGTCGGGAGCACATTCTCGAGACTCAATTAAGAAGGATGCAAGCCCATATCACTGTTTAGGATCTTTTGATGATGTCCCCACTCCATTTCCAAGCTCTAATGGGGGCATTAAAGAATTCCCATCTGTCCCAACAGGTGAGCCCAGACGAGGTTGGGCAAATAATCGGACAGGTGATGGCACCCAATGCCATTTCATTTTCGAATGCAGATCTGTCGGAGGAGGGAAACAGTCATGCTAAATCCCTCAACATTACTGTTGAATCCGAGAACATGATAATTCCTTCGATTCTAATTGATAACGAGTCGACTCTGAATGTGTGCCTGTTGAGGAGTGCCACCAAGATTGGCGTGGACCCCTGTATGCTAAGGCCGACAAGGACTAGCGCTTGGAGATTTGATAATACAAGAAGAGAAATAATGGGAGAGGTTGATCTAGAATTAGTAATTGGGCCCATGACCTTCTCTATACCTTTTCAAGTGATGGATATCAAATCTTCTTTTAATTTATTGGTAGGACGCCCGTGGTTACATGAGGTCGGGGCGATACCTTCTACCCTCTATCAAAAGCTAAAATTCATATCCGGGCAGAAGGTGATCACCATCATTGGTGAAGGGCATGATGAGAAAGACAAGGCCACTCATAGAATTGAAAATCCTAAAGTAATGGATGTGCCACATACTGAAGAAGACACCGACCTCCACAGTTTTGAGTATGAGGTATCGGTAGTAGGCCCATAACCCCCGAGAAACATCACTTCTACAACCAACGGTGGAATGGAAGCAGCGGAGGCCATGCTCCAAAAATGGGGCTATCAGAAAGGCCGAGGGCTCGGGCCTAGATTACAAGGCAGAAGAGAGCCAGTTGTTGCTAAGGGGCAGAAGGTCTGATTCGGGTTGGGATACAAGCCCACAGAGGAAGAGGTCCGAGAGGCCAAAGAGAAAGCGAGGGTTGTTGCAGCAGCAAGAGCTCGAGGAATCAATATAGAAGAGAAATCTCGCCCTAGGCCGCACATCAGGGAATCATTCGTCAGCGCAGGGGTCGTAAAGATCGACTGAAATGGGGTAACCCATTTGACCCCACACAAACCCACAACCCCAATACATTCCACCAATCCCTAGATCTCCCTTCCCAGCCTGGAAATAGATTTGGCTGCGTTGTCCCTCTTCGAGGAACGACGGCCAGTACCTGAACAAACACCCCCTATGGTAAATCACCACAAAATGGTATTGAGATTTGAGGATATCATTTCAGACAAAATGGGGGGTCAACATGATGGAGGCTCACTCCAATGAGCCATATCAGTCCACACCCTCCATCCAAACAGGTAAAAGAGCGGCCCCTCAGATACACAACTGGGCATCTTTGCCCCAAACTCTGAAAGCAGGGAGTGGCCTAAAGTTTGGCACCTGTTTCCCAAAAAAAAAAATGTATAAAAAGTGAGATAAGCCCTTAGCAGACAATACCTTGTATATACACAGGCTGGTGCTGCCAAGGGTCCATCTCTGAAGAAATACAAAACCTTAAAAACATTAAAAAAATACAAAATCCCAAAAATATAGAAAAATTACAAAACCCAAAAATATTGTCTTTTGAGATTCTGGATAAAATCACACAAAAGGATGCCTTAACCAAAATGCCCGTCCCACATAAAATCGACCCCTTTCCTGTAGAAATATAAGAAGAGGTAGGAATTATGAGTTTGTACGAGGATATCACCTTGGAGGAGCTCCCCAATGAGCACATTGACCGATTTGCAGACTTTGAGCATGGCCCTACCCTCGTTGTCGAAGAGATCGAAGACGTCAATCTAGGGACTGAGGAGATTCCCAGAATAACCAAAATCGGAATGTCACTATCTCCTGAGGAAAGAAAAATCTTGATCGACTTCCTTCGAGCATACCAAGACATTTTTGCCTAGTGGTACGATGACATGCCTGGTCTGGACATCGATTTGGTTGAGCATGAGTTGCCTCTCTACCCTGATATGAAGCCGGTTAAACAGAAGTTGAAACGTCTCCGACCTGAGTGGATGTTGAAAGTCAAAGATGAGGTCATCAAGCAGTATGATGCAGGGTTTCTCATGATATCTAAATACCCATAGTGGCTAGCCAATATCGTGCCTGTATTGAAGAAAGATGGAAAGGTCCACATATGCATCGATTTTCACAATTTGAATAGAGCGAGCCCAAAAGATGATTTCACATTGCCACACATCGACATCTTGGTCGATAACACTGCTAAGCACGGGATGCTTTCTTTTATGGATGGATTCTCAGGATACAATCAGATAAAGATGGCAGAGGTTGATCGCAAGAAGACAGTGTTCATTACCCCCTGGGGAACCTTTTGCTATCGGGTCATGCCGTTTGGGCTGAAGAATACCGGTGCAACGTACCAGAGAGCTATGACTATGCTATTCCACGACATGATGCTCTGAGAGATTGATTGGATGTTGACGATATGATAGCCAAGTCACCGGAGCGAAGCGACCATTTGGTAAACCTTCAGAAGCTGTTTGAGAGGCTGAGAAAGTACAGGTTACGTCTAAATCCACAGAAGTGCGCTTTTGGTGCTATGATCGAAAAATTGTTAGGATTCATCGTCAGCAGGAGAGGGCTCAGGTCGACCCAGTCAAAGTCAAAGCCATCACTGAAATGCCACCACCATCTATCGAAAAAGAAGATAGAGGGTTCTTAGGTAGAATACAATATATCAGTCGGTTCATTACGCAAATAACTCCAATCTACACACCGATCTTCAAACTACTAAGGAAGAACTCGCCCGTTGAATGGAATGATGATTGTCAGGCAGTGTTCAATAAAATTAAAAGCTACCTCCTTAACCCACCTGTGTTGGTACCACCCGAGCTAGGGAGACCATTCTTGATATATCTTTCCATGACAGAAGTTTGATGGGATGTATCTTAGGTCAGCATGACAAGATAAGAAAAAGAGAGCAGGCCATCTACTATCTGAGTAAGAAATTTACTGATTATGAGATGCGCTATTCTCATCTAGAGAAAGCATGCCTGGCTCTTGTATGGGGTACTCAGAGGCTCCGCCATTACTTGCTATCTCAGGCCATTCTACATTTGGGCCGCATGGACCCGTTAAAATACTTGTTCAAAGAGTCAGTTCTCACTGGGCAGACTGCACGATGGCAGTTGTTATTGTTTGAGTTTAAAATCACATACGTCACTCATAAGTCAATCAAGGGGCGGGCACTCGCTGATCATCTTGCCGATAATCCTTTGCCAAGTTATGAACCTTTGAGAATTGAGTTCCCCGATGAGGACATCTTTTTCATGACGGAAGACGATACTGAAGAAGCAGAAGAATTATGGGTAATGCACTTTGATGGGGTAGCAAATGCCGAGGGTCAGGGAGTTGGTACCATTTTGATTTCTCCGAAAAGATCTCACGTACCCGTCTCTATCAATCTAAATTTCCCTTGCACCAACAACATGGCCGAATATGAAGCTTGTGCTGCTGGTCTACAGGCAGCTCTCGATCTAAATATAACTCACCTTTCAGTGTTCGGTGATTCGTAGTTAATTATATGCCAGACGAACGGTGACTGGAAGATGAAAGATGAGAAACTGATCCCTTACCATGAGCACCTCGAGGATTTGATAGCTTGCTTTCAAGACGTGACATTCTCATATATCCCTCGAATGAGGAATCGCTTCGCCGACGCACAAGTGACATTGGCATCAATGATAGAAATCCCGCATGGTGCTGATGAGCCCGCCTTCTGCCTCCAGATTGAAGAACCTACAAAGCCTGATGATGAGCCACCTTGGTTCTCAGATATTAAGAATTTTCTCGAGACGCTAACCCTGAGGGTACGTTCAAGACAGATCGAAGGGCCATTCAACGTCTAGCAGCAGGTTACATTATTTGCGAGGAATGCCTTTACAAGAAATCGTATAATAACATCTTACTCAAGTGCCTTACAGAAAGTGAAGCAACCAATATTATGAAGGAGATCCATGAGGGAGTATGCGGAGCCCACATCAACGGCCACATGCTTGCTAAGAAAATTCTGCGGCAAGGATACTTTTTGACCACTATGGAATCAGATTGCTGTAAACATGTTCAGAAATGCTACAAGTGTTAGGAACACTCCTGTCTGATACACGCTCCTGCCATTGATCTACACTGCATGACCACTCTTTGGCCATTTGCTACCTGGGTCTTGACGTCATCGGAATGATTAATCCAAAAGCATCAAATGGACATCAGTTCATCCTCGTCACCATTGAATACTTTACCAAGTGGGTAGAAGTGGCATCATATGCCAACATCACAGCCAGTCACGTCGAGAAGTTCCTCAAGAGTAATATTGTGTGCCGATTTGGAGTACCAAAAGATATCATCACAGACATTGGCACCAATTTTGCGAATAAGCGCATCCGAGCCTTCTGTGAGCAATACAAAGTCAAGCACCATCGCTCGTCACCTTATCAGCCTCAAACTAATGGAGCTGTGGAAGCTGCGAATCAAACGGTCATCCACATCCTTGAGAAAATGGTCATCACCTACAGAGATTGAAGCGAAATGCTGCCATTTGCCTTATGGGCCTATAGAACATCGATCCATACCGCTACAGGGGCAACACCATTCTCCCTTGTGTATGGAACTGTGGCCGTCCTACTAGTTGAGGTTGAAGTACCCTCGCTTTGAATCCTTATGGAATCAGGCTTACCTAAAGCAGAAAGAGAGAGATCTCACTTCGAACAATTGAACTTATTAGACGAGAAGAGACTCCTAGCCTTGTGTCACACTCAAGTATACCAGGGGCGAATCGTACACGCTTATAATAAACGTGTCCGCGATCGAGATCTGAAGGGAGGAGACACTGTACTGAAGAAGATCTTCCCATCCCTCCATGCCGATCCGAGAGGCAAGTTCAAGCCAAACTGGGAAGGACCTTATGTCGTTCAAGAAGTACTATCGGGATACGCCATCCGCCTCACCACCATGGACAAAGATCATCTTCCTAAGCCCATCAATGTTGGATACATTCAACGGTTCTACTCTTAGTCTATCGCGATAAAGTAAGTATTGGTGAAACAGATACGTGACTGCTTAAGAACCACCCAAAAGAGGCCATCATTTCAAGCATAGTAGCCAAAAAACATCCCTAAAAAAGATGATATCTTTTGTTACCCCATTTTGAGCCTAGGCCTTTCTTTCAATGAACCACTTCCCTGGAAAAGAAAAAGTGTGTACATATAAAAAACAAAAAAGAGAAAAAAGGAGATGAAGTAAAGTTACTATCAAAATCTAAAAAAATCAAAAAAGCAAAACCTCAAAAAGAGATTGCCTGAAATAGAGTAAAAAGAATAAAAAAAAATGTAGAAAGAATCACGGGGCATGTACAGTAAAAACCCCCAAGGAAGGAAGTATGTCGAGAAAATTGAAGTCGTATCAAGGAAACCCTTTTAGCCCATCATACCTTCAAAATTCTAACCTAACCCATAGCCAAGCTACACCCTAAAGGAAGCCCTCTTTTTAGGTTCACAAGCAGTCATAATATCTGTTAAGTCAACACGAGCCGAGTTATGAGACAACACCAGAACCCCATCTAGTCGGCTATGACAGAATCGACATCTATGTCATGGCTTTTGAAAAAATAAAAAAATAATAAATAATAATAAGATAAAATAAAAATACAAGTTCAAAGCAAGATGGACGTGGTGAAAACCCGAAAGGGCGCTACGGGTAAAAACAGCGAGTTTGTGCGGACCAGGTGAAAACCCGAAACGACGCTTGGGGTAAGAGAGCTAAACCCATGGACGTGGTGAAAACCTGAAAGGGCGCCACGGGTAAAAAAAGGAGATAAATAAAAAGAAAAAAAATAGAAGAAGAAGAAGGGTTTGAAGTGATTGATTCATGTTTAAGGAGCCCTCTTGGTTACTCTCTTCGATACCCTTTTTCGACTGGGCCACTCATGCTAGTTCGAATCGGGTCTCGACCAGAATTATCTTTGTGAAACTGCTTTGTCAAACGTATGACCCAAGGTAAGGAGAAAGGTTTGACTCAATCCAAAGGGATTGACGTTCCAATCTTGGTAAAGCTTTTAAAACTCACCCAAGATCTGACTACCTAAGAGGGGTTCGACCATGCTCAAAAGAGGACTCAGGGTTTCACAACGTGATTAAGGCACCGCACAGAAAAAAATAAAATTATATATATATATATGCACAAAAAAAAATACCAAAAAGTCTAAATAGATGTATATAATAAACTACCTTTCATTTACAAAATGCACCGCTTACACCACATCCTAAAAAAATAGCCGGTATGAGGACTAGCGTGCTTTCCTTTTTACAAATAAACGAAAAACAGCAAAAACATGAAGAAAATATATATACCAAAAAAGTGTGTATCTGTAAAAGGGTTTTATGCCCCTTTTCTGTGTATCTGATCTTACAAAAAGTTCTGTATGCAGGAAGGAGTTAGGGGCCCAGCTCACGCTTTAATGCGCTAATCTCAGCATGAAGGTCATCTTTCCGGACATTTCGCTTAGTCAACCAGCGACCATGCAGGCTCTTATACCTCTTCGGAGAAGAGTTGGCGGCTCCAAAAGTGACGCTCAGTGATCCCTTCAAACGGAGGACCTCGCTCTCTACTGTTTCTACTCTAACCTTTTCATGGACCAAAATCTCTTGCAGGACCCTCTTCTCATCAACCAGTAGCTCAATGCGGGCTCAGAGTGTCGTCTCTTTTGAGTGTCGTCTCTTTCTTTGGCCAAGGGTCTCCAGTGTCAATGATCTCTGATAAATCTAGACCGTCAGCAGCAGGTCACTCAGTCAATAGCCAGGCCTCATACTCAGGAGAAGCTTGAACCGAATCTCCCTGCTCGATATCACACATCAGTGTCGACTGGCGTGTCTCCCAAAGAGCAGCAATTCAATTTATGTCTCTAGAGGACCCCCTAGAAAAGATCAAATCATATAAAGGGGGTTTGGTCTCACAAGGCACCTGCTGAGGGCAGCCGAACTGACGCAACACTCAGAATGGGAAGTAAAAGATGCTGCCAGTCAATCCTAGGAGGGTGATGCCCTCATGGTCTCTAGAGCGAACTACTGGGAAGGTCCGGTCCAACCTAGGAAGCCTCCATGTCAGCTCGACATCGGTCAACCAAAGTTTTAGAGTTGACACATCGCCCTGTGGAAGCAAATGGCACCTACCCAGAAAGCACTGAGTTGCCTCACCTCGAGCAATATAAAAGCGGGGCATAGGCCCCAAGATAGCGAGGTGCTCACCCAACTAGATCAGAAGCAACAAGGGGCACCCCCGAAGGCCCTCCACCTTGTCCAAAGCAAATGAATCAAGGCCTCAATACAACTCGGTGAGCACCCAATGCATCATGGATTAGCCCGCCTCCAGCTCCGTCAAAATGTCACAAATTGCCAATGAGAAGCTCCCCGCCCCTAGTAAAGAAGAGGATTTCAGAGATGAGACCGATTACTAGAGCTTTCACGTTAAAAATATTCCTAACAGGCAATCTTCGGAGACTTTCGTCATCGAAAAGTTCTTTGAGGAATTTTAGCGAACACCTTGTGGGCCCCCCAATGAGACATTTCTCATACTCGAGTTTCTTCAAACTGAGAGTAAGGTGAACGAATTTGGAGTAGCCTAGCTAAGGGAAGACTCTTGCAAGGCCCCTGTGAAGCTTCAGGCCCGACAGATTGGATAGCTCCTCAAGGGTTGGGGTTAACTCTCGCTTCCCAAAATGGAATACCTGGGAATTCACATCCCAAAATGAAGCGGCAACGAAAAGGAGTTCCCACCGTTGAGGAACCTCTAGAAAGGAAGAAAGGTGAGATAGACCAAGGCGCTCAAAGTCAACGAGCTCACTCTCATTCAAGCTCCCAAACCAGGTTGTTAGAAGTTTGGGTCCCAAGCCCAAGGAAGGGGGTAAATTGGCTCCAGGCCCTCCACATAAGGGAGGGTTAGAAAGCGGGTCCATGAACGTACAAAGATCTTCTGAGAAGACAAAAATTGATGTATGGTGATGGACCCGCCTTGGAAAAGCAAGAACAAAAAGAACCGGTCAAAAGGGCCAAGACAAACAAAAAGAAGTGATTTTTAGACTAACTCGGATATATAAGGACCCACTACTCCTCAGGTTAAACAGGGCGTAACTATTAGTTGCGCTAGTGTTTTTCTCCCCCAGGTTGAGCCTGGCGTAACTAATAGTTGCGCCAGCACATTTTGGTCCCCATTTATGCCTGGCGCAACTAATAGTTGCGCCAGTACATATTTTCTGGGATTTCAACCCGGCGCAACTAATAGTTGCACCACACTACAGTCCCCCCTCTTCAGCCATCCCGGGACCCAGCTGTGGGGACTTACACCCCTTTTATTTTTTCACACACCATTCACTAACAGTTTGGCAATTATTTTGTTTATTCATATGCAGGACTGATCCTACATCAAAACATATGCCCAAGGAGTCGCTTTCTGAGAGCATTTTGGGCAAACACATCCTACAGAGAAACAGGTCCAATACAAAGAGATCATGGCATAAAATCAAAGCAGAAATTCTAAAAATATTTTCCAAAAATAATGACCCAAAGTAACACATCAACCATCCCCAAAATAATTAAACAAATCAAATTCCACTGAGTTTTCAAAACAAAACCTAAAAGCCTATTCCTTGCTCGCGCCCTTTGATTTCTTACGATGGCGAGAGGAGCTCTAGAAGGTCCAAATGTCCCCCACCCTGGACCACGCCTGCGAGATCCTATTGACTAAAGAACGCGACTCCTTAGCACGAGCATGCTACAAGGCACAGTCAAAGTTGAGAGTCAGGATCAATTAAGGGACAAATGATAATGAAATGAATGAGAGGAGTAGGGCAGCAAGGTACTCACCGTCTCCACCTCCCTAAGCTCTCCAAGATGACGATGGTACTCCGCATATTCCATGGCCGAGTTGAAATCCTACGTTCGTAACAATATAACATCAATTATCGGGGCAATCTTAAAGCATGTACAATAGGAGGCTGAAACGGAAAGAGATTGGGCCGTCAGCAGACTTACCCCTGGAACCACCTCAGGAGGAGGGACACAGGCCGCCTCAGCAGAAAGCCGCACTTGTCGATCCATGTCCGCGCAGAGGCCCAAAAGGAAGCTGTCATCCAGGCGCTGGAAGGTCCCATAGACCACAGGCAGATCGCCACCAGGGATACCAGCATGAGAAGTACTTGATGGACCAACACCCGAGGAGCCCTCGCTCGAGGGACCCACACCAGAAGGGCCAGCACCGGAGGGATCTTCCCCTGACATATCAGCTACACCGTCCCGCCTTCACCATCTGAATCATCCCTTGGAGCAAACTGTGAACAAAATAAAGATCCTCTTAGAAGGAATGAAGGATCGAACTAAAGCATAAAGGGAACTAATCCAAGCTAGGAAGAATTACCTGGTCGAGAGGGCCGCTGAATGCAAGAAAATTGGTGCTAGGTACAAAGCGCAAAAAGATAAATCGGTACGGCATGCACTCGTACCAAAGATGATAGTCCCTGAGCACATGGAGAGCATGGATGGGAAGCCCATTGTTAAAGAAGGCCGCGGTAAGCTCCTCGATACTGCCAACAGGATACCAAACATCAACCGGAGGGTCCACAGGTATGGCATAATAACCCTGGAATTGGTGCATGACTCGCTCCCCCAGATAATAGAATTTGGCCCACCCTCCATAGAAGAAAATAATGCGGCGATTGTTAAATAGGCGGGAAGAGTCTACAGCTGCTCGATCTCAGAAGGGGGATGCAAGGTACGGGTCAGGGAGGATCTACCCAAGTCAAAAGAAAAAAAGAGAGAATCCAAGCAGTTAGCACATCAGTAAAGGGAGATTCCCGTGCTAAAAATAAAAAAAGTTGAAAGAGAGTTTTACCTACTCAGGAACCATCAAGTCGAGTTGGGACCTCAGACCCGTCTCCAAGTGCTTTAAGCCTACATCGCGGTGCCGGGCCTGATTTCAATTGCTGAGGAGGGGATAGGTAAGCACTTCCGAGAAAAGAAGCGGCCACCCAGGGTGAAAGTGATGGTATCCCCTTACCTAAAAAAAGGGGGGCATTGCACAAGAGCAGCTCATTAGCATATGGATCATTCAAAAAAAAATGGCAAAGGCAAAGGAATGAGGAAATACCTCCAGGGCGGCCCAAAATCCAACAGTAGACTTTGAATCCCTGGTCGTGACCCGAGACAAATTGTACATCAGCCATGCATACCCTGCCCCTCCCCAGTCATACCTGTGGACGTCACCCTAGTTGTCCATCACACTCAGCAGGGCTAGGCTGACTCGGCAATCACTCGCATTGGTGAAAAGGGTCTTACCAAGCAGGACCAAGAGAGTAATGCGGGCAAGGACGATCGCCCACTCGGGCGTGATGTAGAGCACGCACCCTGGGTCAATTCTGCATCCACTAACTCATCGTGTATAAAGTGAGGTCACAAGACATCTTGACCTCGCAATGTGGACCCAATCAATCGAATGATGTCCTCTCTACTTGGCACCGTGAGATCGGATATCAGTATCCCCCCTATCCTGATGCCAGTAATCATGGCCTAGTCGACGGGTGTCAAAGTCATCTCTGCATACGGCATGTGAAAGGTCATTGTCTCGGGGTGAAATCGTTCAATCAAGGCTTTCAGATAGGCAGCGTCGGCCCTCATGGCGGGGCAAGATAGAAATTCTCTGAAGCCCACCTGTGCCAGAAGGACCTTTACCATGGGAGGGACGTAGAGGTAGAACTCGTGAAAGTCGAGCCACCCCTCGCGAAACACAATATTAGGCAGGTCTTGCACCCAAGAAAATACGCATCAGACCACAAAGGCAAAGTAAAAACTACATAATAGAAATAAATTGAACCTCTCTTTTACCTTGCCCGCTATCCCAAAATTTGAAATGTGGGTATGCTGTTGGTGAAGGAGGCCGACCCGGGCGGCCTCGCCCTGCATCTCGAGCCATGGGCCCGCTCTCCGATCTACCCAGATGAACTGCTCCCCCCGTGGGCCGTACACTATCTCAGGCCCCTCCTCGTGGCCCTCCTTAGGAATATGCTCACCCTTGCCTGACATGCTGGGGTAACAAAAGGCAACCACATTAGAATAGACCAGTGGTAAAGGATGGTTTTTGTGCAATATACCAAGGGAAGGTGAGTATGCTCACCCTCTCGTTGTTCATGGTCAGGAAATAAAGATGCACACATACATAGGCAAAAAAAAAAAAAATCGTCATCAAAACCAATGGGTCCTTCCTTTATGCCAAAAAAAAGGGGGGTTTTAGAAAAAAAATCCTTTTCTTCATGGTTCATAAAATCAAAAACAAAAAAGCAAACAAAAAAAAAAACTCCTTCAAAAAAAAATCCCTCCCTTTATGTCCATCAAATCGAAAACAAAAATCCTCTTTTACAAAAAAAAAAAAACTAAAACCAAAAAATATATATAAATCAATGCCTTAGTTTTCAAACAATAAAATTTTCAAAGGCAAAATCCTTTTCCTTAATTAAGTATAAGAAAGAAAATAAAAAAAAAATTCCTTTGATTAGTTTTCAATATATATAGGAACTAAAAATCATTTTTTTATTAACCTCTCAAAAAGAAACAAAAAAAAAACAAACAAAATTTTTCCCTTTTTCTAAATAGTATCCTTGCTTGGTATTCAAGATAAAAACAAAGAAAAATAAAAAATAAAACCCCTTTTCTAAGCACCAATAAAATCATAAACAAAAATTATTATTGTTTACAAATATTAATAAAACCCATAAAACCACAAAAAAAAAAACAAAAAAGGGGCATTATTAAGGAAAAACCATTCACACATCATCAATCAACGCTTACAATGGAAATAAACTATTTTTTATCTAGGAATGCAAGATCATGATCATATTTGCAAGAAAAAGCAAGAAAAATCAAAGAAAATAGGTGTTAAATGGTTACCTCTTAGAAGAAAAAAAGGGTCTTTGATCTAGCGTGAGCCGACGATCGATCCACACAAGCAAAGAAACGGCAATGAGGCACGCGTAGAGGCAATGTAAAGGAACCCTAGGAGGGGGGCAGTTTTTGGTTTCAAAGAGGAAGGAGGGGGAGATAATTTTGAAATAAAGCCCCCCAGCCCGAACTCGGGCTATTTAAATTCCCCCCAGCCAAGCTTGGCGCAACTAATAGTTGCACCAGGCAAAACGTTTCCCACCTTTTGCGCCAGGCTATTTTGAGGCCTAGTTGCGCCAGGCTATTTTGAGGCCCCTAGTGGCCTGGCGCAACTAATAGTTGCGCTAGGCACTTAGGCCGGGTCTTGGGCCTGGTACGGGACAGAGGGGAAGACTGGCCTCCCCACTCTTTTTGTTTGTTCTGTCGCTCCCGGCAAATGCACGCGCTCCCAAGGCGGCATTTCAATCATCCTTCGACTTGCCATGAGAGTCGTGCTAAAATAAAAGTGGATCGAGATCAATGAGCACCCCGGTCCTACACAGGAAAATATAAAGAAAAATCCTAAAACAAATCCCCACAGAAAAGCCAGAAGCATTCACAAGAAAAATCTACATAAAATAATGGCTTCAAAAATCCCAAAAGAATCACATAAAATAATAGTTGAAAATTTCAAAAAATCGCATAAAATGATAGAAAAATCAAAAACAGGTTTGTATTCCCCACAGAGACGCACAAGCATAAGGCGGTAAAACGTCAATATTTTATCCGCAATGCAGTTGTGCCATACTAAAGTCCTGAGTCGGAGGTTCACCTCGGATTTTTGGATCCTACTTTAAGGAAGGAGCAACAGTGTCGGTCCCAGTTAAACAGTCAATGTTTCGATCGAGCCGACTCCACGGCTAAATCTTTGCGACGAGCATTCTGTTTTGGATTCATGTGAACTTAAGTGTCTTAAGCTTCAGATTCTCCATTGAAAATGGTCAATCGTTGGTTGAGACCAACCTGTTGAGAATGAGATTACGTGTCAATCAAACTATGTACAAGCATGAATTCAGAAGGGTTCATTTCCCTTTTTATTTTCTGTAGGCTTAAAACCTGTATGGGCAGCGGTATCCCTGTAAAGTATACGCCATGCGTCTGGGTATCCGTATGATGATCGTTTGTCCCCATAAATTGTACACCGGCGGGTCCGAGTTGGGGCTTCCATCGCCTTTGTTGTTGCTTATTGCCCCTGATGGGTGCATGATTATACATAGTTAATTGATGTTTATGATCATTGTCAGTAGAGATCAGGAATGGATGTCCCTTCATGGAGATACCCCAATATTTGGTTGGATCTATTTAAGGTAATCAAAGCTAGATGCTCTAGGCCATGTTAATCTAAGGCATGCCTTCAAAATGGCACGCACTCCCAAAAAGTGTTGTGACATCTATTCACTTCGCTCGGACAATCATGCTAAATAAACTTCAAGGTCGATGAGTTCGCCCAAAGACCTCGAACTTTCAGCAGGGGCACCCGCGAACAGTCAAATGGGGCCATCAAATGCCTTGTAGGATTAAACGCAAACTGAGGAGCCTTGCGTATGCTTACTTCAAGCCTACCTTTGAATGTGAGTCGATCTCCCCCGTTTTACTCAAGAAGCTGTTGCATTCATAATGAATTTTAAACATCAGATACCTATAAAATCATCTCGAGAAGCGAATATCTTTCCCCACTATAGGGAGTTCACAACTCATTTCACCTCGGTTATGCCCAGTAATGTCGCTAAGCGCTTGGGAACCGATTACCTTGAGAAACGAATGTTTAGCCTGGCGTCTCAGGGCTTTTGTTTTCTCACCGTGTTACTCATTTGATGTTTGAAGTTCGTTCTGAATGCAGCGGACCCATAAGTAATGCCTTGGGCCTCTTCGAATGCCTCTTTTTCTTTAGCATTCGATCATTAGTGATCGGATACCAAAGAGGGGCATCTGTAGACACCCAAATTTGGCCCAAGGCCCGATCGAAATACCTTTCGAGAGAGGTGCAATTTTGAGCTTTTGATGACATGTATGAAACCTTTAGAAACCCTCCCAGAACCCTTAGGAACCTTTCTAAACCCTTAGGAATCACCCTAGATCCCTTAGGAACCTGACCCAAACCTTTAGAAATCAATCCCGACCCTTAGAACCTCTTCTGAACCTAAACCTAACCTTATCAAGTAAATGGTTGAAGAGGGGTACACTAGAACCAGCTACGGCCCTCTATTGTGATTGAATCTCATACCATTGAAAATTAGAGGTTGTAAGCTTTCCAACGGTCCAAGAATCATCCCAATCGGAGATATATATCAAAATATACGGTAAACTAAGCCCGGAGGGCATAAGAGTAAAATCTAGTGGGCCCCCCTAGGGATTTGGTGCAACTAATAGTTGCGCCAGTGATAATTTTGTCTGGCGCAATTGTTAGTTGCGCCAGTATTAATTGTGGACCCCACCCTCGTGAGTTAACTTCCAGGCACTGTTTAAATACTGTTAGTTGCGCCAGGCATATGAACAGTAACCTCTGGATTTTGCCTAAAAAATTGTGATTGGGGTTTGACTTGTTGACCACCTTGACCTTTGGAGTGTATTTTGCTAGTTCTATGGCACCCATTCCCTACCTATTTGCAACTCTTCAAGTGGCTTAAGGCCTCACCCCATCATCCACCATTGGAGGACCTTCTCACACATCTCAAGGCTCCAAAAACCCTAGGAATCCTTAGATGTGAGGTTACCTAATTGCTAAACCCATTTAGCTCTTAAGTGGTCTCCTAATCCACCCATTTTCTATAAATAGAGCCCCCACCACTTGGTTTAAGGGTTGAGAAATTTGCTTAAGAGAGAAAAAGCTCAAAGTGAGAAGTTCTTCCTCCCTTTTGTGCACCATTTTTACCCAAATTTTAGAATCTCTCAACATCATTTCAAGCTTGTTCTTGCATCCAAAACCCTTAGCCTAGGTGTGTGTGATCCCCTAGCCTCCCTTCCCTACCTCTTAGCTTACAGCCTTGGGAGTTAGAACCCCATTTTCCATCATACAAGGCCTTCAAAAGCTCATCCAAGCAAGCCACGCAAGGCTCTCCTATAGTGCTACAAGGGCCCGAGGGCTCCGACTCTCCCCTTTCTATTCCTATCTCTTTCTAGCTCCCTCCATCCTCCCATTTGTGCCGTTATGCTGCCGACTTTTCAGTAGGAACGGAGGGGCACAGATATGATTCTAACCCCTTTTGGGCAAGAGGAAGCTATTCCTTTCTTTTGCTTCATTTTATTTTTGGCCATAAGTAGAGACCGCGTTAAGCGGGTTGATCGGGTGCCTAACAACTTCCCGATCGATAACCGAAGCTCCTACCGAAGAGCCTTTTGTGTGGACCAGATTTAGAGTCATATTTTTAGCACTTCGGTGCTCATAAAAATGATATAGGTATCCCAGGACACCAAAAGCTCCAGGTGGCGACTCTATATTTTTTGCAAGCGAGCACATCGCCGCGACGGGACCGTCACAGATCCCACGGTTGCACAGAACAGCTCAGGTCACTCCCCCTTTATTTCTTTCTTTCTCTCTTTTTTTTTTAAACCATAAAAATCCTACTAATTAAATCTAATAAAAACAAAATAAAATAATTTACAAGGGGCTTGGGTTACCTCCCAAGAAGCGTTAAGTTTTTATTTTGTGGTCTTCAGTTGAACCACCCTTAAGCTTCGATAGGAACGAGAAAGGGCCATTCATCTGGCATGTTTTGGTTGCCCTTTCTATAAATTAGGGGCTTGACGATCTTTGTGGGTGGACTTTCATCCACCCTATAAACCATGACATATTCGGATTCATTGAGTGTTTGGAATTTAAGAGCACCGAATAAGTCATTATTTAAAACCAATTGAATTGAGGATTTGTCTAAGCATTGTAGAAATGGATCAATGGGCACATAAGGTGCCTCAGAAAGACTTGTGTCCTCCTCATGCAATTGTTCTTTTGGTATCAGAGGAGTATCACAAATTGATTGGCTATCTTCCACTATTTCAATCATATATGGGCCAACAATCTCTTCCTTGTAATCTACCTCATGCCTGCCCCAAAGGGTCATAGTCTCAACCTCAGGCTCATGGGCGGGAGTAGTTTCTCCTTCTAACTCTTGGTCTTGCAGGAAACTTATAGGTTGGCTAGGCAAGGTATCTACATTCCTAGCCATGGTAGCAACCCACTGGTCCATTTGAGATTGGAGTATTTCTTTCATCATAGTTAACATCTGGTTTTGAAAATCAGAACACAAATTTAACAATCGATCTTTAAACTTAGAACTCCATGGGGATTGTGAGTATTGTGGGTCAAATTGAGGTTGGTCTGAAAATTTTTGCATATAAGGCGAATATAATTCACAACCCTGATTGGTTCCGACCAATTAGGATCATTCTCCCCATATTCATCCAATTAGGGTTATTACTAATACAAGTAATCTAAAAATGTAATAAACTTTAAGAAACCTATAAAATCTAAAAATAAAAAATTTAAATTTCAAATTTTAAAATTCAAATTCAAATTTAAAATTCAATTTCAAATTCAAATTCAAAATTCAAATTTAAATTCAAATTTAAAATTTAAAATTCAAAATTAAAATTTAAAATTCAAATTCAAATTTCAAATTCAAATTCAAAATTCAAAATTCAAAATTCAAATTCAAAATTCAAAATTTCAAATCCAAATTTAAAATTCAAAATTCAAATTCAAAATTCAGATTCAAATTTAAAATTCAAAATTCAAAATTCAAATTTTAAATTCAAAATTCAAAATTCAAATTCAAATTTCAAAATTTCAAAATTCAAAATTTTAAAAATTCAAAATATAAAAAGAAATCCTACAAATCTTTCAAATCCTAAAAAAAATTATACATAAGAAAAGAAAGGAAAGAAAAGGAAATCCTACCAATCCTAAAAAAAAAATCTCAAAAGGTAATAAACTAAAAGAAAATCCTACAAATCCTAAAAATTCTAAAAATCTTAAAGGATCTCAGAAATCCTAAAAATCCTAAAAGATCCTACAAAAGAAAAGAAAGGAAGAAAAGAAATCCCTACAAATCCTCCACCAGAAAAGAAAGTAAAGAAAAGAAAATCCTACAAATCCTAAAGAAGAAAAGAAGGAAAGAAAATAAATTCCTACAAATCCTACAAATCCTAAAAAAAATAAAAATTCAACTTTCAAAATTTCAAATTCAAGTTCAAATTTAAAATTCAAAATATAAATTTCAAATTTCAATTCAAAATTTCAAATTCAAATTCAAAATTCAAAATTTAAATTCAAATTTCAATTTCAAAATTCAAAATTCAAATTTTAATTTTAATTTCAAATTCAAAATTTGAATTTTCGAATTCAAATTTCAAATTTCAAAATCTAAAAAAAAACTCCTAAAAGATTTTTTTTTTAATAAAAGAAAAAAATAAAATAAACTGGGCTGTTGACAGTTCAGAATCGATCGATTGATTTAACTAAATCGATTTACTGATTTAAATAAATCAGTCGATTGATTTAAATCACAAAGTTGGCAAACTTCTGCTTCTAGGTCAATCGATTGATATTCACAAATCGATCGATTGACCTGTCACAGAGCATAGAATAGTACCCTCGATTTTATGTGTCAGTCAATCGATTGATAATTTTCCATATATAGGTCTTGGATTGAAAATTTTCCCTATATAGGTCAATCAATTGAATTCCAAGATTCAATCGATTGAATTCAAAATCTGATTTTTGGTGGATTTATTTGAATTTGAAATAAATTGATTGATTTTGGAAAATTAATCAATTGGAATTTAAATTTGAATTTGAGAGGAAAATAGTTGTCATCCAACTCAATCGATTGATTTATGAAATTCAATCGATTGATTTTAAATTCAGATTTTAGGCGGCAGAACAATTGTCATAACCTCAATCGATTGATTTTCATAATTCAATCGATTGAGTTAGACTTGTGATATTTTTAATTCTCTTAGCAATGGCTGGATCAATCGGTTTTTTCACGGATTTTAGTGTTTTCGTTGGCTCCATGGTCCAATGCTCTCATGTAGCCTTAATTATGCACTTTTATGCTCTTGTAAGATCCAAAGGTCACGAACACCTGAAACCACTCAAACTAAATAACAGTCGTCAGATAGCCTTCATCGGCTAGCCAAATGTTGGTATTAGGGTGCAAAATATGGTCATATTTTAGTACAGATTAACTCTATATCCTCATTGAGTCCAATCTACCGGAAGTCGAGAGGGAGAGATCCCATTTCGATATGCTGAATCAGATCAATGAAAAGAGGCTCCTAGCCTTGTGTCACACTCAGGCCTATCAGAGGAGGATCACACATGCTTACAACAGGCGTATTCGCATTTAAAGGTGGGTCACACGATATTCAAGAAAACCTTCCTGTCTCTCCACGCCAATCTGAGAGCGAAATTCAAGTCCAACTGGGAAGGACTTTACGTCATCTGAGAAGTACTCCCTAGATGCACAATCTGCCTCGCCACTATAGACAGAACATTTTCCTGAGCCCATCAACGCTGAATACGTACCCCAATTCCACTCCTTGTCTCCCACGGCAAGATAAGTATTGATAAGATGCATATGTGACTACTTAAGGACCCCATAAAAGAGGTCATTATTTCAAAGACAAGTAGCCAAAAAGCGTTCCTGAATGCTCATACCCTTTGCTATACCCATTGAGCCATTAGCCTTTCTTTCATAAATTCCTCCTCAGAATAAGAAGAAAGAAAAAGTGTATATACCAAATAGAAAAAGAAAAAGAGTTATTATCAAAATTCAAAAAAATCATAAAAGCAAAATCCCAAAAGGAGGATGTCTGGGAAAAGCAAAAAGGAATAAAATATATCGAAAAGAAAAGAGATAGAAAAATCATGGGGCATGTACAGTAAAGATACACGGGCAAGCACCAAGGCACTAACAGGGTCAAGGTCGACGTCCATATCAGGTGGTCCTCCTAGACTATCTCATCCTCACCAAAAAGGTCAGCCAGCTAGGATAATTTGACCTTGGTACCAGACATACAGTCAAAGGTAGGGTAGGCCCTAATCAACCTGATCACCCACTTCTAGTCTATGTAGCAAGGGACAATCACCGGCACTCCCCCTAGCGCAATTCCAGTAATCATCGACCAATCAATTGGGGTGATGGCCATCTCAGCAACTGACAAGTGGAAGGTCATCGTCTTAGGACGAAACCTCTCCACAAGGGCCATCACGTAGGAATTTCCCCCCCTCATGGGAGGAAGGAGAGGAAGTCCCCAAAGCCCGCCTGCGCTAGGAGGAGCCTCACCGCGAAGGGGATATGAGAGAAAAAGCAATGAATGTGACAACCCGACGTTTCCCAGTTTCTCAACTAGGAAAGGTCGCGCCATCGGATCACCTAATATAATCCTTTCATCAAGGGGTTCCTTATTTTACATCAAAGTGTCGTAGAATGCGGAAGTAATGTATTTTAAACTCTGACAAATAACTCATATGGCAAATAACTGATAAAATAGAAACTAAAATATGTGATAAAAATAAAGCAAAAGGTTTGATGTATAGCTTTTCACTGATGACGGCCACCTGTCATCTAAACAGTGAAAAGAAACCTATACATCCAAACAACATCCCACAGAAATCTGAAACCAACATATATCATTATACAAACCAAAAATTATCTTATTTCTTCTTTTCTCTCTCTCTCTCTATCTCTCAATGCCCCATTTTATCCCCTGAATCCCAAGCTACAAACCTAGCTACGGGAAGAACTCCTCTGGGACGTCGTCTTCCTCGTCGTTGTCGTCGTCGTCTCCCTCCTCCTCCTCAGGCACGCATGTAGGGTCTGTCGCGTGCTCAGGATCAGGCTCTGCAGCTAAGACAATTAAGTCGAGGAATGAGCTATCATCCACAGCTCAGTAGAGAATATTGCATTGTTATTTTACATTGATAGTTTATCACTTTTTTCATAGAGAAGCATTAAATTAATATATGAATAACATGCTAAAATGCTATATTTATGCATGGTATAACAAGTGTGAGAAGAAAGCTGAAACCGGAATACATGCTGGCGAAAAGAGGGAATCAGCAAGGTCAAGCTCCCGAGTTAGCGGGATCACTTGTCAAGCTCCCGAGTTAGCGGGATCACTTGTCAAGCTCCCGAGTTAGCGGGATCACTTGGAATAGAATACTTCAAGCTCTCGAGTTAACGGGATCACTTGTCAAGCTCCCGAGTTAGCGGGATCACTTGTCAAGCTCCCGAGTTAGACGGATCACTTGCGTCGAGAATCTCAAGCTCCCGAGTTAGCGGGATCACTTGCGTCGAGAATCTCAAGCTCTCGAGTTAGCGGGATCACTTGATTTACATGGGAGCAATAGCATATCAAGAACATTGAATTTAATAGAGTCTGAGTATTGAATGACCAAGAAATGCATTTGCATGTATAATTTATGATGCAATGTACACTAAAATAATACATTAAATTACAAAGCTGATTTATACTCATAAACTGGTAAAAGACTTTCTTTCTGATGTTATGTGTACTAGATGATCATATTTGTTTCTTATCAGCTTGATGACTAATCAAGTCTATTTACTTCATAGTTAATCAGGTGCATCAGTTCAAACCACAATGCAGATTTTACTTTTATTATGCGAATCATTGTGTAAATAAATACCCATCAGAACCTCTATGAAAAACTAAGTGACATGCTGATAACATTATAAAATAGCAACCCAGATTCCCTACCTGTGTGCGTCAAGTCTTACACGTGTTGTCGTCGATGCACTTTTAGTCATCCGATAACATCATGCGAATCAATTTCTTCAAAAATGTTTAAGTGCTCCATGTGGCACCAAATCTATGAAACATGGATTTATTTTAAAAACTAATCGTTTATAGGTGATGCACAGTGCACCAAGACCTATAGGTGATACACAGTGCACCAAGATTAACATAGGTATCTATCATGGACTCAAGGTCTGAAGTGCAAAAGACACAGCCCATAGTTCAAAATGCAAAAACCAAAGGCTGGGGAGGTTGTCGTGACAACACATAGTGCTTGCCACGGCAAGCCACTCAACAGAGTGTCTTGCCGCGGCAACCCCTTGAGGTTGCCGCGGCAAGCTTGGCTTGCTGAGCTTCAACTGTCTTCTTTGTTCTTTCTATGTGTTGTTGCTTCTGCTGTTTTTGTTGCTTACTTATATATATACATATAAAAGTATATATATATATATATATCCATATTTCATAATTTGACAGAGAATATAGCTTGATCTATATATATTATATATGTATATATATTGATATCAGTTCATCAGTCATCAAGGAAGCATTTGAACGACTCACTTCAATTGATTGTCTATGTTGTTGATCAAATCAACACCACCGATCAACGGTTTAGGTTCCACCATTGCATATAAAATGGTGAGAGTATATGTACCTTTTGTGGTTACGAGGTTACGATAGCGCCGAAGATAAATCGAAAGTGAAGTCACAATGTCTGGTGACAGTGCAAGAAACTGATCTTTCTTATTTGGTTTTCATTCTCAGAATTTTGTTACTGGTTTTGTCAAAATGTCATTAACAAGTCGAAGCAAAAGCAGAAAGCCAAGGCTTCCTAGCAGGAATTTTATACTGGTTTAACTCTCCTTTGTGTACATGAAGGCTTAAAATGACTCATTTAAGTCGTGTTCCAAATCTTACATGCAAGTAGCTTACAAGCTACTTAAGACAAACTTTCATGCAAAACCAGTATACTTGGATAAGAGTATTACATATAAAACAAAATAGCAAATAAAATAAAACAGCAATGCTCTTGTTATATAATTTACAATTAGACCATCCAGCTTTCCTTGGTTATTTTTCAAACGAATTTAGGCTATATGCCTGCTGTTTAGTTGAGGTGATATTTTGGGCTGAGATCTCATGCATTGTCACATGGTTTTGGAAGGTGACCTTAGTGAGATTCTTAGGGTGTCTTAGTGAGGTCCTTACACATGACCTGACCGAACACTCACCACTGCAGTGTATAAATCTGGAGATTGTTACATTCTCCCCTATTTTAGGCATTTTCGTCCTCGAAAATCAATCGGGATTATCTGGGTAACATATGAATGTCATAATAGTGAATAGCAAAGCTGCAGTGTTCATACCATATGTGGTGTTTTACTCACCAAATTTATCACAAGACAAGAGGAATCATTAAATAGACAAAACCAAAATCAAAGTTACATCTGTGAGATAAAACTAAACTATTGGAATTAACCACATTCATGTGGTACCTGATTTCATGTGTATTCATGCACATGATTTTATTTCTAATCCCTGTGGCATCAGTTTTATTCTTACATGTGGCACCTGATAATAACCTAAAATGGAAACAAATTCGATAGAATCGCACCTAGAATTTATATAATCCAACTAGAATTGTATTCAAAATTTATATATATATATATATACTAACTAGAACTACTCGGTACACAGTCATCAATACTCATTAATCAAGACTAAATGTAAATGAAACTAAAGACAATTGCACTTAAATTTGTTAGTAGCAATAACACTTACTTATTAAGTAAAACATGAGGTTATAAATTTTTCATGTATTAAGCACAACATGTGGTAGAGATAAACTTAATTAAATGCAAAAGTTTGTGAGATTATTTTTACCAGGTTGATCGCTTGGCTGATGTTGGGCCGCTGAGGAAGTACCAGCCTCTTGTTGTTGGAATTCTTGCTGGAACTCCGGGACCAATAATTCTGCGTTTCGAGTGTATTGGGAGACGTAGTTGCGCGCCCGCCCAATGTAAGGGTTTGCAGCAGTTTAGAAAGTATGCTCCATCATGATATTAGTCGCTTCTTCAATATAATCGATACGTTGATAGAGCATGTAATGGTTTCGATATAAGTTATCGAATTGCAGGAGGGTTTGCTTATGGTTTTCACGCATGAGCTGAACAAGGTCGGCAGTGGTGTTGGTCCCTTGAGCTAGAGGGACCGAATCGGGTTGAGGTTGGGGTTGTGGTTGAGGAGGGACGGGGATTTCTTGGGGTATTTCTTGTTGGACTTGGGGAGAACGACGAATTTGTTTCGCTTGGCGGTTACGTACTGCTTGAAATGAACGTTGATACACGTTACGCCAAATGGCAGGGCTAAAGACCCGCATGTTATCGGTGCGGACCTCTTCGCCAACAGGGATTTGATAAGGGAAGAGATTGACACTATCAAAGTGTCCTTCCAACATATGAGAGATCAATCTAGGGTAGGGGCAGGAGGGCATAGGACTTGAAACGTTGCTTTGTAAGTGTTCATTGGCGTACTTAATGCCCTCCCAGACTACCACAAGGGCATTTACCCATCGTCCTTCATAGACGGCAAAAAGAGCTTGTAAGAGAGCATCTTGGTGCTCTCTTTCATGCTACATGGGATATAGATTACATCTAAATACACAGTCCAAGGACCACATTTTCTGTGGTAATTGGTTGCGACGAATTGCAAGGCTACAATTGGAAGCAGTCTGTCCATCAGTCATCTTAGTGATGATATGATGGAATTTTACATTCCGCTGCCTGGGCATTTGTAGTCCCGTGGTTACGTCAAAATCAGGACTACAGTCCATAGCTTGAGCTATGTGCTGTATATTGAAATAAAATTTTTGATTATCTATTTCGGTCTGTAATTGACCAACAGTAGGGGTGACTACACTACAAAAAATAAGACTAATAGCGGCAGTTTTTTTTAATAAAAAACTGCCACTATTAGTCCTGTCGCTACAAAAAACTGCCGCTAAAAAAACAATAGCGGTAGTTTTTTGTACCGACAGGACTAATAGCAGCAGTTTTTTATTAAAAAAACTGCCGCTAATAATCTTATTTTTTGTAGTGCTACCAGATTCTGGTAGAACAAACAGACTAAACGAGGATAGTATTGATTGTGAAACGGATGGTACAAGGTGCTTAACTGCACCTGTTCTATGTATCGAATCGACCATGCGGTCTGGTCATTCAGGGTCAAGAGTCGATCATCAACGATCCACTCCGGTTCCATAGATTTAGTAGCCCACCATGGGATGGACTGTTCATGCTCAATGCGTGGATTGATTGGTTCGTGGGAAGGAGCAGGGCCTTTGCCCTTAGTCTGAGCTGAGGCCTTTGAAGGTTTAGAGGCTCCAACCTTTTTAGGAGGCATTATACTATCAAAAAGACAAGGAAGAACAATGGAGTTAGAGATTTGGTTGTTACCTAACAAAGATCAAAAAAAAAAAAATGTCTGAAATTTGAACTAAATCATGAAATAGAGAGCTTCCTAATGTAGATCAGGAACATGCAGCTGCTGTGGACGTAGTTTGGAGGAGTGCATGTACAGATACCAGCTTAAGAGGTTGAAGAAAACAAAAATATGCACTTTCTATAACAGAAAACCGAACTGGAAATAAACTAGAATGGGTTTCGGACCCACCATATGCCAACAGAATTGCCGCGGCAACACTTTAAGCTTGCCACGACAACCTTTAGTCCTTGTCGCAGTAAGGGAGTCCAAATGGGAGTTGGCCCGGATTTCGGGGCTCTAGAGATGTGGTGTTAAATTTTTTTTGTACTTGTGTGTTCTTAACAGATAAGGGGTTTATAGAAAAATATTGATTAGTAATTTTGATGTATTTTTCTATGTTAAAATATTTTATTTCAATGGAAATTTGATCCATTTTTGCAATATAGCTTAAAAATTGTTATAAAATATTATATAAATTATTATATTAGCCCACTAAGGGTCCTTGGATTAGTCACCTGACAAGTGGCAATAGGTTGTGAGATAGCCTTGTTGAGGTGTCACTTATTGTGTTTTATGGATTATTCAAATAATATTGAATATATTATAGTATTTAATGTTAGAATAAATTTATACTTGTAAGCATGTTATTGCAAGGTAATTCGATCAAGGTCCATAGAACTCATTAATATTTATAACATTAATTGACCAAGGTCCGACATGTTCTTGTCTATCGGTGCAGAGTGTATTTATAATAATATTTAAAATCTAAGCAAGTACAATTTAATTGACCAAATGTAACTATAGTGTATATGAATATAAAGTACATACCTTATGTAAATAATCGAGGGTACTGAGTACGAATATCAGCTTCGCACTCCCAGGTAGCTTCATGCGAACCATGATTCTTCCATTGGATCAAAATGAGTGGAATCTGTTTTGTTTTCAGAATTTGATCTCGGCGATCCAAAATCTGACCTGGTTCTTCGGTTACTGTTAGATCTTCTTGGATATCCAATGGTTGAAAATCCAACACATGCGTCGGGTCACTGACGTATTTTCTCATCATCGATACGTGAAATACTTCATGAATGCCTGCTAGGTGCGGAGGTAACGCGAGTCGATACGCTACTTCTCCTACTCTGCCTAGTATAGGGAATGGTCCAACGTAACGAGGACATAGCTTGCCTCGTTTACGAATCGCATCACGCCTTTTGTCGGAGAAATTTTGATAAAGACGTGCTCGCCAATCTGTATATGATTTCATCAGACTGAATGACCATATAAGTCTAATGACTTCACAAAGAATGTATCAGTGTAGGATATTACCTGAAAATCAACACTTGTTCGTTTGAGATCAGCGTAACTCTTTTGTCGACTCTGAGCACTCTTCAATCGTTCTCGAATAACGTGAACAACTGCATTGGTGCTTTCTATCATGTCTGGGCCTAAAATCAACTGCTCTCCAGCTTCTTCCCAGTTAATCGAAGATTTACATCGGCGTCCATACAGTGCCTCGAATGGTGCCATACCGATGCTTGACTGGAAACTTTTATTGTATGCGAATTTGATCAGGGATAAGTGTTTATCCCATGATCCTTGAAAATCAAGCATACAGGCCCTTAACATTTCTTCAATCACTTGGTTCACCCTTTCTATCTGCCCGTCTGTCTGAGGATGAAATGTTGTACTGAAATCTAACTTGGAACCCATACCTTCCTGAAAACTTTGCCAAAATCGCGAAGTATATAAAGGATCGCGATCTGACACGATGCTTACGGGTATCCCATGTAATCGTACAATCTCCCTCAGATAAACTTCAACTAATTTGGATGTTGTATATGGTGTACTATAGGGTAGAAATGCGTCAATTTGGTAAGACGATTGACAATCACCCAAATGGCATTGTAACCCTTCTGAGTACGGGGCAAACCGAGAATGAAATACATGGAAATATTTTTCCATTTCCATTCTGGAATAGGCAATGGCTGTAGCAGACTAGCAGGATGTTTATGCTCGACCTTGACTTACTGACAGGTCAAACACTTTGCAACATATTCTGCTACATCACGTTTTAGACCGTTCCACCAGAACGTCTGTTTAAGATCTTGGTACATCTTTGTACTACTAGGGTGAATAACATATGCTGACTTGTGAGCTTCTTCGAGGATTTCTTGACGTAAAGCATGATCATCAGGGACACATACTCGTCCTCGAAATAATAATGACCCATCGTCCTTTATCGTGAATTCTGGCTGTAGCCTAGTTTGTACCCCCTGTCGGATGGAAATAAGCTCTGCATCTAACATTTGGAGCTTTCTGATCCTATCAAATAGTGGAGCTCGGATCATTACTGTAGCAAGTAAACCTCCAGTTGACGTTGCTCACAGAGTAGCACTCGATGGTACAATGTTATTGAGTAGTTTCCATCTTTGTAATCGTGTCACAAGATTAGATAACTGAGCGGAGGATTTATGGCTAAGTGCATCTGCTACAACATTGGCTTTACCGGGATGGTACTGAATTGAACAGTCATAGTCTTTCAAAAATTCCATCCTCCTTCTCTGTCTTAAATTTAACTCTTTCTGAGTGAAGAGATATTTAAGACTTTTGTGATCGGTGAAGATCTCGAAGGTTTCACTGTACCGATAGTGTCTCTAGATTTTCAATGCGAAAATAACTGCTGCTAGTTCTAGGTCATGAGTGGGATAATTCTTCTCATGGTCTTTCAGCTGACGAGAACCATATGCAATTACCCGTTCCCATTGGTTCAACACACATCCTAACCCACTGTATGAGGCATCACTGAAGACAACATGACCACCACTGCCAGATGGTAATGCTAGAACAGGTGCAGAAGTAAGTCTTCTTTTCAATACTTGGAAACCTTATTCACATGCCTCGGTCCACTCAAATTTAACATTCTTTCGAGTGAGTTGCGTGAGTGGTCCAGCAAGTTGTGAAAAACCTTCAACGAAGCATCGATAATAACCTGCAAGTCCTAGAAAACTTCTGATCTCGGTTACTGTCTGTGGTTGCTTCCATTGTACTACAGCTTCAATCTTTGCAGGATCAATCGTGATACCTGCTTCAGAGATAATATGCCCTAGAAAACTGATTGATTCAACCAGAAGTCACATTTACTGAATTTAGCATATAACTGCGAATCTCTCAGTGTTTGTAATGCCAGACGTAGATGATCTTCATGCTCTATCTTTGTCTTGGAATGAGTATATCGTCAATGAATACTACGCTACACTGATCAAGGTAAGGTTTAAAGACTCTATTCATCAAGTCCATAAAAGCAGCTGGTGCATTGGTCAAACTAAAGGGCATGACTAGAAACTCGTAGTGACCGTAACGTGTTCGAAAAGCTGTCTTCGAAATATCTTCAACTTTTACTTTCATCTGGTGATAGCCTGATCGTAGATCAATCTTTGAAAAGAACCGTGCTCCTTGTAGCTGATCAAAGAGATCGTTGATTCGAGGAAGCGGATATCTATTCTTGATTGTCAGTTTGTTGAGTTGACGATAAGCAATGCAGAGACGCATTGAACCGTCCTTTTTCACAAATAACACCGGTGCTCCCCATGGAGACACACTCAGTCTGATAAAGCCTTTGTCAAGAAGCTCTTGTAATTATTCCTTAAGCTCTTTCAACTCTGCCGACGCCATTCTGTATGGTGCTTTTGATACAGGATCGGTACCTGGTGTTAATTCAATAGCAAATTTTACTTCCCTATCAGGTGGTAGTCCTGGCAGCTCATCAGGAAACACATCTGAAAATTTACAAACGATTGGTACTTCGAAAAGTGACATTTTATTCACTTTCTGTTCATCACTTTGTATGAAAGCAATATACCCTTGAGCACCTTCATCAAGTAATTGCCGTGCTTGAATTGCGGATATCAGCGAAAGATTAGTTGACGATACACCATAAAATTTAGCTGATCTCTTCTTCTGGGGACAAAAAGAGATAATCTTCTTGCGACAGTCAACGTTCGCATGGTAAGTGAACAACCAATCCATGCCAAGGATCACATCGTATCCTTGCATCGGTAACAAGATCAAATCAGCTAGTGCTTCATAACCCCAGTAATCCTTGATTGAAACCATAATCGACCGGTATACTTTATCAGTCGTGAGGGATTGTCTAGTCGGAAGGGTAACGTCAAGAATAAAGTCGAGAGGTTCTGGAGTACCTCCTATCTTCTTTAATTTTTCAGCAAACTGGGGTTTGACAAACGAGTGTGTAGATCCGGGATCTATCAAGACTCGTGCGTTATAACACAGATAAGCATCTTTTGGATATAATTGTAAGATACCTAAAGCATATAGACTAATGTCAGTTATATTACCTATTTATCTCAAATATTTAAAATAATAAACATGTCAATCCAGGAATTTAGGATGTAATGTTCATAGTTAACTATATGCACCCTCTCTATCTAAAATGATAATTAATTGTAAACTTTAATGTAAAATTAATGAGCAGCCATTCCTTGAATGATGTCATGGCTAGTCCTTGCATCTGTTGCAGTGACAGCATAAGCTCGGTCTTGTATCGTAGGCCGTGTGGATCGTAACACTGGTCCTGCCTTTGTTGTCATTCCGACCATTTCTGGGCATTCTCTGATCTGATGTCCCATCTTGCCACATCAAAAATATGCACCAGAAGCCTTATGACACTCATCGGTTTTGTGTGCCTTCCCACATTTCCCACAATTATCTTTGGAGGCAACTGATGAAGCCGTATAAGATCTCGTGCGAGAACCTGTCGGCCGTACTTGAGAAAACCCAGATGTACTTTGAGCCGCTGGTGAATAAGACTGATTCGGTACACGTGGAATCCTTGATGGTGTGGAGAACATCGATGGATCATAAGGCCGTGCAGACGCTCCTGCAACTGGTTGAAAAGCGGTTTGTCCTTGGAATTGTGGTCGCTTATTAATTTGACCCGCACTATAGGACTGTGGTGGAGCTTTTCTGGCCTTCTGTTTTTCATCTCTCCTTTTGAACATGGTGTCCACATCAGTTTCCGCTATCAAGGCTAATTTCATTACATGGGCATAGGTTGTTGCCTGAAACAATGAAATGCGCTCTTTGATCAGAGGTTTCACCCCTCTCAAACTTTTGGGTTTTCATCAGCTCGGTGGCTACTAACAGCGGTGCAAAGTAAGAAAGACGAGTAAATTCTTATTCATATTCTCTAACTGTCATCTGCCCTTGTACCAATGTTGCAAACTATACCTCGAGCTTATACCTTTCAGGCGTTGGAAAATATTTTTCATTAAAAGCCTCAGTGAATTCTGCCCATGTCCATGGTACTCCAGGCATCCGTGTTCTTTCGATAGACTGCCACCATGGCTCTGCCTCACTCTCCAGTTTGTATGTTGCCCAGCTCACTTTTTCTTCCTCGGTACAAGTGACTCGTTGCAGTACTTTCTCAATCTGCGTTAGCCACTTCTCAGCCTCCATTGGGTCATGCTGACCATAGAAACTTGGTGGTCGAAGTCGAAAAAAGTCCGTAAAGTCCTCGGGACGTCGAACAGCAAGCATGGCCATAGTGTTTACCATGGTCTCCATCAACTGCGGATGGTGTCCCGCATTTTGTTCCACACCATGAACACTTCCCATTGGTGGAGTATTTATAACTGGCGGAGTTTGCTCTGGCGGAGTATGTTCTGCAACATTCTCCATCGTCGTCCGACTTTCAGCCAGATGGACATTCTCACCACTTTCAGAAGCAACGTCATGCTCGTATCCATCTACCGGAATAGCATTTGGCCCAGTAGGATGAGGCAACGGTGGTCTACCCCTGCCTCTTCCACGACACGGAGGCATCGTAACCTATTTCAGATGAAAAGTTAATCAGACCTACAACTCAATCTAACTCCAATCTCTATTCTATTAACAGATATTTTACCATATTTGTATATGTCAGAGTTCAGTCTCCAATGACTTAATGTCGGGGCTCTGATACCACCTGTGACAGCCCGACGTTTCCCAGTTTCTCAACTAGGAAAGGTCGCGCCATAGGATCACCTGATATGATCCTTTCTTCAAGGGGTTCCTTATTTTACATCAAAGTGTCGCAGAATGCGGAAGCAATGTATTTTAAACTCTGACAAATAACTCATATGGCAAATAACTGATCAAATAGAAACTAAAATATGTGATAAAAATAAAGAAAAAGGTTTGATGTATACATCCAAACAACATCCCACAAAAATCTGAAACCAACATATATCATTATACAAACCAGAAATTATCTTTTTTCCTCTTTTCTCTCTCTCTCTCTCTCTCTCTATTTCTCAATGCCCCATTTTATCCCTTGAATCCCAAGCTACAAACCTAACTACGAGAAGAACTCCTCTAGGACATCGTCTTCCTCGTCGTCGTCGTCATCTCCCTCCTCCTCCTCCTCAGGCACGTATGTAGGGTCTGCCACGTGCTCAAGGTCAGGCTCTGTAGCTAAGATAATTAAGTCGAGGAATGAGCTATCATCCACAGCTCAGTAGAGAATATTGCATTGTTATTTTACATTGATAGTTTATCACTTTGTTCATAGAGAAGTATTAAATTAATATATGAATAACATGCTGAAATGCTATATTTATGCATGGTATAACAAGTGTGAGAAGCAAGCTGAAACCGGAATACATGCCGGCGAAAACAAGGAATCAACAAGGTCAAGCTCCCGAGTTAGCGGGATCACTTGTCAAGCTCCCGAGTTAGCGAGATCACTTGGAATAGAATACTTCAAGCTCCCAAGTTAGCGGGATCACTTGTCAAGCTCCCGAGTTAGCGGGATCACTTGCGTCGAGAATCTCAAGCTCCCGAGTTAGCGGGATCACTTGATTTACATGGGAGCAATAACATATCAAGAACATTGAATTTAATAGATTCTGAGTACTGAATGACCAAGAAATGCATTTGCATGTGTAACTTATGATGCAATGTACACTAAAATAATACATTAAATTACAAAGCTGATTTATACTCATAAACTGGTAAAAGACTTTCTTTCTGATGTTATGTGTACTAGATGCTCATATTTGTTTCTTATCAGCTTGATGACTAATCAAGTCTATTTACTTCATAGTTAATCAGGTCCATCAGTTCAAATCACAACTCAAATTTTACTTTTATTATGCGGATCATTGTGTAAATAAATACCCATCAAAACTTCTATGAAAAACTAAGTGACATGCTGATAACATTATAAAATAGCAACCCAGATTCCCTACCTGTGTGCGTCAAGTCTTACACGTGTTGTTGTCGATGCACTTTTAGTCATCCGATAACATCATGTGAATCCATTTCTTCAAAAATGTTTAAGTGCTCCATGTGGCACCAAATCTATGAAACATGGATTTATTTTAAAAACTAATCATTTATAGGTGATGCACAGTGCACCAAGACCTATAGGTGATACACAGTGCACCAAGATTAACATAGGTATCTATCATGGACTCAAGGTCCGAAGTGCAGAAGACACGGCCCATAGTTCAAAATGCAAAAACCCAAGGCTAGAGAGGTTGCCGCGGCAACACACAGTGCTTGCCGCGGGAAGCACCTTGCAGCGGCAACCCTTTGAGGTTGCCGGGCTTCAGCTGTCTTCTCTGTTCTTTTTATGTGTTGTTGCTTCTGCTGTTTTTGTTGCTTACTTATATAGATACATATAAAAGTATATATATATATATATATATATCCATATTTCATAATTTGACAGAAAATATTGCTTGATCTATATATATTATATATGTATATATATTGATATCAGTTTATCAGTCATCAAGGAAACATTTGAACGACTCACTTCAATTCATTGTCATTGTTGATCAAATCAACACCACCGATCAACGGTTTAGGTTCCACCATTGCATATAAAATGGTGAGAGTATATGTACCTTTTGTGGTTACGAGGTTACGATAGCACCGAAGATAAATCAGAAGCGAAGTCACAACATCTGGTGACAGTGCAAGAAACTGATCTTTCTTATTTGGTTTTCATTCTCAGAATTTTGTTACTGTTTTTGTCAAAATGTCATTAACAAGTTGAAGAAAAAGCAGAAAGCCAAGGCTTCCTAGCGGGAATTTTATACTGGTTTAACTCTCCTTTGCGTGCATGAAGGCTTAAAATGACTCATTTGAGTCGTGTTCCAAATCTTACATGCAAGTAGCTTACAAGCTACTTAAGATAAACTTTCATGCAAAACCAGTATACTTGGATAAGAGTATTACATATAAAACAAAACAGCAAATAAAACAAAAAAGCAAAGCTCTTGTTATATAATTTACAATTAGACCATCCAGCTTTCCTTGGTTATTTTTCATACGAATTTAGGCTATATGCCTGCTATTTAGTTGAGGTGATATTTTGGGCTGAGATCCCATGCATTGTCACATGGTTTTGGAAGGTGACCTTAGTGAGATTCTTAGGGTGTCTTAGTGAGGTCCTTACACATGACCTGACCGAACACTCACCACTGCAGTGTATAAATCTGGGGATTGTTACAATGAATATCGAACTAGCCCCCACGGAATGTGATCAAGGGGAGAGGCCCTAGTTTCAGAAAACAAAGGCATCATAATTACGAATTAAATGCATAAAAAGAAGGCACAAACCTTGAAGGATACGTTATCTCACTAGCAATCCCAAAATTAGAAATATGCATGTATTGGTGATGAAGAATGCCGTTGCGGGCCCCATCCCCCTGCATCTCCAACCAATATCTCTTCTTACGCTCCTCTGTGCGCTTCTGGCACTATAAAAAATAAGACTATTAGCGGCAGCAAAAAACTGTCGCTATTAATAAAAAATTGCTGCTAATAGTCTTAATAGGTTTTTTATTAATAGCGACAGTTTTTTGGAGCAAAAAACTACCGCTAATAGTCTTATTTTTTGTAGTGTTGGTGAAGCAGTGCACCCGCACCAGTTGTTCACCCCCACTACCAACCACTACATCAAGGACTGGCCTACCCCCCTCATCACCCACACTGTGCTGTCCGCGTGGCATCCTGAAGAAAAGGGAAAGAAGAAAATGTCAGATGGGTGATACTTAAAAAATGGCAGCAAAAGGTCCAGGCATTCCTTCTAAAACTAACAAAAAGCAGGTAAGTATGCCTTATTCCTGTCAAAATAAAATTTCCAAAAGAGTTTACGCCTTGTCATTTAAATTCAAAAATGTATACAAAGACAATATGCCTACTTGCATCTCAAAAAGAAGAAGAAATAAATAAATAAAATCCCCATAAAAATGTGCTCACATATGTGAACAAACAAAAAAGAGGAGAGTCTGTCAAACGGCACCCATTGCCCAACATTTCAAAAGAAAAAATCCACACATGCGTGTTCATATAAGTTTCAAAAAGGAAAAAAAAAAAGAAGAGAGAGGTGCCAAACGAAAAATTCAAAGAAACCCCGCTTTTTCAGTCATGAGAAAGGTCGTCTATTTTTCAAAACATCTTCATTTCCGAACAAAATTCTCATAAAAAGCATGCATGCTAGTCAAAATACATTAACAAGAAAAATCATGTTTGAGGCAAGCCCGAGTGCATGGATAAATAAAATTAGAAAAGATTTTCAAAAAGAGGAGGGGTGCCAACTGACAAATTTAAAAACCCCGCATTTCGAGCATAAAACAATCACCTTTCTTTCAAAGTTTTCCCAATCTTCCGGCCAAAATTTTCTCAAGACGAGTACACGGATCGAAGTAATGGATCAATGGAGGTTGCATTCACAAAAAGAGTACCAAAATCTTAGGGCATTATAAAATTATGAAAAATCAGAAAAGAGGGCAAATCACTCAAATTTTCATCAAAATCCATGTAAAAATGCACATAGAATCAACAAAATAGATCATAAATGATTGCATTTACAAGAAATCATCTATTTATCATCTAAAAATCAAGAAAATCCTAGCCACATAGGTACAGAAATAAAAAAATTCAAGGAAAAAAGGTTTTAAAAAGGTTACCTTGGTTGAAAGAAAAGAACCCTAGATCCGGCACGAAAATGTGTGGTTACTTGGCAAAGATCAACACCGGAGTGATGTCGAATGGTGATTCGGATCGATGGAACAAAGGGACAAGTGCCCGGTTTGGTTTTGAGAAGGAAAGAGGGAAAAGGGTTTCAAAAAACTATTTTTTGTGGGTCCCTACTTGCAACCTGTTGAGCAATGAAAAATACCATTTTTCACCCCTCAACATAGTCTTTGATGGACCTTTGAGCATGTTAATAATGTGTTTTTAAGTATGCTTTGTAGATAACAGCAAAATAAGAGCTTATTGATGCAATCCTACATTTTCAAGCCAACAAGATTGCATTTTATGCCAAACTATGGAGGTGATGGGTTTACAATGAAGAACCATGGTGGGACACATCATGTGTGCCATTTGGCATGATGTGGTGGGCCCTGGAAGCCCAGCAGGTGAATGGAATAGGGACCCAAGCAAAGGAGACTGATGTAGCAGTCAGTGCACAGCAGCAGCCATGCATAGAGGAGCAGATGTCATGCCTCGCGCAGCTTTCGAGTGGCTATCGCATTATTAAAACTATAGAGAAGCAACCTCGCACAGTTGTCGCGAGGTTCATAGGCCTGCAGCACATAAATGGTCGTGAGCATCTCACATGGTTCAGTGACAAAAGAGCATCATATACGCTCTTCACACAGATCTCACGAGGCTCGTAAACATTCCAGCCTTAAGTGGCTCACGCAACTCAAGAGGAGAGAGAGCCCTAGAAAGATTATCACGCAGCTCTCGCGAAGTCTCGAGTGCTTCAATTCAGCCTCGCGACAGCCTCGAGAACCTGCCATTTGATCCTTGTGAGCTTGCAAATGCACCTCGCGAGCCTTAAAGGCTGCACTTCATCCTCGCGAGCTGCTTTGTTCATGCCACACAAGCCATGCGATAGGGCATCATAGTAGCATTTCAACTGCGCGAAGCTCAGGTTCTCAACTTCCCAGCTACCTATTTCAAACTTCAGGGGCATTGTGGGGATTTCATAGTTCTAGGGCACACCTCTCGAGGTGCCCAACTATCCTACACATCTCGAGGAAATCCAAGGGCCACAGATAGGCCACAACATCAACTCCAACGTATCTTATTCTCGGATTGGCCAATGCACATTAGGGTTTCAAGGATTGTATATATATATGTTGTTATCTCTTTTGTAAATCTATCCAGAATAGCTGGATCAAAATTAGGTTTCTATTTCTAGGGTTTTGAGCCAGCCTCTTTTCCCTTTTATTTTCTATTTTCTTTCTGCCTTGGCTCAGCAGCAATGCTGAGTCTAAGTTCTTTGTAAATAGATAGTTTATTTCTGTAATGCAATGGGTTTTGTTCAAATAGAGTATGTTGTATTGGGGTTTGCACAGGCTGCTGTCTTGAGAGCATTCATTGTAAGTTTCTTTTTGTCAATGAAATGTTGGTTTTCAAGCTCCATTAACTCTGTGTTTTGCCTATGATTTTCACATCTATTTACATAGATTTATTGTACCCATGGTGGCCTGAGCTTGTAGCCCTGTAACCATGGTGGTAGCAGTGATGTTCATGTTTTATCTCATCATCTGTGGGTAAGGTAGCCTCTAGAATAGTCTATGACTATTTAAGTGGATAGACTATAGCCTTAAGGCAGGTCTTGGTCATAAATCTGAGATGGATTTTTTTTCTCTGCACTTGAGCTTGTAGCCTAGTGAGAGATTGTACAGAGCCAAACTCTACTCTGTTTTGCATCACCATCATCAATGATTAGATCTGAGTTTTAATAGAGATTGAAGACTTGTGAGCTGGGTCATTGCAGGCCTTTTGTAGCAAGGACCAGTTGAATATAAGTCCCCATTCAGCCTGGGATCTCTTATGGTTCCCACTTGAGTTTCAAGGTTTGTTTGCTCCTATGGATGCATGAGCATGTAGTCTTACAAACATAGTATCTGCAATGGTATTCATGTCCTGATTTAATTCATTGGATGGAGGAAATCCCTTGGATAGTCTATGACCATTTAAGTGGACAGAGTATAGCCTTAAGATCAACCCATTCCTTTGGATTAGGTTAGTTTTCTGATTTAATTAATGTAATTTGACCATCTCCCTTGGATAGTCATTAATCATTTAAGTGGACAGATTATAGCCTTAAGAGCAGTCTAAATTATATGGGTTGAGTCGGATTCTTTTACCTTGTAGATGTGCTTGTAGCCATCTAAAGGATTGCTACAGATTCATGCCTAACACTGAGTTGCATGACTGACTTATCCCTAACTATCTACTTCTCCATCTTTTATCTTTATTTTACCACACACATCATCATCCTTCTTTGTAACAGTTGACAAATTTACATCTCAATATATATATATATATATATATATATATATATATATATATATGGCACACAATAATTCAAAAAAAACAATTCTACATGACTAATATAGCGCAACACACCAATTGGGTAATGCTGTAAATTCTATAGCACCTGAGGCAAGCAAGTATGGTTGCCTCAGTACTTGAGGCAAGTACCTTGCCTCGAAACTTGCCTCAGCCCTTGAGGCAAGCAAAGGGTGCCTCAGCATTTGAGGCAACTATAATCACTTAATTAACTTAGGTTAGTGGCTTATACACGGAATTCGTGTATGAGCTTTATAGCTAAGCAAAAGCCTATCTTGGCTTATGTACTAATACACCTTGCAAAGGTGTGTGTGACTAAGAGGGGATTTTAGCCCAAAACAACTTATAAGCTGTTTTAATTGCGTATAGCCTCAACGCATGTGCATGAGTCATTTCCGACTCTCATGCACGCAAGGTATGCAGCCCTACAAAGCTTGCCAACCCATCTACGTCTTCCTTCTTCAATCCTGCAATTTCTGCAACTTCTATAAAAACCATAGCCACCCATTAAAGCAACAATTATTCTTGGAGTCCAACCTCATATTAGTGCTGATTAATTCTTCTTCAACCCTTAATTTAAACAATAAATTCTAAATCAAAGAACGCAAGGTGACCTGCGTTTCAATCACAAGAATTGCGACAGAAAATCACTGGTCTCAGGAGGATCCTTGCAGCCAGCCAAGTGCTCATACACTTACAAGCTCAGCGAACTCGACACCGACACACGTTCGGCGTCATCGGAACGATAAATTCAACAAAAGGTATGGCATAATCGAATCACGGACTAGTCTAGGTTCATTCCATTCATTATGTATGATCGAATCACAATCTGTGGTGTCGATTCCATAAGATTGATGAATCAGCGATTTAAAGAAATACAATTTTTGAAATGGGTTTCGGAACTCATATTGCTCATAAAAATACACAAATTTCAGCATAAAAATAAATACAAAAATCCAATTTTTGTACACAATATAGATGAAAGATATAAGCTTTATATTTATATCAAAGACCCAGCCAAAGGCTTGAGTTAAAAGAAGCCAAAATGGAGTAGAAAACACTCCAGCAAGCCAAGCCTGACAGGCTTGCCGCAGCAACCTTACATGGTTGCCGCGGCAAGGTGCTCAACTGGAAGGCTTGCCGTGGCAAGCATTTTGCATTGACCACTATTCAGTATTTTCATCATAACTTTTGACTCCGAACTCTAATTGGCACGATTTTTGATGCGTTGGAAAGGCTACAACGAGCCCTACAACGTTCATGAATTAACAAAGTTCTAAATCTAATTTTTAAAGGGTCAAAAATTAGTGAAAAGTCGTGAAAAGATACTCAGCTGAAGGGCTTACCGCGGCAACCTCTGATGCTTGCCGCGATAACCCTGCATCTGAAGAACTTGGTGACACCTCTATCATGGGTTTGTGCTGGGTTGAATTGCTGAGTTTGACCATAAGATTTGTGACCATAAATGGTCCATATTTGTGGTCCATACCCAATAAACCATTAAAAATATTAAAACTATGAACGTAAATCCTAGGTATTTGGTGCACATGACGAGTTTGTATCAATGGAACTTTGCTTGAATGCATGCATGCATAAGTAACCAGTTACACGTAAGCCTGGTATAAGGTAGGGAGTTTACCTTGTTGAATTATGTCTTATTTTCTTATTCATCTCTGGTTAGTAAATAAAAATATGTACATAAAAGCATGCTATGTTCACGACAGTTTTTGATGTATGGATATGTTGGCATAGGATAGTTTCCGTTCGATGAATCCCTATGCTAAATTTCGGTTCGATGAATGTTTAGGTATGCATATGCTAGTCCAAGATTAATGTAGAAGTGATGTATGATTTTAATAAGATCCGTTCGACATATAGGCTATGAATGATTAAATATGCATGCTAGGACAATGCTAAGTGCAGCTCGACATATGTGTTCATGTGATAAACATGTCAGACCAGTTTAAATATAGTAGAAGGATGCTAGATCAGTTTAGATAAATGTTTATGGATCATGATGCAAGTTTAGATTTGATGTGTGATTAATGAATAAATATGCTAGACCAGTTTTGATAAATAGTTAGGTCAATTCAATAGATGAATATTAATGATTATGCTAATTTCAATTTAAATGAATGCCTTTGCACGACTATGCTCGTGTCAAGTTTGATGAATAGATATGCATGATAAGGATCCAAGCAGTTATGACGTAGGGCTATAATGCTAATTCAGTTAGATGTGTGATTATAAATGATGATACGATCAGTTATGTACGAATGATGATAAGATCAGTTTCAACGCATGAATATGAATTGTTATGCTAACTCAGTTATACTAGTTCAGTTTTGCTATATGATATATGTTTATGATGTTCTTGCATATATGTTAGCATGTATTATTCATGTACTGTTATCCTTGATGTCATATACACGTCTTTATTCTCATCTTGAAACAAGTGATTCCGCTAACTCGGGAGCTTGATTTTCTCGGTCCAAGTGATCCCGCTAACTCGGGAGCTTGATTTTCTTGTTTTTTGTATATGTTTTATTTCAGTATGATTTTTATAATTGTCCAGCATTATTCCTTATCAGTATGATTCCTCGTATTTGTTTAGCATGAATCTTTTAGTGTGATATAATATATGTATGATTTATTACTTGTTATGCTATATGTTGCTAGAATACATACGATGCTAGAATAGAGACAAGAGGAGATATCATGTGCTTTATTTTATTATGCATCGAGAAGTGAATTTAATAATCTAACATATAACTTAGCACTTTAAATTTTCCTGCTGAGCTTTGATGATAGCGCATCCTACAACTTCACGTCTTAGCTGTAGATATTGACCCTGAGCATGAGAGTGACCCGACATACCAGCCTGAGGAGGGAGACGAAGAAGAGGACAAGGAAGACGAGGAGGATTCTACAAAAGAATTCTATCCTAAATAGGTTCGAGAGAGAGTGATAGATAAATTTGTTTTCAAACATGTATAATTCAGCAGTATGATGTGTTTTGAGATCTTGGTATACTTCATGTATAGGTTTCTTTCCATTGTTTAGATGACGGGTGGCCTTCATCGATGGAAGGCTATACATGGCTTTTGTTTATATTTTGTATATTTTCCTGCTTTGGATAGATGAATGAATATCAGTTGTTGTCATATTTCTTCGTATCAGAGTTAATTAAATTCGCTTCCGCAAATGTAACACTTTGTACACGATGCCCTTGTATGATAAGATCATGTTAGGTGATTCGACGACGCGGCCTTTCCCATATACAATAATCCCATATACAATAAGGGGAAAAGTTGGGTTGTTACATTCTTTATCCCTTTCTTTAGCTAGAATTTTATTTATGCTTTTAGATTAGTTTAGCTTGGGGACACCTAAAGTTCCTCTCTTTACCTTGCTTTCTATCTTAGGTTTAGAGTTGTCAGATTTGAAGTTACTATACAATCCTTGAAGTTTTAGATCATCACTCCCTGTGGGACAAACTCTTACTTACATTTAAAACTTGCTACAATAGGCCCTGGATCTTGTAGGTATGTGAGTTTGGTTTTGTGCTTGTGTTCATCTATTTTTTATTTCATTTTAATTTATTTTTGTCATCATTTTATGTGATTCTTTTCCATCAGTTTTATATGTTAATAAAAATAGCACACCCAAACCAATCAACAAGTTTTTGGCGCCGCTACCGAGGAGTTTCGATCTAGTATAGTAATCTGAGTTTAGTTTTTATTCTTTGTGGTTGTAGTGGTTGAATAAATGTCAGCTATAATTTTTGAGGTTTGTTTGCACTTTTTCTTTATTTTCTGTTTTAGGTTTGTTTGTGTCTTAGTAGTATTTGCAGAAATTACAGCTGTAGTCTTTGGAATTTTGTGTTTTCTTTATTTTCTGTTTTAAACTTCTTGCCTGTTTAGTATTTGAATAAATTCCTAGTTATTTTTGTGGATTTTTGCAGGCTTGGACCTATAGCAAATAGGAGAGTTTAGCTGCAGCTCGAGCATTCCTGCATCAGTTTTCATCTCTAACTCCCTTGTTTTTGGTTGCAATTCTGCATTCTTTAAGTTATGTAGTAGTAGTTAGTAGTTTTCTTTGTTTTAAGTGCGGTGTAAGCAACCCTTGTTCTGCTGTGTGTGTGTTGTATGCAAGGCAGAAGGTCTCTCAATCCTGAGTTGGAAACTTTAAATCCTGAGATTGAGAAAGTTCTGAGTCCTAAGCTAACAACACACACCCTGGCTGAAAATTTAGTGGCAGCTGAGATGGCTGAGCAGCCTAGACCACTGAGGGAGTACAATGTAACAGGGGCATACACATCCCCCTCTTGCATTTAGCTCCCTAATGTTGTGGGAAACTACGAGATCAAAGCCTCAACCATCCAAATGCTACCAAGTTTTCATGGGCTGAGCAAGGAAGACCTTACCAGCACATAGAATTGTTCCTTGCCTTATGTACCACTTTCAATATTGCTGGCCTAAGAGAGGAAGCCACCAAATTGAGGCTTTTTCCTTTTTCTTTAAAGGATAAAGCTAGAACATGGCTCACCTTGCTCTCAAAAAATAGCATATAGTCTTGGAGTGACCTATAAAGCCAATTTTTGGCTAAATTTTTCCCAATCGGTAAAACAAGTCAGTTGAGGAAGAGCATCATCTCTTTTGCTCAGTCCCCAACTGAACAAATTCATGAGGCATGGGATAGATTTAAAGAGTTACTAAGGCAGTACCCGCACCACCATATCCCTAAGTGGCAGCTTGTACAAAGCTTCTACCAGGGGATTGATGCCAGAAGTAGAGTTATGATAGATTCATCAACTGGAGGCACATACCTTAGCAAGACTGATGCAGAGGCATGGGATTTGTTCAAGGTTATAAGTGAAAATTCTCTCCAGCAAGAGGCTCTGTCACGATTTGACATTGAGCCACCTGCTAGAGGTGCTATAGAACCCACTTCTTTTGAAGAATTGTCTGAAGTTAATGTTTATAGTGACCTGGAAAGAATAGTGGACACATTGTCAAAAAACTTTGATAAAGTCTTGAGTGTGTTGTAGCCCCACATGGATGCACAGGTTAGAGAGGTGTGCACAATATGCCACTCACCCACACACTCTCATCTGCAATGTCCCTCTGCTAGTCTGGCCCCTAAAATTTTTAATGAGCAAGCCAATTCTATCCAGTTATATGGACAACAGCCTGCTGGGTATCAATGGAGGAACCACCCAAATTTGAGGTAGAGATAAGCTGATTTACCTCATACCCAGCAGCAACAGGCCTTACCCTATAATTCCAACTAGCAATTCTACCATGGTCATGCACTAGGACATCAATTTTCTCATCAGTCCTCCCAGTCAGGTCAGTTAGTTGTAGCACCCCCACCTCAACCTAGAGCCCCCTCCTTTGAGGAGCAGGTTTTGACTTCATTGCAAAACCTAAGTTCCATTACATGAATTGTGGATTCCCACACACAGAGCATCAGACAAATTGAGGACCAGCTTGGTCATATCTCAAATGCTCTTATGAGAAGAGAAGAGGGTCGGCTCTCAAACCAAACAGTAGTGAACCCACGAGGGGCACATTTGATTGCTGAAGCTTCTTCAATTCATGAAGAAACTAGAGCTGTCAATGCCTCGAGGAAGGGGAAGGATGTGGCTACCCAAGACGTTGTAGATGCAAAGAGGTTATGCATTTGGCGAGAAGCTGAATAAATGGGCTGTTGTTGAGCCCCATATAAATTTTTTAATATATATATATATATATACCATGTTGAGCCCCATTCCCTTAAGCTTTGATGGAGGAAATGTTGGATGTTTGACAGTTGTTGTAACTGGAGGTATGAGCTGAAATTTTTAGAAGTATAGACTGAGGAGGCCCCCACCTATGTGCTGAAAACCTTCATCATCTTGGGCTGCTCAGTAGGGTTGCTGTAATTTAGTTTATTTTTCTTTTACCAACCTTGCTACCCCTATACATTTTACATGAAACAGTGAGGACACTGTTTAACTTAGTTTTGGGAGTATGGCAGGGTAGGTCTGCTAATAGAATAGTTAACTTTAGTGCAGTAGTGTTTGTTTAATTGGGATGAATAAAGTCAATTCCCACCTAACTTGTTAGAATGAGAAAATTTGTGAAAAATTAAAAAATTTTGCAGACATTTTGAAACTAAAAATTTTAAAATCTTAGCACCACCATGAAGCTAACATCAGAAAAAATTTCAGTTAGTACTTAGTGAACCTAAGAGGAGAGAGAAATGTGAAAATGCACCCCATGAATTAAATCGAAGACCATACCTAGTGAGATTTGGGCCTATCAAATTTTCTTTGAAGAGTATTTTTGGCATTTTTTCTGCTCTAAAGTTTGATTGACTCAACAGTTTCTCACTAGAAGTTAGGCACCTCCAAATTGAAATTGAGTGACAGCATTCAATGCACTAAGGAAATGACCTAAGGCATTCATTTGGACAGTTTGAGCTTAAAATTTCCTATCAATTCAACCGACCTTTACTTACACTCTTTGAGCCTTTAAAATCCTATTTGTCTTCAACAAACACTAGAGTACTTGTACCTTAATCTCATGACCTGATTCAACCTGACCCTCACTCTGAGATTTTAAAACGTAAAGGAGAAGAAGTTGAAGATAGGTGAGCTGGATCCAACATTTGGTGGAAGTGGAAGAAAAACAACTTAAAAATAGCAGTGTAGCAGTGATGTATGTGTGGCATTTCATACAAAAAAAAATAATAATAATAAATAAATAAAATATAAAAAGAAAAAAAGAAAGAGAAGTCAAGAGAAATACTCCACCTGAAAATTGAAAAGACGAGAAGAAACTGGCCACTTTGGATCTGAAAAATATCAAGGAAGATGAAGTTGAGTTGAATTGAAGGATGTGTAGTCATGAATCAACTCCTTACCTTGCTGATTTCTCAAAATTTTGATCCATCCAACCCCCTTCATTCTTTATAAACCTCACCCATAAGCCACATTACAACCCATCAAAAAGACCTTTGTGATCCAAAGTGAATGAGCTATCATGCAGAGATGAAGAGTTGTCTAATCTATAGTGAAAATGCTTGAGGATGTTAGAACTTAGATGTAATACCTATGCTCATGCTTGCAGGCCCATTTGAGGTCTATGACTGATCTTGAGCTAATGAGAATGTGAACACCCTTCAATTTGCATTGATGAGAGATAGCCCTAGTGAGGATTGGGTCTGAATTTTAATTTCATTGGGGTTGTTTCTACACCTGAATTTTGAATCAAAGGCAAGCTTTGTACTGATTTATGTACATTGTATTCTTGTTGTGAACTGATTGGTAGTGATGCATACACATGTGATTTTGAGTTTTAAATGACTGCATTCCTGCTGTAATTTCCTTTGAATTTTAAAGAATGGGTGTGGACTGATATTTTATTTATTGAAATCTATTTTGGCATTGACTGCACTATATTTAACTATTTTATTGGTGAAGTTTGTAGGTATCTTCACTGAAAATCCTCATGAGACTTCACTCTTCCACTAGGGATCACCTAGGAGTTTAAAAGGCTTGGTACATATGTTAAATGTATTGGTGCTCCCTACGAAAGTGGCATTTTCTATTTTGAATAATTATTTTTAATTTTTTCTTTGATCGAGGACTAGCAAAGATTAGGTTTGGGGGTGTGATTAGCACTGAAAAATACTATTTTTCACTCTCAGCGTAGTCTTTGATGGACCTTTGAGCATGTTAATAATGTGTTTTTAAGTGTGCTTTGTAGATAACAGCAAAATAAGAGTTTAATAATGTAATTCTACATTTTCAAGCCAAGAAGACTGCATTTTATGCCAAACTATGGAAGTGATGTGTTTACAATAAAGAACCATGGTGGGTCACATCATGTGTGGCATTTGGCATGATGTGGTGGGCCCTGGAAGCCCAACAAATGAATGGAAGAAGGACCTAAGCAGAGGAGACTGTTGTAGCAGTCAGTGCATAGCAGCAGCCATGCATAGAGGAGCAGCTGTCATGCCTCGTGTAGCTTTCGAGTGGCTATTGCATGGTTAAAACCATAGAGAAGCAACCTCGCATAGTTGTCACGAGGTTCATGTGCCTGCAGCACATAAATGGCTGCGAGCATCTCACACAGTTCAGTGGAAAAAGAGTGTCATTTACGCTATTCACGCAGATCTCGCGAGGATTGCAAACATTTCAGCCTTCAGTGGCTCGCGCAGCTCAAGAGGAGAGAGCCCTAGAAAGATTATCGCGTAGCTCTCGCGTAGTCTTGCCCACTTCAATTCAGCACCATGACAGCCTCGAGAACCTGCCATTTGATTTCGCGAGCTTGCAAATGAACCTCGTGAGCCTTAAAAGTTACACTTCATCCTCGCTAGCTGCTTTGTTCATGCCACACAAGCCACGCGACAGCCGCACAATAGGGCATCACAGCAGCATTTCAACTATGCAAAGCTCGGGTTCCCAACTTCCCAGCTACCTATTTCAAACTTCAAGGGCACTGTGGGGATTTCACAGCTTCTAGGGCACACCTCCCAAGTTGCCCAACTGTCCTACACATCCTGAGGCAATCCAAGGGCCACAAATAGACCATGACATCAACTCTAAAGTATCTTATTCTCGGATTGGCCAATGCACATTAGGGTTTCAAGGATTGTATATATATATATGCTGTTATCTCTTTTGTAAATCTATCTAGAATAGCTGGATCAAAATTAGGTTTCTTTTTCTAGCGTTTCAAGCCAGCCTCTTTTCCCTTTTATTTTCCATTTTCTTTCTGCCTTGGCTCAGCAGTAATGCTGAGTCCAAGTTCTTTGTAAATAGATAGTTTATTTCTGTAATGCAATGGGTTTTGTTCAAATAGAGTGAGCTGTCTTGGGGTTTGCACAGGCTGCTGTTGTGAGGGCATTCATTGTAAGTTTCTTTTTGTCAATGAAATGTTGGTTTTAAGGCTCCATTAACTCTGTGTTTTGCATGTGATTTTCACATTTATTTACATAGATTTAATGTACCCATGGTGACTTGAGCTTGTAGCCTTATAACCATGGTGGCAGCAGTGATGTTAATGTTCTATCTCATCATTTGTGGGTAAGGTAGCCTATAGGATAGTCCGCGACTATTTAAGTGGACAGACTATAGCCTTAAGGCAGGTCTTGGTCATAGATCTGAGATGGATTCTTTTTCTCTGAACTTGAGCTTATAGCCTAGTGAGAGATTGTATAGAGTCAAACTCTACTCTATTTTACATCACCATCATCAGTGATTAGATCTGAATTTTTGTAGAGATTGTAGACTTGTGAGCTGGGTCATTGCAGGCCTTTTGTAGCAATGACCAACTGAATATAAGTCCCCATTCAGTCTGAGATCTCTTGTAGTTCCCACTTGAGTTTCAAGGTATGTTTGCTCCTATGGATGCATGAGCTTGTAGCCTTGCAAATATAGTGTCTACAATGGTATTCATGTCCTGATTTAATTCATTGGATGGAGGAAATCCCTTGGATAGTCTGTGACCATTTAAGTAGACAGAGTATAGCCTTAAGGTCAACCCATTCCTTTGGATTAGGTTAGTTTTTTTATTTAATCAATGTGATTTGACCATCTCCCTTGGATAGTCTGTGACCATTTAAGTGGACAGATTATAGCCTTAAGAGCAATCTAAATTACATGGGTTGAGATGGATTCCTTTACCTTGTAGATATGCTTGTAGCCATCTAAAGGATTGCTACAGATTCATGCCTAACACTGATTTGCATGACTAATTTATCCCTAACTGTCTACTTCTCCATCTTTTATCTTTATTTTATCACACACATCATCATCCTTCTTTATCCCTTTCTTTAGCTGTAATTTTATTTCTGTTTTTAGGTTCGTTTAGCTTTGTGACACTAAACTTTCTCTCTTTACCTTGCTTTCTAGTTTTGGTTTAGAGTTGTCAGATCTGGAGATACTATACAATCCTTGAGGTTTCAGATCATCACTCCCTGTGGGATAAACTCTTACTTACTTTTAAAACTTGCTACAATAGGCCCTTGATCTTGCAGGTCTGTGAGTTTGGTTTTGTGCCTGTGTCCATCCATTTTTTATTTCATTTTAATTTGTTTTTGTCATCATTTTATGTGATTCTTTTCCATCAGTTTTATATGTTAATAAAAATAGCACACCCAAACCAATCAACACAACCACTCGGTTTTAAGTAAAAAACAGGCTATGCGTACATACTATACGCATAGCTTATTTTTCCCAACAACTGGCTATGCATACATACTATTACACATAGCTTAATTTTTCCCTGAAATGGCTATGCGTACATAGTCTGTACGTATAGTGTAAAAGTGTCCCAAAAAAAAAGAAGAAAAAAGGGGAAATAGAAGAAAAATAAGAAGAAAAAATTAAAAATATATTTAAGAAGCGCATCGTGGTGACGGACTCGCGAGAGCCCACAGTTGCATACATCCCTAGTCCATCAAATCAAGGGCGATCAAGGCCCCACAAGAAATCATCCAATCATAAATGGGCAGTCACTCCAACCGTTCAATATGTACTACTAGTCGGACCTTCTGAGTTTGTCTCTTCTTAAGGAACTGACGATATACCCTAACAAAAAAAATACTTATATAAAAAAAATACTTAAAATATATATATATATATATATATATACTTAAAATCAAGAAAACATAGTCTTTCCTTCTAACCAGCAACATCAATGACCTCATATATTATGTGTGATGACCCGACTTTCCCGTATCCGAAATACTGGGAAGGCTGGTTCGCCAACCTATCGATAAATCGATAAGCTGGACAGAAAACAAGCAGATATCAGAGTATAACAAAAGGAAACTCCATTTGTAAACAAAAAGTAAGACAACAACGGTTTTAATTTCATATGAAAATACATGAACAAAAGAACCAAATCGAACCACCGATGATGGCCGACCATCACTGAAACATGATTCACAAAAAAATATATTATAATTACATGAATTCTAAAACGCAAAACAAATCAGGCCAGACATACCAAGCCCTAGTCTGGTCTCTTAAAAAAAATACACCAAAAATAAAGTAGGATCCTAAACAGGGAAGAATTCCTCAGGAGGAATCTCAGACTCGTCCTTTGGAATGTAGTCCGGGTCAGTCTCATATCCCCGAGCCTCTGTATCTAAATCAGTACCTATGGCGTATAGTCAGAGTAAGCTAGCAGTCTAAGCTCAGTAGAAGAAACTCAATTTTATTTACATTTTATCAGAACAAATATGGTTTTCAAAGACTGAAATCAAAGCATATGTGTTTTCAAAACTGATATTCCAAAGTAGGTTCATTTACTGAATTTCAAAGTCTAATATCAGATGCAGTTTCTTGAACAAAACCAAATAGAGTGTTATGACGGAAATCAAACGAATCAAGATTTCAATTATTTTCGGATTCTCATTCATGCAGTGCTACTTTGTTTAATGACTTAAATCCTAACTTAAATTTCTTCTCAGGTTACTATATCATGAGAGCAGGAATAAAACTGATGGGAACCCCTAACTAACCATCGTCGTTCAATGACTCCTTTTGAGGAGATGCAACAAGCCCATGCGTTATGAGGGTAACTTGTGCCATACAGATACACAGTCAAATAGGTTCAGAGACAAATACACGGATATCCTGCCATGTCGATCACGGATATCCCGTCGTGTCGGTGGAGATTCATTCAAGTGAACCTTAAATTAGATGTAATTTCTAACATATAATATAGTGCATTTTAATACATAGTTGGATTTGGAGTTCTGAGTTTCAGGATTCATGTTTGAATTCAAGATGTATTCGGAATTCGGGATTCAAAGTTCATGCTAATCAAATTCAAAGTAGATTCAAATAATTCGAAGTTTATGATCAAAAGCAAATTCATATTATCTTATTTCACGATGATTACAGTAAGTTATTCATATTAATTTAGACAAAAGTGCAATTAATATTGAGGTTTCCCTACCTTAGACTCGAATCCTTCCAATGATATCCCAAAGTTCTCACCAATGGTTTCCCACTTGTAACCTAGATTTAATTAACACCACCCTAAGTGTTAAAAGCATCGAAAACAGAAAGCTTAAAGTTCTCCAGAGTTTTTCCAAAGAACAACAAAAATAGCCATAAACAGGGGAAATCGATCATTCGATTTCCTTCAGAACCTAACACGTCTGTTGTGCCAAAATCGGATCGATTCTCAAATCGATCATTCAATTTCAAATTCGAACATTCGATTTTGACAGTTTCTATAACTTTCGAGCTTTTTATTCCTTGAGTTGTCTTTCTCCAAACCCAAACTAAATTCTTGCTATTTTAACATGCTAACAAACCTAATTTAGGTATAATTCAAATAACAAGATGGCATTAAGAGCCTATGTAACATCCCCAAAAATTTGGGTTTTGAATAGTGTCCATGGGATACGTGCCCGACTGGTCATAAGTTTGACCAAGTGAAGTCAACGTGACGATTTAGGCTAGACTAGGCTTGAGGTGAAAATACACCTAGGTGGGTGGTGTGGATCTTATGATGAGTTCATATACACCTGTTGTGGGTGTATGTGTTTTACACCAAAGCATGAATTGGGTTAAAAAGCTTAAATAACTTAAGAGAAGTTATTTCTCTTTAAATTGGTGGATGGTAAGGGATTTATGAAGAGAGAGAGAGAGAGAGAAAGGAAGGAAGGGGGAGTAAATGCTAAGGATTTGGTGTGGAATTGCAGGTTTAAAGCCATACGTGGGTTGTTAATCTCGAAGGTAACGTGTGGGAATTCATTGGAGACAAAGCTAAGAACCCTAGCTTTTGATCCAAGCCATTGAATCACCTATAATTTGGATTCAAGGTAAGATTTCATTGAATTATGGTGTGTGTAATATTTGTGCATGAATGTATTGAATTAAGGGCGAATTAAAGAAATAGAAGGAGGAAAAATTGAAAGAAAAACAAATTTGGAAGAACAGCCCGAAGAGGGTTGTTTTCTGATAAAATCAATTAATCGAATTGAGATTCGATTAATCAATTTTTGTCAAAAACCAATTCTGAAGACTAAAGCACAAAACCGATTAATCGAAATAAATTTGATTAATCGATTTTTGGTTTTCGATTAATCAATTTAAAATCGATTAATTGTCTAGGTACTCCCAGTGGCTGGAAAATGGGGAGCCTGGGAAAATCGATTAATCAATTTTGGAATCGATTAATCGATTTTGAAATTTCGATTAATCGATTTGGGATTGATTAATCGATTTTGGAAATTTGATTAATCGATATCGGGATCGATTAATCGATTTTGATAGTTTTTGTGTGGATTCTGTTTTGTACCTTGGAGTCTTGGGAGGGTCTTGTACCTTCTTCTGTGCATCATTATTGATGCTTTGTGTATGACGTAGCGTACTATAGGTTGAGCGCTTGGACTGGGCATGGGGAGCTACCTTTGACCTTGATGCTTGGAGTTAAAGAACGTGAGGTAGGGAATACTCTGAACATGTACCCTTGATTACGAAATCATGTATGTAGTGATATAATATATACATGTGTGTTTTAAGAGCATAGTTAATTGCTTGTTAATCGAAAGTAAACTAAAGCATGTGAATTAAAGAGGTGTGTGTGCGTGTGTGTGTACACTAAGTAAGAAACCAGTAAGCTTGTAAGTATATGACATCCCATGGATGTGAATGAGATGTGAGCATCTAGGCGATTCATATGAATATGTGACATCCCAGGGATGTATAGTCAAATGAGAAACTATGAGAATGAGCCTTGAACAAACTTTTAATATTATAAGTAGCACAATTACACGGTGATAAACTATATGTACTTTGCACAATGGATTTGAGGTTCATAGAATACCCCACCGACTCGACAGTATACCCGTGACTGACTCGACAGAATATTTGTGACCGGTATGGCGGCTAATCCGTACAACAGTAGGACATCCCAGGGATGTATATGAATTATGCGCCCTGTCGCCTAGGAGAAAGGGACTTGAGATGTGTTACATTGAAATATAGTTTAATTGGATGACAATGGTGGGTATTCCATTGGGTGCTCGATGCTATTGTGCTCAAGGAATTATTTAAGTTCTTTGATTTAAGTTTCAAGACAGATTTTGGTCTATGAGAACAAAATTGAGAACAAGTTAATACATGTAGAATAACAGATGCACCTAGTTCATGCTTTCAGAAATTTAAATTATTTTTCCAGCTATTTTTATTGATAAATCATGTTTCTAATGTCATAGAATATATGTGAGTAAGATAGACTTATATGTTCATTCAGTAGATTCCCTATTGAGCTATGATGTAGCTCACTCCTTCGATCATACGTCACAGGTCCAGTGTTAGCTATTGTTGCTGCTTCAGGAGATGTTGATCCAGAGGATTCGGATTACGTGCCTGGGGAGGAGTTAGAGCCCCCTCCTGAGGACTTCTTCTAGAGGACCCTCTGCGTACTTTGATAGAGTTTTGTGAGAGGAATTGTAAGGCTTGGTATGCCTAACCTTTTTTTATAAAACGATGTAATATTAGTGAGATATTCTTTTGGCGAACCATCTCGGGTGACGGTTGTTTCTTCACCGATGGTTCGGATTGGTTCTTTTGCTCATGCAATGGCATGAGATCATAACTATCTTTTGAGCTTCATATTTTGACTTTACTTTATAGCACTTGAGATTTAGTTCAGCATTAGTTCTTATATATTTGATTTGCTTTACTGTTGCTTGGATATATCAAATGTTTCGTGCAGGCTTATGAGGCACGGCCTCAAGGGTCGTGCTGATGGAACGGGTTTTTAGGTGCCAAAATTCGGGCTGTCACAGCCTACCTCTCACGGTTGATTTTTACAGCTTTCAATGATTCTCTCACAACATGTCAGATTGAATCTTGCGAGATTTCAAGTCGGCTGATTTCAGAATGAGTTCTACGTTAGCACAGGGAGCACCTCATCTTCTAATTGTGCTGATAATGCATCCACCATGATCGGCTCACATACGATTGGCACCACTCTCCCTCGCCAACCTCAATCAAATAAATAATGAAATTTTAGAACTTTTCTATGATTGAGGTAGCGAGAGTGATTAGAAATCCAAGTGATGTCTAAGAAGGGAAGGAGGAATTCGGATAACTCGTAGCTGGGTTTCACGGAAGAGAGAAAGAGTGAGAGTTCCTTTTCACTCTCCTCCTTTTATAAAGAAAAACTAAGCTAAAAAAATATCATGATATTTATACTATACTTCTTGTCCACTCAAACTTAAGTTTAATTGAGCGTTGGGCAAGCGTACCGCAATTCGGTGTATGAGTTTCCAACTAATGGTCAAAATAGTATCTAAATCAACTTTTTACCCAAAATACCCTTTCAATTTAATTATTCTTAATTTTAAAATATTATCGTGCGACTTGTCCGGACATGTATATCGAGGTGACCATGTTCGGTTTCAAAATTTTCGGGATATTTTACATTATGCCCAAATTTCCCAATCTTAATAAAAAAATTATTTTGACCGAAAACTCGAAGTTGGGAAACTAGTGCGAAGGAAATAATTCCTACGTCGTTTAGGGAAATCAAAGCCCACTTAGGAAGAACTTATATTATTTTGATAGAATGCCCAGGAAATAGCTACAGGGGAGGAACTTCCTAACCCTTGAAATGTTTTCCATAGCTCAATCATCATCATGCTCTATTTCCAAAACAAGCATATTTATAGTCATCGCAAACCATTCATCGGTTGGAGTTGATGTTAGAGCACAAAAAATGAAAAAAAAGGTCGATCAAATCTTGCAATTCTCGCATTAGCAGGTTGTTTCAAAAAAATAGATATACATGATTCAAAAAAAAAAATCAACCAAGCGAGAGCATGCAACGACTAAATAAGTCAATGAACCAAGGGAAGCATAAACAAAATTGTGAGGAAATCCCTGGCATCTTCAATCTTCTAGATGTCATCGTACAGTGATGGGAGGAGGACAAAACTCTTGCTAGCCACAAAAGTTGATGATTTGATGGAGTCAAAACTGACGAAGAGCTCAATTATGGAGCCGCACTACACACACGAGAAGAAAGCAGTTGACTACTATTTCAAAAATTAGTTGAATAAGAAGCTTCCCCTACATCAATAAACCTTATCTTCTTTTTTACCCTTTATTTTCTTTCCAAAAGATGAGTCAAATGATTTTCAAAATATTTTTAAGAATAAAATCGAAAACTTTTGAATGACAAGAGATGCAACCACTTAGTACCTATCACTCATCTCATTCTCGTTAAAAATTTATGTGACAGCCCGGATTTCTTACTCGCAAGACCTGGGTCGTCGAGTCGACGCTAAGGCCGAACTCCGAACGGAACACTTGGCATATCCATGCGTAAAGTGGAACCCATAACTAACTAACATAGCTATCATATGAAAGAAATGAAATCTCTAATTCTATATCTTAAAAGCTCAAAATAACGATTCTAATTCCATACGAATGCATATGGATAAAAGAACAGAAAAGAACCACCGGTAAGGGCCATCCCTTACCGAAACATGGTTCACAAAACAATTATACAAAGAATCTCTAAAATAACTTGTATTCTTTTACAAAACAATACTAAACCGTATTCTAAATCACATCCCAAGCCCGGACCTACTCGGGCCTTGCACAAATAAAGCAATTCTCTAGATGGGGTTCTTGCTCCTATTCTAATGGCACGTAATCGGAGTCCTCTTTGTCTTGGTCCTCCGTGTCTAATTCTTCACCTGTACCTGTGACGTATAGTTGAGGAATGAGCTTCATCTAAGCTCCGTAGGAAAAAATTAATAGCATGCATTTCTTATCAAAGTACATATATCTCATGACATAAATAAAAATATGGTTTATCCTTACTGTAATCCGATTTCAAAGTAGTTACTGAGTAAAGAAATTTATTGGTGCACAATTTGAAAGGACTGAATGAAGCACACATTTTTCTTAGTGAAGGGAGCTTATCATATGCACATCTACTGATTCTCGTAACACAAAGAAAGAAACTTGAAGTGTTTTACTTAAGTCAATACTCGAGTAGCTATAACCTCGAGTCCCCAATGGAATACACACCATCGTCGCTCATACGAACCATTCGCAAAAGGTGCCCAAGGTCCTAATAAAGATAGACGCTTGTGCCGAATACAGATTTTTACCATTGGCCGGTATGATTTCACAAGATCACAAAGGGTGTACGGATATCCCACCGTACCGGCCACGGATATCCCATCGCGTCGGTCGCGGTTATACTGCCGCGTCGGTCGGGTATTCACATATAAACCTCAAATCATCGTGCATAACTTATAGTTTATCACCGTGTGATGTGTTAAATATACATAAATTTAAAAGCTTAAAACTTAAACACAATCCTTCACTCACACATCAAAATGAATCCTGAAGGATTCCACATAGTAGCACATTGCTAAAACAAGCTTGAAAGGTTTCCTCATCACAATGCATTCTCAAAATCACACACACACGAACACATTCACATTTAGGTCTTAAAACAGTTTATGCTTCAATGCTGACAAAACTTATCATATCATAACACACATGCCATTAATATTGAATATACATGGTATAGGGACTTCCCTACCTCAATTACAAAGTCCCAAGTGAAGTCTTTCAACACGCTCTAGTCTCAACCTCTCACACGTATACATTCAACCTAACAAAATAAATCCATAGTTTATACATCAAAATTGACGCAGAACAAAGAGATATAAGATCCCTTAAAATCCCTCATCCAAAACAGAATAAATTCCTAAATCTGGCAAATTCGATCGATCGATTCCCTATTTCGATCGATCGAAATCCAAATTCGATAGATCAAAATTATTTTGATCGGTCAAATCCAACAGAAACTAAATACCTAGCACGCAATTCAATCGAATGATTTTAAATTCGATCGATCGAATCTCAAATTTGATCGATCGAAATATATTTTCATCGGTCGAATCCGTCATAATCCAAAGTTGGCATTACAATCTCGATCAAATGATTTATAATTCAATTGATCGAATCTCAAATTCGATCGATCAAAAATAATTTCGATCAGTCGAATCCTGACAGCAAAAATCCAAAATCCCTGTTATATACTTTTCGATCAATCGAGTGGGAGACTCGTTCGATTGAAGCACATTTCGTTCGATCGAATCTTATTTCGATCGAATGAATTTCTCCATAAATCGTATTATTCTATCTCAACTTAATTTCGATCGATCAAATCAAATTTCGATCGATCGAAATTTGCAGATTTCATCACATCTTGGGTTTTTGCATTTCATCTCCGTTTTTCTCAAATCTATCATCCTTCCTTATAATTTTTTTCAATCATATCATAAACAAAACTTGCCTAATACTAATTTAAAACGTAACACTTCTTACCTCAAATTGGTCGATCACACGATCCACAAACGCAACTCTAGATCTAGGGTTCTGGTGACCACTTTTGGGGATTGATCCTCAATCCTTGTTTCATGCACAACTCAAGTAATCGCATCCACGAGAGTTCGAATCGAAGGACCTCCACTCTCCTCTCTCTTCATAAATTTCTAATCATAAGGAAGGAATTAAATGCAAAGCATTCAATTGCATTTACTTCCCATATAACTAAGTCCCAAGCTTCGGTGTTAAGCTGTTATACCTAGCATTAGTGTATGGAGCTCCACTTAACCATTCAAACACTTTCTAGTTCTATCTAATCCACAACATTACTCAATGGTTTGCATGATCTCCGACGTGCGAACAGTCAGGCAAGCGCACCGAGGCATACTGTTCATAGATCAAAATTTTGAGACATTATATTCTCCCTACCTTAAGAATTTTCGTCCTTGAAAATAGATCTAACAAGGAAGGTTGGACACAAAAAAGGTGACCTCGAATGCTACAACACATGGCTAAACAAACCAGTTACGTTACTAATTTCTGCACACACCACGATCACTCAACATTTACAAACGATGTATATAGAAATCTAAATGGATACATATTCATACCCTGCAAGAAAACACTAGGCATAAAAGCAGTTGCCATCGCAAAATTTTCTGTCATATACACATCCAAGACAAAATAAGTAAATGTGGCAACCATGCCACCATAGTTATAAAGAATAAAATAAGTAGATGTGGTAACCATGCCACCATAGTTATAAGATTATATAGTCATCCCGAAAATTTAAATTTTTTGAAAAGAAAATCTCTCAAATGCTCAAAAAAATTTTCAAACGCGTCAAACATCAGCCCCACCCTCCGCTCTGGTAGGATCATCAGCTCCACCTGCACCGTCGTCAGCTCCATCCACCTATGGATCAAACACACTAGCATGCATCATGGTCATCCGTTGGAGGTAGTCCGTCGGGTACATGTGGTGCATGGTGTCCTCCAATATAAGCTCATGGTAATCTAGGCGACGATTTAACTGGCGGTTGCTCTCCTCAATGAGGGCCGCTAACTCCTCGATAGTCATGCCGGCAGCCTGCTGATGTGGTGGAGGCACAGGAATGTGAGCGTACTGAGCGAGAGGTATGATCTATGGCTGATCTTCATAGGGTACATCATGGGCTTGTTGTTCATACACTGGGGCATCTTGAGCAGGCTGGTCTGGTTGTGGAGCACCCTGAACCGGCTACTCTTGGGCTTGGGGAGGAATAGGTCGACGTCATTGCCATAACTGTCAAAACACTCCAAGGCTTTACAAGCCATCTTATGGGTGAAAATGTAGCTCTTCCCATCAATTTTGGCAGTAAGGGTATTGGGATTTGGACCATCGTACATATTTTGGTAGAATAGTCGTACAAGGCGAGAGTAGTAGTATTGATGAAGGGGTTTCAATAAGTTATCCAACCCGGCCTTTCTTAGGTACTCAAGTGGCCATTCGTTTACACCCGGCACGTTGGGCGTTTTGAATAGGGCCGGATTAATCATGTATCCATAGGCAAATCCCTTTTAAGCCCGCCATTCCATAGGTTGTTCACATTGTGGTGGCTGTGAGGAGATAGGTGGTGGTACTGGTATCAACTGTTGTGGAGGCGGTTGTGAAAAAGTAGGTGGTTGTGAAGACCCTGCTTGAGATTTGGGTTTCTTCGACATGGGGGTTTTAGACAATTGTCTCGTCTTAGGGGCCATTCTCTACTCAAAACTAGGGTTTCTATAATCTAAATGAAATAAATGTATTTGAGTGCAAGATTCTAAATGAAAAATTAGGGCTCTACCTTTTTTGGTGAGGTTTGGATTCGATCTAGTGAAGAATCCCTGTGTGAATAGTTGGTTCTCTGATCTCCAAGGAGAAGCACATGAAAACCCCAAGAGAAAGCCCTAAAATTTCAAAAAAAATTGAACCTAAAAGGTTCAATTTATATAAATACTGTGCGATACGGTCGATCGAATTAAATTTTGATCAATCGAATTTGACCTAGACAAAACAAAACCACGATTTCGATCGAACGAATTTAATTTCGATCGATATAAATTAAGTGAAACAAGGCCACGATTTCAATCGAACGAATTTAATTTCGATCGATCGAGTCTAAAATTCGATCGACCGAAATAAATTTCGATCGGTCGAATTTCTTTCTCAGGTTACCCCTGGCCTTTACTAGTTTCGATCAAATGAAATTTAATTCGATCAAACGAATTTTAATTCGATCAAATGAATTTTATTTTGATCGAACGATTTTCAAATTTGATCAAACAATTTTTTTTTTCGATCGAACAAATTTATTATGTCTTAATTTACTGAAAAATCATTTTCTGTTTGGTGGTTTCGATCGATCGGTTTACACTTTGATCGATCGAAAAAAAATTTTGATCAATCGAAATTGACTGAAACACTTAATATTTTTGTTTTTTAGTTTCCTTCTTGATTATTGGCCTTTAAATTTCTAATTCTTGAGTTCTATTAATTAATAAAGTTATTTACATGCACTAAGAGTCACAAAAGACTTTTATAATTCCTTTTCTCTCCTCCTATACTGAAACAACAAAGGGTACTGGTCGCGAATCTCTGCTTCGCGCTCCCAAGTAGCTTCCTCTTTAGAATGGTTCTTCCATTGGACTAACACTAAGGGAATCCATTTTATGTCCAACACCTGCTCAGTTCGATCCAAAATCTGTGTTGGTTCTTCTATAATCGTCAAATCCTTGTAAACTTCGATCGGTGGCACATTGAGTATGTGAGTCGGATCCCTCACGTATTTTCGTAGCATGGAAACGTGAAACACGCTGTATACTCTTTCGAGTTGCGGGAGTAAAGCGACCCTAGATGCAACTTCGCCAACTCTTCCCAATACTTCGAATGGCCCAATGTAGTGAGGGCTTAGCTTCCCACGCTTTTCGAAACGCATCACACCCTTCATTGGTGAAATTTTTACAAATACGTGATCTCCCACTTGGAAATCCACACTTGTTCTCTTGATATCGGCATAGGTCTTCTTTCGACTCTGAGCGGTCTTAATTCTTTCTTGAAAGATGCGAACGGTTTTGACATTTCTCTTTATCACTTCCGGTCCCAATATAAATTTCTCACCGAATTCTTCCCAATTGATCGGAAATCTACATCTCCGTCCATACAGCGCTTCATACGGAGCCATCCGAATGCTCTGCTGAAAACTATTATTATAAGTAAATTTAATCAATGGTAGGTGCTGATTTCATGATCCCTGAAAATCGATCATGCATGCTCTAAGCATATCTTCAATAATTTGATTGACTCTCTTCGTCTGACCATCGATCTACGGATGAAATGCCGAACTAAAGTCTAATCTCGTGCCCATGCCTTCTTGGAATCTTTGCCAAAATATTGAGGTATATAGCAGGTCACGATCTGAAATGATGCTTGTCGGAATACCGTGTAGTCGGACAATTTCTCTCATATACAAATCCGCTAGTTTGCTTGTCGTATATGTTGTGTTGTAGGGCAGGAAATGTGTCAACTTCGTCAGTCGATCAACGACTACCCATATAACATTGTGGCGCTTCACCATCCTTGGTAATCCTACAATGAAGTCTATGGAAATAGACTCTCATTTCCACTCCGATATTGGAAAAGGTTGCAATAGACCTGTTGAGTGTCTATGATCAACCTTTACTTGTTGACACACCAAGTATTTAGAAACATATTCGGCGATATCTTTCTTCAATCCTCTCTACCAATAATTCTTCCTCAAATCCTTGTACATCTTGGTACCACCAGGATGAACAGCATATTTGGACTTATGAGCTTCGTCCAATATTGTTTGCCGCAGATCGGTATCAATCGGTATGCATAGACGTCCTTGGAATAATAATGATCTATCTTCCTTAATAGAGAAGTCTACGTTGGTGCCATCGATCACACATTACCTGATCGTTAAGAGCTCTACATCTTTCATTTGAAGTTCGTAAATTCGATAAAAAATTGTTGGTCAGATTGTAATATTAGCCAACAATATACCAGAAACTCTCATCTCAATGTTCTTGTCATACAAGGAAATGTCTTCTAACAATTTCCATCGATGAAGTCCCGTAATAAGGCTAGCTAACTAAGCCGAGTTCTTCCGACTTTAAGCATTTGCCACGATGTTTGCTTTACTTGGATGATACTGAATCGAACAACAATAGTCCTTGAGAAATTCAATACATCTTCATTGTCTCATATTCAAATCCTTCTGCATAAACAAGAATTTGAGGCTTTTGTGGTCCGTGAAAATCTCAAAGGTCTCACCGTATAGGTAGTGTCTTCAGATCTTAAGTGAAAAAATCACTGCGACTAACTCAAGGTCATGCGTCAGATAGTTCTTCTCATGCTCTTTCAACTGTCTCGACCCATAAGCTATAACCATCTTATTCTGATTGAGCACACAGCCTAGGCCACTGTACGACGCATCACTATAAACAGCGAATTCCCCACTACCTGATCGAATCGCTAATACTGGTGCGGAGGTAAGTCGTTTCTTCAGTTCTTAGAAACTCACTTCACATGCACTGGTCCATTCAAATTTAACATCCTTTCTTATAAGTCGCGTGAGCGGTCCCGAAATCTTAGAGAATCCTTTCACGAATCTTTGATAATACCCAGCCAGACTAAGGAAACTACGAATCTCAGTCACAATCTTTGGTTGTTCCTAATCTACCACTACCTAAATCTTTGATGGATCAACTGTCATACCTGCTTCTGAAACTACATGGCCTAGAAAGGTCACTTTCTCCAACCAAAACTAGCACTTATAGAATTTGGCATACAATTGATGCTCACGTAGTGTTTGTAATGCATGCGTAAGTGTTGCTCATGGTCTCCCTTGGACTTTGAGTAGATAAGAATGTCTTCCACGAATACCACTACGCACGTGTTAAGATGTTGCTTAAACACCCTGTTCATGAAATCCATAAACGAAGCTGGTGCGTTCGTCAAGCTAAAAGGCATCACTAAAAATTCATAATGCTCATATCTGGTTCTGAATGCAATCTTCTAAACATCTTTGGCCTTCACTTTCAGCTGATGATACCCTGATCTCAAGTCGATCTTCGTAAAGAACTTCGCCCCTTGCAACTGATCAAATAGATCATCTATCCTGGGTAATGGGTACTTGTTCTTGATCGTTAGCTTGTTTAATTAACGATAGTCGATGCAAAGTCTCATCGACTCGTCCTTCTTCTTAACAAATAAGACCGGTGCTCCCCAAGGAGGCACACTAGGTCTTATGAAGCCTTTATCCAACAACTCTTGTAATTGCTCTTTCAATTCTTTTATTTCGATAGGAACCATTCAGTAAGGAGCTTTAGATACCGGTTATGTGCTTGAAGCTAAGTAAAGTGAAAATTCGATCTCCCAATCTGGTGGTAATCCTGGTAAGTCGTTGGGAAACACGTCCTCAAACTCACAAGCAATCGGAATATCAGTGATGACATTCTTCACTTCCTTTTGTTCTTGTAGAAATGCTAAGTATCCCTTGCACCTATTCTTCATCATCCGTTCAGCTCGTACTGCGGAAATGATTGGTACAATCTTGCCTTTGTCACCCACAAATCGGAATGACTTCTGCTTCGGTGGATGAAAAGTAAAGAATTTTCGTAGGCAGTCAACGCTTGCATGATAAGTGGATAGCCAATTCATACCAAGGAACACATCAAATCCTTGCATATTCAACAAGATGAGATCCGTCATCGTCTCTTGATCTTCTACTAGTACAATAATCGATCGGCAACATGTGTCTGTAGTCACTGCACTTCTCGTAGGAACTGATATGTCCAAAATGAAATCCAACTCCTCAGGAATGACTTTCAATCTCCTCGCGAATTTCAGAGTTACAAATAAGTGGGTAGACCCTGGCTCTATCAGAACTCATGCATCATAACGGTCACCGTCATTTTTTTGATATAATTGTAACGTACCTATATTAATACATATACTAGACGTTCAGACATGCATGGAAAAATTAGGCAATCATAAAACAAAATCTATAGATCATCCTATCTATGCACTTTCTTCATCTAGAAGGCAATTAAATTAACTTGAACATAATTAGATGATTATACCTTGAATGACATCATTGCTCGCCCGAGCATCTTTAGCGGTCACTGCAAAAGCATGGCCTTGTATGGTGGGTCTCGTAGATCATGTAGGCCTTTGAGCTGATGCAGTTGAAACGGTACCCTCTTTTCTCATCTCTGGGTAGTCTCTGATCATATGGCCCATCTTTCCACATTTAAAATATCCCCCCATATCTCGTCTACAATCAAAAGTTTTATATGATTTACCATAATGGACACATTTGATTTGAGGACTAGACGATGCCGCTCGCGAGGATCCCTGAGTCACTGATGCTCCAAACGTCTGAGTCTGAGCAGGGCCCTCAATACGGAAAGGTCTCACGGGAGTAGATGCTATGGGCCTATGATAACTCGTATAGGCAGGTTGTCTTGACACTGGACCTGGTGCTGTAAACCTTGGCTTTTTATTTCCCGACTCATAGTCACTTGCTCTCCCTTAGCCTGTCGTATTTTGTTTCTGTAGATCACGCCTCTTATACATATTCTTTGTCTCTCTCTGCCACGATGGCCTTTCCCATCACTTCGACGTATGTTTCTAACTCAAACATCAACACTCTATCTTTCACATTTGGTTTCAATCCTTCTTTAAATCTGTTGGCCTTCATCTCCTCAGTGGTCACTAATTCTAGAGTGAACCTCGATAAGTGAGTAAACTCATTATCATACTCCCGTACGGTCATGTTCCCTTGCTCCAAGTTAGCAAAATCCTTCTTCAATTGGTTCCTCACTTGCTTAGGGAAATATCCTTGCTGAACACTCGGACAAACTCTGTCCAAGTCCGTGGGTCGTGAAGACCTTCAAGTTCTCTTTTTCTCAACATCGATTTCCACCACGAATCGGCATCACCCTCAAGCTGGAAGGAAGCCCAACCAACTTTCTCATTTTCGGTGCTCTTGAGTCTTTCTAGTAACTTCTCCATCTGATTTTGCCATTTTTTCGCCTCCAGCAGATCCGTCTGACTGTGGAAACTTGAAGGTCTCAATCTCCTAAAGTCCACAAAAGATGATGGCAGAAGTGCTGGCAGAGGTGGTGGTGGTGGCTGCTGATGGGTCACATTATTTGAAGTGGCCAGTAGTGTCGTTTGCTCAGCCAATAATGCCGTCTGCTGAGTCTACTAGGCCATGGTAGCGGCCACTACCTCCATTGCCTGCACCATCCTATCGACTGCCTCGTCACTATGACCTCTCTCATCAGGAGGTTGTCTTTGATCCCTACCCGAACCTGAAGGGATGTCATCAATACTTCTCAAGTCCTATGACGACCTCCCCAAGATCATCCTCTACCTCTCTGATCCATCTGAATCTGTTACACTGAAACAAAAGTTTCATTAACAAACCGTCCCTATAATCCAACAAAATCTCAATTCTCTAAACAATCTAAGACTTGTTAGAAGTCTTTAAAGCCGGAGCTTTGATACCAGCTGTGGCAGCCCGAATTTCCTAACCGCGAGACTCGGGCTGTCGAGTCGATGCTAAGGTCGAACCCTGAATGGAACACTTGGTATATCCACACACAAAGCGCAAACAAAGTGGAACCCATAACTAACTAACATAGCTATCATATGAAAGAAATGAAATCTCTAATTATATATCTCAAAAGCTCAAAATAACAATTCTAATTCCATACGAATGCATATGGATAAAAGAACCACCGGTAAGGGCCATCCCTTACTGAAACATGGTTCACAAATAATTATACAAAGAATCTCCAAAATAACTTGTATTCTTTTACAAAACGTTACTAAATCGTATTCTAAATCACAACCCAAGGCTGGACCTATCCGAGCCTTGCACAAATAAAGCAATTCTCTGGATGGGGCTCTTGCTCCTCTTCTAACGTCACCTAATCGGAGTCCTCTTTGTCTTGGTCCTCCATGCCTAATTCTTCACCTGTACCTATGACGTGTAGTCGAAGAATGAGCTTCATCTAAGCTAAGTAGGGAAAAACTAATAGCATGCATTTCTTATCAAAGTACATATATCTCATGACATGAATGAAAACATTGTTTATCCTTACTATAATCCAATTTCAAAAGCAGTTACTTAGTAAAGCAATTTATTGGTGTACAATTTGAAAGGACAGAATGAAGCACACATTTTTCTTAGTGAAGGGAGCTTATCATATGCACATCTACTGATTCTTGTAACACAAAGAAAGAAACTTAGTGTTTTACTTAAGTCAGTACTCAAGTAGCTATAGCCTTGAGTCCCCGATGGAATACCCATCATCGTCGCTCATATGAACCATTCGCAAAAGGTGCCGAAGGTCCCAACAAAGATAGACGTTTGTGCTAAACACAAATTTTTACCATTGGCCGGTATGATTTCACAAGATCACATAAGATTACAAAGGGTGTACGGATATCCCACCGTACCGGTCACGAATAACCCACCGCGTCGGTCGCAGTATTCCGCCGTATCGATCGGGTATTCACATATAAACCTCAAATCATCATGCATAACTTATAGTTTATCACCGTGTGATGTGTTAAATATACATAAGTTTAATAGCTTAAAACTGAAACACAATCCTTCACACACACATTTCGAAATGAATCTCGAAGGATTCCACATAGGAGCACATTGCTAAAACAAGCTTGAAAGGTTTCCTCATCACAATGCATTCTCCAAATCACACACACACGAACACATTCACATTTAGGTCTTAAAACTGTTTATGCTTCGATGCTGACAAAACTTATCATATCATAACACGCATGCCATTGATATTGAATATACATGGTATAGGGACTTCCCTACCTCAATTACAAAGTCCCAAGTGAAGTCTTTCAACATGCTCTAGCCTCAACTTGTCACACGTATACGTTCAACCTAACAAAATAAATCCATAGTTTATACGTCAAAATTGATGCAAAACAAGGAGATATAAGATCCCTTAAAATCCCTCAGCCAAAACAGAACAAAATCCTGAATCTTGCAACTTCGATCGATCGATTCCCTATTTCGATCGATCAAAATTATTTTGATCGGTCGAATCCAACCGAAACTAAATACCTGGCACACAATTCGATCGAATGATTTTAAATTCGATCGATCGAATCTCAAATTCGATAGATCAAAATATATTTTGATCAGTCGAATCCCTCAGAATCCAAAGTTGGCATTAAAATCTCGATTGAACAATTTATAATTCGATCGATCGAATCTCAAATTCAATCGATCAAAAATAATTTTGATCGGTCGAATCCTGACAGCAAAAATCCCAAATCCCTGTTATATATGTTTCGATTGATCGAGTGGGAGACTCGTTCGATCGAAACACATTTTGTTTGATCGTATCTTATTTCGATCAAACAAATTTCTCCAGAAATCATATTCTGCTATCTCAGCTTAATTTGATTTCAATCGATCAAAATTTACAGATTTCATCACATCTTGGGTTTTCGCATTTCATCTCTGTTCTTTCTCAAATCTATCATCCTTCCTTATAATTTTCTTCAATCATATCATAAACAAAACTTGCCTAATACTAATTCACAACGTAACACAACTTCTTACCTCGAATTGATCGATCACACGATCCCCGAACGCAACTCCAGATCTAGGGTTCTAGTGACCACTTTTGGGAATTGATCCTCAATCCTTGTTTCGTGCACAACTCGAGTAATCGCATCCACGAAAGTTTCGAATAGAAGGACCTCCACTCTCCTTTCTCTTCATAAATTTCTAATCATAAGGAAGGAATTGAATGCAAAGCATTCAATTGCATTTACTTCCCTTATAACTAAGTCCCAAGTTTAGGTGTCAAGCTACTACACCTAGCATCGATGTATGGAGCTCCACTTAACCATTCAAACACTTTCTAGGTCTATCTAATCCACAACATTACTCAATGGTTTGCACGATCTTTCGACGTGCGAACAGTCAACCATGCGCACCGAGACATACTGTTCACAGATCAAAATTTCGCGATGTTACAACTTCGGTACATCATGATCATTATCTTTATAGAATCAAGTCTGGTATGTGGCCGGAATAATTAAATCAATTCCCAACATGGGATCATTATAAGTGTATCTCCTTCATTCACTCAAAATTCCCAGCTTGCTCCAAGATATCAATGAGGCCGAGAAAAGTCCCACCGTGACCTGACGCTGGGATTTTTTTTTTAACACTAACACCTTGGAAGCAATAATCGAGTCACGAAACCAATATCCTAAAACTAAGATATTTTATTATTATTATTAATATTATTTTATTATTTCATTTTTTCTTCCCCTGAAGTCCCACCATATAACAAAAAAATAAAAGCTTTTTCACTCTTTTTCCTCTCACATAATCAAATTTTCAACCTCTATAAAACAAAACAAAAAATAATAAATAAGATACATATATAAACAACAAAATACCTCTTTACTACATTTCATCATATTCTCTCTTTATCTTACTCTCTCTATCACACATACAAAATTCCTCTTACCAAGAATGACAGCGCAGAATGACTCCTAAGCATAACGTCAGAATTTTTTTTTCAAGAGAACAACCGAATATTTCTTAAACAACACTCTTTTTTTGAGTTGCATCTTGATGCACTCGTTGTTGATATCACTTGACATCTTCTGATACCTTTATCTTAACATTATCTTATTATCACTCTGGTTGCACCACCAGTGCTTCGATTGCAACATAGTCCCCCGAATGGTTGTAATAGCTCATCGACAGCGGTGAAAGCCCCTCGATCGTCACAACTGGTCTCCAGATGAATCAATGATTTTGTACTTCATGACAAGGAAGACTGCAAGTTGATATCAACCCCTCATTGACGAATATTCATCGTTCTATCCCGAGTAAAAAGTTTGCCTCTGCGCGCGAGTCTCTACACTCATTCAAGTAAGTATCATTTCTTAAACTGATATTCCCATATATAATTAACTTAATATTAAGTATCAAATCCTTTTCAAAACCAGACTTTCTTGATTCACAGAATTACTGTACGTCCTCCTATAAGTGACAATCATCAGTATACGTGAGAAGGTCAGAAGGAGTATTTTAGCAAATCGAGCGTCGTCATGACAATCCAAACAAAGGTTCGGTCTCCAAATCCTGTTCCGATGAATCTGCTTAGCAGCGTCTCAAGAGCCATGTTTTCGAGTTTGACCGAATAGATTTAAGTTAAAACCCAACTTTTCAAAATTTTGCATGCATCTCTCTCCTATCTATCTCCTTCTATCTTAACCCTTTCTTTCCCTTGTGGAATGGAACATTAAATATACTTTTCCTTAAGATATCACAAATGTTTACCTAGAGAGACCCCTCAAGCATCGTTGGTGTGAGCAATGACACACTTGATCTGACATGATCTATAAGGTTTTAGCCATCTTACTATATCATTTCCCTTTTATCTTGGCATTCAATGGCGCTGGTCACAACATGCACCCTGGCAGCAGAGAACCTCTCGATTGCTATAAAAGGCCTCTGAATTGTCACTTTTACTTAGTTTGTACAGACAGATAAGAATGCCAAGCATTTCATGTCAACTCATTTCTGTTGACACTTGTGATTTCTCTAACAAACGAAAGCTCACTTATACCGGGTGTCTACTTTTTCAACGTATCCTTGCTCCGCAAGAATGCATCAAAGAGGGACATCTGTAAACAATCCGTTTTCGATCTCTCAAAGTGTACAAAAGTGTTCGGCCAACCACTGGCCCTGCCCCGATTTCTAGAAAAGCCAACCTTTTTCAAAAACCTCAAAATCCTATTTTCTGGGAATTATACGTTGAGCACTCAGCATATAACTGATTATATGCTGGACTCCCAGCATATAATTGGACCCAACCCGATCCGAGATGAGTTCCTGATTAAATGTTGGATACTCAGCGTATAATTGGTCTGTATTGTACTAGGACTCAAATACTTCGCGAACCGATCTGCTCTTCGGATTATAGGCTGAAACAATATCGTATAATTCATTATACGTTGAAATACTAGTGTATAATCAGTCTGTTTTTGTAATAACCCAAAATTTTTGAACCCGAACACGATTGCGTCGGTGTGCATGCCAGACAAATGGTTAGATGTCATTAGGGATTAGTGAGAAACTCATTCACCAAACCATGGTGCGTTTGCCCAACGTCAGATTATAGCTTAAATTTAAGAGGATAGGCTTAACACCCAATTGAATGTATGTGTTTTGTAAAGGAACTATGGATAAGAACACCCAAAGGAATGTTTATGTTTCACAAGGGAAGCAGCCCTTTAGCTAATAAAAAGGTAAAGCTTCACTTAGAAGCTACCCGCCGTTTGCAAAGCTTGGGATTTTAGAGAGAGAGAGGAAGAGAGAGAAGTTGGAGGAGATTGCTCACGTGGACGTCCAAAATTTGGATCAGCTCCGTTAAGCTTCGTAGTATTGGCTTCGTGGTGATTAGTGTACCGCTAGAGATCGACGATCTTAGACGGGATCGTGATCCCTGAAGAAACGAATGTTTTAATCCCTTCAAACCCTTTTTTTTTTCATTTTGAAACCCAATCACCATACCTCAAGAGGATTATTGGGTTGTTGAGGACATCGAGAAGATCAAAAGGATAGGTCTATGCCTCTATGATCGGGAGAATCCAAAGGTTCAAGAGTTTCGGACCATCGGGGAAGCAAGAGGGTTTCATATGAGGGTTTTACGTCAATCTCGCGCATAGACATTGTGTGCTAGTAGATCGAGGTAAGAATTGTGAAGTTTAGTGTGGATTTAGCTTAGGTTTCATTTATGTGTGATTGGAATGCTTAGAAATGGAGTTTGATCAATTGGGATCAAGGAGGAAGATGTCCGAAGGGTTCTGAACCCATTAAAATTTGAACCATCAAAATGGATTTCGAACTATCGAATTGGAATTCGAACCATCAAATTGGAATTTGATCGATCAAATTATATAGAACAGAGACTACAAGTTTCTGAAGAAAGAAAATTTGAACCATCGAATTGGATAATCGAACAATTCAAATTGGAAAATCGATCATTTGAATTTGACTAAATGTGCCGAAACTGCTTCGGTATTTTGGCCATAACATTTTATTCCAAACTCGGATTGACTCGATTCTTAAGGCGTTGAAAAGAGGACAATGAGCGCTATAACTTTTATGAATTAACTAACTCATAAATCAAATGTTTTGAGAGCCAAAATTAAGTAGAAAGTTAGGTCAAGTTTTAAGTCAGCACGAACTTGCCCATTTCCGCCTCGGTTTTGAGACAACACTTAAAAACATCAAAACTATTAGTAATTAGAATTAAATCCTTAATACATCATCATATGTGTAATGTAGATTGGGAATGGGGAGCCGTGAATTTGGACCGTTGAATTGCTTTGAACGGCTCCGAGATTTGAGGTAGGGAAAATTCAACCTAAATTGTATTTATGCTAAATTCATGGACTATTAAGATTAGTATTCTGACACATGGTTTCTGATTTCCATTTTTAAAAGTATTCTTTGCATATAAATGAAAGTTCTATCATTTCTGATTCCTGACACCTAATTCCCGATATTATGTGATATGCATGTGATTTAAGTTCATGTGACGAATTCTACCGACGCGGCGATATATCTATAACCGGAACGACAGGATATTCGTATATCTATTCTATGATCTGTCTAGCACAAGTTGCTCTCATTATGCAGAGCTTGTCACAATTTCTGTAAATTATTCATTGAACGACGATGGTCGGGGTTATCCATCGGTCAACATCTGGCTACCACGTGCTATATACACGGGAGTTCTTTAAGTTAGATTTAAGTCATTTAAAACCAATGAAAATGCATCTGATCCCTCATATTCTTCATTTGATTCCTGTTAGTGATACTAGCATCTGTTTTATGATTTGTCTATTCTAAATATCTACTCTAGAATCATCTGTTTTGATATATGTTCTGAAAATCATGCTCTACAGTAAAAATATAATATAAATTGAGATTCTTCTATTGAGCTTAGACTGTTAGCTCAACCCGACTATACGTCACAAGTACAGGTCATGACTAGAACCTTAGGCATGGAGAAAACCATGAGTTTGTGTCGGAGAGGGAAGCGGATCTTCCGTAGTGGGGTTTTTATCCGTAGTTTATTGGTAATGGGACTGGGTGTATACTAAATTTTGTTACACTTTAAATTTAGTATATTTTGAGATAAATCTTTTGTGTGAGACTATTACCACCACTGTTTAGGTGACGGTCGGTCATCGCCGGTGGTTGGTTGTTTTGATATTCTCCTTTTGTCCTCAGTATAAATAGGAACTATGTTTTGTTGAATGTTATATCTGCTTAATCTCTGCAAATTGTGGTGGTACCAAGTATCTGTATTCAGATTGTGTTTTACGATCTGGCGGTTCGAATTTTCCCATGTGGTTTAGAAATATATATATATATCTCCGAAAATTGTGTTGGGAAAATCCCGGCTGTCACAGTTTTGGACTGAGACTCTCTCTCTCTTATACCCAGCCGGTCACCTTGACCGACTTCCCTGAGATCTCCCGGATTATACGTTGTAACCGCAGCATATAATTCACTATACGTTGGATTTCCAACGTATAATCGGGAATATATGTCGGACTTTCAGCGTATAATTTTGAATTATACATTGGACTCCAGGCTTATAATTAGCCAAACCTATAAATATCCCCCTACCCCACTCATTCTCAACACATTGTTCACTTGCTCATTCTCTTTGAAAATCTTGAGGTTGGCTATGAGATTCCAAACTAGAACTGAGTTGAACTTTAAGTGTTTGGGCTTAGAACTTCAACTTTCTTTTATGAATCTCGTAGAGTAGTCGTTCTAGTCGGGGGTGGCCCTTCTACTTCGATTCCTGAGTAGTCCGAAGAGAGACAAAACTAATCTTAGACCCGACCCTATGAAACCTCTGCCAAAATTCTCAACTTAGATCCAATTAGATCTACACCATTCATCATACTTTCAAAACAATCATCATAGTCATCAAACCGATTTGCCCAAGGGAGCCGACGGAGGGTGGGTCAAATTTTAAAAGATCGTAGTAAAAGGTGCAATTTATTTTATGACAACTCAAGGTGCCTTAATTCTTGTAGCAGCAACAACGGAATGTACTAGTAGTGAAGGAACGAATGCTTGACTCAAATGACTAGAAGATAATCAAAATTGTCGATACAACATCCTCAATGCACTGAATGATAGGTTGTTCAACACACTTCGTAACTGCACTCCCGCTAAATATTTATGGGATTCATTAGAGAAGAAGTATATAACCGAGGATGCAAGTAGCAAAGCCTTTAAACCCTAGTTGGAAAAATTACAGAAAATCTATGACATATAATAAAGATTTGCATACTCTAGATGAGATTTTGAAGAATCTTAATGTAATAGTCCTACAATTCTGAATAGGAACCTGACTATTTCGATATGCGTGCCTAGCACAAAAATTGAGACATATTAAAAAAAAATTAATTAATATTATTAGAAATAATATTAATCCACATGTAGGTGAAGTCATGTGTGACTTCTCACTTAAGTCCAAGTCTTGTAGGATGTTCGTGGAGCATGCTACTCTATAGCATTAGTGTGAGCGCTTCACACGAGAGCGAAGCTTAGGGAGTAAACTGAAATATCAGAGATATTTCAGTTCCTTAGCTTATAAGAGAAGGAATGGGACCTAGAAACATTGGTACGTCGAATCTTCTAAGCAGAGGTGTGCTATCGCTACGTGTCGAACTGGAGCCAATAATCTCCTTGTCTGAGTCATACCGGCAAATAATTTCGAGAGTCGGATCCGAAACCCTCTCTGGATTGCGTATGCCGAGGCCCCGAAAGGGCCCAAATAGAGGTGAGCCTTTGCATTTAAGAAGGGCAAGATTAAAGCCTCTTATACTATATTTATGTGTGTGTAGAGATGGTTAGAAACCATTAATGAAAAAGGGGTTGAAAATGGGTCAAAGGAGTGACCTCCATTAATGACAGAGGAACTGTCATTTTTGATCGATCAATCCTGAAGATTGATCGATCAATACTGGGTTGATCGATCAATGAGAAGCATTGATGGATCAATTTGTATAAAAATAAAGAGGGAACAGTAGAGTTAGTTTTCTGAAAGTTCAGTGCTCGAGAGGCATTGATCGATCAATTTGCTAATTGATCGATCAATTATGAGGATTGATCGATCACAGAGAGAATGATCGATCAATAGCAAAGATTGATCGATCAATAAGGATATTGATCGATCAATCTGTATAAAATATGAATGAGAATAGGAAGAGGAAAATTTAAAAATTTAGGTTGGTGATCGATCAATGAGGTCATTGATCAATCAATGAGACAGATTGATCGATCAACTAAGCTGGTGATCGATCAATTTTCCTCTGTCAAGGGTGAAGAGTAAGGAGCTATTGATCGATCAATTGAAGCATTGATCGATCAATGAGAGGAGGTGATCAATCAATAGAGGCTATTGATCGATCAATTAACCTTGTTACCTGGGAGTATTTGGAGGGGATTGATCGATCAAGGAGGAGGATTGATCGATCAATCAAGGTGTTGATCGATCAATCACCCCTATTTTCTGCCTGTTTTATTTTTATAAATTGAACACTATTGGACACTGTACCAGCTAATGGTCTGACATACCTGACACGTGGTGTACTATATTTATGGTCTAGGATCAGACCATGACGCTCTGAAAAGCTTTGGATTTGATTAGAAATAGGTCTGATTTGAGGTAGGGGAAATCCAACCTAAAATGCTTTTGACTATGATTTCATGATTCTTTCATATCTGCACCCTGATTTCTATTTTTAACAAGCATGCTTACATATCATAAATCTCTTATTTATTTCCTATTTTGATATTCTATTTTGATATTCTGAAACCTGCTCCTGATTTCTGCTATCTGATTTGTGAGGTCTATGTGTATATGTGATTTAATGATTTAACCAGATGATCCCCACCGACTCGGTGATATATTCGTGCCTGGCACACTTGTACATCTGCTTTGTTAATCCCTCGGCACAATTGCACTCCATAGATGAGGCATTGTTGCACCCTGAAATTGTTCATGTGAACGACGATTGATTGGGGTTTCCTATCGATAGATTCCTGATTACTCCGTGTTATATATTCATGGGAGTTTCTTAAGTTAGAAAAATATATAGAAATTAAGTCACCGATTATAACCATGCATAGCATTTGTTCTTGTTTAAAAGCACAGTAATTGATCTGATTTTGCCCTGTCTGCACCATCTGATTTGATTTCCTGCTTTGAGATATTATGTCTTGCATACTCAATACATTTTTAGTTGGGATTCTTCTATTGAGCTTAGATGTAGCTCACCCTATTTTTCTATAATAATTATAGGTTCTGAGGCTAGAGCTCCCGACATTGAGAGCGATCCTGATTACCAGCCTGATCCATAGGCTGAGGACGAGGAGACTGACGTCCAGGCAGACGATTTTTATCCATAGCCTGGGTACTTAAGTCTTTTATTTTGAGATTTTTGTATAATACTCTGGATTATCGTGTGCCTGGTGGCCACTTTTTGTATTTACTTTCTATAGATGTTTTTATTTGTATTATTATACATTCTATTGGAACCACTATCAAGAACCATTGTTTGGGTGATGGATGTCCATCACCAGTGGTTCTTCTTGGTTCCTTTTTAGGGATGTATATTCTTTTTTATATATATATATATATGTTTGTTTTATTGTTTCTTTCATTTAAAAGCCATTTATGATGACTCGATCTGCCACTGCTGGACAGTGTCAGCTCTGATTTTCGCTAGACGAGCAGACACTCTGTGATTTGTCCCGGGGATCATCTAGAGCATGATCTTGATGACACGGATTTTTAGGCACAGAAATCCGGGCTATCACTGTTGCTATCAAAGCTTAGGCTTTAGGTTGAACTGCGGGTTTAGGTCGGATTGTTTTCACAATATGTATATTGATCGATGTTATTGTTTTCACAATGACAGATAAGTATGGGCCCTAAGTTCAGAGGAGGACGTAGCGGTGGCAGAGAAGGACAGAGAGAGGTCCCTTTGCAAGACATTCCCGATGTCGCTGGGACATCTAGGGGATTGGGGTTCCTATCGGGTGAAAATGTCATTCCGGTAGGACCGAGAGGAGGAAGAAGAGGCAACGAGAATAGAATGGAGCAGGTGTTGAAAGCTTTGGCTACCAACGTCGCTCAGCAGACAGCTGCTCTGACTCAGCAGGCAGCTAGACCACCTCACCAGCCAAGCGAATTTGCGGAGTTTAAGAGAATGAGACCTCCTAACTTCTCGGGTCAGACAGATCCCATAGAGGCCGAGAGTTGGATGGAGGAGATGGAGAAACTTTTCGAAGTGCTCCAGTGCAATGACATAGAGAAAGTGCGTTGGGCCACTTTCAAATTGCATGGTGATGCTGGACCTTGGTGGAAGTTGGTATCCCAGAATCGAGTGAGATAGTTTCCTCACACTCCATGGATCTGGGAGGAGTTCACGGAAGTATTTTACAACAAGTACTTTCCAAAAATAGTGAGGCACCAGTGGGAGGTGAAATTCATAGAGTTAAAGTAGGGTGCAATGTCAGTAAGAGAGTACGGCGCTAAGTTTGATCGATTGACTAGGTTCGCACCCCAACATGTAGCCACTGGCCTGAGGCAGAACCTACAGAAAGATGTCGCCATGTGGGAAATAGAGACATATGAGAGTTATGGCCAAGGCTCTCATAGTAGAAGAGGAAAACCAGAAGCAGTTTGCTTGAAAAGACAAGCAAAGTTGGGAGAGGTCTTTTCAGGAGCAATCTCAGGACCCTAAGCAAAACAAGAGGGCTAGATTCTCTAAACCTCCGAGATACCCTACACACTCTCGACCGGCGATTTCTTCAGGGCTGAGTTCTACCTGAGAGTAGCAGTGCCTACATTTGCCAGACCATTCCGACCGTCTGGTTCTTCTGGTAGCGGAGCTTCAGTAGTGTAGGGATCTTCAAGGGTCTCTTCATTCACTCCAGCTGTATCATGTGCAAATTGTGGGAAGCCATACAAGACGGAAGAGTGTAGAAGGGAGACAGTGTCATGCTTCAGGTGTGGCAAGATGGGCCACTTGGTTAGGAACTACCCAGAGGAGAGCAAAGACGACAAGGAGCGGTCCGGATCAGTGTCTACACAGAGATCTTCTCGACCTGTGGTTCAAGGTCGAGCGTATGCTGTTACCACGACTGATGCTCTGACATCGAATCATGTCATTCAAGGTGAGCTGAAAGTATATCAACATTGTGATATTTGTTTTCATCGAGCACGAGTTTTGGTAGACCCAAGCTCTACACACTCATTTATTAGGCCTCAATTTATGAAAGAATTAAGCGTCACTCCTGAGCACTTAGAGTTTATATTGACGGTGTCTATTCCTACGGGAAGTGCAGTGAATGTAGTCACAGTGTGTAAATCGGTGATTGTGTTGGTAGAAGATCACGAGACGCTGGCAGATATAATTTTGCTAGATATGAAAGGGTTTTACATTATTCTTGGAATGGACTGGCTATCCGCTTACCATGCGAGCGTCGATTGCCTTATGAAGGTAGTAGTTTTTCGCCCTCTAAAGGAGCGATCATTCAAATTCTTCGGGGTGAAGTCTAAGGTAGCTCCGTTGATATCAGCTATTCGAGTCGAAAGGATGATGAAGAGTGGATGCAGTGGCTATATGGCTTTTCTGTAAGAGCAACGGGAAGAGATGAATGTGATATCCGATATTCATATTGCGTGCGAATATCTCGATGTGTTTCCTGAGGATTTACCAGGACTACCACCAGCTCGAGAGATTGAGTTTGCAATAAATCTAGTTTCGGGTACTGAACCAGTATCTAAGGCTCCTTATCGGGTGGCTTTAGCAGAATTACAAGAATTAATGGAGTAACTACAAGAACTACTTGACAAAGGGTTCATTCGACCTAGTGTGTCTCCTTGGGGAGCACCAATAATATATGTCAGGAAGAAAGATGGTTCAATGCGTCTATACATCGACTATCGGCAGTTGAACAAGTTGATGATTAAGAATCGTTACCCACTCCCTAGAATCGATGATCTGTTTGATCAGTTACAAGGAGTGAGATTCTTTACGAAGATTGACTTGCGGTCGGGTTATCATCAGCTAAGAGTCAAAGCAGAAGATGTCGAGAAGACGACGTTGAGAACCAGATCATAGAGGACATGTTGCATGCATGTATGTTGGACTTTCATGGTTCATGGGATCAGCATTTACCTTTGATCGAGTTCGCTTATAATAACAGCTATCAGTCAAGTATTGGGATGGCGCCTTATGAAGCCTTGTATGGACAACGATGTAGATCTCCTTTGAATTGGGAAGAAGTCTGTGAGAAGCTTGTTTTGGGACCTGATATAGTGGACAGTGCAACCGAGACAGTTCGATTGATCCGCAAAAGATTGAGGGTTGCTCAAAGTCGCCAAAAGAGCTATGTCGATCTCCATTGGACGCACATCGAGTTTCAGGTATACTTAGATGCATTCGAGAGATTTACTATTTCCTAGTTACAATGATTAGCTATGGAATTAATCATTGTTTTCAGGTCGGAGACAAGGTCTTTGTGAAGACCTCGCCAACCAAGGGCGTTATGCGCTTCGGGAAGCGAGGGAAGTTGAGTCCTCGATAAATCGGCCCCTTTGAGGTACTCGGACGGGTTGGTAAAGTCGCATATAGGATTGCTTTGCCACCGCAGTTGGCGAGCATGCATAACGTCTTCCATATTTTCATGCTACGATGCTACATGCGCGACCCGACTCACATCTTGGATTTCCAACCGATTGAGTTGCAAGAGGACCTGACGATGATTGAGGAACCGATAGCGCTTTTGGATCATCGAGATCAAGTTTTGCGAACCAAGTTGATTCCTCTAGTACTCGTGAAGTGGAGAAATCATTTAGCTTTCGAAGCTATTTGGGAGCGCGCAACTGAGATCCGTGAGCAGTATCTGCACTTGTTTACCTGACATGAGAGGTAATTTTATAATTTTCACTTAAATTCATCATCATAATTGTGTGTTTCTCATATGTAAGCAAGCATCGTTTGACTCGTGTAATCTGTTATTGCGAGTTCTGTATGTGAGGTACATATACCCTCACTTTCGAAGTGCGGTCTAATCGCATTAGGGAAATGACTGTGTTAGGCAGTTGTTTCACGGTCTTAATTGATCGATCAATTAGTGAATTGATCGATCAATTAGTGAATTGATCGATCAATTTAGTGATTGATCAATCAACATAGAGAGGTGATCGATCAATGATGCGTGGAGCCTAGTGCTAAGTTTTGGGTGATTGATCGATCAATAAAGGCATTGATAGATCAATTTTCATGATATTGATCGATCACCAAGGTTGGTTAATCGATCAAATTGGGCATTGATCGATCAACATAGGGCATTGATTGATCAATTCGTGTTGCATTGATCGATCAATGGGAGCATTGATCGATCAAGGTTATGGAGCAAGTGGTTGGACTTACTCATTGATCGATCAATGAGGACATTGATCGATCAATTCCGAATGCATTGATCGATCAACAGGTATATTGATCCATCAAGCCTATCGGGTTAGGGCTTTTTAAGTGTATTATTGATCGATCAATTAGAGCATTGATCGATCAATCTAGGGGTTTTATGTGGCAATTGGGATTTCAAATAGCCCATTTGCACGGTGCGAGGAGTGATCGATCAAAAGGACTTTGGCACTTGCGTTCCACCTTCCGTCCGACGCATTTTCCGGCCATCCGACTTCTTTTTCCATGTGATTCGCGTGGATTTCACTCCATTCGTTCGGTAAAACCCTCCTTTTCATTTTCTTGAAGCTTTTTCTTTCTACATTTTTGTTTTTAAACCATGGGACCACGAACGAAGAACGCTTCGTGTAAGACTCCGACATCCAGGGTTCGTGCTTCGGTACCACCCCCCGAACCCATTCCCCAACCTATCGTGCCACCCGTGGAATCTATTGCAGACGTGGTTCCACCCGTCCAAGCGACCGTACCAACCCAAATTGAGTGCAAAGTCCCCAACCCATGGTGGACTTCCAAAACCTTCCTCCCCGAGTATGTATTCGTCTCTACACTTTATGAGGATCAGCCCGAGATGGTTTGGGCCATGGGATACATTCAGAAGCTTGGGTTGAAACCCTTACTCGAGCCATTCTACGATCATTATTGCCCCTGGATCGTGAGACTCTTTTTCCAAAACCTTCATTGGGGTGATAGCCGACATCGACTCGTCACTTCGATTGACGGGTTTGAGTACAAGTTTAACCAGTTTCATGTAGCGGCTGTCCTACAGTGCACGTCGGTTTACATTGAAACCTTTGGATTAGGGCCCCCATACATTAAAGACGTCTCTTTTCCCGACGTGGTCACTAAGATGACCCAAGGTCAACATGGGAAAGGGCAATCCATCACGCGTGCGCAGTTACCTGACCAATTGTGGATGCTTGATACCTATATCAAGTGTGCACTCAACCCATTCTTGCACAAGTCCTCACGGACTGGTGTTGTGCAACAGGCACTCTTTTCTGCCTTTGAGAACCGTTGGTTCTCTATGACAGATTTGGTAATTGATGGCATCCTAAATGCCAAGGACCTGATGCCAAAGAAAACAAAGACTGGGGTCAAGAAATAGATTCCCTACGCTCGCCTGATTACAAAGATGGTGGAACAATACGTTGCTCTACGCGAGGCGTATAGTTTGGCTCCCAGTGAGCCACGGATGGTCAACAACACGAAGGTCTTCCACCTCAAGGACTGGACCAAGAGTTACAACCTCCTGGTCAGGCGGTTACCAGAGGGAGAGGAGGGAGCCACTGAGCCCGTTGAGCCTGTCGTTGCAAAGGGTGCGGCGCCCTCCGAGCACGTGCTTGGAGAGGGGGAGGCACCACTTGATTAGCCACCTTCGCCAGAGGTGTCTACTCGCCCTGTCCCACCACACCGCGTCAGCCACCTCGTCCCACCACATCACATCCCCCTCCTCCTTCCATAGTAGACGTCGAAGCGATGCTTCATGAGCTTGTGGAGGGTAACCGGCGTATACACGAGCGGCTGGATGGGATGGAGGCATTCCAGCGTCAGATTCATCCTCGGCTGGATTACCACGACGGCATGCACGAGCTCGTCATGTAGCACTTGTACGCCACCACTTCCACACTGTTGATTGCTCATGCATGTCAGTACGCAGTGGATCCTCGTGACTATCGTACACCACCACCTCGCCTCCGTCGACTTGCCCCTGATGAAGCTGGATCATCCAACGTCCCGACAGGTATTTACTATGCTATTACTTGTTGTTCTTTTCCTCATTATCTCTATATATTTTACTTATTCTGCATTCCACCTAAATTTCTGTCTGCATACATTTTGATTCCTGTTTGCTATGCTCGCCTGCTAATTTTACTCCCTGCATCTCCTACAACCCCCTGGCATTTTTGCGGAGGAAAATTCCTAAAGGGGGATAATGTAATAGCCCTACAATTCTAAACAGGAACCTGACAGTTTCGATATGCATGCTCGGCACAGAAATCGAGACATATTTAAAAATTTTAAATTAATATTATTAGAAATAATATTAATCCACATGTAGGTGAAGTCATGTGTGACTTCTCACTTAAGTCCAAGTCTTGTAGGACGTTGGTGGAGCGTGCTACGCTATAGCATTAGTGTGAGCGCTTCACACCGGAGCCAAGCTTAGGGAGTAAACTAAAATATTAGAGATATTTCAGTCCCTTAGCTTATAAGAGAAGGAATGGGACCTAGAATGTTCATTTCCTTCTTCTTCTTCTGCTTGTTCTGATAAACCTAAACCTAAGCTAAGAGATGATCGTTTGAATTACTTTTCGGAGAACCGTATGTGAGAGAACTTAGATTTGCGACTGATTACTTGAATAGAGAGGGTGAAATTGACGTTGGTACGTCGAATCTTCTCAGCGGAGGTGTGCTATCGCTACGTATCAAATCGAAGCCAATAATCTCCTTGTCTGAGTCATACCGGCGATAAATTTTGAGAGTCGGATCTGAAACCCTCTCTGGATCACGCTTGCCAAGACCCCAAAAGGGCCTAAATAGAGGTGAGCTTTTGCATTTAAGAATGGCAAGATTAAAGCCTCTTATACTGTGTTTATGTGTGTGTAGAGATGGTTAGAAACCATTAATGAAAAAGGGGTTGAAAATGGGTCAAAGGAGTGACCTCCATTAATGACAGAGGAACTGTCATTTTTGATCGATCAATCCTGAAGATTGATCGATCAATACTAGGTTGATCGATCAATGAGAAGCATTGATCGATCAATTTGTATAAAAATAAAGAGGGAACAGTAGAGTTAGTTTTCTTGAAGTTCAGTGCTCGAGAGGCATTAATCGATCAATTTGCTAATTGATCGATCACAGAGAGAATGATCGATCAATGGAAAAGATTGATCGATCAATGAGGGTATTGATCGATTAATAAGGGGATTGATCGATTAATAAGGGCATTGATCGATCAATCTGTATAAAATATGAATGAGAACAGGAAGAGGGAAATTTAAAAATTTAGGTTGGTGATCAATCAATGAAGTAATTGATCGATCAATGAGACAGATTGATTGATCAACTAAGCTGGTGATCGATCAATTTTCTCTGTCAAGGGTGAAGAGTAAGGAGCTATTGATCGATCAATTGAAGCATTGATCGATCAATGAGAGGAGGTGATCGATCAATTAACCTTGAGAGTATTTGGAGGGGATTGATCGATCAATGAGGTCATTGATCGATCAAGGAGGAGGATTGACCAATCAATCAAGGTGTTGATCGATCAATAACCCCTGTTTTCTGCTTGTTTTATTTTTATAAATTGAACACTACTGGACACTGTACCAGCTAATGGTCTGACATACCTGACACATAGTGTACTATATTTATGGTTTAGGATCAGACCATGACGCTCTGAAAAGCTTTGGATATGCTTAAAAAGAGGTATGATCTGAGGTAGGGGAAATCCAACCTAAAATATTTTTTACTATGATTTCATGATTCTTTCATATCTGCACCCTGATTTCTATTTTTAACAAGCATGCTTATATATCATAAATCTCTTATTTATTTCCTGTTTTGATATCCTGTTTTGATATTCTGAAACTTGCTCCTGATTTCTGCTATCTAATTTGTGAGGTCTATGTGTGTATGTGATTTAATGATTTAACCAGATGATCCCCACCGACTCGGCGGTATATCCGTATCTGGCACACTTGTGCATCTGCTTTATTAATTCCTCGACACAATTGCACTCCATAGATGAGGCATTGTTGTATCCTGAAAATGTTCATGTGAACGACGATTGGTTGGGATTTCTTATTGGTAGATTCCTGATTACTCCGTGTTATATATTCACAGGAGTTTCTTAAGATAGAAAAATATAAAGAAATTAAGTCACCGATTATAACCATGCATAGCATTTGTTCTTGTTTAAAAGCTCAGTAATTGATCTGATTTTGCCTTGTCTGCACGTTCTGATTTGGTTTCCTACTTTGAGATATCATGTCTTGCATATTCAATACATTTTTAGGTTGGATTCTTCTATTGAGCTTAGATATAACTCACCCTGTTTTTCTATAATAATTATAGGTTCTGAGGCTAGAGCTCCTGACAGTGAAAGCGATCCTGATTACCAGTCTAATCCAGAGGCTGAGGCTGAGGACGAGGAGACTGACGTCCAGATAGACGATTTTTATCCATAGCTTGGGTACTTGAGTCTTTTATTTTGGGATTTTTGTATAATACTCTGGATTCTCATGTGCCTGGTGGCCACTTTCTGTATTTACTTTCTATAGATATTTTTATTTGTATTATTATACATTCTATTGGAACCACTATCAGGAATCATTGTTTGGGTGATGGATGTCCATCACCAGTGATTCTTCTTGGTTCCTTTTTGGGGATGTATATTCTTTTATATATATATATATATATATATATATATATATATATATATATATATATATATATATACATGTTTGTTTTATTGTTTCTTTCATTTAAAAGCCATATATGATGACTCGATCTGCCACTGCTGGACAGTGTCTACTCTGATTTCCGCTAGATGAGCAGACGCTCTGTGATTTGTCCCGGGGATCATCCAGAGCATAATCCTGATGACACGAATTTCTGGACACAAAAATCCGGGCTGTCACCCTTAAGATTAAAGAAGAGAAATAAAATAGAGATAAGAAGATTGTTCATTTTGAGTTTACTAAGACTAGCCTCGTTACATCGGAATATGTAGGGAAGGAGAAAGATAAGTGGTTTTCTACTAAGAAGAAAATTTTTAAGAAGATTTTTTAGAAGCATGTTCGATCGAAAGATTAATTAAAAAAACAGGAGGTTGTTGTGTCTGTGGAAAAACTAAGATAATTTGCAAGAGAGTGCAAATTCCACAAAAGCCTAAATCTGAATCTAGCATGGTAGAAGATATAGGTGTTACCCATAGCACATTAGAAGGTTGAAAATATTGCAACCTGAACCCCATTCCTGTAGCACAACAGTAATGCAACCTTAAGGCCAAGTGTTGAAGCCCAACTTACTTATCCGTGCAAAAAAACACAAATAAAGGATCATAGATCTTTAGATTATATGCCTATGTCACGAGTCAAAAAAAAAATTGCCGATTCCAAAATCACCATTTGGAATTGATTGGTCACCATATATTAGCTCTTCTTTCACATGACTAGATTCCTGCTAGTTTTTTTGGTAGGAGTGTCAGCCATCCGAGCGGACCCGTGACCCGGCCTGGCTTGGGCTGGGTTTGGGCTAACGTGTTAGCCCTATTAATATTTGGGCCTAGAGACCAGCCAAGCCCAATTATTAAACGGAATGGGTTGGGCCTAATTTTAGGGTCGATTAAGAATTGGCACATTCAAGCTCGGCTTGAACCCAACCTAGCCAAATGCGTCTAGGCTAGCAAGTGGGCTGGCGCAAACCAATCTAATTTGAGCTGGGTTCGAGCTAAGGCATTAGGCCTGATTAATAATTTCGCCAAGCCGGGTCCGACATGATTATAAAATGGACCAAGTGAGGCCTATTTTTAACCCTAAACCCTAAACCCTAAACCAACCAATTTAGAATCGGGCCGTTCGAAGACCAGCTTGAACCCAGCCCATGTTCGAGGAGACTCCTGTAAATGTTGGAATCAATCCTACTATGGCAATGCTTTCCGTCATGATTGATGACTTTGATCGCCACCATCTGGACATGGTGTATAGTGGAAACTCCTCAAGGACCACATGACATCAGCTACATATACAACTCGAGTATGAATTTCCATGCCGAAGGTATGCACGAGATTCCTAGCACTGATGGTGATGTGGGAGCAAGAATCAAAATATGGGTTTCCTTTTCGGTTTGGGATATGACCGAAACTGAAAATTTGACCCGAACTTTCGACTGAAAATTTGAATTTTGACCCAAATTTTGGTTTCCGTCGCAAAATTTTGAAGTATGTGTGGGAGAACTCATCCAACGTCTTTCGCTAGGCCCACTCAAAGAAACTTGATGTCTTATTACCTCATAGAGGACCTAGAAGTGCACTTGCCCTAACACAGAGTATGACAGTTCAGGAGCACAAAGGTGGAGTGTAGAACCCGTGACAACAAAACTGAGCTATTGCTCAATCCATAAAATCTTTTGTTTCAGATGTATGTTTTGTATAATGTGGGTTTATAGCTTGCTTCATATTAATTACTAGTCATTTTTGTATTTGATTTTTCATCTATATTAATTATAAAACAGATTATGTCTCTTAATTTTGGCTTTGTTTCCCACTTCGTTCCCAGTCGCTCTCTGCCACACTGCTAACCTGGAGCGCATTTGGTAAAGGCATAGGGAGCGGAAGGCAGCTACGGATGATGGGTCCGTAGCTACAATCTTGCCAGAGCAGTTGAAATCCACTCTCTGCTACGGATGGGTCTGTAGCTACAATCTTGCCAGAGCAGTTGAAGTCCACTCTGAGATGGTGCGGGCAAGAGTGTGGCGGCTTTTTCATTAAGTTGGACCTTTGTGCATGAGAAATAACAAAACATCTTTACTTATTGCAAGGCAAGTGGCTTCTATGTTTCTGAATAGGATTTTATTGTACTCACCAACAGTTTGATGGTATATTTGATGTGGCATTTGTTTCCTTTCAGATGTCAAAAGGCGTCTTTCTTTTCATTTTAAGTCGTTGTTAACCCGCTATAATTCAACTTATTGTTCAATGCAAGTTAGGCTCTATGTGCGCGTATGGTTTTCAATATTGATTAGAAACGTTTTCTTCTCAATAAATAGCCTTATATCATGTTTGGCAAATTAATAAAGATATTTAGGCTGTGTTTGGGATTGTTTTTTTGGAGGCAAAGGGCAACCCACTTAAAAGATCAGATTTAAGGTGTTGTTTTACTTTCTAAAAGAGTTAAAGAGTACTTACAACAACTAAACCTAGTCCCATATTAAAGTGCTTTGCGCCAGAGCTACTCTTTGCCTCAAAAGAGCAATCCCACACACAGCTTTAAGTTTTATGGATTGAGAAGTCTTTATTTAATTTACCCAAAATTAAATAACGGCATTTTAATTTCACCAAAACAAGCACAATTAGAAAGTCATCAAAATTAGGGACTTTCAATATCTACTACTTACGCCAGCACACCACTGACGACCGCCACAACCACCTTTTCTACTGTAAACACCTAGACCACCACACCACGAGCCACGACCCACAACCTTCTCTACAACGAGTATCAGTACCATCCCCTCCACCATTAGCGTAACTTTCTCCACCACCACGACAACCAGTACCACACTGCTGCCACAACTACGACCGCTGCGACCATGACCACCATCGCTACACCTCCAACACCACTACAACGACTACCACCACCACGACACCACAGACCACGATCAATAAAGAATTTACATAATAGTTATTGGAAAGTTTTAAATGTTATCCAAACAACAGGCATGTCTCTGACTGTAAAGTCTGATATGTAATCCAACAATTAGTCTATTGATAAATTTGTATCTAGATTAAAAAGTCACAAGATCCAAAGGGCCCTTAGTTTCAAGAAATAATTCCTGATGGCTGCAATGTAATTACCTTTTTCGTTCAGCTTATCCTTTGAAGGCGTAAAGACTGCAAATCATGTTAAATTGAGTTTGAGGAGGTGAGCGTTGAGAATAGAAAATCAACATTGTATACTTTGGATTATTATGCTTCGTTAGTGTATTTTGTATTTGCGGATTGAGTAGTACCACATTTTTTTGTCAGTCATTTTTGTACTTTAACTGATCTTTGACCTCTACAACCCTAGCTTAGGGACCCCTTAACTATATGTAAGAGGGTCCCTCCAAGAACCCAATAATAATAATAATAATAATACATATAGGAATACCATAGCTCTTAATTTGTCACGACCCAGAATCCTTACCCGACCTTGAGGGCCTAGAATTACGTGTTATGATACTGCACATTGGTTAAAGCGATAAGCAAACATACACATAATCTATAAAGTGACTTAGCATATGGATCGAGACATTTAAGATAGCATTAAAAGATAAATGGCTCATAAATTAGCAGCGAAAATCGTAGTTGACAATAAACAGACAATTTCTAATCATGCATCTAAGATAGGAAATAAACCAAGCTTTACGTCGGGTAAAATGGTCCCAAACATAAACTCACAAAAGTATCAAGATTAAAATATGTCTCTAAAAGGAAATAAAGGAAAACTAGAGCAGGAGGGTTCTTAATGCGCATAAAAATCTGCCGGGTCTACGTTCTCATCTAGGTGATAGCCGACGTCCTCGGTTATATAAGCCGCCTCCAGATCAGTAGCTTCTGTGTCATCATGAATGGGATTAGTGGAGTCTTCACCTAAAACCGTTAGATTTTGGAGGGGGGTTAGTTTACTCAGTCGCGTAAACTCAGCGGGTTGCACAATCGATCCACCATAACTTACCCAGGTGATCGTGTGTGTAATCACTTGAATTACAGTATATTTTTAAAATATAGCCAGCATCTTAAATAAAAGAAACAAACTTATCCATAACTCAAAATCTATTATAATCAAGACTAAAAATATACTATATAATATGAAGAGTGCATGATGCTTCTATTTTCTTATCTTTTTTCCTATTTTTCTCATCAACTTAGCATACGTGACATATCATAAGTCTTATTATTACTCCATACGCCTACACAACGTATTTCATATCTTATTTATCTTGTTTAAACGACCTATGCCAGGATCGCTGCTCGAGCCTATCACGCGAGGTCCACGTGTAGATAACCACCTAACCTCCATATTATAACATAAATCACTATCCAATTAGATGAGGTTATCGGCATAGTAACCACAATGTCTCCTTAGTTTGAGACAAAGCTATAATATCCTTAAAACCAGTCTTGGCTGCAGAAGTTGGACTCTTACGGTGGCTCGTAAGATATGACACGTGTAAAAACTTAATTCATGTTTATCTGGCCTTCACAACATATCTTAATATATTATATCATTATTCGATTTTGGGCTTAGGTCCGCTCCCCGATTTCACATTTGCGTGGGCTTAAGCCCCCACTTTCTTAACATACATGTATCTTAACGTATTCATTTATCATCTTTACTTAAAACTTAGTTAGAATGAGTCACAGTGCGATAGACTTCACAAATTACGCTTTTCAAGGAATAGGTTCCATAGTAATCTGAATGTACTTCATGTGACATCTAATACTATTATTGAGGGTTGCATCCGTACATGGACGCTATTGGGAATATTTTAGGTGTTGATTATTATAAAAAAAAAATCAAAGTAAAATAAAAGATGGATTTAGCATATCTAAAATATCTAGACCTGTAATGTAACGACCCTAAAAATCTTGAGAATCGTGCAAGCTAGATCGTGTGTGTGTGAACGAGTGTGTGTGTTTTACACGCACTTTGGCGTGTTTGTGTTTCGCACATGTGAAAAATGCTTTGGCTTACATCTAGGGCGGGTGTATGCGCTTTACACGGGAGCCGACCCTTATGCTTTAAGAGAATGTTAGCTTATTTTAGAAGCTTTAACCGTGTGAAAGAGTTGAGGTTTGGGGTTTGGGCTTTGGAGAATAGAGAGAAAGAGGAAGAAGAAGGGGAAAATGTATCGAATCCGTGTGCGCCGAGCTTAGGTTTTGTGTGGAAAAGGTTTGTGAATTCATGGAAGGAAAGGATCATCATTGGTTTCGACGTTTGTGCATTGCTTTGTACATTTTGAGCCGTTTGGGGGTTTTGGAAACCCACTTCTTTGAGCGAGAGATCGTGTGATTTGAGCCGCTAATCATAGCGTGGGTTTGTGTCAGGTGTGTGTGGAGGGATCACCGATGATTTTGAGTGATTGGTTGATATCGTGGAGCTTAGAGAATCTCGGTTTGAGTTCTGAAAACCCTTTTGCGAATCGGGGAAGATGATCGAATCGGTAGGATGATCAGTTGATTTAAAGTGAGAAATCCATGCTAGAAGAGTTTAAATAGTTTATTTTATGGTTGTATAAATATAGGTGAGATTTGGGTTAAAATTTAAAGAAAAATGAGTTGGAGGATATTAGAACCCGAGTTGGTTGATATCTGACGAAACCGTTCGATCGAAATTAGTAACCGATCGAACGATTTCGTCAATCGATTTTGACTATGCTTTCCAACACTAGTCTGGTATTTTAGCCATAACTTTTTATTTCGAACTCCGATGGATGCGATTCTCATGGTGTTGAAAAGAAGACAACAAAATCTACAACTTTTTTGTTTTGACCAACTCATAAATCCAAATTTTTAAAAGTCAAAATTTAGGGGGAAGGTTGCATCAAATTATATATTGGCATGAATTTGCCCGTTTCAACCTCGATTTTGAGAAAATACTTAAATGTATCAAAGTAATTAGTTATTGGAGTTGATCCTTGATACATCATTGTGTGCTTGTAATATAGATTGAGGGCAGGAATCCATCGATAAGACTTGGTTTTGCTTCGTACAACTTCAAGGTTAAGGTAAGGGAAATTCAACCTAAATTTATATGTTTGACTTGATTCATAGTCTTAGATGTGTTGATTGAATGCGATGAGTTAATTGTGGTTGGATTAGTAGATGAGTAAATTGTGTTGGGATTATTAGATTGGAAATTTATGATTTAGAATATACTTGTGAGATCTTGAAGTGTGAATGTGCATGTGAGAATGTTCGATGTTAGATAATCTTGGATTTTGTGTAAGTTTGATTCGTATTTTGAAAGTAAGACTTTAAGATAGTTGTGATACTCGTGTTTCATTTTGACACCTTTGGAATGCGAACTTGTGACCCTTGGAACTATGATTAACACGACGACGCTTAAAATTTTCATATGTGCATTGCATCCTTTGGGCCGGTACAACGGCCTATCCGTCCACGCATTCATACGTTGCATTGCATCACTTGGGCTGGTACGGTGACCTATCCGTACGCACATCCATACATATATTGCATTGCATCCCTTGGGCCGGTACGACAGCCTATCCGTGCACACATCGCATCGCACCCCTTGGAATCATTAGACACCTTTGGAACCATTGGAACATCCTTGCATCCCTTAGAACATCAATGCATCCCTTGGACATTTTTGAAACTGTGAACACCCTTGGAAACTTGGAACACTCTTGGACACCATTGTGCTGTATGTGTTTGCAAATTCGACATTGTTTGCAAATGCGTGTGAATCTTGGACACTCTTGATTATGATGTTCTTTGATATGTGTACGGTTAGATGAAATGTGGTGAAAGTAAATATTTTAGGTTAAGTTTAGAATGGAAGGTTGTGATGAATGTTTTGCAAATATGCTTTGAATAGAAGGAAATGATTAAGGCTTTAGAATTCTGAGTTTTTATGAGGGTTTTACTTTTGGATTAAATTCTATGTTTTCAATATTAAAATATGATTTTATGTTATCTTTCCTCTGCTGAGCTTAGATGTAGCTCACCCTTCGACTATACGTCACAGGTTTGACAATTATCAGGATACGGGCTTCGTGGTTGAGGACTTGAGGAGTAGTAAGATTTCAAGATCGTAGATCTGTATTTGAGGTTTAGTAAGCTTAGTTTTTGTAATTCTTTTTATGCAACAGACTACATTATTAGCCAAGCAGACCGCCCTATTGGCTGCTAATAATGCCAATCATCAGTAGCCACCACCACCAACTCCTCCAGCATTGTTGCCCTCATCCTTCGTCGATTTTAGGAGATTGAGACCTCCTAGTTTCTATGGGCAGACAAATCCATTAGAGGCTGAGAAATGGTTAAATCAGATGGAGAAGCTTCTGGAGAGACTTCATAGTATAGAGGATGAGAAGGTAGGCTGAGCTTCCTTTCAGCTTGAGGATGATGCCGATCCGTGGTGGAAGTCAGTGCTAAGGAGGAGAGACGTTGAGGGTCCTTACGGTCCATGGGCTTGGGCAGAGTTTTTTCTCATGTTCAACAAAGAATATTTTCCCAAACAAGTGAGGAAACAGATGAAGAGACATTTTGCTAATTTGGAGCAAGGGAGTATGACCGTACGGGAGTATGGTACTGAGTTTACAAGGTTATCGAGGTTCGCAACGGAACTAGTGGCCACAGAGGAAATGAAAGCCAGTAAATTTGAAGAAGGCCTGAGGCCAGACATGCGAGATAGGATTTCAATGTTCGAATTAGAGACCTATGCGAAAGTGATGGGAAAGGCAATTGTGGCCGAGAGAGGTACTTCGGTGCTTATTTATCGGCAGACAGGATCTCTCAAGTTTTGATGTCGACACCACCTCCATCTATTCACACCTCCTACTCAAGACCATCTATGTCTACGCCTGTGGTGCCCATCGCTTTGTTCACCCCATGACTGCAGGGACGCCGAGTGTTCTTTTGACTTCCCACACTTCTTCATCCGCACCGATTGCGTCATGCTCCAGATGTGGGGGACAACATACAACAGAGCGATGCAGGTGGAGCATTGGTGCCTGTTTCAATTGTGGTAAAGTGGGACATCAGATACGGTACTGTCTAGAACCGAAGAAGGACAGGACGACTTCGGCATGAGAACCTGTAACATCTCAAACATTTAAAAACCTTGATCTGCATGCCTCGATACGTGTGCCTGACGGTCCGCACGTCGGGGATGGTATCGATAGTCAATGTAATGTCTATAGATCAAATCCAACGGATGGGATTTGACATATGTAGGCTAGGTTGAGGGTTAGTGTAATATCCCTGATATTTTTGACGTATTTTTCATGTACCTCGATAAGCGTGTCCGAAAAATATTGTGAAATATTTTATTTTGATAAGCTAGGGCTATAATATGACTAATGGTCAAAGGAATTAGCCTAGAGAGGTGTGCAAGTCAAGTAAACGATAACTTACACAATAGGATAGGTGTATGTGTTCAACATGAAATATTTTGCAAATTTAGAGGATAAGTTGTAAACAAAAATATCTAGATTTTTGTTAGGAATTGTTTTATCTTATAAGAAAGAGAATTGCAAGAGAAGTTACACTTCTCCCTCTCGTTTGGATTAGAATTAGCAACTTTTGTTTTGCCTTGCCTTTGATCTTTAGATCTTGAGAGCTTAAAGGTTCCTCTCTCCATCTCAACCATTGATTAGATTAGTGCATGAATTCTGATCAGTTTGAATTATTGAAAGAGAAGAGTGATGTGGAGAGTGAGAAAATCTGTGTGATCTTATTGATTGATGAGGCTGTAGCCACCCCTTTTGATGGACTGATTTGAAGATCTAAACCTTTGAGCTTGGAGATTTATTCCGGACGTGATTCGGTGTAACGGAAGCAATGAATTAAGCTACAAGAGGTAGGCTGTTAAAACCTTCTTGTGTCCTTTAAATTTTTATTTTGCTTAGAATAGTATGTAGTATGTTTAACGGAGATCTGTGGGCTGTGTTTGGAAATGAAGAAAAAAATCCGGACATGAAAGGATACTTGACCGAACACGAGGAATTCATTGTCGATTTGAAAATCGACTGTCGAATTTGGAATTCGACTATCGATTTTCAAATCGACAGTCGAAATATGTTTTTGTGTGCCTGAAGGAAAGTTTTGAAATTCGTTGGTCGAAATTGAATTCGACCATCGAATTTCAAATTCGACCATCGAATTCTGTCCTGTTTTAGGCTTTTGAAAGTTTGTTGGATTTTTATTCTGCAAGCTTTTGGTTTGGGAGTCCTTGGAGAGGACTGCTTGTACATGTTTTTGGAACTCCCTTGTTAAGGTAGGGGAACCTTGTCTCCAATTTGCATTAAATTATAAGTATAGCTTGTTTGACTATTTAAATTAAGAAGGGTAAATTTTAGAAATTACATTGCACACAAAGATAAATAAAATTATGAATATATGATACAATCTGAAAATTTGGAAACCTTGTTATAACTAAGCATCTTTGTAATTCGAACCTCAGAACCTCAATTAAGCTTTGGATCAGAACTTCGAATCAAAACTTTGAAAAATCAGAATTATGTTATGAATAACAAGCTTGATATGTGTTAGCATTTGCATTTGATTTAGGGTTCATACGGACGATGCCCTAGATTTTACCAACCGTGTTGATGGTTTTACTTTGGCGCAAGTTTCCCTCATAGCGTAGGGGCTTGTTGCACTTTCGAAATGGGTTCATGAACCATTTATGGTCGAGGGTTTTCCCATCGGTCACGTAGTCCGCTCTCATGCTATAGGAAATTTGGGAGATAAAATTAAGTTATAAATTTAAGACAAGAAGCATGCTAAATCAGAACATTTTCGAACACATTAGAGTATATTATCAGTTTTGACTCAGGATTAGTACTGGAGATTTACTTTGGAAAGCATCATTTGAAAAACCATATTTGAACCGATTCTGTCTTTTGAAAACCTTTACTTATAAAGAAATGCAAATAGATCTGTTTCCTCTATTGAGCTTGGTTGTTAGCTCACCCTCAACTATACGTCACAGGTACTGAGACTGACCTTGGGTCAGAGGATCCGGAGGACTCCGATTATATTCCCGAGGAGGATTTGGACATACTAGCTGAGGAGTTCTTTCCGTGATCTTAGATCCTGTATTTTTGGTATTTTTGTCTGGATATTATTTTGGAATATTGAGCCCTAGGCTATTATTTTGGTTCTTTTGATATCACTCAAGGAACCATTATTGTGAACCACTATTTTAGGTGATCGGATTGGCCATCACCGGTGGTTCTTCTTGGTTCCTCACAGTGATATATTCTTTTTGTTATATGAAACTTTTGTTTTTAGATTACTATATATTGCCTCTGTCTTTAGATCTTTGTTTATGTTGCCGGCTTCTGTTTGTTATGGCTTATTGAGAAATCAATAAGTTGATGAACCGGCCTTTCCTATACCTTAGGGATTGGAAAAGTCAAGTCGTCACAGTTAGTGCACTCTCGTACACCCAACGTTAGTGCAGCTATTTTATGCCTAAGCCTAGGACTCAAGTATAAGAGGAATTACATGCCTCATTTAGGTTTTGCATTCAACACCTTAGCAATTGTTGATCATAGGGAGTCAAGAGGAAAGAGGGAGAGATTTGAGATTTAAACGTTGATTGCATGCAAGAACAATCCGTTCTCGAAGCTTGTGGTTACGTAATTAGAGCGAGGAACGAGCCATTGTTCTCGTGGTGAACCCGAGTCAGATCTAGAGGCTAGGATTAGAGATTCAGAGGAAATTGAAGTATGAAAATTTGGTCGAGGTCTTGAAATTATGTCGTTAACTATTTTTACGTAAATTTAGATCACGGGAGCATAAGAAATCGAGTTTAACTTGATGTAGAGGGGAAAAACCCTTAAATGTGTGAAATCTGTTCATTTCGATCGATCAAAATTGAGTTCGATCGATCCAAATGGACTTAAAATGTGAAAACTTCGAAGTATGAGGAAATTTATTTGATTGAAGTCAAATTCGATCGAACAAAATGGGTTCGATCGGTTGAATCTCACACTCGATCGATCGAAACGTATATAAACAGGAACGTGGAAAAACCCTCTATGAGAACTCGACCGATCGAACTATATTCGATCGATTGAATTAGAGTTTTCGACCGATCCAAGTGGGATTCATTTGATCGAACTGTGTGATAGCTAAATTGCTTTTGGAAGATTCGATCGATCGAAATATTTTTGATTGATCGAATTATAAGTTTTCGATCGACCAAAAGGGGATTCGTTCGATCGAACTATATTTGATTTTTTGGCTTCTGTGAGAGCTCGACCGATTGAATTTAGTTTGATCGATTGAAACGTGATTTCGATTGATCAAAATTGGGATTCGAGCGATTGAAATTCCTAGATTCAGAATTTTGGTAAGTTTTGACTGCGAGATTTTGAGGGAAGTTATCCTAACATGTTTTACACTGTTCTAATGAGTGAACATTGGATTTTATATTTTAGGTGACTTAGTATTGTATGATGAGGGGGGGGCTAACCCAAACGGCAGTGTGAGCTAGTGCGGGTTAAGAGCTCGAGGTAAGAAACACTTGACACCATGTGCATTGTTACGTTAACATGTGTGTGTTATGGCGTGATGTTTCTTTGAATTAATTATATGTGTGGTTACAAATTCAATTTGGAAGGACATGTGCATCTGTACGTTTTTGATTCATGCATGAGTTATGGAATTTTTTGAGATTCAATCTAATGTGTTGTGCAAGTATCTTCACACTTCTTTCCGACCTTTAATCTAAATTATAATTATCACTTTACACGATGATGAGCTATATATACACACTTCGATTTAAGGTTTTATGTGAATACCCGATCGGTATGGCGGCTAATCCGTACACCTTTGTGCTATGTGTTTTGTGGCTCCTACCGCATGACGGTAAATATGTTCGGCCAAGAGTCCAACTTTATGGGACCTTAGATATATATGGAAATGGTTCATATGAGCGACGATGGTGGGTATTCCATCGGGGGCTTGAGGCTATAGCTCCTTGTTCTATTACTTTAAGCATACCACTTTAAGTTTTTCTTTTCTTGTGTTGGAAGAAGATGTGGGCCTATCTTTTTTGAAATTTCGAACAAGCTTTGTACCTATGTTTCATGCCATGACCATACACTGTGCATAAGTCCCGATTATTCTGTTTCATTATGCCATAAGATCTATGTTGCCGTTACAATAAGCATGCTATGAGTTTTTCCTTACTGAGCTTGGATGAAGCTCATTCCTCGATTATATGTCACAGGTTCAGGTGAAGATGTTGATACCAGGATTTTCAAGAGGGAGGTTTCTGAGCTAGCTTCGGGGGAGGACTTGGAGGAGATTCACCCTGAGAGCTGCTTTCTTTGTACTAAGCCAGAGTAGGTCCGGCCCTAGGATTCAGGATATGTTGGTTTAACTTTGGTTGTAAAGGATGTAAATTTTACAAATGATTATACTTCTTTTGGTGAACCATCTTTCGGTAAGGTACGGCCCTTACTGGTGGTTCTTGTCGGTTCTTTTTCCATAAGGAATCATATGGAATTAAAACCGTCATTTTTAGCTTTTGATGTATAGTATTAGTTCTCTTTTTTCCTATGACGATTCATTGGATATGGTTCTGCTTATTTTCAGTAAATCAGACGTTACATGCTTCGCTCGGGCTCACTTTTTACGCCAAATTTCACCGATGGCACGGGCTTCGGGCTGCCAAAACCCGGGCTGACACAGAACCCATCGATTCATACAAGTCTCCTTGTGTGTTTAACCTCGGAACATATAATCTTTTTTATTTCGATGAATGCCCGGTGCTATTGGCTTAGATTTTCGGCGTATGTATACGAAACTTGTAAATACCATTAACGATTACTTTTGGTAGTTAATGGTTTGAAAGCTGTCTTTTGTGTTTGTAATGACCCTAAAATTCTAAACAGAACTCGACTGCTTTGATATACGTGCCTGGCACGAAAATCAAAATAAATTAAAATTTATAAAAATATTATTGGCAAAAATAATTTAGAACTTAGTTATTTTATCTTGATCTATTACTATAATATAATAAAATTTTGTGACATAATTAACACTGCTTTGTTTAAACCTGTGGGGATAGTAGACCTATTTAGGTATGTTTTGCAGTTTCGAAAGCGAAAATTTCTTGAAGAGAGAAAAATGTCATGACCCTAATTTTTGGGCATATTGAATTATACTCATACCTTATTGAAACTGGCATGTCGATTTTCGAGGACGAAAATTCTTTAAGGTGGGAAGAATGTAATAACCCGAAAAGAAATCATACTCGAACTCGACTGACCTCGAGTGTGTAGTCGACACAAAAATCGATGTCATCATAGATTTTTATATAATAATAAATATTTAAATAATATTAGAATAACTTTGTGCGGACGGATTAAGGTTTAAATGTGTGTTTGGGCCTTTAGTGTGAAAGCCGTGCACCGACGCATCGTGTGCCGCTCAACACCGAAACCAAACTCTATTTCAAGTGGATAAGCCTAACACACTTTTGCAGTGTTATCACTTCGCACCGAAACCAAGCCCTTTAGCTAATTAAAAGGCAAAGCTTCTCAAAGAAACTTCACCCGGTTGCAAGCCTTAGAGTTTGGGAGTTCTAGAGAGAGAGAGAGAGAGAGAGAGAGAGAGAGAGCTTCTTCCCCATGGAACCCTCATGAGAAACCGTGAGATTTCGATTGCAACCGCGCCGCAATCTCCGCAACCTTTGCAAAGCACATGACGACGGTCTCGCTTGAGTGTCCGCCGTTGGTAAATTTCAACCGTTAGAGATCCGGGAACTACAAGCCATTCAAACCCCTTTTTTCTTAGAAGCCCATTTTTCAAGAAACGCTCCACCTCGTGATCGCTAACCAAGCGTTGAAGAGGTTAAGATCGATGCGTGGATCATGGACGACTTCATCTTGAATTCGTGGTGATCAATCATGGTGAAATCGTCGTAGAAATTCGGAAGATTCATTTCGAAACCCCTTTGGACAACGATCCTTTAAGGCGTGAAATCGATCGAAGAAAGGTTAGTTTTTCTTTGATTTTAATAGTTTAGATAGTAGAATAAATCCTTGTTTTAGTTTAGTATGGAGGTGTGTGTGATACGATGAAGATCGTAGAAGATTTGGATGAAAATAGATAAAAAATGATAAAACCTTATGGCTGTGCATTTCTGAAGGTTTTGATCGATCAATGTAGGTGATTGATCGATCAAATTGGGTGTTGATCGATCAATTTGACTGTGCCGACACTGCTTTAGTATTTTGGTCATAACGTTTTACTCCGAACTCCGATTGATGCGATTCTTGCGGCATTGGAAAGAGGACAACTAAATCTACAACTTTTATGAATTAACTAACTAATAAATAAATTTTTTTAATGATCAAAATGGAGCTGGAAGTTTGGCCAAGTTCTAAGTTAGCACGTTTTGACTGAAGTATTGATATAGCTTCGGTATTTTGGCCATAACTCCTTGTCCCGAACTCCGATTGACGTGATTCTTGATGTGTTGGAAAGAGTACGACGAGATATAACTCTTTTATAAATTAGCCAAATCTTTAATCAAATATTTTGAGGGTCAAAATGAAGTGGGAAGTTGGGTCAAGTTTTGAGTCAACACGAAATTACCCATTTTCATCTCTGTTTTGAGAAAATACTTAAATACGTCAATATTATTAATAATTAGGATCAATTTTTATACATCATCATGTGTGTGATGTAGACTAAGAGTGAAGGCTGTAGATAAGAACTTTTGGACTGCTTTAGAACGGCGTTGGATTTGCTTAGAAAGAGGTCTGACCTGAGGTAGGGGAAAACCAACCTAAACTGCTTTTGAGTATGATTTCATGTTTATTTTATGTCTGTGCCCTGATTTCTGTTTTTAACAAGCATGTATACATATCATAAATTCCTGCTATCTTTGATTTCTGTTTCCTGATTCGTATCCTGAAATCTGCTTCTGATTTCTGCTATCTGATCTGTGAGGTATATATGTATGTGATTTGATGATTTAAACCAAATGATCCCCACCGACCTGGCGGTATATCCGATGCCTGGCACACTTGTGCACCTGCTTGTAATCCTCGGCGCAATTGCACTCCATAGATGAGGCATTGTTGCACTTTCAAAATTGTTCATGTGAACGACGATTGGTTGGGGTTTCCTATCGGACATTCTGCATTTCCGTGCTATATAGTCACGAGTTTCTTAAGTTAAATATACACAATTTAAGCTCTCGATAATATACTTGCATAACATCGATTTCTTGTCTAAAAGCTCGATTTGATTTGATTCGTCATGATTGTACGTTCGATTTGATTTACATTATGAGATAGCATGATCGCATATTCAATTCATTTAGTTGAAATTCTTCTATTGAGCTATGATGTAGCTCACCGCTTTCTAAATCACTTTTAGGTTACAAGCGGTACTTCCGACCGAGAGTGACCCAGATTTCGGCTGATCCGTGAGGTCGAGGAAGGACGAGGAGATTGACGTCGAGCGACTTTTTTATCCTTAGTCCGGGTATCTGAGTCTGCTATTTTTGGGATTTTCTGTAAACCTTTGGATTATTGATTATTGGTGGCCCATACAGATACTTTCAGAGATATTTTCTTCCTTTTATAGTATTACTATACATTCTATTGGAACCATTATTAGGAACCATTATTTTGGGTGATGGATGTCTATCACCATTGGTTCTTCTTGGTTCCTTTTTGGGAATGTATATTTTTATATATTTAGATACATGTTTGTTTTATTACTTCTTTCTATTTTAAATGCCTTGTGATAACTCGATCTACCACTGCTGGACAGTGTCTGCTTGGTTTCTGCTATACGAGCAGACACTTCGTGATTTGTCCTGGGGATCATCCAGAGTATGATCCTGATGGCACGGATTGAAAATGTAAACTGGGTTGTTACAGGTATCGTGCTCAGGCTTTAGGTCGTGTTAGGACTTCAGACTAGGCTATGGATGTAGGTATGATTGAGAAGTGAGTTTTCTATAACTCAATTAGGACTTTAGCAAAGTTAGTGGAGTTTTAGTTTTAGCTTCTATAGGGAACTCGCAGCTATGGCTGGAGATTTAGAACTTGGGATTCGATTTAAGACTTAAATGGTGGATCTCATAATCACTTTTAAGGGAAATATTGGATGATTTGATAAATGTGCGGCTATTAGATAAAATATGTTTTAAGATGTTGTTGGAACTTTGGGCCATTGTGACTATGACAATTATTGAAGGGAATTTTGTGTCATGCTAACAGATCGAAATGGCACCACGAAAGAAGGCTAAGATTGTACACACTGGAGGAGGTGAGCCGGATAGGCAGTTGCTTGAAGCGATGCTTAGCACTATGACTCAGCAGGCTGCGCTACTTACGGCAATGTTGAGAAGGACGACTCACACCTCTTCATCGACATTAAATGAATTATGTTCTAGGTGTGACGGGCGACACCTAGCGAGAGACTGTAGAAGATCTACTGGGGCTTGTTTTAAGTGTGGACGAATGGGACACTTGGTAAGACATTGTCCTGCTTTGAAAAATGAAGCAATGACCTCGACAACCACTCAAAATAGTTCTCGCTCTTTACATCCGGCGACGACTAGAGTTACTTCGGTACGGCAGGCCTTACTTGTTTCCTCATCTACACCATTTGTAACATGTGCGTGGTGTGGGAAATCTCATAGAACGGAGGCTTGTAGGTTTCTCTCGGGTGCTTGTTTTAGATGTGGTCAGCAAGGACACCGAGTCAAGAACTGCCCAGATAAGCGATGACGGAGACCTCGACGTCTACTTCTAAGCCGATTCTTCCTGCGACTCAAGATGCCCAAGGTATAAGTTCAATATCAATTGTCAAGATTCTGTTTTAATGTTCAGATGATTTAGGAATTTTATTGGTTTTGACACGTGCGAAATATCATAGCATTATCACTTGTGTATCGACTTAAATCACTTGCATGACATAAACGAATTCTAAATTCAGAAGATTAACTATGTAAGTGATAGTTATATTGGCAGACTTAATGAATCTTGATAGTTACAATAAATATTTTTTTAAGGAGAATTGTTTAGTGAATTTGAAATTTCCTTAATACTTATGAGAAATGAAGTTGAATTAGCAGACTTAATCTTAGTATTCTTCTTCCAAACTAATGAGTCATGATTATGGTGTATTTAAATACGTTCCTTCTAAACGTGAGTTCGGTTGTTAATTGCTGTAGTTTACTCTGGAAGTTTTCTGAGAATTGGAAAAGTCTAAGACAATCATGTCGGTAATTGATAGAGGATAGGAAAAATTTAATTATGGAGATCATGAGAGAGCATAATTGGATGTCGCTATGGTGGATTCCGTTGTTTTCACCTAAGCCATGATAAATGACTATAGATTTTCAAGGAATATATGGAGATTTAGTTAGTATAGGGAGTGTGTTGAGAGTTGTGCACATGAAGAGTCGATTAATCATGCCTAAGTATTTATGTATGACATTGAGAGCAATCATTTGCAATCATCTCCTTGATTTGAATGGTTAGATGTGTCACACTCTTTTGCCCTTCCTGTATGATCGGAATTCTATTCGCGTATCATAAGATTGGTTAAGGGCATAAAGTTTGAAGATTTTACGATCGTTGTGGTAGATTTTAGAGGTTCTCATATTGGTGATAGCTTTATCTCATTTTGCTGATGGCTTTATCTCATGTTGGTGATGGCTTTATCTCATCTTGGTGATGGCTTTATATCATTTTTGTGATATCTCTTACCACCGTTGCGTATCAGAAAGTGGGTGAGTGTGAACATTTGTTCGTAGACAGATGAGACCTATTCCAAGTCCTGAGTTGATTTATTCTGATAACGATAGCATCAATGTGGTGAATCGGATTTTCGGATGAATGGTATGTTTCAAATTTGGTCTACTGTGCTCCATGAGTATTTTTACAATCGTAAGGGGTCACTGTGATTAATACAATGGAAATGATACATGATCACTAATGATCAACATCGTTGAAGTGAAGATCTGCTGAATGGACAACACATTATATTTCTTTCAAGGTTTGGTTGATCCTATTTATAGATACATTCTGGTTAAGTAGTCTTAATCTCATGATCAATATACAATTCTTTGTGGAATGAACACCAGTCAAGTAAATAAGGGGGACATCCTTAATAAAAAGCCCAACAGCTAGTTTTTGCCTATGTATGAATTTTGTGGGCATTATGGTCATTTTCTTTTGACTAATGATTAATGTGATGGTGACATACTACTGTATATAATTGCTTATGGAGGTGTGATATGAGATACCTGGTGCATGAGAAGACTGTCACACTTTTTCAGTAGATTTGGGATGAGTTTACCGACTAGTACATTAACTTGACAATTTCACCTATAGGGGTCGTGTGGATACACTGATTTTGGGGGAAACTATTTCGACTCTGGATGCGTGTGAGTCCATTGTGGATGTGTGGACTCAGAGAGAGGGGTCGCGCATATATGACTGGCGACTGTATGGTTATGACTATTTCACACATAATACCTCTGCGTGTGTGCATTGACGCTACGAACAATTGAGTTTTACACGGGATGTCTTTAGGGTATTTTCGAGGACAAAAATTCCTTCCAGATGGGGAGATTATGATAACCCTAATTTGGAGGACGTTGAATTTATGATGGGGACTTCTAAATTGTATGGCTTCCTGCAAGAAGATTGCCAATCTGCGGATTATAGATGTGCGTATGTATGGATGGTGGAAGGCCTCTTGATGTGTCTTCTTTACCCACATGTCGCTACTTAGGGAGACGTGCTCGTCTGATAATTGGTTCGGCTATGTGGAAGTCAAATGTAATGAGCTGCATTAGATTACGTATGGGTGTACGGTGCACATGTGTGTACGGTGTGGACCATTGATGTGATCTTGCACACCTATGGGGGGTGTGTATGCTTTACATACTAGCGATTAGAAGTTTAAAGGCTTGGCTAGGAATGGAGATTATTCCTTTTGCTTTAACTCTTGCAATTATGTTAAGTGGTGGAATTTAAGACGAAGAGAAAGAGATTTGGTGAGGGCGTTATTGCTCATGAATGTGGAGCATGGACGCCATGCGATTGTGTCGAAGCTAGCAAGGATCGCCACTAGTTTTTTTGAGATTGTTAAACCATTGGAACCCTGGAGCTTGTCGAGCTGGCGGGCTGCGAAATCGGCCGACCCAAGGTATGATACTTTAGCAGTATGTTCTTTATGTTATTGGTGTTCAATGGTGTGAAAGTCATGGGGCGGGATGGAGGATAGAACCCTAAACCATTGAATTCGCCAGTAAATCACTCAGCTACTGAGGCAAAATGGGAGCGTGAAACCAAAATTCGTGAGTCATACCTGCTTTTGTTCACCTAATGCGAGAGGAAATTTTTGTGATTTTTAATTCTAACCCATTATTGCTTTATGTACGTGGCAATTACAATTCCATACAGTTGGAGTTGTCTAGATAGCATATATTGATACCCTATATGTAGTGAAATAGCGACTGGATAATGCCTCAATTAATGAGGTGTGTTTAAAGAAACAGTTTGACTGTAATGATTGATCAATCAATTTGGTGAATTGATCGATCAACTGCGCATTTGATCGATCAAATAAGAAGGTTGATCGATCAAACCAGTTTATACTATGTCCTGTGACAAAAAGGCTGCCTGATCGATCAAATTGAGCATTGATCGATCAATTTTATCGATGTAAGTTATATTGTGGGTTTTTATTTTTTCACTCGCTATCGGAGCTTCTTGCTTTGATTCATTGGATCACATTTTGCTCGGCTATTATGATAAACTCTAATCTTTTCCTTGTTTAGGGGTTTTTTTTTTGTGCATTTTTGTACATTTTAAACTCTGGGACCGCGAATGACGAATCTGTCATGTAAAATCCCTGCATCTCGGGCTCGTACATCGATGCCAACCGTTAAACCGGTCGCACAACCCTTTGTGCAACCCATGACACCAATCGAACAAGATGTGCCACCCATTCAAAACCCACAGCCACCACTAATTCAACAAGAACTTCCAAAAGAGTGGTGGGCTTCTAAAACATTGTTGCCTAAATGTGCTTTCGACTCTAAACTATTCGAGGATTGGCTCGAAATGGAATGGGCAATCGACTATGTTGCTAAGCTAGGGTTGAGAACATTGCATGAGTCATTTTACGTCCATTTTTGTCCTCATATAGTGAGGCTCTTTTATCAACATCTTTGCCGGGGTGACACTCATCACCAATTGGTCACCAACATTGACGATTGCGACTATAAATTTAACCAATTTGATGTCGCCGCCGCTTTACTATGTTCTTCACGGTATGTGGAGACTTGTTGTTGCCACCATATGTCAAAGATGTCCCATACCATGATAGACTTGTGGTCAGTATAGTTCAGGTCAAGCCTTTACTGAGCCCAACTCCCTGATAGACTATGGATGCTTGATACTTTTATCAAGTGTGCCATAACCCCGTTTTTGCACAAGTCCGCGAGATCAATGATAGAGATTTACTGTTTGAGAAGCAGAAGACTGCTTCAAAGAAAGAGCTGTCATAGGCTTAATTGATAACAAGAATGGTCGAGCAGTATATCGCATTGAGAGAGGAGTATAGCCTGGCTCCTGGCGAGCCTCGCTTGACCAAGAACATTAAAGTTTTCAAGCTCAAGGATTGGACCAAGAGCTATAATCTATTGGTCAAGAGGTTACCTGAGGAGGGGGTTATACCACCAGCTCCAGTTGAGGAGGTGCCTGATGGGCAAGCACTAGATGATGGGGGGCATAGCCTAACGTTGCACTTGAGGGGGATGCATCTGCTGTCCCTGTAACCAAATATTCATTTTGATGTTCTGTGCACGTTTGCTAGGGTTCAAACTGTTAGTGTCTGTTAGACATTTTCGGGGACGAAAATTTCTAAGGGGGGGATAATGTAATGACCCTAAAATTCTAAACAGAACTCGACTGCTTTGATATACGTGCCTGGCACGAAAATCAAAATAAATTAAAATTTATAAAAATATTATTGGCAAAAATAATTTAGAACTTAGTTATTTTATCTTGATCTATTACTATAATATAATAAAATTTTGTGACATAATTATCACTGCTTTGTTTAAACCTGTGGGGATAGTAGACCTATTTAGGTATGTTTTGTTGATTTAAAATTTCTTGAAGAGAGAAAAATGCCATGACCCTAATTTTTGGGCATATTGAATTATACTCATACCTTATTGAAACTGGCATGTCGATTTTCGAGGACGAAAATTCTTTAAGGTGGGAAGAATGTAATAACCCGAAAAGAAATCATACTCGAACTCAACTGACCTCGAGTGTGTAGTCGACACAAAAATCGATGTCATCATAGATTTTTATATAATAATAAATATTTAAATAATATTAGAATAACTTTGTGCGGACGGATTAAGGTTTAAATGTGTGTTTGGGCCTTTAGTGTGAAAGTCGTGCACCGACGCATCGTGTGCCGCTCAACACCGAAACCAAACTCTATTTCAAGTGGATAAGCCTAACACACTTTTGCAGTGTTATCGCTTCGCACCGAAACCAAGCCCTTTAGCTAATTAAAAGGCAAAGCTTCTCAAAGAAACTTCACCCGGTTGCAAGCCTTAGAGTTTGGGAGTTCTAGAGAGAGAGAGAGAGAGAGAGAGCTTCTTCCCCATGGAACCCTCATGAGAAACCGTGAGATTTCGATTGCAACCGCGCCGCAATCTCCGCAACCTTTGCAAAGCACATGACGACGGCCTCGCTTGAGTGTCCGCCGTTGGTAAATTTCAACCGTTAGAGATCCGGGAACTACAAGCCATTCAAACCCCTTTTTCCTTAGAAGCCCATTTTTTTCAAGAAACGCTCCACCTCGTGATCGCTAACCAAGCGTTGAAGAGGTTAAGATCGATGCGTGGATCATTGACGACTTCATCTTGAATTCGTGGTGATCAATCATGGTGAAATCGCCGTAGAAATTCGGAAGATTCATTTCGAAACCCCTTTGGACAACGATCCTTAAAGGCGCGAAATCGATCGAAGAAAGGTTAGTTTTTCTTTGATTTTAATAGTTTAGATAGTAGAATAAATCCTTGTTTTAGTTTAGTATGGAGGTGTGTGTGATACGATGAAGATCGTAGAAGATTTGGATGAAAATAGATAAAAAATGATAAAACCTTATGGCTGCATTTTCAAGGTTTTGATCGATCAATGTAGGTGATTGATCGATCAAATTGGGTGTTGATCGATCAATTTGACTGTGCCGACACTGCTTTAGTATTTTGGTCATAACGTTTTACTCCGAACTCCGATTGATGCGATTCTTGCGGCATTGGAAAGAGGACAACTAAATCTACAACTTTTATGAATTAACTAACTAATAAATAAATTTTTTTAATGATCAAAATGGAGCTGGAAGTTTGGCCAAGTTCTAAGTTAGCACGTTTTGACTGAAGTATTGATATAGCTTCGTATTTTGGCCATAACTCCTTGTCCCGAACTCCGATTGACGTGATTCTTGATGTGTTGGAAAGAGTACGACGAGATATAACTCTTTATAAATTAGCCAAATCTTTAATCAAATATTTTGAGGGTCAAAATGAAGTGGAAGTTAAGTTTTGAGTCAACACGAAATTACCATTTTCATCTCTGTTTTGAGAAAATACTTAAATACGTCAATATTATTAATAATTAGGATCAATTTTTATACATCATCATGTGTGTGATGTAGACTAAGAGTGAAGGCTGTAGATAAGAACTTTTGGACTGCTTTAGAACGGCGTTGGATTTGCTTAGAAAGGGGTCTGACCTGAGGTAGGGGAAAACCAACCTAAACTGGTTTGTAGTATGATTTCATGGTTAGTTTATATCCGTACTCGATTTCTTTTTTAACAAGCATGTATGCATATCATAAATTCTCGCTATCTTTTGATTTCCTTCTGATTCAGTATCTGAAATGCTCGATTTCGCTATCTGATCTGTGAGGTATATATGTATGTGATTTGATGATTTAAACCAAATGATTCCCACCGACTCGGCAGTATATCCGATGCCGGCACACTTGTGCACCTGCTTGTAATCCTCGGCACAATTGCACTCCATAGATGAGGCATTGTTGCACTTTCAAAATTGTTCATGTGAACGACGATTGGTTGGGGTTTCCTATCGGACATTCCTGTTTACTCCGTGCTATATAGTCACGGGAGTTTCTTAAGTTAAATATACACAATTTAAGCTCTCTGATAATATACTTGCATAACATCGATTTCTTGTCTAAAAGCTCGATTTGATTTAATTCGTCATGATTGTATGCGTTTCGATTTGATTTACATGAGATAGCATGATCGCATATTCAATTCATTTAGTTGAAATTCTTCTATTGAGCTATGATGTAGCTCACCACCTTTCTAAATCACTTTTAGGTTGGCGGTACTTCCGACCGAGAGTGACCGATTTCCACTGATCGAGGCCGAGGAGAGGAGATTGGCGTCCCAGACGACTTTTATCCTTAGTCTGGGTATACGAGTCTGCTATTTTTGGGATTTTGTGTAAACCTTTGGATTATTGTGCGCCTGGTGGCCACTTCTGTATTTACTTTTTGTAGATATTTTCTTCCTTTTATAGTATTACTATACATTCTATTGGAACCATTATTAGGAACCATTATTTTGGGTGATGGATGTCTATCACCATTGGTTCTTCTTGGTTCCTTTTTGGGAATGTATATTTTTATATATTTAGATACATGTTTGTTTTATTACTTCTTTCTATTTTAAATGCCTTGTGATAACTCGATCTGCCACTGCTGGACAGTGTCTGCTTGGTTTCTGCTATACGAGCAGACACTTCGTGATTTGTCCTGGGGATCATCCAGAGTATGATCCTGATGGCACGGATTTCTGAGTGCAGAAATCCGGGTTGTTACAGTGTTGATTGTCAAATTTCATTTCATGATTAATATTGTTACTTTGTGGATTGAAAATTTTGTCATGTGGAAAGGATATACGTCGGTAATACATTATACTAGTTAATAAATATCGAATTTCCATACTAACTATCGATATTCATTGTCGATATATTCGTACTACACAGTAGTCGTTATGGGTGGATATTAGTGTCCTAGATAAGTAGTTGCCCAAAGAGACGTCAAAGGCTGGTAACATCGATGTCTACTTTCGAGCCGATCCTCCCTACAGCTCAGGGTCCTACAAGTGAAACATCGATGCACGATGCCCAGATGGCACATGAAGTCCTCCAAGGTATAGAATTATTTTCACTTGTCAAGATTTTATGGCAAATATTTAGATGATGAATGCCCATAGAAATAGTGGTTACTTTTGACACTTAAGGTATATGATGACACCATCATATGTGCATCTGATTAAATCACCTGCATGACATAAACGAATGTCAATTTCCAAAGATTAACTAAGTAGGTGATCAATATAAGGACGGGACTTGAATAAATCTTGACAGTTAGGGTGACATTACATAAAGATAGATTGTTTAGTAATTCGATATTGAGTTGACATTATGAGTAATGATGATTGAACTAAGACTTGTAAATTTACACTTAACGGATCTAATCGTAATGTTCTTCTTTCCGACTAATAAATCATGAGTGCATTGTGTTTGGAAGCTCTCCTTCCAACTTTGAGGGCAGTTGTTAAATACTATAGTTTTAAGTGGACATCCTTAGGGAGTTACATCCTTAGGGAGCTGGGACATTAAAGAACTCTTTAAGGATTTGGGACATTAAGGAAATACTAACGGTAGTTGACATAGAATTTGATGGCTCACATTAGGGACTTGACCCTTAGTTTGAAGGAAGCTAATTAAAGATAGAATTCTTAGTGACTTCTCAATTCACTGTTGGGTTAGTTATCACTACTATAACCTTAGACTTCGTCTTATCGTTATGATCGCACAGCTATAAACCCTTTCAATCCATACTGACAACGGTGGATCAATTAGGACGACAAGAATAATTAGTGACTCTATTGATTGTGTTGAGGACTGTGCACATGAAGAGATGATTCATCTTAAGCTGACATGTATGTATGGCCTTAATCTTACGCATCGAAGGGGTGTTCTTTAGAATTGCCATCTAGAATTTTCTCCTTATTAGAATGATTGGATACATTATAATCGAGTGTCTTTTCTTTTATAATCTGAGTGATATTTGAGTGTGTTAAGAATGATTGAAGGCATAAATTTGAGATTTTAAGATCATTATTGCCGGTTTATAATAAGCATATTTTGTAATGACTTCATAACTTGGTGGATATACATTATGTAGGGGCACAGCCAGGATTTTCTTCTTGTGGGGGCTATCAATGGTTGTTAACATATTTTAGTAGTTGATATACCATAAATCTTTGATCAATAACAACATTAAAGTCGATTAAATAGCAACAAATATAAGAAATTGAATAAGCTTCAACAAAAAATGGCAATTGATATTCGATTCTTAATTTCTAAAAAAAAAAAGTGACTTCACAATATCAAATGAAAATTTCTATTACAGTTGTCCTCGACGATCTGCCATGTTCTAAAAGTGATGCATGATTATCTCATTGCAGATGCCATTAAAAATATCTTTTTCAATATATGTGACTAAACAATCATTCAACCATTCATCTCTCATTCGATTACGCAACCGATTCTTCACAATATACATTACAGAAAATGTCCTCTCAATAGTGGCAGTAGCAACCGGTAGGATTAGCACTAATGTTATGAGTAAGTAAATCAGTGGATATATAATAATTTTTTTCGTCTTGACCATCTTTTGGGCAAGCTCGCTAATCCCTTCAACTTTTGAAAATTCAATGTTGGAGCGCATATTAATTATATAAGTTTCAAGTTGATTGTCAAGAGTCATGACATCTACTGTCGAAAATTCAACTGGATAAAATTGAGCAAGGCGAACCAATTTTTTCTTATCAAAAGCTAAGATTGACTAGATTGGATTCAGACATGATATACAAAAGAGTAGTTCAGTATTAACTTCAGTAAAACGGTTGTTGAGCTCTTGAAGTTGCATGTCAATTATAACATAGAACAATTCTGCACGATAGTGATGTAGATTTGTCCTTTCTTCAGCTTTGCGTCGTGATCGTCCTTGGGCTACAAACTTATCATCCATGTTAGGAGCAATGATATCGTGTTTGTCACAAATTGAAGACACTTCATTGATGAGAGAATCCCAATCATTATCTGTCATTTTTTGCAGTCTTTTCTTTAATACCTCAACCAGAGTCATGGCATTTACTATATCTTGATCTCTTCTTTGTAATGCCTTCAATAGAGCATCGGTAATTCCTAATATATTTTTCATTAAATGAAGGGTGAATGCAAACTCAAAAGACTGTATTGAACCTAATAGGCCATCTGCTTCATACTTTTGCTCCGATTTTGAGATCTCTTTCACAACAATCTCAAGTACTTGTATCTCAAAAGAAAACATATCAATCAAGCTTAGTAGTGTATCGAAGTGTGAGCCCCAACGTGTCTCACCTGCTCGTTTAAGGGTAGTCTCCTAATTCAAGCCATGCCCACGCGCAATTTCTCCGTTCTAAATTGCTTCAATAACTTCAGCAGCATGTATATCTTGAAGATTCTCTTTATGTTTACACGATGCTCCAACAATATTCACTACACCAGCAACCAAGCTAAAGAGTAATCTAATTTGATTTTGATTTCTTGCAACATCTACAAGGGCTAACTGAAGTTGATGTGCAAAATAACGAATATAAAATGCACATTTATTCTCCTTCATGATGAGTGCTTTGTGGCCACTAAATTCACCCTGCATATTACTAGCACCATCATAACCTTTCCCACGTAATCTCATTATAGTCAATCTATACTTAGAGAATAATGATTCAATTGCCTTTTTAGTGATATAGCGATAGTTTCACTTATATGTACTATTCTTAGAAAACGTTCAATTACACATCCTCATTCATCCACATAACGTAAACCAACTTCCATTTGCTCTTTTATAGATATATCATGTGACCCATCCACCAAAATAGCAAATAAAGATTTTCCAATATCTTTAATAATGCTTTTAGTGGTTTCAGCTGTAGCCGCACTTACAATTTCTTTCTGAATATCCGGTGAAATTAATTTCAATTTTTTCGGAGCATTTTTTACAACCCTTTTAATGTCTTCATTAAGATCAGCACTATAATGCAAAAGCTCACGAAAGTTCCCTTGATTGCTCGAACCCTCTGATTCATCATGACCACGAAAAGCTAATCCTTGACGTAAAAGAAATCGAATGCAATTAACTAATGCATTTAAAGAGATACTGTCGTCCTTACGAGTTTGGTCAGAATGCTTATACAACAATGTCTGAATATGTTGATTTTGGTTCATTAACTCATGACACTTCTTAACGGCTTGTTTGTGCGCACTCTTGGGCCTTCCAGCTTGAATATCAAATCTTTCTTTCTTTTTCCAATTTTTTAATCCTTCAGCCCCAAAAGTGTCACAACTCCCTTTCACTTCTTTATCTTCCCTGAAAAGATTACAATTCAAGCAAAATGCTGCATCCTTTTCAATGCTATATTCAACCAGCTACCATACGTATCATACCAATCAGGATTGCATCTTCATGACCGGTTTCCACTTTTCGTCAAAGGGAAAGTGTGGTTACGAGGCTGACAAGGACCCTTTTGCAGATATGCTCTTCGGATCAAATCTCGATCATTAGGATGGTAATATAAAATTCGAATACGTAAACTATGATCTGCTGGAAGATCTATTAAGTTAACATCTGTATGACTTCTCTTTGAACTAGATTGTACTTGATCAAAATTATCGTTTTGCACGATAGGAGGTAGTTGGTCAGACTTTCTTTTAAGAAACTTATCCATAACTGCTCAACAGTGAAGAATGGGAAAATAGGGACCTATCAAGTGTAAGATAACAAGCGTATTAGTATACGAATTACTAGCATATAATATATAAATTAAAACCCCTAAATATATATATATATATATATATATACATCGAATAGATAACATCGCTCAGGTCAGATCGACCTAATCCAACCCTTTTTATCAGTTAGAACAACTAGTCTCGACCCAAAACCTGGTAGTGAATTGAGCCAATTGAATAGTGAGTTGGGTCGACTCATTGGCAGCCCCAAATTTGTCACGTGGCAATCCATCATTAACTTATGGTCAATTATTTTAATTTTAGTTTTTAACATTTGCTTTCTAAGTTAATTAATTATTTAGATGATCAATTAAGTCAAGGTAGATTTGAGTGGAGCTCATGTTAGCCCCTTTCTTAAAATTGAATTATTTGGAGTTCGAAAGGTATAGTCGAGTGAAAAAAATTTCTACATAATTCATTCTCTCTCACTTGGCACCTCTGTTTATTTATGACTACATATGTATAAAGGAATCAAATATTCCACATAATTTCTACATAAGTCATTCTCTCTCACTCAGCAATCGGCACCTCAGTTTATTTATGATTGAATCAAATAAGGACATGTTCACTTCAATTAAATGCCTGCATATGTAAAATGCACTTCACAGGTAATAAATTGGAGAGGATGTATTTGTCCAATTTACAGGGACACAAATCCTATTTCTTCTTTCTTTATTGTTTGTGTTATTGTGTATAATTCTAAATCTATGCAGAATTATTCATTTTACAACTAAGTAAACAGCCTGTGTCAGGTAATTTTGGTTGAGTTTCAGACCAAGGTTAAAGTGAAAAATTGGGTGTGCCCCCTTTGAGCTACCACCGTTCTATAAAATTTATGAATTTAGGGGGTGGGCGACCAGCTTTGTAGGTGAGCCAAATATTCTCCATTTTTCCATCATAAAAATTTCTACAACTACAAATTAAACCCTAAATCATCATATAAATAAAATAGAAAATATAAAGGAATTAAAGAAAATTTTATTTATAATCGTAGATTTATAGAACCCTAATTGCAAATTTGATTCTTTATTTGAAAAGATGCATACCTGTGTCAGAGAGATTTATTGGAGTTTAGCAAAGAATCTCAGAGATTAGGGGGAGTGGTTGGAGGTTGTCGATAAACGGTAATTGAATGTGTTCGATGTCGCCGACTCGTCGATTTTTGATTGCGAAATAAACCTTGAGAGAGGGAGGAGAAGAGCTGAAGAAGTGAAGAGGGATTCGGTTTCGGTAAGAGAGAGAAAGGGTTGAAGAGAAGAGGGATTCGGTTTCAGTAAGAGAGAGAAATGGCTGAAGAGAAGAGGGATTCGATTTCAGTAAGAGAGAGAAAGGGCTCACTTTTGGTAAGAGAGAGAGAAAGTCACTAAGAGAGAAAGGGATTCGGTTTCACTTTTGGTAAGAGAGAGAGAGAGAGAGAGAGAAAGTCATATAGAATTGTATTTCATAAGATGAGAGAGAGAGAGAGGGAGGAGGGAGAGAGAGAGAGTGCGAGATTTGAGAAAATTTGCTTGTACTTGACTGATTGACCGGTAGAGAGAGAAAGAGGGATTTGAGAAGATTTGTTTGTACTTGACTATTGACCAGTAGAGAGAGAATGAGAGATTTGGTAAGATGAGAGTGAAAGAGAGATATTTGCTAAGAAGATTTGGTGGTGTGACGTGTGGTAGAGTAATTGAGTATATAAATTAAATATTAAAGGAGATGATATTGTGTTGTATAATACGCTAAAACTAAATGTATAATAGATTTGGGGGCTTAATAATCATAGATCTAGGGGCTTGATAACCATAGATCTGGGGGCTTGCAAGGCTTGCACCAAAGAAAGTAACATATATTTACACCATTTAAAATCTTTTTTTGAGATTATATGGGGGCTTGAGCCCCCAAGATGTTCAACGTGACTATGCCACTGACGTTATGGTTAACGATGGTATTTATTATGGTATGCTTGCGGTGATGGCAAATTAAATCATGGAGGAAGTTGCACATTTAGACTAGTGGTTAAGACTATTCCTCATTGATGGCCAAAATAATTTTACTCGATCAAAATGGAGTATCCGATCGATAATAATGAATATTCTTGTGGTCAAAATAAGTTAATGATTTCAAATTTATCTCTGGTAATGGTTAGTTGAAGCATGGTAGAATTCAATTAATCGATAGATTAGACTTTTCTTTGATTGATAATCAATCCTTTTGTCGGATTGAGAGTGTAAGTTTCATAGGTAGGTGACTGTGCTTGATAAGTATTATCCGAGATCTGGAGGTATCTATTGAAAATGTTAAACATGGTTATCGAAGTGATGCAGTCATTAAGGGATAATTCAATGATATGTTGTGTTAGGAGTAAACTGGTAAATGTTTGATGGTTGGAGGGTATTGAATATGATTTATAGTTTATGGATTAATGATTTTAATCTCAAGGTCAATATCTCTTTCTTTGTGAAAATATTCCTGCCAACTATTTATAAAGATATTTCGTTAAGTAGTGGAAGTGATGTTTTGTAATTACTTGTGCATGAGTTAACTGATTTATCACTCCGAATTTTGAGTGAGCACTGGTCCGGTTAGTGCAAGATGGACGCCCTTAGTGTAAAGCTCAGCATATAGATTTTTACCAGTGTGTGGTCAATCTTTAGACGATGAGTTGTAGCAAATCTCCATTCAACTCTGCGGCTTTGACCGAGTGTAATTCCAATTTGTCGCAATGTATGTAATTCTACTTCGTTGCAGCATTCGCTGTGTGATTTGAGTTTAACAAATGATTACTATATGGACTACTCAAGCGTCACATCGTTCACTTTCGAGGGAGAAAACTCCTTACGGAAGGGTAGTGGAGTACCTTCTTCTCTTTTACATAGATTTCGAAGGGTGGATTGTCGGTGAACACATGTGGATATGCTAATTTTGGGCGTAGCTGATTGGACTATGACAGTGAGTGTGTGATTGTGTCAAATGACCTGGATCAATGTGTGGACTACGAGGGGGATAAGTGCGTGTGAATTGAGGTTTTGTAAGTTGCGAATACTTTGATACATTATTGGTAATTGAGTTGTTACTCAGATTACCTTTTCGTGCATTTTTGAGGACAAAAATTCCTTTAAGGTGAGGAGATTGTGATAATCCTGGAATAGAGGACGTTGAATCTTGAAGAGGATACCCAGATGGGTAGTGCCGAGAGGTAGCTATGGACCTTGGATTGAGTTTGAAATAATTGAAGAAAGCCGAATTAGATATTTCAAATGTTGGATGATTATCATTTTTGAGTGATGGTAATTTTCGAATAATAGTAACTTTTGGAAAAAGGTAACTTTTGGGGCTATACGCTTTTGAACTAACACGTAAATAGGTGGATGGCTAAAATTTTAAATATGGCTGCTCTTAGGTAATTCGAAATTATGAAATGTGAAGGACTTTGGGTCATTATAGAATTAAAATTTTACTCACTTAAGTATGGATTTTATACAAGTATGTATGTAGATGTGTAGGCTATGGATGTGTGTATGTGTGGATATGAATATTACTCGTGGAGACGCATATGTGTATTCATGTAGGATGTGAGTATTAGAACTATTGCTTTGAGTGATTTTTAGATCGAGATATTAACATCTTCCAACTGGTGTATGATTAGGTTTGATTTGGATGTTACTATTTGCGGCAATTTTTGAGGACGAAAATTTTATAAGATGAGAAGAATGTAACGACCCTAAAAATCTTGAGAATCGTGCAAGCTAGATCGTGTGTGTGTGTGTGAATGAGTGTGTGTGTGTTTTACACGCGCTTTGGCGTGGTTGTGTTTCACACATGTGAGAAATGTTTTGGCTTACACCCAGGGTGGGTGTATGCGCTTTACACCAGAGCCGGCCCTTATGTTTTAAGAGAAGGCTAGCTTCTTTTAGAAGCTTTAGCCGTGTGAAAGAGTTGAGATTTGGGCTTTGGAGAATAGAGAGAAAGAGGAAGAAGAAGGGGAAAATGTGTCAGATCCGTGTGCGCCGAGTTTAGGTTTTGTGTGGAAAAGTTTTTTGAACTTGTGGAAGGGAAGGATCGTCGTTGGTTTCGACGTTTGTGCATTGCTTTGTGTGTTTTGAACCATTTGGGGTTTCTGAAATCCACTTCTTTGAGTGAAGAGATCATGTGATTTAAGCCGTTAATCGTAACGTGGGTTTTTGTGAGGTGTGTGTGGAGGGATCACCGACGATTTCAAGTGATTGGTTGTGATCGTGGAGATCGAAGATCCTCGGTTTGAGTTTTAGAAACCCTTTTGCGAATCGGGGAAGATGATTAAATCGGTGGGATAATCAATCGATTTAAGGTGAGAAATCCATGCTTGATGAGTTTAAATACTTTATTTTATGGTTGAATAAATATAGGTGAGATTTGGATTAAGATTTAAAGAAAAATGAGTTGGAGGATGTTAGAACCTGAGTTGGGTGAAATCTGACGAAACTGTCCAATTGAAATTAGTAACCAATCAAATAATTTTGTCAAGAGCAAAATTTAAAGGTTTCTAGTCAGTTTGAAAACCGTTCGAACAAAATTAGTAACCGTTCGATCGGTTTGAAATCGTTCGATCAATTTTACCTGTGCTTGCCGACACTGCTTTGGTATTTCCTCAATAATTTTTTATTTTGAACCTTGATTGATGCGATTCTCAAGAAGTTAGAAAGAGAATAACAAAATCTACAACTTTTCTGTTTTGACTAACTCATGAGTCCAAATTTTTAAAGGTAAAAAATTAGGAGAAATGTTGCGTCAAATTCTACATTGGCATGAATTTGCCCGTTTCAACCTCGGTTTTGAGAAAATACTTAAATTTATCTAAGTAATTAGTGATTGAAGTTGATCCTTGATACATCATTGTATGCTTGTGATGTAGATTGAGGGCGGAAATCCATCGATAAGACTTGGTTTTGCTTTGTACAACTTCAAGGTTAAGGTAGGAGAAATTCAACCTAAATTTATATGTTTGACTTGATTCATAGTCTTAGATGTGTTGATTGAATGCAATGAGTTAATTGTAGTTGGATTAGTTGATGAGTAAATTGTGGTGGGATTATTAGATTAGAAATTTATGATTTAGAATATACTCGTGAGATCTTGAAGTGTGAATGTGCGTGTGATAATGTTCGATGTTAGATAACCTTGGATTTTGTCTAAGTTTGATTCGTGTTTTGAAAGTTAGACTTTGAGATAATTGTGATACTCTTGTTTCATTTTGACACTTTTAGAATGTGAACCCATGACCCTTGGAACTGTGATTAACATGACAACACTTAGAATTTTCATATGTGCATTGCATCCTTTGGGCCGGTATGGCGGCCTATCAGTACACGCATTCATACGCTGCATTGCATCCCTTGGGTCGGCACGGCGGCCTATCCATGCGCGCATTCATACATACATTGCATTGCATCCCTTGGACCGGCACGATGTCCTATCCATGCGTGCATTCATACATACGTTGCATTGCATCCCTTGGGTCGGTACGACTGCCTATCTGTACACGCATTGCATCCCTTGGACCCCTTGGAATCATTGGACACCTTTGGAACCCTTGGAACATCCTTGCATCCCTTGGAACATCATTGCATCCCTTAGACATTTTGGGAACTGTGAACACCCTAGGAAACTTGGAACACTCTTGGACACCCTTGTGCTATGTGTGTTTACAAATTCGACATTGTTTGCAAATGCGTGTGAATTTTGGACACTCTTGATTATGATGCTTTTCGATATGTGTACGGTTGGATAAAACTGTGGTGAAAGTAAATATTTAAGGTTAAGTTTAGAATGGAAGGTTGTGATGAATGTTTTGCAAATCTGCTTTGAATAGAAGGAAATGATTAAGGCTTTGGATTTCTGAGTTGTTATGAGGGTTTTACTTTTGGATTAAATTCTATGTTTCGATGTTAAAATATAATTTTATGTTGTCTTTCCTCTGCTGAGCTTAGATGTAGCTCACCCTTCGACTATACGTCACAGGTTTGGCAATTATCAGGATACGGGCTTCATGGTTGAGGACTTTAGGAGTAGTAAGATTTCGAGATCGTAGATCTGTATTTGAGGTTTAGTAAGTTTAGTTTTTGTAATTCTTTTTATGCACTTGCATACTTATTTCAACTTCAGTTTTTTTCTTTTAGATCTGGGGTTTATGTTTCCGCTTTATTGTACCTAGATTTTCTGTATAAGATTATGATCTATGATCTAGCGGTCCAGGTTTGCCCACTTGGTTTAAGTTGAAAAAAAAACAAAAAAAAAATATCTCGAGAATTTAGGTTGGGAAAATCCGGGTTGTCACATGCAAGATACAGGGTCTTTTTGTAGCAAATTTTAAAAGTAAGAGTTTGTCCCACAGGGAGTAGTGATCTATAACCTAGAAGGTGTATAGTAGTCCTCCAAATCTGGCTACAGATCTGATTATTCTAGCGTAATCTAAGAAGAAAGAGATCTTTTCGGGTGTCACTAGATCTAATTTACTAAAATATAATACTAAATCTACAAAATTGAGGAAGATGGATGGTAAAATAAAATCTAAAATGGGGAGAAATAAACAACTTAGGGACTAATTCTCATTGTCAAACAGATCGAAGGCTTGTAAATTTGCAGCTATCCTTCACTTGGCTACAAGCTCAAGTGCAAGGTAGAAGAATTCAAACCAAACCAGAGGTTTTAACTGATCTTAAGGGTATGAGTTGTCCACTTGAATGGTCACAGATCATCCTATAGACTTCATCCAATCCAATGGTTCAATTTGAAAATTTTAAATCACTACAAATGTTGTGGATGCAAGGCTACAAGCTCAGGCATCCATAGGGATATTAAATCAAGGGAAATTAGATGATAATCAATAGATCTACTTGAAACTAAATGGGCTATTCCCAAATACATGGATCCTATAGACATCTAATGGAAGCAAAAGATCTTTAGATTTAATTAGAAATTAAAATCAATAATTTATTGAATCAAAATTACTTACAATAACCTTGTTCTCAAATCTGTAGTCTGTGCATCAATCCACACATATCTAAGTTGTGATTACAATTACAAACCAGATATGGACTGCTATCTAGATCTAATCCAACAGGCTAGATTAGGGAGAGAAGGGGGAAGAGACAAAGGAAATATAAAAGCTAAATTAAACCTGAATGAGTCAAGGAGAACTAAAGCTATTCTATGCTTTCCTTGCTGAAGAATTACAGCAGCAAGGAGCCTTATTTATACAAATGCAGTGATCCTTGTACTTTGGATTGCAGCCAATCAAAGGAGAGATTTTCCATTTTAGTTTATGCCCTGTTTTAGCATTCCAACCAATCAGAGGGAAGAGAGATAGATCTAGTTATGTTGAAGTAGTTTGCTTTCCCGCCAACGATTTGAAAATTAGTTCTGCCCATGTGCAAAGATCTCTTGCGTTTTGCAATTCCCAAAAATGCCCTTGCCGATCATTAGAAATTCCAACTGCAACCCTCATATATTTGTTGTCAATAAGTTGAACCCAAGCTGCTATAGATGCCCAAAATATTTTACAAATCCATTGACAATATTTGAAACCAAAAATAACCTCCAAGTGATCATTGACAGCAGCAGATGACAGCTAGATCTTAAGCTTCGAAAGGTTAGAGTTGAGGTGTAGCAACAACTCGTGAGGTTGCTAATTAATGGTTGAAACTCTAGATGATGGTGGCTGTAATACAGCTATCCATTCGAGAAGATGCAGGCTGATGAGATGAAGTGCTCAAGAGTTTAATCATTAGCTTCAGCAATCATTCGAGGGGTTGCTTCAAGAACTCGACAGGTGCTGATGGTGTAGAGGTTCCTTTCGTGAGGTTTGATTGGAGGATGGGAGCTGAAGGTCGAGAGGATGTGGGACTGATGTATGAAGGCTGCAGCTTCTTGTAAGGTGTTGAGAGGTACTGAGGCTATAGCTGGGACCAATCGACAGGATGGCTGAAGTGGAAGGCTTGGAAACTCGAGAGGATGGAGGGAATATGCAAAGGACAGCAGCTCCAGGTAAGGTGTCGAGAGGTTGCTGGCTGCATTCGATAGGATGAAGTGACCACTCGACAGGTTGGCTTGTTGGAGCTGCAAAAGTTGACAGGTTTGATGGGATTTATAGTTTAGCACTCAACAGGTTCAAGTGGATGAGTTATCTACTCGATAGGTTGACTGGGGAGTTGATGAAGGCACCTACAAGTCGACAAGTTTGGAGTTTGTAAACTTCAACAACCTTTTGTGAGGTTCAAAGGGCTGCTGCACTTAATCCTCTTCGACAGGTTGAGAACTTGGAGTGCTCGAGAGGATGATGGTTTGGAGTGCAAGTGTTCGAGTAGTTGGCTGGGGAGTCTACACAAGTCGGCAGGTTGCTTTGGCAATTGATTTCCAGCTAACATTTCGTGAGGATGCTGCAGGTGTGCTCGAGAGGATTGCTGGAGCTTAACTCAAGAGGTTGGGAGCTTGCTCAAATGTCAACATGTTGCTGAAGCAGTGGTCTCTTCAATAGGTGCTGGAGCTGCAAGTTGTGAGGATAAAACTCCAACTTGACAGGTTGGTTGAAGAGCTGCTGAAGCTTGATAGGTGCAGCTATTCACTTTCCAAGTTGACAGGTTCTGAAGTTGCACTCGACAAGTTTGCTTACCAGCTATGTGCACACCTCAATAGATCCAATATCTATTCTAGCAGTCCCATGTCTTGCTTCAGCACTTGTCAAGTTGGGTTACTGTTGGTTGAGTTCCATTCTGCTGCAGCTCCTTGATCTTTAGATCCGTATTGAAATATAGTTGAAAGGTGTTGGCTTTGAGATGCAACTAATGTATACTTGTAGTTGTGATGTCTATCATGTGTAGCTGCTTAGAATGATGGACCCCAAGGCTGTTTAGTGTGCTGCTACTCAAAGGTATCCACATGGCTGTACTCATCTAATGTCCAACTACTTCTAAATACCTCCAATGTGATGGCTGCTTGATAGGCTTTAACACTCTGCTTCTCCCTCACATAGCTTGAAGGTATGCTGCTCTATTGTGCACCCATTCAATGTGCACTCTGCTGAAATGTGCAGCTAATGCTCTGAATCTGCTCCTCGGCCTAAAATGTATAACTTTGCATCCCTTCGAGTCCACTTGACAGCTGCTTGCTCGAATGATTTGAACCACATAACTGCTGATGTAGATGGGAGCACTTTATTGATTCTAATCTCCTCCTCTTAGCACCTTTTCATTGATTGGCTACATATTCATTGCTAAACTGTAAAACAAACTAAAATAGTTATTAAACACCTCAAGGTCTTACAAAAGTAAGATTTAAATGTGTATAAAATGGTATAAATGGGCTACATGCCACTTTAAAGGGGAGCACGGATGCATTTAACATATGCACCAAGCCTTTTAAACCCCTAGGTGATTCCTAGTGGAGGAGTGGAGTCTCCTGAGGGTTTTCAGTGAAGGTTCCCACAAGCTTCTCCAATAAAATCAGTTAATATTAATACAACATGCTAAAACAGAGTTCAAATAAAATAAAATTCATTCCACACCTTACTCATTCAATTTTTTAGAGGATTCTCAGCAGTAAAATAGCAATTAAAATCTTAAATTCTATTATAATTCTTTCACCATCAATTAGTTCATGTCAAGGCATTGTGCATGAAATTTAATGTAGAGCTTACCATCAAATTGAGAATTCTGTTTTGATAATGCCCCCAAATAAATTTAATTTCAGACCAAAGTCTCACCGGGGCTATCACTCAAAATAGAAATAGAAGGGTGCATCTTTTTACATAGCTCAAGAGCAGTTACAACCCTCAAATAGGATTGCAAGTATGAGCATAAGCATTGCTCTAGCTTCTAAAATTTTCTAACTCTTTTCACCATAGATTACACAAATCCCTTTTTCCACATGACAGCTCAATCTATTTCAGATATGTAGGGTCTTTTTATTGGATTGTAATGTGGCTTAATGGGTGAGGTTTATAAAGAATAAAAGGGTAGAGTGGGATTCAAATTTGAAAAATTAGTAAGGTAAGGAGGTGGTATGCACACCTTCTTTATTTCAGTACAATCTTCATCTTCTTTAAATTTTCAGATTTGAAGTGATCAATTTCTAATCTTCTTTTCAATGTTCCAATGAAGTGACTTCTTTTTTTGTTTTGTTTTTCTGTTTTCTCTTTCTTTTTCTATGCTTTTTCTTTTATATTTTTCTCAAAAAAAAAAAATTTATGGGCTAGAATGCCACAGCTATACATCAAATGTGTTTTCTTCTCTTTCAACCCAACATCAAACCAGCTCTACCTTCTTCAACTCTTTCACCTTCACCTTCTGAAATCTCAGGATGGGGTCAAGCTGCATCAGGTCACTAAGTTCTGGGTTCAAATTTTTTGATTTTTATCAAAAAACACTTAAATTTTTAAAGCTCAAATGGTGTGTATCAAGGACAGTTCAAAGGTGGGAAATTTTAAGCTCAAACTGTCCAAAGGATGGCCCTACATCATGTCTCTAATGTCATGAGTTCTGTCAAGCTGTTTCAACCTGGATTTGCCTAACTTCTAGTGAGCAAGAATAGGTTTAATCGATCCTTAGAGCAGAAAAATTGTCAAGACACTCTTCAAAGAAAAATAAATAAATTTCAGGCCCAAATCTCACTGGGTATGGTCTTCTATCAAATTCTTGGGTGTTTCGTCACAATTTTCTCTCTTTTCAAGTTCACTAAGCATTAATTTTTTTTTAAATTCTTGACATTCACTTCATGAAAGTGTTAGAACTACAACACATTTCAGTTTCAAAAAGTTTTTAATTTCCTCTTTTTCATAAATCAGGTGAGAAATCACTTTATTTTCAAAAAAATTATCCAACATTGTTGCACTAACATTAACTATTCCATTGGCACACTTTACCATACCCCTAAACCTATGATGAACATTGTCCTCAATGTTTACACAGTGAGTAACCAGGGGCAGCAGGGTGAAAACAAAAATAAGGAGGGAAAACTATATACAGCGAAAAATAAAAGCTCAAAAAAACTGAATATATGAATAGAAAAAATAAAAGAACTGCTATACAAATGAAAGAAAATTACTGCTAACAACAGAAAAACAACAAAACAAAAGTAAAGAACTGGATACAAACATACAAAAATGAAACAAAAATCAGTCAAAATAGTATGCACATTATCCTAAGAAAGAAAAATCAGCAATCTAAAAGCAAAATTTAAACTAATGTTCCTAAAACAGAAAATCCTAAGAGTCAGCCATGATAACGTAAGGCCCCTTGTGCATGAGTTTGTGTATGAATCAATATGAAATTTAAAGTGATGTAAGCATGGATGTACACATTGAAAAGTAGGATTCATACACAGTTGAGACCCCATTAATGGTGAGAAATCTTTAAAGTGAATGAATGCAGAGGCTCCATTGAATTTCTAAAGTAAAAATATGATCCTTTGCTCATTAACTTTCATGATTCAGAATAGAAGGATCATGATCTCAGCAGTTCCAAATGGGATAAATGAATGATAGGAAAGAAGAACAGCCCATTTGAAAAAAATTTATGTTTTATATATTTTAAATTTTTATGTGTTTTAGATCAGCCGGGGCTCAATAAAAGCCCTTATTTACTACTGCTGAAGAATACAAATGAGGAAGAACAAATATGAAATTCTTATTTGTGTTTACATTTTCTTTTATTTTATTTTTTTAATTTATTTTTATTGTTTTACAAAAAGAAATCATCATGCCTAAATGACAGCAGAAATTAAAACAATGACAAACACTAAACACAGCAAAACTGCTGGTTTTAAGAATTAAAAATTGAAAATGAACACAAAGGAGAGGAAATGCAAACTCATGCAGATCTGCTCCAGCTGCAATCCATAAGCTCCTCTTGTGACTGTTGCTCCAGATCTGCAAAAATTTAAAAACTGCAGCAGTACCTTATTCAAGCATATTGAATGTAATAAGCAAAACAAAAAGAAAAACTCAAACTACTACCCCAATTCTGTCAAAAAAAAATTAAAGGCAATAGAAACATTTATTCAAATAGCTAGAAGGCAAGAAATACAAATTTAGAAATTTTCAAAAATACTGCAGTGTTAAAACAAATTTTCTATACAAAAATCTGCAGCAAACATTTATTCAAACATTTGGAATGCACTATACAGATTTTAAAATAATACATAATTAAAAACTAAATAAAATCTAATCTACAAAAATGAAAAACTCAGATCTACTAACTAAATCAAAACTCCTCGGCAGCGGCGCCAAAAACTTGTTGGGGATATTTCAAGTGCTGATTATTATAAAGGAAAAATAAAATCAAAGTAAAATAGAAGATGGATTCAGCACTTCTAAAATATCTAGACCTGCAAGATACAGGGTCTTTTTGTAGTAAGTTTTAAAAGTAAGAGTTTGTCCCACAGGGAGTAGTGATCTAAAACCTAGAAGGTGTATAGTAGACCTCCCGATCTGGCTACAGATCTGACAATTCTAGCCTAATCTAAGAAGAAAGAGAGCTTTTCGAGTGTCACTAGATCTAATTTACAGAAATATAAAACTAAATCTACAAGATTGAGAAAGATGGATGGTAAAAGAAAATCTAAAATGGGGAGAAATAAACAGCTTAGGGCCTGGTTCTCATTGTAAAACAGATTAAAGGTATGTAAATTTGCAGTTATTCTTCACTTGGCTACAAGCTCAAGTGCAAGGTAGAAGAATTCAAACCAAACTAGAGGTTTGAACTGATCTTAAGGGTATGAGCTATCCACTTGAATGGTCACAAATTGTAACATCCTGAAAAATTTTGACCTTTGAACAGTACGCCTTAGTGTGCGTGTCCGACTGGTCATGTACTCGACATGGTGAAAATAATTAATTAAGTTAGTTAGGTTAAGTCTTAACTGAAAAAGGTTAGTTTAGATTTGCGTGTGAACCGTGGATGAATTGTATACACCTAGCTACAACGTATTGGCTTAACACCTAAGTTTACGTGATTATAAATAAAAATAAAGGCAAAAGAATTTATTTCTCTTATGATTTTGATTCTAGAGAGAGAATGAAAGTCTATTAATGGTTAAACAACTTTTTTTACTAATTGGGCCAACTGTATTTGTCCGACTAGTTGGGCCAACTGATTGGGTCGACTATTCGAGCCGACTATAGGTCCTAATTGGGTGCATGTCTGTTAAGAAACACGTCACCATTTACATTTTTTAAACGGGATCGTTTTAGGTCCGTTTGAGCTCGTGTGGGATTTTTAGGACCAAGTTCATACACCGTGATGGTGTGTATTGGCTTAACGTCGAGTCCGATTGATAGGTGGTTTGTGTGTGCATGCCCCACACCGAACCAGAGGGTTGTTTATAAAATAGATAACACCTTACTTAGGTGTATCCGTTTCATATGGAGACTAGGTTAATTGGATAGGAGCTAACACTCACAAGGGTGTTTGTGTTTAATAAGGGAAATAGCTCCCTTTTTATATAAACTTAAAAGCTTCCTTTGGAAGCTACAACCGTTTTCAAATTTTGTGGGTTTTTGGGTTTCTAGAGAGAGAAAGAGAGGAGCTGGAGGAGATCGCTCACGTGGATGTCCGGTGCTCGGATCGGCTCCGCTAAGCTTCAAGCTATTGGCCTTGTAGTGATTTGTGTGCCGTGAGAGCCATTGGATTCCAATATCGGTGGGATTCTTAGAGATTTTGCGTGTGTGGGTGGAAGGTAGAGAGAGCCAAGCATTGTGATCGCAATGTATGTGATAGAAAGAGTGAAAAGTAGCGTGTGATCAAGAGTGGAGTTGTCGTGGGCTCTGTTTCGACTCAATTGCAAGAAGAATCGGCAAATTTCACTCCAAAACCCTAGTGTGGATCGAGGAATCGATCAATTTAACGTATGAAAGTTGTACTAAATTATGATTTATAGTTGAGTTAGTTTGATTTATGTTTATGGGTGAAGAATGGGAAGAAATGAGTTAAGATTTGAAAGAAAATGGGTTTTGAAACATAAACCATCAAGAATGGTGAAATCTGTCATTTTTCGATCGATCGAAATTGAATTCGATTGATCGGAATTGAAAAGAGATGATGAAATGCGATTTTTCTGAAATTTCAATCAATCGAATTGAAATTTGATCAATTGAATTGAAATTCGATCAATCAAACTAAAATTCGATCGATCGAAATGAAATTCAATCAATCGAATTTGACAGAGCTTGCCGAAACTATGTTGGTGTTTTAACCGTAACGTTCTATCCCGAACTCAGAATCATGTGATTCTTGAGATATAGGAAAGAAGACAACGAGCTCTACAACGTTTATGAATTAACTAACTCATGAATCAAACTTTTAGAAAGTCAAAATTGAGTGAGAAGTTGGATCAAGTTCCGAGTTAACACGTTTTGATTGAAGTGCCGACACAGCTTCGGTATTTTGGTGATAACTTTTTACTACAAACTCCAACTGAGGCAATTGTTGAGGCGTTGGAAACAGGACAATGCGACCTATAACTTTTGTGTTTTAACTATTTTGTGAGTCTAAATATTTAAAGGTCAAACTTTAGGAGTAACTTACGTCAATTTCTAAGTTAGCATAAAATTGCCCGTTTCAACCTAAGTTTTGGAGAAAATACTTAAATATGTCTAAGTTATTAGTAATTGGTGTCGATCATTGATGAATCATCATATTTTTATGATATACATTAAGGGCGGGAATCCATCGATAGGGCTTAGCTTGGCTTCGCGCAACTTCGAGGCGAAGGTGGGGTAAATTCTATACGCAATTGCATTTTTGATTTAAATTCATAGATGCTTGATATGATCGAATGAAATGTGATTGTAGACACCCAAATTTGGCCCAAGGCCCGATCGAAACATCTTTCGAGAGAGGTGCAATTTTGAGCTTTTGATGGCATGTATGGAACCCTTAGGAATCACCTCAGACCCTTAGGAATCATCCTAGATCCCTTAGGAACCTATCCCGAACCTTTAGAAACCAATCCCTACCTTTATAACCCATTTCAAACCCTTAACGTAACCTTACTAGGCTATTAATGAAGAGTGGTGCACCAGAACTGACTACGGCCCTCTACTGCGATCTCATACCATTGAGGAGTAGAGGTTGTTAGTTTTCCAACAGTCCAAGAATCACCCCAATCGGTGGTATACGTCAAAAGGTATGGCAAACCGAATCCGGAGGGCAGAAAGTTAAGGCCATATGGACCCCCTTAGGGACTTGGCGCAACTAATAGTTGTGCCAGTAATAAACTTTGCCTAGCACAACTAATAGTTGCGTCAGGCCAATTCTCCCTCATTTTACGCCTGGTGCAACTAATAGTTGTGCCAGGCATATGAACAGTAACTGTTGGATTTTGCCTCGAATTTCATATTTGAGGTTTAACTTGTTGACCACCTTGACCTTTGGAGCGTGTTTTGCTAGTTCTGTTGCACCCATTCACTACCTATTTGCAACCCTTTAAGTGGCTTAAAGCCTCACCCCATCATCCACCATTGGAGGACCTTCCCACACATTTTAAGGCTCCAAAAACCCTAGGAAACTTTAGATTGCCCATTACCTAATTGCTAATCCAATTAGGACTTTAACCCCTCACTAATCCTCCCTTCCTCTATAAATAGAGAGCCACCCCTCTTGCTTAAAGGTTGAGAATTTTTACCTAAGAGAGAAAGAGCTTAAAGTGAGAAAGATCTTTCTCCCTTTGGTGCACACCCACCATACAAATTCCAGAATTCACAAAACTCCTTTAGACCTTAGCATTTCATAGAAAACTCTTAGGTTAGGTGTGTGTGATCCCCTAGCCTCCCTTTCCTACCTCTTAGCTTCAAGCCTTAAGAGTTAGAACCCTACTTACAACCATACAAAGCCTTCAAGAGCTCTCAAAGCAAGCCACGCAAGGCTCCTCTATGGTGCTACAAGGGCCTGAGGGCTCCGGCTCTCCCATTTCTTCTCCTATCTCTTTCTAGCTCCCTCCATCCTCCCATTTGTGTCGTTACGCCGCCGACTTTTCGGTAGGAACGGAGGGCCACAAACAGGATTGGAGGCCCATTTGGGCAAGAGGGAACCATTTTCTTATCTTTTACATTATTTTATTTTTGGCCATTAGTAGAGACTGCGCTAAGCGGGTTGATTGGGTACCTAACACCTTTTCGATCGATAACCGAATATTTTTAGCACTTCGATGCTCATAAAAATGAACTAAGTATCTTGGAACACCAAAAGCTCTGGGTGGCGACTCTATATTTTTCGTTAGAGAGCGCATTGTCGCGACGAGATCGTCCCGATTCCCACAGTTGCACAGATGGTGACTCTGCTGGGGAGGAGCTAGTAGAGCTTCCCCTTGAACTAGGCCTTTTTTCTAACATTTTATTACTATTTTTTATTTTATTTTTGCTATTTTTTCACTCACCCCTTATTAAGACATGAAAAGTACCACTTTTCACCCCTTAACTTAGCCTCTGTTAGACCCTTAGCCATCTAATAAATGTGTGTTAAGTCATTTCTGTAGGTAATAAACAGCAGCTACAATAAAGCATCAATCCTGCTAAGGAGCCTACTTTTGCCCCAGAAGTCTCCCAGAAGAATGGAAGACAGAGAGCCTAACTGTATTAAGGCAAAGCACAATAGTAGCAAAGAAAGAAATGAGCCTTGCACAGCTGTCGTAAGGTTCACATGACTCAGAAAGCCTTCCTCGCGCAATCCTCGTGAGTTTCCCAAGACATCATACCATTTGTCTGCACTGTTCTCGCGCAGTAGAGTGACAGAAGAGCTTCAGAATCATGTCTCGCACAGCTCCCGCGAAGCTCAAATATAAATACTCGCGCAGCTCAAGAAGGTAGCTCTCAAACCTCGCACAGTTCACTCAGATCAGCTGAGGAGAGAGCGAGTTCCAGGTATTCCTGCGCGCAGCTGTCGCGCAATGGCCGCGGGATGCAAGACTTCAGGAACACCTCTCGCGCAGTTCATAAACCAATGCACATCACGTCCTCGGGAAGATCAACTGGGAAATAAAATGCTCGTGCAGTTCCCACGCCATTCAGAAGGATAGTGCAATCTCGCGAAGACCAGAGCAATCCAGCGAGGATTCAATGCACTATCGTGCGACCGTTTCAACTGTAACTAAGATAATCCCGCAATGGCTAGAATTTCAAGCTGATCCAATCTCGCGAAGACCATGCTACCACGTGACAGTCGTGGAAATTAGTACTACCTGGGGAGGCTCTGAACTCTAACTCTCCCTCACTTCTGCAGAGGACATTCTGGGAACTTCTAGCAATTAGGGCATGCATCCCAATGCTCCATTTTCGTGCATGAGCCTTGAGGCATCCAAGGAATAGTATCAGGACACGTGGCATTGTTAAGATTAGGGTTTCCTAACCCTAATGCACCGCCAAGCTGACTGCTATATAAACCTAAGCCTGGTTTAGGCTTAGGTAGCTTTTAATCTTTTTAGAATAGAACTTAGTTTTTGCTTCTTCTGGAATCGGTGGTAGATCTCCAGTAAGTTTAGGTTAGGTTTAGGTAGTCTCTGTTTATCTTTTTCTTCTCTCCATAGTCCAGCATTTGCTGGCTATGCCTATGTATGATTATTTGGAATAGATTAATGGAGTTTTATAATAGGGTGTTTTACATTTATGGGATTTCTGTTTGTGAGTTGTTCTGTACAAGGCTGCTACCTTGAGATCCTCCATTGCTAGGATGCATTGCAAGCAATGGAGGACTGATTTTATGGTTTACTCAGATCCAAGTGACCTGTGTGTCTGGGCTAACATGCTCCCATACAGGCCTAGCCCCACCACATGACCCACTAGATCTGAAATCCCCATGGGAGCAATGTGCTTTTGTAGCCTTGTGAACATGGTGGTGGCAGCAATGTTTCTTGTTCTATCTTGAGTTTTGTGAGAAGGATAGCCTCTGGGATAGTCTGTGACCATTCAAGTGCACAAGTTATAGACTTAGGGTGAAGCCAATCCACGGACTCAAGACGGATTGTTCTTCTCTGCACCTGTGCTTGTAGCGCTGTGAGAGATTGTGCAGAGACAAACTCCCCTGTATGTGTATAGACCCACCATCAGATGGCAGATCTGGTTTGGTTATAGAGATTGTAGGCTTGTGACTGGATCACTGCAGTCTCTCTAAAGCAGTGGACAGCTAGATCTAAGGCTGTACTCAAACTCTTGCTAGTTCTGTGTGTCTGGGCTAACATGCTCCTATACAGGCCTAGCCCCACACATAACACTTTAGAGTTTGAGGTTCCCTATGGATTCTCGTGCTTGTAGCCTGGATGAAGTAGTGTCTACAATGGTAAACTTGTTCTAACCCATCTCTAGACTGTGGTTCCCCAATTGGATAGTCTGTGACCATTTAAGTGGACAGGTTATAGCCATAAAGGGATTTGATCATGGCACAGAAATGAGTTGGATTCTTTCTCCTCAATGGTGATAATGTAGCCATTGGACAGGACTTCTATAGCAGCAGATCTAAATTTGAGTCATGAAACCCATCAGATCTGAACCTATTAGCATACTTCTCACCCTTTTCTATTTATTTTCTCATTTCATCCTCTTTCTTAGCCCTTTCTATAGTTTAGAGATTAGGATACCTTGGAATTTAGATTTTAGTGACACTAAATCCCCTTCCAGTTAGGATTGCCAGATCTGTAGTCAGATCTGGAGAGCTTACTAAAGATAGCTCCCTTGGAGCCTAAGATCAACTTCCCTGTGGGACAAACTCTTACTTATCAAAACTTGTTACAACAGGCCGTGTATCTTGCAGGACTGTATATTTTAGGCTTGCTACTCCATAATTCTCACTCTATCTTTCATTCATTTTTATTCATCCCATTCTTTCCGCTGTCTTCAATAAAGCTAGTAGCAAGCACTCTAAAATAATCCCAATTAAGTCACTTTACTTACCCCTACTTTTACGTTATTTATGAGTCTTAGCCGATTGGCGGGCCTACTTGCGCATTTGTCCTTTATTTTCCTTACTTTTTTGTCATTTTAGTGCCTTAGCCGATTGGCGGGCCTACTTGAGCTTTGTCTTTCAATTTCTTTAAATTTCCGTCATTTAAAGTGCCTTAGCCAATTTGCGGGCCTACTTGTGCGCTTATATTCCATCAGTGGACGCTGGCCCATAGTGGCGGCACGGGATAATCATCCCGGTCTTTGAACTAAAGAAAACTTTCAAAAAAAGAGAAAAGCTTTGAAAAAATTAAAATTGAACCAAGTTAGGGAGCTTAATTAATTTGTTTTTATAGGGTAGATTTTTAAAAAGGGTTGGGATTAGGCAAACATACAAACACTCGAGTCTTAGTATGGCGGCAGCCCCTAGTGGTGATGATCCAGAAAAGTCCCAGCCCACCAAGTATCTGAGAAGGCGCTCGCGCCGAAGGTATATTGGGTGGGTTCCCATTCCAAAGCTTAAAACCCTTGGGGAGCGCGCTAGCGAGTTATACCGGACTCAAACCCTTTAGGTGCGGTGAGGAGAGAATCGATCACCAAAAAATAGCTCAGTTCTCGAAAGCCTAGCTTCCGTAAAAAACCAAAAAAGAGACTCATTTCGGGTGTTGGTGGTTGCTGTCATCAGTTCTGGAGCATCAGTTTTTGTCTGGCGCAAGTATTAGTTGCACCAGTGCAAAAAACTAGAATTTATAACTAGCGCAACTAATAGTTGCGCTAGCTTTAAAATCCACATTTTTACCTTGGCGCAACTAATAGTTGCGCCAGTGTAAAAATAGTGCCCTGCAACCTAGGCGCATGTATTAGTTGCGCCAGGTTTGCTTAACAGCACTCCAACCCGAATCTATGGCCTTCTTCACCTCCCGAATCCCCCTATCAGTGTTCCTAGTGCCTTGTTTAGGCCCCGCCATCTCCGACACCCAATACGCCCCTGCCGGTAAAAAGAGGGCAACTTCTTTTTGGCTCATTCCGGGGGATCAGACTGTTTGCATTGATTTTCGTGCATTTAATAGATCGAAGGTTCTCCTTCGATTCTTTCGAAGTGCATCAAAATCGTCGCCGGGGATCTTGAATTAAGGTACGAGAGCCACCCGAAAAGGGAATTCTAGGGCCTCAGAACCTTTACCATCACCGGCCCATTCGGTGCCCCCATATTCCCAACCATTACCCCCCAAAATATCCAAAGTCCTACCCCCCATTCTCCGTCTTTTGCCCAAATCATGCTGTGCAATCGTGGGAATCGAGACGATCCCGTTGAGACGATGCGCTCTCTAACAAAAAATATAGAGTCGCCACCCGGAGCTTTCAGTGTCTCGGGATACCTAGTTCATTTTTATGAGCACCGAAGTGCTAAAAATACGACTCTGAATCCGGTCCACACCAAAGGCTCTTGGGTAGGGGCTTCGGTTATCGATAGGGAAGGTGTTAGGCACCCGATCAACCCGCTTAACGCGGTCTCTACTAACGGCTAAAAATAAAATGATGTAAAAGACAAGAAAATGGTTCCCTCTTGCCCAAATGGGCCTCCAATCTTGTTTATGGCCCTCCGTTCCTTCCGAAAATTCAGCGGCGTAACGGCACAAATGAAAGAGTAGGGAATGCCAAAAAGAGATAGGAGAAGAAAGGGGAGAGTCGGAGCCGTCAGGCCCTTGTATCACCGTAGGAGAGCCTTGCGTGACTTGCTTTGATGAGCTCTTGAAGGCTTTGTATGGTGGAAAGTGGGGTTCTAACCTCTAAGCCTTGCAGGGAAGGTGAATGGGTAGCATATACCTAAACTAAGGGATCTAAGGTGAAAAATATCACTCAAAGGAAGTTTTAGATTTCTGAAATTTGTATGGGAAGTGTGCACCAAAGGGAGTAAGATCTTCTCACTTTAAGCTCTTTCTCTCTTAGGCCAAAATTCTCAACCTTTAAACCAAGGGGTGGGGGGCTCTATATATAGGAAAAGGGTGGGTTAGGAGGCCACTCAGATGCTAATTGAGGTTAGCAATTAGGTGATCTCAAATCTAAGATTTTCTAGGATTTTGAGAGCTTGGAAAGGTGTGAAGGTGGTTCTAATGGTGGATGATAGGGTGAGGCTTTAGGCCACTTGGAGGGTTGCAAATAGGTAAGGAATGGGTGTAACAAAACTATCAAAACACACCCCGAAGGTCGAGGTGGTCAACAAGTCAAACCCCAAACACAAAATTTGGGGTAAAATCCCATAGTTATTGTTCATATGCCTGGCGCAACTAATAGTTGCACCAGGCAAATGTACAGTAAAACAGTGAAGAACAGTGCCTGGAAGTGAGCTCACGGGGGTGGGGCCCACTGTTGATCTTGGCGCAACTATTAGTTGTGCCAGGCTAAAATCCTAGGAAGATTGGCCTGGCGCAACCTATAGTTACGCCAGGCAAATCTGGGGAGAAATGGCCTGGCACAACTATTAGTTGAGCCGAATCCCTAGGGGGCCCACATGTTTTTACCTTTTTTGCCCCTGGGGTTCGGTTTGCCATATCTTTTGACGTACACCTCTGATTGGGGCGATTCTTGAACCGTTGGAAAGCTGACAACCTTTACTCTTCAAAGGTATAGGAGTTGGCTATTGTAGAAGGTTGTATCCAGTTCTGGTGCACCCCTCCTCCTTACTGCCAGGGAAGGTTAGGTTAGCGTTCGAAAAGGGTTCTAAGGGTCGGGGTTGGTTTCTAAAGGTTCGGAGTAGGTTCCTAAGGGATCTAGGGTGATTTCTAAGGGTTTAGGGTGATTCCTAAGGGTTCCATACATGCCATTAAAAGCTCAAATTGCACCTCTCTCGAAAGGTCTTTCGATCAGGCCTTGGGCCAAATTTGGGTGTCTACAGATGCCCCGCTTTGGTATCTGATCACTAATGATTGTATACCAAAGAAAAGAGACATCCGAAGAGGCCCAAGGCATTACTTACAGGTCTGCTACATTCAGAACGAACTTCAAACATCAGGTGAGTAACACAGTGAGAAAACGAAAGCCCTGGAGTGCCAGGCTAATCATTCGTTTCTCGAGGTAATCGGTTCCCAAGCGCTTAGCGACATTACTGGGCATAACCGAGGTGAAATGAGTTGTGAAAGCCCAATAGCTGGGAAAAATGTTCGCCTCTCAAGTTGCGAAATCCTGTTAGTTGAGAAAAATGCCCGCTTCTCAAGATGATTTGAAGGTGATTGATGTTCGAGATTTATTCCGAATACAACAGTTTCGTAAGTAAGAGGGGTGATCGACCCACATTCAAAGATAGGCATGAAGTAAACATATACAAGGCTCCACAGTTTACGTCCAATCCTACAAGGCATTTGATGACCTCATTGGATTATTCGCAGGTGCCCCTGCTGAAAGCAGGGTTCGAGATCATTGGGCGAACCCATCGATCTCAAAGTTTATTTAGCATGACCACCCGAGCGAAGTGAATAGATGTCACAACGCTTTTTGGGAGTACGTGCCATTTTTTGAAAGCCTGCCTCAACTCAGCATGACCTAGAGTATCCAATTTTGACTCCTTTGAGCAGGTCCAGCCCAATATTGGGCACCTCCCCACAAAAAGGGGGGCATCCAATCTGGGCCTCTGTTGACAATTATCATAATCATCAATTAACTATGCATAATCATGCACCCATCGGGGGCAATAAGCAACAAAAAAGGCGATGGAAGCCCCGACCCGGACCCGCTCGGGTACAATTTATGAGGACAAACGACCATCATACGGATACCCAGACGCATGGCGTACACTTTACAGGGATACCGCTGCCAAACAGGTTTTAAGCCTGCAGAAAATAAAGGGAAATGAACCCTTCTGAACGCATGGTTGCACATATTTGATTGATATGTAATCTCATTCTTAACAGGTTGGTTTCAACCAACGATTGACCTTTTTCAACGAAGAATCCGAAGCTTAAGACACTTAAGGTCATGTGAGTCCAAAACGAAGCGCTCGTCGCAAAGATTTAGTAGTGGAGTTGACTCGATCGAAACATTGATTGTTTGACCGAGACTGACACCGTTGCTCTTGCCCTAAGGCAGGATCCAAAGATCCAAGGCAAGCCTCCGACTTAGGACTTTAATGTGGCATAGCTGCATTGCTAATAAAATATTGACATTTTACCGCTTCATGCTTGTGCGCTCTGTGGGGAGTTCAAATTTGTCTTTGATTTTTCTATCATTTTATGCGATTTTTTCTTTTTTAATTTTCAACTGTTATTTTATGGGATTTTTTGAATTTTGAAGCTACTATCTTATGTGAATTTTTTTGGAATTTTGGAGCTATTATTTTATGTGAACTTTTTGGAATTTTGGAGTTATTATTTTATGTGAATTTTTTTAGAATTTTGGAGTTATCATTTTATGTGAATTTTTTGGAATTTTATCATTTTATGTGGATTTGTCTTGTGAATATTTCCAGCTTCTCTGTGGGGATTATATTTTTTGGATTTTCCTTGTGTGTAGGACTGGGGTGCTCGTTGACCTCGGCTCGTCCTTATTTTAGCATGACTTTCTTGGCAAGTCGAAGGATGACCGAAATGCCACCTTGGGAGCGCGTGCATCTGTCGAAAGTGATAGAACAAACAAACAAAAGGAGGGGGGGGTCTTCCCATTTGGCCTGTACCAGGCCCAAAACCCGGTCTGAGTGCCTGGCGCAACTAATAGTTGTGCCAGGCCACTATGGGCCCAAATATAGCCTGGCGCAACTAATAGTTGCGCCAAGCTAAAGGAGGGTGAAAACTTGCCTGGCGCAACTATTAGTTGCGCCAGGTTTGGTTGGGAGATTTAAACAGCCCGGACTCGGGCTGTGGGGCATCATTTCGAATTTTTCCCCCTCTTCCTCTTTAAAATCGGAAACCGCTCCCCCCTTAGGATCCCTTTACATTGCCTCTACGCGTGCCCTATTGCCGTTACTTTGCTTGTGGATCGGTCACGGGCTTACGCTAGACCCAAAACCCCTTCTTCTTCATAAGGTAATCATTTAAAACTCTTTTTTTTCTTAATTTTTCTTTCTTTTTTATGCAAATATGATCATGATCTTGCATTTTTAGATGACAAATGGTTTATTTCCGTTGTAAGCATGTTGACTAATGATGTGTGAATGAATAATGCCTTATTTTATGGTTTTATGGGTTTTATTGGCGCATAATATATATATATATATATATATATATATATATATATATTTTTTTTTTTTTTTTTTTTTTAAATTTGTGCTTAGAAAAAGGGTTTTTTTTTTGTGTTTTTTTTTTGTTTTTATCTTAAATGCAAGGCCAAGATTTTATATATTATTTTGAAAACTAGTTAGGAGAAAGGGAATTTTTAATTTTCTTTCTCTTTTTTTTTTTTGAAAGATTAATTAAGAGAATGATGATTTTTTTTTGTTCCTATATACATTGAGAATTAATCAAGGAGAATGCTTTTTCTTTTTTTTTTATTTTTTTATTTTTCTTCAATTCATTAAGGAAAAGGATTCTACCTTTGATATATATATATATATATATATATATATATATATATATATATATATATATATATATATATATATATTGGTTTTAGTTCTTTTTTTGTAAAAGAACGATTTTTTTTTTTTGATTCTATGGTCACAAAAGGGGGGATTTTTTTTTTAAAGGATTTGTTTTTGTTTTTAACCTTTGTTTTTCGTAAAAGAAGGATTTTTTTTTTTTGTTTCCTTTTTGATAATGAAAGGATTCTTTTTGTGTTTTTATGATTTTATGGAATTGTTTTTTTTTGTTTTTAGTTTTTCTAAACGGAAGGACTTCTTCTTTTCTTTTTTTTTTCTTCTTTTGTTTTTAGTAAACAATAAGACTTCTTTTTTTGTCTCTCTCTCTTTTTTTTTTTGTTGTTTTTTTCTTTTTTTTTTTTTAAAACATAAAAGAAGGGCTCTTTAATTTTGATGATGATTTTTTTATTTCAACTAGCTTTTATTTTTAAACATAGAAGAAAAGGGAGATTTATTTTATTTTACTTTATCTTTATTTTTTAGGATGGAAAGGAAGGGATTTTTTTTTGCAATTTCAATCTAAAAAGAAAGGATTTATTCATTTTATTATATATATTTTTTTGCATGTGTGCATCTTTATTTTGACAATGAGCAAAAAGAGGATGAGCATAGTTACCTTCCCTTAATGTTGTGCACATAAATGGTTCCTTTGTCATTGATCTACTTTGATGTGACTATTTTGTTGCCCTAGCATGTCGGGCGGTGATGAGCACATTCCCACGATGGGGCAGGAGGAGGGACCTGAGATAGTGCATGGTCCGCGGGGAGAGCAGTTCCTCTGGGTGGAGCGGAGAGCGGGCCCATGGCTCGAGATGCAGGGTGAGGCCGCCCGGGTCAGCCTCCTCCATCAACAGCACACCTATATCTCAAATTTCGGAATAGCGGGCAAGGTAAAAGATAGGTTCAATTTCTTTCCTTTGCGCAATTTTTTTTTCTTTACCTCTGCCATCTGATGTGTATTTCTTTGGGTGCAGGAGCTGCCCAACATTGTGTTCCGCAGGGGGTGGCTTGACTTCCACGAGTTCTACCTTTATGTCCCCCCTGTGGTGAAAGTCTTATTGGAGCAGGTGGGCTTTGGGGTGTTCTTGTCCTACCCTGCCATGAGGGCTGATGCCGCCTATCTGAAGGCCCTCATCGAGAGGTTTCGTCCCGAGACCATGACGTTCCATATGTCGTACGCCGAGCTGACGCTGACGCCCGTTGATTGGGCCATGATTATTGGCATTAGGATAGGTGGAGTCCCGATATCTACTTTGGCGGTACCGAGCCGGGAGGACATTATTCAGTTGATCGGGGCCTATCCTCCTCATGGGCAGACCCATGGCACAGAGGTCAAGATGTCCTGGCTGACCTCCCTCTTTTCTGCTGATGAGTTGGTGGACCTGGGCTAGCCAGATCGGGTGCTTTACATCGTGCCAAAGCGGGCGATCGTTTTAGCTCGCATCACCCTCCTACTCCTGCTGGGCAAGACCCTTTTTGCAAATGCCAGTGGGGGACGAGTCAGCCTGGCCTTGTTGAACGTGATGGATAATTGGGGTGGCCTTCCCAGGCATGACTGGGGAGGGGCAGGATACGCCTGGCTGATGTACAACTTATCCTGGGTTACGACTGGGGACTCGAAGTCTCATGGGATTTTGGGCTGTCCTGGAGGTAATTCCTCACCCCTTTGCTTTTGCTATCACTATCATCCATTCATCATTTATTATTTTTTTTTTACTGATCCATTTATGTTACTGACCTGCTCTTGTGCCATGCCCCTTTTTCAGGTATGGGGATATCACCACTTTCACCCTGGGCGCCCCCTCCTTTTCTCGAAGGTGCTCACCTATCCCCTCCTTAGCAACTGACATCAGGCCCGATGTCGTGAAGTGGACCTAAAGCACCTGGAAATGGGCCTAAGGTCCCAGCTTGATTTGATGGTGCCTGAGCATGTGATAACTTTTCAACCTTTGTTTACTTTCAGCTTGGACATTTCTTTTGATTGAGGTGTTGCTTACTTGGTCTCTCTCGCTTTTTTATTTTGAGCAGATCCTCCCTGATCCATACCTGACATCCCCCTTCTGGGATCGAGCAGCCATGGGTGCCTCCCGCCTATTCAACAATCGTCGTGTCGTCTTCTTCTATGGAGCATGGACCAGATGCTACTATCTGGGGGAGCGAGTGGTGCACCAGTTTTAGGGCTACTACGCCATACCCGTGGACCCCCCGACTGACGTTTGGAGTCCCGCTGGTAGTATTGAGGAGCTGACGGTGGCCTTCTTCAACAATGGGTTCCCCATTCACGCTCTTCATGTGCCTGGGGATTATCATGCCTGGTACGAGTGCCCGCCCTACCGGTTCATCTTGTCGCGTTTTGTCCCTAGCACTAATTTCCTTGCGTTCGGGGGCCCACTTGGTTAGGTAACCTCTTCTCAACTTGGGTTAGTTTCTCTTTCACTTTTACTCGGCCTTAGTCTTATCTGAATAGATTCTTGTCTGGTTCACAGTTTGCTCCGGGGGATGGTTCGGACGGTGAAGGTGGGTGGAGTGCAGCTGACATGTTAGGGGTAGATCCCTCTGGTGCTGGTCCTTCTGGTGCGGGTCCCTCGGGCGAGGGTTCATCAGGTGCTGGTCCGTCGGGTACCTCTCAGGCTGGTGTCCCTGGTGGTGGTCCGTCTGTAGCCTACGGGACCTTTCGGTGTCTTGACGATGGCTTCCTCTCAGACCTATGTGCTGACGTAGATCGACAGGCATGGCTCTCTGCCGAGGCGGCCCGCGTTCCTCCTCCTGAGGTGGTCCTTGGGGTAAATTTTCTGATGAGCCACTTCTCCTTCATTTTAGTTTCCTTCTGCATAGGCTTTCAGGGTTGTTCTGACAACTGAATAATGTATCGCAGGACTTCAACTCGGCCATGGAATATGCGAAGTACCATCGTCATCTGGCAGAGCTTCGAGAGGTGGAGACTGTGAGTACTTGGCTGCTCGACTCCTCTCGTTCTTTTCATTATCATTGGCCCTTTGACTGATCTTGTCCTCGACTGTGTCTTGTAGCATGCCCGGGCTAAGGAGTCGCGTTCCCTGCTCAGTAGGATTTTGCAGGCGTGGTCTAGAGTGGGGGACATGAGGACTTATCAGAGCAACTCTCGCCGTCGCAAGAAGTCTAAGGGGGCTATCAAGGAATAGGCTATTAGTTTCCTTCAGCATTTTTTTTTATTTGTTTTGGATCTATTTTTAAACAATTTGGAGAATGGTTGGTGTGGTACTTTGGAAACAAATTTGATTTTTATTATCATTTGAGAGATGGTCTTGCTTTGATTTTATGCCCCGATTGCTTGGTATCAAATCTGTTTCTCTGCAGGATGTGCCTGCTCAATGCCTTTTTTTTATGGTGGCCCTTTGGGTCGCATGCCTCAACGTAGGACCAATCCTGCACATAGCAAAGTAATTCTCAAACCATCAATGGTCGGAAGTGCAAATATATGTGAAACCAACAAAAAGGGCAGAAGTCTCCTCCTCAGTTCGGTCTTGAGATGGCTGTAGAGGGGGGGATTTTAGTCTGGCGTAACTAATAATTGCGCCAGGCTAAAATACCAAGGAAATTACACTGGCGCAACTAATAGTTGCGCCAAGCCAAACTGGGGAAGCAATGCACTGGCGTAACTATTAGTTGTGTCAGGCCAAATTGGGGAAAGCAATGCACTGGCGCAACTATTAGCTGCGCCAGGTTTGACCTGGGGGCAGTGGGGCCTTATATGCTCGAGTTGGCCCAGAAATTATTTCTTTTTTGTTTGGCTTGGCTCCTTTGATCGGCCTCTTTTGCTCTTATTTTTCCGAGGCGGGTCCATCACCCTACATTGATTCTTATATTCCCAAAAGATTCTTGTACGTTCATGGATCCGCTTCCTAACCCTCCCTTACGTGGAGGGCCCGGAGCCAATGTATCCTCTTTGTTGGGCCTGGGGCCCAAGTTCCTGGCGGCTTGGTTTGGGAGTCTGAACGAGATTGAGCTCGCTGACTTGGAGCTCCATGTATTCCGTTTCGCAATAGTCTTGGCATGTAGCTCCTCATGCCACCATGAGAAGAGGGTCCTGCAAGAACTCTTGGCATGCGAGAGGGTTAGAGCAGACACAGTGGAGAGCGAGGTTCTCCGTTTGAAGGAATCACTGAGCGTTGCTTTTGGAGCCGCCGACTCTACTCGAAAGAAGTTCAAGAGCCTGCATGGTCGTTGGCTGACTGAGAGGATGATCTTTATGCTGAGATTGGCACTTTGAAGCGCGAGCTGGGCCGTTAACTCCTTCCTGCACACAGAACTTTTTGCACAGATCATACACAGAAAAAAGAGGCGTAGAAAACCTCTTTACAGATACACACATTTTTGGTATACATATATATATATATATATATATATATCTATTTTTTTTTTTTTATTGTTATTTTTTTTCTGCTCTATACTTGTAAAAAGGAAAACACGCTAGTCATCACACTGACTATTTTTTGAGATGTGGTGTAAGTGATGCAAAAGGCGGTTATATACATCTATACAGATCTATTTTTGGTTTCTGTATTATCTCCTCTCTCTTTTTTTTTTGTGCCTTAATCATTGGGTGATACTTTGAGGAATCCTGGGTCTACCTTTCGAGCATGGTCAAACCCTTTCTTTGGAGTCGGACCTGGGTGGGTTTCCTGATTTTACCATGGCCGAAATATGGATCCCCTTAGATTGAGTTAAACCTTTCTCCTTGCCTCGGGTCACACGTTTGACGGTGCTGGTTTCACAAAGACAATTCTGGTTGGGACCTGATTTGAACTAGCATGAACGACCCCCCAAAATCAAGGGGGCAGGGGTAGTAACCAAGGAGGCTCTTCAATAATTTCTATCAGTCCAAACTTTTCTTTTTTCTTTTCTTCTTTTTTATTTATCTCCTCTCCTTTTTTTTACCCGTGGCGCCCTTTCAGGTTTTCACCACGTCCATGGCTTTAGCTCTCTTACCCCAAGCGTCCTTTAGGGTTTTCACCTGGTCCACACAAGCTCGCTATTTTTACCCGTAGCGCCCTTTCGGGTTTTCACCACGTCCATCTTGCTTTGAGCTTATATTTTTATTTTATTTTTTATTCTCTTTATTATTTTTTTTTTCAAGTGCCATGACATAGACGTCGATTCCATCATTGCCGGCTGGATGGGGCTCTGGTGTCGTCTCATAACTCGACTCATGTTGACTTAATAGATATTATGACTGCTTGCGAACCTACAAAGAGGGCTTCCTTCAGGGTGTAGCTTAGCCATGGGTTAGGTTAGGATTTGAAGGTATGCTGGGCTAAAAGGGTTTCCTTGATACGGCTTCAGTTTTCTCAACATACTTTCTTCCTTGGGGGTTTTGCTGTACATGCCTCGTGATTCTTCTTTGTTCTTTTTGCTTTATTTGAGGCAATCTCTCTTTGAGGTTTTACTTTTTCAATTTTTTTAGATTTTGATAGTAACACTACTTCATCTTTTGTATTTTTTTTTTTGGTATATGTACACGTATATTTTTGGGAAAGGTTTATTGAAAGAAAGGCCCAGGCTCAAATGGGGTAGCAAAGGATATCATCATTTTTAGGGATGCTTTTTGGCTACTGTGCTTGGAATGATGGCCTCTTTTAGGTGGTTCTTAAACAGTCACGTATCTGTTTCATCAATACTTACCTTATTGCGATAGACTAAGAGTAGAATCGTCAGATGTATCCAGCGTTGATGGGCTGAGGAAGATGATCTCTATCCATGGTGGCGAGGCAGATGGCGTATCCTGGCAACACTTCTCGAATGACGTATGGCCCTTCCCAGTTCGGCTTAAACTTTCCTCTCGGATCGGCGTGGAGGGATGGGAAGATCTTCTTCAGCATAGTGTCTCCTACCTTTAGATCTCGACCACAGACACGTTTATTGTAAGCGCATGCGATTCGCCCCTGGTACACTTGGGTATGGCATAAGGCTAGGAGTCTCTTTTCGTCTAGTAAGTTTAGCTGATCAAAGCATAATCTCTCTCTTTCTGCTTCGGGTGAGGGTACTTCAACCTTTATCGGGAGGACAGCCTCGGTTCCATACACAAGGGAGAATGGTGTTGTCCCTGTAGCGGTACGGATCGACATTCGATAGGCCCACCAAGCAAATGGCAGCATTTCGCTCCAATCTCGATAAGTGACGACCATTTTCTCAAGGATGCAGATGACTGTCTTGTTCGCGGCTTCCACGGCTCCATTAGTTTGAGGCCGATAAGGGGATGAGCGATGGTGCTTTATCTTGTATTGCTCGCAGAAGTCTCGGATGCGCTTATTCGCAAAGTTTGTGCCATTGTCCGTGATGATATCTTTGGGTACTCCAAATTGGCATACAATATTATTCTTGAGAAACTTCTCAACGTGATTCGCCGTGATGTTGGCATATGACGCCGCTTCTACCCACTTGGTGAAGTATTCAATGGCAACGAGGATGAACCGATGCCCGTTTAATGCTTTTAGATTAATCATTCCGACAATGTCAAGGCCTCAGGTAGCAAATGGCCAAGGAGTGGTCATGCAGTGAAGATCAATGGCAAGAGCGTGTATCAGACTGGAGTGTTCTTGACACTTGTAGCATTTTTGAACATGTTTGAAGCAATCCGATTCCATAGTGGTTCAAAAGTATCATTGCCACAGAATTTTCTTAGCGAGCATGTGACTGCTGACGTGGGCTCCGCATACTCCCTCATGGATTTCTTTCATAATATTGACCGCTTCACTTTTAGTGAGGCACCTAAGTAAGATGTTATTGTATGATCGCTTGTAGAGGCATTCTCTGCAAATGACGTAACCTGCTGCTAAGCGTTGAATGGTTCATCGATCTGTCTTGGATGTACCCTCTGGGAAAGTTAGGGTCTCGAGGAAATGCTTGATATCTAACAACCAATGTGGCTCATCATCAGGCTTTGTAGGTTCCTCAATCTGGAGGCAGAAGGCTGGCTCATTCCTCTGCTCGATCACAATCGGCTTCATCTCAACACCATAGGGATTTCAATCATTGACGCCAAAGTTGCTAATGCATCGACAAAGCGATTCCTTATCCGGGGGACGTATGAGAAAGTCACATCTTGGAAGTAGGGTATCAGATCTTCAAGGTGTTCATGATAAGGGATCAGCTTCTTGTCTTTCATCTTCCAGTCACCATTCGTCTGACATATGGTTAACTGTGAATCGCCAAATACTCGAAGGTGAGTTATATTCAAATCGAGAGTCAGCCAGTACTCAAGAATAAGAAGCCTCAGTAGTACAAGGGAAGTTGAGTTTGATAGAGATCGGTACATGGGATCCTTTCGGTGAAATCAAGATGGCGCCAACTCCTTGGCCCTCGACATTTGCTGCCTCGTCAAAGTGCATTACCCATGATTCTTCTGCTTCTTCTGTATCGTCTTCCATCATGAACAAGATATCTTCATCTGGGAATTCGGTTCTTAATGGCTCATAGTCAGGTAAAGGATTATCGAAGATGATCGCCAGTTACCGCTTGATCGATCGATTTCTGATGTGAATTTAGATAATAAAAGTTTCCATCGTGCAATTCGTCCAGTGAGAGCTGGCTTTTCAAATAGGTATTTTAATGGGTCCGTTCGGGCCAAGAGCAGAATGGCCTAGGATAGTAAGTAATGGCGGAGCCTTTGAGTAGCCCATACAAAATCTAGGCATGCTTTCTCCAAATGAGAGTAGCGCGTCTCGTAATCAGTAAACTTCTTGCTCAGATAGTAAATGGCCTGCTCTCTTCTTCCCGTTTCATCGTGCTGCCCTAAAACACATCCCATCAAAACTTTTGTCGTGGAGAGATACATCAAAAGTGGTCTCCCTGGCTCAGGTGATACCAAAACAGGTGGATTAAGGAGGTAGCTTTTGATTTTTTCGAACGCTGCTTGAAAATCATCGTTCCATTCAACGGGCGAATTCTTCCTTAGTAACTTGAAGATTGGCATGCAGATTGGAGTGAGCTGTGCAATGAACCAACTGATATACTGTATTCTGCCCAGAAACCCTCTAACCTCCTTCTCGGTAGACGGCGGTGAAATTTCAGTGATGGCTTTGACTTTGATTGGGTCGACCTTGATCCCCCTCCTGCTGACGATGAATCCCAACAGTTTCCCGGACATTGCACCAAACGTGCACTTTTGTGGATTCAGACATAGTAGATATTTCCTAAGCCTTTCAAGCAGCTTCTGAAGGTTTACCAGATGGTTGCTTCACTCTGGTGATTTAGCTATCGTATCATCGACATACACTTCAATCTCTCGAAGCATCATGTCATGAAATAGTGCAGTCATAGCTCTCTGGTACGTTGCACCGGCATTCTTCAGCCTGAATGGCATGACTCGATAGCAAAAGGTTCCCCAGGGGGTAATGAACATTGTCTTCTCGCGATCAACCTCTGCCATTTTGATTTGATTGTATCCTGAGAATCCATCCATAAAAGAAAGCATCCCGTGCTTAGCTGTGTTATCAACCAAGATGTCAATGTGTGGTAATGAGAAATCATCCTTTGGGCTCGCTTTGTTCAAATTGCGGAAATCGATACACATGCGGACCTTTCCATCCTTCTTCGATACAAGCACAATATTAGCTAGCCACTGCGGGTACTTGGATACCATCAGAAACCTAGCATCATATTACTTGATGACCTCATCTTTGACTTTCAACATCCACTCAGGTCAGAGACGTCTCAGCTTCTGCTTGACTGGCTTCATATCAGGGTAGAGAGGCAACTCATGCTCGACCAAATCAGTATCCAGACCAGGCATGTCCTCGTACGACCAGGCAAAAATGTCTTGGTATGATCGAAGGAGTCGATCATGCTTTTTCTTTCCTCAGGAGACAGTGACGTTCCGATTTTGGTTATCCTGGGAAACTCCTTAGTTCTTAGATTGACGTCTTCGGTCTCTTCAACAATGGGGATAGGGCCATGCTCAAAGTCAGCAAATCGGTCAAGGAGCTCATCGGGGAGCTCCTCGAAGGGAACATCTTCGTCCAGACTCGTGATCCCTACCTCTTCTTGTATTTCTACAGGGAAGGGGTCGATTTCACGTGGGACAGGCATTTTGATTAAGGCATCCTTTTGTGGGGAATTTTCTAGAATTTTAAATGACAATATTTTTGGACTTTGAATTTTTTCAATATTTTGGGGATTTTGTGTTTTTTCCATGTTTTTGAGATTTTGTATTTTTTCCATGTTTTTGAGATTTTTGTTTTCTCGGAGACGGACCCTTGGCAAGGCGAGTTTGTATATATACAAGGTACTGCCTGCCAAGGGCTTATCTCACTTTTTATAGGTTATTTTTTTTGGAGAAACAGGTGTCAAATGTTAGGCCACTCCCCGCTTCCAGGGTTTGGGGCAAAGATCCAGTTGCGTACCTGAGAGGCCGCTTCTTTACCTGTTGGGATGGAGGGTGCTGACTGATATGGCTCATTGGAGTCAGCCTCCATCATATTGATCCCCATTTCATTTGAGATCATGTCCTCAATCGATAACTCAGCTTTGTGGTGATTCACCACAGGGGGGGTTTATTCAGGTACCGACCGTATTTCCTCGAAAAGGGACAATGCGGCCAAATCTATCTCCAAGCTGGGAAGGGAGATCTGGGGATTGGTGGGATGGACTGGGGCTACGGGTTTGTGTGGGGTCAAATGAGTTGCCCCATTTTGATCGATCTTTATGACCCCTGCGCTGACAAAGGAATCCCTGATGTGCGGCCTAGGGCGAGGTTTCTCCTCTACGTTGATTCATCGAGCTTTTGCAGCCGTGGCAACCCTGGCTTTCTCTTTGGCCTCTCAGACCTCTTGGTCTGTGGGCTTGTATCCTAGCCCGAATCTTACTTTCTATCCCTTAACCACAACTGGCTCTCTTCTGCCTTATAATTTGGGTCCCAGACCCCTTCCTTTCTGATAGCCCCACTTTTGGAGCATTGCCACTGCCGCTACCATACCGCCTCTTGTTTTAGACATGATGCCCTCAATGGGTTCAGGGAGTATAGCTGACACCTCATACTCAAAACTGTGGAGGTCGACGTCCTCGGCGGTGTGTGGTACATCCAACATATTGGGTTTTTCAACGCTATTGGCAGTCCTTTCTTTCTCACTGTGCCCCTCTCCAATGATTGTGATAATCTTATGCCCAGATGCAAATTTGAGTTTCTGGTGCAATGTGGAAGGTATGGCTTCGACTTCATGTAGCCATGGGCACCCCAATAACAGATTAAATGAGGATTTGATATCCATGACTTGAAACAAGATGGAAAAGGTCATTGGCCCTATCAATAGCTCAAGATCAACTTCTCCCATTATTTCTCTCCTGGTATTGTCAAACCCTCTAGCACTGGTTCTGGTGGGCCTTAACATGCATGGATCAACCCCAATCTTGGGGGCGGTTCTCAACGGGCATATATTCAATGCAGACCTATTATCGATTAGTATCAAGGGGATAATAATACTTTCGGACTCAACGGTTATATTTAAAGATTTTGAGTGGCTACCTCCTTCCTCAGGTAAATCGGCATCAAAAAATGAAATGACATTTGGAGCCATCAATTGACCAATTATCTGCCCGACTTCATCTAAGCTAACTTGGAGTGATACATGCGCATTTTTTAATACCCCCATTAATGCTTGAAAATGGAGTGGAGACATCATTAACAGATCCCATATAGTGATATGAGTAGGCATTCTTCTCAGCTGAGTCTCCAGTATATGTTCTCGACTCATCTTCTCGAAGGGGTTCACCGCGCTGTCTTTCTTTCCTTTGGGTTGGGCCTGTGCTACTACTGGCATTTCTTGCTGCTTTGATATCCTCCCTGATCTAGTAACAAAATCTACTGCTGCTTTCGGCATTGATATCTACTTGTTCGTAGCTTAGCGGGACCTGATGAGGATCATATGTGGGTCCAGAGAGCTGGAAGGGTATGGTTGCTGGTTCTTGAGGTACTTCTACTGTCGGCTCAGGAGGTGTGGGCAATACTTGATTCACCTCGGTGGTAGCGGGTTGGGTGGAAAGATTGGGCCAAATGGGGGTGGTGAAGCTTGAGGGTGGTGGTATTGGTGGGAAGGAGGTAAAAGTAGGCCATTGATAGCTAGTGGGTGCTAGCGGCAGATGGGGGGTCTGATGGGCCGTTAGGTAATTGACCGGGGTGGTGGAACTTGCCGGTGGTTGAGCTGGGGGTGATGGAGTGGGCGCAGGCCATTGATAACTGATGGGCATGGGTGTTGGATTGGGGGCCTGGTGGCTTAAAGGGTAATCGATGGGGATTGTGGTGTATGGTGGTAGTTGAAATGGGGTGGGCACAGGCCATTGGTAACTGGTGGGTGCGGGTGTAGGATTGGGGGCTTGTTGGCTCATCGGGTAATTGATGGGGGTTGTGGTGTAAGGTTGGTATGCATTGATATTCACATAATTGACGGGTGTGGGCGATGGAAAGTATGCCCTGAGATCCAAGGGTTCAATTTGTGGAGTCGGGTTGGGGAAATAATCTGACAAATTTAGGGGTTCAACTACTCCTATATTCCTCTCTTCAACGTTTCTTAACAGCGGTGCTACATAACTCTCCCGATCACTGATATAATCAGATGGATCAAATTTAAATTCCTCCTCATCTTCTATCATTCTGATGGTGGGTTTGGGACCTGCTCCTCCTGTAGGATGTGGGGGTAGTGGCACTTGGTGGATATTAGTATGTTGAGAGGGTGCAGGGGGAATGATTTTCCCGGCATCGATTAAATCTTAGACGGCATGCTTCAATGGGAAGCAGCGATCAGTAGGGTGACCCGGACCCTGATGAAAATTGCAATGGGTATTTGGGTCATAGTTCTTTGAGATTGGGTGAGGAGGGGGTTGCGGTTGGCGGATAGCTACTAATCCCTTTTCTACTAACAGGGGCAAAAGTACACTCAAAGATTGTCCCAGAGGTGTAAAGACTCGGTCGTAGCGGGCTCTCCTCTGTTCGGGGTCATTTGCATTCCTTGCCCACTCCCCATTCTTTGCATCTGCTCAGGCCTAACTGGTGCTAGTGGGGCTACCTAAAATAGAAACGGACCAGTATTATTATTGGGCCTGGTGTTGGCTATGTTCTGGATATCGCCCCCTGTTCTCTTCTCGTTCCTCTGCTCAAAAAATCTTCTGACCCCGCTAGGGCCCCCTGAAGTATTCTTACTCAACCGCCCTTCTCTGATGGCATCCTCGCAGTGGTTGGCATTCCTCACCAAATCAGTAAAACTAGACTGTTGTTGGTATACAAGAAAATCATAGATCACTGGCAGAATGTTCTTTGAAATCATCTCTATCTGCACATCATCCGGTATTCTATTTCTGACTTGAGCTGCTAATGCTCTCCATCGCCCTAAGTATTCACTGAAGGTCTCGTTTGGATTTTGCTTTAAACGGGCCAAATTAGACTTCCGCGGTTCAATATCTGTATTATAGACATACTGTTCCTGGAACAAATGCGCTAAATCTTTCCATGTCTTCATCATGGATGGTTTAAGAGATGTGAACCACCTCAGGGCCGGTCCAGTCAAACTTTTCTGAAAGACTTTTATTAGCAGTCTTTCGTCCCCCCCATACTGGCACATGTCCCCACAATAGGACTTGAGGTGTGCGATCGGGTTGCCTGTGCCATTGTACTTGTCGAATACTGCCATTTTAAATTTGGGGGGCAAGGGGACCTCACGAAGTGCATAGGTCCGTGAAGTCTGTGGGCGTGGATTTCAAGACCACCCATTTTCATCACCGCTTTTGTATTTTGGCTAATGTTCTTTCACCGCTTCTAACTTTTTCGATATAGGGCCGCTTTCTCTTACATCGTCAACGAACTTCACTGGGCTACCAGGGGTGGCAATCGTGGAGGGTTGAGGTGGTCAATGCCCCAAAGATAGGCCCATTGTTCTAATCTCGTCCTCTTCATACTGATGGTCGGCGTAATGTGCAATGAAGGCGGGATTCTCCTGTTGCTGTTGCATGGGTTGGACTGGAATAACATGAGTAGGGGCTGGGTGAGCCCATTGGGGGTGAGGAAAGGTTTGTTGGGTGAAGGGCATTTGGCTTTGAGGTGGGGCCGGATAAGGCCATTGGGTGTGAGGGAAGGTTTGGGGATGGCCTTGGGGTGTGGGGCCATGGGGAAATTGGGTTTGAGGTATGACATGGGTTTGACCCAGATGTGAAGGTTGGGTTAAATGTTGGAGGTATTGTTGAAGGTATGAGTGTGGGGTTCGAGTTTGGGTCATGAACCCTTGGTCATTTTGGGTCATGGGCCACTGATAGGTTGGACCATGGACCCTTGGTAGGTTTGGGCCACGGGCCCTTGATGGGACTGGGCCATGGGCCCTTGCTGAGTATGGCCCAATGGGCCTTGATGGGGTTGGGCCATAGGCCCTTGGTTGGTCTGGCCTAATGGACCTTGGTGAGTTTGGCCCAATGGGTCTTGTTGGGTCTGAGCCATGGGCCCTTGGTGGGTCTGGCCCAATGGGCCTTGATGGGTCTAGACCATGGGCCCTTGATGGGCCTGGGTCTTAGTCCCTTGATGGGTCTGGCCGTGGGCCCTTGATGGGTCTAGCCCGATGGGCCTTATTGGGTTTGGGCCATGGGCCCTTGATGGATCTGGCCCAATTGGCCTTGTTGGGTCTGGGCCATGGGCCATTGGTGGATTTGGGCCATGGGCCCCTTATGGATTTGGATTTGATGGGCTTGGCCCAATGGGCCCTGAGGGATATGGCTAATGGGGTTTTGGGCGAATGGGCCTTGGGGATGATGGGTAGTGGGGTATTGGGCCATGGGGCCTTGGAGATCATGGATGGTGGGGTATTGGGCCATGGGGCCCTGGAGATCATGGATGGTGGGGTATTGGGCCATGGGGCCCTAAGATGTGTGGGAAAATGGGGTTTGGGCCAATGGGCCTTGGGGTATGCGGGAGTTTGGAGTTTGGGCCATTTGGCCTTGGGGTGTATGGATGGTGGGGGGTTGGGCCATGGGGCCTTGGGGTGAGTGGGTGATGGGGGTTTGGATGGTGTGGATTATGGGAGGTTGATGGGGGTCATGGGGGAGTGAAGTATGGAGGCTTGCTAAGGTATGGGATGGATTCATGGATGTGGGGTGTGGAGGAGAGATATTTTGGGAAGCCCTCTATGAGGAGTATGCTTGGAATATCTCCTCCATCATGGCCATGGAAGGAGGGTCGAATGTGGATGGTGGATTTAATGGATGGTTGGGTATGGACGGGGTGGATGTGGAGGGAAAATTGGGTATGGCCATGGTAGATGATGGGATAGGGGATGTGTTAAAGGAATGGGGTGGGGCATTGGCAGAGGTGAATGGGTTAGGGATGTTTAAGGATGATGGAGGGTATAGTGTGGGTGTTTGGGAAAAACTGGGCATGGCTCTGGTAAAAATGGGCATGACCCGGGTAGATGGGGGGATTTGTGGGGGATCGGATAGGGCGGAAGTGGTGTATGTGAACGTGGGTGGATCGGGTCTATATGGTAAAGATGGGAAATGGGGCATGGATGTGGGTTGAGAAAACGGGTTAGGGTTTTGCGTGGGCATGGTTTGGGCAAAAGATGGGGAATGGGAGGTTGGACTTTGAATATTTTGGGGGGTAGTGGTTGGGAATATGGGGGCGCCGAATGGGTCGGTGATAGTAAAGGGGGGTTGGGTGAGGGGGATGGTGGAAAAAACTTCTCCCGAATGGGAGTGGGTTGGAGAATGTAGGAGGGAGGAGTCGGGATCAGTGTAAGCCAGGTCCACTACCCACGACATTCTTCGAGAGCGAGTCGGGTAAGGGTGCCTCGGATAAGGCCCAAAAATCCTCCTCCTTCTTCCCCTATGGGACGACGGAGGGCAAGATGATGCCGTTGTGCCGGCACCACAAACTATATATTTTTTAGGTTTTGATTATATATATATATTTTTAATTTTATGAAAACTTTTTAAAAAACAAAGGTTCCGAAGCCTTGAAATTCCCTTTTCAGGTGGCTCTCGTACCTTAATTCAAGACCCGCGGCTACGATTTCGAGGCACTTCGAAAGAATCGAAGGAGAACCTTCGATCTATTAGAGGCATGGAAATTAAGGCAAACAACCCGATCCCCCGAAATGATCCAAAAAGAAGTTGCCTTCTCTTGACCGGCGGGGACGTATTGGGTGTCGGAAATGGCGGGGCCTAAACAAGGCACTATGTACACTGATCGGGGAACTTGGGAGGTGGAAAGGGCCAAGGATTCAGGCTAGGTGCTGCTAAACAGACCTGGCGCAGCTAATACTTGCGCCCAGGTTGCAGGGGAGCAATTTTACACTAGCGCAACTATTAGTTGCGCCAAGGTAAAATCTTGGGTTTTAAAGCTAGCGCAACTATTAGTTGCGCTAGTTATAAATTCCTGTGTTTTTACACTGGCGTAACTAATACATGCGCCAGGCAAAACCTACCTCTCCAGAACAAAAAACAGCAGCCACTGATGCTCGAAATGAGTCTCTTTTTTGGTTTTTTGTGAAAGCTAGGCTTCCGAGAACTGAGCTATTTTTTTTGGTGATCGATTCTCTCCTCACCGCACCTAAACGATTGAGTCCGGTATAACTCGCTAACGCGCTCCCCAAGGGTTTTAAGCTTCGGAATGGGAACCCACTCGATATACCTCCAGCGCAAGCGCTTTCTCAGATACTAGGTAGGCTGGGACTTTTCTGGATCATCACCACTAGGGGCTACCGCCATACTAAGACCCAAGTATTTGTATGTGTGCCTAACCCAACCCCTTTGAAAAATTTATCCCGCAAAACAAATTAATTAAGCTCCCTAACTTGGTTCAATTTTAATTTTTTCAAAGTTTTTTTTTTTCTTCTTTTTTTTGAAAGTTTTCTTTAGTTCAAAGACCGGGGGTGATTATCCCGTGCCGCCACTACGGGCCGGCGTCCACTGTTAGGATATGAATGTAAAAAAAAAAAAAAATGGCGGGGCCAGTCAAGCGACTAGGCGGGAAATATAAAGGGCTGAAATTTAAAGCCGAATTGTAAAGGGAAGTAAGAAAGGTGCCAGTCAAGTGACTAGGCGAAAATTGCTGAAATTTAAAGCGGAAACGTAGGGGTGAGTAACAAAGGTGCCAGTCAAGTGACTAGACAAAAATTGCTGAAATTTAAAGCCGAATCGTAGGGGTAAGTAAGAAAGGTGTCAGTCAAGTGACTAGGTAAAAATTGCTGAAATTTAAAGCCGAATCGTAGGGGTAAGTAAGAAAGGTGCCAGTCAAGTGACTAGGCGAAAATTGTTAAAATTTAAAGCGAAAACGTAAGGGTGAGTAAAAAAATAGCAAAAATAAAATAAATAAATAAATCAGCAATAAAATGTTAGAAAAATAAAAAAAAATGCCTAGTTCAAGGGGAAGCTCTACTAGATAATCCCCAGCAGAGTCGCCATTTGTGCAACTGTGGGAATCGAGACGATCCCGTCGCAACGATGCGCTCTCTAACGAAAAATATAGAGTCGCCACCAGGAGCTTTCGGTGTCCCGGGATACCTAGTTCATTTTTATGAGCACCGAAGTGCTAAAAATATGACTCTGAATCTGGTCCACACCAAAGGCTCTTGGGTAGGGGCTTCGGTTATCGATCGGGAAGGTATTAGGCACCCGATCAACCTGCTTAACTCGGTCTCTACTAATGGCCAAAAATAAAATGATGTAAAAGACAAGAAAATGGTTCCCTCTTGCCCAATTGAGCCTCCAATCCTGTTTGTGCCCCTCCGTTCCTACAGAAAATTCGGCGGCGTAACGGCACAAATGAAAGAGTAGGGAATGCCAAAAAGAGATAAGAGAAGAACGGGGAGAGCCGGAGCCCTCGGGCCCTTGTAGCACCATAGGAGAGCCTTGCGTGGCTTGCTTTGATGAGCTCTTAAAGGCTTTGTATGGTGGAAAGTGGGGTTCTAACCTCTAAGCCTTGCTAACTAAGAGGTAGAGAGGGAAGGTGAATGGGTAGCATATACCTAAACTAAGGGATCTAAGGTGAAAAATATCACTCAATGGAGGTTTTAGAATTCTGGAATTTGTATGGGAAGTGTGCACCAAAGGGAGAAAGATCTTCTCACTTTAAGCTCTTTCTCTCTTAAGCCAAAATTATCAACCCTTAAACCAAGGGGTGGGGGGCTCTATTTATAGGAAAAGGGTGGGTTAGGAGGCCACTTAGATGTTAATTGAGGTTAGCAATTAGGTGATCTCAAATCTAAGGTTTCCTAGGATTTTGAGAGCTTGGAAAGGTGTGAAGGTGGTTCTAATGGTGGATGATGGGGTGAGGCTTTAGGCCACTTGGAGGGTTGCAAATAGGTAAGGAATGGGTACAACAGAACTATCAAAACACACCCTAAAGGTCGAGGTGGTCAACAAGTCAAACCCCAAATATGAAATTCAAGGTAAAATCCCACAGTTACTGTTCATATGCCTGGCGCAACTAATAGTTGTGCGAGACAAATGTACAGTAAAACAGTGAAGAACAGTGCCTGGAAGTGAGCTCGTGGGGGTGGGGCCCACTGTTGAACCTGGCGCAACTATTAGTTGCGCCAGGCTAAAATCCTGGGAAGATTGGCCTGGCGCAACTAATAGTTGCGCCAGGCAAAATTATACCTGGCATAACTATTAGTTGCGCTAGGCCATATCTGGGGAGAAATGGCCTAGTGCAACTATTAGTTGCGCCAAATCCCTTTTACCTTTTTTGCCCCTGGGGTTCGATTTGCCATATCTTTTGACACCTCTGATTGGGGCGATTCTTGGACCGTTGGAAAGCTGACGACCTCTACTCTTCAAAGGTATTGGAGTTGGTCACTGTAGAAGGTCATAGCCAGTTTTGGCGCACCCCTCCTCCTTACTGCCTGGGAAGGTTAGGTTAGGGTTCGAAAAGGGTTCTAAGGGTCAGGGTTGGTTTCTAAAGGTTCGAGGTAGGTTCCTAAGGGATCTAGGGTGATTCCTAAGGGTTTAGGGTGATTCCTAAGGGTTTCATGCATGCCATCAAAAGCTTAGAATTGCACCTCTCTCGAAAGGTGTTTCGATCGGGCCTTGGGCCAAATTTTGGTGTCTACACATGCCCATGCCAAACCCAAACCTATTTTCCCAATCCACATCCATGCCCCAATTCCCATCGTCCCCCTATAGACCCAATCCACCCACATTCACATACACCACTTCCGCCCTATCCGCCCCCCCCGCAAAATCCCCCATCTATCCGGGTCATGCCCATTTTTACCGGGGCCATGCCCAACTTTCCTCATCTCTCCTCATCATGCCCCCCATCATCCCAAAACATACCCAATGCATCCCCTTATCCATCCCATACCCCTCCACCTGCCATGGTCATGCCCGATTATACTGGGGCCATGCCCAATTTTTCCGCCACCTCCATCCCATCTAGACCCCATCATCCCTTAAATCCCTCATCTCCATCCAACCCTCCCTCCACGACCATGATGGAGAAGATGTTCCAAGCCTATTCCATGTGGAAGGCTTCTCAAAACACCCCCCTCCTCCTTCACACTCCATGTCCCTAAACCCGTCTCACACCCTAGCCAATCTCCATGCCTCACTCTCCCATGACTCCCATCAACTTCCCATAATCCACACCACCCAAGCCCCCATTACCCACTTACCCCAAGGCCCATTGGCCCAAACCCCCTTTTCTCACATATCCTAGGGGCCCATGGCCCAATACCCCACCACCCAAACCTACCACCATACACCACAACCTCCATCGATTACCCTTTAAACCAAGAGGCCCCCAATCCAACACCCGCTCCCATCAGTTATCAATGGCCTGCACCCACCCCATCACCCCCAGTTCAGCCACCGGCAAACTCCACCACCCCTGTCAATTACCTAACGGCCCATCAGACCCCCCATCTGCCGCCAGCACCCACCAGCTATCAATGGCCTACTTGTACCTCCTTCCCTTCAATGCCACCACCCTCAAGCTTCACCACCCCCATTTGGCCCAACCTTTCCACCCAACCCGCTACCACCGAGGTGAATCAAGTATTGCCCACACCTCCTGAGCCGGTAATACAAGTGCCTCAAGTACCGGCAGCCATACCTTTCCAGCTCTCGGGACCAACCTATGATCCTCATCAGGTCCTGTTAAGCTACAAACAAACAAATGTCAACACCGGCAGTAGCAGCAGAGAAGGGGTAGTAGATTTTGTTACCAGGTTAGAGAGGATATCAAAGCAGCCAGAAGTACCAGCAGCAGCACAGGCCCAACCCGAAGGAAAGAAAGACAGCGCAGTGAACCCATTCGAGAAAATGAGTCTAGAACATATACTGGAGACTCAGCTGAGAAGAATGCCTGCCCAGATCACTATATGGGATTTGTTGATGACGTCCCCACTCCATTTCCAAGCATTAATGGGGGCGTTAAAAAATGCGCATGTGTCACTCCAAGTTAGCCCAAATGAAGTCGGGCAGATAATCGGGCAAGTGATGGCTCAAAATGCCATTTCATTCTCTGATGCTGATTTACCTGAAAAAGGGTGTAGCCACTCCAAGTCATTAAATATAACCATTAAGTCTGGAAATATGGTCATTCCCTTGGAACTAATTGATAATGGGTCTGTATTGAATATATGCCCGTTAAGAACCGCCATCAAGATCTGGGTTGATCCGTGCAAGTTAAGGCCCACCAGAACCAGCGCTACAGGGTTTGACAATACCATGAGAGAAATAATGGGAGAAGTTTATTTTGAGCTGTTGATAGGGCCAATGACCTTTTTCATCTTTTTTCAAGTCATGGATATCAAATCCTCATTTAATCTGTTATTGGGGCCCCCGTGGCTATATGCAGTCGGAGCCATACCTTCCACATTACACCAGAAACTCAAATTTACATCTGGGCATAAGATTATCACAATCATCGGAGAGGGGCATAGTGAGAAAGAAAATGCCGCCAATAGCGTTGAAAAACCCAATATGCTGGATGTACCACACACCGCTGAGGACATCGACCTCCACAATTTTGAGTACGAGGTGTCGGCAATACTCCTGGAGCCCATTGAGGGCATCATGCCTAAAACTGGAGGTGATATGGTAGCGGCAGTGGCAATGCTCCAAAAGTAGGGTTATCAGAAAGGAAGGGGTCTGGGACCCAGATTACAAGGAAGAAAAGAGCCAGTTGTCGCTAAGACGCAGAAGGTCCGATTCGAGTTAGGATACAAGCCCACAGAAGAAGAGGTCAGAGAGGCCAAAGAGAAAGTCAGGGTCGCCACGGCTGCAAGAGCTCGAGGAATCAACATAGAAGAGAAACCTCGCCCTAGGCCGCACAACAGAGATTCCTTTGTCAGCGCAGGGGTCGTAAAGATCGATCGAAATGGGGCAAACCATTTAACCCCATACAAACCCACAGCCCCAATCCATCCCACAAATCCCCAGATCTTCCTTCCCAGCTTGGAGATAGATTTGGTCGCGTTGTCCCTTTTTGAGGAACGACGGTCGGTACCTGAACAAACCCCCCTGTGGTGGATCACCACAAAACTGAGTTATCGTTTTAGGACATGATCTCAGACGAAATAGGGATCAATATGATGGAGGCTGACTCCAATGAGCCATATCAGTCAGCACCCTCCATCCCCACAGGTAAAGAAGCGGCCCCTTAGGTACACAACTGGGCATCTTTGCCCCAAACTTTGAAAGCAAGAAGTGGCCTAAAGTTTGGCACCTATTTCCCAAAAAAAAATAACCTATAAAAAGTGAGAGAAGCCCTTGGCAAACAATACCTTCTGTATATAGCAACTCGCCTTGCCAAGGGTCCGTCTCCGAAGAAAACAAAAATCTCAAAATTATGGGAAAAATACAAAATCTCAAAAACATGAAAAAAACACAAAATCCCAAAAACATTGAAAAAATCCAAAGTCCAAAAATATTGTCATTTAAAATTCTAGAAAATGTCTCATAAAAGGATGCCTTAATCAAAATGCCCGTCCCATGTGAAATCGACCCCTTCCCTGTAGAAATACAAGAAGAAGTAGGGATCACGAGTTTGGACCAGGATGTCCCCTTCGAGGAGCTCCCCAATAAGCTCCTTGACTTATTTGCCGACTTTGAGTATGGCCCTACCCCCATTGTCGAAGAGACCGAAGACGTCAATCTAGGAACTGAGGAGGTTCCCAGGATAACCAAAATCAAAACGTCACTATCTCCTGAGGAAAGAACAAGCATGATCGACTTCCTTCGGTCATACCAAGATGTTTTTACCTAGTCGTACGAGGACATGCCTTGTCTGGATACTGATATGGTCGAGCATGAGTTGCCCCTCTACCCTGATATGAAGCCAGTCAAGCAGAAGCTAAGACGTCTCCGACTCGAGTGAATGTTGAAAGTCAAAGATGAGGTCATCAAGCAGTATGACGCGGGGTTTCTCATGGTATCCAAATACCCGTAATGGCTAGCCAATATCGTACCTGTGTCGAAGGACGGAAAGCTAAGACGTCTCCGACTCGAGTGAATGTTGAAAGTCATAGATGAGGTCATCAAGCAGTATGACGCGGGGTTTCTCATGGTATCCAAATACCCGCAATGGCTAGCCAATATCGTACCTGTGTCGAAGGACGGAAAGGTCCGCATGTGTATCGATTTCCACAATTTGAATAAAGCGAGCCCAAAGGATGATTTCCCATTACCACTCATCGACATCTTGGTCGATAACACAGCTAAGCACAGGATGCTTTCCTTTATGGATGGATTCTTAGGATACAATCAGATCAAGATCGTAGAGGTTGATCGTGAGAAGACAGCGTTCATTACCCCCTGGGGTACCTTTTGCTATCGAGTCATGCCATTCGGGCTGAAGAATGCCGGTGCAACGTACCAGAGAGCTATGACTGCACTATTTCATGACATGATGCACCGAGAGATTGAAGTGTATGTCGACGACATGATAGCCAAATCACCAGAATAAAGCGGCCATCTGGTAAACCTTCAGAAGTTGTTTGAAAGGCTGAGAAAGTATCAACTACGACTGAATCCACAGAGGTGCACATTTGGTGTTATGTCAGGGAAACTTCTAGGGTTCATCGTCAACAAGAGGGGGATCGAGGTCGACCCAATTAAAGTTAAAGCCATCACTGAAATGCCACCGTCGTCTACCGAGAAAGAGGTTAGAGGGTTTCTGGGCAGAATACAGTATATTAGTTGGTTCATTGCACAGCTAACTCTAATCTGCACGCTGATCTTCAAGTTACTAAGGAAGAATTCGCCCGTTAAATGGAACGATGATTGTCAGGCAGCGTTCAAAAAAATCAAAAGCTACCTCCTTAATCCACCTGTTTTGGTGCCACCTGAGCCAGGGAGACCACTCTTGATGTATCTCTCCACGATGAAAGTTTCGATGGGATGTGTCTTAGGGCAGCACAATGAAACGGGAAGAAGAGAGTAGGCCATTTACTATCTGAGCAAGAAGTTTACTGATTATGAAGTGCGCTACTCTCATCTGGAGAAAGCATGTCTGGCTCTTGTATGGGCTACTCAAAGGCTCTACCACTACTTACTATCTCAGGCAGTTCTGCTCTTGGCCCGAATGGGCCCATGGAAATACCTATTTGAAAAGCCAGCTCTCAATGGACAAACCGCATGATGGCAACTTTTATTATCTAAATTTGACATCACGTACGTCACTCAGAAGTCGATCAAGGGGCAGGCGGTTGTTGATCATCTTGCTGATAATCCTTTACCTGATTATGAGCCTTTGAGAACTGAGATCCCCGATGAGGACATCCTGTTCATGACAGAAGGCGATACAAAAGAAGCGGAAGAATCATGGGTAATGCACTTTGACGGGGTAGCAAATGTCAAAGGCCAAGGAGTTGGCACCATCCTGATTTCATCGAAAGGATCCCATGTACTGATCTCTATCAAGCTCAACTTCCCTTTCACTAACAATATGGTTGAGTACGAAGCTTGCGCTGTTGGTCTGCAGGCGACTCTCAATCTTAATATAACTCCCCTTCGAGTATTTGGCGATTCACAGTTAATCATATGCCAGACGAATGATGACTGGAAGACGAAAGATGAGAAACTTATCCCTTATCATGAACACCTCAAGGATCTGATAGCTTGCTTCCAAGATGTGACTTTCTCATACGTCCTCCGGATATGGAATCGCTTTGTCGACGCATTAACAACTTTGGCGTCAATGATTGAAATCCCCTATGGTGTTGAGATGAAGTCGATCATGATCGAGCAGAGGAATGAGCCGGCCTTCTACCTCCAGATTGAGGAACCTAGAAAGCCTGATAATGAGCCATCTTAGTTCTTAGATATCAAAAATTTCCTCGAGACCCTAACTTTCCCAGAGGGTACATCCAAGACAGACCGACAAACCATTCAACGTTTAGTGACAGGTTACGTGATTTGAGGGGAATTCCTCTACAAGCGATCATACAATAACATCTTACTTAGGTGCCTCACTGAAAGTGAAGCGGTCAATATTATGAAAGAAATCCATTAGGGAGTATGCAGAGCCCACGTCAGCGGTTACATGCTCGCTAAGAAAATCCTACGGCAAGGATACTTTTGGACCACCATGGAATCGAATTGTTGCAAACATGTTCAAAAATGCTACAAGTGTCAAGAACACTCCAGTCTGATACACGCTCCTGCCATTGATCTTCACTGCATGACCACTCCTTGGCCATTTGCTGCCTAGGGCCTTGACATTATCAGAATGATTAATATGAAAGCATCAAACGAACATCAGTTCATCCTTGTCGCCATTGAATACTTCACCAAGTGGGTAGAAGCGGTGTCATATGCCAACATCACGATCAGTCACATTGAGAAGTTTCTCAAGAACAATATTGTGTGCCGATTTGGAGTACCCAAAAATATCATCACAGACAATGGATGAAACTTTACAAATAAGCGCATCTGAGACTTCTACGAGCAATACAAGATCAAGCCCCATCGTTCATCCCCTTATCGGCCTCAAATTAATGGAGTCGTGGAAGCCGCGAACAAGACAGTCATCCGCATCCTTGAAAAAATGGTCGTCACTTATCGAGATTGGAGCGAAATGCTTCCATTTGCTTTATGGGCCTATCGAACATCGATCTGTACCGCTACAGGGGCAACACCATTCTCCCTTGTGTATGGAACCGAGGCCGTCCTCCTGGTAGAGGTTGAAGTACCCTCGCTCTAAATCCTCATGGAATCAGGCTTACTCGAAGCAGAGAGAAAGAGATCCCGCTTTGAATAATTAAACTTATTGGACGAGAAGAGACTCCTAGCCTTGTGTCACACTCAAGTTTATCAGGCGCGAATCGCACGCGCTTATAATAAACGTGTCCACGGTCAAGATCTAAAGGTAGGAGACACTGTGCTGAAGAAGATCTTCCCATCCCTCCATGCCGATTCGAGAGGAAAGTTCAAGCCAAATTGGCAAGAACCTTATGTCATCCGAGAAGTGCTGTCGGGATACGCCATCTTCCTCGCCACCATGGACGGAGGTCATCTTCCTGAGCCCATCAACGTTGGATACATCTAACGGTTCTACTCTTAGTCTATCACGATAAGGTAAGTATTGATGAAACAGATACGTGACTGCTTAAGAACCACCCAAAAGAGGCCATCATTCCAAGCACAGTAGCAAAAAAAAAGCATCCCCTAAAAAATGATGAAATCCTTTGCTACCCCATTTGAGCCTGGGCCTTTTTTATTTCAATAACTCCTTTCCCAAAAAAATGTGAGTATGTACATTCAAAAAAGAGAAGTGAAATTACCATCAAAATCTAAAAGGCAAAACCCTAAAAAAAAACAAACAAACAAAAAAGGATTGCCTGAAATAAAGCAAAAAGAACAAAACTCATGGGGCATGTACAGTAAGATCCCCAAGGAAGAAAGTATGTTGAGAAAACTGAAGCCGTATCAAAGAAACACTTTTTAGCCCAGCATACCTTCAAATCCTAACCTGACCCATGTCCAAGCTACACCCTGCAGAAAGCCTCTTTTTAGGTTCACAAGCAATCATAGCATCTGTTAAAGTCAACACAAGCCTAGTTGTGAGACAACAGCTGAACCCCACCTAGTCTGCTATGATGTAATCAACGTCTATGTCGTGGCTGTTGAAAAAAGGAATTGAAAAAATGAAAAAAAATAATAAAATAAAAATACAAGCTCAAAGCAAGATGGATGTGGTGAAAACCCGAAAGGGCGCTACGGGTAAAAACAACAAGTTTGTTTGGACCAGGTGAAAACCCGAAGGGGCGCTTGGGGTAAGAGAGCTAAACCCATGGACGTGGTGAAAACCTGAAAGGGTGCCACAGGTAAAAAAAGGAGATAAAAGAAAAAAAAAAAAAAAGAGAAAAGGAGAAAATAAATTAAAAAAAAAAAGAGAAAAGAAGAAAGGATTGAAATGATCAATTGATGTTTGAGGAACTCTTTTGTTTCTCTCCCTGTTGCTCATTGTCTGACTGGGTTGTTCATGCTACTTCAAATCGAGTCCTGACCAGAATTGTCTTTGTGAAACCTGCACCGGCAAGGAGAAAGGGTTAACTCAATCCAAAGGGATCAACGTTTCGGCCTTGGTAAAATCCAAAAACTCACTCAGGTCCGACTGCATGAAAGAGTTCGACTATGCTCAAAATGGGACCTATTACTCCGTCTCACTATCAAGGCATCAAAAATAAAAAAAACAAAAGAGAAGAAAAGCCAAAAACAAAAAATCAAGAAAAATTCAAACACAAAAAAATGTGTATATATTTCTACTCATTTTCATGTACATATTTCCAGCATCATATTTCAATCTCAAAAATGAAGAAAATTAACAAAAAATCTCTAAAAATAAAAATCCAATAAATATCTTGAAAATGAAAAAGTGTAGGTAGAAATCTACTTTTTCTTCTGTTGTTTAGGATGCATTTTCTTTATATGTATAAATAAAAAAGGGACTGACGTTTTCTCGAGAATGTGCAGGAACATCACACGGTCCAAAGCCTCGAAGCGGGCAACTTCTCAGCGATGGACAAATCAGATAAAGCATCTCACTACCGATGTCAGGTCTAACAAAAAAAAATGATGAAAATCATTTTGAAAAGAAAAAGAAATCTATGTTTTCATGCTACGCATAGCTACGCACTTGCATATTTTCGATGCGGTAAAATGTCAATATTTTATCGGCAACACAGCTGTGCAAAATTAATGTCTTAGGTCTAAGGTTCGCCTTGGATCCATGGATCCTATTTCAAAATAAGAGTGACGGTGTCAATTTCGGTCAAACAGTCAATGCTTGGATCGGATTGATTCCACTGCTAAATCTTCGCCCTGATCACTCCATATTTTGGTTTCAGGTGAACTTGAGTGCCTTGTACTTCAAGTTCGTCACGTGATATTTTCGGAGGTGTAGACTCTTGGTCCTTGCAGTCTGGGCGTGCGCCTCCTGAGGTTCAAGGTCCAGAAAATGCTTGTTGTAAAAAAAAAATGAAAAAAAGCAATCTTTAAAAAAGGAAAAAAGAGAAAAAGAATAAATATGTGCTTCCCCACAGAGCTATGCACATGCGTGTTCTAATGCGGTAAAATGTCGATATTTTATCAATAACACCACTGTGCTATAATAACGTCCTAAGTCTAAGGCACGCCTTGGATTCTGGATCCTACTTCAAGGAAGGAGCAATGGTGTCAGTCTCGGTCAAACAGTCAATGTTTCGATCGAGTCAACTCCACTGCTAAATCATTGCGATGAGCGCTCTATTTTGGATTCAGGTGAACTTAAGTGTCTTAAGCTTCAGATTCTCCGTTGGAAAAGGTCAATCATTGGTTGAGACCAACCTGTTGATAATGAGATTATGTGTCAATGAAACTATGTGCAACCATGCATTCAGAAGGGATCATTTCCCTTTTTTATTTTCTGCAGGCTTAAAATGTAAAGTGTACGCCATGCGTCTAGGTATCCGTATGATGGCCGTTTGTCCCCGTAAATTATACTCGGGCGGGTCCGGGTCAGGGCTTCCATCACCTTTGTTGTTGCTTATTGCCCCTGATGGGTGCATGATTATGCATAGTTAATTGATGATTATGATCATTATCAACAGAGACCAGGATTAGATGCCCCCTTTTGGGAGGTGCCCAATGTTTGGCTGGATCTATTCAAGGAAGTCGAAACTAGATACTCTAGGTCATGCTGAGCTAAGGCATGCTTTCATAAAATGGCACGTACTCCCAAAAAGCGTTGTGACATCTATTTACTTCACTCGGGTGGTCATGCTAAATAAACTTTGGGATCGATGGGTTCACCCAAAGATCTCGAACCCTGCTTTTAGCAGGGGCACCCGCGAATAATCCAATGAGGTCATCAAATGCTTTGTAGGATTGGACGCAAATTGTGGAGCCTTGCGTATGTTTACTTTGCGCCTATCTTTGAATGTGGGTCGATCACCCCTCTTATTTACAAAGTTGTTGTATTCAGAATGAATCTCGAACATCAATCACCTTCAAATCATCTCGAGAAGCGGATGTTTTTCCCTACTAACGGGCTTTCGTAACTCAAGAGGCGAACGTTTTTCCCAGCTATTGGGCTTTCGTAACTCATTCTACCTCAATTATGCCCAGTAATGTCGCTAAGCGCTTAGGAACCGATTACCTCAAGAAATGAATGATTAGCCTGGCACCCCAAGGCTTTCATTTTCTCATCGTGTTACTCACCTGATGTTTAAAGTTCGTTCTGAATGTAGCGGACCCGTCAGTAATGTCTCGGGCCTCTTCGGATGTCTCTTTTCTTTGACATACAATCATTAATGATCAGATATAAAATAGGGGCATCTGTAGACACCCAAATTTGGCCCAAGGCCTGACCGAAACACCTTTCGAGAGAGGTACAATTTTTAGCTTTTGATGGCATGTATGGAACCCTTAGGAATCACCCCAGACCCTTAGGAATCACCCTAGATCCCTTAGGAACCTATCCCAAATATTTAGAAACCAATCCCTACCCTTAGAACCTATTTCGAATCCTAAACCTAACCTTACCAGGCTATGAATGAAGAGTGGTGCACTAGAACTTGCTACGACCCTCTACTACGATTGAGTCTCATACCATTGAGGAGTAGAGGTCATCAGCTTTCCAACGGTCCAAGAATCACCCCAATCGAAGGTATACATCAAAAGGTCTGGCAAACCGAATCCGGGGGGCAGAAAGTTAAGGTCATATGGGCCCCCTTAGGGACTTGGCGCAACTAATAGTTGCGCCAGTAATAAACTTTGCCTGGCGCAACTAATAGTTGCGCCAGGCCAATTCTCCCTCATTTTAAGCCTGACGCAACTAATAGTTGCGCTAGATTCAAAAGTGGGCCCCATCCTCATGAGTTGACTTTCAGGCACTGTTCTGCACTATTTTACTGTGCATTTGCTCATATGAATAGTAACTATTGGATTTTGCCCCAAATTTTATGTTTGGGTTTGACTTGTTGACCACCATGACCTTTGGAGTATATTTTGCTAGTTCTGTTGCACCCATTCACTATCTATTTGCAACCCTTTAAGTGGCTTAAGGCCTCACCCCATCATCCACCATTGGAGGACCTTCCCATACATTTCAAGGCTCCAAAAACCCTAGGAAACTTTAGATTACGCATTACCTAATTGCTAATCCTATTAGGACTTTAACCCCTCACTAATCCTCCCTTCCTCTATAAATAGAGAGCCACCCCTCTTGCTTAAAGGTTGAGAATTTCTACCTAAGAGAGAAAGAGCTTAAAGTGAGAAAGATCTTTCTCCCTTTGGTGCACACCCCCCATACAAATTTCAGAATTCACAAAACTCCTTTAGACCTTAGCATTTCATAGAAAACCCTTAGGTTAGGTGTGTGTGATCCCTTAGCCTCCCTTCCCTACCTCTTAGCTTCAAGCCTTAAGAGTTAGAACCCCACTTACTACCATACAAAGCCTTCAAGAGCTCATCAAAGCAAGCCACACAAGGCTCCTCTACGGTGCTACAAGGACCAAAGGGCTCCGGCTCTCCCCTTTCTTCTCCTATCTCTTTCTAGCTCCCTCCATCCTCTCATTTGTGCCGCTACGCCGCCGCCTTTTCGGTAGGAACCAAGGGACACAAATAGGATTCTAAGCCCTTTTAGGCAAGAGGAAGCTATTTTCTTTTCTTTTACTTCATTTTATTTTTGGCCATTAGGAGAGACCGCGTTAAGCGGGTTGATCGGGTGCCTAACACCTTCCCGATCGATAACCGAAGCCCCTATCCAAGAGCCTTTGGTGTGAACCGGATTCAGAGTCATATTTTTAGTACTTCGGTGCTCATAAAAATGAACTCGGTATCCCGGGACACCGAATGCTCTGGGTGGCAACTCTATATTTTTCGTTAGAGAGCGCATCGTCGTGACGGGATCGTCCCGATTCCCACGGTTGCACAGTGATACGTTTTGATTTAAACATAAATTATTATTTGAATTCTTTGCAATGGAAACCTTAGATTTCTAAAAGTTATTATGTGATTGAATATTTTCTATGTTTGTAATACTCAAAAGCTTTAATTATCGAATCTTTGACACATTGGTTTGTTTTAGGCATTTATTGAAACGTTGAATCAAGTAATGATTTTTGTTTTGAATATCGTATTTTAGCCTTCGTAAATCAGGTAAATAATTTCATTTTTGAACATCATGTGTGTGAGTTTTACAAGTTTTGAATCGAAATCAGAAGTTAAATTTAAAGCAAATGTAAACTTTAAATTGAATCCAAATCGAATATGCATATAAATTTGAATCCTAATCAAACTATAAGTTAAGTAAATTTAAGTGGATCGCTATTGGGCGGATTGCAAGAATACTGTGGACCGCTATGGGCGGATTATAAGTAAAATGTGGACCGCTATGGACGGATTAGAAGTACAATGTGGACCGCTATGGGCGGATAGACCGCTATGGTTGGATTATAAGTAAAATATGGACCACTATGGGCAGATTATATGTACATGTGTGAACCACTATGGGCGGATTATATGGTACCTTGTGGGCCGCTAGGGCGGAATTGAACCGGCAAGGCGATTAACCGTGAATCGAACAGGAATGGATGTTGAACCTATGAATCGAACCAGCACGGTGGCTAATCATAAATCGAACCGGCATGGCGGTTAAATTCATAAATCAAACCGGCACGGCGGGATATCCGTGAATCGAACCGGCACGGTGGCTAATCATGAATCGAATCGGCATGGCGGTTAAACCCATGAATCGAACCAACATGGCAGGATATCCGTGAATCGAACCGACATGGTAGTTAAACCCATGAATCGAATCGACATGGCAGGATATCCATGAATCAAATTGTGTAAACTATGTGACAATGTGTAAGCTATGCAAGTGAGTGTGGATCGAACTGGTACAGAAGTCTTCGTAAATCGAACCGACACGGCGGGATATCCGTGAATCGAATTGTGTAAGCTAAAAAAGTGTGAAACATATAAGCAAGCTAAGTAAGAATGTGTAAGACTTGTAAGTAAGCTAAGTAAGGATTATGTAAGACATGTAAGTAAGCTAAGTAAGAATGTGTAAGACATGTATGTAAGCAAAGTAAGAATATGTAAGACTTGTAAGTAAGCCAAGTAAGAATGTGTAAGATATGTGAGTAAGCCATGTAAGAATATGTAAGACATGTAAGTGAATGTGTAAATGCGTAAGCAACGTAACAAATATATGAGGTGTGAAAGAATATGCTTTTGATAAGAAATCAGTTTCAGCTTTGATCAGAAAATGTATTCGAAATCAGTTTGCTTTTGAAATCAATTTAGATTTTGTTAAGAAAATGTCTTTGAACTCAGTTTCAGTTTTGATAAGAAATGCCTTTGAAATCAGTTTTGGTTTTAATAAGAAAATATTTTGATCTTGTCTTTGAATCTATGCATGGGATGAGATGTATATTGGTATTAGTTTTCTCCACTGAGCTTAGATATTAGCTCACCCCGACTATACGTTACAGGTGTAGGTTTGAGGAAGGCCCAAATTACATACTTGAAGAAGAGCTTTCGCATAAGGATTTGTACTCTGTTTCGGGATCATAGATTTAGTGCATCGTGGACATTGGTAAGTTCGGGCTTGGTACGTTCATACTATTATACATGCATGGTACACTACTGTTGGTGATGGTTGGTCATCACTGGTGTTTATTTAATTCTGTCATATTAGATATTAGAACTAGATTTTTTTTATTCATGACTTATATAACTTTACTTTGATTTTCATATGCATATGGATGTGCCATGTATTCTGTATCAGATTGTGATCTACGATCTGGCGGTCTGGGTTTTCCCATTTGATTTTGGTATAAGTTGAGAAAAAAAAATATGTCTCAAAATTTTAGGTTGGGAAAATTTGGGTTGTCACACAAATCATCCTATAGACTTCATCCAATCCAATGGTTCAATTTGAAATATTTAAATCACTGCCAATATTGTGGATGCAAGGCTACAAGCTCAGGCATCCATAGGGATATTAAATCAAGGGAAATCAAATGGTAATCGATAGATCTACTAGAAACTGAATGGGCTATTCCCAAATACATGGATCCTATAGACATCTAATAGAATCACAAGATCTTTAGATTTAATTGGACATTAAAATTAATAATTTATTGAATCAAAATTACTTACAATAACCTTGTTCTCAGATCTATAGTCTGTGCATTAATCCATACATCTCCACGCTAAGATTATAATTACAAACCAGATTTGGACTGCTCTCTAGATCTAATCCAACAGGCTAGATTAGGGAGAGAAGGGGGAAGAGAAAAATAAAAAACTAAAAGCTAAACTAAACCTAAATGAGTCAAGGAGAACTAAAGATATTTTATGGTTTCCTTGCTGAAGAATTACAACAGCAAGGAGCCTTATTTATACAAATGCAGTGATCCATGTGCTTTAGATTGCAGCCAATCAGAGGAGAGATTTCGCATTTCAGTTTATGCTAATCCCTATTTTAGCATTCCAACCAATCAGAGGGAAGAGAGATAGATCTAGTTCTGTTGAAGTAGTTTGCTTTCCCGCCAAAGATTTGAAAATCAGTTCTACCCATGTGCAGAGATCTGTTGTGTTTTATAGTTCCCAAAAATGCCCTTATCGATCATTAGAAATTCCAACTGCAACCCTCATATATTTGCTGTCAATAAGTTGAACCCAAGCTGCTATAGATGCCCAAAATATTTTATAAATCCATTGGCAGTATTTGAAACCAAAACTAACCTCCAAGTGACCATTGACAGCAGCTGAAGACAGCTAGATCTTGAGTTTCGAAAGGTTAGAGTTAAGGTGTAGCAACAACTCGTGAGGTTGCAAATTAATGGCTGAAACTCAAGATGATGGTGGTTGTAATACAGCTATCCATTCGAGAAGATGCAAGCTGATGGGATGAAGTGCTCGAGAGTTTAATCATTAGCTTCAGCAATCATTCGAGGGGTTGCTTCAAGAACTCGATAGGTGCTGATGGTGTAGAGGTTCCTTTCGTGAGGTTTGATGGGAGGATGGGAGCTGAAGGTCGAGAGGATGTGGGACTGGTGTATGAAGGTTGCAGCTTCAAGTAAGGTGTCAAGAGGTACTAAGGCAGTAGCTGGGACCAATTGATAGGAAGGCTGAAGTGGAAGGCTTGGAAACTCGAGAGGATGGAGGGAATATGTAAAGGACGGCAGCTCCAGGTAAGGTGTCGAGAGGTTGCTAGCTGCATTCGATAAGATGAAGTGACCACTCGATAGGTTGGCTTGTTGGAGCTGCAAAAGTCGACAAGTTTGATGAGATTTATAGTTAGCACTTGATAGGTTCAAGTGGATGAGTTATCTACTCGATAGGTTGACTAGGGAGTTGCTTAAGGCACCTACAAGTCGACAAGTTTGGAGTTTGGAAACTTCAGCAACCTTTCGTGAGGTTCAAAGGGCTGCTACACTTAATCCTCTTCGACAGGTTGAGAACTTGGAGTTCTCGAGAGGATGATGGTTTGGAGTGCAAGTGTTTGAGCAATTGGCTAGGGAGTCTACACAAGTCGGCAGGTTGCTTTGGCAATTGATTTCCAGCTAACATTTCGTGAGGATGCTGTAGGTGTGCTTGAGAGGATTGCTGGAGCTTAACTCAAGAGGTTGGGAGCTTGCTCAAATGTCAACAGGTTGCTAAAGCAATGGTCTCTTCAATAGGTGCTGGAGCTACAAGTTGTGAGGATAAAACTCCAACTTGACAGGTTAGCTGAAGAGCTGCTGAAGCTTGATAGGTGCAGCTATTCACTTTCCAAGTACAGGTTCTGAAGCTGCACTCGACAAGTTTGCTTACCAGCTGTGTGCACACCTCAACAGATCCAATATGTATTCCAGCAGTCCCATGTCCTTCTTCAGCTCTTGTCAAGTTGGGTTGCTGTTGATTGAGTTCCATTCTGCTGCAGCTTCTTGATCTTGAGATCTGTATTGAAATACAACTGAAAGGTGTTGGCTTTGAGATGCAACTAATGTATACTTGTAGTTGTGATGTCTATCATGTGTAGCTGCTGAGAATGATGGACCCCAAGGCTGTTTAGTGTGCTGCTACTCAAAGGTATCAACATGGTTGTACTCATCTAATGTGCAACTGCTTCTAGACACCTCCAATGTGATGGCTGCTTGATAGGCTTTAACACACTGCTGCTCCCTCACATAGCTTGAAGGTATGCTGCTCTAATGTGCACCCATTCAATGTACACTCTGTTGAAATGTGCAGCTAATGCTCTCAATCTGCTCCTCGACCTAAAATGTATAACTTTGCATCCCTTCGAGTCCTCTTGACAGCTACTTGCTCGAATGATTTGAACCACATAGCTGCTGATGTAGATGGGAGCACTTGATTGATTCTAATCTCCTCCTCTTAGCACCTTTTCATTGATTGGCTGCATATTCATTTCTAAACTATAAAACAAACTACAATAGTTATTAAACACCTCAAGGTCTTACAAAATTCAAGTTTAAAGGTATATAAAATGGTATAAATCAGTGACTAACAGACGCCTACATTCCAACTTCCACGTGACCATGACCACCCCACCGTGACGAAGGCTTATATCATGTGTCATATCTTATTCTTAACTTATATGCATATGCCCTATCATGATTTTCTATATGATGAATGTCATATGATAATAGTGAATATACGTAAGAAGAAACTATAAAATAAACCTTAAGCATTTCATATTTTTGAAGAAAAATTAATATAGAGCATAACACATGAAATATTGAAGTAAAACAGAGAATAAGAACTATTTAACTATATTTATTTTATAATAGAGTTGAAAACCACTTCTCAATTCTGGCCATTACGTGAAAATTAAAATACGTAACCGAACGAACGTACTTTTTGAATTCTAAAGGGGTACACGTGTCCATTTAAAGGTTGTAGGAGCCTCAAAAGAGGTAACACATGATAAGTGTTGAAAAACATTAATGGTTGACCCCTTAAACATCTAGATTTCTGTTTGATGAAAGTTATTTAATATATTTTATATAATTTTAGTGATTTACAGGTCATGAGATAAGTTGAGCATAAAATAACTCAAGAGTTCAGAGAATAATATCAAATCCGTGCAACTTTAGATCATTTAAAACTTATCCTGACTTGCAGCTCAATTTTAACCTTTAAAATATTAGATTCGTAAAATTGTTATTTCACTCAAAGTTGTAAATCTCGTTCTCTTGTTTCTAATGCTACAAGAATCACGTCAATCCGAATTTAGAATAAAAGTTATGGCTAAAATACCAAGGCTATGTCTGTTGAAGAGTTTGGCCAAATTTCACAAAAATCTGAGAAAAACGATCCTATCAATTTTAGGCCGAATTTTTATATTTTTAAGACTCGAATTTAGTTAGAATTGGGGGAAAAATTAGGGTTTTCTTTTAAGAAATAATTGAATAATTTAAGATGGATTTAGAGGCACCCACTTGTTGAAGCGTTATTCGAAGCCTACGACGATTTGAGTTGATGGAGATCGAATTCGAGAGGCGATATGCCCGAGTCTTTTCGTGAGAATTTCTTTCTTACGATAGATCGGTCGCGGCGATGAGGAACTTTGATGGTAGAAGATTCTCTTATAAGATCAAAAAATCGATGGAGATCCAATGAGGAGTTGTGAAAGATGACACTGCCGGAGCTTTTACAGAGAAGAGAGAATAGAGAGAGATAACTAAGAGAAAAAGTGAATATTTTTCTAATTCCCTTTCTAGGTTAACTTTAATTAAGACTTTTCGTACAAGATTTAATAAAATAATAGTTTTTTCACTCAAAGAGAATTCATACGTGACTTGAATAGCTTGAGAAGAGGTTTCATTCCAGCGCTTTGTGTAAGCACCAAAGCAAATGGTGATTCTCTCTCAAAATTACAGTTATGCCCTTTAACCTGCTTCATTATTCAAACGGGCTTAACTTTTTATATTCTTGTCAAAAATTGATGAATTATATATCGTTAGAATCGTATCAGTGAGTACTTCATAATGAGTCTAATATTGATATAAAAAAAAAATCATACTATTTTTAAAAGTGGGTGGGTTCCGGTGTGGAGCTTTAATATCATGCACTGTGTGGTACATCATCTAATACCATTAAATAAAGTAAATTTGAGTTGTTAGACTCTTTTTAAATTTTTAAATACTTTTAAGTTAATTAATTTATAAATATCTTTTTCTTTTTTATATTAACCAGCTCTTGTTGCTTAGTGCAATGGTAGGCTTGGGCTGTCAAGCATAAAAATGCGGGTTCAACCATTCGAAGAGTAATCATTTTGTGCATAAAAGGGGAGATGTTGTCTAATACCTACGGGACCAGCTAGATAATTGCTAGGGCGGCACACAAACTAGACTTATCATGGATGGTTTTGGTCAGGTCCAGTCAACTAAGAGGTCAAGTAAAGTTGGGTCGTACAAAAATTGGGTCAGGTTTTCAAATCAAGTCGGGTCAAGGATTTGCCTTTTTCTGTTGGGCAGCCAAAATTTTGGCAATAACCTATCCTATTGGCAGCCCTTAGATTTCTTATTAATGGCCTTATCTTGGGGTGTATTCGGTTCGATTTGGTCAATTTTGGACCAAAATCACAAACCAAACCGGTTCTAATCGCACTACAAAAAAACCTCTTTTTCCCGACTGTATTTCGAGGTGGTTGTTAAAACCCGCCAGCAATACTTGGGCCAACCCACAAAGCCAACCTGGCCACCCCACTTAACTCCCACGATCCACTCAGTCGAGCCCTCTTTATATCTCTATTTTTTCTTGATGCAAGTCTCGCCCTTTTTCTCGCTGGCCGTCGTCGCTCCCTCACAAACCCTCATTCAAACCCTAAATCCCTCTCCCACAACACAAGCTTTCACAAAAATCCTAATGTGTGATCGATCAACTTGAGGTTCAAATTCCTCTTGCTCTCATTCAAACTCTAAATCCCTCTAGCTCTCAATCAGGTTGAGGGTCTAGATCCCTCTTGTGATTGGCCAATACTCTCGCTCAACCCTAAATCCCTCTCACACTTCGAATCCATTGATAAACGTATGTATGAGATCTGAATCTAGCTTAGTTTCAGTTTTATAACTTTGATATTTTATTTTAATAATTTTTTTTTAAATGTAGGTACGATCTTTGACGATCAACAAAATTAGGGCAGCTTGCTTCAGAAACTATTGCTGCAGTTGAAATAGGTGAAGTATAGTTAATACACTTTCGCCATTTAATTTCTGTGTGTTTTGGGGATTTATTATTTTTGACCCTTTTTTTAAACTTTCGAATGACCTGGACTTTTTAAAAAACAAGAATACAAGAGTTCTGATTCATGCGTTCGCGTTTCCTTTGCCATTTGTAATTGAAAATCCTAAAATATGTAAAATGAATAAGTTGAAACAAGTGAAAATTCTACCTTACCTTCTCTCTCTAATATTTTTCCCGATTATTGAAGTGTGAAAAGCTGCTGAAGATGTGCATATTTGGCTTTTATAGTCATGCTTTTTTGGATAAAATATGTTTTTTTTTTGTTTTGAATCTTAGATAAAAATAGTTAGAAAAGTTATCTTTGAGTTTTGTATTATTTATTTCTTTCTAAATCTTGTACTCCATTTGACTTTTAAAGTTTTAGAGGGATGTTTGGAATCTCTGTTAAATGGATGTTTGGAATCTCTGTTAAAGGGATGTGTTTTGGAATCTCAAAATCTGTTTTATACAATTAGTTGAATCAGCTGAACGAGTTTGGGTTTTTTTTTTATTTTGTCCCTGTAATTTTTGCTATTCGTTTCAAAGTTCCTTTATTTTTCTCTCCCAGAATAAACTTTATATTACAATTGCATGAGGGTGTTTTATTTATTTGTTTTTATTGGGAAATTTGTTGATGACTAATATATTTTTGTTGGATGACTTGGAGATGCTTTTGGATTGTCAATGAAGTTAACGCCACTAATTAAAAAAATACATCAATTGAATTACTAAAATCATCTTATATTCATGCAATTTTAGTTGTGCCCATCCAATAAATGACCACCATCTAATAAAAGACCACCATTCATTTTTAGGATAAAAAATAATTGCAGACAGCCAGGCCAAGCCCGATTATTTTAAGGGAAAGGGTGGATTGGCCCAAGCAGTGTTACCAACACACGTGGCACGAGTGCCAAGTGTGAAGGTGTAATAGATTTTTGGCACGCCAATACGACTATGGTGTCAACTAGTATATAGCACTTGCATCTAAAGTAGATCAAATAAACACCATCAAATAAGAGAGTCAGTGTGATGACCCGACTTTTCCAATCCCTAAGGTATAGGAAAGGCCGGTTCATCAACTTATTGATTTCTCAATAAGCCGTAACAAACAGAAGCCGACAGCACAACAAAGAACTAAAAACAGAGGCAAAGCATAGAGTAAGCAAATACAAAAGCTTTATCAAAACAATATATCACCCCGAGGAACTAGGAAGAACCACCGGTGATGGCCAATCCAACACCTAAAATAGTGGTTCCTAATAATGGTTCCTCGAGTGATATCAAAAAGACAAAACAATGGCCTAGCGCCCAATATTCAAAGAATAATTCTAACAAAAATACCAAAAAGAAGTAATCTAGAATCAAGGGGAAAACTCCTCTGCAGGTGTATCCAATTCCTCCTCAGAAATATAATCGGAGTCCTCCAGATCCTCAGATCCTAGGTCAGTCTCAGCACCTATGACGTATAGTCGAGGGTGAGCTTACAACAAAGCCCAATAGAGGAAACATATCTATTTGCATTTTATTATAAGTAAAGGTTTTCAAAGACAGAAATTGGATCAAAAATGGTTTTCAAAAGATGCCTTGTAAACTAAATCTCCAGTTCTAATCATGAGTCAAAACTAAAAATATTCATCTGATGTGTTCAAAAACTTCTGAATTAGCATGCTTCTTGTCTTAAAATTATAACTTAATTTTATCTCCCAAATTACATATAGCATGAGAGCGGACTACGTTACCGATTGGAAACCCTACTGACCATCGTCGTTCATGAACTCATTTTCTGAAGAGCAACAAGACCCTACGCTATAAGAGAAACTTGTGCCAAAACAAACACCGTCAATACGGTTGGTAGAATCTAGGGTTTCGTTCGTATGTACCTCAAATCGAATGCAAATGCTAACTTATATCAAAGCTTGTATACATAACATATTTACTGATTTTTCAGAGTTCTGATTCGAAGTTCACATTAAAAAATAACTGAAGTTCTAAAGTTCAAATTTCTAAGTTCTTAGTCATAACAAAGTTTTTCAATTTCTGATTTGTGTCATAATTCAAGGTTCTTATTCATGCTGTGTTAACCAAATGTTTCAAAATATTATGCTCCTTATCAAACAGTCCATACTTATAATAGAATGTAAATAAAGTATAAGGTTCCCCTACCTCAATAAAAACGGTTCCAAACAAGCAAAAGAAGTCCTCACAAAGGACTCTCAAATTCAAAACCTACAAAGATTAACACTCTCAGTGTTAATATAGGACCAAAAGTCCAGCCCGAAAGCTTGCCAAGAAAAAATCCAATAAAATTTCAAAGGCCTGAAACAGGGCACAATTCGACCCTCGAATTCAAATTCGATGGTCGAATTAAAATTCGATCCTCGAATTTCAAAAATTGAATCAGGCTTAAAATTTCAAAATTCGACCCTCGATTTGAAAATCGACCCTCGAATTTCTTCAGTTCTGTATTTGTTAAATTTTGGATCTTTGGACCCTTTTCATCCTTCAACCACAGTTTGTTTATCTAAAAATTTACACCATTTTCTACTCTAAACAAAACATAAATTCAAATAGCACAAGGAGGTTTAAATGCCCACCTCTTAACGGTTAATTCATCAATCCCGTTGCACCAAAATCACGCACCGGAACCAATCTCCAAAGCTTAACAGGTTAGATCCTCCAATTAGTCCATCACAAGGTTGCCTCTATTTCAACAACCAAAAATTCACACATAACCTACCACTCTCCCCTATCTCTCTTCTCTTTCAATAGCTCAAATTGATCAGAAATTAATACCAAGCTTATCAACGGTTGGGATGGGGAGAGGGATTTATAAACATCCAAGATCTAAGATCAAAAATCAAGGCAAGGGTTGTAAACTCAGATTCAAACGAGAGAGAGAGAAGTGTAACTTCTCTTGCAAGTCCCTCTCTTTATAATATTAACTAACAACCAAATATCTAGATTTTTGTAAATACAACTCTATCTACTTAATTGCATTAATATTCGGTGTTAAACGCATATACAAGACTTAACATGTAAGTTACCAAAAATAAAACATCCACAAGTTAGAAACAAAAATCCTTTGGTCAATATTCTCATCATACCCTTAGCTATCCAAAAATCTAGAAAAAATCTCGTAACTTTTTCTAGCACGCTTATCGAGTTAAACAAAAAATAGTTTGAAAATATTAGGGATATTATATTCTCCCCTCCTTAAGAATTTTTGTCCTCGAAAATGTAATGCAAGACACACCACAAAACAAAACCAAGAGTAAACATGGGTCACAGTGCGTTGGTCTCGTAGGCACGCGAGGCAAGGGATGGGATCCGTAGTAACCTGGATGTACTGCATGTGGCACCTGAAGAGCCATAGTGGATTGCATCCGTACATGGATGCCTACACCCCAAGGGTCACGTGTCGGGGACCACCTCACCGTGATTCATGAAAAGAATCGAAGATGTATGGAAAAATGCAAAGCCGAACCAAAAGCAGAATCCTGAAGAAGAACACGATCCCACCATATGAAAGCATAACAGAATTGACAATACAAGCCCACAAAAATAAAAGGCCAGAAGTCCAACAAAATGAATAATGGCGAGGCACATATCGAAATACAACCATAGAGAAAACCAAAGAAACCATAAGGAATTGTGACAAGATCTATAGCAAAAATGTACAAAACTATACAAAACAAAGAGGATCACATCAATATCCCAAAACAAAATATAAAAGAGATAGCAAAAGTAAAACCACCAGGTTCTAAGATAATCCATGGAGTATATAAAAATAAGTACAAGCCCCAAAAGAAAAAAAAAAACATAACAGCCCAAAGCTGAACTAAAGCCCTCCCGCTGCAGCTGGATCAGCCTGATCCTGGTCACCATCCCCATCATCATCATCGTCATCATCTGAACCAACAACTCCCTCATCGGTAGGCATGTTGGGACTTGCGCCTGACATCGAAGGGTTGTGAACGGACACTCGGATGTCGGCCATGTACGTGGTATAACCTGTGGGGAATGCATGCTGCATAAGATACGTCAGAGCCCCGCTATGCATCTGCAACTCGTGGCTCATAAAGCTGGTATGCTATGCGAGTTCCTGGATCTATTGGCTCACAGCAGTCATCTGACGAGTGAACTCTGAGAGCGTGAGTACGTCACTCTGTGGGGGTTGAGCGGGTGCAGGAAAATCAGTCTCAGGGGCAACATGCGTTGGATCCTCGTCCTCATCATCCTCATCGGGAACTACCACTTCCTTGGGAGCCTTAACAAGTCCATTGTAGGTCTGACCCCAATTGACTAGTTTATACAATTTTAGACCATCCATAGACTTCGACTCAGTAGGGGGAATATCATAAGCTGGGCCCGCTCGATAAATTTCAATCATGATCGAAATCAAACGAGCATATGGAATGCCCTTTTTCGGCTTCTTGACTTGCTTGCCCATTTTCTCCCTAGCCTTAATAATTCCTTGTAAAATAATTTCGGGTGCACTAAACCAACGCTCTTTAAAAGCTGCAAATAAGATCTGCTGGATGGGACCGCGACGCTCTGATTTGTGACCAAAAAGGGTACAGGGTTGCCTTGAAGATCTTGTCCAAGATCCACATGGAGTCGGGCATGTGTGAAAAAATGAGTGATTTACCCAACCCATGTCGACCCTGGGTCATTTGTGCGATGACCTCCTTAAAGGGGACAAGTTTAGGGAAAGGAGGGCCCAATCCCATAGTCTTGGAATGTGCCTTAGGGCAGCGCATTGCCACGACAATGTCCTCAAGGTCAAACGTATAATCGCGCCCGTCAATTGAAGTATAAATTTTCTTCCCATCCTCTCGGTGCATGTGTTGATAAAATAAGTGCACCAATCGAGGATAAAAATGATCGCTAAAGGCGGTACATAACGAAGTTAATTGGGCTTTCTCTAAATATTCCGACGTCGACTGAGTGGTCGTCTGTTGATCAAACAGTTCGGGGTGAAAAACCCACTCACTGGTGAACCCCTTAATGCTCCAGAACTCATTGGGCTGCTCCCGAATTGGAGAGGGCACAGGTGGAGGAATCGGCTGTGGGGGTGGCTGATCGGGCTGTGGGGGTGGCTGTGTAGATCGGCTTGAAGACGCAGCTTTTGAAGCTGGTCGTTTAGAGGTAGGAACCTTTGGGGTGGTGGATTTCTTAGGTCCCATTTAAGCAAATAGAGAACAACCCTAAAAGATGCAAGAAGGAAAAAAAAAAAAAAAAAAAAAAGGTACCAAAATACAAAAGAAAAGAGGGTTTTACCTCTTGAAATGCCCGAAAGTGAACTCCAACGCAAGAAATACGAATCCCTTGTGAAATTTGAGTGAAAATCCCTTGAATCCAGCCAAGAATAGCAAGAAGAGCTCCAAAATCCCCAAAACCCTTGAAAACCCTAAGCCCAAATTCTGTTTGCAAAAGCCCGAATGATAGAACCCGAAAACAGAACCCACTTAAGTCAAAAAAATTTTGACCCTCGATTTCAAATTCGACCCTCAATTTTGAAATCGACCCTCGATTTCCTCAAAATTTTCTCAGGCTATATTTTGGCCCAAAAAGCCTAATTACTATTCATCCAAAATCGACCCTCGATTTTGATTTTCGACCCTCGATTTTTTTAATACCTGTGGCCTTCAAAATTTTCCAAAATTTTGACATTTAAACCATTCCTTTGGGTCCAAATGGACCTCCTTTGAGCCCATTTCATTCCTATCATGGAATCCGACTATGACATCAGTATCAAAGCCGAATTTAGCGTGTAAAATTGAATGAAGTAGAAATTTGCCCGAATTATTTCACATGTCCATTAGGGAGTAACATCCCCGGGTTCGGTCGAAGTTCCAAAATTTTCCGATTTTCCATAAAGTAGGTACTTTTAAATAGGCACAAATTTAATATACATTGGACCGCCAAAATTACTCGCCAAAAATTTATATATATATATATAACAAGTAAGTACATCACAAAAGTCTAAATACAAGACATCCCTTATGCATTGTTTAAATAAAATCAATAAAAAAGGCGCGAAAATTGTTCTCGGAGCTCAGCTTCTCGCTCCCAGGTGGCTTCCTCCGGTGTATGATTCCGCCATCGGACGAGAACCAAAGGAATCCTCTTAGTACGTAGGATATGCTCCTAGCGATCCAAGATCTGAACCGGGTCCTCAATTACCGTCAAACCATCTCGAAGCTCGATGGGTTGATAATCAAGCACATGAGTCAGGTCACGTATGTATCTACGCAGCATCGACACATGGAAAACGTTGTGCATGCTGGACAGTTGCGGCAGTAGCGCCACTCAGTATGCAACCTCTCCGACTCGGCCTAATATCTCAAAAGGCCCAACGTACTGAGGACTCGGCTTCCCTCTTTTACCGAATCGCATAACACCTTTCGTAGGCGAAATTCGAACAAAAACATTGTCGCCGACATGAAAAGCAATTATTAATGACAATTTCAACGTAGAATAAATATCAAGTGATTAATTGCACATGAACGTATTCAAGGTTACCTAAAAATCCACGTGTCTCCGTTTGAGATCGGCATAGCTCTTCTGACGACTCTGAGCTACACGTAGTCTCTCACGAATCAACCGAACCGTCTCGGTCTATGCTCAACTATCTCAGGTCCAATAAGTATCTTCTCACCCACTTCTTCCCAGTTCAATGGCGATCTGCACCGTCGTCCATATAAAGCCTCGAACGGAGCCATACCGATGTTAGCTTGGAAGCTATTGTTGTAAGCGAACTCAATCAGAGGTAAGTGTTGGTCCCATGACCCGTGAAAATCCAACATGCAAGCTCTCAGCATGTCCTCTATGATATGATTCACTCGCTCAATCTGGCCATCCGTCTGTGGGTGAAATGTTGAATTGAAGTCAAGGCAAGAACCCATTCCTTCCTGAAACCGCTGCCAAAAGTGTGAAGTAAACAACGGGTCCCTGTCCGACACAATACTAGCCGGTATCCCATGCAGTCGAACAATCTCCTTAAGGTATAACTCTGTAAGTCTACTGGTTGTATACGTAGTATTGTACGGTAGGAAATGAGCAAATTTTGTTAGCCTATCTACAATGACCCAAATGGCATTATTCTTCCTTAGTGTTTTAGGTAAACCTAGGATGAAGTCCATCGAAATGGCTTCCCATTTCCACTCTGGTACAGGTAAAGGTTGCAATACACCCGCAGGATTCTGATGATCAACCTTAACCTATTGACAAACCAAGCATCGCGATACGTACTCAGCGACGTTGCGTTTCAAACCTCGCCACCAAAAACTCTTCATCAAGTCCTGATACATCTTGGTGCTACCAGGATATATGGCATAGATGGATTTGTGAGCCTCTTCCAGAATGGTGTCTCGAAGCTCAGTACTTGTTAAGACCTGAAAAGTACCACTTTTCACCCCTTAACTTAGCCTCTGTTAGACCCTTAGCTATCTAATAAATTTATGTTAAGTCATTTCTGTAGGTAATAAACAGCAGCTACAATAAAGCCTGAACCCTGTTAAGGAGCCTATTTTTACCTCAGAAGTCTCTCAGAAAAATGGAAGACAGAGAGCCTGACTGCATGAAGGCTGAGCACAACAGCAGCAAAGAAAGAAATGAGCCTCGCACAGCTATCGCAAGGTTCACGTGACTCAGAAAGCTTGCCTCGTGCAATCCTCGCGAGTTTCCCAAGGCTTCATACCAATTGTCTACGCTGTCTCGCGCAGTTCAATGACAGAAGAGCTTCAGAATCATGTCTCGCACAGCTCTCGCGAAGCTCAAATATAAATACTCAAGCAGCTCAAGAAGGCAGCTCTCAAACCTCACGCAGTTCACTCAGATCAGCTGAGGAGAGAGAGAGTTCCAGGTATTCCTGCGCACAGCTATCGCGTAGTGGCCGCGGGATGCAAGACTTCAGGAACACCTCTCGCACAGCTCAGAAACCAATGCACATCGCATCCTCGCGAGGATCCTCGTGAAGATAAACTGGGAAATAAAATGCTCGCACAGACTCCCATGCGATTAAGAAGGAAAGTGCACTCCCGCGAAGACCAGAGCAATCCAGCGAGGATTCAATGCGCTATCGCGCGACTGCTTCAGCTGCAACTAAGACAATCTCGCGATGGCTAAAAATCCCATCTCACGAAGACCGTGCTATCACGCGACAGTCTTGGAAACTAATGCTACCTGGCGAGACTCTGAACTCTAACTCCCCCTCACTTCTGTAGAGGACTTTTTGGGAACTTTCAGCAATTAGGGCACATATCCCAACACTCCAATTTTGTGCACGTGCCTCGAGGCATCCAAGGAACAGTATCAAGACACGTGGCATCGTTAAGATTAGGGTTTCCTAACCCTAATGGGCCGCCAAGCTGACTGCTATATAAACCTAAGCCTGGTTTAGGTTTAGGTAGCTTTTTATCTTTTTAGAATAGAACTTAGTTTTTGCTTCTTCTAGAATCGGCGGTAGATCTCTAGTAAGTTTAAGTTAGGTTTAGGTAGTCTCTTTTTATCTTTTTCTTCTCTCCATAGTCCAGCATTTGCTGGCTATGTCTATGTATGATTATTTGGAATAGATTAATGGAGTTTTATAATAGGGTGTTTTACATTTATGGGATTTCTGTTTGTGAGTTGTTCTGTACAAGGCTGCTACCTTGAGATCCTCCATTGCTAGGATGCATTGCAAGCAATGGAGGACTGATTTTATGGTTTACTCAGATCCAAGTGACCTGTGTGTCTGGGCTAACATGCTCCCATACAGGCCTAGCCCCACCACAGGACCCACTAGATCTGAAATCCCCATTGAAGCAATGTGCTTTTGTAGCCTTGTGAACATGGTGGTGGCAGCAATGTTTCTTGTTCTATCTTGAGTTTTGTGAGAAGGATAGCCTCTGGGATAGTCTGTGACCATTCAAGTGGACAGGTTATAGCCTTAGGGTGAAGCCAATCCACAGACTCAAGACGGATTGTTCTTCTCTGCACCTGTGCTTGTAGCCCTATGAGAGATTGTGCAGAGACAAACTCCCCTGCATGTGTATAGACCCGCCATCAGATGGCAGATCTGGTTTGGTTATAGAGATTGTAGGCTTGTGACTGGATCACTGCAGTCTCTCTAAAGTAGTGGACAACTAGAACTAAGGTTATACTCAAACTCTTGCTGGTTCTGTGTGTCTGGGCTAACATGCTCCTATACAGGCCTAGCCCCACACATAGCACTTTAGAGGTTGAGGTCCCCTATGGATTCTTGTGCTTGCAGCCTGGATGAAGTAGTGCCTACAATGATAAACTCGTTCTGGCCCACCTCTGGACTGTGGTCCCCCAATTGGATAGTCTGTGACCATTTAAGTGGAGAGGTTATAGCCATAAAGGGAATGGATCATGGCACAGAGATGAGTTGGATTCTTTCTCCTCAGTGGTGATAATGTAGCCATTGGACAGGACTTCTGTAGCAGTAGATCTAAATCTGAGTTATGAAATCCATCAGATCTGAACCTAATAACATACTTCTCACCCTTTTATATTTATTTTCTCACTCCATCTTCTTTCTTAACCCTTTCTATAGTTTAGACATTAGGATACCTTGGAATTTAGATTTTAGTGACACTAAATCCCCTTCCAGTTAGGATTGCCAGATCTGTAGTCAAATCTGGAGAGCCTACTAAAGATGGCTCCCTTGGAGCCTAAGATCAACTTCCCTGTGGGACAAACTCTTACTTATCAAAACTTGCTACAACAGGCCCTGTATCTTGCAGGACTGTATATATTTTAGGCTTGCTGCTCCATAATTCTCACTCTATCTTTCATTCATTTTTATTCATCCCATTCTTTCCACTGTCTTCAATAAAGCTAGTAGCAAGCACTCTAAAATAACCCAACAAGTTTTTAGCGCCGTTGTCGGGGAAGTTGATTTTTTTTAGTAGACTCTAGATTTTTGATTCTTTATTCTTTGGTAGATGTATTTGTGAATAATTGATACTGCTGATTTACATTTGGAATTCTTCTTACAAATCTGAACCGTAGCAGAGAAGGAGACTGGAATTGCATTGAGAGCCTAGCTACCTCTGTTTGCACTTCTCTAACCCTCAAAACCTCAGTTTATCTCTCCTTTGAACATTCCATAAGCAGTTGATTAGGATAGTTGTAATTTTTTTTGTGTAATGTGCCTGCAAATAGTCTTCCTTGCTGTTGGTGTGTGTGCATGTTAGGAAGGAGATCCCTCAGTCCTACATTAGAGCCTGCTAACCCTGAGATTGAAAGGGATAGAAGACCGAGAAGGCACAGACACGCCACAGTCGAGCCCCCAATTGAAATAGAGACAGCAGTTATGGGTGAAGAGCAACCTAGAACATTGAAGGAATTGAATGCTCCGAATGATTACAATTCTCCATTCAGCATTCAATTCCCAGATGTCTAGGGTAATTATGAAATCAAAACTTCCATCATCCAAATGCTTCCCTCTTTCCATGGGCTTAGCAAGGAAGACCCTTACAAGCACATTGACTAGTTCCTGGGCCTGTGCACGACATTCTCTATTGCTGGTTTGGGACCAGAAGCCACTAGGTTAAGGCTTTTTCCTTTCTCCCTAAAGGACAGAGCCATGACCTGGTTATCTACTCTCCCAAACAACAGCATCACTTCCTGGAAAGACCTCCAAATAAGATTTCTGTCAAATATTTTCCCAGAGACCAAAACCAGTCAATTGAGGAAGGGCATACTTTCTTTCGCCCAGTCCGCAACTGAAGATTTTAACCAATGCTGGGATAGATTTAAGGAGATGCTCAAACAATGTCCCCACCACAAGATCCTTGACTGGCAGCTTGTCCAGAGCTTCTACAATGGAATTGATGAGAAGAGTAGAGACATGGTAGATGCCTCTTGTGGTGGAACATACATGCATAAAATAGCTGATGAGGCATGGGACTTGTTCGAGGTCATAAGTGAAAATGTTTTCCAGAAGATGTCCTCTTCTAGAACTGTTCAAGAACCTTCTCCTAAGCTGGGACTTGCTGAGACTTCTAAAGGAAAAATGTATGAAGTTAGGAGAAATGATGACCTGAGAATGCAGATGGCTAATCTTATTGAAAGATTTGATAAACTTTTGACTGTGGTGCAGCCCAGAATGGCTGCACAAGTGATGGAGGCATGTCTGATATGCCAATATCCATAGTACACAGTAGAAGAGTGCCCATCTGCAGGACAATACCCTGAGTTTGTAATGGAACAGGCTGCTGCTGTCCAATCTTTTGGACAGCGACAATCTAGTGACTACAATAGACAACCATATAGATACCAGCACCAAAATGCTGGTTACCAATGGAGAGACCACCCAAATTTGAGGTGGAGGCAAGACAATTATATGTAGCCACAACAGATGTTGGCCTTACCTCAAAGGCCATAGCAACAATTTAACCAGGGTTATGCCCAAAGGTCGAATTTCCAACAACAGCAGCCCCAACAATAAAATCAATTGGTAGTTCCCCCACCTCAGCCCCGAAGTGCTTCTTTCGAGGACCAGGTTTTGGCCCAATTGTAAAGCCTTGGACCTTTGAATCAGACTGTAACTTCTCACAGTTAAAGCATTAAGAAAATAGAAGAGCAGCTTGGCCAAATAGCCAATGCTCTAGCTAAAAGAGAGGAGAGCAGGTTGCCAAGTCAACCAGTAGCCAACCCAAAGGGCCAGTATTCCATCGGAGAAGGCTCCTCAAATTTTGAGGGGGCCAATGCCATTACAGCCTTAAGGTCTGGCAAGCTGATTGACAACAAGGTGGGAAAAGAACATGGAGAGGTCATTCCCAAGGAAATGTCAAACGAAAGTGATAAGGATTTTGTTAGGGCACAGAGTAAAGAACTACCTGTTACCCTTCAACAAGGAAAAAATAAAGAGGTTGTAGTTGAGCCTCAGCAGGAGATAAAAATAGAAAAAAAAAAAAAAAAAAGTTCAGCCATGGGCTTGCAGCTGAGGAACAAGCAGAACCTCAACTGCCATTTCCTCAACCTTTGAGTGGCCCTGCCCCTTTTGATAAGGGGCAGGCACAGATCGAGGAAATGATGGAGACCTTTAAGCAGGTCAAAATAAATTTACCCCTGTTTGATGCAATTCGACAGGTCCCAGCCTATGCAAAGTTTCTGAAGGACCTCTATACTCATAAAATGAAGGCCAGAGGCCATTTGTCCAAAAAGGTCTTTGCAACTGATACAGTTAATTCTGTATTAACAATGACAATACCTGAGAAGTTGCAAGACCCAGGGATACCCACTATTCCCTGTATTATTGGTGATCACACAATTGGAAGGGCCCTTTTAGACCTTGGAGCCAGTGTTAACCTGCTGCCATACAGTGTATATCAGCAGTTAGGGTTGGGGGAGCTTAAGTCCACCCCCATTGTTCTATTGATGGCTGATAGGTCTGAGAGGAGATCCATGGGAGTGGTGGAGGATGTCCTAGTGGGGGTAGACAAGTTCTTCTACCCTGCAGACTTCCTTGTTTTGGACATGGGTTGTAACAAGAGTACATCTCCAATACCTGTTATCCTGGGCTAACCATTTTTGGCCACTGCCAATGCATGCATTCAATGCAGGTCAGGGATCATGGAGGTCACTTTCGGACATATGAAAGTGGAGCTTAATGTGTACAACAGTGCAAAGTACCCTTAGCTGGACAATGAGTAATGTTTTGCAGTAGATGTACTAGAAGTGGGGCAACATTGTCACTGATTTAACTGAAGTTTGGAACATGGTGGAGGAAGGAAGCCTAGCTTTAATGCCAGAAGACATACCCCTAGTGAGGTCTTCAGTGGGCTTAGTACAATATTCTAACTGGAAACCTACAGTGTTGCCCCTTCCTCCAACCAACAATACACCAATCCTGCCATCCATACAACAAGCCCCTGATCTAGAGCTCAAGAAGCTATCAGAGACATTAAAATATGCTTTCCTCGAGAAAGAAGAGAAACTTCCGGTGATTATCTCCTCTTCTCTTACCAGTGAGCAAGAGGAGGAGTTGCTAACAGTTTTGAGGAAGTACAAGAAAGCAATTGGCTGGACCATTGCTGATCTAGGAGGAATTGATGCATCCATCTATATGCATAGGATTCATCTAGAGGAGGGCTCAACACCCTCCAGGGAAATGCAGAAGAAACTAAATCCTCACATGCAGGAGGTGGTCCTGAAAGAAATTATCAAATTGTTGGATGCTGGGGTAATTTACCCCATCTCTTATTCTGAATGGGTGGTACCAATCTAGGTGGTACCCAAGAAATCTGGCATAACAGTAATCACAACCAACTCTGGAGAGTTGAGACCAGCCAGGGAGACCACTGGCTGGAGAGTTTGTATCGATTATCGAAAACTCAACTCCAAGACCAGAAAGGACCATTTACTTCTCCCTTTTATTTATCAAATTTTGGACAAGTTGGCTGGGAAGGCTTTTTATTGTTTTCTTGATGGGTACTCATGGTACAACCAGATCCCTGTGCACCCCCTTGATCAAGAGAAAACTACTTTTACTTATCCTTTTGGCACCTTTGCTTACAGAAGGATGCCTTTTGGACTGTGTAATGCCTCAGCCACCTTTCAGAGGTGTATGTATGCCATTTTTTCTGATATAATTGACAAATTCTTGGAAATTTTTATGGATGACTTTTTGATCTATGGGGATAGCTTTGACCAATGTCTACAACACCTCCATCAGGTCCTACAAAGATGTGAAGAGACCAATTTGGTCTTAAGTTGGGAGAAGAGCCACTTCATGGTAACACAAGGAATTGTGGTGGGCCATGTAGTCTCTAAAGATGGAATTGAGGTAGACAAGGCAAAAGTTGACCTCATTAAAAATTTGCCCCCTTCGAGAACAGTCAAGCAAATCAGATCCTTCCTTGAGCATGCTGGATTCTACAGGAGGTTTATCAAAGACTTCAGCAAAATTGCCAAGCCATTATGCCACCTGCTCTGCCAGGATGTGCCCTTTGACTTCTCTGCTGAATGTCTAAAGGCTTTTGAAACTCTAAAATCCTCCAGACACCTGACTATACCCTGCCCTTTGAGTTGATGTGTGATGCATCTGACTTGGCAATAGGTGCTGTCCTGGGCCAAAGAAAGGATAAACTGCCTGTGGTCATTGCTTATCTCAGCAAATCACTTGCTGAAGCTCAACTGAACTACACAACCACTGAGAAAGAGCTTCTGACAGTGGTTTTTACTATAGACAAGTTTAAACCTTACCTACTAGGGTCTAAAACTGTCATCTTCACCGACCACTCAGTACTAAAGTACCTACTGTCCAAGAAGGATGCAAAGCCCAGATTGATTAGATGGATACTCCTGTTGTAGGAGTTTGACATCGAAATCAAAGACAAGAAAGGTGTAGAAAATGTGGTGGCTAACCACTTGTCCAGAATTCTGTTGGAGAAAGGTGTTGATGACCTCACTACAAATGATGTCTTCCCGGATGAGCAATTGTTTGTCATCCAATCTTTAGTTCCCTGGTATGCACATATTGTCAATTATCTAGTTATAAGCAAGATCCCTCCCCATTGGACAAAAACGGATAAAGACCTATTTTTCTCACAGGTCAAATTCTTTTTCTGGGAGGAACCTTGCTTGTACAAGTACTGTACAGACCAAATCATTCAGAAATGTATTCTCGAAAGTGATATCCCCAGTAGTCTGGCCATGTGCCATGAAAATGCCTGTGGAGGTTATTTTAGTGAGAGAAAAATAGCTGACAAAGTGTTGCAGTGTGGTTTTTATTAGCCTTCTCTTTTCCGAGATGCCCATACACACTGTAAGGCCTGTGAAAGATGTCAGAAATTAGGAGGGCTGTCCAAACGAAATTCAATGCCTTTACAGCCCATCCTTGTTGTTGAACTATTTGATGTGTGGGGTATTGATTTTATGGGCCCCTTTCCTCCTTCAAATGATTTTCATTTTATCTTAGTGGCAGTGGATTATGTTTCCAAATGGATAGAGGCCATTGCCACTAGAACTAATAATAATCAAGTTGTCCTCAAGTTCATATAGTAGAATATCTTCTACAGATTTGGCACCCCCAGAGCCATTATCAGTGATGGGGGGAGCCATTTTTGTAACAAAAATTTCGAGAGCTTGCTCAAGAAATATTCTGTCACCCATAGGATTGCTACTCCCTACCACCCACAAATCAGTGGGCAAGTTGAAATTTCAAATAGGGAGATCAAGCATATCCTTGAGAAGACTGTGAGGACTGATAGGAAGGATTGGGCTGACAAGCTTAATGATGCACTATGGGCTTATAGGACTGCCTATAAGACTCCCATTGGGATGTCCCCATTCAGAATGGTTTATGGCAAGGCCTGTCATCTCCCAGTGGAGTTAGAACACAAGGCCTATTGGGCCATCAAACATTTAAATTTAGATCTAACTTCTGCTGGTCATCACAGGTTGCTGCAGCTGTCGGAATTGGAAGAACTAAGGATGGATGCATATGCCAATGCCAGGATCTACAAGGAAAGGTCCAAAGCTTTCTTTGATAAAGGGCTATTGAGAAAGAGTTTAAATGCTGGTGATAAGGTTTGGTTGTTTAACTCCAAACTTAAATTTTTTCCAAGCAAATTGAAATCTAGATGGGAAGGTCCTTACATTATCATGCATGTTTCCCCATCTGGTGCTGTGGAAATCAAGGATCCTAAGTCTGGGAGACTCTTGAAGGTGAATGGTCAGAGGCTTAAGCCTTGTTTTAAAAAACCTACCGATATTTTGGACACCATTTACTGTCAAGGGGATCCTTCTTCAATCTGATTCCACAGGTGTGCCATCACTGTATCATATGTACTTAGTTTTTGGTTGATGTATCTTGTTTTCTTTAATTTCTATTCTCTAGGATTTTCTAGTGGTCTAATCTGCATCCTGCCCTATCTGTTTTGAACTTCTGATGCTTGGCTTGATTGTTACTGCTTTTGAATTGATAGCCTTTGTTGAATGCTTAAAATGGGAGGTTGATTTTATTGTCCTTAAGTGTATGATTGGGTTTACATATGTCTAAAGACAGTCAAAGGAGAGGGACATGCCCAGGATTTAACCACAGTAAACATGAAAGAGGGGCAGGACAAAGAACACCTGCTCTCTGTTTCATACCTACTGTTGCTGGGTCCAAAATGGAAGCCTGGGAGACTATCGCGAGATTCAGAAGCTCTCGCGAGATTCAAAAGGAGGTCTGGGAGAGGTTCGCGCTGTTCATATGGACACACTCTATTTGCTATCATGAAGTTCAAGAGCACATCGCGCAGTTCCCATAGAAACATACATTACCTGTCACGAGATTCATGCATACTTGTCAACCTCTCGTGTGGTCCACATCGAGCCATCTCGTAGTTATCGCGAGATTATCAGGATGTCACGAGGTTCTCAAGATAACCTAGGAGACTCTCGCGCAATTTAACAGAAATACTCCATTTACTGTCACGAGATTCTAAGTCTGTCACAAAATTCAAAATGAACTTCAGAGTTGTTCGCGCTATCCAAATCGAGCCTTAGGAACCGCTCACGCAATTCACATAAGTTAATCTCACTCTGTCACGTGCTCTAAGGATAACTTTTGAGATTGTCGCGCAATCCAGATGTAATCAACACCCTCGCTAGGTTTATCTCCAACCCCGCGACCAGATGTGCCAAAGCGCGTCGAGCTTCGCAATAAGTATTTCAACCCCATGCTTTGTCCCTTTTCTCATTATCTGCTTCCTTCTTCCCTCTGTGAAACCCTAGCTTCTGCCGCTCTCCCTTCTCTCCTATAGCATCACTCCTACATCTCATCATTCACTCCACAACGCTATACAAGTGTTCCTAGCATCACCCTCATCTCTTGCCCTCTGCTCTGAGATCTTAAGGCACCCCATGCGTCAAATCAAACCAAACCCTAGATCTCAGTCCTCATTGCTCATACTAAAAGACAGAGTTAGATATGGCTCCAAAATCTACACATAAGAGGAAGGGGAAGGACAAGGACCCTGCAACAACCACCCCTAAAAAGGCCAAGACTTCAAAGTCCCCTAAGAAAGGAAAAGAAGTGGTTGAGGAGGCGGAGGTACCAACCACTAAATTCTCTACCCCTTCTGAACTCATGGAGTCAATCTCATTAGAGCCTGAAATAGCTTTTGATGTCCCATTTTTTGAGAAAGAACCTCTCTCTGCCCCTGCAATTCAATTCATGATTAAAGTGGGCTTGATGCCATTGATGAAAGCAATTCCAGCACTAGCCTACCCCAAGCTTGTGTAGCTATTTTACCAGCACATCAAGGTCGAGAAGGACACCGATAGACAAGGGTGCTTGATGGTGAAGATTGATGATTTTACTATGTTAATGGGCCCTAAGATGATTGCTGAAGTTTTGGGCATCCCAGCCGCATTCAATCCTAGATGTGGATATGGCCCCCCTTTGACTGCATCAATTGACACAATTGCAAGGGCCCTAACTAGATGAATCAAAGCCATAAGGGACTCAATCAGAAGGAGGAAACTAGAACCTGAACTACTATTCATTGATCAAGTCCTGCGAAAGAATATATATTGCTCAGGACATCAGCAGGAGAGGAGAACCCCAATTGCGGATGCTGTCTACTCCTACCACATGGGCCATGGCTTCCATGCTGCCTGGCTGATTTTTGAGGCTATGAAGGACGTGGTGGAGAAGTTAGGATCCAACAAAAAGCCACACACCCTACCCTTTGCAAGAATCATCACCCTGTTGTTGATCAAGGGGGGCTACAAGATAGGGAGAACTGAAGAAAACACCACCCTTACCCCTACCACATTTGCGAAGAGGCAATGGGGCATCAGCAGGAGCTTGATGGGGGGTCAGAAAAAGAAGAAAGTTGAGGCTCAAGCCCAGCCCAAGCAAGCAGAAGAAGCTAGATCAGGATCAACTCCTGCTACCCAGGATGTACCCCCACAACCTCCCATTACCACTGCTCCTGCAAAAACGATTCCCCCTCCACTTTCCACTTCTGTTTCCATTACCCCTGCCTTCATTTCTCCTCTGTTTCCATTTTCCACACCCACTCCCCCTTCTCCTATGCTTGGTTCCTGGGAAGCCTCCCCCTCCCCTACCCTACCTCATTACATAGCCACAATTCCCCCCTTAACTACACACAAACCTGCAAGCCCCCCCCTTATCTCATACAAAAAACTAAAGACCACTGCTTCCATCCCCACTATATCCCAGACACCACCCTCAATCCCTTCTATCCCCATTAACCAACCCCACCTTGAAGAAACCACCACCCCAGCCATATCCACCACACCCCCTCTCTCAGATATTGACTTAACCATCAGCACCTCCATAGGCTTCCAAGCCTTTATTTCCACCTTCCTTGAAACAATTCCCACCCACTACACCCCTCTCCCAGACTCCCCAACTATCTCCCATCATCACTCCCCAGAACCCCCCTCTTCCCCTCCCTCCACTTTTTATCATGCACGCTCCTCGCCTTTCCAACCCATACCATCTTCTTCCCACACCCAACCTCCTAGCTTTGACCCACTAACCCTCCTCCTACCCCTTATCCAAGACATACAGGCCCAATTATTGTTAAGACCTAAAAAGTACCACTTTTCACCCCTTAACTTAGCCTTTGATTAGACCCTTAGCCATCTAATAAAGGTTTGTTAAGTGTTTTCTGTAGATAATAAACAGTAGTGCAATAAGGCCATAAATCATGTTAATGAGCCTGTATTGGCACCAAAAGTCTCTCAGAAGAATGAGCCATGAATCCAGACCTGAGGCAAGCCTCGCACAACTGACAAAGCTCCAGAGGATTCAAAAAAATATGCTTCGCGCAGTCCTTGCGAAGTCCCAAGACTTCACAACAACTTCTCACGCAGTTGAGTGACAGAAGAGCTTCAAAAGCCTTGAGTCACGCAGCTCTCTCAAAGTTCAGAAGTTAAAGGTTGCGCAGTCTCACGCAGTTCAAGAGAGCTTCAGGAAAGTTGTCACGCAGTAGTCGCGGGAAGCAAATGTCAAGAGAACTTGTCGCGTAGTTCAAAAAAGCCTCAAAGCTATCGCGAGGATCCTCGCGAAGTTCTATTAAAAAGTGAACTTCTCGCGTAGTTCTAGCGCTGTTCAGGAAGAAAGCAGCCTCGCGAAGCCAAAGTTAGCCTCGCGAAGATCTATTATGAAATGGAATGCTCGCGCAGTTCCCGCGCTATTCACAAGTAGCAATCCAACCTCGTGAAGCTCAATCCAGCGAGAGCTTAACTATCTACCTCGCGACTTCTCAAAGCATCAAGAAGCTGCAACCCCGCGAAGTCTGGAGTTTTAATGCTAACTCATCCTCGCGAAGTCAGTGCTACCACGCAACAAGTTTGGGAATCGACTGCAACCTGGCGAAGCTCTGAACTCCAACTTCCATCATTCTATAGAGGACATTTTGGGGATTTCCAGCGATTAGGGCACGCACTCCCATGCTCAAATCTCCAACCACGTGCCCCGAGGCATCCAAGGATCATTAATAGGCCATGTGGCATCGCTAAAATTAGGGTTTCCTAACCCTAATGCGCCGCCACACCCACTACTATATAAACCTAAGCCTGGTTTAGGTTTAGGGGGACTTGGACTGAGAAGAGCTTTTAGACTTAGACACCAGCGGAAGCTCAGACCTTATCACTGATAAGTGATCTAAGATCTTCTTTTCTTTTCTTCTGTAGTTGTAAGTAGTTTTCCTTTTTCTTTTTCTTCTCTCCATGGCCCAACACTTGCTGGCCATGTCTATGTATATTTATTAAGATTAGATAATGGAATTTGTGATTGGGTGTTGTGCTTTTATGGGATTCGTGTGTTTGTGAGTTGTTCTGTGCAAGGCTGCTGCCTTATGATCTGCCATTGCTTTGGCTGTGATTCAAAGCAATGGAGGACTTATTCTAAGGACCCATTCAGATCCAAGTGACCTGTGTGTCTGGACTATCATGGTCCGATACAGCCTTAGCCCCACCACAGGACCCACTAGATCTGAAATCCCCATGAAAGCCTGAGCTGGTAGCCTTGTGACCATGGTGGTGGCAGCAATATTCTTATTTTGTTTTGGGCTCCATGAGGAGGATAGCCTCTAGAATAGTCTGTGACCATTCAAGTGGACAGGTTATAGCCTTAGGGTGAATCCAATCCGCCGATCCAAAATGGATACTTCTTCTCCGATCCTGAGTTTGTAGCCTGGTAGGAGATTGTACAGACGCAGACTCTCCTATATTAGCATAGACCCGCCATCAGATGGCAGATCTGATCTGGTTATGGAGATTGTAGGCTTGTGACCGGACCATTGTAGTCCCACTCAAGCAATGGACAGCTAGAGCTAAGGTGGTACTCAATCTCTTGCTAGTTCAATGTGTCTGGGCTATCATGGTCCTATACAACCTTAGCCCCACACATAGAGCTTTAGAGGTTGAGGTTCCCTATAGATTCTTGAGCTTGTAGCCTGGATGAAGTAGTGCTTACAATGATTAACTTGTTTTGACCCATCTCTGGATTGTGGTTCCCCTATGGGATAGTCTGTGACCATTTAAGTGGACAGGTTATAACCTTAAGGGATTGGATCATGGCACAGGGATGAGTTGGATTATTTCTCCTCTTTGGTGATAATGTAGCCATTAGACAGGATTTCTATAATAGCAGACCTGGATCTGAGTCATAAATTCTAGCAGATCTGAACTCAATAGCATAATTCTCACCCTTTTATATTTATTTTACCACACTCCATCCATCTTCTCAACCCTTTCTGTAGTTAATTCATTAGGATACCTTAGGATACTTAGAATAAGTGACCCTAAACTCCCCTCCTTTTAGAACTGCTAGATCTGCAGTCAAATCTAGAGGGACTACTAGAGATGGCTCCCTTGGAGCCGTAGATCACTTTTCCCTGTGGGACAAACTCTTACTTATCAAAACTTGCTACAAAAGGACCCTATATCTTGCAGGTCTAAGATTTCTCAGTTGTGTTGATTCCATCCCCTATTTTACTTTGATTTTAAATTGCTTTTACCACCAACAAATAAAGTAAGAAAATCTGGAAACCCAACAAGTTTTTGGCGTCGTTGCCGGGGAAAGATGATCTATTAGTAGCCCCTAGAGTTTTTGTATTTTTAGTATTCTTTTTAGCTATGAATAATTGATACTGTTGATGTAATTTTGAATCTTTCTTGCAGATCTAGACAGCAGCAGAGAAGGACAATGGACTGCATTTGGAGATTAGCTACCTCTGCTTGCAAATTCTCTAACCTTTAAAACTCTGTCTATTTCTCTTACAATTTCCATGGTAGTATTTAGGATAGTTGTAAATTTGTGTTTTCTTAAATAGCTGTAAATTTGTTAGATAAATTCTTTGAGTCAAGTGCAATGTGCCTGCAAGAAGTTGTCCCTACTGGTGGTGTGTTTGTATGCTAGGTAGGAGATCTCTTAGTCCTACTTTAGAGCCTTTCAACCCTGAGCTAGAAAGGGGTAGAAGACTTAGAAGGAACAGGCACACCATAGTAGAGCCCCCAATTGAATCTGAGACAGTAGCCATGGGTGAAGAACAACCCAGAACTCTCAAGGAGTTGAATGCTCCGGATGACTATAACTCTCCCTTTAGCATTAAGTTCCCTAATGTTCAGGGGAATTATGAAATTAAAACCTCTATCATCCAGATGCTGCCCTCTTTCCATGGGCTTAGCAAGGAGGACCCTTACAAGCATATTGACCAATTTTTGGCCTTGTGCACCACATTCAATATCGCTGGTTTGGGACCTGAGGCTACTAGGCTCAGACTCTTTCCCTTCTCTCTGAAGGATAGGGCTAGTACCTGGTTGTCCACTCTTCCCAACAATGGCATCACATCTTGGAAAGACCTACAGACCAAGTTCCTGACAAAGTTATTGCCTGAGACCAAAACTAGCCAGTTGAGGAAGGAAATTCTTGCTTTTGCCCAAGCCCCAACTGAGGATTTTAACCAAGCCTGGGATAAGTTTAAGGAAATGCTCAAACAATGCCCCCAGCACAAGATCCCAGATTGGCAGCTTGTACAAAGCTTCTACAATGGGATTGATGAGAAAAATAGAGATATGGTTGATGCCTCTTGTGGTGGAACCTACATGCACAAGACTGCTGATGAGGCATGGGAATTGTTTGAAGTAATCAGTGAAAATACTTTTCAAAAGCTATCCCTGGCAAGAACTAGTCAGGAGTCTGTGTCAAAAGTGGAGCATGCTGCATTGACAAGAGGAAAAGTTTATGAGGTGTCTGAGAACAATGATCTACAGCTGCAGATGGCAAACCTCTCTTTGAAGTTTGACAAATTACTGACAGTGATGCAACCCAGAAGGGCTACTCAAGTGGTGGAGGCATGTCTGATATGCCAGTTCCTACAGCACACAGTAGAGGAATGTCCATCTGCAAGGCAATTTCCTGAATTGGTATTGGAACATGTTGCTGCACAATCTTTTGGCCAGCAACAACTGTGGCTAATAGACAAAAGAATATGGAAACCAGTGGTTACCAATAGAGAGACCACCCAAATCTGAGGTGGAGGCAAGACAATTATTTGTAGCCCTAGCAAATGTTGGCCTTACCCCAAAGGCCACAACAGCAGTTCAATCAGGGATATGCCCCTATGTCTAATTTCCAACACCAACAATAGCCCCATCAGCAACAAAATCAATTGGTCTTACCCCAACCTCAGCCAAGAAATGCTTCCTTCGAGGACCAGGTCTTGAATTCATTGCAAAACTTGGGGTTCTTGGCTCAGACTGTGAATTCTCAGGGCCAGAGCATCCATGAAATGATAGAGCAGATAAGTAAAATTTCAAATGCCTTGGCTGGGAGAGATGAGGGGAGGTTTCCCTGCCAGCCGGTTGCTAACCCCCAGGGTCAGTTTTTAATTGAAGAAGCCTCCTCAAGTTTTGAGGGAACCAATGCTGTCACTACCCTAAGGTCTGGCAGGCTGATAGACAACCAGGTGGGAAACAGACCAGCAGAGGTCATTTCCACAGATTATTCGAATGAGTGTGATGGGGATGTTGTTGGAACACAGAGCCAAGAATTTCTGTCACACCAGAAAGTGGAGAAAAATAAAGAGGCTGTAGTTGAGCCTCAGCAGGAAGAAAAACAAGAAAAAAGAAAAAAATAGAAGTTTAGTCGTGGGCTAGCAGCTGAGGAACCAACAGTACTTTAGTTGTCATTTCCTCAAGCTTTGGGTGGTCCTGTCCCTTTTGAGAAAGGGAATGCCCAGATGGAAGAAATGATGGAGACCTTCACGCAGGTGAAAATCAATTTGCCCCTGCTTGTGGCAATTAAACAGGTCCCAGCCTATGCAAAGTTCCTGAAAGACCTCTGTACCCAAAAGAGAAAACCTCGAGGCCATGTGTCCAAAAGAGTCTTTGCAACTGATATAGTGAACTCTGTATTTAACATATCAATGCCTGAGAAGTTACAAGATCCAGAGATACCCACTATTCCCTGCATAATTGGAGACCACACAATCAGGAAGGCCCTTTTAGACCTTGGAGCCAGTGTTAACTCTTTGCCATACAAAGGTATATCTGCAGCTAGGTTTGGGGGAGCTAAAACCTACCCCCATTGTGCTAATGATGGCTGATAGATCTGAGAGGACGCCTATGGGAATGATTGAGGATGTCTTGGTAGGGGTAGAGAAATTCTTTTACCCTGCTGACTTCCTAGTTTTGGACATGGGCTGCAACAAAAGTACTAATCCCATACTTATTATCTTGGGCAGGCCATTCTTGGCCACTGCCAATGCATGCATTCAGTGCAGGTCTGGAGTCATAGAGGTAACTTTCGGACATATGAAAGTTGAGCTGAATTTGTACAACAGTGCAAAGTATCCTCAAGAGGACAATGAGGAGAGCTTTGCAGTGGATGTACTAGAGGAAATCGTGGATGAAGAATAGCCCACTCTGCTGGAGTGGAGCAACACTGTCAGGAATTTAGTTAAAGTCTGGGATATGGTGGAGGAAGAAAGCCCAGCTGTGATAACAGAAGACATGACCACATTGAAGTCTTCTGTGGGCTCAGTGCAGCATTCCATTTGGAAACCTATATTACTGCCTCTTCATCCAACCACCAATGCACCAATTTTGCCATCCACCCAACAAGCCCCTGATCTGGAACTCAAGAAGCTTCCAGAAACATTAAAATATGCCTTCCTTGAGAAAGGTGATAAGCTTCCTGTGATTATCTCCTCCTCTCTTACCAATGAGCAGGAAGAGGAATTACTAACAGTTTTGAGGAAGCACAAAAGGGCAATTGGTTGGACCATTGCAGATCTGGGAGGAATAGATGCATCAATCTGCATGCACAGGATTCAACTTGAGGAGGGATCACTACCCTCCAGGGAAATGCAGAGAAAGTTAAATCCTCACATGCAGGAAGTGGTCCTCAAGGAGATCATTAAATTGCTAGATGCAGGGGTGATTTACCCCATCTCTGATTCTAACTGGGTGGCACCTATCCAAGTGGTGCCCAAGAAATCTGGCATAACAGTTATTAAAACCGAATCTAGAGAGTTGAGACCAGCCAGGGAGACCACTGGCTGGAGAGTTTGCATAGATTATAGAAAGTTCAACTCTAAGACCAGAAAGGACCACTTTCCTCTCCCCTTCATTGATCAAATTTTGGACAAATTGGCTGGAAAAGCATTTTACTGTTTTCTTGATGGGTACTCAGGGTGTAACCAGATCCCTGTGCATCCTCAAGACCAAGAGAAAACCACCTTTACCTGTCCTTTTGACACCTTTGCTTATAGAAGGATGCCTTTTGGGCTGTGTAATGTGCCAGCCACTTTTCAGAGGTGTATGTATGTCATATTCTCTGATATGATTGACTAGTTTTTGGAGATTTTTATGGATGATTTTTCTGTCTATGGGGACAGTTTTGGCCAGTGTCTACAACACCTCAGCCTAGTTTTGCAAAGATGTGAGGAAACCAATCTGGTCTTAAGCTGGGAAAAGAGCCACTTCATGGTAACACAAGGCATTGTGTTGGGCCATGTAGTCTCTAAAGAAGGGCTTGAGGTAGAGAAGGCCAAAGTTGACCTCATTTCCAATCTGCCCCCTCTAAAAACAGTCAAACAAATCAGATCTTTCCTTTGGTATGCAGGATTCTACAGGAGGTTAATTAAGGACTTCAGCAAAATTGCTAAGTCATTGTGCCACCTGCTCTGCCAGGATGTGCCTTTCTACTTCTCGACTGAATGTCTAAAGGCTTTTGAGACTTTGAAACTCTACCTTACCTCTGCCCTTGTACTCCAGACACCAGACTATAACCTGCCCTTTGAATTAATGTGTGATGCATCAGATTTGGCAATAGGTGCTCTCTTGGGCCAAAGAAAGGATAAGCTGACTGTGGTCATTGCTTATGTCAGCAAGTCACTTGCTGAAGCTCAGCTGAATTATACCACAACTGAGAAAGAGCTTCTGGCAGTGGTGTATGCTGTTGACAAGTATAGATCCTACCTACTGGGATCTAAAACTGTAATCTTCACTGACCACTCAGCATTGAAGTACCTACTATCCAAGAAAGATGCTACACCCAGGCTGATTAGATGGATACTCCTACTGCTGGAGTTTGACATCAAAATCAAGGACAAAAAGGGTGTGGAAAATGTGATGGCTGACCACTTGTCCAGAATTGTGTTGGAGAAGTGTCTTGATGGTCCAATAAATGATGCCTTCCCGGATGAGCAATTATTTGTAATCCAATCCTTGGTCCCCTGGTTTGCACACATTATGAATTATCTTGTTATAGGAAAGATTCCTGCCCACCGGACCAAAATGGACAAGGACCTGTTTTTCTCACAGGTCAAATATTTTTTTTGGGAAGAACCTTGCCTATACAAGTATTGTGCAGACCAAATCATCCAAAGATGTGTTCCCGAAAGTGATGTCCCCAGTATTCTGGCCATGTGCCATGAAAATGCCTGTGGAGGCCACTTTAGTGGAAGAAAAACAGCTGACAAGGTCCTGCAGTGTGGGTTTTATTGGCCTTCTTTAATCAAAGATACATATACACACTGCAAGGCATGTGAGAGATGTCAAAAATTAGGAGGGCTGTCCAAAAGAAATTCAATGCCTTTGCAGCCCATCCTTGTTGTAGAACTATTTGATGTATTGGGTATAGACTTCATGGGCCCTTTTCCTCCTTCTAATGGTTACCATTTCATCTTAGTGGCAATGGATTATGTTTCCAAATGGGTAGAAGCCATTGCCTCAAATTTGTAAGGCAGAACATTTTCTCAAGATTTGGAACCCCTAGAGCTATTATCAGTGATGGGGGTAGCCATTTCTGCAACAGGAATTTCGAAAGCTTGCTCAAGAAATATTCTGTGACCCATAGGATTGCTACTCCCTACCACCCACAGACAAGTGGGCAAGTTGAAATTTCCAATAGGGAGATCAAGCACATCCTTGAGAAAACAGTAAGGACTGACAGGAGAGATTGGGCTGATAAGCTCAATGATGCACTGTGGGCTTATAGGACTGCCCATAAGACTCCAATTGGAATGTCACCATTCAGACTGGTCTATGGCAAGGCTTGCCATCTTCCAGTAGAGTTAGAACACAAGGCCTATTGGGCCATTAAAAACTTAAATATGAACCTAACTTCTGCTAGTCATCACAGGTCCCTACAGCTCTCTGAATTGGACGAGCTAAGGATGGATGCCTACGCTAATGCCAGGATCTACAAGAAACGGTTCAAAGCTTTCTTTGACAAGGGCTTACTGAGAAAAAGCTTCGTACCTGGTGGCAAGGTTTGGTTATTTAACTCCAAACTAAAATGCTTTCCTGGCAAACTAAAATCCTGATGGGAAGGTCCCTATATTGTCTTAAATGTGTCCCCATCTGGTGCTGTGGAAGTCAAGGATCCCAGATCTGGGAGGACCTTGAAAGTGAATGGTCAGAGGCTTAAGCCTTGTCTCGAAAAACCGGCCGACCCTATGAACACTATTCATTTTCAAGGGACCCCTTCATCTACCTGACCCACAGTTGTGTCCTTGTTGTACTATACTACTTTCGTTTCTTCAAAAGTTTTAGGAAATTATAGTGTCTCGATGGGGTCTGAGTTTGTTGGGTTTGATAGAGTTTATCTGGGGTTGGTATGATTACTTCTTCTGCGATTTGCTGATTTTTGAATTAAATGCATACTGTTTGAATATTTTTGATGAGTATGCTGCACTGTATGAATTGCTCCCTGTTTGGTACTACGCCCTTGCGCATTCCAAATTGAGATTTGGGAAAGCTCTCGCGTAATTCACATAGAGTATTTATTACGCCATCGTGAGCTTCAACAAATGCTACAGTGCCTCTTGCGCACTGCAAGCTACAACATCCATCATCGCGGATTTCCGTTCCTATCTCGCGATCCCCTTGACCAGCTGCGCGAGTTTCATGCATTTGTCATTTCCCACACTGATCGCTGTAACTTTTTACTTCCCAACTCACTCTCAATTAATTGTAGCAACTTGGATGTTATTACACCGATTCATCTTCCACCATCCTCGTCTTTAAATACACAGGGAGTCCCTTTCATATTCATCTCATCCTTTCTCCTCTCACTCTAGCGGTCCTTCCCTAGTCCTAACAATGGCAGATGACAAGCCTAATGCTCTGCCTAATAAGTTTTATCGGATGTGGTTGGAACCGCCCCCACCTAAAGAGTCGGACCCCCTACAATCCCTCTGGGATGAATACGAGGAGGTTCAACAGATCCTGGCTAAGGAGGAGAAGGACAAGCACCAGCCAAAGAAGAAAAAGCAAAAGATAGAACCATCCCCATCCCCTGCCCCCTCCACTCAACCCCTTCCACCACCTTCTCAGTCCCCACATCCTTGATCCCTCTCTCCCTTCTTCTTAGGATTTTCTTTTTGTAATTTTTTAGTCTTAATGAAATTTTCTTTTCCTGTTATTCTGTACAGTTCTCTATTTTTGGTTGTTTTCATTCTTGCTGTTTTCTTTTCTCTGATCATAAATCTGCTGCACAACCACCTTTGAACCAGTGAGGACACTGCTCCTCATAGGTTTGGGGGTGTGGCAGGCAGATCCTGCCAATGGAATAGTTAACCTAAGTGCAGCTGAATCATGTGAGTAAGATGGAAATGGGTCATGTTCACTGAAGAATCAGAAAAATAATGAAATTCAAAATTTTTCTAGACTTTAGGCATTACAAACTTTTAAAATTTCACATTTCCATGATGAGATCACCAAGAAAACTCACTTGTATCAGCACTTAATGAATCATTAGAGAGAGAAAAAGGTAAGGACATACTTAAGAATTCAAAGGAAGACTATAACCAGTGAGATTTGGGCCTATACAAAAAAAATTTCTTTGAGGAGTGACTCAGACAATTTCTTCTAGCTCTAAGGACTAGCTGAGTCACTGTGCTCACTAGAAGTTAGGCAACTCCAAATTGAAACAAATGACAACACTCATGAGACTTAGGAAAGGATCAAGGCCTTCTTTTGGACAGTTTGAGCCTAAACAGACAAACCTTAAGCAGCTGCCCTTGTCCATACCCCCTTTGAGCTTTAAATCCTAAATTTCTTCAAAAATACACCTAAGTACTTGCACCTGAATCTATGTATCTGATTTAACCTTACCCTCACTTTGAGAATTCAAAAGGTAAAGGAACAACAGTTGAAGATGGACTAGCTATGGTCAACATTAGGTGAATAATGAAGAAGTACCTCAAATTCTGGCAGTGTGGTAACTGAGAAAATGGTGGCATTTCATCAAAGAAAAAACAAAATAAAAAGAAGAAAAATGCATCAAAAAGAAACAAAAACAATAATGAAGAGGAGCAAGAGAGGAGTCAAGAGGGAACATTCATTGGGAAAATCAAAATCAAGAAGAGAAACTGATCACTTCAAATCTGAAAACCTCAAAGAAGATGAAAGGAGCTGAATTAAAGAAGGTGAAGTCATGAATCACCTCCTTCACCTACTGATTTCTCAATTTTTCACCCCTTTTCAACCTTCCATTCTTTTTAACCCCACTCCATAAGCCACATTACAGCCCAGTTAAAGCCCTTGTGATCCAAAGTTGAGTGAGCTATCATGTGGAGATAAAGAGTTATCCAATCAATGGTGAGGATCTGTCAATGATGCCAGAACTTCAGAGCTATGCCTATGCTCATGCTTACAAACCCATTTGGGGGATGTAACTGCTCTTGAGCTTGAGAGAAAATGAAACCCTCAATAGTTCTTTATGAGAGTATGCCCTAGAGAGTTTTGGGTCTAATCTTGAATGCATTAGGTGTGACCTATAACCTAATTTTTGATCCAGTGATGAGCTCAGTGCTGACACACATGTGAATTGTTCTTTGGTGTAAACTGATTGGAAATGTTGTGCCTTCATGAGAAGCTTATACTGTTTAAATTTCTGTGCAGCCAATGTATTTGAATTTCTTATATTTTTACGGATTCAAGGGTGATCTAACTCTATTTCTTGACTGCTCACTTGACAATAATGCACTTCTATTAACTGTTTCATTGAGAAGGTCGTGGGTGTCTTCACTGAAAACCCTCAGGAGACTTCACTCCTCCACTAGAGATCACCTAGGGGTTTAAAAGGCTTGGTACTTATGCTAAATGTATCCGTGCTCCCTACGAAAGTGGCATTTAATTTCTATAGTTGATTTAAAGTAACTTTGCTAAAGGACTAGCAAAGATTAGGTTTGGGGGTGTATTAAGACCTGAAAAGTACCACTTTTCACCCCTGAACTTAGCCTTTGATTAGACCCTTAGCCATCTAATAAAGGTTTGTTAAGTATTTTCTGTAGATAATAAACAGTAGTTTAATAAGGCCATAAATCATGTTAAGGAGCCTGTATTGGAACCAGAAGTCCCTCAGAAGAATGAGCCATGAATTCAGACCTGAAGCAAGCCTCTCACAGCTGACAAAGCTCCAAAGGATTCAGAAAAATATACTTTGCGCAGTCCTCGCGAAGTCCCAAGACTTCACAACAACTTCTCGCACAGTTGAGTGACAGAAGAGCTTCAGAAGCCTTGAGTCACCCAGCTCTCGCGAAGTTCAGAAGTTAAAGGTCTCGCAGTCTCACATAGTTCAAGAGAGCTTCAGGAAAGTTGTAGCGCAGCTGTCGCGTAGTAGCCGCGGGATGCAAATGTTAAGAGAAACTGTCGCGCAGTTCATAAAAGCCTCAAAGCTATCACGAGGATCCTCGCGAAGTTCCATTAAGAAGTGAACTTCTCGCGCAGTTCTCACGCTGTTCAGGAAGAAAGCAGCCTCGCGAAGCTAAAGTTAGCCTCGCGAAGATCTATTGTGAAATGGAATGCTCGCACAATTCCCGCGCTATTCACAAGTAGCAATCCAACCTCGCGAAGCTCAATCCAGCGAGAGCTTAACTATCTACCTCGCGACTGCTCAAAGCATCAAGAAGCTGCAACCTCGCAACGTCTAGAGTTTTAATGCTAAGTCATCCCCACGAAGTTAATGCAACCACGCAACAAGTTTGGGAATCGACTGCAACCTGGCGAAAGTCTAAACTCCAACTTCCATCATTCTATAGAGGACATTTTGGGGATTTCCAACGATTAGGGCACACACTCCCATGCTCAAATCTCCGTGCACGTGCCCCGAGGCATCCAAGGATCATTAATAGGTCACGTGACATTGCTAAAATTAGGGTTTCCTAACCCTAATGCTCTGCCACACCCACTGCTATATAAACCTAAGCCTGGTTTAGGTTTAGGGGGACTTGGACTGAGAAGAGCTTTTAGACTTAGACACCAGCGGAAGCTCAGACCTTATCACTGATAAGTGATCTGAGATCTTCTTCTTTTCTTTTCTTCTGTAGTTGTAAGTAGTTTTCCTTTTTCATTTTCTTCTCTCCATGGACCAGCACTTGCTGGCCATGTCTATGTATGTTTATTGAGATTAGTTTAATGGAATTTGTGATTGGGTGTTGTGCTTTTATGGGATTCATGTGTTTGTGAGCTGTTCTATGCAAGGCTGTTGCCTTGTGATCCGCCATTACTTTGGCTGTGATTCAAAGCAATGGAGGACTGATTCTAAGGACCCATTCAGATCCAAGCGATCTGTGTGTCTGGGCTATCATGGTCCGATACACCCTTAGCCCCACCACAGGACCCACTAGATCTGAAATCCCCATGGAAGCCTGAGCTGGTAGCCTTGTGACCATGGTGGTGGCAGCAATATTCTTGTTTTCTTTTGGGTTCCGTGAGGAGGATAGCCTCTGGGATAGTCTGTGACCATTCAAGTGGACAGGTTATAGCCTTAGGGTGAATCCAATCCGTTTATCCAAAATGGATCCTTCTTCTCCGATCTTGAGCTTGTAGCCTGGTAGGAGATTGTACAGACGCAGACTCTCCTATATTAGCATAGACCCGCCATCAGATGGCAGATCTGATCGGGTTATGGAGATTGTAGGCTTGTGACTGGACCATTGTAGTCCCACTCAAGCAATGGACAGCTAGAGCTAAGGTGGTACTCAATCTCTTGCTAGTTCAATGTGTCTGGGCTATCATGGTCCTATACAACCTTAGCCCCACACATAGAGCTTTAGAGGTTGAGGTTCCCTATAGATTCCTGAGCTTGTAGCCTGGATGAAGTAGTGCTTACAATGATTAACTTGTTTTGACCCATCTCTGGATTGTGGTTCCCCTATGGGATAGTCTGTGACCATTTAAGTGGACAGGTTATAACCTTAAGGGATTGGATCATGGCACAGGGATGAGTTGGATTATTTCTCCTCTTTGGTGATAATGTAGCCATTGGACAGGATTTCTATAATAGCAGACCTGGATCTGAGTCATAAATTCCAACAGATCTGAACTCAATAGCATAATTCTCACCCTTTTATATTTATTTTCCCACACTCCATCCATCTTCTCAACCCTTTCTGTAGTTAATTCATTAGGCTACCTTAGGATACTTAGAATAAGTGACCCTAAACTCACCTCCTTTTAGGACTGCCAGATCTGTAGTCAGATCTGGAGGGACTACTAGAGATGGCTCCCTTGGAGCCGTAGATCACTTTTCCCTATGGGACAAACTCTTACTTATCAAAACTTGCTATAAATGGACCCCGTATCTTGCAGGTCTAGGATTTCTCAGTTGTGCTGATTCCATCTCCTATTTTACTTTGATTTTAAATTGCTTTTACCACCAACAAATAAAGTAAGCACATCTGGAAACCCAACAAGTTTGTGGCGTCGTTGCTGAGAAAAGATGATCTATTAGTAGCCCCTAGAGTATTTGTATTTTTAGTATTCTTTGTAGCTGTGAATAATTGATACTACTGATGTAATTTTGAATCTTTCTTGCCGATCTAGACAGCAGCAGAGAAGGACAATGGACTGCATTTGGAGATTAGCTACCTCTGCTTGCAAATTCTCTAACCTTTAAAACTCTGTCTATTTCTCTTACAATTTCCATGGCAGTATTTAGGATAGTTGTAAATTTGTGTTTTCTTAAATAGCTGTAAATTTGTTAGATAAATTCTTTGAGTCAAGTGCAATGTGCCTGCAAGGAGTTGTCCCTGTTGGTGGTGTGTTTGTATGCTAGGTAGGAGATCTCTTAGTCCTACTTTAGAGCCTTTCAACCCTAAGCTAGAAAGGGGTAGAAGACTTAGAAGGAACAGGCACACCATAGTAGAGCCCCCAATTGAATCTGAGACAGTAGCCATGGGTGAAGAACAACCCAAAACTCTCAAGGAGTTGAATGCTCCGGATGACTATAACTCTCCCTTTAGCATTAAGTTCCCTGATGTTCAGGGGAATTATGAAATTAAAACTTCTATCGTCCAGATGTTGCCCTCTTTCCATGGGCTTAGCAAGGAGGACCCTTACAAGCATATTGACCAATTTTTGGCCTTGTGCACCACATTCAATATCGCTGGTTTGGGACCTGAGGCTACTAGGCTCAGGCTCTTTCCCTTCTCTCTGAAGGATAGGGCTAGTAGCTGGCTGGCCACTCTTCCCAACAATGGCATCACATCTTTGAAAGACCTACAGACCAAGTTCCTGACAAAGTTATTCCCTGAGACCAAAACTAGCCAGTTGAGGAAGGAAATTCTTGCTTTTGCCCAAGCCCCAACTGAGGATTTTAACCAAGCCTGGGATAGGTTTAAGGAAATGCTCAAACAATGCCCCCACCACAAGATCCCAAACTGACAGCTTGTACAAAGCTTCTACAATGGGATTGATGAGAAAAATAGAGATATGGTTGATGCCTCTTGTGGTGGAACCTACATGCACAAGATTGCTGATGAGGCATGGGAATTGTTTAAAGTAATCAGTGAAAATACTTTTCAAATGCTATCCCTGACAATAACTAGTCAGGAGTCTGTGTCAAAAGTGGAGCCTGCTGCATTGACAAGAGGAAAAGTTTATGAGGTGTCTGGGAACAATGATCTGTAGCTGCAAATGGCAAACCTCTCTTTGAAGTTTGACAAGTTACTGACTGTGATGCAACCTAGAAGGACTGCTCATGTGGTGGAGGCATGTCTGATATGCCAGTCCCCATAGCACACAGTAGAGGAATGTCCATCTGCAGGGCAATATCCTGAATTGGTATTGGAACATGCTGCTGCTGCATAATCTTTTAGCCAACAACAATCTGGTGGCTACAACAGATAGCCATATGGATACCAGCACCAAAATGTTGGTTACCAATAGAGAGACCACCCAAATCTGAGGTGGAGGCAAGACAATTATTTACAGCCCCAACAAATGTTGGCCTTACCCCAAAGGCCACAGCAGCAGTTCAATCAGGGATATGCCCTTAAGTCTAATTTCCAACACCAGCAGCAGCCCCATCAGTAACAAAATCAATTGGTCTTACCCCAACCTCAGCCAAGAAATGCTTCCTTCGAGGACCAGGTCTTGACTTCATTGCAAAACCTGGGGTCCTTTGCTCAGACTGTGAATTCTCAGGGCCAGAGCATCCATGAAAAGGAAGAGTAGATAAGCAAAATTTCAAATAACTTGGCTGGGAGAGATGAGGGGAGGTTTCCCTGCCAGCCGGTTGCTAACCCCCAGGGTCAGTTTTTAATTGAAGAAGCCTCCTCAAGTTTTGAGGGAACCAATGCTGTCACTACCCTAAGGTCAGGCAGGTTGATAGACAACTAGGTGGGCAACAGACCAGCAGAGGTCATTTCCACAGATTATTCGAATGAGTGTGATGGGGATGTTGTTGGAACACAGAGCCAAGAATTACCTGCCACCCTGCAGCAGGAGAAAAATAAAGAGGCTGTGGTTGAGCCTCAGCAGGAAGAAAAATAAGAAAAAAGAAAAAAATAGAAGTTTAGTCATGGGCTAGTAGCTGAGGAACCAGTAGTACCTCAGCTGCCATTTCCTCAAGCTATGGGTGGTCCTGTCCATTTTGAGAAAGGGAATGCCCAGATGGAGGAAATGATGGAGACCTTCAGACAGGTGAAAATCAATTTGCCCCTGCTTGAGGCAATTAAACGGGTCCCAGCCTATGCAAAGTTCCTGAAAGACCTCTGTATCCAAAAGAGAAAAGCTCAAGGCCATGTGTCCAAAAGAGTCTTTGCAACTGATACAGTGAATTCTGTATTTAACATATCAATGCCTGAGAAGTTACAAGATCCAGGGATACCCACTATTCCCTGCATAATTGGAGACCACACAATAAGGAAGGCCCTTTTAGACCTTGGAGCCAGTGTTAACCTGCTGCCATAAAGTGTATATCTGCAGCTAGGTTTGGGGGAGCTAAAACCTACCCCCATTGTGCTAATGATGGCTGATAGATCTGAGAGGACACCTATGGGAATGATTGAGGATGTCTTGGTAGGGGTAGAGAAATTCTTTTACCCTGCTGACTTCCTTGTTTTGGACATGGGCTGCAGCAAAAGTACTAATCCCATACCTGTTATCTTGGGCAGGCCATTCTTGGCCACTGCCAATGCATGCATTCAGTGCAGGTATGGAGTCATGGAGGTAACTTTCAGACATATGAAAGTTGAGCTGAATTTGTACAACAGTGCAAAGTACCCTCAAGAGGACAATGAGGAGAGCTTTGCCGTGGATGTACTAGAAGAAATCGTGGATGAAGAATTGCCCACTCTGCTGGAGTGGAGCAACACTGTCAGGAATTTAGTTAAAGTCTGGGATATGGTGGAGGTAGAAAGCCCAGCTGTGATAACAGAAGATATGACTGCGTTGAAGTCTTCTGTGGGCTCAGTGCAGCATTCCATTTGGAAACCTACATTGCTACCTCTTTCTCCAACCACCAATGCACCAATTTTGCCATCCACCCAACAAGACCCTGATCTGGAACTCAAGAAGCTTCCAGAAGTATTAAAATATGTCTTCCTTGAGAAAGGTGATAAGCTTCCTGTGATTATCTCCTCCTCTCTTACCAATGAACAGGAAGAGGAATTACTAACAGTTTTGAGGAAGCACAAAAGGGCAATTGGTTGGACCATTGCAGATCTGAGAGAAATAGATGCATCAATCTGCATGCACAGGATTCATCTTGAGAAGGGATCACTACCCTCCTGAGAAATGCAGAGGAAGTTAAATCCTCACATGCAGGAAGTGGTCCTCAAGGAGATCATTAAATTGCTAGATGCAGGGATGATTTACCCCATCTCTGATTCTAACTGGGTGGCACCTATTGTTGCTGCTCTAAGTGTGCATGATTTATTTGCATGTTGAAAACCTACTTCCGAATGATGAATGCTACTGAATTTGGAAAATTAAAACGAATAAGGAAATATCAACATAGAGAGAAGTTAATTAGCCTGCAAGATCAGGGCCAATTGTAGCAAGTTTTAAATGTAAGTGAGTAAAAGATCGTCCACAGGAAATTTATTTAAAATGTAAGATAAACCTCCAGATCTGAGCTATCAGATCTAGCCTCTGATCCTATCTACAGAGCAAATAAGATGGGAGGTTGAATTTGTCACATTAACTAAATGATAAAAGTAAAATTAAAACTAAGTGATCCAGATCTGAGTTGGGGAGATTTTGATGTACATTAATAAGAATGGAGAAATAATATCTAACTTTGATTTGGTCCTTGATGCAAAAATGAGAATAAATGTGAATCAAATGAGATGTGATCCAATCTTCATCTGGCTACAAGCACAGATGCAAGAGAAAGTAATCTAACTCAAGGGTTAGAGTTAAACTTTTGGTTATGGTCTGTCCACTTCAATGGCCACAGACCATCCAATAGTCTTTAATCTGAACCCTTAATTCAGAATGAGAAACACCACTACAAATGTTGTGAGAGATTAGGTTACAAATACAAATTCTCACAGGGAAAATGAATTAAGAGAAATTGCTTAAAAAATAGTAAATCTAAAGGAGTCTAGTGCAATAAGGAGATCACAGGGAACCCTCAACACGAATCCAATTGAGAACGTACGGTTCACAGCAACCTTTTCAAATTCACCATTACAATTACAGAGTACAGCTTAAACAGCTCTCGGATTTATAGTCTTGAATACAATTCTCTTTTGAATTACAGAAGTATCTCACAGCTCTCAATTACAACTAAAGGCTAGGCTATTACAGGAGTTTCAGACAAGCTATCTGAATTGGAAATGAGGCAATAGAAATGAAACTCGAAATCTGGATCCCCAAATTGGGCAAATGGTTCATCTATTTATAGTTTCCCCCAAGTCTACCTCAGATGTGTATCGACCAATCAGAATTGGTTAGATCTGTATCAACCAATGGGAGTCGAGCACAAGGATCTAGATCTGTTTTAGCCAATCAGAACTGCTTGATTTGGTTCAGCCAATCAGATGACAGAAGCGTCAATTCTGTTATGTATTTCAAAAAATCTGTTAGCACTTCTAGAAGTTCCCGCCAATTGATTTCATCTTCGGGTGCTCACATGGGGTGGAATATGCCTTTGGTTCATGCTCAGAATCTTCCAGAATATCCCTGGGTTTTTAAATGCATTGGGGCGCATACAAAAGATTACTAAATTACCCTTACAGATGCTAGGAATCTTCATAATACCATTTCGCATAGTTTGGGGAACTTTTCACAAGGTACTGTGACTTCCGAAGCTCTTTTCACACAGTTCTGGTGCTGTTCGTAAGGAGTTCTCTTCTTTTCGAATAGGTCAGAAATCCTTTCGAAGAGTTCAGGTGCTCTTCGAAAACTAAGCCTGGAGCTTTTAGTTCTTTTCGCAAAGTTCAGGTTCTTTTCGAAATGTTCAGATTCTTTTCGAAAAGCACTCTGTAATGCATTCTTCTGTTCGAATAGCTCCACACCTCTTTCCAGGTTACGACCAGGCCTTTGTCCTCTTTAGTTTAGGCATTTTGACAGCTCGTGAGGTTGTCCCTTCTCTTTCTTCCTTTGGATCAACATGGATCATCATCTTTTTGGCACTTTTAGGCTGCTTTCATGGTTAAGCCTGTCTTTATTGTTAGCTGTAATACAAGCACTTAAAACACTTATTTAGTTCACTCAAAGGTCTATCAAGGCCCAGGTTAAAGGGTAGAAAATGGTATTTTCTAGTTCTCAACACACCCCAAAACCTAAGCTTTGCTAGTCCCTGAGCAAAGACAAAATTGAAAATAGAATAAAAAGCCACTTTTGTAGGGAACACAGTTGCATTTAGCATATGCAACAAGCCTTTTAAACCCCTAGGTGATCCCCAGTGGAGGAGTGAAGTCTCCTGAGTGTTTTCAGTGAAGGTACCCACAAACTTCTTATCAATGCGCTCAACTTTTATCCAGTCAGGTTATTCACACCTACATCAGTCAAGCTGTAAAAAGATATTCAAGAAAACATTAGTTTAAAACTAAAATTCAGCTGTGATTCCTTTTACCATTCACTCAGTTGGTGTCAAAAAGTTTTTATAAGAAAAATTAATGAAAAGCTTGCCTTCTATTTGAAAATTCAGTTTTGATGTTACCCCAAATAATTTGATTTCAAACTCAACTCTCACTAGGGTTTTCACTCACCATGCAAATATGAGGGTTGTACTATTTCACACAGCTCAAGAGCAATTACGGTCCTCAAATAGGACTGTAAGTAAGAGCATAGGCATTGCTTTTCAGTTCTGAATCAACTGCTCTTTTCTCCATAGATTACACATATCCTTATCTCCATGTGACAGCTCAATCCATCATTGATCAATAAGGACCTTGACTTGGGTGGTACTGTGGCTTATGAGTGAACTTTATCAAGAATAAAGAGGTGGAATGGAATTCAAAATTGAGAGGTCAGTCAAGGTAAGGAAGTGGTAGACACATCTTCTTTATTTCAGCCCAATTTCATCTTCTTCTTTGAATTTTTAGAGCCAAAGTGGCCATCTTTTTCTCTTTCTTTTTTCAAATTCCCAATTAAATGACTTTTTCTGACTTTTTTTTTTTTTTTTTTTTTCAAAGCACATTGACTGGAGTGCCACATTTCTTTTGTTGATACATCATTGCCTTCAATTATTTTTCTTCTTCTTTTACCAAACTATTACCCAACTCTCCTTTCTTCAGCTTCCTTTCCTTTACCTTCTGAAGTTTCAGAGTGAGGGTTAAGCTCGATGAGGTTGATTAGGTTGGTTGATGAGGTTACAAGGAAATCTTGGATTTATAAAGCTCAACTGGTGTCTATCAAAGGCATTTTCAAAAGGTGGGGCTTTTTGAAGTTCAAACTGTCCAAAAGGAGGCCTGCCTTGCATCATGTCTTTAATATCATGATTGCTGTCAAGTTATTTCAATTTGAATATGTGTAACTTCTAGTGATAGTAAGCAGGTTCAGCAGTCCCTAGAGCAGAAAAAATTGCCAATTCATATCTCCAAAGAATACATTCCTGGCCCAAGTCTCACTGGGTGTAGTTTGTTATCAAATTCCTGAGGTATATCATCATTGTTTTCTCTCTTTTTAGGTTTACTAAAACATCAATTTTATTTTGAAAATTTTTTTACATTCACTTCATGAAGGTATTGGAATTACTCTAAAAATTAGTTTTTTTTTTAAATTTAACTTCCTCATTTTTCAAAACAACAGGTGTGAAATTACTTTATCTTCAAAAATTTTGCTGTGATCATAAGCAGCATTGATTTTAACTAAACTATTGGTAATTCTACTACATCACCCCCAAACCAAAGATGAGCAGTGACCTCACTAGTCCGAAATACATTAACAAAGAAACAATCAAACAAAAAGCATAATGTCAGAGAAGAAAGAAAAGGAATGCACAGTAATTACTAATGACCAAAATTTTAACAGAAAACCAGAGGTACATATCACAGACCCACAAAACAAACATGTACAATGTAATCTAATAACTGGGGTCAAAATCTGTATCATAAGTTGGTTCAATGGGATCGAATCGAGTCCGTCGGCGAACTAGAATCGATGTTAGAGTGAACTCGATTTAGCCTTCTCTGGATTGTGTTTTACTTTCGGTGTATTCCTCGATTTGATCTTTTGGTGAGGCCAATATACTTTTCAAGTCTAGTAGCCTCAATTTTATTCAGGCTTGCAACATGGTGACCTTGTGCTGCTCACTCCTAACCATCTAAAAAGTTTGACCCAGCAAGTCCTGCATCTTTTCTCTCTCAAATTTCATGAACAACTCCAATTTCTGAATCTGGTCTTCATAAGGGGAATGTAAGCCTGCAGATCAGCTAACCCCTTGAGTACATCGCGACAGATATAAGGGTTCTCTTCCATAGCCCTTTTGAGAGTGGCAAATCTGGGAATGGGAATGGAGTGGTAGGGGACCAAAGGTATGCCAGCAGTGGGAGCAGAGGAGTCCAAAAGTATGACCTCAGGGTCTGTTTGGGTGGCTTGAGCAGCGACATTAAGGATGGGTGTAGGTGTATCCAAAGGTAGTGCCTCAGGTTCAAATTGGGTAGCATGATCAGACACAGTGGGGATGGGTGAATCTAAAACTATTACCTCTGGATCAGTTTGGGTAGCATGGTCAGCAATAGCAGATACAGTGGCTAAGGTGGTTGTTTGGGATGTGGAGGCTAAGGTTTGGAGAAGGGAATTTGTCACAGACTGATTGTCTGTGTTGATCTGTAGTTGGGCTTGGATGGATTGGAGAAAGGTAAATATTTGGCTAATTGATTTAGGTGTGGGTGTGGTATGCGAGTAGTGGTAAAATTGAAGTAGATGGTTGAGGTGCAATGGGTGAAATGGTTGTAAAGGAAGTAGCCAAATGGGTGAAATGAGGAGGGTCATAGGGATTCAAGCCCAATATTCTCCAAGATAGATCCCATCAGTGATGAATAGGCCTCTGTAGTGACTATCTCAGGTTCAGGGGTATGAGTTATTTCAGGTGTATGAGTTGAATGGGCAGGTGATCCTGAGAAACTTTGGAGAAGAGGAGTGCTAGGAGATTGTTCAACAAAATCTGGGGCTAAATCTAGGACATTGTTAGGAGAAATTGGTGGTGTGAGTATGGCTGGAGTGGTTGGTATAGAGGGGGAGTCTGCAATTGGGATTATGTTGGTTATGGGAGATGGGACTGCTGGAATGGGTGAGGGAATAGGAGTTGTGCTAGGTGAAGTGGGTAAGATGATAACTTCTTCAACAATGGGTGCAGCTGAAGAGCTGGTCACCACAGGAAGGGCAACTTGTTCAATGTCAGCTGCAGTTGAAATAGGTGCAGCTAAAGAGCTGGTCACCTCAGGGTTTGGTAAAGCAGATTCTTGGGCAGCTGCAGGGGCTGGTTCAGGTATGGCAGGTTTAATGGTAGCTGCAGGGGCTGGCTCTGCTTCCTCCTTCATTCTATTTAACATGGTTTGGCTTGTAGTCCAAGCCTTTTTCCCAAAAGCATGAGGAGATATAACTTCAAATGGCTCTTGCTCATCAATGTCAAATTTGGCTCTTAGTAGGGCTGTGATCAACCTACCAAATGGTCTTCCAGCTAACTTCTGCTCCTTTTTCAGCTTAGTACTAATATCAGCCATGGCTTCAAAAATCAACATAGGGGCATTGAAGAATTGCCCCTTAGAGAAATGAAAAAGAGCCTCTAAAATTGGTGTCCTTCTTTCCTGGTTGTGCCCAGTGACATAAAAACATCCCCTCAAAATAGAATCCATCAGCAAAAATTGAGGTGCTAAGTCTCTCCTCATGATGGATTGTCCAGTTCGAATTATGCCTTGGGTTAAATGTGCAGCCATCTCTCTAAAAGAGGCTATTTCTTGTGTGGCCAACGGACCAGCAGGATCATATTGAAATGGTATCCCCAAAGCATTTCCAATGTCTTCATAAGTGACAGTTAAATCGCAATCATCAATGAAAATTACAAGAGTAGGGACATCAGCATCCTTCTCTATCACTTTTACCAAATTTTGGTACCATAATCTCACCATTCGCGGATAAATTTTCTCTGGAAGAGGGGTTAGGATATTGCTCAGTGAGGCATCCCTAATATATTTCAAAGATAACTGACATTCAGGTTTGTTGTAGAAAAAGGTCTCATCAACAATAAACTCTGGGATCAGCTTCTGAGCTTCAATGAATGGGTTTGGCAATACCAAATGCAAAGGCAGAGGAGGAAGCTCAGGCTCAGGACTAGCAGCAGTTATGGGGGGTGGGTTCCTCATATCTAACCTTCTTTCCTTTCTCAATCCTGTCAGCTTTATCCATCGATAGTTTCCTTTTAGCTGAGGTTTTTGCTTTTCCTTTTGGGGCGGATTTGCTAATTTTCTTAGCAGAAGATTTTGGGAACATTGCAGCCAATGATTTTTCAGCTTTCCCCATTTAAACCTTTGTTTGAATCTCCCACAATGAATGCTGATACCAAATTAAACTTTGCAAAGCACAAACAGAGGAAACGTATAGAAAAATACCGAAACCTAGGGTTTTGTTTGAACTTATTGATCGCTTGATGAAGTCCACCAGAATCAGAAGCAAAAAGTCCCTCTCTTCAAGTGCAATCCGTCGAACAAATATGAAGAAAATTGGGGCTGAATTCTAAAAACACGCAAGGAAGGAAAGAAAAAGGGTTTTCTGTGAAATAGGACGCTCTGAGAAGGCTTTCGAATATGAAACCCTTGCTTCGAAAGGGTTTAAATATGCTCAAAATGATATTCACAAAGTATCTTTGAAGTTTTCGAAAAGTTTAAAACAGTTCTTTTTACAAAAGAGAATGGCATCAGTACCATTCGAAAAGCAAATAGCTTCAGAACCAACTTTTCGAAAAGCAAAAGGCTTCAGAAACAACTATTCGAAAAGCAAAACATTCTTTTCGAGTAGTTAGTTACAGATCCAGATCCTTTTCGAAAAGAAAATTAAACTTTTCGAAATGTATTTTTTTCTTTTGCGAATTAATTTTTCACATATTATAACTTTTCGAATTGAGTGTAAACATGACTAAAAACAGAGAAGAATAAACTATGCAAAAACTACAAAATAAACATGAGTAGAATACATATGATACAGTTGTTTAACATCATATTTGTGGAGGCTCTTGATGGTAGATGGTCAGCACAGGCTCCAGGGTATTTTCAACGCATTTGAGCCTCTGCCCATTTACTTTCAAGGTTCTCCCATCACTTGGGTCCAAAATTTCAACAGCCCCAGAAGGAGATGCATGAATGACAGTATATGGCCCTTCCCATCTGGATCTCAACTTTCCAGGAAAGAACTTAAGTTTTGAGTTGAATAACCATACCTTGGAACCAGCTATGAACTCTTTTCTCAGCAAATTTTTGTCATAGAAAACCTTAACTTTTTCTTTGTAAGATCTTGCATTACTGTATGCATCCAACTCAGCAAGCTGCAGTTTCTTGTGATTACCAGCAGTAGTAAGATCCATGTTCAAGGTTTTAATAGCCCAAAAGGCTTTATATTCTAACTCCACTGGTAAATGGCATGCTTTGCCATAGACCAATCTGAACGGGGACATGCCAATTGGGGTTTTATAGGCTGTCCTATATGCCCATAATGCATCATTCAGCTTAAAGGACCAATCCTTTCTGTCCTTCTTCACAGTCTTTTCCAGTATATGTTTGATTTCTCTATTGGAAATCTCCACTTGCCCACTGGTCTGTGGATGATATGCAGTAGCTACTCTATGAGTCACAGAGTAAAAGGTTCAAAATGCTTATTACAAATATGGCTTCCCCCATCACTGATAATAGCTCTGGGGGAACCAAACCTGGAAAAAATGTTGTCTTTTAAAATTTTCAAGACAACTCTATGATCATTGGTTTTAGTAGCTGTGGCTTCAACCCATTTGGATACATAATCCACAGCTACTAAGATTAAATTACAACCATTTGAAGGAGTAAAAGGTTCCATAAAATCTATCCCCCAAATATCAAATAATTCTACAACCAAAATGGGCTGTAAAGGCATTGAGTTTCTCTTGGAAATGCTGCCCAATTTCTGCGATTCAAGACTTACTGAGTCTTTGCAGTGCATCTTTGAAAAGTGTAGGCCAATAAAATCCACACTGCAAAACCTTTGCAGCAGTTTTGTTTCCACTAAAATGGCTTCCACAGGCCTGTTCATGACACATGGAAAGTATGCTATGAAAGTCTTCTTCAGGGACACATCTTCTAATTATTTGGTTTGCACAAATCTTGAACAGATAAGGATCCTCCCAAATAAAATGTTTAACCTTTGAGAAGAAAAGATCTTTATCCATTTTATTCCAGTGTTGAGGAGTTCTTCCAATTGCCAAAAAGTTGATTATATTTGCAAACCAAGGGGTGTGTACACTGATAGCAAAAAGTTGCTCATCAGGGAAAGATTCATTAATAGGCAGCCTATCAATCTCAGCAGTTAGAATTCTAGACAGGTGGTCAGCCACCACATTTTCCACACTCTTTTTATCTTTAGTCTGCAAATCAAATTCCTGTAATAGGAGGATCCACCTGATTAATCTTGGTTTGGTATCCTTCTTAGACAGAAGGTATTTCAAGGCTGAGTGGTCAGTGAACACCACTATTTGTGAACCCAAAATATATGACCTAAATTTCTCCAAAGCAAAAATAATTGCCCGCAGCTCCTTCTCAGTTGTTGTGTAATTGAGCTGTGCATCAATCATTGATCTACTGACATAAGCTATGACATGAGGCAGCTTATCCTTTCTCTGCCCAAGAACAGCTCTCAAAGCATAGTCTGATGCATCACACATCAGCTCAAAAGGCAGTGAATAGTCCGAGAGTAGTAATATTGAGCTGAAATCAAACAATTTTTTAAGAATTCAAATGCCTTCAAGCATTCATTGTTGAAAACAAAAGGGACATCTTGGCACAATTTGACAAAGGGGCTTGAATATTTTACTGAAGTCCTTAATGAACCTTCTGTAAAATCCAGCATGTCCCAGAAAACTTCTGATTTGCTTAACAGTTTTAGGAGGTGGAAAATGTGCAATTAAATCAATTTTTGTTCTGTCCACCTCAATGCCCTTGTGGGAGACAACATGGCCAAGGACAATGCCTTGGGTGACCATGAAATGGCTCTTCTCCTAGCTCAAAACTAGATTGGTTTCTTCACATCTCTGTAACACCAAGTTGAGATGATGTAAACACTGGGCAAAACTGTCTCCATATATTGAAAAATCATCCATAAAAATCTCCATAAATTGGTCAATCATATCAGAGAAAATGAAGTACATGCATCTTTGAAAGGTAGCAGGAGCATTACAAAGACCAAAAGGCATTCTTCTATAGGCAAAAGTGCCAAAAGGGCAAGTGAATGTGGTCTTTTCCGGATCTTGTGGATACACAGGAATCTGGTTGTAACCAGAGTAACCATCAAGAAAACAATAATAAGCTTTTCCTACTAGCTTATCTAAAATTTGATCAATGAATGGAAGAGGGAAATGGTCTTTTCTGGTCATTGTGTTTAGTTTTCTATAATCAATACAGACCCTCCAACCAGTTGTTTGTCTGGTTGACATAAGCTCACTAGAATCTGAGGTTACAACAGTGATCCCAGATTTCTTAGGTACCACCTGTGTAGGTGCCACTCAAGCTGAATCTGAAATGGGGTAAATGACCCCTGCATCCAACAACTTAACAACCTCTTTCATGACCACTTCTTGCATATGAGGATTCAGCCTCCTTTGCATTTCCCTAGAAGGCTTTGCATCTTCCTCCAAATGAATTTTATGCATGCAAATAGCTGGACTGATTCCTCCCAAATCAGCAATAGTCCAGCCAATTGCCCTCTTATGTTGTTTCAATACAATCAACAACTCTTCCTCCTGCTCCTCAATGAGGGAGGAAGAAATAATCACAGGCAGTATTTATGGTCTCCTAAAAACACATATTTCAAATTTTCTGACAATTGTTTCAGCTCTACATCAGGTGGACTGAGAACAGAAGGTAACAAAGGTACCTTGGCTGTTTGTGGAAGGGAAAGAATAGCAGGTTTCCATGAAGAGAACCTTGCTGATTGATCATGAGTTCCTTGCACAGCGTTTACTTCCTCAGACTTTGAGGTACAAAATGTTTCTTCCTCAGCATTTATCCAAGCATCTTTAAAATCTGTGGTTAAATCTTCACACTGCAAAAACTGTGGTAAAGTTTCTTCTACCAGTTCATTCAACAAATCAATAAGAAAACATTCCTCAGAAATGAATTGAGGCTGTGTAACTGCATTGTAGACATTTAACTTTACCTTCATATTTCTAAAAGACACTTTCATAATACCAGATCTGCATTGAATGCAAGCATTGGTCAGAGCAGAATGGTCTCCCAAAATGACAGGATGGAAGTTTTACTTTTATAGGTTCCATGTCCAATACCAAAGAAATCAAATAGGTAGAAAAACTTATCTACTCCTACCAACACATCCTCAATCATCCCAACTGGCTTTCTCTCAGATCTGTCTGCTAGTTGTAACACCACATGGGTGGGTTTTAACTCTCCCAAACCTAGTTTCTCATATACAGAATATGGAAGCAGGTTGACACTAGCACCCAAATCAAATAAAGCCTTTTCAATGGTATGTTCTCCAATAATGCAAGGGATTGTGGGGATTCCAGGATCTTGAAATTTAGGAGGTGTGGTAATGGACAAAACCTGATTAACTCTTTCCACAGCAAAGACTTTCTTGGATAACTGTATCCTATATTGTCTTTTGTGAGTGCAAATATCTTTCAAAATTTTTGCATATGCTGGGATTTGTTTGATTGCATCAAGAAAAGGTAGATTTATCTTGACTTGCTTGAAAGTCTCTATCATTTCATCTATTTTTGTGTTCCCTTTCCCAAAAAGGGATGCAGATTTCATGGCGTGGGGAAATGGTAAATGAGGAACTAGTCCTTCATTTACAGCTTTAGAATCATTATCAGAATCTTTTTTGTTTTTCTGTTTTTCATTTTTTTTATTTTTCCGAGGTACATCAACACCCCCAATGCTAACATCATACTACTCCTGCTGCATATCTCTAGCAGTTTCCTCAATTTTTTCTTCTTCCTTTTCAGTACCCACATTGTTATTTACAATTCTTCCACTTCTCAAAGTAGTGACAGCTTTTACTTCTTCATGTGAAACAGAAACCTCTCCAACCATGAACTGTCCTTTGGGATTGTTCACAGGTTGGCTGGGTAACCTGCCTTCCTCTCTTTTGGCCAAAGTATTTGAAAGTTGACCCAATGTTTCTTCAATCTTCTTTATGCTCTGACTGTGAAAGTTTACAGTCTGAGTTAAAGACCCTAAATTCTGGAGTGAATTTAGAACTTGGTCTTCAAAAGAAGGGGATCTGGAAGGGGTTGGAACTGGAGTAGATTGTTGTCCAGGTTGTTGTGGAATGGGCTGCAGAAAATTTGGCTTGGTATAAAAATTCTGCTGATAAGGCTGAGCAGTTTTGAAAGGTAATTGGTTCTTTGGTTGCGGCTGCTGTTGTGATTGATAATTGCCCTGGCTCCACCTTAAATTGGGGTGCCCTCTCCATGCATCATTCCATCCCAAATGATTGGGCAGCATGCGCTTGCTCCACCACCAAATCTGGGAACTGTGGTGCAGCTGGACATTGATCAAGTGAATGCGTAGGGGACTGACATATCAGATATGCCTCCTCTACTCTTGCAACCATTGGATTTTTAAGTGAGTCCATCAATCTATCAAACTTCATGGTTAAATTATCCATCTTCCTTTCCAACTCATTCACCTCATAAATTTTTCCTTTGGTGGTTTGCTGATTGTTCAACCTAGCAGGATTCTCAATGTCTCTTGACAAAGATTCCTGTTGAGTTAAATTTTCACCAATTACTTCAAATAAATCCCAGACCTCCACAACTGTTTTTTGTAAGTAGGTGCCTCCACAGGGAGTATCTACCATATTCTTGCCCTTTTGATCAATTCCTTGAACAAGCTGCCATCGGGGAATTTGATGATGAGGACATTGCCTTAAAAGTTCTTTAAACCTTTCCCATGCTTCATGGAAAGTTTCAGTTGAGTGTTGTGAAAAGGAAATAATATTTTGTCTCAACTGGCTGGTCTTAGACATAGGGAAGTATTTGGCTAAAAATTGACACTGCAAATCATTCCAAGAAGTGATACTATTTGGTTAACATAGATAACCATGCTCTAGCTTTGTCCTTTAATGAAAAGGAAAGAGCCTAAGCTTGGTTGCCTCGGACCCAAGTCACTATGTTGAATGTGGTACAAAGAGACAGGAACTCATCCACATGCTTGTATGGATCTTCCTTACTTAAACCATGGAAGGAAGGAAGCATCTGGATAGTTGATGATTTGATCTCATAATTTCCTTGAATGCAAAATGGAGAATTATATGCACCAGGTGCAAAGTAATCCCTCAAAAGTCTAGGTTCTTCACCCATAGTAGTAGTCTCAGCAGAATTCTGTGATGTTTGTCTAGTTCTTAGTAGTATTTCAACTTCTAAATTCAGAGGGACAATCTCAGGATTGAGAGTCCTCCTACCAAACATACAACACAGAAACAAAGAATCAAATTATGCACAACAAACCTTTAGTATTCCTTTCAAAGTATGTTCCACGCTCAAAGTGTATATGAATAACTGCACAGATTTAAACAATAGAACAGTTAGCACTGATGCAATAATAAAATAAAAACTTAGGTCTACCAATTTTAAAATAAATTCTCCGGCAACGGCGCCAAAAACTTGTTGCTGCTCTAAGTGTGCATGATTTATTTGTATGTTGAAAACATACTTGCGAATGATGAATGCTACTGAATTTGGAAAATTAGAACAAATAAGGAAATATCAGCACAGAGAGAAGTTAATTAGCCTGCAAGATCAGGGCCAATTGTAGCAAGTTTTAAATGTAAGTCAGTAAAAGATCGTCCACAGGAAATTTATTTAAAATGTAAGATAAACCTCCAGATCTGGCCTCTGATCCTATCTACAGAGCAAATAAGATGGGAGGTTGAATTTATCACATTAACTAAATGATAAAAGTAAAATTAAAACTAAGTGATCCAGATCTAAGTTGGGGAGATTTTGATGTACATTAATAAGAATGGAGAAATAATATCTAACTTTGATTTGGTCCTTGATGCAAAAATGAGGATAAATGTAGATCAAATGAGATGTGATCCAATCTTCATCTGGCTACAAGCACAGATGCAAGAGAAAGTAATCTAACTCAAGGGTTAGAGTTAAACTTATGGTTATGGTCTGTCCACTTCAATGGCCACAGACCATCCAATAGTCTTTAATCTGAACCCTTAATTCAGAACGAGAAACACCACTATAAATGATGTGAGAGATTAGGTTACAAACACAAATTCTCACAGGGATAATGAATTAAGGGAAATTGCTTAAAAAACAGTAAATCTAAAGGAGTCTAGTGCAATAAGGAGTTCACAGGGAACCCTCAACACGAATCCAATTAAGAACGTATGGTTCACAGCAACCTTTTCAAATTCACCATTACAATTACAGAGCACAGCTTAAACAGCTCTCGGATTTGTAGTCTTGAATACAATTCTCTTCAATTACAACTAAAGGCTAGGCTATTACAGGAGTTTCAGACAAGCTATCTGAATTGGAAATGAGGCAATAGAAATGAAACTCGAAATCTGGATCCCCAAATTGGGCAAATGGTTCATCTATTTATAGTTTCCCCCAAGTCTACCTCAGATGTGTATCGACCAATCAGAATTGGTTATATCTGTATCAACCAATGGGAGTCGAGCACAAGGATCTAGATCTATTTTAGCCAATCAATTGTCAATCTTGATTTGGTTCACCAATTAGATCAGATCAATTATGTATTTCAAAAAATCTGTTAGCACTTCTAGAAGTTCCCGCCAATTGATTTCATCTTCGGGTGCTCACATGGGGTGGAATATGCCTTTGGTTCATGCTCAGAATCTTCCAGAATATCCCTGGGTTTTTAAATGCATTGGGGCGCATACAAAAGATTACTGAATTACCCTTACAGATGCTAGGAATCTTCATAATACCATTTCGCATAGTTTGGGGAACTTTTCGCAAGGTATTGTGACTTCTGAAGCTCTTTTCACACAGTTCTGGTGCTGTTCGCAAGGAGTTCTCTTCTTTTCGAATAGGTCAGAAACCCTTTCGAAGAGTTCAGGTGCTCTTCGAAAACTAAGCCTGGAGCTTTTAGTTCTTTTCGCAAAGTTCAGGTTCTTTTCAAAATGTTCAGATTCCTTTCGAAAAGCACTCTGTAATGCATTCTTCTGTTCGAATAGCTCCACACCTCTTTCCAGGTTACAACCAGGCCTTTGTCCTCTTTAGTTTAGGCATTTTGACAGCTCGTGAGGTTGTCCCTTCTCTTTCTTCCTTTGGATCAACATGGATCATCATCTTTTTGGCACTTTTAGGCTGCTTTCATGGTTAAGCCTGTCTTTATTGTTAGCTGTAACACAAGCACTTAAAACACTTATTTAGTTCACTCAAAGGTCTATCAAGGCCCAGGTTAAAGGGTAGAAAATGGTATTTTCTAGTTCTCAAGGCCTATCCAAGTGGTGCCCAAGAAATCTGGCATAACAGTTATTAAAACTGAATCTAGAGAGTTTAGACTATCAAGGAGACCACTAGCTGGAGAGTTTGCATTGATTATAGAAAGCTCAACTCTAAGACCAGAAAGGACCACTTTCCTCTCCCCTTTATTGATCAAATTTTGGACAAATTGGCTGGAAAAGCTTTTTACTATTTTCTTGATGGGTACTCAGGGTACAACCAGATCCCTGTGCATCCTCAAGACCAAGAGAAAACCACCTTTACCTGTCCTTTTGACACCTTTGCTTATAGAAGGATGCCTTTTGAAAAGTGTAATGCGCCAGCCACTTTTCAGAGGTGTATGTATGCCATATTCTCTGATATGATTGACTAGTTTTTGGAGATTTTTATGGATGATTTTTCTGTCTTGGGGACAGTTTTGGCCAGTGTCTACAACACCTCAGCCTAGTTTTGCAAAGATGTGAGGAGACCAATCTGGTCTTAAGCTGGGAAGAGAGCCACTTCATGGTAACACAAGGCATTGTGTTGGGTCATGTAGTCTCTAAAGAAGGGCTTGAGGTAGAGAAGGCCAAAGTTGACCTCATTTCCAATCTGCCCCCTCCAAAAATAGTCAAACAAATCAGATCTTTCCTTGGGCATGCAGGATTCTACAGGAGGTTAATTAAGGACTTCAGCAAAATTGCTAAGTCATTGTGCCACCTGCTCTGCCAGGATGTGCCTTTCTACTTCTCGACTGAATGTCTAAAGGCTTTTGAGACTTTGAAACTCTGCCTTACCTCTGCCCCTGTACTCCAGACACCAGACTATACCCTGCCCTTTGAATTAATGTGTGATGCATCAAATTTGGAAATAGGTGCTGTCTTGGGCCAAAGAAAGGATAAGCTGCCTGTGGTCATTGCTTATGTCAGCAAGTCACTTGCTGAAGCTCAGCTGAAGTATACCACAACTGAGAAAGAGCTTCTGGCAGTGGTGTATGTTGTTGACAAGTTTAGATCCTACTTGCTGGGATCTAAAACTGTAATCTTCACTGACCACTCAGCATTGAAGTACCTACTGTCCAAGAAAGATGCTAAGCCCAGGCTGAATAAATGGATACTCCTACTGCTGGAGTTTGACATCGAAATCAAGGACAAAAAGGGTGTGGAAAATGTGGTGGCTGACCACTTGTCCAGAATTGTGTTGGAGAAGTGTCTTGATGGTCCAACAAATGATGCCTTCCCGGATGAGCAATTATTTGCAATCCAATCCTTGGCCCCCTGGTTTGCACACATTATGAATTATCTTGTTATAGGAACCATTTAAAAGATGCATATACACACAACAAGGCAAGTGAGAGATGTTAAAAATTAGGAGGGTTGTCCAAAAGAAATTCAATGCCTTTCCAGCCCATCCTTGTTGTAGAACTGTTTGATGTATTGGGTATAGACTTCATGGGCCCTTTTCCTCCTTCTAATGGTTACCATTTCATCTTAGTGGCAGTGGATTATGTTTTCAAATGGGTAGAAGCCATTTCCCCAAGAACCAATGACAACCAGGTGGTCCTCAAATTTGTAAGGTAGAATATTTTCTCAAGATTTGGAGCCCCTAGAGCTATTATCAGTGATGGGGGTAGCCATTTCTACAACAGGAATTTCAAAAGCTTGCTCAAGAAATATTCTGTGACCCGTAGGATTGCTGCTCCCTACCACCCACAGACAAGTGGGCAAGTTGAAATTTCCAACAGGGAGATCAAGCACATCCTTGAGAAAACAGTAAGGACTAACAGGAGAGATTGGGCTAATAAGCTGATTGATGAACTGTGGGCTTATAGGACTGCCCATAAGACTCCAATTGGAATGTCCCCATTCAGACTGGTCTATGGCAAGGCTTGCCATCTTCCAGTAGAGTTAGAACACAAGGCCTATTGGGTCATTAAAAACTTAAATATGAACCTAACTTCTGCTAGTCATCACAGGTCCCTGCAGCTGTCTAAATTGGACGAGCTAAGGATGGATGCCTACGCCAATGCCAGGATCTACAAGGAACGGTCTAAAGCTTTCTTTGACAAGGGCTTACTGAGAAAAAGCTTCGTACCTGGTGGCAAGGTTTGGTTATTTAACTCTAAACTAAAATTCTTTCCTGGCAAACTAAAATCCCGATGGGAAGGTCCCCATATTGTCTTAACTGTGTCCCCATCTGGTGCTGTGGAAGTCAAGGATCCCAGATCTGGGAGGACCTTGAAAGTGAATGGTCAGAGGCTTAAGCCTTGTCTCGAAAAACCGGCCGACCCTATGAACACTATTCATTTTCAAGGGACCCCTTCATCTACCTGTCCCACAGTTGTGTCCTTGTTGTACTATACTACTTTCGTTTCTTCAATAGTTTTTAGGAAATTGTAGTGTCTCGATGGGGTCTAAGTCTGTTGGGTTTGATAGAGTTTATGTGGGGTTGGTATGATTACTTCTTCTTCTGCGATTTGCTGATTTTTGAATTGAATGCATACTGTTTGAATATTTTTGATGAGTATGCTGCACTGCATGAATTGCTCCCTGTTTGGTACTACGCCCTCGCGCATTCCAAATTGAGATTTGGGAAAGCTCTCGCGCAATTCACATAGAGTATTTATTACGCCGTCGCGAGCTTCAACAAATGCTGCAGAGCCTCTCGCGCATTGCAAGCTGCAGCATCCATCATCGCGAGATTCCGTTCCTATCTCGCGATCCCCTTGACCAGCTGCGCGAGTTTCATGCATTTGTCATTTCCCATGCTGATTGCTGTAACTTTTTACTTCCCAACTCACTCTCAATTAATTGTAGCAACTTGGATATTATTACACCGATTCATCTTCCACCATCCTCGTCTTTATATACACAGGGAGTCCCTTTCATATTCATCTCATCCTTTCTCCTCTCACCCTAGCGGTCCTTCCCTAGTCCTAATAATGGTAGATGACAAGCCTAATGCTCTGCCTAACAAGTTTTATCCAATGTGGTTGGAACCGCCCCCTCCTAAAGAGCCGGACCCCCTACAATCCCTCTGGGATGAATACAAGGAGGTTCAGCAGATCCTGGCTAAGGAGGGGAAGGACAAGCACCAGCCAAAGAAGAAAAAGCAAAAGATAGAACCATCCCCATCCCCTGCCCCCTCCACTCAACCCCTTCCACCACCTTCTCAGCCCCCACATCCTTGATCCCTCTCTCCCTTCTTCTTAGGATTTTCTTTTTGTAATTTTTTAGTCTTAATGAAATTTTCTTTTCCTGTTATTCTGTACAGTTCTCTGTTTTTGGTTGTTTTCATTCTTGTTGTTTTCTTTTCTCTGACCATAAATCTGCTGCACAATCATCTTTGAACCAGTGAGGACACTGTTCCTCATAGGTTTGGGGGGAGTGGCAGGCAGATCCTACCAATGGAATAGTTAACCTAAGTGCAGCAGAATCATGTGAGTAAGATGGAAATGGGTCATGTTCACTGAAGAATCAGAAAAATAATGAAATTCAAAATTTTTCTAGACTTTAGGCATTACAAACTTTTAAAATTTCACATTTCCATGATGAGATCACCAAGGAAACTCACTTGTATCAGCACTTAATGAATCATTAGAGAGAGAAAAAGGTAAGGACATACTTAAGAATTCAAAGGAAGACCATAACCAGTGAGATTTGGGCCTATACAAAAAAAAATTTCTTTGAGGAGTGACTCAGGCAATTTCTTTTAGCTCTAAGGACTGGCTGAGTCACTGTGCTCACTAGAAGTTAGGCAACTCCAAATTGAAACAAATGACAGCACTCATGAGACTTAGGAAAGGATCAAGGCCTTCTTTTAGACAGTTTGAGCCTAAACAGACAAACCTTAAGCAATTGCCCTTGTCCATACCCCCTTTGAGCTTTAAATCCTAAATTTCTTCAAAAATACACCTGAGTACTTGCACCTAAATCTATGTATCTGATTTAACCTTACCCTCACTCTGAGAATTCAGAAGGTAAAGGAACAAGAGTTGAAGATGGACTAGCTATGGTCAACATTAGGTGAATAAAGAAGAAGTACCTCAAATTCTGGCAGTGTGGTAACTGAGAAAATGGTGGCATTTCATCAAAGCAAAAACAAAATAAAAAGAAGAAAAATGCATCAAAAAGAAACAAAAACAATAATGAAGAGTAGTAAGAGAGGAGTCAAGAGGGAACTTTCATTGGGAAAATCGAAATCAAGAAGAGAAACTGATCACTTCAAATCTAAAAACCTCAAAGAAGATGAAAGGAGCTGAATTAAAGAAGGTGAAGTCATGAATCACCTCCTTCACCTACTGATTTCTTAATTTTGCACCCCTTTTCAACCTTCCATTCTTTTTAACCCCACTCCATAAGCCACATTACAGCCCAGTTAAAGCCCTTGTGATCCAAAGTTGAGTGAGCTATCATGTGGAGATAAAGAGTTATCCAATCTATGGTGAGGATCTATCAATGATACCAGAACTTCAGACCTATGCCTATGCTCATGCTTACAGACCCATTTGGGGGATGTAACTGCTCTTGAGCCTTAGAGAAAATGAAACCTTCAACAGTTCTTTATGAGAGTATGCCCTGGAGAGTTTTGGATCTAATCTTGAATGCATTAAGTGTGACCTATAACCTAATTTTTGATCCAGTGATGAGCTCAGTACTGACACACATGTGAATTGTTCTTTGGTGTAAACTGATTGGAAATACTGTGCTTTCATGAGAAGCTTATACTATTTAAATTTTTGTGTAGCCAATGTATTTGAATTTATTATATTTTTATTGATTCAAGGGTGACCTAACTCTGTTTCTTGACTGCTCACTTGATAATAATGCATTTTTATTAACTGTCTCATTGAGAAGTTTGTGGGTATCTTCACTAAAAACCCTCAGGAGATTACACTCCTCCACTAGGGATCACCTAGGGGTTTAAAAGGCTTGATACATATGCTAAATGTATCCGTGCTCCCTACGAAAGTGGCATTTAATTTCTGTAGTTGATTTAATATAGCTTTGCTAAGGGACTAGCAAAGATTAGGTTTGGAGGTGTGTTAAGACTTGAAAAGTACCACTTTTCACCCCTTAACTTAGCCTTTGATTAGACCCTTAGCCATCTAATAAAGGTTTGTTAAGTGTTTTCTATAGATAATAAACAGCAATATAATAAGGCCATAAATCATGTTAAGGAGCCTGTATTGGCACCAGAAGTCCCTCAGAAGAATGAGCCATGAATCCAGACCTAAGGCAAGCCTCGCATAGCTGACAAAGCTCCAGAGGATTCAGAAAATTATGCTTCGTGCAGTCCTCGCGAAGTCCCAAGACTTCACAACAACTTCTCGCGTAGTTGAGTGACAGAAGAGCTTTAGAAGTCTCGAGTCGCGCAGCTCTCGTGAAGTTTAGAAGTTAAAGGTCGCCTTGCGATTTAAGAGAGCTTCAGAAAGTTGTCGACACCGCAAGAGAGGATGCAAATGTCAAGAGAACCTGTCGCACAATTCAGAAAAGCTTCAAAGCCATCGTGAGGATCCTCGCAAAGTTCCATTAAGAAGTGAACTTCTCGCGCAGTTCTCGCACTGTTCAGGAAGAAAGCAGCCTCACGAAGCCAAAGTTAGCCTCGTGAAGATCTATTGTGAAATGGAATGCTCGCGCAGTTCCCGCGTTATTCACAAGTAGTAATCCAACCTCGCGAAGCTCAATCCAGCAAGAGCTTAACTATCTACCTCGCGACTGCTCAAAGCATCAAGAAGCTGCAACCCCACAATGTCTGGAGTTTTAATGCTAACTCATCCTCACGAAGTCAGTGCTAACACGCGACAAGTTTGGGAACCGACTGCAACTTGGTGAAGCTCTGAACTTTAACTTCCATCATTTTGTAGAGGACATTTTGGGGATTTCCAGCTATTAGGGCACGCACTTCCACGCTCAAATCTCCGTGCACGTGCCTCGAGGCATCCAAGGATCATTAATAGGCCACGTGGCATTGCTAAAATTAGGGTTTCCTAACCCTAATGCGCCGCCACACCCACTGCTATATAAACCTAAGCCTGGTTTAGGTTTAGGGGGACTTTGACTGAGAAGAGCTTTTAGACTTAGACACCAGCGGAAGCTCAAACCTTATCACTGATAAGTGATCTGAGATCTTCTTCTTTTCTTTTCTTCTGTAGTTGTAAGTAGTTTTCCTTTTTCTTTTTCTTCTCTCCATGGCCCAGCACTTGCTGGCCATGTCTATGTATGTTTATTGAGATTAGATTAATGGAATTTGTGATTGGGTGTTGTGCTTTTATGGGATTCGTGTGTTTGTGAGCTGTTCTGTGCAAGGCTGCTGCCTTGTGATCCGCCATTGCTTTGGCTGTGATTCAAAGCAATGGAGGACTGATTCTAAGGACCCATTCAGATCCAAGTGACCTGTGTGTCTGGGCTATCATGGTCTGATACAGCCTTAACCCCACCACAGGACCCACTAGATCTGAAATCCCCATGGAAGCCTGAGTTGGTAGCCTTGTGACCATGGTGGTGGCAGCAATATTCTTGTTTTATTTTGGGCTCCGTGAGGAGGATAGCCTCTGGGCTAGTCTATGACCATTCAAGTGGACAGGTTATAGCCTTAAGGTGAATCCAATCCGCCAATCCAAAATGGATCCTTCTTCTCTAATCCTGAGCTTGTAGCCTGGTAGGAGATTGTACAGAGGCAGACTCCCCTATATTAGCATAGACCCGCCATCAGATGGCCGATCTAATCTGGTTATGGAGATTGTAGGCTTGTGACTGGACCATTGTAGTCCCACTCAAGCAATGGACAGCTAGATCTAAGGTGATATTCAATCTCTTGCTAGTTCTATGTGTCTGGGCTATCATGGTCCTATACAGCCTTAGCCCCACACATAGAGCTTTAGAGGTTGAGGTTCCCTATGGATTCCTGAGCTTGTAGCCTGGATGAAGTAGTGCTTACAATGATTAACTTATTTTGACCCATCTCTGGATTGTGGTTCCCCTATGGGATAGTCTGTGACCATTTAAGTGGACATGTTATAACCTCAAGGGATTGGATCATGGCACAGGGATGAGTTGGATTATTTCTCCTCTTTGGTGATAATGTAGCCATTGGACAGGATTTTCTATAACAGCAGGCCTGGATCTGAGTCATAAAATCTAGCAGATCTAAACTCAATAGCATAATTCTCACCCTTTTATATTTATTTTCCCACACTCCATCCATCTTCTCAACCCTTTCTGTAGTTAATTCATTAGGCTACCTTAGGATACTTAGAATAAGTGACCCTAAACTCACCTCCTTTTAGGACTGTCAGATCTGTAGTCAGATCTTGAGGGACTACTAGAGATGGCTCCCTTGGAGCCGTAGATCACTTTTCCCTGTGGGACAAACTCTTACTTATCAAAACTTGCTACAAATGGACCCTGTATCTTGCAGGTCTAGGATTTCTCAGTTGTGCTAATTCCATCCCCTATTTTACTTTGATTTTAAATTACTTTTACCACCAACAAATAAAGTAAGCACATCTGGCAACCCAACAATTATCCACCAACACCCACAAACCGGACTAGATGCAAGCTAAACTCACCTCCATCCAATCCACCCTACACACCTTAACCACTCCACCCATCCCTCCACCATCCACTTCAACCCCCCTGGTCCTGTTCACTGACAAAACCACCCAAACAGACTTCCCCCCTGAATCATTACCCCCCCCCACCATCACCATTACCTTTTCCCCACCCCTTTCCTTTAATCCCCTTCACCATTCCCATTTTCTAGCCCCCATCACCCCCAACTCCTATTGAGCTTACCCCCTTCTTTTCCCCTATACCTCCTCCCCTCTTATCCTACCCCCCACCTTCTCTACCAAATCTACAAACCGATCCTGAACATGAACCCATTCCCCCACTTATCCTCCCACCTCGAATTTACATTGACCAACTGACCCAGACTGACCCAGAGCTTATACCCCTTCGCCCACAAATAAACCTACCCCCTATTACCCCACCTTCTCCCCCCCAGGACCAAGCACACTTTGCTCCTTCCACCTCATCTCTTCCCATTGCCCCAAAACATCATTTTTACTGCCCTCCATACCTCACCATCCTCCATCATATGAGAGATAATGTATAACTGAGGAAGGATGTTCTACTGGGCATGGCTCAGCTACGCCAATCAATCGAGACCCCCCTGCTGGAAAAGATTGATGAGATGACGGAGGCCCACAACGAGCAACTATTGGGCAACTCCTTGGGGTGGAACAATATCTTGGAAGAATATAAGAAGGCTAAGGCGACAGCTACTTATTATCAAGTGACTTGGGAGTATGAGAAGAGCAATGCTGCTGCAGCGAAGGCCCGGGCAAGGATATTTGAAAAACGGCTTAAGAATGCCCAGGAAATCTAAAATATCCAAAAGGAGATCCAAGAGACTGACGCCCTCAAATTTAAAGTCCAAATAGCTGCATTGGAATCCGCCTTGGCCGATGCAAGAAATGAACCCTACCACCCAACCCCACTCAATGTTCAAGTACCTGCGCCTTCTACTACTCCAGCTCCACCTGCCCAGTCTGAGGAGGCACCACCTAAGCCCCAAAAAGATAAAGGAAAAGCTCCTGCTTTACCTCATAAGGAGCAGCCCACACCTACTGAGCAGCCTCCACCTCCCAAGGCCTCTGCTGCACGACCACAAGAACAAACTTATCCTCAGCGGAGGAAAGTCACAGCCAAGAGGTCTGCTCCAAAAGTTATCCCTTTAAAATTTGGCAAAGAGCCTGCTGCCCAGTCTGAAGAGGCACAGTCCCCTGCCAAACCTGAGACCACTAGTAAAGGTAAGGCACCAGTGGTCCCCACTGAGGAACCCAGAGCTAAAGGAACAGAGAAAGTCCCAGTGGTTTCCTCTACAGCAGCTGAAGCTAAAGGCAAAGGCAAAGGAAAATCCCCTGCCACCCCCCTTGCTAAGCGAAAAGGCAAAGCCCCTCAAGAACCCAAGGAACCAAAGGCTCCCACAACACCAAAAATGAGGGTAAGGGCACCTAAAGCTCCATCTGCAGTAAAAATACCAGCTGAAAAGAAAAAGGAGAGGGAGGAAAAGAAGAAACAAGACAGAGCTGCCCTTAAGGAACACGCTAAAAAGATGGGCTGGGATTTCCTTACAGATTCCGATTGAGCATAGATCCTAGACTTTAGATTGTATCTTAGGTTTTTCTTTTTGCAATTTCACTTGTATCTAATTTTCTTACACTTTCATAGAAATTCTTGTTTTGTCTATTATTCTGTTCTGAGTATTTCTTTCTGATTGTTTGTTATTTTTTCATTTTATTCTTTTTTTTGCCATTTATGGAGAAGAGTTTTTGGGGGATATTTTTTTTTCTTTACACCAGTAATCCACGTCGCGGAGATAATGTTTATATAACTTTGTGCCACGACCTGCCTCAGGGATTGCACAGGCTTCCTCTTCAAATTGTTGCGCCAGGAAAAGTGTACCTCGCGAAGATCACAAGCTCAGCTGCGCGATAACTGCCCTTTCTTAATCACTTATTGCTCTTCGCGAGGATCCCCGCGCATTCCACTTACCTCCTTAAATACCATGCATCCCTTTGGACATTCATTTAATGCTACTTCTCTTTTCCAAAGGGCCAGTTGAGTATTTCTTCTTTCCCCACACAGGACTCATTTATTGCCAAGTAAGAAAAGGGGGGCAATTTCAATTTCGCCATTTCATATTCCCTCGTCCGTCTCTTTTAAAGCGGCCACTAACCCCTTTTCATCTCATCCGTCCTGTCTAACTGTAGGAGCCCACCCTACTCCCACTAATGGCAGATGACAGTCCCTTCGATTTCTCAATCAAATTTTACCCCATTTGGAACGTTCCTCCACTGCCTAAGGAACCAGACCCCTTGCAATTTCTCTGGGATGAGTATGACGAGGTCCAGCGAATCCTCGCCAAGGAAGAAAAGAAAAAGAAAAAGCAAGAGAAGAGAGAAGAAGAAGAGAAAAATGTCACCACCTGCATCTCCCCCTCCATCTTCCTCAAACCCTCCCCCTGCTACCCAATGATTCCCCCCCAGTCTGTCTTTTCTTTTTCCATCTTTTTGTCTTCTTTTCTTTTTATTTTAATGCAAGTTTCTTTTAGTTCCACACTGTGTAGTTTGCATTTTATGTTTCTCTATCTTTTTCTCTGTTTATTTTTGTTTGTCTCTTTTGATTCTACTGCTGTCTTTCCCTTCTGAACCAGTGATGACACAGCTCCTCATAGGTTTGGGGGTGTGGCAGGCAGGTTTGCCAATAACATAGTTAACTTAAAGTGTGGCAGAATCATGTGAGTAACATAGAAATGGAGCTATGTTCACTTAAGAAATATGCAAATTGAGGAATTTAAAACTTTTTACAGATCTTTAGACATTATAAATTTCTAAAATTTCACATTCCCATGATGAAAATAGCAAGAAAACTCACTGGTATCAGCACTTAGTAAATCATTGAAGAAAGAAAAAGGTAAGGACATACTTAAAAGTTCAAAGGAAGACCCTAACCAGTAAGAATTGGGCCTACAATTTTTTTTTTAGAGTGATTGAGGCAAAATTCCTTCTAGCTTCAAGGATTGGCTGAGTCAATGTGTTCACTAGAAGTTAGGTAACTCCAAGTTGAAACAACTGACAGCACTCATGACACTTAGGAAAGGATCAAGGCCTTCTCTTGGACAGTTTGAGCCTAAACAGACCAAACCCTAAAGCAACTGCCCTTGTTCATACACTCTTTGAGCCTCAAAAATCCAATTTTCTTCAAAAACACACCTGAGTACTTGTATCTGAACCTATGGATCTGATTTAACCTTACCCACACTCTGACAATTCAGAAGGTAAAGGAGAAAGAGTTAAAGATGAACTAGCTAGGGTCAACATTGGATGAGTGGAGAAGAATTATCTGAAGTTCTAGCAGTGCAACAACTGAGAAAAAGGTGGCAATTCATCAAAGCAAAAACAAAAAGAAATAAAAGAAGAAAACTGTATTAGAAAGAAAAGAAAACAATAATGAAGAGAAGTAAGAAAAGAATCAAGAGGAAACATTCATTGGAAGAAAAATCAAACAAGAGGAGAAATTGATCACTTCAAATCTGAAGATTTCAAAGAAGATGAAAGGAGCTGAATTAAAGAAGGTGAAGTCATGAACCACCTCCTTCACCTATTGATTTCTCAACTTCGAACCCCTTTTTCAACCTTCCAATTCTTTTTATAACCCAATACCATAAGCCACATCACAACCCACTTTAAGCCCTTGTGATCCAAAGTTGAATGAGCTGTCATGTGGAGATAATGAGTTGTCCAATCTATGGTAAAAATCTGCCAATGATGCCAAAACTTGAATGCTATGCCTATGCTCATGCTTACAGACCCATTTGGGGGATGTAACTACTCTTGAGTTTGAGAGACAATGAAACCCTTAAGAAGTTCTTTGTGAGAGTATGCCCTGGAGAGTTTTGGGTCTGATATTGAATGTGTTGGGCATGACCTACAACCTAATTTTTAATTTAATGATGAGCTCAGTGCTAACACACATGTGTAGTTTCCCTTGTTGTAAACAGATTAGAAATGCTGTGCTATTATGAGAAGTTTATGTTGCTTAAACATCTGTGCAGACAATGTATTTTAAATTTCCTATATTTTTATTAATTCAAGGGTGAACTGATGCTTTGTTTCTTGACTGCTAACTTGATAATCTTGCACTACTGTTAACTGTGTTATTGAGAAGTTTGTGGGTATCTTCACTAAAAACCCTCAGGAGATTACACTCCTCCACTAGGGATCACCTAGGGGTTTAAAAGGCTTGGTACATATGCTAAATGTATTGTTCTCTAAAGTGGCTTAATTTCTCAGAGATTTTAGTGTAGCTTTGCTAAGGGACTAGCAAAGATTAGGTTTGGGGGTGTGTTAAGACCTGAAAAGTACCACTTTTCACCCCTTAACTTAGCCTCTGTTAGACCCTTAGCTATCTAATAAACTTGTGTTAAGTCATTTCTGTAGGTAATAAACAGCAGCTACAATAAAGCCTGAACCCTGTTAAGGAGCTTATTTTTGCCTCAGAAGTCTCCCAGAAAAATGGAAGACAAAGAGCCTGACTACATGAAGGCTGAGCACAACAGCAGCAAAGAAAGAAATGAGCCTCGCGCAGCTGTCGCAAGGTTCACATGACTCAAAAAGCTTGCCTCGCGCAATCCTCGTGAGTTTTCCAAGGCTTCATACCAATTGTCCATTGTCTCACGATTCGGATGTGATGAAGAGCTTGATCATGTCTCGCGCAGCTCATGAAGCTCAAATATAAATACTGCAGCCAAAGAAGGCAGCTCTCAAACTTCCAGCTTCACTCAAATCACCGAGGAGAGAGAGAGTTCCAGTATTCTCAAGATACTGTCACAGTAGTGGCAAGATGCAAGACTTCAGGAACACCTCTTGCGCAGTTCAGAAACCAATGCACATCGCGTCCTCATGAGGATCCTCGAGAAGATCAACTGGGAAATAAAATTCAAGAACACCTCTCGCGCAGTTCAGAAACCAATGCACATCGCGTCCTCACGAGGATCCTCGTGAAGATCAACTGGAAAATAAAATGCTCGCACAAATTCCCGTGCCATTCAGAAGGAAAGTGCAATTCCGCGAAGACCAGAGCAATCCAGCGAGGATTCAATGCGCTATCTCACGACTGCTTTAGCTGCAACTAAGGCAATCCCACGACGGCTAAAAATCCAATCTCGCAAAGACCATGCTACCACGCGACAGTCTTGGAAACCAATGCTACCTGGCAAGACTCTGAACCCTAACTCCCCCTCACTTCTGCAGAGGACTTTTTGGGAACTTCCAACAATTAGGGCACGCATCCCAATGCTCCAATTTCTGTGCACGTGCCCTGAGGCATCCAAGGAACAGTATCAGGACACGTGGCATCGTCAAGATTAGGGTTTCCTACCCCTAATGCACCACCAAGCTGACTGCTATATAAACCTAAGCCTGGTTTAGGCTTAGGTTTTAGAATAGAACTTAGTTTTTGCTTCTTCTAGAATCGGCGGTAGATCTCCAGTAAGTTTAGGTTAGGTTTAGGTAGTCTCTTTTTATCTTTTCTTTCTCTCCATAGTCCAGCATTTGCTGGTTATGCCTATGTATGATTATTTGGAATAGATTAATGGAGTTTTATAATAGGGTGTTTTACATTTATGGGATTTCTGTTTGTGAGTTGTTCTGTACAAGGCTGCTACCTTGAGATCCTCCATTGCTAGGATGCATTGCAAGCAATGGAGGACTGATTTTATGGTTTACTCAGATCCAAGTGACCTGTGTGTCTGGGCTAACATGCTCCCATACAGGCCTAGCCCCACCACAGGACCCACTAGATCTGAAATCCCCATGGGAGCAATGTGCTTTTGTAACCTTGTGAACATGGTGGTGGCAGCAATGTTTCTTGTTCTATCTTGAGTTTTGTGAGAAGGATAGCCTCTGAGATAGTCTGTGACCATTCAAGTGGACAGGTTATAGCCTTAGGGTGAAGCCAATCCACAGACTCAAGGCGGATTGTTCTTCTCTGCACCTGTGCTTGTAGCCCTGTGAGAGATTGTGCAGAGACAAACTCCCCTGTATGTGTATAGACCCGCCATCAGATGGCAGATCTGGTTTGGTTATAGAGATTGTAGGCTTGTGATTGGATCACTGCAGTCTCTCTAAAGCAGTGGACAGCTAGATCTAAGGCTGTACTCAAACTCTTGCTGGTTCTGTGTGTCTGGGCTAACATGCTCCTATACAGGCCTAGCCCCACACATAGCACTTTAGAGGTTGAGGTCCCCTATGGATTCTTGTGCTTGTAGCCTGGATGAAGTAGTGCCTACAATGATAAACTCGTTCTGACCCACCTCTGGATTGTGGTCCCCCAATTGGATAGTCTGTGACCATTTAAGTGGAGAGGTCTAGCCATAAAGGGAATGGATCATGGCACAGAGATGAGTTGGATTCTTTCTCCTCAGTGGTGATAATGTAGCCATTGGACAGGACTTCTGTAGCAGTAGATCTGAATCTGAGTTATGAAATTCATCAGATCTGAACCTAATAACATACTTCTCACCCTTTTATATTTATTTTCTCACTCCATCTTCTTTCTTAACCCTTTCTATAGTTTAGACATTAGGATACCTTGGAACTTAGATTTTAGTGACACTAAATCCCCTTCCAGTTAGGATTGCCAGAACTGTAGTCAGATCTGGAGAGCCTACTAAAGATGGCTCCCTTGGAGCCTAAGATCAACTTCCCTGTGGGACAAACTCTTACTTATCAAAACTTGCTACAACAGGCCCTGTATCTTGCAGGACTTTGTATATTTTTGGCTTGCTGCTCCATAATTCTCACTCTATCTTTCATTCATTTTTATTCGTCCCATTCTTTCCACTGTCTTCAATAAAGTTAGTAGCAAGCACTCTAAAATAATCCAACAGTACTCGATGGTACGCATACTCAGTCGTGAAACAACAAGGTCCCATCTGCTCGAATGGAGAAATCCTTCTTACTTCCACTCTCCACATCTCGTCTGATCGCCATCAGCTCATCATCGGTCATCTGAAGCTTCCTGATATTCTCGAAGAGTGTAGGGCGTAATACAAGTGTAGCCATCAATGCACCCAAGCCTTTCACATCGAACCGCGAGCTGCCTAAGGCTATATCTTCCAAAAGCTTCCATCTCTGTATCCGGCTGACAAGATGTGACAACTGCACTGAAGACTTTCTACGAAGAGCATCAGCAACAATGTTCGCCATTCCCGGATGGTACTGAATCGAGCAATCATAGTCCTTCAAGAACTCCATCCATCGTCGCTGCCTCATATTTAAGTCCTTTTGAGTGAATAGGTACTTGAGACTCTTGTGATTGGTAAATATATCAAATATCTCACCGTAGAGGTAATGTCTCCAGATCATCAAGGCGAATATAACTGCTGCTAACTCTAGGTCATGCGTCAGATAGTTTCTTTCATGGTCCTTTAGCTGCCTAGAACCATATGTAATGACCTGCTCGTGTTGATTAAGCACGTAGCCTAATCCGCCATAAGAAGCATCACTGTATACTATGAAGCCTCCACTACCGGAAGGTATAGCAAGTACCGGTGTCGTAGTCAATTTACGCTTCAGCTCCTGAAAGCTCTTCTCACACTGCTCTATCCAATCGAACTTTGCATTCTTTCTCGTAAGCTGTGTAAGCGGACCCGATATCTTTGAGAAAACCTCGACAAATCTCCGATAGTACCTTGCCAGACCAAGGAAACTTCGAACCTCTGTAACTGTCGTAGGCTGTTCCTAGTTCACCACAGAATCAATCTTTGTAGGATCCACTGATATACCTACTTCAGAGACGATGTGACCCAAGAAACTGACCTGATCAAGCCAAAACTCACACTTACTGAGTTTAGCATAAAGCTGATGGTCCCGGAGTGTTTGAAGAGCCATTCGTAGATGCTGCATATGCTCCTCTCTGGTTTTCAAATAGATGAGGATGTCATCTACGAAAACTACCACAGATTTATCAAGATGTGGTTTGAACACTCGGTTCATCAGGTCCATGAAAGATGCAGGCGCATTCATTAACCCAAACGGCATCACTAAAAACTCATAGTGACCATAACGCATACGAAACGTAGTTTTGGATATATCTTCTGGCTTGATCTTGAGCTGGTGATAGCCTGACCTCAGATCAATCTTCGAGAAGAACTTTACACCTTGCAATTGATCAAACAAGTCATCTATATGCGAAAGAGGATAACGATTCTTAATCATCATCTTGTTGAGCTGCCGATAATCGATAACAGACGCATCGATCCATCTTTGTTTTTCACAAAGAGAATCGGTGCACCCTAAGGAGAAACACTCGGTCGAATGAAGCCTTTGTCTAACAGCTCCTGAAACTATTCCTTGCTCTTTCAATTCCGCAGGCGCCATCCGATATGGAGCTTTAGACAATGGTTCTGTACCCGATGCTAGCTCGATCACAAACTCAATCTCTCGATCAGGTGGTAATCCAGGTAAGTCCTCTGCAAAGACATCAGGATACTCACAGACCACTGTGATAAGAGCCAAGTCATTCTTCTTTTCAGTAGAATCTTGCAAGTAAGCCAGATACCCACTGCAACCATTCCTCATCATGCGCTCAGCCTTAATGGCTGAAACCAACAGCGCAACCTTTGATTTAACTCCACTAAATCGGAAGGACTTTCGCTTTGGCAGTCGGAAGGTCACAATCTTCCGTAGACAGTCCACGCTCGCGTGATAAGCTGCCAACCAATCCATCCCAAGAATAACGTCGAACCCTTCCATGCTCAATGTAATCATGTTGGTCATTGTCTCGTGCTCATCAATCATCATGATGACTGACTGACATGCTATATCCGTGCTCATCGAACTTCCCGTAGGAATCTTCATGTCTAAAATGAAAGCAAGGGGTTCGGGAGTGATACCCAACTTCTCGGAGAAAAGAGGAGTAATAAACGAGTGTGTAGACCCAGGGTCTATCAGTACTCGTGCTTCAATTTTACTTAAGTCGCCTCTACGACTCATCATAAGGGTACCTTTATTAAAAAGTTTGTTAATTACATGCAATGATCCCAATGTTGTTTAAAATTTACTCGAATGAATTTAACATTAAATAATAGAATCAATGCAGAATTGACATCTCAACTTTAATGATACCTTGGATCACGTCATTCGACGTTTGGGCATCCTGTGCAGTCACCGCATAAGCCCGACCTTGAACTGTAGGTCGCATTGACTTCTGCATAGAGACTAACGTTGTCCTTCCCTTTTCTGCTGTAGGACAATCCTTGATCATGTGACCAATCTGTCCACACCTAAAGCATCCTCCAGTGTTCTGTCAGCAATCCTCCATCTTATGTGGTTTCCCACACCTTGTACACGCTAGAGTAGGAACAGGAGTAACAGCTAGTCCTCGCGATAATCCCTGAGCTACAGAAGCTCCACTCACAGTAGTGCTCCCGGCTCTGAAAGGTCGCCCTGGTGAAGAACTCTGCGGTCTCTAATAGGAAGACAATACTAGTCCTGAAGCAACAGCCAGCCTGGAATATGATGGCTGACTAGGATAGGGAGGAGGTTTAGAGAACCTCGGCTTTTTGTTCACCTGCTCAGACGCCATCAAGAAGTCATTTATCTTCGGCGTATCTGAAAGAAGTACCCATCTGTCATCTATTAATGATCTAGTATCCTAAAACAATATTTACCTCAGATCCATGCTGGTCATATAAAAAGGCCTGCATAAAAATCATGGTCATCATGGAATTTGAAGCGCCCGATCTATGCACTCTAATATAGATAGTTATGCTCATTTTTTTAATGGCAGATATTAAAACACTTTGATCGGATGGTTCCAATGCTTTGATATGTTCATTTTTTTACTCTGGTAAAATGATCAAATATGTAAGCTATATAGCCTATATGGTTGCTTTTCATGGAAATATCTGTGTAAAAGGGTCATTTTGTGTTATAAAATTTCTTATCTACCGATTAAAAAAAAAAAAACTTATTTGTTATCTCTTGTAACCTTTTTATATGATTTCTAGAGAGTAACAGCAAAGAAGTTGGAGATTGTATATCTAGTCTCCCACATGATGGAAAAAAGTTGGATTTAGAAGCCTAGGTATTTTATATTCCTTTATGTTTACGTGTTTTGAGTAGCTCAAATGTTGGTATGTTATTAAAAATAAGAATTCTATTTTTGTATCTGGATGGAGTAGAATTTCTCTAGAGTATCTTCAAGGCGCGAAAGGATTCATCGAGCTTGCAATAGCTCGTGGAGCAACTGTCAATGGGAAGTTGAAGTGTCCAAGTGTGAGATGCAACAACAGACTATATCAAGATAGAGAAACGACATATGATCATATGGTATGCAACGGGTTTGTTCAAAATATCACCAAATGGTTTTTTCATGGGAAAGACATATCTCAGACAAGCTCAATGAGGAATGATTTGGTTGATAGTGGACCGGATGAGCATGAGATGGGTGACGATATGAGTGCTTTGTTGTGTGATGCGTTTGGGATCCAGAATCCAAAAGGAGGTTCGGATGGTATGATACATAGAATCAATGATCTACCTAATGCAGATGCTGCTAAATACCACAAGTTAGTGCAAGATGCCGAACAAGATTTATTCCTAGGGTGTAAATCACATACAAAGTTATCGTTCATTGTTAAGTTATGGCATATTAAATGCATTAGTGGGTAGAGTAACAAATCATTTACAATGTTGCTTGATTTGTTAAGAGAGGCACTCCCTAAGGGTTCAACGTTGCCTAATTATTTTTGGCAAGCACAAAAAATTATTTCTGATATAGGACTTGATTACAATAAAATTGACGCATGCCCAAATGATTGTATGCTATATTGGAAAGAGTCCGCTGACAAACAATCATGTGATGTTTATGGTACTTAACGATGGAAGGCTCATAATGATCATTTAGAAGCGATAGAAAGAATAGACCGGCAAAGATTTTGTGTCACTTCGCTTTGAAGCCACAATTACACAAAGGTTGTATATGTCGTCAAAAATTGCGTTTGACATGAGATGGCATGCCGAATGTCGCACTAGAGATGAGCTTTTAAGACATCCCGCTGATTCTCAATCATGGAAGCATTTTGACATCATCAATCTAACCTTCGCATATGATTCTCGCAGTGTTAGACTTGGGTTAGCAAGCGATGGCTTCAATCCTTTTGGCACAATGAGCATCGCACACAGTACATGGCCTGTGACATTAATTCCTTACAACTTGCCACCACGGTTATGTATGAAGAAGTCAAACATAATACTATCATTGCTTATACCAGGTCCATCTGGCCCTGGAAATAACATTGATGTTTACTTGAGACCTCTGATTGAAGAACTCAAAGAATTATGGGAATTTGGGGTAGAGACATATGATGCGTCAAAGAATGAGGTATTTCAATTATGTTTCGCCTTGCTTTGGACAATTAGTGACTTTCCAGGGTATGCTATGCTGTCGGGTTGGAAGGAAGCAGATACTTGATCCATGGAAGGAAGCAATGTTATATGGGTCATCGTCGATTCTTACCATTGAATCATAGGTTCCGAAGAGATAAATATTCTTTTGATGGTACGTGTGAGTTCAGAGCATCTCTAAATCCTCTATCTGGATCAGATGTGATGAATCAATTACAAAATAGTGTACATGTATTTGGAAAACAATCTACTAAGAAAAAATCAAAAATTATGGATGAGGTTTGCATGCCATATAACTGGAAGAAGAAGAGCATATTTTTGAATTACCATATTGGAAATACAATTTACTCAGACACAATTTAGATGTAATGCACATTGAGAAAAATGTGTGTGATAGTGTATTAGCAACTTTATTGAATATTGAAGGTAAAATAAAGGATAATTTGAAGGCTCGTCTTGACTTGGTCCACTTGGAGGTGAGACATGAGCTACACCCATAATGGTAGAACGGTATAAGTAAAGCTTATCTACCATCTGCATGCTATTCTATGGACAAAGGAGAGAAAGAGATGTTCTGCAAAGTGTTGAAGAGTTTGAAGATTCCGGAAGGTTACTCGTCAAATATTTCAAGGTGCATTAATATTAAAGAGCGCAAGATATATGGCCTTAAAAGTCATGATTCACATGTCATAATCGAACAATTCATGCCATTGGCTATTCGAAAAATATTACCCAAGAGCATAGCTTATCCATTAATAGAATTGAGCAACTTCTTTCGTGAGTTATGTTCGAAAGTTTGCCGGATTGAGGATTTGAGACATCTTAAGAATCGCATTACAGTGGTGCTTTGTCAATTAGAGCGAATTTTTCCACCTGCTTTTTTTGACGTTATAGTGCACTTGCCCATACATATGGCATCAGAGGCATAGTTGGGTGGACCTATCCATTATCAATGGATGTATCCTATCGAAAGGCATGACCCATTTTACCTGAAGTTATTTATGGATTTGAAATTAATTATAATTTCATTCAAGTAAATGAAACATTTTTCAATGTAGATACTTGTTTACGTTGAAGTCATATGTGTATAATAAGGCTCAACCTGAGGGGTCTATTGTTGAAGGATATGTCGCAGAAGAATGTCTAACATTCTGCTCGAGATACTTAAACGACATTGAAATAAGGTTAAACCGGCCCACAAGAAATCGTGACGTAAATGAGATCAGGGGTGTTGTGCCTTTTAAACTTAGTGAAATGGAATAGACTCAGGCACACCGTTATGTGTTGTTCCATGATGTTAAGGTTAAAGATTATCTAGAGTAAGCCTTTAAATTACTAAAAGTTTAAATGTAATTAACAATTTTATTCAGTGTTGGAGTTTCATATGACATGAAATTCATGTAGCCAACACAATCGGATACTTTGGTTGAAACACCGCAAAGCAAGTCCCCATGAAAGACAGAAAATGCACCACAAATAATTCATTGATTGGTTTAAGGATTATGTAAGTTACGAGAGTTTACATTGTAGGTACCTTTTTAGTTGATGAATCTTGGTTAGTAATTTAACCTACTTGGAAATGTCAAATAGGTTCGAATGTTGAGCGATTCAAATAGTACATTGGCAGAACGAGTTACTTTCCTTGCAGAAGGACCACGTTCTCATTAATGGCTATAAATTTTGAACTATTGATAAGGAAAATGGTGCTAAAACTCAAAATAGTAGTGTTGCGGTCACTGCAACTACTACGAGCTATTACAATGCAAGAGATAAAAGCCCCATGGTAGGAGAGATGACCTATTATGGTCGCATAACAGACATAATTGAGTTGACATATTCTGAGCAACTCAAGTACGTATTGTTCAAGTGTGATTGGGTTGATGTAACAACACAAGGCAGAGGTATTAAGACCGACGAATTAGGATTCACATTGATCAATTTTTCAAGATTATTGTTCCCTGGAAATCAAGCGATCAATGAACCATATGTATTGGCATCTCAAGCTAAACAAGTTTTCTATGTACAAGATCCAACTGAACCAAATTGGCATGTCGTCATCAACAATAGAACTAGGGACTTATATGAGATGCACCTCTGCCTACTCAAGTTGTGCACGACAAGCTCCTTCAATCAATGTCATTGACGATGGAGATGGATCAGATTAATGATGCTTTGTTTACCGAAGATGGAAGAGTGTAATTCTTTTGAAAGAAATAACATTGAATCTAATTCGACTCGTGGGATGGTGACTGCATCTAAGTATTTTTCTCCCTCTTTTTCTCTATAAAGTTCTCAACTTTGTTGTTGTTTTGCTGCTTCTCTGTGTTGTTGCTCTAGTGATCTAAATTGACTTATCTAGCTCATTGACATTTGATGATCTAGTGCACTAGTTTGTATTCTTATCTGATTACTGTTGATGTAGGTTTAATGCTATAAGATGTGAACATAATATTAGACAAAATGATACATATGTACCGCTAATCATCTATGCTAAAATCCGACCCTACTATTATTATTTTCTACAATTCTTGTTGTTGCTCTTCACTGAATATTATGCAATTGTTGTTGTTGATCCTCGTCACACGTGTTACGACATTATTGTTGTCTTCTCCAATCTTTGATGTAAGGTGTGTTGATGTGTTACTTTAGTTGTTAAATACTCATGGGAAGGGCTGTTTTCACATAAATAGTACATATATTTACATAGTTTTGAGGGCAGGATTACAATCGTCAAAACATACAAAACACAAACAATTAATATATAGGGATGGGATTGGACTTATAGAGAGTTTCATGCTGAATATTCCAGTTATATTTACCATTGCTATAATACTATGGTTATAGACCAGGGTTTAGGATTTATAGGTATGCAAAGAAATTCTGTGCTGATTTGGTTTAGTGTCAATGTGTATGTGTGTGTGTTTTTGGTAACTAGTGCACAAAAATTTACTGTTGTAATCAACTACTACGTGGCTTGGACCGTGGCAGCTGAGACGCCTTAAATTTATTATTTATTTATTTATTCCGATCTTCTCCTAACTATTTTCTATGGACCTATTTTGGTGGTAGATTTTTTCAGCTTCGACATGGCATCGGAGCTTTGATAGTTTGAGATTTATGGGTGTTGTTTTAGTTAGAGTTTTAAGATTATGAATGCTTTTATAAATTTATTAGTGATTTCGATATTGACATTTTTTTCTGGTTTTAGCTGAATTTTGGTGATTGAAGTGTGTTGTTTTTCTTATTTTTTATGCTTATATTTTTCTATTTGATTTGTTCTTGGTGTAATATCGCTTGTTGGTGAATTATTAGGTGTATTGGTTATGCATAGATATGTGTGAGAAAGAAATAAAAGCCCTATGTAGATCTAATCTAAGCAATTCAAAGTGTATGGGCATTAATCAAACTACTTATGCATTAAGTACAGACAATTTCTGCTTTGCATCTTTTAATGATATTAGGAACTAGTTGGTGGTGGTGGCACAAAGTAGTGTTGGCAAAGTTAGGCGAAGCTTTCATTTTTGGATCCCTCCTCCCTTGGGGAGGGGGAATAATTTGTTGATGCCAAAAGGAACATTTTGTTTGTTTTATCTGGTCCTTTTCGCAAGTGAGACAACATTGAGGTTGAACTTGCTGTGTCGATGGGCATCTAGACCTTATATAATATGAATATGGGAGCTACATTTGTGGAGTGGTATTGCAAAAGTGCCATTTCTTGGCCTGGAGTACCATGGAGGCTCCACTCATTGGTAAGGTTATTGACATACTTGTGGATGGTTCAAGTACTTATTACCTCATCCCATGCAAGGCGAATGCTGACCCTTGGCACTTAGTAAGCAAGAAGTGGTTCATAAAATGACTTCGTCTAGGAGTTTTGTCTTTGGATTCGTGTATTCCTTTGTTCTAATTGTGTGTATATTGTGGCTGAGCTTATTGTGCAGCCCTATGTTACTTAATTCGCTCATTCATCTAACGAATCGCAGATGGGGTACAACAAATCTAATTTAGTGTGATAAACGAAATGATTAGTTAATGCTAATTTTTTATTTTTTTTAATAAAATTTTAAAAGCATAAAGAGGGGATTTGAACCTAAGACTTCATGCTTTTTATGTTTTATAGATAACCAAGTGGCCATTTGCATTTTATTTATTAACGAATATAAATTTATATTGTAAAATTAATAAATATTTGAAAAACTCATCCTACCCCTAGCTAATCGGGTTCGCTTGATAGGAGCGAATTGCTAACCCGAATTCGAATCGAGTAAATCAGCGAACTAAGTAACTATGGATTTCAGCCAATTGGTTTTCTACTTTTGCTGTGCTTTTTGCCTTTTCCATTTGTGGAGTGTGGGGTTGTCATTTAAGAATTTATAATCTAGGTTTTTTCAATTTGAAGAAAAAGTACACAAAATGGCTCAATAAGCCCAAACAATAAGTGCTTTTGGGCAGTTCTTTTCTTCCCAACATGTAAATTTTATCTAATGAAATAACAAAAAGACAGATCATTAGGAGTACAAAAGACAATCTACATGAAAGAAATAGTAAGAACAGTGAGGTCCATGGATCCCTCTCATACCCCCCTTAGAAGCAAACAAATCTAGATGTGTCAGTCTCCAAGATAACTCAAATCTTTGGCAATTGTTCAATTTATGGGGAGTCATTTAATTGGAATGTCAACTCAATTGCAAACTGTTTTCCTTGATTTTTTTTTTCTAGGCAAACAGTCAGCTATCTTTTTCTTCTCATTTCTCTATTTTGAAATTTCAAAATCTAGTTTGTAAAGTCAAATAAAACTTGAAACTTCAAAAGATGCAGCTTCACAAGTTTTTTTAAGACTGAATTTTTTTTTTTAGTTTTACTTGAAACTAAAAAACAATGCATGGGTTCTTTGTGGTGAAAAGGCTAGGGACCCACCTAGTGCAAAATTACGCTTAAAAGATTGACTATATAGCCAACACCCACACATGGGCTGGATTCATTTTTGAAGACCTTTCGTTGGTGTTTAATAGAATTGGTGATGAAACAAGCCACAATAAATGGTGGGTTTTCTCCTGCTTGTTCTGAAGTTAGTTTGAATTTTTGAAGTAGTCCATGCCTTTTTTTGTTAGTTATCTTTCTGAACTTGTTTTCTTTGATGGATTCTTTTTCAGATGGAGAACAGAAATTAGTGATTTTTATGAAAAATCTGGACCTTTATTTGATCTGGGTCCCTTTTGGTGATCTTTGAAATTTCAAAATCTAGTTTGTTAAGTCAAATAAAAATTGAAACTTCAAAAGATGGAGCTTCACAAGCTTTTTTAAGACTTCATTTTACTTTTTTAGTTATACTTGAAACTCACAGCTTACACCTTTAATGGTGTAAGAACATTTAAATACCAAAATGATGTTTAAAAGACAGAATTAAGAGAAAGAAATAGAATGGAAATGCTAAAAACTCAAAAGAGGGATTGGCCGTTTAGGTAACTATTGCTTACTAAGGTTACTAAGATTAGAAAACAAGAAAAAAGTTTACTAAGGTTAGAAAACATAGCCATAATAGATTCGGTGACTGTTTTATTACCTAATTTATGTTGCCAATTTTCTTTTTTAAATTTGATTTATTATTAGGAAAGGTGAACAACACTTCAACAATTTAGTATATATATATATATGGTGTGTTGTGCTACCAATCAAGGAGACATATTGTCTAACCATAGGAATAAAAGCTTATTATTTATAGTGATAATAATATGTTAGGTAGGCCTATGCAAATGAAGGTGGGTCCATGAGTACTCAGGTCAAGGTCTTTGCCTCAAGCAGTATGATAACATTGGCCTCTTTGCCATGTTATATGTCATAACTTAAGATATGGAGTTGAGTCCCTACATTAGGTACCAAGTTTTGTAATAGTGTACTAACAACTGATATAGCAGTTCACAAAGTCCAAAGAAATTCAAGCACAACAACATGAACAGAGGCCAAACTCTGGCTTCTTCCCACCCGTGGCTCCTGAATTTGCACCTGTGTTTCCTGTGTTCCCTGTTGTGGACCCAGGAGTGGATCAGTTGTATAATTCAATGGGTTTTTTTGATAAGTTTTTTGCTGATATGGGTATAAACGTATGTAAAGATATGGTAGATGTAGTTGGACCTTAGACCTCTTTGACAGTAGGGTTTAAGGTCTTTAATTGCAATGGACCGGTCCGGGTTGGTCCTCAAACGGTTACTCATTAATCGGCTCTCTTGAAGCTATATCTGGCCCGTTTATTAGTCAATTTGTGCCAGCCAATTAATGAATCAGGTTTACTTATCTCAGCCTATGCTTGGCCCATTTCTGGTCGGGTCAGGCTAAGTCATAGTCTGATAGGCCGCAGGCCTCGTTGACAATTTCTATATATAACAACGCATTCAAACGATTTGGGCTGGTTTGGGTGGGCTTAAATGGGCAGACTTATATTGCCGTTTTGGAGCTAGCCCATATCCTGACAGACTTACTAATCAGACCAGCCAATTTCATATCAAGCTAACCTAGCTTAGCCCTCACCTGGACTATTATGTGTTGGGGTTGGAACCGGCTGGGCTCAAACTCAGCCCCGATGTGATCTTGTTCACTTTTTGGGTGGTGCAACTTTGACTCAACATCTCGTGATCCCAATATGTATCATGTGAAAGATTGAGATAAAAAATAATCCCCTTCATCATATTCAAAGCAGTCAACAATTATACTTTGTTTAACTGATGTGGTTGTAACATAAGGCAATGTAGTAGTAGCACTAGCATCAGTCGAATCATGAGATCTTTGCTGCCACTTAAAAGTTCAAGCTATTACCTTATCTTTGCTGCCACTTAAAAGTTAAAGCTATTACCTTTCTATTATTGAATGGTGGTTGGTGGACTTCAGTGTGTTGTTGTGGCCAAGGTGTCAATACTGGTATCCGGTATCGGTTCATGAAGGACTGATACGTATCGACTGATACGTATCGACCGATACCGATATGCATCGGTGACTTTGTGTCCGGCTGTCCTCTGCATGCAACCAGCACTCCCAAGTTGAACACCGACTGTTCACGCCAATACATGGAGTGGTGGAGGAACCGAACGTTCACCTCCACGTGTTCGTTAGATTGCAATTGGAAGGCAACTATGCATGTAGGGTTGACAGGTTGGACTGATAAATCGCAATAATTATCGCAGTAATTAATTATGCCGCCACCATTCATTCTCTCTTCTCAATGATTGATAAAAAATGCAGGTTAAATGTGTGCTAAGTAACTAAGTCGACAAGGGAGTGTTCCCTGTGATTGAGCTGCAGTATTGCAGTTGTTCTGGTCATTATTTCTGTTAAAACAAGTATTGTTGGATCTACTCATGTTTCCATCCTCAAGAGACAGGTACTGGTCTGTCAGTTGCAGCCCTAATATCTGTTAGAACTCGAATTTTATTATAAGATCTGTGAGCATAAAATATGCAATGAATATATATACTGTTGTTCCTACACCTATTTGGTGTTCTTAAACCTATTATACTGCTGTATTATTTCATTTATAGGTAGGCAATTATCATTTTTTATATTGTATTATTTTCTAATGTGATCTATATATTTTAATTCTAGTTTTCAATGGTACCTGATTTTTTAAATAAATGGCTCCATCAAGTAAAGCAAGCTCCGCACCATCCAAGAAAAAGAAGACTGGCCAAAGTGTTACAAAGGGCCATGCTTTGAATCGGCTTCAAAATGGAGATAAGTTTAATGTATTAGTCAGAAATAGCCAACCAACTGGAAAACACACCAGTAAATTAGCAAACTGGTGTGGAATTCTAGCAAGAGATGGAATAAAGTTGCGCATTGATTGCCCAACGTGGCGTGACATTGATAAAGCTGCAAAGGCACACGGATGGGAATGCGTCAAGGTAAATTCATTATTTATTTCTATTGGTCCTTACTTTTTCTTCACATGGTTGACTAAAATTCATACAAATGTTTTTTATTTTTTTGTGGTGCAGGAGAAGTTCGATGTCAGTGAGGGGTTGCGGTACTTCATAATGCAATCTGTCGGGAAGAAGTGGAGGAATTTTAAGTGTGAGCTGAAGTTAAAAAATTATGACCCTACCATAACTGATATGAAGCATTACGCTATTTCTCCCGATGGAGTAGTGTCCGCTCAATGGCATGCTCTCGTGCAATATTGGAATTCAGAAGAAGGGAAGGTATAAATAAGTTTTTAAATTACTTTTTATGAAATATATATCACTTAAAAACTTCTAATTTTGGCTAAATTGGTCTAATACAGTTTACAAGTGAAAGGAATAAAAGGAATCGCTCCCGCCAGACCTTGCCCCATACGGCTGGGTCAAAAAGTTTTGCAAGGATACGAGAGGAGGTATGCATATTTGTTTCTCTTTTTTTATGTGTATATGACGTATCTATCTTGTTTATCTTTATAAGTATGATTTACCACATCTTTTAACTCTTCAATGGTACAGCGAGTAAAGAGCGATACACAAACCTCTCCTACCCGACTTCAAATATTTTTTAAGACACACACCCGAAACGATGGCTCAGCAGTGAATGAAGTGGCTGCAGATAAGATTGTAAGATTACTTAAATTTATAATAACATTTTTTATTTAATATGCTTATAAGTATATATGATCTGTAATTACCAGTCTAAAATATGCTTACAATTGTCGGTAGTAACGCCAGCACTTTTCAAAATGAGTACAATATCATAGAAACTATGAATGGAGAAAGGCTCCATTTGGTTTCCACTTTCCAGTCAAGCACTAGCTGAAACTTTAGAAGCATGTATGACCAAAAGGAGCTGCATTCTACATGATAAAATATAAAGCGTCTAAAATTAATAGCCCATTTAAATAGTAAATCAAATGGTGAACAAGATCTTGCTAAAACATTAACCTAGCGAATCTTTCAATCTGAATTACACCATCAACATTTCTTACAGGATAAAATGAGTTGGCTTTTGAGGAAAAACTGTGGTGTAAAGTGTAGTAAATTATAACTGAGAAGGCTTGGGCCCTTAAAATTCATTTGTGTAAGTAATATGGAATAATTTAAGTTAGCTACATGGCATACATTATGTGTACTTTTTATCTTTTGCATAAGTAGGCTCCTCAATTTGGTTTCTAAGTTCTCCCTTAAGTTGTATTTTACCATATATGTTTTCATTTATATATATATATATATATATATATATATATATATATATATATATATAGTAGTTATATATATAGTTATGGCACTGTCTCTGTATTGGAATTTTCAAAAATTTTCAGAAAATAAGTTCAGTGACCATTATTAAGCACAGCTGTGTTTTATGTGTTTTTCATTTTGGGCATCACCTAGTATCTTTGTTTATAGAGTCGACAAAGGAACCCTGGTCCTACGAGTCCATGCCATGTGGCGCCTAATCACATGATGGGATTACATGTGGATGACCAACCCGATGATCACAGCCATTGAAAAAAAAAAACTCTATAAACTGGATGGAAAATGAACGGTGAAAATATACTCGTTTTCCCATTCATTTTCTGCTCAGTTGACACCATTGCCTGTGCAGATATATATTATTCTTTAGAATTTGTTTTCAATGGTTTTGATCATCGTAGCTCATTCAGTTGTACCACATGGCAGCGAGCTAGCATTGTACATGGTAGCTTACCCTCTCCATAGGATTACGGAAACTTTACCCTATTATAGACCACAGAAAAATCAAAAAAGCAGAAAAAATAATTGAAAGAGATCCGTTAGTCTTGCCATAACACAAGAAAACAAATTCAAAAGCTTATGTTAATGGAAACAAAAAATAAACAAATCAGCAAAAAGTGATCTACGTATTCTCATCTACATATTTTCAGAAATTTTTAGTAGTTATATATATATATATATATATATATATATATATATATATATATATATATATATATATTGTAGTTATACATATTGCATGTTGTGTTGTGCTATAAACTAAATAAAGACACCCTACCTTGAAATCAATATATATTCCTGACATGATGATGGCTATAAATTTCGAATTATTGGTCATGCAGTGAATAAAATGCGGTGAGCAATCTACGTGTGAAGTAGAGATGGTAGTAGCACTATGCTAAGTGATAGATTCTTCTAATGGTTACTTCAATGAATAAATCAGATCCACCAAATGTCATAGCACACTAAAATGAACTGAAATCTTTGAAGTCTTGATTTTAAATTAGATCGTACGTACTTTTGGAGAATTTGCACTTTATACAATCGGGAAGACTTTAGTGGTGTCTTAACATCATATGATTTACTTCCGCTTGTCCCTTTCTAATTAAATGGTAAAATGCAGAGCCAATTGCAACACATCATCAGCACACAAGAAGGTATGCATGATGCAAGCTCTCAAAATGACCCAATCTCTATAGTCTCTGGAAAGGAAAAGCCTGGCCGTGTCCGAGGCTATGGCTTAGGCATGACCCCCACTAGGCTATGAGGCTCGTCTTCTGGCCATGGCGGGGTATCAGCTGATGTGTTTGATGGAATGCAAGCGAAAGTGAAAAAAATGGAGGAGTAGATGCAAGCTTAAAGAGGCATGTATAATTATTTTTTATTACTATAGTTGTAACAAATTTATTACAAATTAAGAATTAAAATATTCATTCTAAAAGAAATTCATAGTTTTTATGGCCTTATTAAAAGATTTAATTGTTTGTTTTTTATTATTTTGCAAGCCCTCGGTAATAATTGAAGTGCTGGAAAATCTAGTAGAATAAATAACTGGTGGTAAGAAATATAGTATATGTTAGCTTTTGATAGTACCCTTAAAAGTTGACTCTATAAGCTTCACTTTTATGGTATCCGATCTCTTAGAGCAAATAATTGGTAAATAAAAAGTGCAGTTTATGTTTTTTTAGTTGCAATTTTGGTAATGAATTTATAATAATTTTGACTTTTCAAATTGAATACTTTTTAATATTAGTGTTTTTTTTTTAATTCAAATTGTTGTTGGACCTTTGGAAAAGGATGGAGAAGAGGATGTTTGGCTTCAAACTTTGACTTCCCATGGACAATTGGCGAATTGGTCAATCTATTTTCACTTGATTGGAATTTATTTTGCAACACTAATGGATAGTTTAATAGTATCGGGTCCTGTCTAATAGGGGTGTTGCTAAATACCAGGTCCGTTTGGTGTTAAAAATGTTGGATGGTAATAGAATGATACTCATCTCCGTATAGAAATCTGATTATGAGCATTCTTTTATTTCAATTTTTTTCTATATAATTTTTTAGAATGATGATTTGATATGGTTTTTTGGAATGATTTTATAATGGGTATTTTTGGAATGAAGTGCCCAATGAACCAAGTTTCGTACATGGTGCTACAGGTTTAAAATTATAAAGCTACAGGCTAAAAAAATTCAGGTTTGGAATGGTTTTATAATGAGCTTTTTTGGAATGAAGTGCCCATAGTGCTACAGGTTTAAAATTAAAGAGCAAAAAAAATTTAGGTTTAGAATGGTTTTATAATGGGCTTTTTTGGAATGAAGTGCCCATTGGTGCTACAGGTTTAAAAAAAAGTTGCAGGCTAAAAAAATGCTACAGGTTTAAAATTTTTTTAAAAAAAGTGCTACAGCTCATTTCTAGAAAATTGCTACAAGTTTAAAATTAAAAATAAAAGGGCTACAGCTCATTTCTAGAAAATTGATACAGGTTTAAAATTAAAAACAAAAATGTTACAGCTCATATCTAGGCTGATTAAAAAAAAACGTGCTACAGCTCCTATCTGAGATGCTACTAGTTTAAAAAAATTTTAAAAAGGTGCTACAGCTCATATATGGGATGATCCGATTTAAAAGGTTGCAGCTCATTTGGGGTAATTTTTGTAGTTTTTTTTTTTCAAATACTCTTTATCGGCGGTTGTAAACTACCCCCATTAACATTCCTAGCGGTAGCCCACAAGGCAGTTTTGAACATTTCCCGGTGGTTTAAAACTATCGGGAATTATCAACACGATAACCATTGCCGGTGGTTTAAAACTACTGCCATCAGTTTTTTTTCCCGGCGGTTTAAAACTGTCGGGAATTATCAAAACCATAATAATTGCCGGCAGTTTTAAACTGCCGCCATCAACATTTGCTAACGTGGAGATTTGACCATTTCCCGGCGGTTTTTAACTGCCGGGAAAATAGATTTATTGTCGGCAGTTATAAACCGCCGAGAAAATCGCCGGCGAATTTTTCTCGACGGTTATTTCCTCGGCAGATTGGTGGCTATCGGCAAAATTTTCAACGGCAGTTTCGCATTTTTCACCTGCGGTTCTAAACTGCCACTAAAAACTACTTATTTTGTAGTGTCAGTTTCTAAATGTTCAAACTTTCTAACTGTTGAACCAAACCAACCAGACTCGATTCGGTTTCAATTTGGTTCGGTCGATTTCGAGTTTCCTATAAGTTTTACTTGCACATCAAAATTTTCCCAATTTTTCAACTTGTTTTACACTTTTATTATTTTCATTCTTTCCGGAGTCATTTTAGTTTTATAATCTATTCACCCTTCTCAAAACAGAAGACTGACTGAATCTTTAGAAATTAAAACCCTAAGTCTTTACTCCATAATTTAACGTCTTGTTATACTTGAACCTTAAGTAAGGTTGTGAAACACTAAATTTAGGACCAAAAATTCGAGGCTCAATCATCTACTTGACTCAAGTTGACTATATATATATATATAGGAAAAGGTGTAACGACCCTGAAATTTAAGACACAAACCTAACTGTTTCGATCTACGTGCTCGGCACGGAAATTGAGGCTGACTTAAAACTTTAGAGTTAATATTAGTTAAGATAAAGTTTCACGGTGATCAGATGAGTTCACATGTACATTTTCGTTTAAATCTGAGTTGTGTAGAGGGGCAAGGTGACACGTTGCGCCGTAGCAACTGTGTTCGTGCTCCATACCGGAGCGTGAACTAGGGGGCAAAACAGAAATATCTGTTTAGTAACTTATAAGAGAAGGAAGGGAGACTTAGGGAGGGATCCACTTCTTCTTCTTCTCCTTCTCTTGCCCTATTTGCTCCAGTAGCTAAAGGACCTGTAGCTAGGTGGGTTTTCAAGAGGGTTTTTGGAGAGAAAACAGGGTTAGCAAGAGTGAGAGGATGAGTTTTCTAAGCTAGGGTAGGTAGAGTTCAATGAAATGAGCTAAGGTATGGTCTAAGGTATGGGTATGAAGTCTCGGCATGCTGAACCGGAGCTAAATGGTTGCTCGTCGGACTCAGATCGGTGACAAACCCCGAGAGATAGATCTGAAACCCTCATCCGGAATGATTGCCGAAACCCCGAGAGAGCCCAAACAAAGGTGAGTCTGTATATTTAAATAGAGGCAAATGAGAAGCCCATGTGTGTACATTGATGTTGTGTTAATGGTTGTTGAAAACCATTAATGAAAAATGGGTTAAAATAAGGTTGGAGATGAACTCCATTAATGACAGAGTTTCTGTCATTATTGATCAATCAATGAAGGTATTGATCGATCAATGACAGTGGTGATCGATCAATGAAGACCATTGATCGATCAATCTGTATAAGACAGAAAGGGGGAACAGAAGCCCCAAAATTCTGAAAGTTCAATGCCCGAAGGGCATTGATCGATCAATCCTGGGCATTGATCGATCAACAAGAGAGTGATCGATCAATGACAGTTGGTGATCGATCAACATAGGTATTGATCGATCACTGTAGGGTGTTGATCGATCAATGAAGGTATTGATCGATCAATCTATATAGGCAGATAATGTGAACAGAAGAGGGGAAAATTTGAAAATGGGTTAGTGATCGATCAATGAGGGCATTGATCGATCAACAGGATGTATTGATCGATCAACCCAAGTGGTGATCGATCAATTTGAGCTATGTTAAATGTAAGTAGAAGAGAGGTTATTGATCGATCAATAAGTGTATTGATCGATCAATGATGATAGGTGATCGATCAATAAGAGTGGTGATCGATCAATCACCCCTGTTTTGTTGAGTTTTGGTTTTATGGGTTAAACACCACCGGGCATTGTGCCGGTTAACTTTCTGACATCCCTGACACTTAAAGTACTATGTTTATGGTCTAGGATCAAACCCTGACACATTGAAAAGGCTTTGGATTTGCTTAGAAGACAAATTGATCTGAGGTAAGGGAAAACCAACCTAAACTGTTTTTTAGTATGATTTCATGTTTATTTTATATCTGTGCCCTGATTTTGTTTTTAACAAGCATGTATGCATATCATAAATTCCTGCTATCTTTGATTTTTGTTCCCTGATTCGTATTCTGAAACTTGCTTCTGATTCTGCTATTTGATCTATAAGGTATATACGTATGTGATTTGATGATTTAAACTAGATGATCCCCACCGACCCGGCGGTATATCCGATGCCTGGCACACTTGTGCACCTGCTTTCAATCCTCGGCACAATTGCACTCCATAGATGAGGCATTGTTGCACTTTCAAAATTGTTCATGTGAACGACGATTGGTTGGGGTTTCCTATCGGACAATCCTGTTTACTCCGTGCTATATAGTCACGGGAGTTTCTTAAGTTAAATACACACAATTTAAGTACTCTGATAATATACTTGCATAACATCTGATTTCTTGTATAAAATCTCAGCTTTTAGTTTGATTCGTCATGATTATACGTTCCTAATTTGAATTCTGTTATGAGATAGCATGATCTGCATATTCAATTCGTCTAGTTGGAATTCTTTTATTGAGCTAGGATGTAGCTCACCCTGTTTTCTAAATCAATTTTTAGGTTACGATTTCGTAGCTCGAAGCGGTGACCCAGATTACCGGCTGATCCAGGAGAGGGTAGGACGAGACTGACGTCCAGGCGGACGACTTTTATCCTTAGCCTGGGTATACGAGTCTGCTATTTTTGGGATTTTGTGTAAACCTTTGGATTATTGTGCGCCTGGTGGCCACTTCTGTATTTACTTTCTGTAGATATTTTCTTCCTTTCATAGTATTACTATACATTCTATTGGAACCATTATTAGGAACCATTATTTTGGGTGATGGAAGTCCATCACCATTGGTTCTTCTTAGTTCCTTTTTGGGAATGTATATTTTTACATATTTAGATACATGTATATTTTATTGCTTCTTTCTATTTTAGATGCCTTGTGATAACTCAAGCTACCACTGCTGGACAGTGTCTGCTTGGTTTCCGCTATACGAGCAGACACTTCGTGATTTGTCTTGGGGATCATCCAGAGTATGATCCTAATGGCACGAATTTCTGGGTGCAGAAATTCGGGCTGTCACAAAAGGCCTCCGTCCTCCATGGGAGGACGGTCACCGTCCTCCAACCTTCCACGTGGAACCCAAAACACTTTTTGGGTGCCACGTGGACCTTGGGTGCATTGCTCAGATCATCTTTGAAAAAAAAAAAATTTAACTCATCTCCACCGTATATATTTTGAACCGTGAAATGTGGACTAATGAAAACCGTCAAACTTTGACTTATGGGTTTAAAAAAAAATCGATTTTTTTTTTTTTAATATTGATCTAAACTGTCCACCTGTGCTCCACGTGGATCTTGGAGGACAGTGACCGTCCTCCCATGGAGGACCTAACCGGCTCCCATATATATATATATATATATATATATATATATATATAATTGGTTTGGTAGGTTTCAGCTTGGGAAGGCCCGAACCAAAATCAAATCGAACATTTCGATTTTTCTTTTTGCCAAATCAAATCTAAATCGGTACCCATCCAAGGCAGACCAAAACGAGCGGGTTAGGTTTAGCCCAAACAATGCAAGGCACTAGCCTTATCAACAGCCTCCGGGAATAAAGATGTTTTAAAATTTAACACCGCCAAACTTTCGTAGTCTCATTTAAGCTGTGGTTTGGGTGTTACTAGGCCGTTACCCATCCCTTTCACTTAGTTGCACAACGTGGTCCCAACCGTCAGTTTCTACTTTCTTCCGTCTAAGTCTTAGATAAACTAGGGAGAGTGGGCCCCACAAACACAGCGTCCTCTCAGTATCTGAAAAAAGATCTCCTTACCGAATGTGATCCCCTCATCTCTATCCACTGTATCAACCAGAAATATCGAAATTGCCCTCATTGCATCCATTCGAGGTAAAATGCGTGACCGCCGTATCTGTACCAGCCTTCCCATGGATTTCTTGGCTTCCTTATACTGAAATTTATATTTTAGGCCGTATTTGGACCATCAACTTGCTTGATCTATCGACACCTTCCATTTCTGGCATTCAACTTCTTTAAATAAGATAATAATTAATCCAATGACCTTTAATAAATGGCAGAGATCTCTCGTTTCATTGTCTCTTTACTCATGACACGGGCATATTATCATAAGACTCACCTGTTTATATTTTTATATTTTTAAAAAGGGATCATGGTCCAGCTATCAGACGGCCATATGTTGATGTTGAATTCTCTCAAAGGATACCCAAAAACCATTCTCATGGTAGGTAATGATGATGATCACTTTTGGAGATGGGTGCAACATGGAATCAGCGTCTGACTGATAGGTGGGCCATAACCTCAGCATCTATTATGTGAAATATTAAAATGAAAATCGATTTCCATCGTCTGATTCAAGATAGTCAAAGTATTGACACTGCAAGACAGAATCTTTGGTTGCAAAATACCCGTATCCTATTGAGAAAAGAAATTTTTTCCAACACAATCCAATATACCTTGGTCTCTTTTTTCCCGCCTGATGGCACGCAAAACGATTGATCTAGACCATCTGATCTTCATATGGTGGTGGCAGGTGACGCCGGAAATAGCACTAGAAGAGTAGTTGTTGGGAAGCTTGACCCTGAGTCACGCAACCTTTTTGTCATTTTAGAAAGCCACAACTTGAAGCTTTTAGTTGTCCAACCAGTCACCTGTATTGGGTAGTCTCTGAACTCAGTTATAACCATCCCAAAAAGACCATTGATCGGAAGTCTGGAAACGTCAATCACACCTTCTAGCTGCCTATCTAAGAAGTGGCTGATATATAGATCTGATGAAGTGGATAGATCAACAAGGGTAGTGGCAAGAGGGATTAACTTTACCTAAAGGGTGGCTTTATTTGCAGCCTACAAAACTTCAGCCACAACCAACACATGTGTTGCGCCTGAAGATTTATTGGTGCAAATAAATCCACCCCTCTAAATGGACTGCGTTAGGGTTAAACCGGTTCCGCCCTGCCTGATTCAGGTCTGGGTTGTTTTTTTTGGCCCGGCCCTAAGCCGAGCCTAGGAGTATTTTGCCCTGCCTGAGGCAGTAGGGCGGGCTGATTTGCATGCCTTTTTTAAGTAATATTTTATTTTTTAATAATCGAAAGCTTCTTAACAATATTCAACTATTTAATATCAAATTTTTTTAGTAGAATTTCCTTCAGTTAACACCTATTATAAATTAAAAATATTATTTATAATTTTGGGGTACCTATATTTTTAATCCATGATTCTTCTTTCTCAACCCAGATTTCAAATGTTGACTGCTTCAACTCAAATGATGGAGACCAATTTTCATCCTAATCTTCGACATAATAGGTCTTGATTCTATATGATACACGTCCTAAAAAGTTATCAGAGAATCACATTTGTATACGCTCTCTTTTGGGATGTGTCATGGAGATACAAAATCTGACAGTCTAATGGTAGTCCCATGATCTCAAGATTGATTTTGTCAATGATCGAGGCTAAAAACAATCCCCACCGTTTGATTCAAAGCCTCAATGGTTTAAGCACGTAAAAGTCGGAGTTGAGAAGGAAGAATAATGGCTTGAAATAATATTAGTTAAGACGTGGACAAGATATTTTTCACATCCAAAAAAATTACATTCAGTTGGATTTAAGTTTATGGGCCCTTTAAGACTATATACATGGCACATGTGAATATCATCAAGGTTAGATTCAACTAAAAGGAACCGTTGCTTGGACTCAACCATTTGCTCAAGAGCCAACAATTGTATGGTTAAAGTGTATATCGAAAGAATCATACGTTAAATAAACAAAAGTGCTATGATCAATATCTTTGATTATTAGGATGAGCTTGATGATGATCTAGAAAACATCCAATTAACTTAGATACTAATGAAGGAAACAAATATTTTAAAAAATTTGGATACTAGTGAAGATAAAGATAAAGACATGGTATTTAGCGTAAGAAGTGCTTATGCTGAGATGGCCGAGTTCCTAGTTTTCCTTAAGGGTTTGCTTTGAGTTATTATTTGGTTGTGTTAATTTTGGATGAATTAATAAATGAATTGACTGTATAATAATTACTAGATAAGCTTTCATGTTATTGATTGTTGATGATGTTTTGCAAATTGATTAGACAAGAAATCAAGTTCTCAAATTAAACCATGGAGAAAAGCTTTAGAATTGAGGAATTTGGAAAAAATATATATATTTTTGGGGATGTCATATGGCATAGACAGCCCAACTGTAGTGTCTGTGAAAACTTGCATGCATAGAGGAGGATCCATTTTTGGTGCAGCACACTAGGAGGAGAGCCACAGAAAGAGCGGGAACAAGCTTGGAGATTAGAAAGTACGGCTTGTTGCTTCCACAAGAGAAGAGGATACCAGTTTAGCTATCACTAAACCAATGAGGTATTTGCCAATTATTATATATCAAATCAATATATATATATATATATATATATAATATAAATTTAGTGAACATAAAATCAAAAAAGATAATTTGGTCAACCTAAAAGTTTATTTAGCTTCACAACATCAACATGGGATCTTCATATAAGAAGATTTGAGGGTGTCCACAAACCGAAACAATCCAATATAAAGGGGTTGTTATGTCAACATCACCATGTGAGAGAAAACTAATAAATACTTGGAGGAAAGTAGTGAGAAGGGAAGAAATAGAATATGAAAAATAATAAGTAAACTAATAAATACTTGGAGGAAAGTAGTGAGAAGGGAAGAAATAGAATATGAAAAATAATAAGTAGATGCGACCAGACTATGATGATGATGATGATTGCCCGAATGATGACTCTTAGTGTCATTGGAGCCTTGAAAGTAGTAGTTTAGGTTTTTCTTTTGGAAAATTATAAACAGAGGATAGGTATGTTGAAGACAAAGTTCAGGCAGCTGACGTGGTGTGATGTGATTGATTGCACCGACTTGTATTAATTAAATCTCATAGCATTTGCAATTAATTATGTCGCGTCACATCAACTGCGTGCACTTTATCTACATAAAATTTGTCGTCCATATGATATTGTCCTTTTCGTTTCAAGGGTCTCATGGTTTGTTATCAAATTTTGGTGATGATAAGGATGCCAAACTAAGCTGGGTTTAAAGTTCTATAGCCGTGTGGGATAAGGTGTGGAAAGTAAAACTCATAAACTAGAGAGTTGAAATAGGCTGCACACTTGCACCACGTAAGATAATTGTTATATACGGCCAGACCATCTATTAACTGCGAAAATCGCGGCCGCCCGTGCTTCTTTAATTCGGATACTCTTTTTAATATAAATACTTTTCAAGGGTATCATTATTTACACTCAGTCAAATTGTGGCCCCACTCCACCTCCTCCCCGGCATGCGTGGATTACTTTCAAATCTGATGATGGAGATTGTATCTACAAAATATAAGATTATTAGCGGCATTTTTTTTTACGAAAAATTGCTGTTATTAATCCTGTCGCTATCAAAAATTATTGCTATTCATCCTACCGCTATCAAAAACTGCCTTAACAGTAAGTGCCGCTTAAACACTTTATTTTTGTAGTGAATTTTTCATCCCAAACTTTCACACAATTGGTCTCGAGATCATGAGTGCCATCAGACGGTCGATTTTTCACTACGCATGGCACACATCTCAAAATACGACCCTAAAAAGATGTTGGAGCATGATATGTGTCATATAATTTTAGAGTCTGTTTTGGGATTGTTTATCATATGGAATTAAAAACTGATCCTATGATGGTACGCCCATCATCTCAAGATCAATTGTGTCAAAGAATGGATGAAAAATGATCTCTATCATGTGATTCAAAAGCAATCAATGCATGCCGATTGGAGGCCATGGGTGAGGTTACAGTTTCTCCGGGCGTAAATAATGGTATCCAAAAACAAATATTTTTGAGTAAAACCTACTATATTTTTCTGTCCTTAACAATAATACTGGCTTGCTCACTCAAAAGAAGGAATTTGAATACCATATTTTTTGTCATTTTACCAACTGGAAACTAGGGTCACAAATGGGTCAAGTTTAGGTAAAAAATTCCAACAAATTTTGCCCGGCCGAAAATGTAAAATCCCGAAAAAATTTTGAACCCATAGGTTCTGATCAAGTGCGGATCCGTTAAGAAACGTATCACCATTTTGGATTTTTCAAACAAGATCGTTTCGGGTCTGTTTGAACCTCGTGTAAGATTTTTGGACCAAAGCTCATACAGCGTGGAGGTGTATTAGCTTAACACCGAATCCCTTGTGACCATTGGTTCAGGTGTGCCAGCCCTACACCGAACCAAAGACCTTTTGGTGTAATAAGAAATGCCTCGCTTAGGTGTATATGTTCCACACCGGAACAAGTTCTTTGGATAAGAACTAACACCCAAATGGGTGTATGTGTGTTTCGCAAGGGAACCAGCCCCTTTTAATATAAAAAGCAAAGCTTCCTTTGGAAGCTATTAGCTGTTTGCAAATTTGCTTATGTTTTGGGTTTCTAAAGAGTGGAAGAGAGATGAGCTTGAGGAAATCGCCGCCGCGAACCATCCAAACGCCGAATCGGCATCGTTAATCTCCGACGCATTTAGTTTCTTAGTGTTGGTGTGCCGTGAGAAATCGTTGATCTTTGGCGTGATCTTGATCCATGAAGAACGGGGGTTTATTCCTCTCCAAACCCTCTTGTGTTTTGGGTTATTTTGACACCCGATGTCCGTAGATCTCGCAAGGGTTTTGTCGCACGTTGTGAGAAGAGTTTAAACTTTGATCGAGTCAGATATTAGGGAAAAGAACAAAAGAAACGAGTTTTAAGGTTTTTAGAATCTAACAGACTCGCTCGAGCGAATCAGAACCCGCTCGAGCGAGACCCCTTCTGAACCACCCACTCGAGCGAGACCCCTTTTGAACCACCCGCTCGAGCGAGTAAGAGTGAAATCCCGACACTGCCTCAGAATTTTGGTCATAACTTTTGACTCCGAGCTCGGATTGACGCGATTCTTATGGAGTTGAAAAGAGGATAACAAGCTCTATAATTTTCGTGAATTAATAATTTGATGAATCAAATATTTTAAATATAAAAATTAAGCAGGAAGTTAGGTCAAGTTCTAAGTTATCACGAACTTGCCCATTTCCTCTTCGATTTTGATAAAACACTTGAATATGTCTAAGTTATTAGTAATTAGGGCCAATCCTTGATGCATCATCGTATTCGTGATGTAGATTGAGGGTGAGAAGCCATCGATAGAACCTTATTTTGTTTTGCGCAACTTCGAGGTTGAGGTAGAGAAAATACTTTACCAAATTGCATTTTTGACTTGATACATAGATATCAGGATATAATCTGCTTGCGTTGAACTCGTTGATCTTGAATATTTGTTTATTGCATCAAACTCTTTGAAACTTGAACATGATTAATTGAACTCGCATACAAGCTTTGAGTCCGAATAATCTTCGAACTCTTTGTCCGAAATTGAATAGAAACTCTAAAATTGACGCCTTAAATCTGATTGGATGTGTAGCGGACCTTCAACAACCAATTGTATTTTGACTTGAGTTCTTAGATCTTTTATGTAATTGAATTGAAATATGACAAGTCTGACCCTAATTGAATTAGTACATGAAACCTCGGACTCTTAAGACTTTGAATTATTGGAAAGGTATCGAAATTGATGAACTTGGAATGGGAATTTGAACCAGATATGAATTGATACCCACATTTAAATTTGATTTGACGTGCATCCCTTTAAGTTAAGTTGTGATTTTAGAAATTGAGTGAGAACTGATCGATATGACTATATTCTAATGGTTTGAATGAAATAAGATAAGTGTGATTTGAAATCAAATTTGTAAGTTGACTATACTTGATTAATTGAATCCTTTGAGGAATGACATTGAGTGACAATGAGTGAACATGCATAGTGGACCGGTACGACGGTTATCTATACATAGTGTATAGTACATAGCATACATAAGTGGACCGGTACTGCAGTTATCCGTATGCATTGTATAGCATACATAAGTGAACCGGTACGGTGGTTATCGGTACGTATTGCATAGCATACATAAGTGAACATTGTGAGTGTTGTGAATGAACACAGTGAACTTGTGAGCAAAGTGAATGATGTGAATAGTAGATATTGGATCATTGAAATATGAATGAATGAACCCCATACACAGTAAATAATGGATGTGGAACCATAGTGAGTGAAGTGAGTGAAGTGAATGCACTGTGAGTGAAGTGAATACACCATGAGTGAAGTACATACGTAGTAAATAAGGACATTGAATCATCGAATAGTGATTGGTGAAATCTGGGGATTAAATTAGTGAATAGTGTATGGTGAATAAGAAAATTCGAGCTTTGTTCTGTCATCGACTATTTTCTCTATTGTCGCTTTTGTTTAAGTTATCAAATTTCTGTTTGGTTATTATTTCTACTTCTATCATAGAATCCATGTTCTGTTTCCATATGTTATCGTATCTCCTCTGAACCTGCATTTGACTCTATGCATTGATATGATAAGATGTAACTGTTATTGATATTTATTCTACTGAGCTTAGACTGTTAGCTTACCCCGACTATACGTCACAGGTGTAGTTCTTGATCGGGACCTTAGACTTGAGGAGAATTCAAGTTACCTACTAGAGGGAGAAGCTCAATTGGATTGGGCACGATGACTTCTGAAATTTGAGCTTGGTAAATTATAGAGTTCAGTTTTTGTACATGTTTGTATACCACTGTCTAGGTGATGGTTAGTCATCACCGATGGTTTATTTTGTTAAAAAATATTAGGATCAGAAATTCGAAAATGATAAATGGGCAAGAGAAATTAGACTCGACGCACGTAATCATTACCTTTAAAACGCTATTCACTCCCTACTTGAGTAAATCTTCAAGTTTGCAAAAGATTTTTAGCGAGATGTTTCCAGGATACAACGAGCCCAATCTCTTGGCTGCAATCCGTTACTTTGCAACAGTAGAGGATCACCCTAGAAAACTCAATTTGATAAAGTACCAAAAAAAGAAGAAAGCAAGAGAATTTTCTCTAATCTGTATACAAGAATTCGAAGGATTTTAGAGTATCTATATAATGACCCTAAAATTCAGAACATAACTCGATTGCTTTGAGATGCGTGCCTGGCATGGAAATCGAGATAAATTAAAATTTTATAATAATATTATTAACAATAATATTAATCCACAATTAGGAAAGGTCATGTGTCAGTTCTGATGTCAGTTTGAATCTTGTAAGACCTTGGATGAAAGGTCGTGCGCCAGATTGTTTGTGTATGTCCTCAACACGGGAAATTAGAATATTAGATATTGAAATATCAAAGATATTTTATTTGGTTGGCTTATAGGAGAAGAAGGATTAGAGAAAATCCACATCTCTCTTCTTCTCTCTCTGAATTTCTGCCTGCTGTCTCACGTAAGGTGTGGATTATTTCGAATTGTGTGACCCAAGTCCTAGAGAGTTTTTTCTGTGAAACCAAGGCTCGAAAATACCCTATATGGTAAATTCTCGGAAATAGAGTGTGAAGGGGTCGCTCTAAATGATCCATGTTTAGTTTGGGGATGTGTGCTATCGCTGTGTGTTGAAGCGGAGCCACGCATCTGCTCTTCTGAGTCATGGACGGCGACAAATTCTGAGTTTCGGATCTGAAACCGTCTTCGGATCACATTCGCCGAGAATCCGAAAGCGACATTAAAGAGGTGAGTTATTAGGTTAAATTGTAGAAGTTAAGACCTAATAAATATGTAGATGCAAGTGTATAAGTGGTTTGTTAAGAATCAATAAAGATTAAAGATAAAAATAGGTCAAGATTAATGATCAACATTTATGACAGAAACTGTCATATTTGATCAAGCAAATTAAGTATTTGATCGATCAAATTTGGAATTGATCGATCAATGTGAAAGATTGATAGATCAATTTAGAAATTGATCGATCAAATTGTATAAATGAGTGTGCAAACAGGAGGTCGGTATTTTTAGAAAATTTAAGTCTGACTTGCTTGATCGATCAGTGGGGAAATTGATCAATCAAATTGGGAAATTGATCGATCAAACAAGGAAGTTGATCGATCAAATTTCCTCTGTTCTGTGTAAGTTGGGAGATTGATCAATCAAATTAGATATTTGATCAATCAAATTGGATGATTGATCGATCAAACAAGGATATTGACCGATCAATCACCCTTATTTCTGCTACTTTGGTTTTATGGGTAAAACACTATTGGACATTGTACCAGTTGATGTTCTGACGTCTCTGACACTAAGTATACTATGTCTATGGTCTAGGATAAGACCGTGATGCATTAAAAAGCTTTGGATTTACTTAGAAAGGCCTGATCTGAGGTAGGGAAAATTCAACCGAACTTGCATTTATTTTTTATCTCATGGGTTCATAGCTTCTGTGTTCTGACGCATGTTCTAATTTTATTTTCTAAATCAAGTCATGCATATGAATGAAGGTTCCATCACCTCTTATTCCTGTTATCTGATGTCTGTCATCTAATTCTTGTTATTATGATATGTATGCATGCGATTTTAAGTTTATCTATCTGACGAATCTCACCGACTCAGCGGTATATCCGTGACTGGCACATTCGTGCATCTGCTTTGGAAATTCCTCGACACAATTGCGCTCCTTAGATGAGGCATTGTTGCATTCATGAAATTATTCATTGAATGACGATGGTCGGGGTTACCCATCGGCACACATCTGCCTACCACGTGCTATATTCACGAGAGTTACTTAAGTATACTATTTTAAGTCATTTAAATATTGTATATAAAGCATCTTTAAAACTTTGAGGTTATGTCTGTTCTTACAAGTTTTGCATTCTGATTATTCTGCATATCTGATTATTCTAAATATCTAATTATCTGTCTGAATCTGTCCAGTTCTGTCTATACTCTGCCTTGCTTATCTGTCTGTGTTATTAACTGCAACCATATATTACAATTAAGATACAAATTTAACTGAATTTCTTCTATTGAGCTTAAATGGTTAGCTCACTCCTGACTCTGTATTATAGGTTCTGAGGCTCGGGCACCAGTCACAGAGAGCGACCCGGACTATCAACCAGAGACAGAGGCTGAGGCTGAGGACGAGGAGACTGATATCCAGGCCGACGAGTTTTACCCTTAGCCTGGGTATATTAGTCTTGTATTTTGGGTTTTTATATCTGTCTTGTGGATTATTTGTTTGGTGGCCACCGTTTAGTAGTTAAACTCTGAAATTACTTTTAGTTATTATTGTATACATCTTATGGGAACCATTATTGGGAACTATTGATTTTGTGTGATGGATGTGCATCACCGATGGTTCTTCTTGGTTCCTATTTTGTGGATGTATATTCTTTTGACATATATACATGTGTTTCTCTTTCTTTTTAATGCTTTATATGATGACTCTATCTACTTAATTGATAGTGTCTGCTCTGAAATCTGCTAGATGAGCAGACATTCTTTGTCTTGTCATGGGGATCATCCAGAGTATGATCTTGATGGCACGGATTTTTGAGTGTGGAAATTCGGGTTGTCACAGTTGGTATCAGAGCCTAGGATTTAGGTTGAGCTCCGAGTTCATGTTGGATTATTTTTACAATCTATGTACTGATCAGTGCTATTATTTCTATAATGACAAACCAGTATGGGCCCAAGGTTCAGGGGTGGACACAGTAGAGGAAGAGAAGGACAGTGAAAAGTCCCACTGCGAGAGATTCCCGATGTTACTAGTACATCTAGGGGATTGGGGATCCTATCAGATGAAAATGTCGTTCCGGTAGGACCTAGAGGAGGTAGAAGAGGTGGCGATGGTAGAATGGAGAAGGTGTTGGAAGCTTTGGCTGCCAACAAGCTCAGCAGACTACTGCTTTGAATCAACAAGTAGCTAGACCACCTCACCAACCCGACGGTTTTGCTGAGTTTAGGAGAATGAGACCTCCTAATTTCTCGGGTCAAACGGATCCCATTGAGGCTGAAGGTTGGATAGAAGAGATGGAAAAGGTGTTCAAAGTGATTTAATGCACTGATGTGGAGAAGGTGCGCTGGGCAACCTTCAAACTTAATGGGGAAGCGGGGCCTTGGTGGAAATCGGTATCGAGGCACCGTGAGCAAGAACTTCCCAATGTCCCTTGGACATGGGCTGAATTCGTAGAAACCTTCTACGAGAAGTACTTTCCCAAGATAGTGATGCATCAGTGGGAAGTGAAATTCATCAAGTTGGAACAAAGGACTACGATAGTGCATGAGTATAGGGCAGAGTTCGATAGATTGTCAAGGTTTGCTCCGTAACATGTAGCCACCGAGTTGATGCGAGCTCGAAAGTTCCAACTTGGCTTGAGGTCGAATATATAGAAGGAAGTGGCCATATGGGAGTTGGAGACATATGCAGTAGTTTTGTCTAAAGCTCTCATTTCAGAGGAGGAAAACCAAAAATAGCTTGCTTGGAGAGACAAGCAAAACAGAGAGAGGTCATTTCAGGGACAATCTCATGACCCTGAACAGAACAAGAGGGCTAGATTCTTCAGACCTCCGAGATACCCTACTCACTCCCGACCAGCGATATTTTCAGGGCCGAGTTCATATCAGAGGCCAACAGTACCTGTATCATCTAGACCATTCAGATCGTCTGATTCTTCTGGTAGCAAAGCTTCTGTCACACAGGGATCTTCTAGGGTCTCATCTTTCGCTCTGGCCCTGTCATGTGCAAAGTGTGGAAAGCCACACAAGATAGAGGACTGTAGGAGAGAGACGGGGGCATGCTTCAGATGTGGCAAGATGGGCCACATGGTTAGGAACTGCCCTGAGGAGAGCAAGGAGAGCAAGGAGCGGGCTGGATCTGTATTCATTCAGAGATCCTCTCGACCTATTATTCAAGGTCGAGCATATACTGTCACTACAACAGATGCTCTGACATCGAATGATGTCATTCAAGGTATCATTGCGCTTTGAGAATTAAATTATGTCATTGATTTCTTATATTATTGAATGTGTTAGTAAGTTTTAGTGCATCGAATTTTTAGTAAATACTGTGTATTAGATTATATGCTTAAACGTGTATATTTGATATATAAACTAAGGTACTCTTCCTATACGTCAAGAGCAAGAAATATGTGAGACTGAAGTGAGAGTACTGACTAACCCTGGATCTACGCATTCCTTTATTACGCTGATGTTCTCAGTATGTATGGGAATTACGTCGGAGAAGTTAGATTTTGTTTTGGCTGTAACGATTCCTACGAGTAATTCAGTGAGAACAGACATAGTAAACAAGGCGGTGGTCATTAGAGTGGAAAGGGAGGAAACTCGAGCGGACCTAATATTGTTGAATATGGTAGGCTTCGATGTGATCTTGGGGATGGACTGGCTATCCTCTTACCATGCTAGCGTAGATTGCCTACGAAAAATCGTCTTCTGCCCTCCAAAGAGGAAGTCGTTTAGATTTTTTGGAGTGAAGTCCAAAGTAGCACCATTTGTATCAGCTATTCGGGCTGAGAAGATGATGAAGAATGGGTACAGTGGCTATATAGATTTTCTACAAGAGCAACGGAAAGAGAAGAATGTTATTTCTGACATTCATGTTGCTTGCGAGTACCCTGATGTGTTTCCTGAGGATTTACCAGGACTACCACCAACTCAGGAGATTGAATTTGCTATCAATTTAGTTCCAGGTACTGAGCCATTATCTAAAGATCCATATCGTATGGCTCCTGCAGAGTTGCAAGAATTGAAGGAGCAGCTGCAAGAATTACTTGGCAAGGGGTTTATTCAACCTAGTGTGTCTCCATGGGGAGGACCAGTACTATTTGTCAAAAATAAGGATGGTTCGATGTGACTCTGCATTGATTACCGACAATTGAATAAGTTGACGATTAAGAATCGTTACCCGCTTCCAAGAATAGATGATCTCTTTGATCAGTTATAAGGAGCAGGATTCTTTTTGAAGATTGACTTACCATCGGGTTATCATCAGCTAAGAGTCAAAGCAGAGGATATTCAGAAGACGGCGTTCAGAACCAGATATGGGCACTATGAATTTTTTGTTATGCCATTTGGATTGACGAACGCATCGACGTCTTTTATGGATCTAATGAACCGAGTGTTTAAACCACACTTGGATAAATCCGTGGTCGTTTTTGTGGATGACATTCTCATCTATTCAAGAATGAAAGAAGAGCATGAACGACATTTACACATGGCTCTACAAACTCTCAGAGATAACAAACTATATGCAAAGCTTATTAAATGTGAGTTTTGGCTTGACCAAGTTAATTTCTTAGGTCATGTTGTCTCTGAGAGGGGTATAATAGTTTATCCGACTAAGATTAAAGTCGTAGTGAATTGAGAGAAACCGAGGATGGTAACCGAAGTTCGTAGTTTCCTTGGATTGGCAGAATACTATAGATGATTTGTAGAAGGTTTCTCCAAACTTCAAGTCTGCTTACTTAGCTCACAAAGAAGAATGTTAAGTTTGATTAGACGGATCAGTGTGAGAAGAGTTTTCAAGAACTTAAGACGCGTCTAACTACAGCACCAGTGCTAGCTATACCTTCTGATAGAGGAGGTTTTGCTATATATAGTGACGCATCTTACAGTAGTTTGCGTTGTATCATCAACCAACACAAGAAAGTTATCGCGTATGGCTCTAGACAGCTTAAGGAACATGAGAAGAACTATCCGACTCACGATCTAGAGTTAGCAGCGGCAATTTTTTCTTTGAAGATCTAGAAGCACTACCTATACGGTGAGGCGTTTGATATCTTCACCAACCACAATAGCCTAAAGTATATTTTCACCCAGAAGAACTTGAATATGTGACAACACAGATGGATGGAGTTCTTAAAGGATTACGACTGTTCCATCCAGTATCACCCTAAGAAGGCCAATATTATGGCGGATACTTTGAGTAGGAAATCTTCAGTTCAGTTGTCACATCTCATCACCAGAATACAAAGGTGGCATCTACTTAAGGACCTGGCCTTATGTGATACACGGTTTGATGTCAGAGGTTCAGGGGCACTGATGGCTACCATTGTGATATGGCTCATGTTGTTCGATAATATACGTAAGCTCCAGATGATTAATGATAAGCTTATGGCCATTAGAAAGGATGTGATCAACAGGATCAGATCGGATTTCTCCATAAAGGATGATGGTACCTTATTGTTCAGAGATCGGATGTGCATACCTGCTAACAAGGACCTTAAAGATACTATTTTAGAAGAAGCTCATAAGTCAACGTATACTATACATCCTGGCAGTACCAAGATATATCAAGATTTGAAGCGAAGCTTCTAGTAGAGAGGATTGAAGAAAGATGTTACAGAATACGTGTCTCAATGTTTGGTCTGCCAACAAGTGAAAGTAGACCATCAAAATCTAGCAAGATTATTGCAAACATTACCAGTGCCTGAATGGAAATGGGAAGCCATTTCTATGGATTTCATATTGGGGTTGCCGAGGACATTGAGGAAACACAATTTCATCTGGGTCATTATGGATAGACTGACTAAGTCTGCACATTTTCTGCCTTATACGACTATGTATACAGCCAACAAGCTCGCAGAACTGTACATGAAAGAGATAGTTTGGCTACATGGTATACCAGTCAGTATTGTGTGTGATAGAGATCCACTTTATATGTCACAATTCTGACATCGATTTTAAGAAGGCATGGTGTCTAAACTGAAATTCAACTTAACTTTTCATCCTCAGACAGATGGGCAGACTGAGAGAGTGAACCAGATCATAGAGGAGACAAGGTATACATAGTTGCGTTCAAGAACCTTAGGCTTCTCTGTTTGTTCAATTGGTATGAAATTAATACTTATTTTCAGGTAGGAGACAAGGTATTCGTGAAAATCTCGCCGATTAAGGGCGTGATATGTTTTGGAAAACGTGAAAATTTGAGTCCACGTTATATTGGACCTTTTGAAGTACTAGGTCGGGTTGGTGAAGTCGTGTATAGGATTGCTTTGCCACCACAATTGACAAGTATGCATAACGTCTTCCATGCTACAAAAATACGTGAGAGATCCAACTCATGTATTAGATTTCCAGCCGATTGACCTTCAAGAGGATCTAACTCTGATTGAGGAACCTGTAGAGGTCTTGGACCGTAAAGATCAGGTTTTGAAGACCAAGTTGATTCCACTTGTGTTGGTAAAGTGACGTAATCATTCCGCTACAGACGCTACCTGGGAGCACGAAGCCGAAATTTGTGAGCAATACCCGCATTTGTTTACTTGATATAAGAGGCAATTTTTGCGGTTTAGTTTAAGTTATTGTCGTTTTGTGTACATGTCAAATACGATGAAGTATATATTTAGGTTGAATACTTTACGTATGATGACTATGTAACAGTAGGGAATAAGTTCTCGTTCTTGAAACAAGGTTCATTGAGTTAAAGACATGTATATTTTAAGAAAGAGCTTTACTGTCATGCTTGATCAATCAAATTACTATTTTAATCGATCAATTCCATATTTGATAGATCAAAGAGAGGGTTGATCGATCAAACCAGTTTGAACTAAGTTCTGTGAAAGAACTGTCTGGTCGATCATATTTTGAGGATTGATCGATCAAACTTATAGCTTGATCGATCAAACTTATAGCTTGATCGATCAACAAAAGTGCATTGATCTATCAAGGTTATCGGGCTAGGGCTTTTAAAAAAAAAAATTTGATCAATCAAAGTTAACATTGATCGACCAAATTTATCGACTTAAGTTACTTTTGGGTTTTTATTTTGCACTCACACGATTAGGAAGTTCAATCGTTCAAGAGCTTTTTGCTACCTTTGCGTTCAAGGGACATTTCCGAATTGTTTGCCGGCTACCAGAGCTTCTCGTTGTGCTTGATTGGATCGGATTTTGCTCGGTTGGTTCGGTAAACCCTAACCTTTTCTTAATTTGGGGTTTTTTGTATATTTTTGGTGTATTTTAAGCTATGGGCTTGTGCATCAGTGTCGACCGCTACATCGGTCGCACAACCCCTCGTGCCACCCATGGCACCCATCGAAAATGTGGTGCCACCCATTTTAAACCCACAACCACCACTAATCCAACGTGAATTGCCAAACGAGCGGTGGGCTTCCAAGACATTTTTGCCCGATTATGTTTTCGACTCTACGCTATTCAAGGATCAGCCCGAAATGACATGGGCAATCGACTATATTACTAAACTAGGGTTTAAGCCATTACTCGAGTCATTTCACGACCATTTTTGTCCTAGAATTGTGAGGCTTTTCTTTCAAAATCTTCGTCGGGGCGATAGCCGTCACCAATTGGTCACCAAGATTGACGGCTTAGACTATAAATTTAACCTGTTTCATATCTCCACCGCCTTACAGTGTTCTCCACTATATGTTGAGACTTGTGGTCTGTTGCCACCCTATATGAAGGATGTCCCATACCATGACATGGTTACCAAAATGACACAAGGTCAGCATGGTTTAGGTCAATCCATTACTCGAGCCGAACTCCCTGATAGATTGTGGATGCTTGATACTTTTATCAAGCGTGCCCTAAACTCATTTTTGCACAAATTCGGAAGGAGCGGCATTGCGTAACAGGCACTGTTTGCGGCTTTCAAGAACCGTTGGTTCTCCGTTGCTGATTTGGTTCTTGATGGCATGATCAATGCCAAGAAAATGATGTCTGAGAAGACGAAGGCTGCTTCAAAGAAATAGCTGCCCTATGCTCGATTGATAACACGAATGGTTGAGCAGTATATAGCGTTGAAAGAAGAGTATAGCCTGGCTCTTTGCGAGCCTAGACTGACCAACAATCTTAAAGTTTTCAAGCTCAAAGACTAGACCAAGAGTTATAACCTTTTGGTAAAAAGGTTACCGGATGAGGAGGAGGTTCCTCCAATTGAGGAGCGAGCAGAGGTGGCAGAGAGATCTCCTGATGCGGGAGAGGCACAGCCTGACCGACCACCTTAGCCCGAGGTGTCTACTAGACCTGCCCCTACTACTTCACACCAACCTGCCTGTGCCAATACTTCACGCAGACCTGTGCCTTCCACCGTTACCCTCGAAGTAGTGCTTGAGACGTTCACCGAGGGCAACAAGAGAATTCACGAGCGGCTAGACGGGATGGAGGAGTTCCATCATCAAGTGCATCGGTGATTGGATTATCACGAGGGGATGCTCGAGCTATAAATGCAGCACTCGTATGCTAACACTTCTACCCCGATGCTAGCTCATGCCTGCCAGCATACAGTGGACCCGCGCGATTATCGCACTAAGCCACCTAGGCCCAGTAGACCTGCACCTGACGAGGTCGAACCTTCTGAGGCACTGGTAGGTAATCACCCTACCCCATGTAATGATATGTATAATTATTATTTACATTGCTTTTACTGTTCTATTTTCAAATTAGGTTCTCATTTATACCTACATACTTTAGATTCTAACTGCTTTCTGCCTGCTCTGTCGATCTGTCTATCCGTCATGTTTTCTGCTCATATTCTGCTACCAGATGTATCTTTACGCCTGTATTAATTTTGATGTCATGTGCACGTTCATTAGGGTTAGAACTGATCGTATTGGTTAGACATTTTCAGGGACAAAAATTTCTAAGGGGGGATAATGTAATGACCCTCAAATTCATAACAGAACTCGACTGCTTTGATATGTGTGCTTGGCACAAAAATTGAGATAAATTAAAATTTTATAATAATATTATTAACAATAATATTAATCCACAGTTAGGAAAGGTCATGTGTCAGTTCTGATGTCAGTTTGAATCTTGTAAGACCTTGGATGAAAGGTTGTGCGCCGGATTGTTTGTGTATGTGCTCAACACGGGAAATTATAATTTTAGATATTGAAATATCAAAGATATTTTATTTGGTTGGCTTATAGGAGAAGAAGGATTAGAGAAAATCCACATCTCTCTTCTTCTCTCTCTGAATTTCTGCCTGCTGTCTCACGTAAGATGTGGATTGTTTCAAATTGTGTGACCCAAGTCCTAGAGAGCTTTTCCTGTGAAACCAAGGCTCGAGAATACCCTATATGGTAAATTCTCGGAAATAGAGTGTGAAGGGGTCGATCTAAATGATCCATGTTTAGTCTGAGGATGTGTGCTATCGTTGTGTGTTGAAGCGGAGCCACGCATCTGCTCTTTTGAGTCATAGACGGCGACAAATTCTGAGTTTCGGATCTGAAACCCTCTTCGGATCGCATTCGCCAAGAACCCGAAAGTGACATTAAAGAGGTGAGTTATTAGGTTAAATTATAGAAGTTAAGACCTAATAAATGTGTAGATGCAAGTGTATAAGTGGATTGTTAAGAATCATTAAAGATTAAAGATGAAAATAGGTCAAGATTTGATCGACATTTATGACAGAAACTATCATATTTGATCGATCAAATTAGGTATTTGATCGATCAAATCGTATAAATGAGTGTGCAAATAGGAGGTCGGTATTTTTAGAAATTTTAAGTCTGACTTGCTTGATCGATCAAACAAGGAAGTTGATCGATCAAATTTCCTATGTTCTGTGTAAGTTAATTGAGAGATTGATCGATTAAATTAGATATTTGATCGATCAAATTGGATATTGATCGATCAAACAAGAATATTGATCGATCAATCACCCCTATTTATGCTACTTTGGTTTTATGGGTAAAACACTACTGGACATTGTACCAGTTGATGTCCTGACGTCTCTGACACTAAGTATACTATGTCTATGGTCTAGGATAAGACCGTGATGCATCAAAAAACTTTGGATTTGCTTAGAAAGGTCTTATCTGAGGTAGGGGAAATTCAATCAAACTTGCATTTATTTTTTATCTCATGGGTTCATAGCTTATGTGTTCTGACGCATGTTCTGATTTTATTTTCCAAATCATGTCTTGCATATGAATGACGGTTCCATCACCTCTGATTCATGTTATCTGATATATGTCATCTGATTCCTGTTATTATGATATGTATGCATGCGATTTTAATTTTATCTATCTTACGAATCCCACCGACTCGACGGCATATCCGTGACTGACACATTCGTGCATCTGCTTTGAAAAGTCCTCTGTATAATTGCGCTCCTTAGATGAGGCATTATTGTATTTCTAAAATTATTCATTGAATGACGATAGTCGAGTTACCCATCGGCACACATCTGGCTACCACGTGCTATATTCATGAGAGTTACTTAAGTATGCTATTTTAAGTTATTTAAATATTGTATGTAAAGCATCCTGAAAACTCTGAGGTTATGTCTGTTCTTACAAGTTCTGCATTCTGATTATTCTACATATCTGATTATCTTTCTGCATCTGTCCAGTTCTATCTGTACTCTACCTTGCTTATCTGTCTGAGTTATATGCTGCAACCATGATTTACAATTAATATGCAAATTTAACTGAATTTCTTCTATTGAGCTTAGATGGTTAGCTCACTCCTGACTCTTTGTCATAAGTTCTGAGGCTTAAGCACCAGTCACAGAGAGTAACCCGAACTATCAGCCAGAGACAGAGGCTGAGGCTGAGGCTGAGGATGAGGAGACTGATATCCAAGCCGACGAGTTTTACCCTTAGCCTGGGTATATTAGTCTTGTATTTTGGGTTTCTGTATCTATCTTATGGATTATTTGGTCTGGTGGCCACCATTTAGTAGTTAAAATATGGGAACCATTATTTGGAACCATTGATTTTGTGTGATGGATGTGCATCACTGGTGGTTCTTCTTGGTTCCTATTTTATGGATATATATTCTTTTGACATATATACATGTATTTCTCTTTCTTTTTAATGTCTTACATGATGACTCTATCTACTTAATTGATAATGTATGCTCTAATTTTCGCTAGATGAGCAGACATTCTTTATCTTGTCATAGGGATGATCCAAAGTATGATCTCGATGACACGAATTTCTGGCTGCGGAAATCCAGGCTGTCACAATCTGAAAACAAGTCCAGAGATCTGCTTATATAGATCTCAAGTGCCTTTTCAATATGGCTGTTGGACTAACAATCATATTTTGGACGGTTCCGATCTTTTAGAGATCTCAACCGCTCTATCCAACGGCTGAATAAAAGGTTGCACTTTTTCGAATTTAAATTCGAACAGTTACACACCTTTTTATAAGCGGTTATGAAACAGTTGGGTCCAAGAGTCAATATTTGTCCAATTCGTTTTGCCTAATAGAACTAAATTGACCCACTGATTAGTCAAAAGGCCCGACTCGGCCTTACCTGGTCAAAAATTCAAACCTCTCCTTGCGACGATGCGTACATGCGAAGTGTAAAGTAAAAAGTATAAAGAGCAAAGTGTGTGCGTGCCTAAAGCACCAATGCTCCTAAACGCCAATCGCTACGCACACGTGCGCGTGCGCGAACGCGGCGTCTAGCCACTAGGCACACTCTTCTCTTCTTATTGTCAAACAATAATAGAAGGTGAAAGGTTCTATATGTAGCCTAGACACTTTTTATATTTACCAATATAGGACTATTTATTTGCATATAAAAAATGAGAACATCTATTGCCTAAAATTAACCCACAAAACTAAGAAAGAAATCAAAGGAAGTTTTATTTTCTTTAAAAATATTTAATATATTTATTATATTCTAAACTAATAAATAAATATAACAATCTCCCACAATTTTTACATAAAATAAAGACACTGGTATCGAAAATATGTGCATACCATGAAAGGTACATTTTGGGTTTGAACCTTCACTTAGTGCAAACTTATCAAAGTCTTATCAGGGTGCACAGAGACCATAGTCTTGAATTGAGGACCCTATATGACACGATCGGATAAATAACACACACATATTTTCTTCAGATTAAGTTTTCTATAAAACTAGCACTATTATGGCCTTATGCTTATATCCTGATTTCTTGAATGCTTTTGAGAAAAAATCATAATCTCAGAGGAAGCGGTCGCACCTCCGCATTCATATAGGTAAGTCTGTCGAATGTGTTTCTGTAATCAAACACATTAACATAAAATGTTATAGACTTATTAAGAGTATATACTCATCCCTCTTTTTCATTACAGATTCCAAGCACTTTACATATATCTTGGGATGAATATTTTAACTAAATTAAAGTGCTTCTAATCATCACTCTCATGTCATATTCTTCTATTGAACTTAAGGATTTGTTATATAAATATTAAGTTAGATTTCTAACATAGGTAATCAACTATATGGTTTTAGTTCTATCCCGATAGATATTTTTTTTACCAATTTTCTAGAAAGTCTTTTGGTAAATGAATCAGCCAAATTATTATTGGTCCGAATAGAGTCTATCTCAATTACTCCATCCTTGAGTAATTCTCTAACGTAACGGTGTCGTAGACTAATACGTCTATTCTTTCTATTATAAACTTTATTGTAAGTTTTTACACTTGTAACCTCACTATCATAATTTATTGTAATAGGTGATATAGGCTGTGGCCACATAGGAATTTTTAAGAGTAAATTTCGAAGTCATTCTGCCTCTTTGCCACATGCCGTTAAGGTAATAAACTCATATTCCATTGTGGAATGGGTAATATATGTTTGCTTTTTAGATCCCCATGACATCGCAGCACCACTGAGGGTGAATACCCATGCACTCATTGCCTTGGATTTATCTGAATCTGAATTTGAACTTGCATTACTGTATCCTTCTAAAACATTAGTAAAATCAGAATCATTTAATCCATAATTTACAGTTCCTTTTACATATCTAAATACACAAGATATAGCATTCCAATGATCATGACATAGATTACTAGTATATCTACTCAATTTTTTAATTGTATATGCTGAGTCAGGTCTAGTACAGTGCATTGCATACATCAAACTATCGATTACTCTAGCATATTCTAACTGATTTACAGATTTACCTTTATTACAAAAAAATTTGATGCTCAAATCATATGGTGTAGATGCAGGTTTAGCACCTAAATGATTATATTTCTTGAGAATTTTCTCTATATAATGAGATTGGGTTAAAGTAAACTCATTATCATTTCTTATTATTTTGATTTCTAAGAGACATCGGCATTTCCCATATCTTTCATATCAAAACTGGAAGAAAGAAAATATTTAGCATCCATTATACTATCTAAATCAGTACCAAATATAAGCATATCATCTACATATAAACATATGATAACTCTTTTACTTGCAGAAAATTTACTAAAAACACATTTATCAGATTCATTAATTTTGAAACCGTTAAAAATAATAACACTTTCAAATTTTTCATGTCATTGTTTAGGAGTTTGTTTTAAACCATAAAGAGATTTAATTAATTTACAAACTTTATGCTCATGTCCGGACATTACAAAACCTTCTGTTTGTTCCATATAAACTTCTTCTTCTAATTCATCATTTAAGAATGCAATTTTTACATCCATTTGATGAATTTATAAATGATAAATAGAAGCAAGTGTTATTAAGATTCTAATAGTCGAGATTCTGACTACTGGCGCATAAGTATCAAAAAAGTCAATACCTTCCTTTTGTCACCAATCTGGCCTTAAACTTATCTATAGTTCCATCAGCTTTTAGTTTTCATTTGAAAATATATTTACAACCTATAGGTTTAGATCTTTTAGGAAGATCAACTAGTTTTATTCTCCATTATAGATTCTATTTCATCATTTATTGCTTCCTTCCAAAAAGCAACATCTTGTGATTTTATAGCCTCATCAAATGTTAAAGGATCATTTTTTATATGAAAAGAAAGCATGATTTCCTTTACTTATTCTGATCTTGTTCCTTCTATAACAAACATATAAAAATCTGAACCAAGAGATTTTTCTTTTCGCATTCTTTTACTTCTTCTAAGATCCATGTTTTCTATATTTTCAGAATTTATAATTAATTTTTCTCTATCAGAATTTTTATTAATTCTAGGAATAGAAGAAAAATAGTATTCATGAAATTCAGCATTTCTAGATTCAATTATACTGTTTTGATCAATTACACCCTTAGATTCAATTACCAAAAATTTGTAAGCTTTACTGATTAATGAGTATCTAATAAATACGTATTCAATGACTCTATTACCTAATTTTGGTCTTTTAAGATCTGATAATCTAACCAGTTCTCAACACCCCCATACTTTGAAGTATTTAAGATTTAGTTTTCTTTTCTTCTATAACTAATAAGGAGTTATACTAGAACTCTTTTGTACCATTATATTTAAAAGATGACAAGCAGTGAGAAGTACTTCACCCCATAAATTTAAATTTAAACCGAAATTTAAGAGCATAGCATTTATCATTTCGATTAAAGTTTGATTTTTTCTTTCTGCTGTACCAATTTTTGACGAATGTAAGGTGCAATCGTAAGATGTACGACCCCTATATTTTCACAAAATTCATTAAAATCAATTGAAGTGTATTCTCCTCCTCTATCAGATTTTAAAATTTTAATTTTAAAATTTAACTAATTTTCAACTTCTTCTTTATAAGCTTTAAATTTTTCTAAAGCTTCATCTATATCTTTTAGCAAATAAACAAATGTTATAAAATATCTTTTTCCTCCTCTAGTTAAAATACTATTTAAATCATAAATATCAGTATAAATGAGTTCTAAAATCTGAGATTTTCTTTCTACTTTATTGAAAGGTTTTCTAGTGATTTTAGTTTAAATACAAATTCTATATTTTTCATGAATATTTTTCTCGCATCTAAGAATTAATCCTAATTCTATTATAGAATTTAAATGATTAACATTCACATGCCCTAATCTATCATGTCATAATAAAAGAGAATCAACAGAAAAAGGCATTTCATTGATTACATTCAATTTGAACATCACATTACAGACATATCATTTCTCCACAAATACACCACCCTTAGTGATTACAACTTCATTTGATTCAAACACTAACTTAAAATCATGTTTATTGAGTAAATTGGTCGAAATCAGATTCTTACGAATCTCAGAAATATACAATACATCGGTCAAAGTACGGGTCTTATCGAAGGTCAATTTGACATTGATTTTCTCTGAATCCTTGACCTTTGCAATTGAAGCATTTCCCGTAAAGAGCTCTTATCCATTCGTGTCCTCCACATAGTTGGAGAAAAAAGATCTACAGTTAGAAATATACATAATGGCACCAGAATCGATCCACCAGTCTTTTTTGCTTTCAACCATATTGATTTCAGAAATCATGGCTACGAACTTTTCTTCAGTCACATTTGCTTGAGATTTTTTCTCCCTTTTCAGAAGTTTGCAATCCTTTTTGAAGTTACCGGGTTTACCACAGTGATAACAACTGCCCTTGGCTCTTATTTTTCTTGTTATCCTTATCAGAATTGAAGTTGCCTTTGTGTTTTTCATGTGATTTGGACATGCCAACTTCTACCATATGAGCCTTTGAAGTTAATTGAGATTGCTCACCTTTCTTATCGCGAACATGAAGTTCATCTTCGATTCGAAGATGGTGGCACAACTCTTCAAATGAAAGTTTTTTTCTTTTTATGTTTGAGAGTGTTTCTAGAGTCCTTCCATAAGGCAGAAAATTTGTAGATAATTGCATGATTGTGAAAGATGGGATCCATTTTTATGCCCTCTTGATTAATTTGACCGATAATATGCTGAATCTCATGAACTTTATCGAGAATCAGTTTATTATCAGTCATTTTATAATCTAAATACTGACTTATAATGAAGTTTTTTGTACTGGCATCTTCTTTTTTGTACTTTGTCTCCAGCGCCTTCCAAAGTTTCATTGTAGACGACATGCTCTGGTACACATCGAAGAGTGAATTTGCTAACATATTGAGAATATATTATTTACAGATATAATCATCTTGCTCCCATTTCTTACGATTACGAGCATTGGCAAGAGATTCTCCATCAGAATATTCAGGCTCCGCGGGTTTTAGAGTGATTAGGATATAAGAAACTTTCAAAGTCGTCAATACAAAATACATCTTTTGTTGCCATCTTCTAAAGTTGTTGCCGTCGAATCGCTCTAATTTGGCGAAGTTGCGAGTCACCACTTTCAGATTTGCAGCCATGATAATATAAGATGGTGTTTTAAAATTGTTAGAAAATATTATGATCAGAAATCTGAAAATAATAAATGGGTAAGAGAAATTGGACTTGAGGCACGTAATCATTATCTTTAAAACGTTATTCGCTCCTTACTCAAGTAAATCCTCAAGTTTGCAAAAGGTTTTCAGCAAGACGTTTTCAAGATACAATGAGCCCAATCTCTTGGCTGCGATCTGTTACTTTGCAACAATAGAGGATTGCCCAAGAAAACTCAATCTAATAAAGTACCAACAAAAGAAGAAATCAAGAGAATTTTCTCTAATCTGTATGCAAGAATTCGAAGGATTTCAAAGTTCTGCTTATATAGATCTCAAGTGCCTTTTCAATATGACTGTTGGATCAATAATCATATTTTGGACGGTTCAGATCTTTTAGAAATCTCAACCGCTCCATCCAGTGGCTGTATGAAAGGTTGCACTTTTTTGAATTCAAATTCGAACGGTTGCACACCTTTATAAGCGGTTATGAAACGGTTGGGTCCAACGATCAACATTTGACTAATCCATTTGGCTCAATAGAACTGAATTGACCCACTAATTAGTGACCCATTAGGCCCGACCCGGCCTATGAATAATCTAACCGTTGGATTTACCTGATCAAAAAGTCAAACCTCTCCTTGCGATGATGCGCACGTGCAAAGTGTAAAGTGCGTGCGCGCCTAAAGCGCCAATCGCCACGCACACGCGTGTGCGAACGCGGCTCGCCGCTAGGCACACTCTTCTCTTTTTATTGTCAAACAATAATAGAAGGTGAAAGGTTCTATATATAGTCTAGACACTTTTACATTTACCAATATGAGACTATTTATTTGCATACAAAAAATGAGAACATCTATTGCCTAAAAATTAACCCACAAAACTAATAAAGAAATCAAAGGAAGTTTTATTTTCTTTAAAAATATTTAATATATTTATTATATTCTAAACTAATAAATAAATATAACATATTTTAGGTCTTCTGGTCATGTGTCTATATAGAAATGAGATGTTTAGTTCTGCCAGGTATGCTATAACTCCTTTGATTTCCGCAATATGTGTGAATGTACCAAGTATTTTATAATCAAATTGTGTTCTGCGATTTGGCGGTCTGAATTTTCCTATTTGATTTTGGTTTTTTTTTTAAATAATATATATTTCAGAAAATTTAGGCTGAGAAAATCCAGGTTGTCACAGAAAATCTCGACCCATCTATAATGTGGATTAGGTTCAGGTCCTAATTTCTTGACTTGAATCCAATCCGACCTTTGACCTAACTCCCTATATTATATTTTGACATAAGCTGACCCAATGGACCCTATTTTTTGCTAGGGCCTTGATCAGTTGGACCTGATTTCGTGTTCAATCAGATTTGTAGTAATTGGATTTGAGAGAATCTCCATAAATGCCACTTAATGAAAACGAAGACCGTGGTAGTCAAGATTTGTTGTTATCCAATGGCCACAAACATGATTAACACGAAATCAGGTTCAATCAGTTGGACATGGCCATTGCCCGGCCCTTTTTGCCAATTAGTTTGGGTCGAGTTTAGGTTGAGGATTTTAGTAAGCAGGACGGGTCACTTTCAAATTGGGTTAAATAAACGGGTTAACCTCGATCCTTCTCATTGGATCCCTACTTAAAACGTGCATGGGCTGGCACTATAAAGGGAAATTACATAATGTAATTTCAGATGATTTATTATATGTCCATAGGAGACCAGAAACAAGCACTGTACTAAAGGCTTAGGCAATACAAGCAGAAGGAAATAGGGGAAGAGGTCCTATGAAGAACTACAGGGCGTGAGAAATCATATAAAGGATAGTGGAGTACCAAAGAATAGAGAAATGGAAAGCTGACCCCAAATAGATTGGATAAGGCTATGATGAATGTTGAGATTGTGCCTTGAATTTGTTGGTGCTACTGATCAATAGGTTGGACTGTACACCCAACAATAGCTGCACAGGTTGAGCTCCGCGTTGAGCTCGTTGGGTCTCGCAATGGGGCAGCACACCCCTTGCTTGGGGGGTTCGGTGGCGGACCCCCGACCCGAATTTTTTTAGGATTACTAAGGGTATTCTCATCATATTTTATGTAGGGTAATTATACTTTGTATTAGATGTAAATTTTAATTATAGATTAGAGTTATATTGAGGGAAACTCGATTTTGTATTAAGGTGAGATGTTAGAGATTTGTAACCTTAGCTTTTATAGATTTACTAAAGGAACTCAGCATCACTAGTGAACGTAGATAAAATGCCGAACCACATAAATTTTGTGTTTGCGATTGCTTGTTTGTGCATTATTTTGATTGCCATATTTTCCATGACAATGATGCTAACCTTTGGCACTTAGAGCACAGTTCCTAATTCAACTTTACAAAAGCTGTGATATTAAAGGTATTGTTAGTAAGTATTGGATTCAGCTCTCAATCTCCATCACTACTCCACACTCTGCACCTGTAAAGTATAAACCATGTTCAATGTAGGAGCCCACTTTAGCACTTCATGGGTACTTTAAAGCAGCAGTAAATGCAGATGTCGACAAGGTAGGTGGTGAGTGGTGACTGGTGAAGAGGACCACAAACGAGAACCATTCATTATCCTTGTTTTTTACTCTTCTATCATCTTTAATTTTTCTCTATTTCCATAGCATTTATGATCCACTGCCTACTATTGCAGCTCCTGTGGTAAATAACAATTACTAACAAAGAGAACTAGTCATCTCTGAAAATTTCCCTCATGTTTCCATGTATTTATGACTGTTGTGTGAATAATTTATAGGATCTCAATTTTCTGATACAAGAAAACATCATATTCCGCGTGACGCTGTTTCTTAACAAATTTTTTTTAATATATATATATATATATATATATATATGTGCACGTAAGTTGGAGCTCAAACCTCCGACCTTGAGATTGTAATATTGTCAATCTTTCATCGTTCAACAAATTTATGTTCATGAAAGGATTAATGGGGTGTCAAAACACTGCTTTAATCCCAACTTAAACACATTTTAGCGACCAAATCCCGTCAGCCTGCTTGACCCGACATTAAAATCTTATTGTTAGGTGTCAAAAATAGGGTAAGAGAGCTAGGCTAATGCCTCATTACTAAAAGCCCGTTTTGCATCCGTGCCAGATAAAGGCTTAAGAAATTGAAGCTCAGAAGCCCAATTTGACCCGTGCATCATCATTAATGATATATATTTATAATTACATTACCAATAAATGGTGGGTTTGATTCAATATGATAGCGAGACATGTTGAAATGGACGGTATGAGGAGTTACATGCAACTGTTGTATGGGGTGTACTAGTGCATGACACATGGTGAAGCTTGAGTAGGCCAAGTGAGGCACGAAGGTGCGGGCATATATGTCGCAAGAGGCATGATGCGTTACTATGGTAAGCCTTAGTCAATGAGGTGAGGTAACCATGCAGGGGAGTTCCCATACTCTAGGCAAGTGGTATCAGAGTTGATGGAGGGTTAGGTTGGCTTCGTTGTTGTGGTATCGAGGCGCCGCACGGGCATGCCAAATGTGTGTCGGGCTGTGTCAGGCAAGATAACTAAATCGGTGTCACGTATCGGTCCTTGGAGGACTGATACGAATCGGCCAATACGTGTCGGCCGATACCGATACGTATCAACCTATTTAAAAATAATTAAAAAAATAGGCATTGGCTGATATCGGATACATATCGGCCTGTATCAACCGTTAAAGAGTTGGATACTGATATGTATTGGTTTGCCAAAAACCGATACGTATCAGTATCGGCCGATATTTGATACCTTGGTGTCAAGCCAAAGCTCCGAATTTGAGGTTTAGCAAATTTTTGGAATTTTAGTTATAAAAAAAAAAGTTGTAAGGATATTTTATAATTTGATTATTTATAAAAAGAAGTGTTAGAATTTCTCCCTCATTCGAACTAATTACAGAATTTTAAAAACATAATTTTTAAAAATAAAGCCCGGTGCTTGACCCATGCCTGCGCCAACCCTACTAGGTTACGGATAGGGCTAACATATCAAAGCTTGCTTAAATTAGGGCCTAGTCTTTGCCCCTAGGGGGTGGCCCGGCCAGTTATAACCCTACCCAATTTCTAAATATGCATGATGTCTGCAATGGCTCGACCAAGATGCTGCGGTTTATAAAAGTGCTCAGCAGTCAGCAGATGACTACGATTATGGAACTGATCTACATCTCCAGTGAATTTGTGCTACTTACATGAGCCGTGCTACCTACGCTTTGGGTACACAAGTAATTCATCATGCATATTTGCTCAATATAAATATACATTGAGTATAATATTGAGTATATATACTCAATAGAGATTTAGGCTGCCTTTGGGTTACCTCTTTCAGATTAAAGAGCAGTTCTTTCGCTCTTTGGCTCTAGTAGAGAACTGCTTTTACGTTTGCTAATACAGCTCCTCGTTTCTATTTGCTCTGATGTGAAACTGTTTTGAGTGAAAAAACTGCTCCCTGTCTGCTTTGACAGAGCAGACAGAGAGCTGCTTTTGCTCTTATAAGAGCTAACCCAAACAGAGCCTTAGAGGCTGTGCTCCTCCCAATTGTCCACCTAGGCCTGTTATAAACACATTTCTACTATCCATATATAAGAGATGTTGAGTATGGTGCATAACCCGTTCACCGAACCGAGCGACTCTCCATGCTCATAAAGTGTGTAGAGGAATTGTTCACCCCAACTCTATATGCATGGAAAGGGAAGCTAAGCTAAGCTAACCCTTTCTTGGTTATGGCTTTTGACTGCTTCATCGCTACTTACCTTTTCATTAACTATATGCTGCTTTTGCCTTTAAAATGCATTGAATCCATAGTTAGGAGGTCCCTGATGTGGTTTACCTAGATTTAACGGATTTAAGGCCACAGGCTGGGAGATTTTATGGGGCCATTCGAAGCACAAGTGTCAAATTGGAAGAGAGCCCTGCCAAATGATGTTTGTGAACAAAACCGCTCGGCCTGCAAGTAATTTTGGGGATACTTCTTTTTTCTTCTGAAGGCCAGTGTGTACACCAAATGTGGTTTCAGGATCACTTTTCGAGTTGTATGTGATGTGGAAACAAATTCCGACCATTTGATGGTATGCCTATAATCTCAAGATCAATGGTGTGGAAGGTTGGGACCGAAAAGGATCTCCATTTTCTGATTCAAAGTAGTAACTAGTAGTTTATGGTGATGGTGCATTTAGTGTTTTGGTGGCTACAAATAGAGGTTGAGTAGTCGGTCAAGTCTCCCATTATCTTGAACCATAAAATCCACCTCTCCGATGGTAGTGACAAGTGAGAAAGCTACTTTTCTCCGGACCTCTGACCCCTAAAAACTAGGAACCTGATTAGATATCTCAGAAGTTTGTTACATGCAATTTTAAGGTAAGTTGTTACCCCTGAACTGACATGTTTGTGGCCTTAGCCAGAGGTGCCAAGGCTTTGACCCACACCCAACCAATAAGCAGTCCTAGCATGTACGAGACCAACACATTCAATTATGTTGATTTTAGCCTATTCGGCACCTAACAGAGCCAGCGGTCCCAATCTCCATCTGCCAACCTTGGAAAATGCACAGTGATATCAGCCACCTGCACTTTGTCTTTATCAAGTCTATCCACCGTTTATAATTTTTCAAATTTTTATAGGCACGGAATCTTCCACTGTTTATAATTTTCCTCCTCTACTTACCCTCATTTTTATTTGAGAAACTTTAATGGCTCCTACTTCTTTCTTTCTCGACTCGCTACACCACTTGCTTCTTCTTCTTCCTCGTCTTCAGCTCCAACTAGTGCAACTAATTTTAATCTTGCACCTACACCTTTTTATTCTTCTTCAGCTCCAGCAAGTCCTACTAATTTTAATCTTGTACCTACTTCTTTTATTCTTCTTAAGCTCCAGCAAGTACTCTTTCTAATTTAATCTTGTACCTACTTCTTCCTCCTCTAAACAAAATCCATGAAACCCACCTGAAATCTAATAGAATGAAACCTAGCTATAAAACCTTCTGAAAATCAGAATTCCTCTTCGTAGTCATTGTTGCTACTTGTCCAAGCTAAGGAAGAAAATAAAGAAATCATTGTCGACATGGGACTCGCAGAAAGTAAAGAAGAAGAAGAGAATATGTTTTATGAAAACATAAGTGGGTGTGATTAAAGATTCCTAAATAATAAGTGATTTCCAATTTGTTCTTTTTAAATTTTGGAGGGTGCAAATAATTATATTGTGTACTCTATGTACTATGCAATCGTTAATTTTTCATGAAGGATGAGGACCTAAAAACTATAAGAACCTATTTGTCACACTCTATTCCAAACTCTGTGTCGATCTCCTTAGGATATGTGGATGCCAAGATGGAGGTGATTTATCTTGTTGGATCAAGGTTATTAGTCATTACCTCTTACCTGCTCTCAAAATTGTGTTGAAAACCTTCCAAAACCATGCCTATAATTTGCCTATGTTGTGTGTTGTCCATACATACACAGCGTGTTGTGGTGACGACGCATTGTGATACATGTCACAACACACAGTGAGTATCAGGATAGCATTTCGACAAGTTTGCGTGTCTTTTGGAAAAAGGAGTATTTTGTCTTTTTCTCCGGTTTTAAGGTTTTTAATGTTTTAATACAAAAGCTCATTTTGAAAAACTAGGGTTTAAGCAAGCAAAGTGTTTCTTCCTCCTTGAGCCAAAACCCTAGATCATCATCTTCTTCACTCTTTGAATCTATTGGAATGTATGCTAAAAAGATTTTTACTCAAAGAGTTTTATCCTTCTTCAGCCGCATTTAACTTGTTTTGCTCAAGTATTTTGAGTGTTGATCATCCCTTGAGATTAAGGTGAGTGATTAATAACCTTATGGGATTCAAGGTGGTTCGTTGTGCGGTCATCAACGGGAAAGAAAAACGTCTAAATCAGAAGCTACGGAGGTGACCCGTGAAGGGATGTGGATTTGCATTGGGGTTTGATAGGGCATGTACATTTGTCAGTATATCATTCGAACTCATTGTAATCTTTCGTTTTCATAGTGGATTTGGTTTGTGAACTTAGGTCCAGTTATTTTTCCCAGAGATTGGGTTTCCACGTATTTTTTTGTGTTGTGGTGATTGTTGACGTAATATTGTGTAATCACTAGATTAATTAGAATTAATCGAATACCCGAGAAATTTCTTGGATCGAAGGAATTTCATTTGGTATCAAAGCAAGGTTCACTTGTATTGATTCTTTCTGAATTGAGCGTCTATGGCGTATTCGGAAAGTTCTGATTTACCTAGGGAGGGTATTTCTACAACACGACCTCAGTTGTTTGATGGTCATAATTATCCTTATTGGAAGGCTCAGATGAGGGCCTTTCTCAAATTCATGGACATCATGGTCTGGTCTACTGTTGAGACTGGTTGGTCTCCACCTCAAGAAATAGTCCATCTAGATGAAATTGAAAAAATAACTATTAAACCTGTAAATCGTTACAGTGATGAAGAAAAACCTGCTACAAATGATAATTCTATGGCTTTGTATGCTATTTTTGAAACTGTAACGGCTTATAGTTTAAAAGAGTTTGTAACTGTGGGGTGGCTAGGGATGCCTGGTTGATCCTAAAGACCACTTTTGAGGAGACTCCACAAGTAAAGATTAACAAACTGTGAATGCTAACAACGCAGTTTGAAAATCTTAGGATGCATGATGATGAGAAGTTTACAGACTTCTATACTAAATTGAATGATATTGTCAATGGGTCTTTCTACCTTGATGAAGAGATACCATCTTATAAAATTGTTAGAAAGGCTCTAAGATCCTTATCTTAAAGGTTTAGACCTAAGGTGACTGCTATCTCTGAGAGTAAGAACATTGACAAGATCAACATTGATGAACTTATGAGATCTCTTCAACCATACGAATCTGAGATTCAGGTCGACCAAAAGCAAAAAAGTGTGGCTTTTCGGTCCTCTAAGAAAAAGATTGATGATAAGGATGGGGAAAGTGGTGATGATAAGGATCTTGCCTTGTTTGCAAAAAAATTTAAGAAATTTTTCAAAAATAAACAAAGTGGTGCCAAGTCCTACGAGAAACCTAAGATTCCCTTATCAAAATCTCATAAGGAGTCATCTGAGGAAACTCAATGCTTTAAATGCCGCAGCTATGGGCACTTTGCTCATGAATGTCCCAACAAGAAGAAAATTTTTGAAAAATCTAAAGCCATGACTGCGGTAAAAGAAGATGATGCCAGTGATGAGAATTCCTCTAATGAGTCTTATGCCTCTCATGGTTTTAGAGCTTTTGTTGCCTCCATTCATGAGGAGACACATGGTGTTTCCCACACTTGCTTTGTTGACTTGGATGAAGAGGAGGATGATGTGGACATCTTTGATATTTATGATGAGCTTTACCTTGTAAGCGTTAAATTGAACAAATAAAAGATGATGTTGGTCAATGATGTGTCATCTCTCACGTCATCATGTGTGGTAAAAGATATTGAGTATAATATTTTAGTTGACAATGTTAAATCTTTGGAATATGAGATAATAAACTTAAAGGATAAAATTAAGTTTTTGGAGTTTGAGGGAGTGGAATATTGCTCAAAATACAATAGTTTGAGTGTTGAAAATGATTAGCTTAGGAATGAGTTCTCAAATGAAAAAATCATCCTAGGGAAGCTACAAAATGCCAGGATTGACACTCAAAAAGCCTGAGAGGCTTGCAGGGGTTGGGATGATAAAACTGGATTGGGCTTTAAGCAATTAAATCACTCTGCTCCTGTGAAAAAGGAAAAAGAAAAAATAAAATTTGTTCCCAAAGTTTAAAGTAGTTTTAATTGTGGTTCTTCATCCACTCTACCTCCTCTTTTGCCTACTCCTTCTCATGGTAGATTGGCTAGTGGCGGAAAAGGTCTATCTTTTTTTTATTGTAGAAGAAAAGGATATATAAATCTCTCATGTCCTGTTAAAAAAATGAATCTTTTTCGCTAAAAGCATGACACAACTGTGCTCTATCGGTTGAGGAGTCTTGAAAATTTGATGAAGTGAAAATGGATGAAGAAAATGTCTGAAAATGTGTTGGTTGCACACACCGCCTTGCAAGCGTTTGAGCCATCTAAGTGGTTTCTTGACAGCGGGTGCTCAAAACACATGACTAGAAACAAGTCTTATTTTTCTTCACTTGAAAAACATGTATCTAATTTTATCACTTTTAGAAATGGGGGTTGCTCAAAAATTATTGGAAAAGGAGTGATTGATACTCCTGGGTGTCCTAAACTCTCTGATGTTTTGTATATTAATTGGTTAAAAGCAAATCTGATAAGTGTCAGTCAATTGTGTGATGAAGGGATAAACAGCACCTTTACTAAGTCTGGATGTTCTATTCTTGATAAATCTGAAAAAATCTTTTTAAGTGGAATTAGATCGTCTGACAATTGTTATACTTTTCATGTGCTATCTGTACCCACTTGCCTATTGATTTTCAGTGGTGAGCTTAAATTGTGGCATCGTCGTCTTGCTCACATGAATATTAAGGACTTTGTAAAAATTATTAATGACGAAATTATCAAAGGCCTACCCAAACTAAGAAAGATATCTAAATCGGTCTGTGGTGCCTGTCAGTTGGGCAAGCAGACTCGCACGCCTTATAAGAAACTCTTCACTACTGCTACTTTTAAGGTTCTTGATCTTATTTACTTTGAACTTGTTGGAGCTATGAAAGTTAGTAGTATTGGAGGAAAGCAATATATCTTAGTTATGGTTAATGACTTTTCTCGATATGCTTGGATTATTTTTTTGAGAGAGAAGTCAAATGCCTTTGATGAATTTGTCATTATTATTAGACGATGTCAAGTAAAGAAAAGTTTTAATGTTAAACGTATCAGGAGTGATAGAGTTGGTGAGTTTAATAACTCCAAATTTGATGATTTATATAATTCTCTGGGAATAATGCAAGAGTTCTCCTCACCTCACACTCCTCAGCAAAATGGAGTTACTAAAAGAAAAAAATCGTGTGCTTCAAGAGATGGCTCATGTTATGTTAAATGCCAAGGATTTGGCCCAACACTTTTGGGCTGAAGCTGTCTCCACCGCTTGCCACATTTCTAACAGGGTGTATGTGCGTCCTGGTACTATCCAGACACCCTATGAGATTTGGAATGAGAAGAAGCCAAAAGTGAGTCATTTTAGGACTTTTGGAAGTTAATGCTATATCTTGAATGATCAGGACAATTTGGAGAAATTTGATCCTAAGAGTAACCTCAGAATTTTCTTGCCTATGCTCAAAATAGTCGAGCCTTCCGTGTCTTCAATTTGAGTACTCTGTCCATGATGGAATCTTACAATGTGGTAATTGATGATTTTGCTAGTACTAGTCATGCAGTTGATAACGGTGAAGACAGTCTGGTTCCTCACCGCTCTTCTGATACTTGTCCTCCTTCTACTCCTGTTAAAAAAAGTCCTCCTACCATTGTAAATAATGACTCTCCCATTTCTACTATGGAGGAACCCCTTAGTGTTAGGAAGAAGCAACCTTCGTATGCTAGAGACATAAAAAGTCACTCCTCGAGTGATATTTTGGGCGATCCAAGTGTCAGTCTTCAAATTCATCGTAGCTTAAAGCATGTTGCTAACGCCATTTGCAATGTTTGCTACATATCCCAAATTGAGCCAAAAAACATAAAAGAAGTTCTTTTTGATGAAAAATAGATTCTGGTCATGCAAGATGAGTTACTTCAATTTGTCAGAAATGATGTGTGGGATCTTGTTCTTCATCCGTCTAATACTAGTGTTATTGGGATAAAGTGGGTCTTTAAGAAAAAGACGGATGAAAAAGGGAGTATCATTAAAAATAAGTCTAGGTTGGTTGCCCAAGGCTATACCTAAGTTGAGGGTATTGATTTTCATGAGACATTTTCCCCATTTGCTAGGTTGGAATCCATTAGAATGATGTTGTCAATTTCTTGCAATCTTGGTTTTAAATTATTTCAAATAAATGTTACAAGTGATTTTCTAATGATTTGTTGAATGAGGAAGTGTACGTTGAGCAACCGAAAGGTTTTGAAGACCCTCACTTTCCCCTTCATGTTTATAAATTGAAGAAAGCTCTCTATGGGCTAAAGCAAGCTCCTCGTGCTTGGTACGAACATTTGACGATATTTCTTATATCAAATGGTTTTAATAGTGGGGGAGTTAATAAAACTCTGTTCATCTTAAGGGAGGATGGTGCCTTAACTATAGCACAAATTTATGTGGATGATATTATGTTTAGATTCACACATGAGCCCAAAACTGAATGATTTTCTAATTTAATAAAATCTGAGTTTGAAATGAGTCTTCTTGGTGAGTTCACATGCTTTCTTAGGTTGCAAATTAAGTAATGCTCTTCCGACAGTTTCCTCTCTCAATCCAAGTATGCATGTGAGCTGGTTAAGAAATTTGGGCTTATGCACTGTAAATATGCTCGAACTCCCATGAGCACTACCTCTAAACTCTCTAAAGATGTTGTAGGAGTGGAGGTGGACAATACTTTGTATCGCAGTATGATCGAGAGTCTACTCTATCTAACTGCCACTCATCCTAATATCGCTTTTAGCGTTGGGTTGTGTGCGGGTTATCAGGCTTCACCTCATGAATCTCATTTGAAGTGTGTCAAGCGTGTTATCCGCTTTGTGAATGGCTCTTTTGGGTTGGGTCTTTGGTACCCATTTGATACTTTGTCTTCTGTTGCCTATTTTTCTGATATTGATTGGGCCGGAAATGCGGATGATCGTAAGAGCACCAGTGGTGGTTGCTTTTACATCGAAAATTGCCTCGTCTCTTAGTTTAGCAAGAAACAATCCTCCATCTCTCTATCTACTACTGAGGCTGAGTACATTGCTACTGAGAGTTGTTGTACTCAAATTTTATGGATGAAATAAATGCTTCAAGATTATGAGATTAATCAAAATGTGATTACTCTCTATTGTGATAATACTAGTGTAATTTGCATTTCTGAAAATCCGGTTCAACACTCTCGCATTAAGCGCATAGACATTCAATTTTATTTCATTCGTGAGCTTGTTGAGGACAAGGTGATTTCTTTGACTCATATTGACACTGAATGTCAACTAGTCGATATTCTTACAAAACTTTTAAATGTTGCCTGATTTGAATATCTTCGCAAATCTATTGGTCTGTGTTGTATTGAGTAGGGTCTGTGGTCCTTTCTTCTTTTTTTTTCTGTTGCTTTTGCTAGTAATTGTACTTTCCTTCCGTTCTCCTAGTGTCTACTTTTAGTTTTCTTATATTATTTTTACTGATCCTTCTTCTTGATGTTGCCTATATTCTTAATTGTTTCTGATGAAATTTGTGATTGATGTTATGCTTTTGTTACATTATCTTTCATGACTTATGAATTGTCTTTGTTTGTCAAAACCTTGCTATTGATGTGTTTGGCTTCCTTGCTACTCATGATTGTATTACTCTTGCTCTATTTTTTGTCTCATGAAGTCTCGTACTCTCATTGTCTATTTTTTCTTAGTTTATCGGTCGATGTGCACTTCGAATGACCTCTTAGCCTTTGTATCTCATGTAGATATGTGAAGCTCCCCTTACTGTGGTGGTGGTTACAATACGCACCTAATTAGTGTAAGTTGGCGAATCACTCCTCAGGTTTTGTACTATAACTTCCATTGGTCTGGACGAATTAATCTTATAAGGGCGTGTGTCTTGTGAATCATTCTCATTGCCCCAAGTGTGTGTCCTTCCTTTTTTTGTTGTTAAATTTTATCGAAAAAAAAAATGTGGACAAAGAATGTTAGGTGAAGAGACAATTATTATGGTTCTCCATGAGTGTTCATTTTTACATTGTGAGAGCTACCCACTGCGAGTCGGTTGGATGGCCTTGCCGAGCGTCTTACGCAAGTAAGCACTGTGCCTACAATCGTGTCTCTATCGCAAGAGAGGCAAGGGCAACATGTATGACGGTTTTATTTTTCGTCCTTAATCCACCTCTAAGCAATACTTTGGTAGGGTTCTTTTTTCTTAGTGTTTGTCTACAGCTAAACTTGCAAGTGTGACAATAGGAGGTTGTTGGTTCCTCATGAGATATTCATATTTCTTTCTACAATCATGGTTGTGGCTACGTGATTCTATTTTTGATATAGATATGTTCTGACTATTGATGCTCCTTATTTATGGTTAGGTGGAGTAACAGTGGCATCACATATGTCTCTAATTTGGTCAGTGTTTGTTATATATATATATATATATATATATATATATATATATATATATGGGCATCTTCGGTTTACAAAAAAAAAAAAAAGGACAGTACCATGGGTATGTAATTGCCAAGCGTGTTTAGTCCGCTTTTTTTTCTCATCTACATTTATAGCGCGCCGTGGCTGCAAACCGTTACTAAAATTTTCTCCTCTTATGGCGGCGTGCCGCAGGCCTCCAGTAGCGCGCTGCTCGGGTTTTGATGACTGGTTATTTATTATGAGCATTCACTATGGCAGCGCGCTATGGATCTGACACAGTGCACTGCAACTTCCAGGTGTTCTCCTTCTGACAGCAGGCCACGGCTTTGGAACAGAGCACCACCATTGTGTTGGTGTCTGTTATCTGTTTCTGTTGTTCACCTTGAAAGCGCGCTGTGTATCTCTAACAGCACGCCGTGGAAGTTTAGACATGGTATTTTTTGACGGCGCGCCGCGATATTTTGACAGCGCGCCTTCACTGTGCCTAGATTATCCACTAGTTTCATGATCTCACTGTGACAGCACGCCGTGGTTTGACCACAGCGCCCCATCATGCTATGTCGCTTTGCGTGCCTGAGGCATTTCCTCTGGTGACTTGACGTTGCCAACCTGGCAGCGCATCGCGGTCCCTTTCACGGCACGCTGTGGTTGACGGTTTCTATTTCCGAGACCGTTTTCGAACGATTTTTCGACATGAGTAGTTACTCCCTTTATGACGACGTGCTGTCATAGGGTTCACAGCGCGCCCTGGGCCTCGATTTTGGTTTTAAAAGTTTTTTTTCCTCCTTCCATCCTATCTTCCTCCTCCGTCTTCTCTTCTTGTGCATATTCTTTCTCTCCTCTTCCCATCCCTTTGCTCTTGCTTCCTGGTTTCTTCCATGGCTCCTACTAAGAAGCAAAAGACCGGTGGCTCGTCCTCCGGTGCTATGCCCTTGAATCTCTTTCGGTCGAAGGATGCTGAGCAAAACTTCACCTTTCTTCAAGGTTGTTCATTTGCTACGGAGAGACATTTTGTTCGTGCTCTCTCGACCCTTGATTTTTAAAATCTGGTTATCACTCAGTTCGACTCCGTCGATCAGTCTATTCGGATGCTTCAGGCTGAATTGGGTGTTGTGCAATCGTTTGTGAACACTTTGGCGGATGAGTTTGATCGGATGGGGGCCAGCATGGCCACAGACAATGAAGGAGATGCTGGGACGGGTGTCGCACCACCCCCATGATCAAGGAAGTATTTCTTAACTCTTGTCAGTTGTGTCTTTTAGATATTGGGATAGTTATTCTCTTAGATATTGGGTTTGTTATTTTTTTTAGATATTTCAGCATGTATTAGATTGGATTGATAGTTCGTTTATTCCTGTTATAACTATTTTTCGGTTGGTTACATAGTTAGTGTATGTGATCAGTTTTGCTTTACTGATTTGGAGGACCACGTCGCGCCGTAGTGATTGGTGTTTGTATCTCCCTTTGTCCATTCTGACAAAAAGGGGGAGAAAATTAGTTTACATCTAATATGATGACGATTCTTTTTGGATGCATGATGTTGTATTTATTTGTTGTGCAGGTAATGGATTAAGACCCATCTTGGCTTAGGATAGGCATAGATTTAGGGGGAGATCATGAGTCCATATATTTTTGTATAATTTCTTTTCTCTCATATAGATCAATGTATAGGTTAGTAGGGCTTAATTGATGTATTGTAATTATCGTAATGTAAATACAATTTTGTCGTAGAATGTGACAAAGGGAGAAATTGTAAGAACCTATGTCATACTCTACTCCAAACTCCATGTCAATCTCCTTAGGATATATGGATGCCAAGATGGAGGTGATTTATCTTGTTGGATCAAGGTTATCAGTCATTACCTCTGACATGCTCTCAAAATTGAATTGAAAACCTTCTAAAACCATGCCTATAATTTTCATATGTTGTGTGTTGTTCATACATACACAGCGCGCTGTGATGCTTGTCACAGCGCACTGTGGTGACGACGCGATGTGATACATGTCACAGCGCATCGGGACATGTATCACAGTGCGTCGTGAGTATTGGGACAGCATTTCGACAAGTTTGCATGTCTTTTGGAAAAAGAAGTGTTTTATCTTTTTCTCCGATTTTTAGGTTTTTGATATTTTAATATAAAAGCTCATTTTGAAAAACTAGGGTTTAAGCAAGCAAAGTGCTTCTTCCTCCTTGAGCCAAAATCATAGATCATCATCTTCTTCACTCTTTGAATCTATTGGAGTGTATGCTAAAAAGATTTTTACTCAAAGAGTTCTACCCTTTTTCACCCTCATTTAACTTGTTTTGCTCAAGTGTTTGGAGTGTTGGTCATCCCTTGAGATCAAGGTATGTGATTGATAATCTTGTGGGATTCAAGGTGGTTCGTTGTGTGGTCATCAACGGAAAATAAAAGCGTCCGAATCAGAAGCTATAGAGGTGACTCGTGAAGGGATGTGAATTTGCATTGGGGTTTGATAGGGCATGTGTATTTGTTAGTATATCATTCGAACTCATTGTAATCTTTCGTTTTCATAATGAATTTGGTTTGTGGACTTAGGTCCCGTGATTTTTCCCAGAGATTGGGTTTCCACGTATTTCTTTGTGTTGTGGTGATTGTTGGCGTAATATTATATAATCACTAGATTAATCAGAATTAATCGAATATTCGAAAGATTCTTTAGATTGAAGGAATTTCAAAAACCTCCTGACTTTCCTATCAATAAAAAATGGTACTCTTTGACACATTTTCATGCACATAAATAGTTATGGGCGTGCCGAGGCTTCACCATTTGAAGATTGAATTGAGCACTTATGGTAGTGCTTGAGACATACATAGTTTCAACTACTTAATAATTTAGCTGGTATTTGGTGCATGGCCAAGATGTGTATGTTTAGGTGTAGATGATAAGAAAGTTTAAAATTAAAAATAGTACATAAAAGAAAATTGCGTACCGTTATTCACACCCCTTGAGACTGCTGTCTCACCCCAGTGTTGGCAAACCCCACTAAAAGATGACTCTTTTAAAACTCACACCCCAACTTGTTATTTTTTCTTTACTGTGGTAAGAAAGCACTCTCGTGGGGTGTGAATTACAGTACCCAAGAAAATTTAATAGTTGCACTTATAAAAAAAATATTATGGAATGTCGCTTGAGATAATTTGGACATGTTCGTTAGAAGGAAAAAGCATATCATGTGCAAAAGGTTGAGACTCTGCAAGAATAAGGAAGTAGCAGAATGGGAATAGCGGTGAAAACATATATATATATATATATATATATATATATATATATAGAGAGAGAGAGAGAGAGAGAGAGAGAAGGGGCATGCAAGACTGCAAAGTTGAAGAGAACTTAGTGTTGATCAGAAATGAGTGGATCAGAGAAATAAAACTCACAAAGTTGGCCCCAAATCGATAGAATATGACTAATGATGATCGTATTTGGTGCATGGAGGTGTAGCAAGAGCTTTGCAAGCTTCAAGCTTTTTCAGCCCACTGGTCAAGCTTTGCAACACTTTTGGGACACTTATTGGCACAAAATCAGTGACTCCTGATCTATCCAGTGGGGCATGGGATGTATGTTGTTACGTCAAGACGCACACGGATATCCGTACTCTTGATGTCGGGACTCGAGATCTGGGAAAAGCAAGGATATATGTTGTTACAAACTTACACCCAAGCACTGGCTGTGCACAAGCATTCACAGTGTGACTCAATACTTCCAACTCTCTCTCAAAAAAAATATCGTATATAAGCTACGCACTGTGTACTCACAACTTTAGATCAAGCCTTTGTGGTATATTTGTGGTCAACACCTTAACCCATTTTTGGGTTTCTACAAAACTGGGCTGGAGCTTTTAGGACATGCATCTCGAGGTGATAGAGTCATAGAGAGTCATAGAGACGAGTACTCTCCTAATAAAATTGATACGTCTCCACTCTCTTTCTTAATAAATTAGGAAGAAGAGGTAATTATTTAAAGGAGACAATCATATCTTCTTCCTTTTAACCTAGTCTACTCTCATCTAGACACTACAAAAAAAGGACTTTTGGAGACGATTATTGGAGACGGATTGATCTCCAATAACCATTTATTAAAGGCAACCATTCAAAAGCCATTTCAGATGCTTTTATTAGAGACGGCTAAAGCCCTTTCCCTAAATAAAATAACATATAAAGACGGTCATGACCGTCTCCATAAGGCTTACTTCATGTATAGATAGGTGGAAACTTTAGAGACTACATGAAAACTTTAGAGGCTATCAGAGACTACTTGGAAGCCGTCTCCAATAGTATTGGAGACAACTTCGACATCTTTGGAGCCGGCCAAAAGCCGTCTCCAATAAACATATTTTTTATAGTGAGAGGCAAATCTAGAGAAGACGAGAGGTAACATGGGCTTGAATTCTCTGGAGGAAATCACCTGCACCATCACCGGTGGATTGACCCGAAAAGAAAACCAAGTAGTTGTAAAATAGCTAACAGTCTTATTATTCAAGAACAATTTCCAAATGGCAATACTGGAGTTGACAGTTATTTTTCCATAGGATTCTGCAAATAAAAAGATTATCACGGATCTTGAGGCTAAGCTACTTATATATTTTTCGATTTAAGAGGAGCATACAGTGTACAAATGAAAAGCATCAAAGATATGCCTTACACATTAATACTGTTTATTACAATTTTCATAAATGAATTACAAGTGGGACTTGTAAAGGAACACTCTGAAAGTAGCTTCATGGCTTTGCGGTTTTCTTAGCTTCTTTTTCGGCCTGCACCATCCAAAGCTTAATTAGATGAGAAACCTTGTATGAAATTTAAGGGTGAAGGAAATAGGACCATAAGCATAGGTTTCATGAAATGAAATTATGCTGACTGATTTGAACCTCATTTAGGGTTCAACCAATTGGATGATACTCTTACCTAGCATAATTTCAAATTATTATCAAGCCAAGTGTGTACATGTGGCTTTTCAACAGTTCAATTCATCCAGATCTTAATTCAAATATTAAACTAAAGTGGGCCAAAATATTACTCATAGAAGATCTGAACAACATGATCGATGCACTCTAAAATGAACAATTGTTTATATTTTTTTAACCGTTAAAATTAAAAAGCACCAATCGAATGGTAAGAATCCTCGAATCTGAATGTTTTTTTTTTGGCTTTGACATGTCAACTAGGGGGCTGCTAGTTGAACGCTTTGATTGATCAAATAATAAATAAATACAAAATTGACTCAATTGATTTAGAGTTGGTCTACAATGGGTGTCCACTCATCATGAGTGGACATGGCAATCCACATGTCCTTATGACAGAGTGACTTGCACGGATTTCCATGCATTGGAAGTCCTTGTAAGTCACTTAATCATAGGGACAAATGGACTGCCATGTCCACTCAACACCCATTGTATACTACCTCATTGATTTATTATCCACAAAGCAGCACATATCCTTTCATCAATCTAAAGAGTACAACTAACAACTCGTCATTGCCACATGTCTCAGCCAAAAAATCAATGCTTACCAAAGGATTGGAGCCATCTGATGAATGGCTCCAACAAATATGTGTACAACCTTTCATATTACAGTGACTAATTTTGATGATTCAAATCCCTCAATAAAAAGAAGCCCAAGGTAGCTCCCAAAATGTGCTACTACTTTGATGACTGGGAAGTCTGGGATTGAGCCAAAGCCATGTAACATGGCTTACAAATGGGGTGGTCATGATCTCATTTGGGTGCCCGCGGTAATATTCCATTTACTTTAAGAAAGAAGAAAGGACACATGCATCATTTGCTTAGTTTGTGTCACTTACCGCTTTAACGACCCTGTCAAAGGCATCGGACCCATGATTCTCGATGTACCGCTCGACCGATTTTCGAGCGTCTAGGCTCATCATCTGTAACACCCTTCTCTGTCCCTCTGGATAATTTGAGCTCACATAACTCCCAATCTTTACATATTTCCTCACAAAATTTCCATAGATATATGCCGCTCCATTAAAAATGGGCAACACCAACCAGAGGCAAAATATGAGCTTCATGTAAGGCCATATCGGAATCCTGTTACACATACCAGCACTTTCATAAGTGTGTATATACATCAATCATGACATCGATCAACCCAACCGGCGGTTAAATGGATAGTTATGACTGCCAACTTATATGTCACGTGGCATATGATCAATCCAAGCAGTTCACCTAACAACTCATCAATAACACTGTCAACCAAAAACATGCCAACCAGAGGATTGGAAGCATCCCATCAGTGTATGTTAAAAAATATGCACAACCATACTGCCTAGATGGGATGGTTCAAATCTCTCAATCAATGAGATTTTTAAGCTCAGGGTAGCTACTACTTTGATGACTTGAATTGGACAAAAGTTGTGCCACATGGCCTACAGAATTGATCTTCATGGACTGAAACATGTGAAACGTACTTAGTCCAAATAATATTTTACTGGATCTCCTCAAAATTCATCTCAATCTCATTTAGGGACGAAAATTAGAAGTCATTTGACTTGCGTTTTAGCTGTCCAAATTACAAATTGGCGTCCAACAAACAGCCTCTTTTTTTCTGTTTTATCAATTACCAAGCTAGGACTTTCCAACAGGAGAGCTCGAAGAGTGCGATGAATGAATATAGCACCCAATAGGTCAGCCATTGCTGGTCATCCAGTGTAGAGGGACTCTCTATTGCTCGCATGGATGCATATCTGCTTGTTGGATTTCAACAACAACAACAAAAGAAAAAAAAAAACATATATATGTTAAACTTGAAACTATATAAAATGGTGATGAACAAAATGGAAAATGTTTGGCCACTTACAAAGGATACAGTAACATCACTCCTGGCCTGGTTCAAATATCAAATGAACTAAGTATCAGAAATGAATTCCATCAATACGTACACGCATACATGTAATGAATTCATACACAAGTATCTCTACGAGTTATGATAGAGTGGTGCTTAGTATGATCAGAGTTTGTTTTGCAATCTACACTTCAAGTTTCTATACCAAAAGATTTGCTATCTATGTTTTCGTTTGTAATCTTTCCTTTTCTTTGGTGGGGCTGTAATTGAATCTCGTTTAATATTATATATATAATGATCCCCGGGCAATGGCCAGGTCCTACTAAGTAGAACCGAATTTCCAGCCCTATTGCATCCAATGCCCTTGGAAATAGGTGAATTTTGACTGCACATTTTGCTATAAAAAGTGAAAATCAAGAAAGTCAAGATTCTTTGATTTCCAAGGGCATCGGATGGGGTAGGACTGGAAATTTGGTTCTGCTTAGTAGGACCTGACCATTCCCCACATGCCCAGTGATCCCCTCACTCAGACTTACAAATTTTGTCTTTGACTCTAGCACTTATTGGCAGCAACAACTGCTTTGACTTTTCAAAGGCAGATGAAATAACATGCAGCCAATAGTAGGAAGTCATAGTATTTTTGTTTTTAAGCTAAGCGAGAATCCATTAAAAAGAAGAAGATATAACAAGAAACAGGGAAAAGCTATCAGAGCTTCAACAAAGCCATCCCATCATAGAGCAAGATAGGAATAAAAAAGGTTGCGTATGGCATAACTCTTTGTTAGCTCTTGCCACAGAAGAGTTCACCCGCTTTAGTTGATTCTCACTTTTTTTCTCACACCCTCCAAAGAAGGATTTACTTGCTCTAGCAGCAACCTCCCTACTCTCTACTAGCTCCCTATCAGAGCAAATAAAATCTGCTCTGGCAAGGAGTGAATAGAGAGGAGGGTAGAATTGCTGAACAGGTAAATCTTACATAAAATCTTGCTATGCAAGGAGTTATCAAGGAGAAGAGGTACCTGCTAAAGCAAGTAGCAAGATGTTGGCAAAGAAGATGGGAACCTGCTAAAGCAGGTGAACTCTGCTGTGGCAGGGGCTAGCAGAGAGCTATGCCATACACAACCTAAGTCACTACAAAAATAAGGTGTTTCAACAGCACTTGCAGTTAAGGCAAACTTTTATAGCGACAAGACTAATAGCGAAAGCTTTTGATAGCGGTAGGACTAATAGCAGCAATTTTTTGTTAATAGCGGCAATTTTTGGCTGCTGCTAATAATCTTATTTTTTATAGTTAGTCAATTTTAAGATCGAATTACAATGTTTGGTAAACCCAATTTGTCATTAATTAAATATATGTATATGTATAACCTCATATCCTTCATTGTGATGTTACAACGTTCATAATGACTAAACAACCCAAAATTCCTCTGTATAACATATTTTTATCTTCTTTGAATATAACAAAGACAACAAGGTAAATTCATACAATGGCATTTATGTACATATTATGAGAATTGAGATATTTTACTTAATTCATCCATTTCCCAAACAAAATCATAACTACTCTTTTAAACACATCATATATATATATATATATATATATATATATATATATATATAGCGAGAGAGCGAGAGAGAAGAGTATATATATATATATTACATACCCAATCAAAGAATCGAAATGCCTAGCAATAGCTCCAAGAAAACCCATTGCAATACTGTGTTTCAAAGACAAAAAGTAGCTAAAATTCAACTAAAAAGTAGTGGAAATTCCTACGAGGAGATGATAAAGTAAGGGAGACATGAGTGCTTTTAAAAGAGGACAAATGAAGTTCTTCACCAAGTAAGGCATTTCTTCTATCCTGTTAAAAGTCTTCCTTCCTTTCACCACAAGCAAAACAAAAGATCGGCAAGAGGAGAGGGCAACGAAAACATGGTTCCAAACTTTACAACTCGCTTTCTCCACCATCACTATTAAAATATAGTAAAGAATATAGAGTTCGTGTCGGCAAAAGACCCGTTTGAGAAGGTGACATAGAATGGGTCACTTTTTGGGATATGTATTATGTGTGTCGTTTGATGGTATCATCATAATGTAAAGATTTATGATGCTGAATAACATGACGAAAAAATGTCTATCATGTTATTCAAACCAGTCAATGCTATTTAAAATTGAACGGCAATCACATAAATCTCTAAAACACGTATAGCCTTTCATTTAAACGTGTTTTGACTGCTTTGCTTCACATGATAGATGTTCAAATCATGAGCGTATCACTTTTTATTATATGTAAGCTGGATTCGAACCTGTGACCCTGAGGTAACAATACTGTGAACCTTCCATTGTGCGACAGGCCTAAGACCCATCAAACCAAGGATCAAAATTTCGGCCAAAATGATCAAAATTTTGGCCAAAATTATCGGTTTCGGTCCCCACCAAAACGATAATTTGGAATGAAATTTCGGTCCAAATTTATATGCGATACAAAATTTCGGCCAAAATTTTGATTTTCGGCCGAAATTTTAATCCTTGCATCAAACGGCACAAACGATTACTCCACAAGACCTATTCCATAACACTGCCTGGATACCGACTCACAAATAAAACTTTCAAAGTGCATAGATCGAATCTTGTCCGAGAAAGTAGGGGTTGAAATGGAAAAAAAATCAAGGAACCAATCATGAATTCACAATCACTAGTTCTAATTAATGGTTCCAATTTCTCTTATATAGAATAGATCTGCTTCTCTATTTTTATTTATTATGGAACGGTAAATATTCACCTCGCTCCGCTCAGAGATACTTTCGAATTCCAACTTTCGTAGTGTTTTGTCTGCCTAAGTCGACTCCCTTCCCGCCCCAAAAGTCCATTCTTGTTATTACTAATAAAAAAGTCCTCCCTTAAGCGCCAGAGGAAGCCACCGCCTCAGATAAAAGATGTCTCAGACAGACTCTTCCAGTGAGAATAATTTTTTTTATTTGATATTTTAGACGGGTTTGTGATATTTTACTCGTAAGCGCACGAATCAGATTATAGATAGTGGGTGGGAGTACGAGATTGTTCTCACGATGACTATTTTAGAAGATCTAAAAAAATGAGACAGTAATTTTAGAAATCTATCAAAAATTAGCAGTACCCTACCAATATTATGATTTAGGCAGTTTTGTGAGATGATAATTACTAACTACAAAATAAAGTTTACTTAATGATTCAAAAATAAAGATAAAGATGAAAATGCTAAATCCTTCCATCTTTAACTTGTTTTTTTCATAATATAAATCTAAGGATTAAACTATAAGATATACCATTGAAATGTATCTTTTATGGAAGATAAATGATCAAAACTCGGATAAGTTCCACATTGAATCCCTGCAATCAGAATTAAATTTCAGAGATGATTTCCATATATAGATCTGGGATCAAGGGCATGACTTGACATACTCGATCTCAGATTACAAATAAAAATCATCCCCAAAGTGGGTAAAAAATTCTAACAAGAATATCACCATAGATCTGAAATCAAGGGCATGACTCGACACACTTGATTTCATATTATGGAGTAATTAAGATAAAATTACCATTACAGTTCCAAGATCCAAGACATGACTCGACGCATTCGATCCCAGATTGTAATCGTAAGTAGATCCACATGATAAAAATAAAAAGACCATATAACAATGATTAGAGAAAAATTACCATAACAAATCTAAGATCCAGGGCATGACTCGACACACTCGATCCCAGTTAGTGACAGGAATTTCATCCGTTCGTGATAACATAACAACCATAAAATAAAATCTCATATTTTAATCCTAGATTTATACTATTATAAGTGCATCCTTTGGATGGGAATCATTAGATCTCTATCCCTAAGAAATTAGCCACATATTGTAATTAAACGATATAAAAAAAATGATAAACGAAAAATAACATTGATCTAATTAATTAAAAATATTTCAACCTTCAATAAAAATTCTTTGATCCAAGCTTAATCCACAAGTATGACGATATTTAGAAATGAAGTTAAAAATGCTCTCTACTAATCTCTAAATCTAAACTAGAAATAGATTGAATAAAAATAATATTCTCTCAAGAAAGGAATGCTAAAAACAAGAAGGTAAAAAAAATAAAGCTCTGAAAAATAAATTCTCTATCTCTATGCGTATCTACGTCTAGCTATCCCTATGTAAAAAATATAATCTCCCTTCTCGAGTTATTGGTTTAGCTTTAAATACTCTCTAAGTCTCATAACTTTCCTGGCTCGAAAAGTTAAGGTCGATTAATCGACCTTATAGAGTCGATGCATCGACCCTCCTAAAAATCTGCACTAGGGAATCACTTCCGTCTCAAACTCTATTATGTACCTCGATTAATCGAGTGCAAGGTCGATGCATCGACCTCCTATAATTTTACAGCCAAAAAGGTGCTTTTTGTGTCAGACTCCGTCACTTTCCTCCATTAATCGAGTGTAAAGTCGATGCATTGACCTTCCCAGATTTTCGTGAACTCCAACCCAACTTTACATCAGACACGGCCTCAGTATTTCGATCATAACTTTTTACTCCGGACTCGGATGGACATGATTCTTGCGACATTGGAAAGATGATAGAAAAATCTACAACTTTTGGGTTTTAGCAATTTCATGAATCTAATGTTTTGAAGGTCTAAATTGAGCTGCAAGTTGCACTAAGTTCTCGATGACCCAAGGTTGCAGTGTTTTGACATTATTTTCTGAAATCTTGGGCTATTTTATATACTTTAATTGTATTTACCTGAAACACTTCAAATCTAATAATTCTCATCAGATAGCCTTCATCGGACAGCTAAATGTAAGTATTTAGGAGTGAAATATCATCATATTTCACTACTCATCAGTTTGGCCATGAGGGAAAGAGCGCCACCCCAATTCTTCCCATGATATCAAGTTGGCACCCACCCACCCTTACGTAAGTAGTGCCAAGTACCACTCACGGTGACAGTGTATGAAAATTATTTTGGGATACCATACTTTACAATAATAAAACTTAAATAAGCAGTACTCATGCACTTCAAACTTTTAGAACGTAAGAAGGGCTTTTGATCATTAGAAACTGGAACTAATTGCCCCTTCTCTCATTATAATAGTAAAGACAAAGATATATACATTTGTAGTTGCAGATTATCAACACTGTGACATAAGCTCAGTCGATCAAAGTCATCAGACACATGATCTACAGCCCAAAAAATCACACCAATCGAACAATTCTACCCATCTAAAAGAGAACCTGCCAATGGATGATATAAAAAGTAGAGTTACTGCCCGCATTTTAACATGCAAAAACGAATATTGACCAGACAGTTAGCATCATCTGACAAAACACGAATTTTTTAGCCCTATCTGGAATCTGAACTGCAAAAGAAAAAATCCATTAAACAGATCACAAGAATAATAACTACAATACTATCAGCCAAAGAGGTTTCCACCAGGTAGTATCGGCCATTTGAACATTACCTCTACAATTTAGATATCAAAACCGAAAAAATAGTTCATAAAAGCACCACTCGTAAAAAAACAAATGCACTCTAGTATTTCAGAGCATATACAGGGGAAGGTTAGACATCAGAAATAGTTGTACTCCATTTAATGGAATTGAATAACGAGAACGTTTGTATCTTGGCGCCAGAAATTTTAGCTTCATTGGTATATGATCTTGGAAAAGGAAAAGGAAAAACAAACAACCTTTTGCAGTCTGGATAGAAAGACTCCTGAACCCTTCGACCAGAAACTAGTGCTGCTTCTCTACTATTTATCATATAGACGAGATGAACGAGTGCTTGAGTCAGAACGGTCTTTCTTCCACATGCCTTCAAGGCTTTGGAAACATTTTAGGGGTCTAACCTGGAGAGCGAGACAGGGAAAACAAAAATCAATAAAGTTTGTTTGATCATCGCAGAAATATGAAGCATGTATGGATGGACACAAGTTAGTACCTTCCAACGCCTCTTGAGAGCGAGTTGGTTGTTAGTGGCAGAAAGCCGAACAATTATTTCCCTGAATGTCGGTCTTCTGGCAGGGTTCTCACTCCAGCATTCCTCGATTAACCTGTAAACGAGGTACCATATATTAGAACAAATGTTTTTTCCAGGCAGAAAATAATGAAATTGAACATCTACCTATAAACCAATGAAATTGAACCTCTTGTTATTTTTCAATCGATTAAGAGAAGAGTTTGTATATGGAACATGACCACTCCACCAGGGCAAGGCATGTGCACTGCCAGCCTTATGGATCTTCAGACGCATGCAGATTTAGAAGCACATAGATCTCAACATCTCAGGGTTCAAGCGGGACACAGTACACATACCGTGAGCAGGTTAATGTGCCATGCACTTAAGAAGTTTGAATTACAGGACTCCTTACTTCTTTGAAAAACAGCCGATCAAAAAAAAGGTCTTATGAAAAGCATTTTATAGTGCACATGCCTTGGGAAAATCGAGAAGAATCGCCTCATTGCTCGCGCAAGGGCGAAGAGAGGTATTTGTTATTTTTAAAATTCTTTTATTATTTTTATCAAGTGCTATCCCATGAATACTCAGACTTATAAACCGGTGATGCTTCGGGTGGGAGATTGGGTGTGTCCGGATTGCCGTAACATCAACTTCCGAAGACAGACAAAGTGCCATCGCATTGGCTGCAAAGAACGATGATCGGCTGAGGCCGCTGTAGTAGACAGCGAGTTCCAGACCGTGAGGGGAAAGGTTCTAGAGCACGTAGTCATTAATGGCAATCAGCCACGGGACCTCCAAGACGGGTGGTCAATTGCGGGTAGGCGTTTTCGATGGACTCGCAAACCAAGAGAGAACGGTGGAACCCACCATGCGCGATTTGGTGGGGTGCGCAAGGCATCTCCTTTGCCTCGGTCGTTCGAAACACCGCAAACTTCGACGGCCTCGCTCACGCGAGTTCCCTCTCACCGACCCCCGAGGTATAGCCAAAAGATGGGTATCCTGAACCACCTACCTTGGAGTGCGATGGCTCGGAGTTGAAAGCTCTAGCTACCTTTTTTCTAGGCTACGATACACTTCCCCCCTAATGCATTGTTACCTATACAAATCTACAAATGGTTACAACGATGCTGGGGCCTCGATTCTATGCCAGCTATTTCTACTTTTGGGCCTACTAGCTACTGGGTGCGTTTCTGAAACGAGACCACCGTCGAACACTTTTGCACAAAAAAATCATTCCAGGTGGATGGGGTCACTACCGACGCTGGGATGTACACGCCGGAGATGTTTCTCCTTGCCAGTTTGATGGGAGAAATTGGATACGGATTTGGGGTCCCCCGCTACACGCATGGTGTCCCACGATCTTCGAGGCCGTCGGTTCTCTCTGCAGGCCTCTCATCACCGTCGATTGGAGGACGGTCGACTTAAGGGAAACGTCATTCGCCCATATCCTCGTCGCCATGAACCGCCTCGACGACATCCCTGGCAGCTGTGTTATCCGAATCGACGGCCAGTGTGTTCAGATCTTCCTAGAGGTGGAGTTGGGTCAGCGGGCTTTCCTCTCGCGACATCCGGAGAAGGAAATGCCGAGGCCCGTCAGAGGCGAGGAAGCCATGTTCTGTGGTACCGGTGAAAAGCGCCCGTCGTTCATCGACCCAGCTGGGAACGGAGTAGACTTGGTTGGCCGGTGGTGGAGATTACCCTCGCAAGGGGATATGCCCCCACCCCCGACGGTAATGCAGCATAGGTGGGCCGCGACATGGTCCATCGGGTTGGCGTTGGGGGACCATCATACGCCAGGCGACGAGTTAGAGGAGGGTGAATTTGTACCGTCAAATTCGATTTCGAAGCCGAACTCTCCGGAGAATTGGGATAGCAGAGGTACGTCGGAATATGAGCAGGGTGAGGGAGCAGGCCCAACCACAGAACACGTCAATGTACCAGTGGCAAATCCAACGGCCACGATGGTGTGATCTTCCGACGGTTCCCCAACGGAATTTTTTTTGAATTCTATATTGCCTTTGGAGAGGGATGAACCGTTGGGTCTAAAGGACTGGCAGGGACGTGTAGATCCCATGGGTCTAGAGGCGACATGTCGAGGAATAGCGACACGTGGGAGTTCTCTAGACGTTGGGGGTCTGGATCGAATACCGGATCCTGTTATTGCCCACAGTTTTGAAATAGGTGGTTTTGAGGTAGCAACCAATTGCTCTACTACAGCCTTTACTGGAAAGGCGACGCGTGGAAGGGTGGGTATGAAGGGAAATGGCTCAGCACGTGCTTTTGACCGAGAGTGCACTTTTTTGTCTCAAGGGGGGCAAGCTGGAGGTGCTATGGGGAGATATATGCATGTGGGGGATACATGTGGCCTCTACAACTCACATGACAGCCACATCGCTTAGGCTATCAATACAGGTACACGTGGCCTCTACAACTCAAACGACAGCCACGTCGCTTGGGCTATCAATACGGGTCTCTGTGGGTCCATTTTCTTGGCGATTAATAAGGGGACGGGCTTGGGGAGGACCAGATCTCTGTTTCTAAAAATTTCGGGTCTGGGATTTTCACCATTGGAATGAAGGCCCAGGATATCCTCCATTCGGGGGGTCAGCTCAAGCTGAACGAGGTAAGGCCTTGAGAGTTTTCCAGATCCACTCAGAGTAGTCGCATATCGGACCCGAGCTTGGGTATAAAGGATCCTTTATTCACCATGTTTAAACCGAGCGAGATGCTCCCGCCTCACCACCAATATGCAGTTGTCCCATTTCATCCAGCACATCTGATTCGTCTGATGATCTCCCCACTTCTTCATCTGATTCCTCGACAGTGGACATTTGTCCAATCAAATCTCTACGTCGGGATGGTAAGGTGGATGGGTCCAATGCTCCTTCCCCCAGTCAAGGCGTTCCAATTCATCGGATACCTCTTCTCCCTGTTGTGAAGAGAATTCCGCCAGCCCCGTCAGTTCAGATGAGGTGAATAGTTTGATTCGAGTTGGTCGGGAACTGGAGATGTCCTTCCGAGGGTCGAATGAAACCTTACGGGAGGTCTTCAACTCTATACTCTTACAACGGAACTCGTCAGCAAATAAGAAGAGGAGTCCCAAGTCATGGGAACTTGCCAAATTACAGTGGGGGATGTCTGACGGAAGGGGAGCGGGAGGCGTCTAGTGCCACTGAATCTTGATTTGGGCGGGCATCTGATCTTGACAGAATGAAGATGTTTTCCTGGAATGTACGGGGTATCTGCGACGTGAACAAACGAACTACTATCAAAAAAGTGATTGCTGTAAATAATCCGGCGATGCTCACGCTTCAAGAAACGAAGTGGGGAGGCTGCGATCAGGTCAAGGTCGCGTCGGTGCTTGGAGGTAATAGGTGGGGATGGATCGGGGTTGATTTCATAGCGGCTTCAAGGGGTATTCTGGTGGCTTGGAACAGCATGCTATTCGAAAAGGTCGACGAGGAGTTGGGCCGTTATTCGGCATCGGTGGTGCTCCGAAACCGGGACACTGGGAAGATGTGGACTTTTTCGGGAATCTACGGTCCCTCCACCGATAGGGAAAGAAGGAACTTCTGGTTCAAATTGGCAGCCATGGCTGCTAGGTGGGACGTCCCGCATTGTTGGGGGGGGAGATTTTAACACCACTCGATGGCCGCATGAGAAGCAAGGAGGCCCGCCAAATCGGGCAGGGAGCCGCTCTCGAGTGGTTTGTTCACATGGTCCAGCCTTCATGAGGTGCCTTCCCTTAGCCGTATTGACCGATTTCTGGTGTCCTATGAGTGGCTCGATATTTTCCCGGCCGCAAGCCTTTTGGGTCTTGCCAGGGTTGTGTCTGATCATCGCCCACTGTTGCTCCAGTGTGAATCGCGGGAAAAGGGACCCTCTCCCTTCCGTTTTGAAAATATGTAGTTGCTAGATGCAAAATTCAATGAGGCGATTCCTTTGTGGTGGAGCGAATCAACGCCGACGAGGACGGCTACCTTCCGCTTCATATCTAAGTTGCAATGGCTCAAGCGTCGCATTAAAGAGTGGAACAAGGAGGTATTTGGGCTGGTTCACATTACAAAAGCGGAGTTGTTGGCCCGCTTAAGAGAGCTAGATGATCTTGAGGAACGTCGGGTTTGGACGGAGATCGAAAGGGAGGAGAGGCTGAGGAAGAAGATCGAGTTCTGTGACAAATGTCTTGCCGAGGAAGTATGCTGGCGTCAGAAATCTAAGGTGCAATGGCTGAAAATCGGGGACAACAATTCCAAATTTTTTCATGCGGTGGCCAACGCTAGAAATAAAGTTAATTTTCTAGGACAGATCTCGGTTGAGGGTGAGACGTTCGTGGATCCGGATCAGATTAAAAACCAGGTTATGGGTTTCTACAAGTTCCTGTATACCAATGAGGGCTGGCCTAGGCCGGAGCTAGATGGGATGCAGTTCAACACCATCACGGAGGACAAAATCGATATAGAACGGTCGTTCAGTGAGGACGAGGTATGGCAGGCCATCAAGCATGGCGGTAAAAACAAAGCCCCAAGGTCGGATGGTTTCACGTTAGAGTTTTACCGACATTTTTGGGCTATCATCAAGGTAGAACTCATGGAGGTGCTTCGCGAGTTTCATGCGAACAGTTTTATCGGTCGGTGTCTCAATTCCACTTTCATCACGCTCATTCCAAAAAAAGAAGGCGCTGAGGACCTCTTGAATTTTCGCCTGATCTACCTGCTCAATTGTTTGTACAAGATTTTATCAAAGGTTCTTGCCAATCGTATCAAGCCTTTAATGGCAAAAATCATTTCAGCTAATCAAGGGGCTTTTGTGCATGGGAGGCAGTTGGTAGACCTAGTGGCAGTAGCTCAGGAGGTGGTGCACTCGGCGCATCGTGGGCGCCAACCCGCTACCCTTTGGAAGGTTGGCATGGAGATAGCTTATGGCAGAGTGAGCTGGAACTGTCTAGACTACATGCTCGGAAGGCTTGGGTTTGGGTCTCGATGGAAGAAGTGGATAAAGGCATGCTACTCTTCCGCATGGTTTTCGGTTTTAATCAATGGGTCTCCGGTGGGATATTTTTGCAACTCTAGGGGAATCAAACAGGGCAACCCCCTCTCCCCATTTTTGTTCAATATAGTGGGCGAGGCTTTGGCTGGTCTCATGCTGCGCGCAAGTCATCTTCAGCTTCTTACCTGCATCCAAGTGGGCTCTCAAGGTCGATTCATCTGGCACTTGCAATACACGGACGACACCATCTTTTTCGGTAAAGCTGAGATGGTTGAGTTCAGATCTTTGTCAGTTTTTTTATCCATCTATGAGGTAGTGTTGGGACAACGCATCAACTTACACAAATCGGCAATTACTAGGATCGGAATTGAAGATCAGGTTTTGGCAAAATTAGCAGAGACTGTGCACTGTGGGGTGGAAAAATTGCCTATTACGTATTTGGGGCTCCCTTTGGGCCTGCGTAAGCCTTCGGCCAAGGATTGGGAACCGGTCATTCATTGGTTTGAACTGAAGATGCCCTCGTGGAAGGGTAAACTACTCAGCAGTGGGGGGCGGTTATTATTGGTGAAGTTTGTCCTATCTAGTTTACCTATTTTTTACATGTCTATGTTGAAATGCCCAATGGGGGTAATCAATAGACTAGAGCAAATCCAAAGGAATTTCCTATGGGAAGGGTCGGGTCTGGATAAACGGTACCACCTCGTGAATTGGAACACTTGCCAGCAACCGATCAGCTGTGGTGGCCTCGGGATCCAAGAGTTAAGATGGGTGAATATCGTGCTATTAGGGAAATGGATTTGGAGGGCTGGCACGGCTGGAGAAAGAGATAGTCTATGGCGGGTGGTTTTGGCAGATAAATATGGGCAGCTTGGTGGCGAATGGGGGATCAACGTTGTTGTTATCAATAACGTTTCTGCGTGGTGGGAAGGGGTTTGCAACACATGGGACTACTACTCCAGATGGATTCAGTACAAATGGGGTGACGGAACGAGGATTCGGTTCTGGGAAGATGCATGGGCTCATAGCAGGCCCCTCAAAGATTCCTTCGCGACTGTCTTTAATATTTCTAGACACCCATGCGGGGTCGTGTCGAACTTCTTTGCTGAGCTCGAGGGAGGAGTGCAATGGGGTATCGGCACCTGCAGACGCTTAAGAGGTGAGGAGTTGTCCCCTTTGTTACAGCTGCTGGCCCTCCTATATGAACAGAACAGAAATCCTCACAGAAGGGATACGCAGGTTTGGACCCCTAGTAAGGATGGGATTTTCATCGTCAAATCTTACTTCCGGATGTTAGAGAACCATCCTTTAATCAGGTTTGACAGGGCGGGATCGTGGAGAACGGGCATTCCACCAAAGGTCAAATGTTCTGCGTGGTCGCTTTTTAAAGAAAAAACTCTTACAATTGATCAGTCGATTCGGCGGGGGAAAGTCATGCATAATTGTTGTGCTATGTGCCTGCAAGAGGAGGAGACCGCAGCCCATCTTTTTCTACATTACTGTCTGGCTTATAGGATTTGGGAGGTCATCCTCAAATCCTTTGATATGACATGGGTCGCCCTTGCCTCTCCTTATCAGCTCTATTTGACATGGGCGAGCGTCAAGTGGGCAGGGGAGTTACGAGAGTTCTGGAAAGTTGGCTTCTTCGCAGTCATTTGGAGCATCTGGATTGAACGGAATGCTTGAATTTTCAACAGAAAACGCCGGCCGGTGGGGATGATCCTCAAATCTGTCAAAGATCTTATGATTTTATGGGTGCGTAAAGGGATTGCTGAAACGAGAGGGGAGGAGCCGTTTTGGGACCCTGGTTAGGAGGTATGAGGTTGCTCTTCTAAGCTGCCTTTGCGGGAGTTTTGTGTTTTTCTGGTGTTTTTTCGGGCTGTTGCCCTCTTTGCGCGGTGTATGTTCAGTCTTTGTCAGCTTCTCGCTGCTTTTTAATACAATGCAAATTTACCGATCAAAAGAAAAAAAAAAAAATGTATTTTATAATTGATGTTTCTGAAAACATGAAAGGAATAAGTTTCTAAGCAGAAGGACTAAACAATAGCCCATACAAGAAAATTACTTTCTTGGGAGTGGAAAAATTCATAAAGAAAAACAAAACCATCAGGATCCAATATAATTTATCTCATGTACAGATGGCAGACTAGTTATTCCAGTGTTGTGTGGTGAGTCAATGAAGCAGTCAGGCTATAACAAAGGAAAATCAAGGGGAAAAAACACCCGAAATTGGTCTGACCATACAGATCCCCTATGCTTGAAAAGAACCCCATTGAAACAGCATTCAGAGAAGCATGGGAGAGAAGGAAAAAAAAGGGGGGGGGGGGGGTTGTGGGAGGGGGCAGTTATAGGATTAGGCCGATGACAAAATATTCACAATGGGGAGAGGAAACGACATTCCTCCACGAGAACAGCTAGTTGGCAGCAAAGCAATGCAGGCAAATCAATGTTAAGCACGTAGTATATTCATCTCTAAAGCACAAAAACCTTATGGAATGTGTTACGAAGGCATAAAAAAGTACCATCTCAAGGATCACGGCCATCTAGGCATGCAATTACCTTGGTTGAAACCATTGTAGTTGCATAGAAGAATCATAAATCTCTACTTGAAAAGTGATCTAGTTGGAAAGCTCTTGCCAAAAGATTCCCAGCCATATGCATTGTTAAGAATTTTAATTTGATGCATCACAATAATATTTCCGGTTTTTTTTTTTTCAAGAGTCCAATATAAACCTGGAAAATTATTGTCCTCATCAGAAAATTAGAGACATTGTAACTTTGATGTGTTGGGAAAAATGATCAATTTCCCCAACAGCCAACACGTATGGACTATGTCTGGCAGATTTGGCACCCTAAGTAAACAGTTCAGGTGTCACTGTTACAAATGCTCTACTCCACTGTCAACAGCAAAATGATTGGTAAATCCACTCTAGTTTAATGAATGGATCTTCTCTAATAAATGACACAATGAGATCTAAAATATCAATTTCCTTTTTGCAAGCGTCTGGAAGAAAACACTAAAAACAATACAACTTCATTATCAAATCCAAATGGTAGGGAGGAGGAGAATTTTTAAAGCCTAAACATTTCTTTTTTATCAGTAAAAGCCTAAATCTAATTAAACAAAGAAACTAATCACAACAAGAAAACTACCGACAACTACAAGAGTGCACACTTAAGAAGCTACTTTAAAAGATTAACTAATTAAAAAAGTATCTCTAAAATCTAGACACTTAAAATACCTAAACTGCCCATAAAAAAGAACAAATTTCTTATTCAATCCTTTATGATATTGGCTGAATAACATCGCAATATGCCACCATGATAAATTACCTAGAAAGACTTTGCCCATCGTACCAGTTCTATGACCAGGTATTAAGCATTTCTGGAACGTTTTCAGAAATCCGTTCCTTTTTAAATGAAACTCATTTCGTTTAGTGTTGAAACAGAGTTCCATCATTAAAGAAACTTTATTCCTAAGCATTAATATCTCTCTCTCACGTGTACACACACACATACACACACACACACACACACACACACACACACACACACACACACACATATATATATATATATATATATATATATATATATATATATATATATATATATATGAGACTTGTATAAATTCTAAAAATGTTATAATTAATCGCATTTAAAAAATACAAACAAACAAATAGGTTGTGTTCTATAAGTTGTCAGTCCCTCAACACAAATAAAAGAGTTTACATTAACAAATGCATTAAAAAAAAAAATGAATAGTGTCTGTGTTCTTCACTCTGATGTTGTCAATTTTAACCTTGTGTTCTTCACTCAGACGTTGTTCAATGGTATAAATATAGTGCTTGCTCATAAATATAGGTACTAAATATACACAGAAGTGTCAATTTTATACCAATATGGTACCTATGCAGTATCTATGTTGTACCAATATCGTACCAACATCGGACCAAAGATGTACCATGAAAAAATATGCAAGAAAATTTTGTCATAGCATTATATTAATACTAAGCATACAAAAGCTTAGTTATGAACAGCTAGTGGATCTCCCTAATGGCATCGTATTAATATAAAAAGCATACAAAAGCAGATTGGCAGTATTCTCGTCTTGGTATTAATACAAAGCTATGCTTAGACATTTTGGAGGAGGATCTGTTCTATTTCTCCTGAGTTCAAAAATCACATTCACTACAGCTGGGGCTATGGAAATCGAATCAATTCCTGGAATGATGTGTGGTTGGGCTTCCGAAGTCTCAGATGTACCTTCCCGCTTCTTCACGGCATCGTCACGTGTGTAGACAGATCTGTAGATCAGGTGTTTCAGGAAGTTAATGGATCCTTGGTCTGAAACCTCAGAGAGGGTGAAATCCTGCAGTTCGTCAACTTGAAGGCACTCCTTAATTCGGCCGCTCGCACTAGAAGCAACAGGGACCTTAGGATCTCGTTCCCCAATGCCAAAGGGGTGTTCTCGGTCAAATCGTTTTATCGGGTTCTCGCCAACAGACCATTAGTCAATCAGTTCTGGGCGCCTCTCTGGTGATTCCCTATTCCGCCTAAGGTCAGATTTTTTTGTTGGTGTCTCGCGTGGAGTCGTATCCTTATGCTAGACCAACTGCTCAAGAGAGGTAGAGATATGCTGAACAGATGTGCTCTCTGTCTTAAGAACGAGGAAACAGCCAGCCAGCCACTTCTTCACTGCTCATTCCATCTGGGGTATTCTCTTAAAATCCTTCAGGATGGTGTGGGTGCTTCCAGACAGCTTCCCAGGGATGATTGCAAGCTGGGAGAGTTTCAGATTCGGAGACTTCAGGGACCCTTTTTGGAGAGTCAGCCTTTTTGCGGTGTTCTGGGGTCTATGGAAAGAAAGAAATGAGAGAGTATTTTGGAAAATTCGCAGACCTGTGGGCATGATTATTAAATCCATCAAGGATCTGATGTTGGATTGGGTTTGTTTTTATAAGGAGGGCAGGGAGGGTTCCGATACCGCTTGGCTTGAGTCCTATGATGCCATTTAATCCTCTTATTTTTTCCTCTTTGTTTTTGGCTTTTGTTTTTTCGGCTGAGCACCTCGCTATGCCTTTGTATCTCCTTTTCTCTTTAATACAATTTCGATTTACTGATAAAAAAAAGTATTAACACAAAGCTAGTGGATATCTGTAATCTAACTAAGCTTTCCTATTCTCTCTTTTCTCTAATTTCTCCTCTTCTATCTCTAACCTCTAACCTACCCTAAAACCAGTGTCCAAAGCCCTAATTCCACCTTCCTTCTCTCAAAACCACTAATCCTCATTTACTTTTTGGCATCAAAGCAGGTCACCAATGGTTTTCATGCCATGTCATCCCTGCTGACATCAATAGGGTCAAACCATTGACCTACGATGGAGATAAAAGATACCTTATTGTCTCCATTTTTCTCTTCTACTGCAATTTGATTCGAGGAGGTCCTGCAGAGTTCTGAACAGCTTCTTCATCTGCCATGTTTTGGGTATCGCACTTCTATGTCAACTTTGTGCAAAACTCTGTAACATCATTCTGATCTCAAAGGCAATGTTATTTAGAGATTTTTGTAGTGATTTTTCCGATATTTTGGAGCTGTTGTTGGTGACATTTAATTGATTTTTCTGTTTGGGATGTGAATCTTAATTGACCTTTTTATTTGGGATGTGGATCTTCAAATTCACGATTTTCAAGGCATTTCCCCTTACTCAGCTGTCTGATCTCGAAGATATTAAAATTACGCTAACTCGAAAATTTTGGAATTGGGAACTCTCTCTTCTTCCACTTAGCCTTAAAAATCAGATAAAATAAATTAATTGAAGGAATTAGAAAAAGAGACTATTTATAGTTTTTTTTTTAACAAATCCTATTCTAGATAGGATTTAAAGTCCTAAGTTATGTCAGACACCTAGGTGGCTAGAAAAATATACTTAGCCACTTAGGTAGCTAGAAAAATATACTTAGAGAAAATATATTTAGCCACCTGGATAGAAAACATATTTAGTTACCTAGGTGGCTAGAAGACATAGAAAAATATACGTAGCCACGTAAGTGGCTGGAAAATATATTTAGCCACCTAAGTGACTAGAAAATATATTTAGTCACCTAGGTGGCTAGAAAACATACTTAGCCACCTAGGTGGCTAGAAAAATATACGTAGCCACGTAAGTGGCTGGAAAATATATTTAGCCACCTAAGTGGCTAGAAAATATATTTAGTCACCTAGGTGGCTAGAAAACATACTTAGCCATCTAGGTAGCTAGAAAAATACTTATCCACCTAGATGGATAGAAAAATACTTATCCACATAGGTGGCCAAAATATATACTTAGCCACCTAGGCGATTATGAGAAAAGAATAACATACGCGAGAAGAATCTTTTTCAATCCGCGTGAAGATAAAAACTTACACAGCTCTCTCAACCGTTCATTTCATGAAAACCTTATGGGAACCATAGGATCGTAACTTCTATAACCGCTACTATAAATCTATAAATAGCAGACCCGTCCTCATTGCAAGAGATCCCGAAAATTCTGACACAAGACATCTACCGAAAATATCTCCAACTCTTCTAACAAAAGACTTTAAGGTATCTCCGAGATTCTGGCTATTCTTTTCTTCTTTTTTTTTTTATTTTTTTATTTTTTAAAAGTGAACGGGAGGAATAGGTTAGGATTAAGACTTTTAGGATAAGAGTTACGACCCTTACCTAAAAGAGATACACTTAAAATAAGAGCTACGGCTCCTCCTAAGGAGGATTTATGGTTGCAATTTGTACGCTTAGGATAAGAGTTATGGCTCCTCCTAAGTAGGATTTATGGTTGCAATTTGGGATTATGCATTACGACTCGTACCCAATCTCTTGCGTACTTAGAAATAGTTAAGCCACGTGGGTATAACCCTTGGCATAACTCCTAGTGCACTCGGATTGCAAACCACGAATTCAATATTCATACGAGTTGCAATCACAAACCCGAAGCATAATTTCGGACTATAATCCTAAAATATTCACCTATGATAATTAGAATTTCACTCGCAATTCTGATCATCACTCCCTCAAATGAGGGTTTGGACCTTAACCTGGAGATTGAAAATTCTTTCACGGCGTACTTGTTGACTTTTAGATCGTAACGAGATCTAACGGTGGATTTATCATATTGATCAGATTTTATGAATGTGGTCAAACCCAACGGTAGAATCATTGACTTTTGGTCAAACTATCATAATGTGAGATCGTCACAAGATCCAACGATGGATTTATCACATATTGATCAGATTTTATAAATTTGGTCAAATCCAACAGTAGAATTGTTGACTTTTGGTCAAACTATCATAATGTGAGATCGTAACGAGATTCAACAGTAGATTTATCACATATTGATCAGATTTTATAAATTTGGTCAAATCCAACGGTAGAATCGTTGACTTTTGGTCAAACGATCATAATGTGAGATCGTAACGAGATCCAACGATGGATTTATTACATATTGACCAGATCTTATGAATCTGATCAAATCTAACGGTGGACTCGTTGACTTTTGGTCAAACGATCATAAATGTGAGATCGTAATGAGATCCAATGGTGGATTTATTGCATATTGACCAGATCTTATGATTTTAGTCAAATCCAACGATGAAATTGTTGACTTTTAGTCAAACGATCATAATGTGATATCGTAACGAGATCCAACGATGGATTTACTATATATTGACCAAATCTTAGGATATTGGTTAAATCCAACGGTAAAATCATTATAAAATCATCTATGATTATCAAATTTTAAGAAATTTGACGATATCTAACTTATGATTAGACACTATCACTAAAAGTGATAACTCTTTTGATAATCAGTTGCCCAAAGAATGGATTTGATATTCGAACTCATCTTTGAGACCAGAGAACAAGAATTCGTTTTAAGACTCGTCCACGAGTTTCTTGCTCCAGTAATGACTCGTGTTTTTCGATCAAATGGAACTGGTTTTTGGAGGAGGGGTTCTCCCATCCATCGTCCCCTATTTCATATTTCTCAAATCTCCGATGAAGATAGTCTGTTATGCATTTATCTCATGACGGATTGAAGATGTCGATGAAGACTTAGAATTAAAATTTTTAGTTTTGCTAATTTCAAATATGTAATTACGTTATTTTTTTTATTTAGTCTCTTTTAATCAGAGGTATTCAATTTTGATGTAATTAACAGGGAATCGATTGCGATACCCGGAAGTGTCAGGTCCACCATTTTAAATAAAACCCTCTCCTAGCGAGGGAAAATTTGTTATGATTAATTTGTGTTCGATTTATATCCTACGCAAATTTGTTGTTTACAAACTATTTAATCGGCTATTGTCCCTGGTGCATTTGACGATGCCCGATTGGTGATGTGATGTCGTATTTAGGAGATATTGTCTAATTGGATACTTTTTGAGGTATTTTTATCATTTTTTACGTTTTTGCTTTGGGAGCCATTACTTGCACGCATAGTAGCCCTTGAACCAAAGTTAAGGAAAGACTTTGTATTTTAGGGACATGTGACATGTGAAAACGCAATCTGGGCCGTCTGATTTAAAGTTCATGATCTATAGATACTTAGTGGATAAGATTGGAGTAAAACACGATAATTATCATGTGATCTATTGTTGTCAACCGTTGAATCAAATAATAGCCTTTGAATATATTTAATCATATGATGAACATAATAGTTCGTGCTAATATTTTGCATTTAAGATCTTTACATGATGGGCTCCAAATCAAACGGTTTAGGTGGTGTTTTCATATAGCAGAGGTTGCCAAACTTGTAAGTCTTTGATTTAAACTCGGTGCAAGGGCCGAGTTTCCGAGTGCAACTAATGGCTCCCTTTTGCTTTCTGTTGTGCCAAAAGTGCATGAGAGGGATTGTTCGCTATGATTTACACTTATTGAATGACTAATAGTGGTGGATGTGGTTCGATTGGTGAAGATTTGGAGCTGCTATCTTGATATTTGCATCAGGATTTGAGTTACGGTTTCACCAAATTTGTTGTACTTCTTATTTATGCTGTGATATATGGACAGTAAGCTACCATAACAATTTTTACTGATGAGTTGTATGGATTATGTACGGGATGTTAGTGTTGCATGATGCCTGCACATTAGGTGCTTGATAAAAGACCAATGAGGAAGGAAAGTTGTGTTCTCCTATTTAAGGTTATTTTTTTGTGGCTACAAGAGTTGTTTTTTGTCCTGCTACCATGGATCAAAATATCGTCCGATACCGATACGTATCGGACAATACGTATCGGTATCGGAGGTGGACGATACGGTACATTAAATGTACCGTATCGCCCTTTTATATGGCTAATACCGGACGATACATTCAATGTATCGTCCGGTATATTCTTACCGATGCGTAAATCGACGTCGTCGTCGCTTTTCCGCATTTTGATCCATGCCTGCTACCTCTTGTTGTTGAGGAATAATTTGGGTTGGGCTGGTTTATTTTTCTTGGTTTTATACATGATGATGGGTTGGAACCAACTGCAGAATTTTTCGTCCTACATCGCAGCATGTTACATCGGTTTTGGCGACCCACTTCTTCACATTGGGTGATTGACTCCGGGACTAATGACCACATGGCTCAAGATTTTCAGGGTTACTCATCTTATTCTCCTCTATCAATTTCTCAGGTTTGCTTGGCTGATGATTCCTCTACCCCTGTTAAAGGAGTAGAAACCATTCCAGCATTACCTTCCCTTTCTGTCCCATGTGCTTCATGTTTCTCATCTATCTACCAATTTTTGATTTGTTAATAGTCTTGCAAAAAATTTAAACTACCTCATTACTTTTTATCCATCCCATTGTCTTATCCAGGATCTGGCCACAAAGAGAGTTGTTCGTAAGGGCATTGAAGAAGGATGACTATACTATCCACATCATGGATCAAAATGCCGGAAAACCGGTACGTATCGTCCGAGCCAAAAACCAGTACGTATCAGACGATTCGTACCAGAACAGTAACATACCGGACAATACATTGAATGTATCGTCTGGTATTAGCCATATAAAAGGGCGATACGGTACATTTAATGTATCAGATTACGTATTTCCGATACCGATAATCCATGATCCACATGTTGAACATAGGTGCTCTTCTACTACTACTGTTGCTGTTGATACTTCAGCTGATCTATCATCTCGGTTTTCTTCTGCCATTGATGTTAGCTTGGATACTCTTTCTCTATCGCATGCCAAATTAGGACATTTGGACATGCAAGATCAATACTCTATGTTCCCCTATTCCTTCTTTTAAAATTGTTTGCATGTCTTCTAAGATTCAATGTGAGGTTTATACCCTTTTTAAATAAGTCATAAGTGTTTACCCTTCACATATGCACAAGTGCTATCTCTTTGAGTTGACTCATTCGGATGTTTGGGGTCCTTCCCCAGTTATTTTCTTAGAGATTTCGCTATAATGTTGTTCTTATCAATAACTATACTCGTGTTACTTGGGTCTATCTCATGAAATCAAAAGATGAAGTTTTCTCCAAATTTCAAGAATTTTATTCTTTGGTTCAAACTCAATATAATGTTTCTATGAAAACATGTTTTGATAATACGGGAGAGTACACCTCTCATTTCTTTGCTCAATAATTTCGTCAGGATTGTTCATCAATTTTCTGCCCATATACTCCACAACAAAATGGAGTTTGTTGAGTGCAAACATAGACATCTCATTTGGAGTCACTCGTTCATTATTAAAAGGTATGCATATACCTAAGACCTGTTGGTCAATAGCCTTAGTGTTTGTTTTTTTATCAATGGTACAGCTTCAAGGATTCTTCAGTCATAGTCCTCCTTTAGTCCTACATCTTACTAAGTCCCTTTTCCCTATTGAACCTTAGGTATTCGGGTGCACTTTATCTGTCAAGACCTTCGTTCTAATCGGCAAAAGTTAGATGATCATTCTATCTTCATTGGTTACTCGAGTGTGTCCAAGGGATATACATGCTATGATTCAAAATCACGTCGATTCTTTACTTCAATGGGCATGACATTTTGAGAGCATGCCCTATCTTAGGCCTACACCAACCTCAGCCTATGGAATTGCTTCCTCATCATCTCCTTCCATTGCAGTTATCCAACGTCCAATGCAGCAACCTATTGGTACTCCATCCATTCGGTCTTTTTTACAGCAACGGAAGCAATTTCACACTTATACTTGTAGACAGGAGTATGGGACATCGTCTATCAAGCCTCATCCTAACCCTTTGTGCAGATAAATCCAGTTGAGAGTTTTACCCCCCTTACATCCCACTAATTCAGTGGTGAATTCTCCCACTACTGATGTTCCTATATCAACTGAGACCTTTGATCTTGATTTACCTATTGCTCTTTGCAAGGGGGGTTGTCTGTGTTACACCCAATGGCGGAGCCACGTTGTTCAATGGGGGGTCCCGGGATCCCCCATCGTAAGTTTTTTTTCTTTAAATTCTTTTAAGTTTCATCTTTTTAGGGGCAAGATCTTTTAATAAGGATCCCCCAAATCCCAAAACTTCTTAAGATATTTTAAAAACTTACTTTTTTATCCACAAATTTTTTTAACAGAAATAGACTTCCAAAATTCTCTCTCTCTCTCTCTCTCTCTCTCTCTCTCTCTCTCTCTCTCTCTCTCTCTCTCTCTCTCTCGATTCCCCAAGCCCAGCCACTCTCCATTCTCCAATCTCCATATCTCTCTCTATCTCTCTCTCTCAAATCTTAGCCACCCATCTCTTTCTATGACATCTCATTCACTCTCCGATCGCCAACACCAAGATCTCAGATTGTTGTCGATTTTTCGCTGAAGTCAAAGATATGCTATAATTATTATTTTTTAATAAAAAATAAAAGCCCTAATTTATTACTCAAAGTATAATTATTTTTAGGGATAATGGCTCTTGACAGACATTCATACACCAAATAGTGTTTAAACAATCTTCTACCATTAAATTAGAAATTGTTTAGAGTTGTTTAATTATTATTATTATTTTCTATTTTGTGATTGCGGTTTGATAAAAGCGAGTATGACAAAATTATTACTATCTTATGACTATAAGGGATCCCCCATCAGAAAAATCCTGGCTCCGCCACTGGTCACACCCTATCTTCTTGCCAAGTAAGTGTACAATCAGACTTCATCTCCTTCTTAGAAGGCTTTTTCTCTCTGGGATTGATATTGTTACTATACTTTGTATCGTGCATGTAGCTCTTTCGCATCCTGCATGGAAGACCGTTATGGTGGATGAAATGAATCCCCTTGAGAATAACCACACTTGGAAAATGATACATCTTTGTCTAGGAAAGAAGACTGTGGGATGTAAGTGGGTCTTTGCTATAAAGCATAATCTCAATGGTGGCGTTGCTAGATATAAGGCACGTCTTGTTGAACATGGACATATGTAGACACAGAGGATTGATTATGATGTCACATTTTCCCTAGTGGCTAAGTTAACTTCTGCACAAGTTCTCATTGCGGCCAAACAGAATTGGTCGTTGTATCAATTTGATGTGAAAAACATTTTTCTTAAGGGTAATCTCACAGAGGAGATTTACATGGATCCTCCATCTGACTTCCTGCTTCAGGGGAACGAATGAGAAAGTGTGTAAGCTTAGGAAGTCTATATAGGTTTGAAGCAGTTTCCTCGTGCTTAGTTTCAACGTTTTAGTGGAGTAATCATTAGTATGGGATTTCAAAGGTGTCATTCCGAATATATTGTTCTTTATCATTTTGATCATGTTGGCCATACTATTTGTTGGTGTGTGTTGATGATATTGTGATTACAGGAAATGACCCTTCCTTTATATCTCATGTGAAGGATGAGTTTGGTCGTATTTTTGAAGAAAAGGACTTAGGCAGCTTAAAATACTGTCTTGGTTTAGAGGTAGATAGATCAGTAAAAAGAATCTTTCTAATAGGAAATATGCTTTAGATCTTCTAAGTGATATAGCTATGCTTGGTTGTAAGCCTGCTTCCTCTCTTGTGGATTCAAAGCACTCCCTTCATGAGAGTGTAGACAATTATTATCTAACCCCCATGAGGATCATCACCTAGTCGATCGATTGATCTATCTAACTCTTACACTACCAAACATTACTTCCGCTATCAGCCATATTAGTCAGTTTATGCATGCTCATCAATTCACGGATACTCACCGCATTCTTAAATACATGAAGTTTAGGCCTGGTCGGGACATTAGTGTCGCTCTCATGGTCATTTACATACATTTGGATATACCGATCCAAATTGGGCCAACTCTGCTATTGAGAGTCGATCTACTATGGGATATCTGTTTTCTTGGAGGGAATCTAGTGTCTTGGAAAAGGAAAAAAAAAAAAAGCAGTCTGTGGTTTCGAAACCTAGTGACCAGGCCGAGTATCGTGCTATTTCCCATGGAGCATGTGAGCTTCTATGGCTTCGTTCTCTTTTCTCTAAGCATGGTTTTCAATTAGTAGACTCATGCCTATTCACTATGATAATGAAGCACCCGAGAAGATTGCCTCCTATTTTGTATTGCATGAGTGTACGAAGTATATCGAAGTCAAATATTCACAATGTTAAAGAAAAAATTTGAGACTGAACTTTGGAGCTTATCTATGTATCCTCCTTCCAACAGTTAGCAGATATTATTACTAAGGTCATAGAGCCTACGCTTCTTAAGAACATTTTTGTGAAGCTGAGCATGCATGATATTTATGCTCTAGGTTGAGGGGGAGTGTTTGTGTGTGTTAGATGTATATGGGGTTATAGGTAGATGTATTTTGGTGTGTATGCATAATATTCTCATCTTTGGTACTAAGTATTAATACAAAGATATTTCCTTCTCTCTCTCCTTTCTCTAATTCCTCCTCTCTTAACCTAACCCTAAAACCAATCTCCAAACCCCTAATTTCATCTTCCTCCTCTCAAAACCACTAACCCTCATTTACTTTTTTCCCCTTGCTGAAAATTTCTTGAATTCAGACTTGGCTCTAGTGTTTGTGACAAACTAACAACATAAGCATCGTGTAATTAGAATTTAACCCTGTACACATTGTGATTTAAAAATTGATAGATCAATTTTCTATGCATCTGGATAGCATTTGGTTAAATTCAACTTGAGGAAGTGTGTCATATCAATTTCATTTTTGAGTTACCAACCTAGCATTACTCCACGTTTACTCAGTTGAGGAAGTGTGTTAGCAAAATTGATAGATTTCATTTTCCTATTCATCAAATTAACATTTGTTTACATCTACTCTTCAACTTTAGGAAGTGATGAGGACATCAACCACTACTCTTTGAATAAGAAGAAGATTCAAAGCGAAGGAAAGGAAGCAAACAAAGAAAAAGAAGAAAAATCATCATCATTGACAGCCATCCGTGGACTTCAGGACAGACATCGGCAAAAATAAGCGTTTCTGGACTTTATCGCATGGACGTTCGTGATAAATCATGGACATCCATGATCTAGACCAATTCTACTCTTGTGTAGGCCTGTCGAGGACGGACTTGAGTTCCGTCCGCAAATTGGCGGCTAGACGAGTATTCAGGTAAAACTTGTCGTTTTAGAGTTTTAGTTGTTTTAGGACTTTCTTATTTCGAATTTTATGCTTAGTTTTGATTTTTTAGCCTATATAAAGGCATGTAAGACTCTATTTTAGTGAGTTGATTGATTAATAAATTAAGAGATTGCTTTTGAGCAAATCCTAAAGAGTTTATGAAGAGTTTTCACCCGAAAGAAATATTCTTTCAAACTCGATGAGCAAATCTCCGTTTTTTCATGCGGATTGGTGCGAAGCCGACATACTCCTTGGTGTGAAGCCTTGGAACCTTTATCTTTTTATTCTATTTTCTTTATCATTGTTAGGTAAATTGTTTCTTTTATTCCTATTGATAAAAATCTTAAATTTCCAAAATTCCTAGTTGGTTCGTTGCTAGAACATTTGATCATATCTTTTCTTTGATGCATCAATTGATTTTCCCTTGAATAAATTAAACCCTTCAGGCCTTTGATTTCTTCAAACCCTAAAGGAGTCAAGAGACGTTATCGAAATTGTCGTTTGGTGCCCTAGACTAAACGAAACTTGAGTTCTTTCATCGAAGCCGTTTTTCTAGATCGAAAAATTTTAATGCATGTGAGCACTAAAATTGAGTTAGCCTAATTGTTTTAACCAATTTTATTAAATTATTTTATGTGGTTGGGTAATTTTGAATATTTTCGCTATTCAATTTAATCTAAAATTAACCTCAAATTCTCATAATTAGGGTTTCAGTGTTTGTCCTGCATCAGGAAGTGTGTCATATCAATACTATTTTCTACTTAACAAGGCAGCAGTACTATACATATACTCGACTTTTTTTTCTCTTTTGATAGGTAAGCTAGGCTCAAACCTGCAACCTTGTGTGGCACTATTGTCAACTTGATAAAGTATGTTAACAAATCCACATTTGTGTACTTTCCCAGTTCTATAAGTGTGATATGATTAATCATTTGTATTCCTTTTATAATTTATGAGGATAATTCAGTCTATTTGAGTATTTAAGATACAAATTTTATTTATATTCACAAAGAAAAATCCAAGCAGTGTCTTTTCATTCATTGCGCTTCACATTTTTCTTGCCCATGCTAGTTTCATGCTGAAACAATGTTCACAAAAGTAGACATCCCTAAAAACTTTTGTAGGGTAAAATCAGAAATTTTAAACAAGTGTAGAAAATTCTAAAGTTTGTAGCCCCCATAAACTACACATGCTGAAGGCATATTTATATGCAACAATAAACGGTCAATATTAGATGGCATAGGGTAACCGAGTAACTGACCCATTTGCACTCCATGTGTGAATGGGTCAATCTCCTTATGCTAAAAAGAGTCAATTTTAAGGAAGTGCACAGCTATATATGAGCATGTAAATCTGTGAAATCACATGTTTGACCATATTTGCATAAGGAGATTCTGTTTACCCTTGAGAGTAAACAGGCCGGTTACCCTGTACCCACTCTAGCCAATATAGTGCTCAGGGAAATATTTGAAGATAAAGAAAAATCCATGCCAGTTAAATGGCGTACTCCTTTATTCCATGTGAGTAAAGCTTTAGAGGAGCTCTAAAAGATGGTCTCTCGTTGGCAGCATATGCTTTTGGAACTTCATTTTCTTGTTTCGCATAAAAAGGGGGGCAACCTTCAATCATCTGGAGTATATCACATAAACGGCAATAGTAAGTGAGGAACCAGTTCATGATTGAAAAATCTATATCTCTCTACGAAACCAAGTAAGCTACACAAACAAGATTATCAGAATGGAATTTACATCAGGAACCAGTTCATGATTGAAAAATCAATGAATCTTTGAACCTAAGTAAGCCACACAAATGAGCTATCAGACAGCATACAGGGAGGTCCTCATTTCTAATTGTGTTGAACATAGTTTCGCCACAGGTTCTGGACTCAGATTTTGATATGTGTAGATCAACATTGATGTTTTAAAGCTACACTTACTAACATTTTCAAGAGAAAACAGCATTCATAGTCCAAAACAAAGTAGAAGCATGAGAAGCAATTGATCAATCTCATACAACCCAATTGGGATTAGCAAATACAAGAGCTTGGATTCCATGAATATTTAAACATTAAACTAAAAGAGCTATAAAGGGAAGGAAAGACAATTCAACGCATATCGAAACTCCAAGAAATATGACATATACTAAATTTTAAGAACCCCCAGGTTCTATATAGTAGTTGTTACAAAATTATTCTAAAATTGCTTAGTCCTTGAAGAAAATATGAGATGTTTACCTCTTGTAGAATCAAGGAAAATGAAAAAACATCCACTTTTGTATCATATTCTTCATTTCGGAAAACCTCTGGTGCCACATAACGGCCTGTTTATATGAAAATAAAATATATTGGACAATGGTTGTATAAAATAGGATGACTAAATTCGTCAACAGCAATTGAAATTAATGTTTCAAAAATAAAGGATTGGTGAGAAACTACAAAAAGTAAAGTGGGGATATAAAATAGAAACCACACTGCAGTCCTACACTAAATGAAATTTGGGCTTTTTGCAATGGCATGAATAGTTATTACACTATAGCGAAGCAGGATAGACAAATAAATTAACTCGTCAACAAATTATAATAGGTCAATAAAAATAAAAAAAAATGACGGATTAAGTTATAAAGTGAGATGTAAACCATCTGATGATTGAAACATAGCTTAATGATATTTATCATAAAAATATCTAGGAAGCAGTACAGTTTATGCTATACTAGAATAGATCACTGCATCATTATAAAGTGACAACTTACTCATAGAAATGAGATAATTCTCTGTGCGGAAACAAAGCTTGTATCTTGCACAAAGCAAGAGTGAATTCGTATTTTTTGATGGGGCCACCATGGTAGTCAAGGAGTCACCATGGTGAATGGCGCCGCAGATTGCCATACAGGGCCCAATAGCGAGAGGTTGCCAAATGGCAAGGCTATGGTGGTATGGCGCCATAGCGTCCCCATATACGCTATATATAATATATTATATAAGCTATAAAAAATACCTATAAGTAATTAGATAAGTCATACTACTTATATTTATACCTAATAAGTTATAATATATAATTTATAATACTACTATAAGTTATTTAACTTATAATACTACTATATAAGTTATTTAACTTAGGTTTTAAGTCCTCTCTCGCTGCTCTCTCGCTCTCCCTGGCTCTCTGGCTCTTGACGAGGTAAGTTGGATTTTTTATTTTTTTGTCTTCTCTTCCGTCACAGCTTCACAGCTTTCACTCTTCAGCACCTTCACGGCTTCACCAACACCAACACCAACACCAAGGGTCTTCAGCAGCTCATTCGCCAACACCAACACTTACAGCAGCTCCTTCAAATCGACAAGGTACGCCATTTTTTTCTGTTTTGGTGTGTTTTTTTTTTTTTTTTTTGGTTTTTTTTTCTGTGTTTTTTTTCTCTGTTATTCTGTTTTTTTTTTCTCTGCTTTTTCTCTGTTTTTTCTGGGTTTTTTTTCTCTATTTTTCTGCTTTTTTTTCTTTTTTTTCTTTTTTTCTGTTTTTTTTTCTATTTCTTTTTTCTGTTTTTCCTATGTGTTTTGTTTTTTGTGTTTTCCTATTTTGTAACTTTGTTTTTTATTTTTTTTTCCCTGTTTTGTTTTTCTTTTTTTATTCCTGTTTTTTCTTTTCTTTTTCCTTGTTTTTTCCCTGTTTTTTTTTCTTGGCTTGGTAAATAATTTATATGAAATTTTTTTTTTTGATTCTTGGTTGATATTAAACTTTAACTTGTTGCTCTGTTTTTTTTTCGGATTCTTGGTCTGATATTTTTATATTAAACTTCAATTTTTTCGGTTGGTTTACTGTCTAATTTTTGGGAATTGTGTCACATGGAATGTGATCTATATCATCTTATTCAGAGGGAATCAATTATTCAATCAGATTGTCTTTGACTATGTTGAATAAGATGATAGAGATCACCATGGCCATCAAATCAGACAGCTTTAATGATGTTTCAATTTATATTAAGTCTTTCGAAATGCCACGGTGTAGCTCCCATATTAATATTAATATAAATTCTGAAACAGTATTTTATGGAGGATTCAAGTTCGTCTTTCGTGAACTTAAGGAAAGACCCCAGGTGGAAATATGCTCATCTTGTGGATGAGAGAAGCGCAAATACCGTGACATGAAATTATTGTAAGAAGACTACAAAGGGAGGAATAACCCGGCAAAAGCAATATCTTGCTGGGGTAGGGAATAATGCAACAGGATGTGTTACGTGTCCTCCAGACGTAAGAGAGAAAATGAGACAAGTTTTCGGTGTGTCAAAAATACAAAAAGTGATCAAGAGAAGGATGGTATATGACTCGATAAATGAGCGTGATGTACTTGGGAGAGTTGTTGAGGAAGATGTGTATACAAAAATTGTAGACATGGATGTTGAAGAAATACATGGATCGATCGGTTCTAGGAAAAAAGGGCTCTACAAATCCTCGTACAAGAGACCCTATGGATGGGTTTGTTACTACTACAAATTTGGCAATAGAAGGGAGGCAGAAATCTAAACAAACGACATTGAATGATAGATATAAGGAGAGAGAGAGAGAGAGAGAGAGAGAAGGCTTATCAGTTATTAGGTAGATGGTTTTATCAAGCAGGGATTCCTTTCAATACCGCTCGCTTGAAAAGTTTTGTAATGGCCTTGGAAGCAGTGGGCCAATTTGGTCTTGGGATGAAGCCCCCGTCGTTTCATGAGCTAAGAGTGAGAATATTAAAGAAGGAGGTGACCTTTACTCATTCTATATTAAAGAAGCAAAGAGTGTTGGGAGAAATATGGGTGCACCTTAATGTCCAATGGTTGGACAGATAAGAGGGGAAGAAATCTCATTAATTTTTTGGTGAATAGTCTAGATGGGCCAATATTTTTTAAATCAATTGATGCATCATCATACGTGAAGGATGCTCATACTCTATTTACCATGTTGGATGGAATGGAGGAGAAAATAGGAGAGAAACATGTAGTTCAAGTTGTGACAAATAATGTTGCTAATTATGTGGCAACTGGAAGAATTTTAATGCAGAAAAGATTATCGTTATTTTGGACTCCGTGTGTTGCTCATTGTCTTGATCTTATTCCGGAAGACATTGGGAAGCTACCATTGGTGAAGTAGTGTATAGACAAAGTATCTGCATTGATAGTATTTTTATACAATCATAGTTATATCTTAAACACGATGAGAAAGTTTACAAAACAATGTGATTTGGTGCGGCAAGTTGTGGCATGCTTTGTGACGCGCTTTGCCACCGCATTCCTCACGCTTCAAAGCATCTATTTACATAAGAAAGCTTTGAGAAAAATGTTTGTATCCGAGTGGGCTACACATAGGTTGGCCATCACTGAAATAGGTAAAAGGGCATGTGATACGGTCTTGAATCCGAAGTTTTTGACCGACATAGAATACATTTTGAAAATATCAAGGCCCTTGGTGAAAGTGTTATGGTTGGTTGATGGGGAAAAGTCTGCTATGTGATACCTCTATGAGGAAATGGATGTGGCGAAGACTGCGATTGAAAAGGCGCTTAAGGATCAGGCTAAGCTATATGAGCCACTTTGGCAATTTATTGATAAAAGATGGGATGATCAAATGCATAGTCCCTTGCATTCTGATGGTTACTACTTCAATCCTGTGTTCTATTATAAAAATCCCAACATTGAAATAGATATAGAGGTTAATGAAGGCCGCATTGTTCTCACCGAACGCCTTGTGCCGATCCTAAGATGCAAGATACAATAGTAATGGAACTTGAGAGGTAACAAACTAACAAAATAACTTAGTTTATTGATTATTTGAATTTACTTAAGTTTATCAATCAGTCTTTTACACTTTTCAGTTATGCACATGCAAAAGGGAGTTCGGATGGGTCAATGGCAATAAGACACAGGGAGTTGCTTACTCCTGGTATGTAAGCAAGTAGCCAAGCACAATTGACTTTCTCGCCTTCTCGGTTTCTCCTATTCAACACTACAATTATAATATTCAGAGTTAACAACTGACGTAAATATTTCAATATGTGAACAGTTTCATGGTGGAGCCAGTATGGAAGTAATTATAAAAATTTACAATGGTTGGCAATCCGTGTGTTGAGTTTGACATGTAGTTCTTCTGGTTGCGAAAACTGGAGCACTTTTGAGCATGTGAGTGACTAAGTTATTTATATTAGACCCTGATTTAGTTATCTTATTATTATTGATTTATAATAAATAAATATACTTGTATTAATTTACAGATTCACTCTAAAAGGGGGAATAGATTGGAGAAAAAAAGACTGAACGACTTAGTGTCTGTTAAATATAACCAAAAGTTGATGGAAAGACATAAAACTCAAGATATTATTGATCCAATTAGACTCGAAGGTAATGAAGAAAGTGAGTGGATTACTCCTGAGGAGGACCGTGTCTTTGAGGGAGAAGATTTGACTTGGTCACATGTAGCTGATGCTATTGTTGCATGTGAAACAAGGAGTTTAAGAACACGAACAAAGTCTCGATTTCAAAGTGGTCAAACTCAAACTCAAACTCAAAGAAGAAAGCAACCTCTAGTGGAAGAAAGTGATGTTGATGCATTTGAAGGAGAGGAGGTCGAGACTTATCTAGAAAATGATGGAGATAATGAAGATGTTGACCTCATTGACGCGGCATTAGGAGCCGTGGACGTCGATATGGATTTTGACGATTGGGATTGAATTATGAACATTTTATTTGACTTTTTGTTATATTTGAATTATGATCTAATGTACTTGAACATAATAAGTTAATAACACTTTTATGTGGTTGTGCTTAAATGTTTTACCTTTTAACTAATAATTATGAAATTATGATGTTTTAATTATGGAATTATGGTAGAGTAATTGATGGGCATAGATAATGGCACTATTTAATATTTAGGTAGGTAACTAGGTATACTTGATTTTTATAAGTTTATTGTTAGTTAATTACTTAATTATACTTTTTTCTTGTCCAGGTTTCTTGCGACTTCTATGGCTCTATCACGAATTGAGCGATAGGCGTCACTCACTACATACCCGTATCTAATATTTCATAATTCATATCTTTCAATATTTCTATATTTGCTTATATTTGATATTTATATGTGCTCATATTGCAAATTTATTGATGTACCATATTTTATTTCTATTTATTGGTATTTATTTATGCTTGATTTTCCATAATTGAATTTTTTTCGTCTTCTATTAAAATATAAAATTTTTAAAAATAGTAAAAAAAATAAAAAAAAGAAATATAATGATTAATAAATATTAATAAAAAATTATAAAAATAAATAAATAAAAATAACAAATAGCCTCGCTATGGCCTGACGAGCCTCTTTGCCATAACCTCGTCACTCCGCCTTAACTACCTTGGGGGTTACAATAAAAAACCACATAAGTTATAAATTCTACTTAGGTGTTGGGTATGTTATTGGCACACACGTAGCAGCGGAGCCAAGATTTTCTTCTAGGGGGGGCGAGCGATGCTCAACAGATAAATTTTCTTCACAGATTTGACATCGCCGGAGTTATTACAAAGGAGAGAGAGTTATTAGGTTAGGGTTAGGGCCCGGTAGAACATGCATTAAGAGGAGAAAGAGAAGGGTTGGCCTTCTGGAGAAAAGAAAATGGCTAGTATTAAGTATGAGTTAGTATTAGGTTGGCAGCCCAAGCGTCAAATGACTTAGTAATCGGGTCATATATAGGATGCATGCCATGTGTGATCAACATGTGAGCCATCTGAAAGGTGTACCATGATCTAAAGATTTTAATGTAAATGTTTGGGATGAAAAAGGATCTCTATCATTTTATTCAAAGTAGTCAAGCGCCGTCAAAAATTGATGGTTAGCATGTAAATCCAACATACTGTTAATTTTATGTCATGTAACTCATTGAATCAGATGATGGAAATCATTTGGACTCTAGAGATCGTGAGATCATCAATCATCACAGACTTATCCCCTCTATTGGGGGTCGACTTTGTGAGTCCTATTTCTCTAATCATTTCTGATCAGCACTATGTAACTTGGTTATCATGTGTGTCTCTTCTCACTGCTTCCCTCGAGACTCTTCCTCTTCTCCTACTTCCTTGTGCTTGTAGTCACAACCCTTCGTACAAGGTCTGCTTCTGGCCTCCAATGAACATGTCCAACAACTTCAAGAAATATTCCATAATTTTTTCTCGTTCCAAATTTTATCCTTTCTTGTTACTCCACACATTCATCTTAGCATATGCATCTTGGCCACATCCATTTCAACATATACTTTTTCGTTTATAGATCTTGAGATCATGGACATTAAATCACATGGAACACATGATGATTTCATATGCAAAACATCTCAAAAAGTGGCCCAAGTACGAAGAGCATCCATACTCCAGCATAATAGGCCACATACACTTCTTCCAAAAATTGCGCTTTGGGCGGTTGTTTTATCTTTTTGAGGGTGAAGGGGGTGTGGCTTAAATCCCCGATACACAAACATGTTTGTGTGTGCAGATATACAATGTACATCTGGACAATCATCGGTACAACTTACATTAATAAACATATAAGGTTATGCTTGAAAGTCAAAAAGAAGGCTGACAATGGAAAAATCTGTGATCCATTACTCTGCAAATAAAGAAACAATAAACCATCTCTATATATCAAAATAAAGAATGATGGAGGCAAAAGAATATAATGAACTTACATGTTTCATCTTGACATGTTATAGGTCTATCTTCTTTAACAGTGCTTCTCACTTTCAGCAGCTTGCTAATTCCAAAGTCTGCAACTTTCAGATGCCCGGAATCATCCCGCAGTATATTTCTGTTATCTTACTCACAGTATGCAAGGTAGGAAAAGTAAGACAGTTCCAACAGTTTACACCATTCAGGAAGTTTTAAGAGAATTGTAACAACTAGAAATTTGAAGGCGAGCTCATAGAATAAAACTCAGGTGATCACTTACGAAGGCTCAAGGTCGCAGTGAATGATAGCTTCTGGCTTATGCTCATGCAAGTAATTCATTCCCCTGGAAAGTAAAAAACTAGATTCAATAGGATACATGGCCATATTCAATAGTATCTAACATAAATTTTCTCATCTGTTAGGTATACTCCACAAACAGGAAGGGTAATCAAGCACTCAAGGCAGTCTGACATACATCGCAATGTCAAGTGCAAATTTTACTGCAAACGATGGTCTCAAAGCTCCCTTCCCTTTCAAAAATGCATGAAGATCACCCTACACCATTTACAGAACCAGATAGAGCATAAAAGTCAAGTTGGCTTCAAGAATGTCTCTCACGTTAAACAGAATTAAGCACTGCGGATGTAAACTCTCATATGATTGAAATGACTAGTGCAAAAAATGTGTTGTCCCAATTTGAACTGTCTATTAGTGTAAAGATCCTATTAGGACATTATGTAACATGGATAAGTTCTAACAAAAAGCAGATCAAATATGCTTTGTATCTGGGGACCCAGATGTTGACATGTAGATTCTCGTTTCGTACAGCATTTTTCATCAATTATTCATTCAAATAAATTAGAGTTATTTCTAATCTCTTTATAAATAGTGAGATTTTGAGAGACTATTTTTTCTAAGTCTTAAAATCAAAATTCTTAGTGTTTTCTCAGATTCCGTAACGCGAAGTCAGGGTAAATAAATTACAACATCCTTAACAAGAAATCAGATTCACTATCCCACATCTCATGTATGCTGGGTCTTGTACCGAGCTCACAACGGTAGTAATGATTTCTTGCCACTAAGGGTGGAAATTTTCAAAATCCACTTGGATTAAAGCAGAAAACATTGGCATTTGCGAATTTTGCGAAGTTCAAAGGATGCTAAGGAACAAAATAAGACTTTACAGGCTTACAAATCAAACTTGCTACAGTTTGTGAGCATAGTCAAAAATGGAGAAATCTTATTTAGATTGAAGTACCTAACAATCATATCTTAGATTTTTTTCATTAGCTTTAGCTGATATCAGGGATTATTTTCATTATTTAGGCTAGAGTACTCATCTTATCATTCTCCTACTTCACATCCCAGACCATATATATCCAAGCTCATTGCTTGACGAAAATAATTTCAGTGTTTTGATGTCTTTTATTATCTTACCAAATTTAGTGCTATAGGTCTAGTAGACTCCACAAACCTATAAAGAAAATTTCAAAAATAACAACAGCTCAAATTGTGAAGAGCAACAAGAAGGTTGAAGAAAGAAGCTTATTGTTTCAGAGGAGCCTCGACTGTAATTAAAGGGTAGTTGATGGGGACATCAAGATCAAGGGCGTCGAATTTGGGCCGCAACAGATTCCCCAGTGTCAGAAGAAGCGGAAAGGAAGTCGGAATTAAAGAACTGGAAGAAACTTGAGCGTTTGGGCGTATTGAGATCGATCGATCAATCATGGAGAATCGATCAATCGATTGGGGCCAGAGGCCTCAAGACTTTTGGCGAAATTATTTTCCCAATCAATCGATCGAGTCTTAATTTTCGATCGAAAATGAACAGAGAGTTCACACGATTTATAACTTTATAAATCGATCGATCGATTTGTCACGTGAATTAGTTCCGCCAAAAGACGGAATTTAGTTTTTCGGGGCAAACATGTCTTTTTAGTATTTATTTGTTTTAGGGTTTTCTTTTTTTTGTGGCCCACTATATAAGGTCTCTATAACTTTGTAATAGATATTAATTATTGAATGAAATTTTGAGAACTTACTTTGTGCAAACCTTAGAAAACTTGTGAAGAGTTTTCAACCGAAAGAGCGAATCTTTCAAACCCTGAGGAATGAACCTTCATTCCCCGTGCGACTTGGTGCAAAGCCGACGTACAGCCTTGGTGTGAAGCCTCGAAACCCTTGGTGTGAAGCCTTAGATCTTATCCTTCTATTTTATCTTTTCTTTCACTATTGTCTGGTAATATCTCTCCTATTTGCTTTGATAAAATCCAAAACCCCAAGTTTTGATTAATTTATATCTTTGACCCTACCCTTTTATTTGTCATAATCTCTCGAACCTTATTTATTCAAACCCTAGAGGAGTCAAGAAAAGATACCATAATTGTCGCTTGGTGCCCTAAACTAGATCGAAACTCGAGTCCTTCATCGGATTCATTTTTCTAGATCGAAAAATTTAATGCATGCACATGCTAAATGGAATTAATTTAATTGTTTTAATTTTTTTTTTAATCGGTAAATAAGAATTCCATTCCATAAAACCAGCGAGAAACTGGAAGAAAACAAAACCGCCAAAAACCAAAAGCAACAACAAAGCAAAAGAAACAGGGGAGAAAGCAGCCCGCAGAGGTAGGCAGCCATATGAGACAACCCACCTAGCACACCCCAGCCCACTTCCCCCGGCGCAGGGGATAAAAAACAACTCGAGTCACAGACACAAGTCTCCAACACCCTGCCCTCCGTATTTATGTAGCACGGTCCAATGACACATCAGGTCTTTAATTTGACTGAGGATGATACTGGTGGGCTGACGCTTGCGATTAAAAACTCTAGCATTTCTTTCAAGCCAAATGATCCATAAAACCACATAAGCCCCCACCCTCCAAAAAGCTCCTTGCGGTCCGTTCCATCTCAACCCATTCCAAGCAATCAGAAAATCGGCCAGGCTCTCCGGGACGACCCAGCTGAGATCAAAAGACTTTAGGATCGTGCCCCAAATCTTAGTAGCAACCCAGCAATGTAGAAACAAGTGGGAAATAGATTCTTCCATATGAAGGCATATTGGACATCCGTTCCGGAGAGATTTCCCCTGAGTGATTAGTTGATCCATCGTCAGGATGGGCCCTCTCACAGCTGCCCAAACGAAAAATCGAACTTTGGGGGGGGGGGAATCGGTGCCCTCCAGATGAAAAATCACTCCACTTTGATGAGCGGCCTATAGGTGAGGGCACGGTAAAACGAGTTGACCAAAAAATTGCCATTCTTGTTGGCCAACCAAATTCAAGTCTCGGTGTTGGCGGTTCGGGGAAGAAGAATAGAGCGCAGCCATCAAGGAAAGGTAGTGGTCCACCTCATCCTCCCTTAAGGTCCTCCTAGGGGTAACCTCCCAAACCGAAGAACCATTATGGATTGATAAGAGATCCGTGATCAGGCCATGAGGGGCTACCGACATATTGAAAATCAAAGGAAACATCACTCTAAGTGGGCGTAAGAATAACCAAGGATCATCCCAAAAGGAGATCCGAGAGCCATCACCCCAGCTAAACTGAACCCATCTTGAAAATTTTCTCCATATCGAGTTGACATCTTTCCACCAAGCTGAGACGTTCCTGGAATGATTGATAATAATTCCCCACGATCCCGGCAACCTGCCATACTTCCGAATGAGAAATGACCTCCATAAGCTGCTTATTTTCGTATCACTCCCCGCCTGCCATAACGATTTGCCAAGAAGCGCTATATTGGTTTGGTGGAGATTCCTAATGCCAAGCCCTCCGAAACATTTAGGCAACCGGCAACACCTCCCAAGCCACCAGGTGATTTATCCAAACCAACACCTTCCCCTAAAAAATCCCTCTCGATCTTCTCAAGGGTATGAATGATCACCATTGGACATTTGAAAATGGACATGTAAAAAATTGGCAAGCTGGAGAGAACCGAGTTCAGAAGTTGAAGTTGCCCCCCAGCACTTGGGAATTTCCCTTTGCAAGAGGCCAGTTTTCTTTCGAATCTTTGGATGACCACCTGCCAATCACTAGCCTTCAACTTCCCGATCCCCAGAGGGAGGCCTAGATAAGTAATGGGGAGAGGAGCCACGACACACCTAGCCCTGGTGGCTAATAGCTCGGCAGCCCCATGCTCCAACTTAATGTCGGAGATGGTGGATTTCAGCAAGTTTACCCTTTGCCTGGTTACCATTTCGTAAACAGTTAGAATATTGGCAAAAGCTGATACTTCGTCAGGATCCGCTTTGCCGAAGCAAATAGTGTCATCGGCTTATTGAAGATGGGTTACGGCATAATCATTGCTAGCCACCGAAATACCCGAGATGCGACTCAGGGCATGAGATCTGTTGATGAGGGCCCGTAAGGCTTCCCCAACCAAATTGAAGAGAAGAGGGGATAAGGGATCACCCTGTCTCAGGCCCCGCAAGCTTTTGAAATATCTGGCAGGCGTGCCATTGACGATCACCAAGAACCAAGGCGAAGTGAGACATGCTCTCATCCACTTTCTCCACATATCACCAAAACCAAACCGCTTCAGCATATAATCAAGACATTCCCAGTTAACCCGATCATACGCCTTTTCCATGTCAACTTTCCAAACGAAACCCAGTGTCTGAGTAGTTGAAGCCGTGTGGACAACCTCGTGAGCAATGACCGCCACATCCATGAGTAGTGACCTTTAATAAAAGCCCCTTGTGTCTCTGAAACAATAGAACTCAAAACCAGCTTAGGCGATTAGCAAGCACTTTAGCCAGAATTTTGTACAGACAATTGATGAGACTAATAGGACTGAAATCTCGAATATCATACGCCCCTTCAATCTTTGGGATCAGAGTAATGAAAGTCGAATTTAAACTTCTGCTAATTACGGCCCTAGAATGGAATTCCCTGAAAAAGTCGAGGATGTCAGATTTTAGGCAGGGCCAGAAGCAAACGAAAAATTCCATGTTGAAACCATCGGGGCCCGACGATTTATTCTTCCCACTCCACTTAACAGCATCCCAAATTTCTGTTTTCAAAAACGGCCCTTCCAAACCATCTCATTCATCCTGGCAAATAGATGGGAAGGAGAAGCCATCTAGCTGAGGTCTGGTCCACCCTTCGTCCTAGAACAGATTTCCGTAAAAATTTGATATTTGCACCCTAATCTGCTCCGGGTCCGAAAATTCAGCCCATTCACCACAATTTTAGTCAAAATCTTCTTTTTGGATCTGGCATTTGCTACCATATGGAAATACTTGGTGCTATTATCCCCAACCTTCAGCCAGTGGACTTTAGATTTTTAATTCCAACTCATCTCTTCCTGCAGGCTCTTCTCGCTAAACCTCATCTTAAGATTAAGTCTTTCGGCATTTTCGTTGTCCGTCAAACATCGATCCTCTTCAAACAAACCCAGCTCCTTAAGGAGGTCCAGAATAGTCGCTTTCCATTCGTGAGACAACTCAAAAATCTCCCCATTCCATTGTTTGATGGGCCCTTTGAGGTGCCCCAATTTGGCTATCAAACGGAAAGCTGCCAAACCGTGGGGTTAGTTTCCATCCATCAAAGCAGGACCTGAGCTTTGAAACCCTCATTAAGAAGCCACTGATTCTCAAATCTGAAGGGTGTAGGACCTCTGCCCAAGGAACCACAATCGAGCAATAGGGGCCTATGGTCGGAGACTGCTCTGGCAAGACCATCAAGAGTCACGTGGGGAAAACAATCGAGCCAATCGGTAGACACAAGAAAGCGATCCAATCGGCTGAAAGAGGCCGCTAGTTGCAAGTTGGACCAAGTAAAACGGGCCCCCAATAGAGGTAAATCAACAAGAGCCCAATCATTGATAAAAGAATTGAGGTTGGCCATATCTCTCCGATTCGAAAGACCACTCAACGATTCGTGTGGGTGCCGCAAGGCATTGAAGTCACCCCCCACATTCCATGGCACATCCCACCTAGCCGCCATCGCAGCTAATTCATACCAGAAGTAATCTGTCGCCCGCATCAATTGGCCCATAAATAACAGTAAAGGCCCAACACTTGTCGTTGTCTTTGTTTATCAGCTTGATCGAAGCTGAGAAGCATCCGATTTCCTCATCAATATTTTGGGAGAGGGATGAATTCCAAGCTAGAAGGATCCCCCCCCCCCCCCCGCGACGCCCCAACGGAATCGACACTGATCCAATCTCATCTATTGCAGCCCAAAACAGAGGTAACTTTGAAGTTATCACAGGCACCCCATTTCGTCTCTTGGAGAGTGATGATCCCCGGATTGATCGACATTATAACCTGCTTCACTCCGGATCTTTTCTTCGGATTGCAAATACCCCTTACATTCCAAGACAAAATCTTCATAAAGAACTGAGAAAAACCCAACCAAAAGAAAGGTCTCACAGAGACCCCATCCCCCTCCCATCCGACATGCCCCATCCCAGTCTAGCAAGTTCTCTTGATTTAGATTTTTTCTTTTTTGGAGTAGCAGAAAGCGGATTGAACCGCCCCTTCGTAATGGTTCTGAAAATCTCCCGGAGGGCATCATCAGACCCAGAAAAAGACATCCCATGGTCCTTTCCGAAAACGATAATCTCATCGAGGATACCATGCTTCTTACTATTGTCAGTATCGGAGGGAGTGTCTCTTCAGATCATCTGGATCGGAGGGTAAATACCTGGCAAGTAGTCGACCCAACGGCCCTTGTCATTACAATATAGAGATTGAAGGGGGAGAACCTCACTAGACGATGAGGAGCAGCCCAAGGAGTCAGACGAAGAAGTCACCGCCACATCCACCACAACCCATTCGGAGAAAGACACAGAGGAAGATGAAACGACGTCGCCAAAGAGAGGAGGGAGCCACTGTGGGATAACCAGAGGATCCATTTATCAAGGGCCTTGAGGAGCTGGAGGACCGAGAACATGCGTCGATGGGGCAAGCCCCAAATCCAGAAGATCCAACATCGATACCAGGTTCAAACAAGAGCCCCGATAGAGAATGGGCCAGGCCTGTGGAGACAATCCGAAAGCAAATGCGGGTCGATTGGTCCATTTCGATATCCAGTCCAACACAATAGTCGCCCCGAGAGACCCGAGAAAGAAAGGAAACAAGACCAAAGAAAGAGGCCCATCCCCAGACCGTAACAAATGACTCATCTAACCATCTGCGCATCCCCAAAATACCCAGCCAAAACCGAGACTAAAAACCATGTGCTGGTTTTCATAAACAGCCCAAACTTTTGAGCCAACACGTGTCGTGCCAAGAAGCTCTCTAGAAGCTTCCAGAGGAGACAAAAATCATCTTTTGTTGTCCCGTCTGGCGCATCCACGTGTGATTCAAGGGTCATTGGGTCCCAATCCCGAAGCGGCGAGCAGCGATAAACACCCCGCGTCTCCACCAACTATCAGACACCTCATCTCCATGGTTGGATGGTGTACCCGACGAATTATTTTATGTGTTTGGGTGATTTCGAATATTTCCGTTATTCAATTTAATATGAGGTTAATCCCATATTCGCATTAATTAGAGTTTAGCGTTTGTCCCGCATTAGATTTGGTAACAAAGCACAGTTTTAGTTTAGGGTTGTCGGTGTTCATATAGGTTTTAGGGTTCCTTTCTTTTGTTTCTTATTTTTTGTTTTGCATCATTTTAGATTTGTGTTTTTCCCCCATACCAGATTTGTCTTGCATCATATAGTTTTTGTCTTGCATCGTCATGGATCCCAGTAGGATAGAAGCCCTTATTAATGAACTTTCGGCCAAGTTGGCCATGAGTCAGGCGGATCTCCAGGCCCAAATGCAAACTCAGTATGAGGCTTTAAAAATCCGTCATACTCAAAACCATAGTCGAACTTACAAGAATTTGGATGGAAGTAGAGTTAAGGGATACTCCCATCATTGTGAACCCGAATATGATCTTGATAGAAAATCCCTAAGGTCTATTCAAACCGAAGTCCCAGATTTTGAGGGTATGGCGAACCCTAAAACCTTCGCGGGATGGTTTACTAGCAAAGAAGAGTATCTTGACTCGTATGACGTGTTGGAAGAGTGTAAAGTTACTCTCGCCAAAACAAGGTTGGTGGGCCATGCAAAAAATATTGGGATGGTATGGAGTTTCGACGCAAGTTAGTTCGAAATAAGCCCATCACACGATGGAAGGACATGAAGGAACGACTCATCGACCAATATGTTCCTTTCAGGCACCACCACCACCTTCTACAATGTTTGGAAGCTAAGGTGGCTAAGTGTCATAAACACACCCAACTTGAGTCAAGGAGCACCTACACTAAAGAGAGCTCTAATTTTTGGGTTCCACCATTGAAACCCACGAATACTTTTACGAGACCCCAAATTGATCATGGGAAAGAAATTGTGTATGACCCTAGTACCGTGATGAGTGAAGAGGAGATAGAAGAAGCTGAAGAAAATCTAGTTTGTGTTAAAGAGACTTCTATTTCCCTTGTTAGTAGTGATGTTGAGTCACCCACACGTGAGTCAACCGAGTCACCCACGCGCGATTCGACTGAGTCACGTGCGCACGATTTGTTAGTGCCCGTTGAGCCGAGTACACGTGAGTCCATCAAACTGGGTACACAAGAACCATTAGTATTAATTGAATCAAGCACCCCAGAGTCTATGATTTTGGTTGAAGCAAGTACGTGTAAGTTGTTAGAGTCGATAGGAGCGTGTCAGCGTTCTAACTTGCATAGGATTAACAATCAAATTTTAATGAATGATGAAAATATGTAGAATGTCACTAACACAATAAATTTGTTTAACAAATTTAATAACGATAATTTTGCGTTAATTCATGATAGTACCAAGCATGTGGAACTTTTTTCGACCTTAAAAAGAGGTAATGATATAAGTCTAGAATTTCCTCTAGACAAGGGCATACATCCAATAGTTGCAGTGAAAGATCTTACACCTATTCTATGTCCTACAACTATGCCTTTTGACCCATTCCTTATTCCCAAACAATCGAGTCAAGCCCACTTAACAAATTCATAACCCATACCATACCTGTGCAAAATGAGAAAAGGTTGAATGAGGAGGTTCTCGAGTTTCAAAACTTCACTACCAATGCGGGTAAACAGTAGGAGTATCTCACAACATGGAAGGACAAGCCGGGAGCTAAGCACCCAAAGCGTACCGTAGATGAGTTCTACAACTCATCAGAGATGAGTTCTCCCACCCTGGGAGAATTGATGGGGACATCAAGATCAAAGGCGTCAAATTTGGGCCGCAACAGATTCTCCAGAGTCAGAAGAAGCAGAAAGGAAGTAGAAATTAAAGAACTGAAAGAAACTGGAGCATTTGGGCGTATTGAGATCGATCAATCGATCCCAGAGAATCGATCGATCGATTGAGGCCAAAGGTAAGACTTTGGGCAAAAAAAATTTCCCAATCGATCAATTGAGTCTTAATTTTGGATCGATCGAAAGTGAACAAAGAGTTCACGCGATTTATAACTTTATAAATCGATCGATTGATTTGTCACGTGAATTAGTTCCGCCAGAAAACGAAATTTAGTTTCTTGGGGCAAACTTATCTTTTTAGTATTTATTTGTTTTAGGGTTTTCTTTTTTTTATGGCCTACTATATAAGGTCTTTATAACTTTGTACTAGACATTGATTACTGAATGAAAATTTCAGAGTTTGCTTTGTGCAAACCCTAGAAGACTTGTAAAGAGTTTTCAACCGAAAGAGTGAATATTTCAAACCCTGAGGAGTGAACCTTCATTCCTCATGCAACTTGGTGCGAAGCCGACGTACAGCCTTGGTGTGAAGCTTCGAAATCCTTGATGTGAAGTCTTAGATCTTATCCTTCTATTTTATCTTCTCTCTCACTATTGTCTAGTAATATCTCTCCTATTTGCTTTGATAAAATCCAAAACCCCAAGTCTTTATTAATTTATATCTTTGATTCTACCCTTTTATTTGCCCTAATCTCTCGAACCTTCTTTATTCAAACCCTAGAAGAGTCAAGAGACGATACCATAACTGTCGCTTGGTTCTCTAAACTAGATCGAAACTCGAGTCATTCATCAGATCCATTGTTCTAGATCGGGAAATTTAATGCACACGCTAAATGGAATTAATTTAATTTTTTAATTGAGTTCATTGAATTATTTTATGTGTTTGGGTGATTTCGAATATTTCCGTTTTTCAATTTAATATGAGGTTAATCCCAAATTCGCATTAATTAGAGTTTACCGTTTGTCCCGCATCAATAGCAAAACTATAGATAAGGAAGCATAAAATTTTGACTTAGTTTTAAAAATAATGGTCCTAGGAAGATAGAGACAAGAAGTCTAGTATAGTTGAAGAATATGTAGGACAGACTTTATGAAGAATCCTATCAATAAAAGAGTTCTATAAAAATAGAGAGTTCTATCCTTTAACTCTTACGAAGAATCCTATCAATAAGAGGTTGGCACAAAGAGAGGGTCAATTTAGTAGAGAATAAAGGCAAATCCAGATATGTGATAAAGTAACTTCACTTGGGAGAATCCCAACGAATTACACATACCGGAGGAATTGAAGCAAGCCATACCGAAGTAAATTTTACTTTTCTAAGGCTTAGCACGAAGACCAGAAATATTATAGAAATCATCCAAGAAACTTCGAATGCCCATAGCAGACTTAACACAGTTCAGAAAAAAGTAAAACACCATCCAAAAAATGAGGTGAGAAATAGTCTGGAAACTTGAATAGTAGGAGAGATGGTACCCTAAAAAAAATTTGCTATTAAGTATACACGAAAATGCTTCCATAGCCAAGGCAAACAAGTAAAAGGTGAAATGAGATCACCTTGACGAACCACTGGAAAAGTATCCGTTAGGGGTACCAGGGGTACCATTCATAAGAAAAAAAAGAGTTTAGGAGTACACACATTCACGAATCCAAGAAATCAAAGTAGACTCCATTAATGAAAAACCGCAGACCAGCAAGTTTCAAGCATTACGGACTGGGCCCTACACAATAGCAAATCATCACACGCTAATCAACTTATCAAAAACTTTCTCTATATCGATTTTAGCATAAACATATTCCAACCTAGACTTCAAATGGAAGTTACGAACCAGCTCATGAGTAAGGAGATAATTATCAAACAAACTATGTCCTTTGACAAAAGGTGACTGAGATTGATTAATAAGGTCAGGGAGGACCAAAGAAAGCCAACTAGCCAAGATTTTGGTAATAACTTTGAAACGAAAATTACAAAGTGAAATTAAACAAAACTAATCACAGCTATTTGCATTTGAGACTTTAGGATTAAGAATTATAAAATTGGAATTCAAAGCATCAGGAATCTTCTTCTTAGAAAAGAACTATTGAATGGCCTTAATGACATCTTCACCAATAATATCCCAATAGGAGGAATAAAAATGCGAAGGAAAAACATCAAGTTCCAGTGCTTTATTGTTAGGGGAACTAAAAATAACCCTCTCCATATACCCTTCAACATCACAAGAAAGTTGAGAAGCTTGAGTATCAGAAAGAGTACTAGGAAAAGGAATGGACAGACAGGTAGTACATAAAAATAATTATCATTATTATATAAAAATAAAATAAATAAATAAAAACCAGTAGCCTTAGATGCCTCGGCAGCCATCTGAGAAGTATGTACATAGTTAACATGCAATATCATGTAAAGTTCAATTTATACGTTCAGTTCAAATAAGTATGAGAAATGGGAGAATGAGCTTAAACAAACAGTGTGAACTGTGCATTTGAGCCCCAGAGACGTGCCTGGTGGCACGTGATCGTGAGTTACAGCACACCTCTAAGGGTTCACCTAGTTCCCTGGTTTATAGGGAAAAAATTCAGACTACTTTGCCCTTGAAACCATAGGTCAAAGTTGTGTGTCCACTGCCCAAACATGGTGCATTGAAATTTTGTACCTTTGACGAAGTATTCAAGGGTGTATTTTAATTTATTTTTTATAGATGGCACCTGATCGACATGGGGAATGTTGTCATGGCACCCAATCCTAGGGTTGGGTGCCACGTGGCACCCAACTGGTTCGAATGCCCAGGTCACCAGTGCGTTTGAAGACATATCCCCGTGAGCATATATATATATATATATATATATAGTTTTATGAATGAATCTAACATATTGAGAGAACCGTCACATTGGTCAGCAAAAAGTCAACAATGGGAATATTACTTTTCCCCATATAGCATCCAACCAGCAGACTGCAGATGTGTTCTGTAAATTTGCTACATCCATCCTCATTTTCATATGGGATAAAGGACGAAGGGCAGTTAAATGTAATGTGCATAACATCGTCTATTCTCTCTAGGTAGTTTATAGATTTTTTAGTTTGTAACAAGCATTTATAGGTGCTTAACATTTAACTCCTAAAATATGAGCAATTTTACCATTTTCTTTTTCCACTTTAAGTTGTACCCTATTTAGGCCGCACGACCCCAAGAAGTGAATTCAAGTTCGCAAAGAAAAACAGAGAATGAGTTATGCACACAAGTGGGATTTCTCATCTTCAAGTTATCTTCTCTTCTCCCTCTCCTCTTGTACGTTATATTTTGAAAGCAACTAACATATTAGGTAGCATTTTCACCTGCCTAATGTTTGTATAATAAGGTCGGCACATAAACATAGGTTTGCTAACCAAGGCAGAAAACTTTGTAGATTTGCAGAATTTTACAATTGCTAATGGGATATCAAGTTGACAACTTCATCAAGAACATAAAGAACAATTCGACCTGGGATATAAAAACACAAAATGAAACAAGAGTATAGATGAAGGTTGCCCCACACGAATCAAAGAATTTACCACCTTCTATTAGGAGATGAAGCCCACCTACCCAATCACAAGAAGTAATTATTTGCCTAGTTTGCTAAAAATGTTGACATTTCAAACAGATTCTGCAAGCAACTTTTGGCTATGCATCTTCAGCATATAGCCTACGAGAAGACCAATATCATTGACATCTTAAGAAAGAAGCCAAAAATTAGATTACGCTTTATAATTTCCTAAAAATAAATGGAGAAGTCAAGATAGATGCCGTCACATAAATCACTTTCACATAAATTTTCTACATAATTTTGAATGTAGGGAAATAAGTGACTTATAAAATATCAAAAACAGATGTGATGCAAATGACAGCAACAAAACAAAAAAAATAATAATATCAATCAAGTAAATAATAGCCAAAAAGGAAACCACGATGCAAAGGGAGATGATCAATGACATTTCAGCATATCCCATATTAAACAAGAACTAACCGGCATTGTTATTTATAGATAAATAAAAAACCTTGGGCAGATATTCAGTGACAATCATCAGTGGACTACTTTGAGTTACAGCGCCTAAAAATTGGACCACATTTGGATGTCGTATTTTCTGAAGCAATGCGAGCTCATCTCTAAATGCCTTTCTGCAAAACCTTACCATGGATTAGAATATCAAAATTACAGGAACGATCTGATACATAAAAGGAACATTACAAACCAGAAATACACCTAACAATAAAGAAATAGAGAGTAAAAATTCATTATTAAGATATGGCCAACCCACACTTTATCCTCATCAGTAATCACATCCTCCTCGAGCTTTTTCACAGCAACTTGTATTCCACGCCATAAGGCAATACGAAAGGTTCCCTACAATAAATTTCCCTTTAAGCATCCATCTCAAATTAAATATTTACATGTATTGGCTTCTGCAATAAATACTAATCAAGTGAATGAACCCAATTCACAACATTAACTGAAATGATACGAAAGTTGTACCATAAGGACTTCTAGCAATGCCAAATACATCATTAATTTGCCAAATGCCAAGACTGGTGAGTGGATATCTTCTTGCATTATCTGAAAATAATGAAAAGATACAAAGGATGTCCTTTCCATCTACCAGTGAACCCAAGAAGAAACTTCAAATAGCTCCAACCTCATGAGAATTTTTGGCCATAAGTTAGGTATGAGGCATTGTGTAAAAACCAAGTTCATCAGTAGATGCATAAACACATCATAAGCATGCCGCAAAGCGAGCATAATCCATCATTCGTTAAGAAAAGTTTTAAATGTTGTCATTGGAAAACAGATACATGAGCATTGCATGTCAATTACTTAACTACAAAAGCACTGCAACGGCAGTCAATGGATTTGTTCATTAAAGCTTCTACAAGACAAACGGAAAGTTACGAACTCTATAATTACATACTGTACTTGGGGCTAATACAGTTTGAGTGGATGTCATACGCCATGTGACCAGTCAACCCAGTTCAAAAGTCAAGTAAAGCCCAATTACCTGCCAACTTGCACAAGCTGTGTGACACAGATATTGATCAATTTTCGATAAAATTGCAGTGGAAATGCATCATGCAGTCTCTACACGAATCAACAAGCTGTACAGATTTTCTATTTTGGCTCGATGTCTGATGCTTTCAGCCACAGAAACAATCTATCTGGGGAAACAGAGTAAAGCATCTGCTAATCCTCTAGCCAGAAGCAAAGACAAACTGCATCCCCTTTTCATACATTAAATTAGTTTCAGGGTAAAATCTTTTTTGTGTCAAACATTTACGAATTTATAACATCTCCTGTACAAAGTAATTCAGACATATTATGAATTTATGAAATTTACCGTATACAATATATATATATATATATAGATTGATGGTTAAGCTGGGATTGAACTTTCGACCTCATGGTTGCAATATCTACAGTATATATTAAGTTATTAACCTAATATTAGTATATTGAATACAAAAATGATCCAGTTAGGCTGTATTTGGATGGTAGCCCATGTGATCCTGGTAACTAGATTTCAACCAATGTACTTTGCACCTTTGCACCTCTTTCAAGTAAAAATGCGACTGCCGCTTCACTTGAAAAGGACAACCAAACATATGCTAAAATGCAACTGCAACCTAATGCACCAACAAATCACTTGAGACACTAGTAACAACTTTTACAACAGGTCACCCACAGACCTGTTCTTTTTCTTTTTTTAACTCTTACCACTTTTTTCTCTTTTCAAAATTTTCTGATTTTTTTTCAACTTTTAGGAATGTTACATTTAGTTTCACTACTCATTAAGGTTAGCCAAATTCCATAAAGATTTGGCCATGTTGACTCACCTAGAGTACTGGCAAAGTTTCAAGAAAATTCCACGTTATTAAAGATTAATTGCTTTAAAGAGAAATGTATGCTAGAATATATCAAAATAGGTAAATTTAATGAGCAATGTATAATAAAACACAATCTAGAAGGACAGTTACTTAAAAAAGTATCAATCTATTAGTACAAAATGTTAAGTTGACAGTAAAACCAAATTAGTTTATCATTCTCATAAAATGTAATTTTTAGCACGATGACGTAATAAAGAAGCCATGGATGAAATGAGTCTGATAAAGTGATATGTACCTTAGTGATATCAACACTATTACTGAAATCAAGTTCACTCGGATCAATCTCGTATTCTGGGACGTCGCGGGCATTTCTTACATGCATGGGAGCCATCTGCAAGTGGTAAAGTTGTAAGAAACAAATTTTTACTACACATGAGATATAGAATGCCAAAAACAAATTGTCAACAAGTTGTAAGTTACAAATGGAACTGAAACTTCATTCATAATTATAAATTCCCAAAGGAACAGACATAAAACGTACCAGAAGCTTTGCACCATGTTTCTCCAAAAGCTTGATGACATCATGGTTTTTGTAATAAATTGCATCTGCAAGTGGCTGTGTATGCAACAGTAAGCAATTTAGGAGATATTTGCAGTGCCTGTTGATATGATTTAGACAACAATGGATGAAATAATATGTAACAACTTGCAAAAGTTACGCAAAGCCAATCTAGTCACGCATCCAGAATTTCCTACAAAGTATTAAACTATCTGATTGCTAGGCCACCTCTTGGATGGGGTAAACCAATAATCCTAACAGCACAATCTATTGCTTGATTTTTAGTCAATAAAATTTGTGCAATGGCAAAAATAAGATGCATCAACTGAATGGTTCAAACTGAAAGATGTATACCAAGCTTTTAAATGTCAATACCAGATCTTATATGAGGTTTGTCTGGTACCGAGAGACTACCAGTCCACAGTAGTAATTTAACAGCCATATCGGTAATGGACCGGCTCATACCAAAAATATACCAGCTAGCACCAGTAATGTAATGGTCATACTGGGACCAGTACCTGTAATTATGGGTACCAGCCAGCATTTTGAACCTCAAAACAGCCACAAATGACCTCAAAAGACCATTGGTAAGGGTGCAAATGGGTCCGGCTAACCTGGCGGGTTTTCCAAACCCAACCTAAAGGGGTTGGGTTTAAAAATCTCAACCTGTCAGGTCAGGTCGGGTCGAGATGCTATATAAACAGGTCAGGTTCAGGTTATCCCCAAACCCAACCCAAACAAGATCTAGCACCTGTCTATTATAAGAGACACACACAAGCATGCACGTGGGCACACACACGGACCCATGCACGCGCGCGCACACACACGGATGCATGCAAGCACCCACGCCCACCTATGCATGCCCACCCACCCACTCAGGTCTAGGTCAGCTCCGAAAGTAGTTATCAGGTTGGATCCAGACCTGGAAATCCAATTAGCATACATTAGCAGGTTCAGGTTAGGGCAGGTCCTGGTCGAATTAAAGTTGGGTGCAAGTCCAGCTAGCAGTTCTGGTCAGGTCCAGGTTAGGAATTTTTTAATAGGTCAAATTCGGGTTCAGGCCAAGGTCAAGAGGTTAACAGGTCAGATCGGGTTCAGGTCAAGGGAAGTGGTTAATAGGTCAGATTCAGGCTGAACCTAAACCCGACCCATGCACCCTTACCCATTGGACTCTTGGATTTATTGATGAAGTGACCAGAGAGAGAGTATTTGTTCCATCTCTCACAGCATTTTGCTCTTTATATATTTTGGTTATAACAGCCCCCATACCACCAGCTTCAAGAAGAAAATCTGCACAGTTCACGTGAGGTTTACCGGGACTAAACCAGCAGCTGGTATAAATTTAGTTTCATGAGAGGCAGCACAATTGTGAACATTAGCTGCAGCACCAGGTTTACGGTGTATGGTGCCCATCAGTGAAGGAACTTGGGTGAAACAACAAAAACGGTCAAGAAACAGTGACTGTTCAGACACACAGTCAAATGAAAAACATCATGACTCCATCAAATCCTCTCAGAATGAGCCAAAACCACAAAATTGGATCAGATATGTAAAAAAGACCAACCCTTTCCCTTGCAAACAGTGCCTTCTGTGAAATCTGGGCGCCACAAAACAGTAATTTAGGATTTTTTTATGAAACCACTTTTCTAATAGAAACGCTTAAAAAACGACCCAAAAATCAGAAAAAGTACTCATTCTTCTCGATAAATCAAGGGATCTTGAAAAATATAATTTTCAGCCCCAACGGCCAAACAGTTGACTATTGCTAACGTCCAAACGACTCAATGTTGATGTCAGCACAGGGGAAGGACAGCATAATTCTGCTAGGGTTTGGAGCGAAAGGAAGGGTGGAGAACATAGGGTTCGAAGGGAAGATACGAAGGAAAAAGAAAACAACAAAAATAGTCTTTACGATGCGGAAACAAACACATGCAAATGCTAAGGCTGAGATTAATAGAAAATTTAATGAAAATAATTAAAATACCAAATTCCTAAACAGTCTATCACAGAAAATTACTAAGATATTCAATTAAATGATTTTAGGTCTAACCCGAAACAGTGTTACTTTCGCTTACATTCCCTATCGGTTCTAAAAGATTACGGTCCTTAGCGAACGACTAGATCTCCAATAGTTTTAGGGTTTCGAACGAACTCACAAGAGGGTTCTTTCAATACCGAGTGAAAACAAGGCAAATAATGATTTTAATGGTGAAGGGATAGGTTAGGATTTAAGTATTTACACAAATCGTAGATCACATAAGATAGAGAGGAGAGAAAAGTTGGCCTCGTGCCAAACCGCACGCGGGACAAAGAATCGCTCTTCGATTAAGAGAAAAGTTGGCCTCGCACCATAAAGTTCCTCACAGAAAGTTTAATCAAACTCTCAAACTTTGCAAAGCAAATTTTCATTAACCATCCATTATAAAAATGTTTATTACAAGCCTTTAAATAGGCAAAGCAAACCCTAACTCAAAAAAAAAGTCCTAAAACAATAAAATACTAAAATGGCAAGTTTTGCCAAAGAAAAGCAAATTTCTGTCGTTTGGCGGACTTGTTTCACGTGATCGATCGATCGATTCTGGAGTCGATCGATCGACAGATTAATAGTAAAATTGCCCAAAGGCTATATCCACAATCGATAGATCGAAAGTTTGGAACCGATCGATCGCCTGAGAAGTATAAGTTCGCCAAAACCACTGTCCTCAATCGATCGATCGACTCTGTAGGATCGATCGATCGACCGTCTGGGATCGATTGATCGACCAAAACACACTAATCCCTTGAATCTGTGTAGTTCTTCTTTCGGGCCACTTTCACATTCTTCTTCCGCCTTTTGTAGGTTACAAGCGGCTACCTGAATCGGATGTCCCCATCAATTCTCCCCGGGTTAGAAGGATTCATCCCCGATGAATAGTAGTTGTGATAGAGTTCGAGGAGATTCGAATCGATCTGTTGAAATTCTTCCCTTGATATCCACGTATTCTTCGAATCAGTTTTGTTCTTCCACTTGGCAAGGTACTTCTAAAGTCTCCCTTGGCTGGTGGAAACAATCTGATCCTCCAAAATATCTTCAATGATCTCACGAGAGGGTTGCGTGGGTGGAGGTAATGGGATGGGGAGGGAAATAGGGGTAACATCGAATGTGAACGGTTCAAACGAGTTGGGTGGTATATGGAAACGGCCATGGAATGGAATGAGATCCTCCACATTGAAAGTAGTGCTAATACCCAATTCCGGCGATAGATCTAGGACGTAAGCATTAGGACCGGTACACTTCAAGATCTTAAAAGATCCAACACTACGAGCTTGTAACTTCTGAGCAACCTCCTGAGGGAAGCGCTCATGGATATTGCGAACCATCACAAAATTATTCTCTTGAAATTCTTTGAGCCTGCTATAAGAATCTGCAGAAATTTTGTATTTTTCATTGTTCACATTAATTCGTCTTTTAATCTCAGCATGAAGTTCATGAATGCGATGTGCAAATGCAAATGCAGACTCTGACGACCTTTGATGAACTGACATCAGGATTAGATCTATCGGCGTCCTAGGTTTGTAGCCATGTTGACGCAAGACAACAACCCTAAAATCCATGAATACTCATAATATGCTAATTTGCATAAATTAAACTAATTAATTGAACAATTAATCACAAACTAGAGCGATACCTTAGGGTTTCATAGGATTCCGCCTAGGTGGTTATGTTTGATTCACGTAGGGTCCAAGTCGACGCGCGAGATCCGTTAGGAATCGCGGAAGTGATGATCCGAGAGATAGAACTCTCGCTTTGTCTAAGTCGGGGTGCTCGTTCGTAGTTCGCGGTGGAATCGGAAGCTTCTTGCTAGGGCTTTTGAATCGAAGCGGTTAAATGGCACAGATCGAGCAAGCTCGAGTCCAACAGTAGTTATGGATCAAAGGGCTAGGATTAGATTCGATCCATAAGGATGGACATCAAGGCTACTCTAGATCTAGGGTTTTGGAGTTAAGGAAAATCAGTCAAAAGGGTAAAATTTGGATGCAAGAGATGAAGAAGAAAACAAAAAGGATCAAACAAGAGCAAAGAGTAAAGGAGAAGATCAAAGTAGCATGGGCATTTCACCTTTGGCCTCACACCAAACCCATCACCGGGAAGAAGACTCACTCTTCAAAGCTTCTCTCAAGCCCATAATGCAAAGCATCTTTCATTCCAATTTACAAGTGCAAAAATTGGCTTACAAAATTGTGCTTTATAGCATTTACAAAGAAAAGGCCTTAAAATAGAAAAATACTATGTTACCCTAAGTGGTAACTTACACTTGGACACAAAAGAATAAAATTTAAAGACAAATACGTCAATTAAGCCGCTAGGGCGGAGATTTCCACGGACGTCCGTCCTGAAGGCCACGGACGTACGTAGCCTACTCACGGACGTCCGTGGGGCACTACGGACGTCCGTGCTCAAAAACCAGTGAGCACCCTTATTTTCGAACGTCTGTCCTGACCCTGCCGACGTCCGTCGCCTGATGACCACTTGTCCTTCAAAGGTTGATCTCTAGGGCCCTCCCTCGGTGGTTCTTGATGTCCCTTCGCCCTTCCATCGCCTCTTCCGGCACTGGTACACCCTGTACAGCCTGAAACCTAGGCCCTTGTTGGTGGCGTCCCCGTCAATTCCCCATGACCGAAAGGGCTTCATCACCGATGAAGAACGGTCATGGTAGCGATCAAGCATATCAGGGACTAGGCGGCAAACTTCGTCTTCATTGATCCATGTATTTTTGGATTCCGGCTTATGGATTCACTTCACCAAGTACCTTTAAAACCCCCCATCATGAGTGGAGACCACATGATCGTCTAAGATCTTCTCAATCACATCTCTTTTAGGTTCGTTTGGAGGAGGAAGTGGAATAGGCTGCAAGGTTTGGGTTGGTTCTTGAAGGGAGGGCGTTTGGAAAGGATTGCAAGGGGGTGGGGTTGAGCCTAGATAAGGAACAAGGTCTTCCACGTTGAACGTTGAACTAACCCCCACATCTTGAGGAAGCTCAAAAACATATGCATTTGGACCACTTCTTGCTACAATCCTGAAAGGTTCGGCACCACGGGCTTGGAGCTTCTTCGCGATTCCCGAGGTGAATCGTTCAGGCCTAACCCGAACCATTACATGCTCACCTATTTGGAATTCTTTGAGACGCCTGTGGGAATCCGCCGACAATTTGCAATTATCATTGCTCGAATTAATTTTACGTCTAATTTCGGCATGCAAATTGTGAATATGATGTGCAAATGTATCCGCGGACTCGGATGTGCAGTGAGATGCAGACATATGAATCAAATCTAGGGGTGTTCTTGGCTTGTGACCATGCACCACCTCAAATGGACTCTTACCTGTGGACCTCTTAACGAAGTTGTTATACACAAGCTCGGCTAATGGTAGAATGGAATCCCAAGTCCTAATGTGGTCACCGATAAGACAACGAAGTAGATTGCCTAGGCTCCTATTGGTGGCTTCCGTTTGGCCATCGGTCTGAGGGTGATATGCCGATGAGAATTGGAGCATCATACCCAGCATGTGCCATAGGGTTTTCCAAAAGTAGCTTGTAAACTGGACATCCCTATCCGACACAATAGTCTTAGGTAGCCTATGGAGGCGCACTACCTCACTGAAAAAAAACTTCGTAACATGGGTTGCATCGGTGGTTTTAGAGCACAGTATGAAGCGGGTCGTCTTGGAGAAACGATCCACTACAACAAAAACGGAGTCGTGCTTATGGAGGGTCTTGAGAAGACCCAACACGAAGTCCATCGCGACATCTTGCCAAGGTGTGTGTGGTACCGGCAAAGGAGTGTACAAGCCGGTATTTTGCCTTTGTTGCTTGAAAACTTGGCATGTACGACATTGTCGCACAATCCGGGCGACATCCCGCATAAGACCAGGCTAAAAGAATCTAACTTCAACGAACGCAATGGTCTTGTTGCGCCCAAAATGACACGCAATCCTCCGGCATGCAAGTCCCAAGTGAGGAAGTCACACAATGAAGTGTGAGGGATGCATAGGCAATTGCCCATAAACAAATACCTGTCCTGCAAGGTATATTTGGAGTTGGTGCTAGACGGATTGTCATGGAGAGCAATGTATTCCGCCCTAAAATCTAGGCACTCGGGATACCCTTGGATCAATGTCTCAAATCCCACGACCTCGATGCTCATGGCTTGCAAAGTCGCTACCCGACGACTAAGCGCATCCGTCGTTTTGTTCTCAGCACCGGCCTTGTTCTTCAACACGAATGTGAACCCTTAAAGGTACTCAACCCATGTCGCGTGCCTTGGGTTCAACTTCTTTTGGAAAGCAAGGAAACGCAAGGCTTCATGGTCGGAAAACAACACAAATTCATGCGGCCTAAGGTAATGTTTCCAATACCAAAGAGATCGGACTACCGCATAGAACTCCTTATCATAGGTGGAGTATTTTTGCCTTCAAGGGTTCACATTCGTGTTGAAGCACAAGGCCGATCTTTGAGAACAAAGCGGATGATTTGAGAATATCATAGGTGGAGTATTTTTGCTTCGCTTCGTTGAGTTTCTCACTAAAGTAGGCCACCGGGTGGCCTTCTTGGCTAAGCACTCCTCCTATGCCCACACCAGAAGCATCGCATGCAACCTCAAAGACCTTAGAAAAGTCCGGTAGGCGCATAACGGGTGCATTAGTCATTTTCTCTTTGATCTCGGTAAAGGCTTTCGTCGCCGCCTTGCTCCATTGAAACTCCCCTTTCTTCATACAATCGGTGATGGGAGCCATAAAGGTATTAAAGTTTAGAATTAAGCGACGATAAAATATAGTCAATCCATGGAAGCTACGGACATCATGTATGTTCTTAGGCTCGGGCCACTCTACAATAGCCTTTACCTTTGATGTGTCCGCAACCATACCATCGGCCGAAACGATGAACCCCAAGAAGACAACGGAGTGTTGCATGAACGTGCACTTCTTGAAGTTCGCATATAGTTTCTCTCCTCTCAAAGTTCCACAAGCCAACCCCAAGTGGGTCAAGTGTTGCTCCTTGTCGCGACTATAGATCAAAATGTCATCAAAATACACCACAAGGAATTTTCCGATAAACGGTTGCAACACTTGGGTCATGAGCCTCATGAAGGTGCTCAGGGCATTTGAAAGCCCAAAAGGCATGACCATCCACTCATAAAGACCATCTTTGGTCTTGAAGACGGTTTTTCACTCATCACCGGGGCCGGTTCGGACTTGATGGTAGCCACTCTTAAGGTCTATCTTAGAGAAGATAATGGCACCAACCATCATATCCAACATATCATTGAGCCTTGGTATAGGGAACCGATATTTGACCGTAGTCTTGTTGATGGCTCGACTATCCACACACATTCGCCACGTGTCATCTTTCTTGGGTGTGAGTAGTGCGGCTACGGTACATGGGCTCAAGCTCTCTTGGATGAACCCCTTTCGAAGGAGCTCTTCGACTTACCGAGTTAATTCGGCGTGTTCAACCGGATTCAACCTATAGTGAGGAAGGTTCGGTAGAGTAGATCCGGGAACCAAGTCTATCGCGTGTTGAATGTCACACATGGGAGGGAGTTCATTGGGCAAGTCTTCCAGGAAGACATCCACAAATTCTCTTAAAATGGATTCAACCTCCTTAGGGTACTCACCCATAGACTCGAGAGCACGCTCAACAATGATGACCACATACACCACGCTCTCATCTAAGGACGCTCTCTCAAATTCCGAAGGGTTCACAATATTAATGGTCTTAGATGGACCACCCTTCTTGTCAACTTTCTTGTCCGATGGTGTCTTGGGAGGCAAGGGGTTTAATTTTATCTTCTTGCCCTCATACATGAATGTGCACATATTTGACCGCCCAAGGAGGGTCACGTCCACATCATAGAGCCAAAGCCTTCCCAAGATGATGTGGCCCACATCCATCGGCACCACATCACACCACAACGTGTCTGAATACGAGGCTAATTGTATCGGCACACGACATCTTTGGGACATGGGAATGGAAGAGGAATCGACCCATGCGACTTTGTACGGTCTCGGGTGGGGCTCGGGTGTGAGCCCTAAGCGGGTAATGGTGTGTGTTGACACGACGTTCGTGCAATTCCCGTTATCCACGATGACCTTACAACTCTTATCACCACACTTGGCGTAAGTGTACAAAATGTTATCTCTACGCCAGTCATCCTTCTCATCACGTTGAGGTTGTGTTATAGCACACCTCACAACCAAACACACATTAACTCAAGCTAGTGCACGACTACCGTCATCACCCTCCTCATCACTAGGTGTGATTTCCGATTCATACACTTCTTCAACACCTTTCTCACTGACCTCCTCTTCAACTAAGAGAGTTCTTTAGGGGTCTCTTGTAGGGCATTGGGTGGCAAAGTGGCCAAACCCATGACATTTATAGCACTTGGTTTGAGTGCCACACTTTAAGGACTCACCCACCGCACCTGTTCCTTTGTCAAACCGAACATTTGTAAGAGTGGGTTGTGTCGGTTTGGGAGGTGGATTTCCAGCACTAGGCCTTCCTTCTCCGACTCTATGGCTACCAGCATATGGCTCAAATCGTTTCACCACCGTCGTCTTCAAGTACCTCTCAAGGTCTTGCACAACGGTGTAACACTCTTCAAGAGTGTCGATGGGGTGGGAGATCAACTCTTTTTGGAGGTCCAATCGCAACCCGATGCGGACCCTTGAAAGAGTGACTTGAGAATCTTCCGACACATTGGCTCTCATCATGAACTCCTCAAACTTGCCAATGTACTCGGCTACGGCCATACTACATTGGCGTAAGTTTTGCCATTGATCAAGTAAGTGGTGGTAGTATGAAAAAGGAACGTACTTCTCAGTGAGACGCTCCTTCATGTCCTCCCAACGGGTAATGGGAGCACGACACGCATTTGCACGCATGCGCTCGACATTGACCCAAAAGAGTCGAGCTTGACCAATGAGTTTCATTTTGACAAGTCTAACAGACCGCTCATTGTCCATGCCATACCACTCAAAGTGGTGATCCATATCGGAGACCCAATCGAGGAAGACTTTAGGGTCCATTCTTCCATCGAAGGTCGAAAACTCAACTCGCACATTCTTGAGGAGTTTCTCATCCGAATCGTAATCATCTCCACGATGACCTATTTCCCTTTGGTTCCGATTTCGACCCTCGGGTCGCTCACCGTGTTCAAGATGCGGACCATGACGCTCATTGCGTCGGTCATGGTGTTCCTCATTTTCTTCCAATCGACCAAAGCGGTCGAGGAGCAACTCATTAGTGGTGGCCATAGCAGTTTGGACCCCCTCCATAGCATTCAACCTCTCGTTCATGGTGATCATCAAGGCTTGGATACCTTTAAGAGCATCGGCAAGCACATGCGTGTCCATGGTGACCACAACTCACTATGCGGATTCTATAATGACACACAACTATGAAATGACAAGCAACTATAAAACACACATGAGTGAGGAATTTTGTCAAACACAAAGCGTGCATGCAAATGAACACACAAATGAAAATAAAATCAAATGAAGTGAAATGACACACGTATGCCCTAACCTAGAACCCAAGCTTTGATACCAAAACTGACGCGGGAAAACGACCCTAAAATCCGTGAATACTCATGATATGCTAATTTGCCGAAATTAAACTAATTAATTGAACAATTAATCACAAATTAGAGCGATACCATAGGGTTTCATAGGATTCCGCCTAGGTGGGTTATGTTTGATTCACGTAGGGTCCAAGTCGGAACGCAAGATCCGTTAGGAATCGCGGAAGTAATGATCCGAGAGATGGAACTCTCGCTTCGTCTAGGTCGGGGCGTTCGTTCGTAGCTCGCGGTGGAATCAGAAGCTCCTTGCTAGGGCTTTTGAATCGAAGCGGTTAAAAGGCATAAATAGAGCAAGCTCGAGTCCAACAGCGGTTATGGATCCAAGGGCTAGGATTGGATTCGATCCATAAGGATGGACATCAAGGTTACTCTAGATCTAGGGTTTAAGAGTTTGGGAAAATCAATCAAAAGGGTAAAATTTGCATGCAAGAGATGAAGAAGAAAACAAAAAGGATCAAACAAGAGCAAAGAGTAAAAGAGAAGATCAAAGTAGCATGGGCATCTCACCCTTGACCTCACACTAAACCCATCACTGGGAAGAAAACTCACTCTTCAAAGCTTCTCTCAAGCCCAAAATGCAAAGCATCTTTCATTCCAATTTACAAGTGCTAAAATTGGCTTACAAAATTGTGCTTTATAGCATCTACAAATAAAATACCTTAAAATAGAAAAATACTATGTTACCCTAAGTGGTAACTTACACTTGGACACAAAAGAATAAAATTTAAGGACAAAAATGACACATACGTCACTTAAATCGCTGGGCCAGAGATTTCCACGGACGTCCGTCTTGAAGGCCACGGACATCCGTAGCCTACTCACGGACGTCCATGGGGCACTACGAACATTCGTGCTTAAAAACCAGTGAGCACCCTTATCTTCGGACGTCCGTCCTGACCCTGCGGACGTCCGTCGCCTGATGACCACTTGTACTTCAAAGGTTGATCTCTAGGGCCCTTCCTCGGTGGTTCTTGATGTCCCTTGGCCCTTTTGTCGCTTCTTCCGCCGCTGATACACCCTGTACGGCCTAAAACCTAGGCCCTTGTTGGTGGCATCCCCGTCACATGCACAATTTGAAACGGACTCATGCCTATGGTTCTATTAACCGGATTATTATAAGCAAACTCTACAACAGGTAAGATAGAATCTGAACTCTTAACATATTCACCTACAAGATACCTTAAAAGATTACCTAACCTCCGATTCACTACCTCGGTTTGCCCATTTGTTTGGGGATGATAAGCTGACGAAAACTGAAGTCTTGTCCCCATTTTATGCCACAATGTCTTTCAAAAATAACTAACAAACTTGACATCCCCATCCGACACTATGGTTTTAGGCAAACCATGCAGGCGAACAACCTCATTAAAGAAAAGAGTAGCAATGTTACTTGCATCTGAGGTTTTCGCACATGCGATGAAATGGGTCATTTTAAAGATTGAAATATTTCCAATATAGCATATGAACAAACCCTCAACAATTTCTTGCGAAATTTGCTCGGGTCTAAATTAAACCAAAACGAAAGCACTATCCTTAAATTCATTAAACAAAATTTGTGAGTTAGAAAATTTCCAATACTTCCATTGCTCAATATATTCTTTTCATTAATTTCATGCAACTCATAATGAAAATTGGACAGTAACTCACAATGTAATGTAGAATGTGACTCAAGACTTGATTCATAGCACGACTCAAAACGTGAATCAGTATACAACTCATGAGATGACTCAAAATGCATCTCGAGCAAATGAGGTGTATGTGCCTCTAAGGACTTTATATTCTCATGTGTAAGTGGCACTACAGACACTAACGATTCATGTGTAATTGACCCAAAAAAAACAAAAGCATCTCGAGCATATGAGCTGTATGTGCCTCTAAAGACTATATTCTCATGTGTGACACTACTGACACTAACGATTCATGTGTAATTGACCCAACTAATACTAACGACTCGTGTGAGTGACTCGAGTGACTCATATGGGACTAATACGAAACTATCATTCGTCATGGAAATAGAGGTTTCTTCAACACAAGTTAGACTTGTTTCTATCTCTTCTACCTCCTCACTCAACACGGTATTAGGGCTATACACTTCTTCTATTTTAGATTTTTCGTGTTTGTTATTTTCATCATCTTTAATGAATAAACTTTGAACTGAAAATTTTGTGGGGCATTGATAGGCAAAATATCTGAACCCATGACACTTAGAGCAATCAGGACACTTATCTGTCTTGGTTTTCAAACTCCGTAGAAGGTGACGGTGTGTTAAAGGAACATACTTTTCAATGAGTCTCACCTTCATGTCCTTCCATGTGGAGATAGGTTTACTCCGAAGGAAGTCAATATGACGTTCTATATGGGACCAAAAGGTTTTGGCGTTGCCCTCCAGCTTTATTTTAACTAACCCAATTTTGTACTCATCCGGTACGCCATACTAATCAAAATACTCCTCTACACTAGACAACCACTCCACGAAGGTTTTAGGGTTCATTCATCCCTCAAAATTTGGAACCTCATCCCGAATGGATTTTAGAAACTTCTTGATAGGGTTGTAGTCAGGTTCACGATGATGAGGGTATCCTTTAACTCTATTTCCATCCAAACCCTTGGAAGTCCGACAATGGTTTTGAGTATGATGAATTTTTAACATCTAGGCTTGTAGATCGGCTTAACTCGCAGTCAACTTAGACGTTAGTTCCTTAATGAGGGCTTCTATCCTACTCGGATCCATTACTATGCAAGACAAAACAAAATGAATATTAGAACCCATATGAACACTGACAACCCTAAACTAACAAATCTCTGATACCAAATCTGAAGCGAAAACTAACACATGCAAATGCTAGGGCTAAGATTAATGGAAAATTTAATGCAAATAATTAAAATATCAAATTCCTAAACAATTTATCACGGAAAATTACTAAGATATTCAATTAAATGACTTTAGGTTTAACTCGAAATAGTGTTACTTTTGCGTACATTCCCTACCGGATTTAGAAGATTAGGGTTCTTAGCGAACGACTAGATCTTTGACAGTTTTAGGGTTTCGAACGAACTCACAAGTGGGTTTTTTCAATACCGAGCGAAAATAAGACAAATAATGATTTTAATGGTGAAGGGATAAGTTAGGGTTTAAGTACTTATGCAAATCGTAGATTAAAGAAGATAGAGAGGAGAGAAAAGCTGGCTCACACCAAACCGCACACAGGACGAAGAATCGCTCTTCGGTTGAGAGAATCACACCCTCACAGAAAATTTCATCAAAACTCTCAAACTTTGCAAAGCAAATTTTCATTAACCATCCATTATAAAAGTGTTTATTACAAGCCTTTAAATAGGCAAAGAAAATTCTAACTCGAAATAAAAGAATCCTAAAACAATAAAAACACTAAAATGGCAAGTTTTGCCAAAGAAAAGTAAATTTCCGTCTTTTGGTGAACTTGTTTCATACGATCGATTCTGGAGTCGATCGATCGACTGGTTAATAATAAAATTGTCTGAAGGCTCTATCCACAATCGATCGATCGAAAGATTGGAACCGATCGATCGACTGAGAAGAATAAGTTCGCCAAAGCCACTGTCCTCAATCGATCGATCGACCAAAACACACACTAATCCCTTGAATCTGTGTAGTTCTTCTTCCGGGCCACTTTCACATTCTTCTTCCTCCTTTGGTAGGTTACAAACGGCTGCCTGAATCAAATGTCCCCATCACTTCAATTTTGGATGCACAACGATCTACAAAATGGCAATTCATAGTGCATGTGTCAAATGAAACCGTGACTAAGGAGAACTAAAAAGAAAAATTCACAAGATCCAACCCGCTCTAATAGACAATATTAAGAACAAAAATGACACCCTCTGGACCACAGAAGTTGACAAGAAGAGGGAGACACATAAGAAAGAGAAGTAACCCAAAGAGGATACGTTATTACTAGATTAGGGGCACGTTTGATAGCACATAATGCTCCCATCTCACGCGTTGAAAATAGTTTCCATGTGTCGTTGACCACGGATGTTTGTTTGATGGCTTTTTAGATAAATGCGCTGTTGTCAAGTTTTGCACTACTGCTTATCAGAAGTGAGTACGATCCCATGACCTTGTACGCACTCATAGCGACATGTAACACCGTTACAAAGAAAAAATGTTAGGAGGCTGGTTGCATTACCACTTTCAAACATGTCGTATATATCAATGTTACAAGACAAGGTCCCTTTATATAGAAGGAAAATAAGACACATATTTCACCAATATGGGACTAAATCCAAAAACACACACAAATACTACAAACTCATACTGACATATGTAACCCTTTATATCTTTAATATCATCAACACTCGCCCACAAGTTGAAGCATAAATGACAATGATGCCTTTATCAATAATTGCTTGAAAAATTCTGCTTGCATGTGAAATTTTGCATGCTTGTACCAACATCTCTCCCTGCCATTGATAGGGTCACAACTTAATGTAAGACTTGGATTAATCTAGAATCCCACTCTCTTTTTATCAACTAATTCCCTTTTCTTAAATTTTTGGGCACAACATGTGTTGATCCAACAAGACAAATTTCTATGTGTCAGATAATGTGTCAGCAAGGCGCCATCATACTACATTCAACTAATATTTTAACGTCATGTCGCAATTCATCATATCTAGCCTACAATTAGTCAAAACATGTCTACCATGGAATTCTCTATAAAATAAATTATCTAGGTTTCTTTCTGAATTAAATGGCATTGCCCTAAAAAGGGACAATTTCCATCTACTAATGATCACTAATAATTTAAATTTTGCAGTTGATCAGCATTCCAAATGGCCAAAACTACGTATTAAAATCCATCCGAATTGTCCTTAATTTACCCTCAAACTAAAACTCCCATATAACAAAATCAACAGGCAAAACATAAGCATAAAACACAAGATCATTTGCACATATTTAGCAAAATATATCAGATGGTTACAGACTTGCAAGCACTAACTCTAGCTAGTAACACATCAGAGGATGAATATACTTGCATTTGACACCATCACGCTATCAGTATTTGGGAACCAACAGAATGTATAGCTATAATGAACCCCATGCACACCATGACACTCACATTATCCGTGCACCATACTCCTCATGTGCACCATTATTTTCTCTCCTTTATACTATTAGCAAGAGATTAGATCAGTTGCCTAGAAAATTTAACTAGTTAATTAGTAAGATAAGTTTACACATTAAGAATCTCCTTTTCTTAGGATTCTTTCTATTCTTGCATTATGGTAGTCTAAAAAGTGCGGAACAACTAATAATATAAAGGCTAAAGGCTTCCTAGTCACATGGACTAGGTAAGCTACCTGGTCCCATGCTATGCCATGTGGCACCCGATCACATGAACAAACCCATGGGCAAATCGATGATCAGGACCACTGAAAAATCCTTAAATATATATTTTATTTGAATGGTCAACAGTGTCAACCGTGTGGAAAATGAACGGTGAAAATCGAATATGGTTTCACCATTCATTTCCCGCACAGTTGACACCCATTGACCATGTGATATAAGTAAATATATTTGGAGTTTCTTTTCCAACGGCCGTGATGATTTAGCCCTGAACATGGGACCACATATCTTTGTCTTACTATAAAAACACAACATCATTAATTCGTGTTAAGCTTTGAGAGGGTGATCACCTTGAATCGATCAACTACAATGGCCAGCCATCTCAAATCAGCCATCATTTCTTTTTCTTCCCATTACTAATTGTATACACTCAATTTCGTATTGTAACTAAACCAGTAACCATAAGATGAATCTATTAAAAAAACAAAAAAATTACAAGTTCCCGCAATCAACACAAATTTCAATAAAATTCAATCAAGAAAACACAAATTTGCAACCGAAATTTACCGTGCTACCCCAGCGATCTTCCTGATCAACCTTAGCGCCTTGCCGGAGCAGCAATTCTACAACATCGGTGCGACCCTGGCAAGCCGCCACGTGGAGAGCCGTCCGTCCATCAATGTCCCTAAAATTCACGTTAATTCCAGAGTCCAGAAGCTCTTTGATGCCCTTCAGATCACCTTCGTTCACGAGATACATAAGCCGAAGCGTCGAATCGATGGCTTCGTGAAGTTCAACCTGTTCGCTCGATCTTTCATCGGAATCCGGTGCGAGCGACGATTGCCTGACCAGAGTAAACCTCCCCGTCAATTTTGATTCCATAAAGTTCTAGAAATCCAAATTTTCAGTGGCTGGATGATGGGGAAATATGAAATTTGATGCCTTAAACCTTGCTTTTGAAGCTTGCTGACACCTTCAACCCCAGTTTCTATACTTGGGAGATCAAAAGGATTTAAAAGCCGGATCTTCAATAAATTTGATGATCCGACCCAAATTTCTTCCCAGTTTTGGTATGGAAAAACAAAGGAAAACAAAGGCCGTCGGAGGTTTGACGCTTTGGAAATAAGAAACTGACCCGTTCATTCACATGTGTGAACGGCTGGTTCTTTTTGTGCAACACGGTCAATCTGTGGGAAGTGCGGCGCTATTTTGGATTTCCACACGATTTTGGTGACCTCCGTTACAAGAAACCGGCTCTATGCACTTAGCCATTCACGTCATACCACATAAGCTTTCATTTATAATCCAAATAGTCAATTTAGTAGCTCACTATTATTATATGTTTCTACTAAGAAAATCAACCCTTTCATAGGGTTGGAACCATCCGATCAATGCCCTTTAATATCGTATGTTAAATAATGGGACTAACCCTCCTCTCCCTCATTTAAGCTACAAAATATTGTTTAAAGCTTTACAGGATCTGATATCATCAATGATTTAGGCTGGGTATGGCATAGCTCTCTACTAGCAGGTTCTCATTCTCTTTGCTAAGATCCTGCTACCCTTTTTCTTTGATAACTCTTTATATAATAAGATTTTATGTTCTACTCTCCTCCCTACTCACTCCTTGTCAGAACATATTTTATTTGTTATGATAGGGAATAAATAGAGAGCAGAGAGATTGCTGTTAGAGCAAGTAAATCTTCCTTTGTAAAGTGTTAAAAAAGAAAATGTGAACCAACAAAAACTGGTGAACTCTGCTGTGAAGGGGCTAGTAGAGACCTATGTCATATGCAGACTTAATATATGAGAGATCCTTATTCTCAAATAATAGATCTTATATTGAAGTGCAATAGACTCAAAAATAATATTTTAGAGAGATTTAAACCATTTGATTTCTTAATTATAATATTGATCATTGTTTTTAGTTTTAATGGCTCATATTAAAGTTTATTAATCGAATGATTCAAGCTGATATATGTTTCAATAATAGATTGTCATTTGAACAATTTATATTGATGACAAATGTGTACTACATGAGATAATGACAAATAACACTTCAATGGTGTGAGATAAAAAGTGTAATTCCTACATAATATGTGCAGGGAGCCATTAGTTGCACTCGGAAAGTTGGCCCTTGCATCGAATTTAAAAGGTGGACTTGCAAGTTTGGTGACCTCTGTTATGAGAAAACATCATTTAAGCCGTTTGATTTGAAGGTCATAATTTAAAGATATTAGGCACAAAAAAGAAACATGAAATATAATCTTCATCATATGATTAAATATAGTCAAAGGCTATTATATGATTCAACACTTGACTACAATAGATCATATAATGGTTTGTTTCAATCTTATCCACTCAAGATCTATAGATCATGAACTTCAAATCAGACGGCTCAAATTAGACATGTCACATGTCCCTTAAGTATCAAGTCTTTCTTTAAATTTGGTGCAACCGCCAATTTTCCAAGTGCAAGTAATGGCTCCCTATGTACAATTGTATATATATTAAAATGCACACACATGATGGTTCAAATCCTCCAATGGACGTGCTTTATTAGCCAAAGGTAGCTTTTAATAGGGCATTGATATATGGCAAATCAACGGACCGCTTATGTGGCACGATGCAAGCGCAGTGGATCTCAATAACGCGGGTTGAGCTATCCACTTGCATCGCGCCACGTAAGAAGTCCGTTTATTGGTCTGGTGTTTGAAGTCCGCTCATTTCCTTGTTCATGTGATCTACTATGATAATATCCACCCTTAAATAATAGGTACAAATGCAAACATTCACTATAAAAAATAAGACTATTAGTATAGCCAAAAATTGTCGTTATTAACAAAAAAATTGTAGCCATTAGTCTTGTCGCTACCAAAAATTGTCAATGTTAATCCCATCGTTACTAACAAATGCCTTAACAGCGAGTGCCGCTGAAACACCTTATTTTTGTAGTGATTAGAATGCATTGGACAGTTCCAATCCTTTAATCGATGTGTTTTATTGGCCAATTGTAGCTTCCAATCATGGTATGAAATATTGGTCGATGCGTATCGGCGCCGATATGTAACAAGTATTAACTCAGGTATTAGTATCGGCTAATACAGGGCCCGTATCAAGTATCGACCGATACAATATCGGTATTAATACCTCTAGTTCTTAAAAAAAATAAATTATAATAAGTAAAAACTGATATAATTCAATATTGGCCGATTCATATTGATTCTCTATGGACGGATACCCGACACTAATAGTGAGTTTTACACCTTTCTTCCAAAATAATCTCGACCATGATGATTGGATGGGTGAAAAAAGGTGCCATTGATCTACAATTAGGCAGGCGGTCACACCCAAGTTGTAGATTCGGATAATTATAATTTATTAATTCTTGTAATTGTTGTTCTGACCATTTTAGCAATCTCTTCCATACTTGAGAGTAGATGGAAGGGTTTGCCAAGCTCTAGAACCCATAATAATAAAAAAAAGAGGCGGCTCTAAGTCACTATTGCTGTATCCATTACGGCATTGATTTAGTCTACAAAAGTGTAATCGGGGTAGATTATCCATGTTGAGTTGTCATTTTCATATAAAAGGGTGTAGTTTGTTTTTCTTGACTTTTATATGAGAAATTTGTTGGATCGACCCTGTCAGATACATTTTTTTCGTAAGAAGCCCTATATTTTCACCTTTATCTAAATCGACTAGCTTTTAGCAAGCCATTTTCAGCTAGCACGAAAGGTCTAAAATATCCTTTCTTACACTTTTTTTCGTTCTACATGATTTAAAATTTTAAATATTTACACTTTTCTATATTTATGCGGTGTGAAACAGGATTTATACCGTCTGATTTGAAGGCCACAATATAAAATCGATGACACCAAAGATGGACACGAAAAAAAATGCGATATCGCCTCTTTAAAAAAAATAAAAATAAAATTTAAACAATCGATAGCAACTCTTAAAACAGTCGATAGCGATTTTTAACACAGTCTGTACCGATTGTTTTAAGAGTCGTCATCGACTGTGTAGACAATCGGAAATTTTTTTTTTCTTTTTAACAGTTGATGGCGACTGTTTTCACAGTCAGTACCGACTGTCTAAACAGTCGATGGCGACTCTTAAAACAATCGGTACCGACTGTGTTAAAAGTAGCTATCGATTGTTTTAAGAATCGCCATCGACTATTTTAAGAGTTGTCATTGATTGTTTAAAATTATTATTATTTTTTTAAAAGAGGCGATATCACCTTTTTTCGTGTCTATCTTTGGCACCATCAGTTGTATATTGTGACTTTCAAATCAAACGACATAGATCCCATTTCACGCTGCATAAATATAGAAAAGTGCAAATATTTAAAATTTTAAACCATGTTGAACAAAAAAAAGTGTAAGAAGGGGTATTTCAGACTTTTTGTGTTAGCTGAAAATGGCTTGGCTAAAAGCTGGTCGGTTTGGATAAAGGTGAAAATATAAGGTCTCTAACGAAAAAGGTGTATCTGGCAAGGTCGATCCGGTAAATTTCCCTTTTTATATACTAGTAAAAGTCCGTTTTTCTTGTTTTTTCTATACTAGTAAAGGAGCACTTGCCTTGCACATGTTAATATATATGTGGAGACGTCATCGAATTCGTCTGATTTAAATGACATATTCTGAAAATCTTCGATCTCTATCATATGGCTTAACACAATAAATGGCCATCATCTCATCCATATTTGAATGTTTTGAATTATATAATAGATATTTTATTTTATAGTAATCTTTTGTATTAAACATTTTTAGATCATGACTTTCAAATCCGATGGCTAAGATGAAGTCTCCACTTGGCCTATTCTTTCCTTTAAAGGATAGCACTAATTATACCAACCGGATCTCTAAGTACACTACATTCGAAATGTTTAAGTGCACTACATTCGAAAAAATATTAACTGATGTGAACCAGTTGATGGAGATCGAATTTCTTTTCAATCTTTCACATAATAGAGCTTGTGATCAATGTCGTACGATCATACAGCCAATTTATGGTTCTTGTGGCATACATCCCAAAAAAGTGATCGAAAGCTATGAGGCACACATCATACTCAAACGTGATTTTCGATCACTCTTTGAGATGTTTTATTTATACCACATGCAATAAAAAATTGACTGTCAATACACTCATGATCTCAAGTTCTACGATTTGGATGAAAACAATCGTTATTGTCTGATTCAAAACAGTCAATGGTATTCGGCTATGGTGTCCTTTAAAACTGATTTCTAATTCAATCTTCCACATGATGATCCGGAGGAAAATGATATACCATTAGACGGTCAATTTTTAATCTGTGTGACACACATCCCAAAAAAGTAACTAAAAATCATGTGACAGACGTCATGCTCAAACATGATTTTCGATCACATTTTGAAACGTGCAACGCCTGAAATAAAAAGTTGATTGTCGGTACACCCATGATCTCATACATTATAAGGAAGAAGGGGCGACAACTGATCTCCATCTTTTGATTCACAATAGTCAATGGTTTTCGAGTATAGCGCCTTCAAAATTCGATGGGTGCAAATAGATCATTTTGATTATCGTTTTAATCTTTTACACAATGGATCCTTACATCAATAGTATATCATCAGAGGCTTAATTTTTTATCCCACCTAACACACATTCCATAAAAGTAACTAAAAATCATGTGGCACACATCATGTTCAATCGTGATTTTCAAACTTTTTGCGATGTATACCACATGAGATAAATAATTGATTGTCAGTGTTTTCGTTATCTAAATATTGATTATGTAAAAGATTGGGATAAAAAAAAGGTCTCTATCATATGATTCAAAGCAATTAATGGGTTTCGGCTATAGTACTATTAAAATTTTGGTTATTGCAAATAAAACGGTTTGATTTTCATTTTAATCTTTAATCCCAAAAAATAATTAGAAATCATGTGGCATACGACATGCTTAAACATGATCATGGACTTACCATCAAAGGGGCAAAGAGCCATGTAGCTTACTAATTTTTGGAACATGTACCGAAATTTGGTTCATGCAATTAGCATATCACCTCATGTTATTTGGCATTCAATCAGTTTATTGATTATATAGTTAAAATCTTAGAATCATTAACTATAAATCTCATAAAAATACATGTGCATTGCACATGCTGAGAAAATAAAATTTTCAACTGAAAAATGTGACATAAGATGTATAACAATCACTTGCACTACGTATCAGTACATGGTGTCAAAATGGTGTCCCATATATAAAATCTCTAACCTTAATTTTATATACATGCCATCATTTTAAAGCCACATAATCATCATATAAATCATATTTATTTTAAAATAGTATTAAAAAATAAAAATGAACATATAACTTAGAACTTAAAAGTAGGGTTGCTAATAGGTCGTGTTAAATGTTTGATTGTCTGATTGGTAAATGACATATGCTGACCTGACCTAGCTGGATGGTTCACCCCGACTCGACCTAATATCCGAAAGGTCAAGGGTATATGCCCAACCCAACCCAACCTGACACCTATCCCAACCTTAACCTGAAGGGTCGAGGATATATGCTCAACCTAATTAACCTAACGCCTGACCTGACCTTGTTGAAAACACTTTATTTTATTATTATTATTATTATTATATGAAATTTTGTACTTCATGCCTAACTTAGCCCAATAGGTCAAGTTTAGTGCCTAACCCAATAAAAAAGTCGTCTCGAGCAAGTTGAGTATCAAGTCTACTCGATCTGTTGAGAGCCCTACGTAGAAGTATCATATGCTTGTTTAAGTCAAATAAAGCTAAGTGTTCGCCTAAGTCTTACAACTAACATACATATGGGTGTAACTTTTGGACCGAAATCCGAACCCAACCCGAAAACCTAACGAATTGAACCAGCCACAATCGACCCAAAATTCGATTCAGACCGTACCGATTCTAGTTCGGTCTGATTTCGATTTAAGTGGGAAAAACTGAAAACTGAATAGGTAGGATGAGAAAATTTGATCAGAGGTACATTAATCGTAGCTCAAAGGGTTTCAACTTTCCAATAAATAATTATTCAGGTAGCTTTATTAACACCCGTGGAATCTTAGAGGACACTTATGCCAAAAACCATCGACTCTTTGTATTAGTTGATAGAGATCATTTTTCGACCCAATCTTCCATATAAGGGCTCTTGATATCACGGGCTTACCATTAGACGATCATTTTTTTTATTTAATGTGGTGCAGATCCCAAAATTTGGCCCTAAAATTACATGGCATACATCATGCTCAAATTTAATTTTTGGGCTATTTTTATGTGATCTATATCTCATGGAATAAAAACCTAATTGTCTAATGTAAGCTCATTGTCTTAAGATTCATTGGGGGAAAATCAATCTCCATCTTTTAATTCAAAGCAAATCAAGTATTTTATGGTAAAATTGTTAATTCTCTTAACTTTGTGGGTTTCTTTGAAGGTACTGAAAATAAGGAAGGAAAGATAACTTTTATGGCAAAATTGTTAATTCTCTTAAATTACGTTGGTTTCTTTGCATGTGCTAAAAATAAGGAAGGAAAGAGAAATTATTTGGTACCATTATTTAGGTAATCCCATTGGAAAAAGGATTCTATTTGGGTGTAATTATTTACACCCTTTAAAATTGTGACCTCACCTATATCCTCTAGTAGATATGAAATGACTGTTTTGAATTAGAAGATGGAGATCGTTGTTTATCCCCATCTTTTACCCAAATGATCTTGGGATCATGAGAGTATCATTAGACCATTGATTTTTTATTTTACATAGCGCACACCTAAAAAATGATATTAAAATCATGTATGAGAGTGATGTAGGTCATATGATTTTAGAGCCACTTTTTGGGTTGTGTGCTAAGTGAAATAAAAATTTTACCCTCTGATGATACAATTAGGATGTCAAGATCAACTAAATAGAAGATTGAGACGAAAAATTATCTCCGTTGTATGATTCAAAGCGATCAATTCATTGGGACTAAAGGAAGTGGGATGAAGTTACAGTTTTATGGATGGTGAATAATGATACCCATTTTAATTTTATTGTCACAGCTTAGGAGTGTATATAGGGGCAGATTGGGTAAGTTCATGTGAAAGGACTCAAAACTTCAACCTTAAGGTTATATTTTCAACCTTTACAATTTACTTTTTCTCATGATTTCGAGTCCAACTATCTTTGCAGTTAGGGCTGCAACCGAGCCAGGCCGAGCCCGAGCTCGGGTCAGCTCTAGCTCGGCTCTACCTTATACGAGCCGAGCTGAGGTCGGCTCTAAGCTCTTCGAGCTCGAAAATTCCAAGCTCTAGCTCGGCTCTCTGAGCTCGAGCCGAGCTTCGAGCCAAGTATGTTCTATTATAAAAAATTTCGTCCTAGTACTTTTTAAAACTTTTACTCAATTAAATATCCATTCTATAAAAGATTTAAATGAATGATTAAACACAAGTAAGCAACATATGGAATAAATAAATGATATATATATGAAGTTGAACTCAAAATAAAAATTGTGTACCTTTTTAGAAGATATCCTTTTGAATTGCACTTATCATTTGATTTGTATCTCCTTGTTGTCTATCTCCTTGCTGGTTAATTTGATTGTGAAGCAATGGGTAGTGGTGAACATTGATGAAATCAGATCGATTGAGTGAAGCCAGTTGAGTGCATAACTTTTTCAAAAAATTACAAAAAATAATATATATTTTTATAATAATAATTTGAGTTCTTGAAATATGTTTGATAACTATTCTATTCCCTTGATAGAATATATAAGTCAAAATGAAAAATATGATAGATGAAAATACTAATTATTTTTTTAAAATATAAAAGGATAAAAATGGCTTCACTAGTTTGATCTGACTCACTAGTCATCTCTGTTTGCTCTCAAACGGGGGTGGTATTGAGAATCACTTCAATTTAAGAGCCATGCATAACGGATTGACATCTCAATTATTTCACTTTTCTCTTGCATATTTAACTGGTGAATGGTAATACAATACATATAATTGTTCCATTAAGCCAGCCTTATCAATGCATAGAAACTATAAATAAAACTTTAGAAAAAAATATATATTTTATACACACTTCTCTAATAAAAAAACTTGAAAAATAAATTTAAAAAATAATAATATATTAGTTTTCATAACCAACTAATTTTTCATATCGCCTCAATTTCTAGATCTGTCACTATTGGCAAGTCAATGCCCAACTTAGAACGAATCCAATCCTGTATACAATTTAAAAGTTCTACAGTCTCTGGAAGTAAACTACTCCTAAATTGATCAACTACCCTACCTCCTGTACCAAAAGCCGACTCTGAAGCAACTGTTGTTGCAGGAATTGCTAAAATATCACGAACCATTGTCGACAAAATTGGCCATGTGGTGAAATTAGCTTTCCACCAACACAAAACATCAAAATCTTTACACCCAGAGAATTGTGGCTCTTCTACATAAATATCTAACTCTGATTTTACATTATTAATATATGTGTTAGCTTTATTTCTTTGTTGTTTCCACTTTAAGTATTTATCCCCCCCAACATTAGATTTTGTAACACTAACACTCTCAGAAATTATATTACCCTCATTTGTCCCATTAGACTTACAATATTTAACGGCATACTCTTCATAAAGATTTCTAACAAATCCCATCAACTTAGTTATACGTACCCTCCCTTGTTCTCCATATAGTTCTTCTATCGCATATTCTAAAAAGTCAACCTTTAATTGAGGATCAAAAATTATGGCAAATTGTAGAATCGTAGGACAAGCCACCCAATATTTATCAAATTTATCTTGCATACTTATAGCAATAGATCTACAAAATTGATTATCATCATATTTTTTTTCATTCAAATCACTTTTAATTTTAACTACTTCACTTAAAAATAAACAAGACGTTGGATATTTACTTCCAGTTATTAGTTTAGTAAACTCATAAAATTTCTTTAAAAATTCGCAAATTATTTTTACATTAGACCATTCATCATCTAAAATTTTTATATCGTAACTTGATTCATACAAATTAAAAGATTGGAAAGCATCTTTAAATTTGAAGGCAGATTCCAACATAAGGTACGTAGAGTTCCATCGCGTACTTACATCTAAACATAATCCTTTTTTATTTGGTATCCCTAAAAGATTAACAACCTCTTCAAATTTTTGTTTTCGAGATGGTGATGATTTTACAAACTTTACACTCTCTCGAATATTGTCAATAGTTGGTTTAATAATTTTTAATCCTTCTTTCACAATAAGATTTAAAATATGAGCAGAACAACAAACATGGAATAATTCACCACTCAATGGAAGAAATTCTTTTCGAACTAAGTGAGTTTTAATTGACTTTTGAGCAGTATTATTATTTCCGGCATTATCTAGAGTAATACATGCTATTTTATTTTGAATTTTCCATTTTATAAGACAAGCTATAATATGAACAGCAATATTAATCCCTGTGTGGGGTGAAGGAATTACACAAAAATTAATAATTCGTTTGTGCATGGTCCAATTAGAGTCAATAAAATGTGCAGTAATAGCTAGATAACCAAGATCTTGGTTGGAAGTCCATATATCAAATGTTAGACTAATCTTAGAAGTAGATTGTTCAAATAATTTCATTAGTTTACCTTGTTCTTTTTTATGTAATGCTATACAATCTTTCTTTATTGTTGTACGTGACACCATTTTAAATAAAGGTTGCATATATTGACAAAAAACAATAAAACCTATATGAGAAACAATATTAAATGGATATTCATGCAAGACTATCATTCTTGCAAGAAGTTCTCTTGCTTGTTCTTGGGTAAACTTTAACCTTTCGGGCATATCATTAATACTAGGAAAATATATAACTTGTACTTTTTTACGCTTTGGATTGCTTGGGCAAACTTCAATGTGTCGTTTTAGGGTAGTAGTTCCACCTGATTTTTAAAGTTTGTATGTTTTTTTACAATAAATACATCTTCCCTTTTGAACTCCATCTATAATTATTTTTTCAAAACTATCCCAAACGGATGAAGTTGTTACACACCTACGTTTGGGGTCTGTTTCTTCTAGAGCATTCCCATCCGCATTTGCATCCGCATCCACATCCATGATAAAACTAGATGAAGAAGTGGAATGGGAGGCAAGAGCAGAAGATGGACTAGGGGAGGATAAGGGGCATGGACAAGGAGGTCGAGGAGGAGGCATCAATGATTGGGAGGTCTCCTTGTCAGACATGTTAGGGTCTAAGATTTGACTTTTTTCCGTGATTTAAAAATAATAATTAAAACAGTCTTAATTTAAAACAGTCTACTTAAAAGTATTTAAAATAGCCTTAATTTAAAATAAAAAATCCTAATTTAAAGTAATCCTAATTTTTATTTTTATTTTTAAATTAGCCCTAATTTGATAAAATATTATGCAAAAAGCCCTAATTTATCGCAGCCCTAATTTCAATTTTTTTAAATTAGCCATAATTTGAAGAAATATTATACAAGAATCCTAATTAAATCAGCCTTACTTTCTAAAAAAAATTCAAATCAGCCCTAATTTAAGTATTATGCAAGAATCCTAATTTAAATCAGCCCTAATATCTAAAAAAAATTCAATTCCTAATTTAAATATTATGCAAGAATCCTAATTTGAATAAGCCCTAATTTAAATCTGCCATAATCTTAATATTATGAAGAAATATTATGCCCTTATTCTAAAATAAATAAAGGAAGCGATACCAATGGGTCGATGTTGATTGCCGATCCGGCGATCTCCCTTCCGATTGAGTTGGACGATCTGAATGTCGGTATGCCGCTTCAATTGCAGCCCTAGCAGCCGTATACCCGTATTAGAAGAAGATGAGAGTTGTAAGAAGATGGAGAGTTGTAGGAGGCAGCTGAGCAGCGTGAGAGTTGAGAAGATGAGAGAGTGAAGAAGATGGAAGCAAGAGCTAGAGAAGATGGAGACTTCAGACTTGCAAGGCAGCAGCTGCGTCACTGCGTTAGAGAAACAATGGGTTAGTAGTTGTTGTTGCCTATTGCCTATATAATATTATATATATATCTAATGAATTAGGGCAAGTGTGGCAAAAGTACCAATTTATCCTTAAAGTACCCGTTAGTTGAAGAATGGCCTTCTTTGCCTCTAAAAGCCCAATTTCCTCGTCCTTACCTGTCATTTTGGAAAAAACGAATCCCCAAAAGGTCTTTCTCCTGACAAACTAGTTTCTTTCGAGTGTGGGTCTCATACATATTTTTAAACTGTGTGACGCTAAAACGATCTTTTTGTGAGACCCACTTGCGTCTTTCTATTTTGAAGATTGAGTGTTTTTGGTAGATAGACAAGCCAATAATGATTCGGTATATGCTTAAATGGGAGTGAAGATTGAAATTTGAATATAAATGGGTCTAACAGTTATGTCCATGACTTGGCCAATTATTATCTCGGGAGGACTGATTTGTTGCAGATCAAATTTAGACAGCTGATGTGGCGCGACGTGATTGACTGCACATGCATGTATTAGCGATTAGAGGGCATAGGAATGGGTATAGACCTCTAATTTTTTTTATTTTTTTTTTCAGAGAGAAATAGACATCTAACTATTTAAGTTATTATTATTATTATATATATATATATATATATATATATATATATATATAATAAAAAATTTAACCGAGCCATAGAGCCGAGTCGGGCCGAGCCGGCCTTAGCTCTAGCTCGGCTCTCGAGCCGAGCTCTAAAGAGAAAGCTCTTATTTTTCGGGCCGAGCCGAGCCTAGTTGTCGAGCTGGCTCGGCTCTGTTGCAGCCCTATTTGCAGTCATTGGAAACAGGAGAATCTTGACTGCACGTCATCCTATAAAGAATAAAAATCATAAAAGCCAAGATTCTCCCATATCGAAGGACTGCAGATGTGGTTGAACTCAAAATTCAGTTCAACCTGGTTGGACCTGATCATTCCCCGCCTAGGATGACCGAATGTCCATAAGAGAATAACCCAAAGTTTGAACCCATTATTGCAATTACACATCCAATAATCAGTTCTTTAATCTTTACTTTATGTATGGGTAGAGATGACATTGTTTACCTTTTGCAATTGACCTCACAACTTCATTCAGATCCTTCTATCACTACAAAAAAACAGATTATTAGCAACAGTTTTTTGGAGCAAAAAACTGCCGCTATTAACAAAAAAACTATTAGAGACTATTAGCGGCAAAGGTATTAGTGACAGTTTTTTTGTTAATAGCGGCAATTTTTGGCTGCCGCTAATAGTGTTATTTTTTGTAGTGTATCATATCAATAGACAACCAAAAATTCTAATTTCACCCTCAATTTAAAGGGGAAAATTTCAAAAATATTACTCTTCTATCATTACTTTCAAAAGTATTCCCATATTTTTTTTAATAATAAACCCTTGTACTTAAAACTTAGTTGTCTAAATGCCCCTTCAACTATAAATAGCCACTTACCCTTAAAGGAGGATAATTTATGGTTGAAGGGGCATTTAGATAACTGAGTTTTAAGTGTAGGGGTTTATTAAATATATAAAAAAATTGGGGAGGATTTAAAAAAGTATCATTAAAGGGGGGAGAGTTTAGAAATTTTCTCATTTTTATAATCGGGCATCCGACCTCTTAGAGCACTCAACTAATGATAAATTCCACGGGCCTAACTCAACCACACAAAACTGGCTTGCAAGGTGAGGTTTGTCCGAGATATAAAGAACCTAGGAAGGGCTAGCCCACAACCGATGTTGGACAAATCCAGCACGCCCCTGCACGTATTGGCAATATTGGGCCAAATCACATGGATAAGAAATGAGTGACATGGGGAGAAAGAACAACTTTGATTCTATGTAGAATCCTATGAGCCTAACTCAACCTCACAAAACTGGTTTGTAAGGTGATGATTACCCTAGGTTTAGCCCAAGGCTATGATACCCAAGCGATGTGGGACTATCGCTCACGCCCCCCTCATGTGTAATGTGTCTCTCTACATCCATGTGGTTACCTGCTTTGATACCATGATAAATTCCATGGGCCTAACTCAACCTCACAAAACCAGCTTGTAAGGTGACCAAGATATAAAGTGTCCAAGAAGGGCCAGCTCACAGCCGATGTGGGACAAATCCAACAACTAAGTCCTCGGGTACGTGCAAGTTGTAACACCCACATATCATATGTATCAGTCAGTAGGGGTAAATTTCTGCGAGTGGTCAACAAGGATGAGATTTGAACTTGGAACCTCCGCTTCTTGAAGTATGGTCCTGGCCATTGTGGCAACCCCGGTTGTTTTAATTTTACCCTCAATTGCTTGTCCCTTTTGTGTTAGCTCATGAGTACTCTTTTAATCCCTCATAAGCTTCAATTGCCAAATTTAAAGAAGGAATAAGATTTTACACAGTCAAAAGACATGTTCGGGAGCTCATATTCACTCAGAATCTAACTTAAAACTCATAAAGATGCCAATTTCCGAGCAAATCTGAGTGAATCATCCGTTCACGAGTTTGTGTGGGTCCCACCATTTTTTCGGTGCTTTCTAAGTGAAAGTGTTCCCCTTTTGTCCGAGTAAATTTCTCAGATTCACTTAGAATATGAGTTCATATAAAGTATATTTTCACCTTGTATATACACCATATAGTTGCCTTTGAGATATTTATTCCAATACCTTATAAACACCATGTTTAAGGTTGTGTTTGGATTAACTCTTATAAAAGCAGAATCAACTCTTTACCTGCTCTCTGTCAGAGTAGATAAAATCTGCTCTGAGATAGAGCAGACATAGAGCAGTTTTACACTTAAAATAGCTCCTCGCCAGAGCAAATGAGGCAAGGAGTTGTGTTACTAAATGTAAAAGTAGCTCTCTGCTGGAGCTAAAAAAGTGAAAGAGCTGCTCTTTGCCCCAAAAGAAAGTGGAGGTAAATAACACTTTGTATCGCAGTATGATAGGAAGTCTTCTCTATCTAACTGCCACTCGTCCAGATATTGCTTTTAGTGTCGGTTTGTGTGGTTGCTATCAGGCTTCACCTCATGAATCCCATTTAAAATGTGTTAAGCGTGTCATCCGACATGTGAATTGGTCTTCTGAGTTGGGTCTTTGGTACCCATTTGATACCTCGTCCTCTGTTGCTTGTTTTTTCGATCCCGATTGGATTGGAAATGCTGATGATAGGAAAAGTACTAGTGGAGGTTGTTTTACATAAGAAATTATCTTGTTTCTTGGTTTAATAAGAAACAATCCTTCATCTCCCTATCTACTTCTAAGGTCGAGTATATTGCAGTTAGGAGCTATTGTACTCAAATCTTGTGGATGAAATAAATGCTTCGGGATTATGGGATTGATAAAGATGCGATCACTCTTCACTGTGATAATACTAGTGCGATTTGTATTTTTGAGAATCCTGTTCAACACTCTCACACTAAGCACATCGATATTTATTTTCATTTCATTTGTGAGCTAGTTGAATACAAAGTGATCACTTTGACTCATATTAACACTAAACTTCAACTAGCAGATATTCTTACAAAACCTTTAGACGTTGCCTGGTTTGAGTATCTTCGCAAGTCTATTGGTATGTGCATCATTGAGTAGGGTCTTTGTGTGTTTATTCTTTTTGTTTGTGTAGATCCATCTTATGTGTTTAGTTTCCTGTTTCCTTATTTTTATTTCTGCTCTCTCAAGATGCTCTCAATGTTTATTTTTTTTCTGGCGAGATTGGAGTTTGGTTTGATGTTTCTAGTGAGTTAACTATCATGAACTGAGTGTGTTTTTGTTTGTTGCTATGCCCTTGACTGTTGATGTGGTTGATTTACTTGCTGTGCATGATTTTCAGCTATGTTCTAATTTTGTCACATAAAATTTTGATCTCTCATCTTCTAGTTTTGTTCAGTTTATCTATTGATATTTACTAAGAGGGACTTTTCGACCCTATGTATCTCATGTGGTTATGTGAAGCTCTTCTTACTACGACAGTGGTCACAATACGCACCTAATTAGTGTAAGTTGGTGCATCGTTATGTAGGTTATGTGAGATAGCTTCCATTGGTTTGTTGTTATGCCCTTGACTGTTGATATGGTTGATTTACTTGCTGTGCATGATTTTCAGCTATGTTCTAATTTTGTCACATAAAATTTTGATCTCTCATCTTCTAGTTTTGTTCAGTTTATCTATTGATATTTACTAAGAGGGACTTTCCGACCCTATGTATCTTATGTGGTTATGTGAAGCTCTTCTTACTACGACAGTGGTCACAATACGCACCTAATTAGTGTAAGTTGGCGTATCGTTCTGTAGGTCATGTGAGATAGCTTCCATTGGTTTGAAAGAATTAAAAATATTGAGAATTGTGTCTTGTGAATCATATATCTCACCCTAGTGTGTGTCTTCCTTCTATATTTAAAAATTTGGGCAAAGGAAGCAATGTGGAAAAGACAGAGGGAGGGTAACATCTTGAGTGTTTTGGTGATTACATTGTGAGAGCTGCCCACTGCAAGCCACTTGGATGGCCTTGCCGAGCGTCTTACTTACATACGCATTGTGCCTACATGCATGCTCCAATCGCAGGAGAGGAAATAGCAACATGTATGACTGGTTTGAGTTCGTCCTTAAACCACCTCTGAGCAATGCTCCGGATAGAGTTGTCACCTCTTAGTGTCTGTGTATATATTGAACTTGCAATGTGAAGATGAGAGTTTATTTTTTTTATGAGATGTTCTTGGTTGTTGCTAAAATCATAAATGGTTTAGTAAATCGATCGTTGAAATTACTCCACTCTGAATGTTGATTTGATGCTCTTTGTTCATGATAGCTGATTTGTGTGTTCCGCATCAAATCATCCTCTAATTTCGCCATTGGTTTTGAAATTATAGGCATCTTGTTTTTGAAAAAAAAAAAAAACCTCACAGTGCACTGTGGGTTATTCACAGCGTGCTGCTGCTGCAAAATTATTTTTTGGAAGTTTCATTCTCACTGGTTCATTTTCTCTCTATTTTGGTGCTATACGCAGCGCACTGTTGGTTCCCAACAACGAGCTGTGGCTGGTTTTTTGGTCGAGTCTTCTTCCAAGGGAGGTGGTTCTGTTGGCCACTTGCTGCTGGATTTGACAGCTCGTTGTCATTTCCTTGACAACGGGCTGCTATTCTTTCACAGCGAGCTGCTATTCTCTTGACAACACGCTGTCACTCTCTCCACAGCGCACTGTGGATACTTGTGTGTCTCTATTCATTGGATCACAGCTCGCTACTGTGAAGGCCACAATGAGCTGTGTATTTTTTCTACCTTCTGTTCGTGGTGTCCACAACGAGCTGATGTCAAGTGACAGCTCGCTATAGCTAGGGCTCAGGGATTCCTCTCTTTTGATAGCGCGCTACTGTATTCTGACAACGCATTGTTTTTTCCTTTTGCTCCTATTTGTGGTGTCCACAGCGAGCTGTTGTCTTCTGACAGCTCGCTGTCGCTGCAGCTCTCCTTCTTATCTTGTTGCTTACAGCTCGCTGTGACATGTGACAGCGCGTTGTACTTCTTTTGGTAATTGTTTGTTAGTTACGCTTTCCTAGGTGGCATGTTATTGTCAGCCGGAAAGCAAGTTGTGGTCCCTTCCATAGCACGTTGTTCCCCCCCTCCCCCCCCCCGATTTTAAAATTCATTTTGTTTTTGTAACGTCTTTCAGCGGGAATCATTCCCCTGCTTTAATGACAGCGCAATGTGGTTCATTCCACAGCGAGTTGTGACCTCTGTCTTTGTTTAATCTTCAAGGCAAGCATTTTTTTTTGTTTTAATTTTATTTCTTTTCTCTTTTCTTCCTTTAGTTTGTCTTCTCTTTTATGCACTCTTCGTCTGCTGTTCCACCTTTCCTTCAATGGCTCCGCGAAAGAAGTCCAAGATTGCCGCCTCTTCCTCGGCCGCTCCCTCCGCTTCTCCACTCTTCATTTAGGATATGGCTAAGATGAATTTTGGTTTCCTTCGCTCACGCACCTTAGCTTTGGAGTGCCACTTCGATCTCGAGTGTCTGTTCGAGTACTCTTTTTACGATAAGATCGAATCTCGTGCTTGGTTTCCTCTATTTTCCATTCATGGTTCGGCGTACTCCGAATTGGTCCATTATTTCTACGCCAACTACGACTCCGCATCCAGTGTCTCTTCTGCGGAAGAAAAATCGTTACTCACCCATGTTCACGGGTCTAAGATCACTGTTACCCCGATCTCATTGCTTCGCTTCTTAATCTTCCCCTTGTCCCAAATGGGATCCTTTTCCCGCATGATTCAACTTTCCCTTTCGATGACTTGCTGGTTGGCGCGTGGTAGACTGTTGTTGATCACGTGTGTCTTGTTTCGGGGTTGGATCTGTCAAAGGCCGTACCTGTCAAGTGTTTAAAACATCATTTCTATATCTTGTGCTTTCTGATTTTCGGGTGCTTTCTGATTTTCGGCACCCTTTGGCCGAAGATTGGAAATTTTAATGAGGTCCGGCTTCCGGAGATGTTCATCATGTGGCTGATCGATACTGATTGTTTCGTTTGCACTCCCACTAACATCTGGCGGATTATACGTGCTCGAGGCCTTAGCCCTATGGAAAATGAGTCAATTTCGTTTCCCATTGTGGTTTAAAAAATTATTGGGTCTTTATTTGATGTGCCGCAACATTCGCTTAAAACTCATCAAGGCACTGATTTTTTATCTTCTCATCTCTATATGGTTGAGACCACGTGGGACACTATCGCAGGTGCTATTCATGACTTACGGGAGGAGGTGAGTCTCGTGGATGCTCACGTTAACACCTTGTCAGACAAGTTTGACGAGTGGCACGTATCTGAAGAGTCAGAAGATGCTGATGATGGAGTAAGTGCTGGTGGCCTTGCATGATCAGGGAAGTATATTTTTTCTCTTTAGTTGGTTGAACAATTTCTCATTCGAATATTAGCCTATTTAATTTCTGTATGGATGGTGGACATTATTTTTTTCTTTCATGGATATTTAGGTTGATCATGATACTCTATTAAGATTGGTTGGTGTGGTTGTGCTATTTGTTTAAATATGGCTGTTTTGGTGATTAGACATCTGTTTATAGTGGACTGTTTGTTCATATTGCTCATGGTGGCTGTCTGGTAGATTGTATGTTGGATATGGCTATGGTATTTCTGATGGTTATTGTGTTAATTATGTTGTCTCCCTTTGTCCATTCTGACAAAAGGGGGAGATAAATGTTTAAGGATGATGGGAATCTATGTAACTTGATATATGTTTCTATTATTATTGGTCTTGGATTGTTCTGTGTTTTTTTTTTTTTTTTGTAGGTAATTGATCAAGACCCATCTTAGCTTAGGATAGGCATAGATTTAGGGGGAGATCATGAGTCCTTGTAACTTTTTTTCTGATTGTTTTCTCATATAAAAAAATGTATAGGATTAGTGGGGCTATTTTGATGTAATTTGTGTGAAATTAATGTAAACATGATTTTTGTCGTAGAATGCGACAAAGGGGGAGATTGTTAGAACCTGTTTGTCAGGCTCTACTCTAAATCCGTGTAGATCTCCCTTAGTTAATGTGTGTGTCAAGATAGATGGGTTCTCCTTAATTGATCAAGGCTATCAATCACACATCCCCCATTTGTTTACTTTAAATCATTAAATCAAAAGACTTGAAAAGGTTTTGTTTTAAAATGACCAGAAGATTTGTCCACATCGAGCTGTGGGTGTCACCATAGCGTGTTGTCACTGTTGCCATCTCTCAATGGTCATAGCGTGCTGTGACATTTTTCACAGTGTGTTGTGGTGTCCACATCGTGCTGTGGTTATGGTCACATCGCGCTATGACCACAACTCGCTGTCACATGAATCACAACAAGTTGTGGTCCCTCGTGACAGATCTTCAACCTTGCTGAAAAGTTGGTTTTTGGGCTTTTCCGGATCTCAGTCTTTTGAGGGGGTTTTAGGGTTTTGTTAATAGGCTTTTGGATTGAGGAGGGGATGCTAAGCAAGCGAGAGTTTTCTTCCTCCTTGAGAGAAAACCCTAGATCTTTCTTCTTCCACCTTTTGAAACCCATTTGGTTTTTGCATAGATTGTTTATTCAAAAGGTGTTCCTTCTTTATTCACTATCATCTTCTATTTGCTCAAGAGAGTTGAGTGTTTTGAGCTCTACAGTTTAGGGTGCGTGATTGATAGCCTTGTGTGGATCTTAAGGTGGATCGTTGTGCGTTCATCAACGGTGGAGGAGTGCATTCAAATCAAAAAGCTATAGAGGCGACCTGCGATGGAAAGTTGGGTTGCATGGGGGTTTGATAGGGCATGTGCATTTGTTGGTATATTATTCGAAACTCTTTATAATCATTTTTTATAGTGGATTTGGTGTGTGGACTTTGGTCCCGTGATTTTTCCTAGTGGTTGGGTTTCCACGTATATGCTTGTATTGTGGTGATTGTTGATGTTACTGTGTAAGCTCTAGATTAATTAGAATTAATTGAATAGCTCGATAAATTCCGTAGATTGACGGAATTTCATCACACACGTTTCATAATCCGCACCACGCATCATGTGCATGCGGTGATTGGATCATATCGACAACATGCCACTTAGAATCAAGGATTTTTTTCCTAGGAGGGTCCCAACATTTCACATATTTATGTGGCAAGGTCCCACCTATCTCTTATTAACTGAGAGGGTCGGGACGCTTAACTTTTATTAAAAAATGTGTATAAAAAAATCAAGGATTTTTTACCTAGGAGGGCCCAACCTTTCACATATTTACTGGCCTAGGGCTCAAGCATCTCTTATTAATTATTTGAGAGAGTCAAGATCACTCAAGACCCTTAACTTTTTCCAAAAAGAAATGCATATGTATTTAATGCCCTTTAACTAATGTGCATTTGCTTTTAAGTGAGACTAATCGGTCTCGTACGAGATCGCAATTGATCGGGTTATGTATACGACCACGACTAATCGATCGATGTTATATGAGATAGTTGCAGACTACTATGAGACCTTGTGATCTCTTAAGAGACTTTTCAGTCTCATAAGAGACCTCACGGTCTTGAATAAAACCTCATAGTCTCATAAGAGACGTCACGGTCATCACATATAAGATCGATTGAGCTCACATAAACAAGTGTGCTCGTACTTATAATTAAAGCGCATTCACGTCATGAATATTATTTTTGGAAACAGTTAAATGAGTCCGACCCTCTAAGGTAAGTAATAAGGGATGATTGGACCCTGTCAAATAGAAGTTTTTGACCCTTATGCGTTTTGAAAAGGATTCGGTGCCATATATATGCACAACCTTATTGCATAGCAGAGTGATTTAAAAAGGATTCGGTGCCATATATATGCACAACCTTATTGCATAGCAGAGTGATTTAAAAAGGACAGTGTTATATGGAGGACAGATTTTATGCAGACAAAGTACAGGCGGCTGATGTGGCAGGACACAATTGGTTGCAAGTACGGTGGGGCTCAATTAATATGGGTCAGTGCAGCCAGTCATGTCTCGCATTAATGTCAGCCGCCTGCACTTTGTCCTCAACAAATCTGTCCTACATTTATAATTTTCCATTTAGAAATCTCAGACCCACCATATACGCGCACGAATGTTGTTTATGCTAAAATAAATAGCAACATATGCAAATGAATCAAGATTGCAACTATTAACTCAATCTCTCCTAACATTATAAAAAAAAAATAAACTATTTCTTTTGAGGATGGCATATGACATAGAAAGCCCAGATGTAGTGCATGTGCAAACTTGCACACAGACAGGAACCATTTTGATGCATCACACTGGGAGGGGACCCGCGCAGCAGGTGTGGGGATTAGAACCCATGACCTGTGCTTCCACAAAGGAAGAGGATACTAATTGAACTATTATTTCTCAACCGGTAAAAAAAAAAAAAAAAAGGAAAGATTATCCTTATAAACGAAAAGAAAACTAATATGTCAATATAATATGTATTTACTTTATACTTGATATGATTATATATGCAGTTTGGTTTACAATTGATCTATGTCCGAGCCCACATACATCTCTAATCTGACCCAAGCACAACTCGTACTTAAGTCAGGTTTCTACCAACAAATCAAAGTGATGGACTCGGATCTGACCCAATTTTAAATCTTGGTACAACTTGGATCCAATCAGGTTAGGTCCAAGTTAATCCAGCCCATTTGCACCCCTACTTATAGCCAAATAACAAAAGAATGTCTCTCTTTTGTTTCTTTTTCTTTTAGGGTTGGGCTGTAACACAATGGAAGGCTAACAATAGGGATAATGGCTCCTAGCCGATATTTAAACACCAGAATGTTATTTATATGATTTAATAGCATTACATTTTTACTTTTTATCTCACACCATTGAAATGTGATTTATCATTGTGACATGTGCCACACATCTTGACCAATCTAAATTGTCCAAGTGGTAATTTGTCAATGGAACATATCTCAGCTCAAAAAAGCATCCCCTATAAGTAGATGTCAACCCTCCAATCGATGAATTTTAATACCAGCCATTAAAACTAAAAACAATGGCTGATGGTATAGTCAACAGATTGGATGGTTCAAATCTCTCAAAATGTTTGATTTTTGGGCTTATTGACTTCCAATGTATGATCTATCACTTTGATAATGTGGATTACCCACATTTTTAGCCCTTAATGGTGTAAAATTATTTAAACACCATTTTAGCGTTTAAATGACAGTCAGAAGAGTCGGGTCCTTGATATTATTGCAACGTCAAGGTTGCAGGTTCGAGCTCAGCACCTATGATATTATATCTCAAGGTCACCCAGCCCAACACCTATCAAAACATAATGTCTTCACTTTGTTTTCTGGTTCTAATAGTAATAGATAAGGTGGAATTAAATCTCCAACCTAGAGGTTGCAATTGTTAGCCTTTCATTGGGCTACAGACCCAATCCATAAGAATGTTGATACTTTTAGGGGTCGTTCGAGAGCCTAGAAAACCTCATAATTTGTATTTGAACTCAGATTTTAGGCAGTAGATGAGGTTTTTTGCGTGAATCTATCGTTCGAGAGATGGCATTGGGGCTGGCGCTTTCTGAGTTATTCCGAGAGAAAGCGACATGTGAGCGTCGGAGGAATTGGGTCGGAAAGGCTCAGAATTTGAGCTCCGATTTCCCTCTTGCCGTTATACTTATCCAAAGGAAGAGCAGTGGATTAATACTTCCCCAACAATTATTTTCCAACTGCTATCAAAAGATATTATAGTCCTCGTATCTGCAAGTTGTAACAGGGGATTGAAAGATCTGAGCAGATCATTTTTACAGCTGGGTTAAAAACTCAGATAAATTTTATTCGTGATTATAATTTATTTCATGGATTGGTAGTTAATAAATAGATATTGATGTGGTAAATATGAAGAAAAATTGAGTAAAAAGAATACATCCATATCTGTTTTTTTTTATTTTATGGAAGAGCTTTTAATTCAAAAATCAACTAGCAGAAAACAGATCCATATCGGATGAAGATGCATGCTAAGAGGTGGTGGGCAACATATATGGATTTCTAGACCTGTGTTGATGGAAAATATATGGATTATATCAGTTATTAATGATGTAGGTTGAAGAAGATATGCAACCTACATTGGAGATATGCAATTTTATATCTTTTAACATATATGGAACCTACTTGGAGATATGCAACCTGCATATTTTAACAAATGATGGGCAAAAGAAGAGATGATAGGCAAAAGATGGGTGCTATTAGCTTAGACCTGTGTTGATGGAAAAGAAAAAAGAAAGTACATTCACATGTTGAAGAGACAACACATTGCTTCTCTCAAGAATGTAATTGGTATGCTTTGGCAGCTCCAAGTCGACACTAGGTTCATTTCACTCACATGGGATACAACAACTAACATAGCTTTATCAGGTTGGAAATGAAGTGTACCTACTTCAAACCAGTAGATGAAAACAAGAAGTAGGCATGCAGATAGAGTTTGTAGCCATCAAAGCTACAGTGCCTGCCAATTATGATAGATTGGATTTGATCTTGCCTTTGGAACTTTCCACCTCTATAAATGTGAAGGCAAATAACATAGAGTTCTTCAGCACTTGCATATCTTTGAGCCCAAGTAAGAGAGCTTCCTCCTTCTCTATGTATTTTTTTAAATTTTATTTAGTAGTTATATTTTTACTAAAGTAGTAGCACCTTAGGATAGCCACATTGTTTGACTTGGATGTAAGAGTTGATGCAGATCTCCTCAGCTGATCACCAATTTAGGCTTGTTATTGTTATGCTTATTAAGTTGTTTTGGAAAGTAGTGTTTCTGTCTGCATTGTCGTGGTTGAACTAATGTATTCTTTTTCCTTGTTTTCTTTGGTGTTTGCTTCGGTCTCAAAAACTACCTACACTTCAAAGAGCTTCACATCCCAGACTCTCAGGTATGATGCTACCTCATGCTATTTTGTAGTTCAAATTAAAAATTGTATTCCCTAATGTGTGAGGTTAAATGAAGAAGTTTGAGATCTTGCCTCAACCTGTGAAGGCATATTTTCGACTCTGTTTTCCAAACCAAAGTAGTGAGGACTATTATATTAAATTAGTCATATTTTATTATTATTATTAACAGGTCGAATGTGTGTATTACTTGATAGACCTTTCTTTATAATTCACTTGATAAAGATGTTTTAAATCATGTTGCACATATTATGGTAGCCTCTAAGACCTTGCCCAAGCAGTTAGGAATGCTTTTTACAGTTTGTTACTTAACTGTAGTAAATATTGATAAGTTATAAAACAAAGAGTTGCCTTTAAGTTGTTTTGTGCTTATATTTAATTGGCTTGTGTCTATAGCTAACTAGGTGATTCAGTTTGATGATTTCCTAGAAGACCAAGGTGTAGGCCTTGGCCTATATTTGCCGATCTAATACATATCGGCCAATTCAAAGAGATACCATCCCATGTCACTGACTCCAATCATCTGCATTGGTTGTATTGGCTGATACAAGTAGCTTATTGTCAGATACCTACGAAATACCGATACGCCAATCAACATTGATGTCGGACCAGGCCGAAACCAATACACATCACCAATATGTAACAGTAGCGACACATTTTTTATACCATATTTAATTAGCAAATAAACTGTTATAAAGAGTAAGAATGAGAATTTTTCTCATGGCCTGATGATCTATTCGAAATTGGATCCTCCACTAGTTTGAAGAATAATATTCATATTTCAAAATGCCTTAACTTTGGTGCCTTTGGTTTGACACAATGCTCATGATAAGATGTAAACAAATAATAACTACAATTCTCATGATAAGATGCCTTAACTTCGGTGCATCGGCTGAGACATGCCAATGATTGACTCTCTGCAGAAATTGTGAGTAGTACCCGCTGGGATCTTTGGCTACTCTACCTAGTTGGCTTAGAATCCGGCCATTGAATGAGAGAAAGAGTATCTACATGTGAGAGAAACCCAAGTTAATAATTTAAACTAAAAAGAACAGTTATAAGAATTTTTTTGGAGATTAAAGATGGAATCAAATACGTAAAAATTACACAATCCAAGTTTGCTATAAAATATTCATGTCCATACTAGACTAGATATCACACCAATACTACCCAATATACAATGACATGGTTCTAGGCGGTTTTGAAGCACAGTACCTGATGTTCGTAACAGAAGATAGGACATATTGTTTCTACAACTTAACACTGTCCATTAGATTAGGCATTGATATATTTCAAGTTTTTTAACAAATCCCTGCGCATAAAAGAAATTTATTTTTTAACAAATCCCTGCACATAAAAGCTTATGTGCATAAGCTTTTCATAGTATACCAAAACAATTGAGGTTTGGCTCCAACACAGAAGTTCTGTTTGAGCTCCCATCACCGTTTGGTCTTTTGATTGAACAGCAAAGAGATGTAGGAACCATGAATGCAAAAAGCAACATATGTTCTAATAGTGTTTTGCAGGCCATGCACCTACTAAAAGGATTGGATAGTGATGGAAAGTCAAACGCTGGCTTTCAGCCCATTCCTTTTAATTTGATTAACGAGTTATGACTGCCTTTAAACAGATTGGGGCTTGAATGCCCCAAATTTTAGGTCAAGTGGCATCTTTTTTTAGCAGTTCAATTCATTAAGTGGTAGCTCATATTGTAAGCTACTATAGGCCCAAAGATTGCATTCACCGGAGAGTTTGAACCATTTGATCTACTTACTCTAAGATAGATGGGCGTGCATATTTTTTAAATGGTTGATATTAAAATGCACCAATCGGATGGTTCTCACAATCTTATAGGCTTTACTCTTCGGCTGAGACATGCCAATGATGGGCTGCCACTCGGGCTACTTGCAACCTGCATCTTTGGGAAAGTTTGTATTGAGCCAGAATTTTTAGAACTGAAATTACAAAACTGTTTGTCATCAGAATTTTGTAGTGATTACAAAATTGTTAGTCATCAGTTAATGAACTTTAAAACTGAAATTTGTTTATAATTTTTCGGCTGAACTATTAAAACATTTTGCTCTCCTCCAGCTGTTATAATTGGGTAAAGAAACTGTGATTCTGATCATTAGTTATAGCCAAATTGATGTTCTTTAGTTTTGTTTATGATCTATGTTCTGTCCGATTAAACAACGAGCTTTACATTTGGCTAGTGTGGTCAGTTTAGTTAATTCTTTTGTTTGAATTTGTCTCAAATTGCTTTTTAGCTTTCTTATGAGATCAGAGACCATAAATTACTCTAGTTACTTTTTATCTAAGAATATAATACCAACTCAAAGTTGATGACATTTCCTGTCTGAACTGTGATCTGGTTCTCATCCAGCTGTTATATTTGGCAAAAAAATGTGATTTTGATAATCAGCTATCGCCAAAGATTGACGTTCTTAAGTTGTATTTAAGATCTAGGTAAATAATTTCTCTACATATCAATGATTGATCCTGCATGTTGTAGTTTATATTATAAAATCTTTTCTTTTTTGGCAGCTAAGCAGACAACGTTGTGAATCCTAGAGCTCCAACTACCAACATAAGCAGGTGGGTTGTTGTCTTTGATGAACGGGCTATTGGTGATATAATATTTGTAATGCTTTAAAACAGGTTGCATTGTATACTTCATGTATGACACTTGGTGCGGGTGAACTGTGTTGGAGTAGACATAGAGTCTACTAATATAGTTGACTGTAATGAGTTATCCAAACATACACTCTTATATGGCAGTTTTTGAAAACAGAGATCCTGAGGTTCCTTAAAACTGCCATATAACTGGTGTGAATACAGCAGTTAGCATAGTGCTGCTAAATTTGAACATGCTATTGAAATCATGAACTGATTACTAACATTGAATCTGATATTGCATGTGTTTGGTGCATGTTGTTATATATAACAACAGTCCATGCTTTCATTGGATATTGTTATTTTAAGACGGGGCATACCTAGTTTATTGATCTGCTCTAAAACTATATCCATTTTTAGGACAACATCAGTTATGACTAATCGAAGGGTAAAGGTCACTCAAGAAATTTCACGTGGACTGAGAAATAAGACAAGACCTATATCGAAGTGCTTGTCGACCAATATCATCTACGTCGGAAACTAGCTAACGGTTCGTGACAAAAAAATGTGTGGCCTGAGATAGCTCAAAAACTTAAGTCTTACAAGTGCTTCCAAGGCAAACTTGAATAACTCGCTAGAGAGAAATGCTACAATCATTCAAAGACAGTGAGGAATAATTACTGTAGGATGAAGATAATCTTTGATACTAGTGATTTTGGTTGAGATGAACACAATAAAGTGGTCATTACGGAGCCTGATGATCAATCACATAATTTATTATTTTATCACCCTTAACTTAGTGATGCTAGACCCCAGTTTGCTACTAATGAGATACTATGAGCAGATATTGAAAACAAATAGTAGAATAGAGTCAAAGTGTTAATCTTTATCAAAATAAATTTAAAAAGCAGTAAGAATCACGATCGTACGAAGATACGATCCCAATCGTATTTGACGCCAGTGCAAGTCAAAAGAAAGAATTATGACACAATCGTAACTATGAGTGAACGTAATCAAAAGAAGAACAAGAAGGAATCGTAAACTACGATCCTCTACAAAAGACGCTCGAGATTGGTTTAGCACGAAGGAAGGACACGATTGAAAGAAAGAAGGAATTGCACTGAACAAAAATGCGATCATACTTGCAATTGTATATCATTGAAGCTTCCGCTACTGTTGATCACGTGAAAGCTATGCAGAAATAGAAAGACCTCTTAAATTAGAAGTCTGTAATTCCATGGATCTGAGAAGATTGGCGAAAGAATCCTGAAAACTTCTGCTACTAAAATTAAGGAGAAAAGTCTTTTGCGCATCTACCATCTAAAGCACGGAAAACTAGGATTAAAAGTTTTAAGTTTTATTATTTTAGGAATCTTTTGTTCTTAGTAGTTTACTTTTAACATAATTCAAATAATGTAAACTGGCCCCTTATGAGCTATAAATAAGAAAAACTTATCTAAGGAATTTCAGCATCAATTGACGACTGAGGTTGGGTTTCCTGAATATCAATTTAGAGTAGTTTAGTTTATATATCCAATATTTTTCGAGAGCAATTGACGACTGTGATCAGAGACTGAAAGATTAGAGTAGAGTAACGATAGTTTCCCAGGAGCAATTGACGCCTGTCACCGAGAGATGAAAAATCTTTTTAGTTTCTTTCTAGCTTAGATTTACTACTTTCTTTTATTGCTTTGTAAACATCTAAAAGTTCTTGATTTTAATTGATGACTAAGATTGGTAATTTGCAGATTAGTGTAACGGTTTTTATTTTCCATCTTTAATTTTCTAGTGTTTGATTGGAGCCCAAATTTCTGAAAGATTGTAGATTAGTATAAATCTATATTAAAGAATTTTAGTATTTGATTGACACTCAAATTCTGGAAGGCTTAGATATAGTGTAACGGTATTTTAATTTTGTACATATCCGAGAATTGAAAGATTGTGATTGATGACCAAAATTTGGACATAGGAGGATTTAGATTTATTTTTTTGCATCTTAGTTTAGTAAAAACAACAATTTTTTATTCTTTAAAGACAATAAAAGCATTCAAATTCTCGACCTTCCTCGTGGGAACGACCTTATACTAGTGCTACAATTTTCGTTGTGCGCTTGAAATAGGTTAAAACTGAGTGTAATTCGTAGTGCTACCAAGTTTTTGGTGCCGCTATCGGGGAAGCGGCAAAAGTCTGAAAGCAATTATTTGTCTTTCAAATCTCTTTTCCTTTCTATTTTTATTTTCTTTAATCGTTTCTTTACCTTTTGCAGGTTTTATTTTGGATGAGCAAATCAAAGGTTTCAACACTTCTTCTTCTGACAATAGAAGCTAGAGGCTCAGATTTATTTTCTCTCCCTAGTTTCTAAAATAAAAATCATATAAAATTAAAAGTACAAAAATGTATAGCTATGCAAGGCCACGATGAATCATTTTGGCCAAATTATAACCTGACCCAAGCCCCAATGAAATATCCAACTACCCCCTTGTATCCAAACGTAATAGAAACAGAGCAAGCCTTTGTATCTCAGTAGGGTAGTTCTGAGAATTTTTATAATCCTCAGTGGGGAAATTATTATGGCTTTCCGAGGGTAACTCAACAAGTAGTATCTTATACACACGCACAATATTCTCAGAATTTCCAACAGTCATATGTCCCGTATCAATCTTTTGAACAACAACTTAATCCTCAGAGTTGTGACGATGATGCTACTATTGTCTAGATCCTCCATGATCTGCAACAATAGGCGCACCAACGTTCTAGGGAGTTATCTCAAATTACTCAAATCTCTCAAGATTTATATTCATACACTCAATCCATTACGAATCTAGAAACCCAAATTATGCAACTAGCTACGCAATGGGTGGAATGAGAGATAAACCAAGTATGCTCACAATTAGTGAACAACTCGAGAGGACAATTTCATGAGGGAAATACACCAATTTTCACAGTAAAAGTTGTTTAGACCTTAAGAAGTGGCAGAACTGTTGACAAGAGGGTAGAGACGCCTACACCAGTAATTATCCCTGAGACCAAGGAAAAAGAGCATGAAGCCATAGAAGAAGTTCCACAGTCAGAAAAATAAAAATAAAAATCAGAAAATAAAAAACAAAAAAAAAAATAATGACATAACTCTGCAACATAAGTACTTTATGTACCTAAGTTACTCTTTCCAAACGCTTTCGATGCGCCGTCTCTCTTTGATAAAAATCCCAAAAAAATAAGAAGAAATTACTAAAATTTTCAAAGAGGTGAAAATTAATTTGCCCCTCCTATTGGCAATCAAACAAGTCCCAGCTTACGCACGCATTTTGAAAGAGATGTGCACGCAAAAGCGAGAGTGGCGAAACAATGCCTCACAAAAGGTTTTCTTAACTGAGCAAGTGAGCTCAGTTTTGCAGGCTAAAACACCGCCTAAGCTTAAAAACCCTGGGGTGCCCACAATTCTATGCATTATTGGCGACCATGTCATTAATAAGGCAGTTATGGATCTGGGAGCCAGCATGAATCTGCTGCCATACTCAGTATATGAGAAACTGAGACTAGGTAAGATGAGGCTTACATCAGTAACTCTTTAGTTAGTCGATATATCTGAAAGAAGGCCGATTGGAATCATTAAGGATGTCCTAGTTGGAGTCGATAAGTTTGTTTTTCCCATTGACTTCCTAGTATCCAACACAAACTCCTGTCATACTCGGTAGACCAAATTTTGCCACGGCCAATACGTGCATAAATTGTAAAATCGGTGTGATAGAAGTATCTTTTGGGGATATCCAGATTCACTTAAATGCCTTCTCAGCAGCCAACTAGATGTTTTCAATCGATGATGAGGAATGCTTCAATATAGATGAAAGTGAAGAGTTGGTAGAAGAAGCACTGCCACGAGTCTTATCCAAGGATGCGCTTCAAACTGCACTATGGTATACGGATGGAAACCTGAACAAGACTCTGAGGAGATGACTTATTTACTGCACACCTCTTCCCGTGATTCTCAATCAAGAACTTGGAAGCCATGGATAGAACTTTTACCCACAACTTCCAATGAAGTGTTGTTGTCATCCATTAGAAAAGTACCATCCTTAGATTTGAAACCACTTCTCAATACCATTAAGTATGCTTTTCTTAAGCCCAACGAAACTCTCTCGGTATTCATTTCTTCTGTTCTCACTACAGATCAAGAGAGTAAGTTGTTGGCCATACTTACAAGCACAAGTGTGCTATAAGTTGGACTGTCGCTGATCTTAAAGGGCTTGACCCCTCGATATGCATGTGCCGAATTCATTTGAAGGACAATACAAAGACTTCACAAGAAAGTCAGCGATGACTGAATCCAAACATGAGGGAAGTTGTGTAAAAAGAAATCGTGAAATTATTAGACGTTGGTATTATTTATTCGATTTCTAATAGCGAGTGTATAGACACCCCAATTTTGCTCTCGCGGAGTATACAATCCTGTTCGATCAACCTTTGACCTTACCCACTATCTTTGAAAAATGACTAACCTTCTCCAAAGACCTTAATAAAACTCTAAATACAGGGACCATTACTGAAATAATAGTATATGGTTGAGACCTAGGCTGAAACAATAACTCAGCGGCTCAGACCCGACACGACCCGAGAAAATCTTGAATTCCGCACAAATACACTTGCACATAATCGATTCCACGTGAGGCCACATGCACGGAATTGGTCTCACTTGGACCAGGTTTACCCTTCTCCGCGGACCACCAAGACCTGGATTTCTCGCAGATACACTTGCACGAAATTGATTCCATGCAAACACAACTTGCGCGAAATTAGTCCCATTGGACTAGGGCTGCCTTTCGTGTACCGCCCAAATACACTTGCGCGAAATCTGATTACACGCTGACACAGTTGCATAGAATTAGTCCCACTTGGACTAGGGCATGCCTTCCGTACACCGGCCAAAGTATTAGATTTCGCATTGATACACTTGTGCTGAATTGATTACACATGTCCCTATACACGTGGAATCGGTCCAGATATGGATTGGGACTCTACCTTACAAATCACCCAGGGGTACGCCACTGCGCAGAATTCAATTCCACGCGTCACTAGACACCCGGACTTTGTTCCCAATCAAACCTGACATCTAATTCGTTAGACCCCCTGAACTCCAGAATCCTGCGCATACTCCACTGTGCAGAATTCAATACCTCGCATATGCCACTACGCCGAATTGGTTTTCCAGGAACACTAGGATAAGGAAACCCAATTCACAGACCGACTCAAGATGAATCAAGCGCATATGCCACTACGCAATATTCAATTAAGCGCAACACAACATGTGCGAAATTCACTAATTTCGCACATCCCCACTTGGGCGAAATTAGCCCGCTACCTATAAAAATACCCCCTTACCACACCCTAAACACGGAATTTTCAATAGAAATCTCCCCTCTCTCTAGCTCAGGCCTTTCCTAAGTTCGATTTTCTTCCCTCTACGATCCTGGAAGGAGGAAGAAGCACTTGGCTTCAAGTAATCTCTTTCTAGTTCTTAATTTCTAGTTTTAGATCTTATATTTTAATTCTTAGTTCTTAGTTTCTAGTTCTACATCTTAGGTTTTAATTCTTAGTTCTTAATCTTTCTAAGTTTTAGATCTTAGTGCTTACTTTTAGGTTCTAGTTCTAGTTCCTGATTTTCTTACTTCTAGTTCATAGCCCTCAGTCCTAGTTTTAATTTTTAACCTTTGAATTCTTAATTTTGATCCTTAAATCTTCAATTATTAATTCAATCCATAATATTTTTAAAATACCCTTTAGCCAACCGATTTGCCTAAGGGAGCTTACGGAGGGTACCTAAGAACGGGGTCGATCCTCCTTAGCATAACGGGACAACCCCTTTTTTTAGTTAGAGTACTATTAGAAGATTAACTTAATGAGAGTCAAAGTAGCATGAGGAATTTAATTAAAAGCAGAGTAACATTAGGAGATTAGAATAATTAGAGTTATAGTAACGGTAGGACGCCTAGCCATTTAGAGTTAGAATACAACTAGGAAACCCCCAACCAGTCAAACTTAGAGTAGGATAAAGAAATAAGGTTAATTAGACTTAAAGCAAAATTAGAAAGTTAAATCAGACAGACTAACAACTGTTGGAGTCGGCCGACCGACGTTCAACAAAGGAGTTAACCCACACCCTGTAAAACGTGATCAGTGACGTGTTGTAGCATCAATAAATATTTGCAGCTTGTGATCGCATTACACCCATGTATTTCTCCTCTAAAATTTACCTTTTTAATTTCAGTATTTAATATTTTTTGGTTTATTACTCCATCGTCCCTTGCCAGAGTCCACTTGGACCGAATTGGGCCACTTATTCAGGGGACCGAAAGGAATCCAGAAAAAGTGCGTACCAATAGAGTGTGTGAGCTCTATTCAAGTAGTCATTCTGAAATCTGGGATTACGGTTAGAGAAAATGCAGCTGGTGAGCTGTTACCATTATGCGAAACCATAGGTTGGCGCGTATGTATTGACTACCGAAATCTGAATTCAATGACTTGCAAGGATCACTTCCCATTTCCATTTATTGACCAAATTTTGAAAAAACTTGCGGGTCAGGAATATTTCTGCTTTCTAGATAGATTTTGGGGTACAATCAAGTTCCAGTATACCCGAAAGATCAAGAAAAGACTACCTTCACGTGTCCTTTTGGAACGTTTGCGTATTGTCGCATGCCCTTTGGGTTATGCAATGCTCCAGCAACATTCCAACGATGCATGATAGCTATCTTTTCCGACATGATAGACAAGTTCCTTGAGGTGTTCATGGATAACTTTTCAGTATTTGACCGAACTTTTGATTCTTGTCTTGATCATCTTGCCCTCGTTCTAGAAAGATGTGAGAAAACTAATTTAGTGTTAAGTTGGGAGAAGAGTCATTTTATGGTCCAAGAAGGCATAGTCCTAGGGCATATCGTTTCTAGGAAAAGAATAGAAGTTGACAGAGCTAAAATTGATATAATAGCAAATCTACCGCCACCAACGTCAGTACGACAGATTCGATCTCTCTTTGGCCATGTTGGCTTCTATTGCCGCTTCATTAAAGATATCTCAAAAATCTCGAGACCTCTGTGTCACCTATTAGCAAATGATGTAAGTTTTAACTTTGATGATGTCTGCCTTGATGCATTCAATAAGCTTCGAGCACTTCTTCCATCAGCACCAATTATTCAACCCCCAGACTACTCCCTATCCTTTGAAGTGTGTGACGCTTCTGATTGTGCAATAGGTGCAATCCTTGGACAACGGAAAGATAAGGTTCCTCATGTAATATATTATGTAAGCTGAACCTTGACAAAGCTCAGGTAAATTATACAAATACTAAAAAGGAGCTTCTCGCTGTCATGTTTGCATTGGATAAATTTCGATAGTACCTATTGGGATCAAAGATCATCATCCTTTTTTATCATTCTACTCTAAAATATTTATTGTAAAAAAATGACGCCAAGCCAAGGCTAATCAGATGGATCCTACTTTTACAGGAATTTAACTTCAAGAACAAAGATAAAAAGTTAGTCGAGAACGTGGTGGTTGATCACTTGTTTAGAATAGAATTGCCAGAAACCATTAGCAAAGAATCTCTGCATGATACCTTTCCGGATGAGCAACTTTTTGCCATCCAAATTGTGGTGCCATGGTATGCTAACATCGTGAATTATTTGGCTACAAGTAAGATTCTCCCAACCTGGTCGAAACAGGATAGGTATATTTTCTTTTATAACGTAAAATATTATATTTGGGAAGATCCTGATTTATTTAAGATATGCCCATACCAAATAATCAGAAAATGTGTTCCGGATAGTGGCACCCACAATATTTTACAATTTTGTCACACTTGTGCTTGTGGGGGCACTTCGGTGGAAAGAAAATGGCTGCTAAGGTGCTACAATCGGAGTTTTACTGGCCATCATTATTCAAAAATGGCTAGAACTTTTGTCTGGCTTGTGTCCGATGTTAAAAGGCAGGGGCCATGTCTCGAAGGAACATGATGCCCCTCCAACCGATCTTGGTCATAGAGCGCTTTGACGTATGTGGCATATATTTCATGGGTCCCTTTCCACCTTCCTTCAGATTTATATATATCCTTGTGGCTGTCGACTACGTTTCAAAATGGGTTAAGGCAACAGCCAAGAAGACTAAGGATCATAAGGTGGTAATCAGTTTTATTAGGGAGAATACATTCTTACAGTTTGAAACTTTTCAAGCCATCATAAGTGATGGGGGAAGCCATTTCTGTAATCGATATGTCGAGAGCTTACTCAATAAATATTTGTTTACTCACAAAATTGCAATCCCCTATCACCCGAAAACCAGTGGGCAAGTGGAGGTCTCTAATCGGGAAATAAAGAAGATACTGGAGAGAACCGTTCGTCCCGATAGAAAAGATTGGTCCATGAGATTACATGAAGCCCTGTGGGCATATAGAATGACTTATAAAACGCCCATTGGCATGTCTCCTTATCGGTAGGTATACGGGAGAGCTTGCCACCTACCTGTGGAATTAGAGCACAGAGCTCTATGGGCTATCAAAGCATTAAATTTTCAGTTGTCCACGTTTGGTGAACAACGAAAACTTGAACTCAATGAGTTAGAGGAAATTCGTAATGATGCCTACGAAAACACTCGGATTTATAAGGCTAAAACAAAGCCATTCCGTGACAAACATATTCTATGAAAGAGTTTTGAGCCTGACCAACAAGTTTGGCTATTTAATTCGAGGTTAAAGCTATTCCCAGGGAAATTACAAAGTCGTTGGGACGGACCCTATAATGTTGTGAAAGTATTCCCTCACAGGGCTATAACAATCCTGAATTCCAAAGACGATCATACCTTTAAGGTTAATGGGCAAAGACTGAAACAGATAATATCACAAGAAGAAAAAGGACAGTGATCACGATGTCCCTAAAAAACCCAGAGTATGGCTGATATGCTCATGGGCGCCGTCGAGCTACAGACTCATCCATAGGAAATCTGTGTAAAATATTTCTTTCATTACGTTATTTCTTTTTAAACATTGCATAATAGTTGGATTGATGGGTTCCGATCACACATAATACATTACGTACACCCGTGATATCATCAACTATGTATTCATTTCATTTCTGGGAACATTGTAGTGAATACGACTTCTCAAAGATTGTGATTTCTCTCACGACCCATCGTAGTGATTATGACTAACAAAGAGAATGTTCTGTCCAGTTGGGCCCGCGCACTTTGCAATCGTGAGGATACGATTTTCTTGTAACTTCATAAGCAACAAATGCAATGCCTCGACTAACACCAAGCAGTCGTGTCTAACCATTCAAAATTTATTGTCGCCACCAAACAGTTCACATTTTCAATGCTTATTCATATCAATCATTGATGGCGACCCTTCACATCCCCACCTCTGTTGATTATAAATACACATCTAAACCTTCACCCCAGTCATTCCAATCATTATGTTTTCTTCCGCCACCAACACTCTCATTATGGCAAAACAACCAAGTTGGTCTGAGATTGCTGATGCCTTCGAACGGCTCCTCCGACTCGAGGCGGAGGAAATCTCTGCACTCCTGGAAGAGTGAGCACGACTGATCAACGAAATTCTCTCCCTCTTCCTTGCTCCAGACCCCCCTGATGCGCCACCCACGTCATTGCATTCAACACCACCGCCCCCTCCTCCTCCATCTTCTTGATCCCTACTATTCCCCTTCCCGACTTGCAGTTCCTCTTCCAAGAGCTGCAAGTTGAGGACATCCCTAAGTCGGGAGGATGGATAATCATTTTTGGCGAGATAATTTTGAAGACCACCGATGACCGATCTTTATCGAATTCATCTTTTCGCCTCGAATGGTCGCTGCCAGTGTCGTAGTCAGTCCGTGTCTAGATTTTTCCTAGGATTCCTTTTATGTAATTAGTTTTCTTTTCCCTACAATCTTTGTAAATATTTTGTTCTATTTATAAAAAAATAAAAAATTGATCATTTGATTCTTTTTGTGTTTCTAATTTTCTTTTTGATACCGTTTCTGTGTGATCTCATCGGATGCAATTTCTCATAAGTTTGGGGGAGATTTTTAAATGATTTTTGTAGATCCTATGCCCGGTACATCCAGCGATGCGGTAAATTTTTTTTTTTTTTTTGTATCCCCTGTTTTGTGAAGAATGAGGACATTGTTCTATTTAAGTTTGAGGGTACACACTCTATGTATATTAATTTGAAAAAAAAAACGTATAATTTTAGTTTTAATTCTGTTTTTAGATGTAGATTTTTAGTTTTATTAGCTTTATTTTTGTTTTCCTAATTGGTTAACCATTATATGAGAGATATGATAGATAGAATACGATTCCAAAAGCCTTAACCATCATCTTAGTCGAAGTTCAAACATCTATGATAGGAAACATCTACGATTCATGTTGAGATCATTGTACATTGTATTAAAAATTGAATGCTTGAAATTATATTTTGCTTTAAACTGTAATATTTAGACATTTAGACTATAGTTTCAAAATCGTATAGCCAATGAGCATTTGATCTTATTTCCTTTCCTTTGAGAGAGACTGTTACCTATCTGAATTCTAATTTCTTGAACTTCTTGACTTTCTTTAATGAAATCTCATATTACTAAAAATTTGAATCAAATATTCTATAATTATGTTAAATGTTTCTCTAGAATTGTTATTACATGCATCAAAACAATATGGCATTCTTGCTAGTAAATTGTGAAAATGATTTAAGGCCATTTTTTTATTCGATTGAGTCAAAACGCCAAAATCCCGAAACATATTTATCCCTTGAGCACATATTAGAGCCTAAATCCCGAAACATATAAACCCTTAACCATATGTACTACCCAAAGCTTTCAATCTTTAACTCTTGAATTCTGAGAATTTAGAACAAAAGGAAGAAATAGGGAGTGAAAGGAGTACGCAAAAATAAGAATAAGGGATATGCAAAAAAGGTACAATTGAGAAAGAAAGAAAGATGAAGAAAAATATGGAAAAACTAAGAGAAATCGTACCTAAGATTCTAGAAAAAGAGAAGCAAAAATAAAAATAACTCTTGAATTCTCGGTCTGGCCAGTTAATACAGGAGATCCATCGAAGGTTTCTCCAAGGTTTCAGGACCACTCACTCAACTCACAAGGAAAAATGCCAAGTTTGAGTGGAGCGAAATGTGTGAGAAAAACTTTCAAGAACTCAAGAGCAAGCTGACCTTCACACCAGTACTTGCGATACCCTCAGGCAGTGGAGGATTTGTAGTATTCAGCGATGCGTCACACAACGGATTGGGCTATGTGCTTAATCAGAATGAAAGGGTTATCGCTTACGGTTCGCTACAACTCAAAGATCATGAGAAGAATTATCCGACGCATGATCTCGAACTCGCAGCGGTAATTTTTACTCTAAAATTTAGAGGCACTACCTTTACGGGGAGACTTTTGAGATATTCACCGACCATAAGAGCTTCAAGTACTTATTCACTCAAAAGGATCTCAACATGAGGCAGAGAAGATAGATGAAATTTCTCAAAGACTATGACTATTTCATTCAGTATCACCCTGATAAAGCGAACGTTATTGCAGAAGCTCTGAGTCGAAAGACATCGGCTCAATTATCGAGCCTCATCATGAGAATTCGTAGATGGAAGTTATTGAAGACATATCATTATATGATACAAAGATCGAGGTGAAGAACTCAGGAGTCTTGATGGCTAATATCACTATCCGACCGACGATCTTCAATAATATCTATGAACTTGAGATGCAAGATGAGGAGCTCACAAAAATCATGCAAGATGTGATCGACGACACTAAGCCCGACTTCTCCATCAGGGAGGATGGACCGCTACAATTCAGAGGGCGTTTATGCATACCGACCGATGTCGATCTTCCGCATACCATCTCGGAAGAAGCCCATAAATCGAAGTACGCCTTTCATCCTGGTGGTACCAAGATGTACCAAGATCTGAAGAAAAACTTCTGGTGGAGAGGGTTAAAGAAAGAAATCTTTGAGTACGTGTCGAAGTGCTTAGTGTGCCAACAAGTGAAAGTGGACCATCGAAACCCCTCTGTTTTACTACAACCGTTGCTGATACCCGAATGGAAGTGGGAAGCGATATCCATGGATTTCATCCTTGGATTGCCGAGGACAATTAAAGGGCATAACTCCATCTGGGTGATCGTCGATAGATTAACCAAGTCGGCTCACTTCCTGCCTTACATCACGAGGTATACAACAAGTAAGCTTGCAGAGTTATATCTCAAGAAGATCATTAGACTGCATTGGTATCCCTGCGAGCATTATTTCAAACAGGGACCCATAATAAACGTCACCGTTTTGGCAACGACTTCAAGAAGGAATGGGTTCGGGGTTAGATTTCAGCTCCGCGTTTCACCCACAGACGGATGGATAAACCGAATGGGTGAATCAAATCATAGAAGAAAGGCTTCGGGCCTGTATACTATATTTTCAAGGATCATGGGATCAACATCTATCCCTGATCGAATTTGCATATACTAATAGCTATTAGGGGAGCATCAGAATGACTCCATACGAAGCATTATATGGGCAAAGATGCAAGTCTCCACTTAACTAGGAAGAAACCGACGAGAAATTCATATTGGGTCTGGAAATCATTGAGCACACGACTGAAGCAATACCTATGATCCGTGAAAGATTAAAGGTCGTACAAAATCAACAAAAGAGCTATGCCGACCTGAAAAGAACGAAAGTCAAATTTCATATTGGAGACAATGTATTCATTAAGATCTCACCTACAAAAGGTGCAATATGTTTCAGAAAACGTGGGAAACTAAGTCCACGCTACGTGGGACCGTTCGAGATTTTGGGCTAGGTAGGCAAAGTGGCATACTGCATTGCTCTACCACCGCAACTCTCTTGCATGCACAATGTGTTTCACGTATCCATGCTGAGGAAATATGTCAAGGGCTCGACTCACGTCTTGAACTACCAACCGATTGAGCTTCTAGAGAATATGACCATTAGAAAAGAGCCAGCGCAAATCCTTGACCGAAAAGAGCAAGTACTACGTACCAAGTGGATTCCACTGGTACTCATAAGGTGGCAGAACCATTCGCCAATGGAAGCCACCTGGGAACGCGAGTTGGATATAAGTGAAGCGGACCCACAACTTTTCGACTGAAGCATGAAGCTTTAAAGGATGAGAGTAGCCCTCCAAATTTTTAAACTCCTTTCTTTTGTGGACTTTCATTTTTGGAATGTAATCAAAAGAATTGGGGACTATAAAATCCTTAGGGTAAGTCCTAGTGAAGTTCGTTCTTTTTCAAACTTGAATCTACTGCACTTATGTATATATGTTTATGTGTAATTATGTAGAAATCTCACACATACCGGGTGGTTACGAGTGAAATTATTAATAAATCATCGTGAGACAATAATTAGGGATTTTATTTTTAAATCTGTGTATCATGGATAAGTGTGTGTGTGTAGATGTCAATAAATTGCATGTAGGTGATGGTGGAAAGGTAGGTTCAAATGGTAAAACAATCTATTGATTGTTTCTAAAAGAAATAAGCAATATGAAGAAATCACGTGTGCGATTTCAGAAACTGCCCTCGCGATTTCTTCAGAAGCCCAGAACAAAAAGTTCTAAGAATATTCGCTCGCGCGATTTTTGCTCATCGCGCACGCAAATTTTCCTACGGCCCTGTATAAATTGCAATTCACGCGAGCAGAATTGATTATCACCCACGCGAATTTTGAAATATAAATGGGCTCCACACCCATTTCTTTCATTTTCGTGAGAAATCGAAATGAAAAATAGGGTTTTCTTCTTCTTCTCAGCGAAACTTGTCGTTCTTCCCTAGATTCGCGCATGTCCTTCATTGCAAGGCGTTCTTTCGATTTCTCTTCGCGCTACAAGTAAGTTTTACTTTTAAATTTGGATTTTTATTTCAAGCATTTGAGATTTTAGCAAATGGGACCTAGGAAGAAGCTCGCTTCGAAGAACCCTACTTCGAAAGTGAAGGTTGTGAAGAAGCCGAAAGTAGCCCCTCCTCCGCCCATACGTGTGCAACCCTTCGAATGGTGGGACTCTAAGGGCTTCGAAACGGAATGGTCATTCGATAGCGACCTATTTGAGGAGCAAGATGAGACTAAATGGACCCTTGATTACCTTACCGCGGTTGGGATGAAATCACTTCTTGAGCTCTTTAACGAATATTACTACCCTAGATTGGTAAAATGTTTTACCACAATTTACGTATGAGCGAAGATGAATCGAAGTTGTGCACCGAATTTGACAGGCGGACATTCCAATTCGATATCGATCATATCGCTCCCGCCATGGAATGCTCCTTGACTTTTACCTCTAGTAGAGGTCTACAGCCGCCAAACCGTGGAATTGTGCCCTACCATGACATTCTCGCCAACATGACCATTGGGGAACACGGATCAAGAAAGTCCTTGAGACAGGCCCAATTACTGGCCCACATGTGGTCATTAGATATAATCCTTCGGAAGAACCTATTTTCGTTAAGGCATGAGCAAGAGAGAACTGATATCTTTCTCCAAGCCTTATATGCGGCTTACGAGGAGAAATGGTTCAACGTGCCGGCTGTGCTATGGGACGGGATAATTTATGCCTGAAATCATGCGAGGGATGTTCACAAGAAACCCTTGATGGCATTGTCGTACGCTCGATTGATCACCCGTATGATTGAGTAGTACGAGGACAACGAGGAAGATGAGGAATACGAGATTTCACCAAATGAACCACAATTCACCGATAACACCAAGAGATATCGGATAAAGGATTTGAAACAAAGCTACACCAGTTTAAATGCAAGTGTGCAACACCAACAAGATCAAGAGATAGTGAGGTGTGCACAGCAAGAACAGACAGCTCAACCCCCAGTGCCCCCTCCATAGCAAGTTCCAACCCAACAGCCACCTACCCAGCATAGTAACGTGCCCATTCGGACCAAGTTTGAGAGAAGGATGGACTTGCATGAGCAAATTCTCAGGCAATTGTCACAACATAACGGAGAAATGAAGCAGCAACTGAATTTCCATGAAGCTATGAATTTGGACATGATGTAGTACATGTTTCCGAGCACTGCCTCCGAGTGCATCGATAGAGCACGCATGTACACACTGGGCGCTTCTAGTTCTCGAGCAGATGAGATTGCGGGAGATGGTGCAGATCAGGCAGGTTATGGGGCGGACTAGCCAGAGATTTCGTCATTTGAATATTTTGGTTTTGATGATATTATTTTGTTAATTCTTGAGAAAACTTGAGGTAAATTTTGGGGTCTTAAAACAATTGTTTGTTATATTTTGTTACTAACTAGCTGTGAATGGTTGTATAGTTGAATGGTTTAAATGTGTGCTTTGAAAATTGTTTGAATGGTAAATGATTTATGGTAACATCATCGTTTTAATGGTGGATTTACTATTTAACGGTGGACATTATTGTTAGATTAGTTGTGGATATCTAGTTATGGATAATAATGTTGTTATGGATTTGAAAAATTAGTTGTGGCTAATTGTTAAACTAGTTGTGGATGGATCATTATCAAATTAGTAGTGGATACCTTACTATAGATATGCCTTCTGTATTCCAGGGTGAACGGATTGTTAAATTCGTTGTAGATAATAAGGTTGCTGTGGAATTGTTAAATTTGTTGTAAGGTTGAATAGTTTGAATGGCTATTAGTGTTCAATGCTATCCTTTGGTAGTTTGTAGAATGGTCTAAATGATAAAAGATCTTATGGAAGCATGATTGTTTTATTTGGTTGATGGTAATCGGAATGGTTAGAATTTTGTGGTTCACTGATTTGTTGTGGACTTAATATGTGGATTTACTGCTTAATTGTGGATATAATTTCTGTGTTGCATTGTGAACTAGTTGTGGTTGTTTATTGCTAATCAGTCGCATTAGGCTAAGGAAATTACATCGTGAATTTTTGAGGACGAAAATTTCTCTGAATGAGGGGAGGATGTAACATCCTCGAAATTCCGACCCTTAAGCACTGACCAAGTGTATGTGTCCGTTACGGCACACAATACGCGTTTGAGAATAGTTTAAAACTGATTGGATATATCTTGGGTTTATTTGGGTTAAGGACTTGTAAGAATTAATACATGTTTTGGGTGTACTAGTCTCATGCCAAACCAAACTCTTTTGGATAAGAACTAATACACCATTTTGGTATGCTAACTTCACATGGAAGCAAAGCCATGTGCATAAGTGAGGCTTCTCACGTAAGTCTCATTGCATTGCATGAGAAGTTTGGGAGAAAGAGGAGAGAAAGGCTTGTAGAAAAGAAGAGCTCAAACCTTTGCCATTGTTGTCGATCTTCCGCGCAATCTTCTTCTTCTTCGTTCATTACTGCAAGAGAGCGTCAACCTTAGAAGCGGTTGCGATCTATGAGCGTGAGAGAGCTCCATATCTATCAAACCCTCTTTTCTTTTGTTTAGAAACTCTCATGTCCATTGATATCGCAAGATCCTCCGTGACTAAAGTATGTACGTTTGGAGGAATTGATCTTCGGATCCATTTCCATTACGATCACAAGAAGGTGGGTTTCAAAATCGTAGACGTGTGTGAGGCACAAGCGCTGATATTCTGTACCAATCATTGTACACGTCGTTTATGTGAGTTTTGAAAGGTAAGATCTCATAGATCAATTGTGGTTAGATTAAAGATTTAATTGCCTTAAGTTCATGTAAAGAATCAAGGATTGAGATGTGAGCAAAGTGCAAGAGAAGAAAATATGAAAATCGGGAAAAATGTGCAAAATCGCACAAATTCGCCAGAGCGAATTATCTTCAGGATAAAAAAGGGAAAAAATCCCTGAGAAAGTCCCGCGCGCAATATGCACGTCAAATCCAGGCAAAAAAAATTTGGAATTTTTCACCCACACGAATCAGTGTGTGCCAAGTGAAATCGCTCGTGCGATTTGGAAATCACCTGTGTGATTTTCCCTAAATGTCTTGTTTTAAAGTTTTCTTTGGAAAACTTATGTAACTTCCAAAATTATGCTTCTTTAGTCATTGATAGGTGACTTTTGAATGCATTAAAATATAGATGATGGATTAGATTCATCCCTAGAGATCTTTGCATCGTTTCGCATGACTCGTAACTGAGGTAGGGGAAACTCAATATCACTTTTATTTTGACTTGATTTTCATAGATATCGTGATATGAATGAATGAAACATGACAAGATGGACTGTATTTGAATTAGTGTTTGAACTCTTTGCATTTAAAGTCTGATTCAGCTTTTGAATATGATTTGAACTTTGACTTGAATCATTGAAAATAAGTTCTGAAATATGAACTCTAAATCCGAACATGAATCCGAACTCTGTATTTGATCTATGAAATTATTTATATGTTATTCACATTTTGGCGAGATAAATTATGTTAAAATTGCATGTTGATTTGAGGTTCATCAGAACGAACCACCCCGCTCTTTGAACTGGTACGACGGTTTATCCTTACACTCCGAACAGTTTTGATGGTAATTTGACTGGCATAAGTATCCCTTATAATGCAGGGGCTTGCACTTTTGAAAGTGTTCATTGAATGACGATGGTTGGGGGATTCCCATCTGTAAAAGTCTTTGGCTCCTAATGTTATATTTACTTGAGAGACTAGTTAAGTTATGATTTTAAGTTAAGCATTCAGATAAGAAATCACATGTGAAATTCGAACCGAACAAGAACTCAGAAACATATGAGAACTCCGCTATGTTTGAATCCAATTTAGACCTTGTCCTCACATCTCTGTTTTGATACGAAAATATCTATGAACATGCCATTCAAATTCCGTTTTAAACTCTGTCACTGAATTACTGTTTTTATATTGTTTTTGAAACTATTTTGAATTCTATCATTGAACCTATGCTTGATATGATAAGATGCAAATTGATATTGACCTTTTCTCTAATGAGCTTAGACTATTAGCTCACCCCGACTATAAGTCACAGGTACAGGTCTTGATCTGGACTCAGAGTTGGAGACAGATCCTGATTACGTTTCGGAGGAAGAAACAAATCTTCCGCCCGACGAGTTCTACCCATAGACGTAGGAATTGGACTCGATATAGACTTGATTTTACATTTTGGACTTGGTACATCCACTGATTTGTAGAGTGATAGAATCAGTATTTTTGTACGTGCATTTTGTATACCACTGTTTAGGTGATGGTCGACCATCACCGGTGGTTCATTGTGTTCCTTTTGTTCACATGTGTTGTATAGAAATAGAATTTCTTTATTTTGCCATATAAGATATCTATTTGGTGTATGATATCTGCTTTGATTTCCGCATCTATAAGGATGTACCGAGTTAATGACGAACCGGCCTTCTCGAAATTTCTGGTGCGGGAAAGTCGGGTCGTCACAGATTAGGTAAGAGATGAGCTGAATTCTCAGAACTTTTGAACCCTTTTTTACCTTTCTTTAGAATTTTTTTAACCCAAAGCCCCATTACAAGCCGAATAAAGACCTTTCTGATTTATGATTTACAACAACATGAGCCTAGTAGAGATGTGTATAATGAATACTATGGAGAAACATGAGATATAAGAAATAGAATTGATTATCTGATCCATGAGATTTATCTTCTTGTCAATTATCCTTTGAATTCTTCATCATATATATCATACTGTGAGAACCCAATAATTTCAATATTTTTTCAGAGTAGGCCAACAATGAGAATTTGAATGAAAATATTTTCTAAATCTGTTGTTTATAAAAATTTATAATGAATAGATTCTTTCATTGGTATGCACACACTCCACACTTTACCTGAATTGAAATTGTTGAGTATCTGATCAAGGATAACTACTAGGATGGGAAGTCATGGCTGCTAGAATCTTAATTGAGAAAATCGTAACAACCATGTGATGATTAACTGGTTAGTGTACAAAATTACTTTAGAGTTTTTAAATTTTTCTTTCTTTTTGAAATTTTTTGAAAAAGCTAAAAAAATTTGATGTTTGTAGGTAACTTCACTGAAAACCTTCAGGAGAGTATAACTCCTCTACTAGGGATCACCTAGGGGTTTAAAGTCTTGTTACATCTGCTAAATGCAATCATGCTCCCTACGAAAGTGGCATTTAAATTCTTAAATTAGTTTATCTTTACTTGTTTGCTAGGGACTAGCAAAGCATAAGTTTGGGGGTGTGATCAGTCAAATAATTTATCATTTTATCACCATTAGCTTAGTGATGCTAGACCCCAGTTTACTACTAATGAGATGCTATATGCAGATATTGAGAACAGATAGCAGAATAGAGCTAAAGTGTTAATCTTTGCCAAAATGAACTCAAAAAGCAGTAAGAATCTCGATCGTACAAAGATACGATCCCAATCGTGTTTGACGCCAGTGCAAGTCAAAAGAAAGAGATATGACACAATTGTAACTACGAGCGAACGTAACCAAAAGAAGAACAAGAAGGAATCATAAACTACGATCCTATACTAAAGACGCTCGAGATTGGTTTACAACAAAGGAATGACATGATTGAACAAAAGAAGAAGGAATCGCACTGAAGAAAATGCGATCGTACATGTGATTGTATATCATTGAAGCTTTCGATGTTGCTGATCACGTTAAAGCCATGCAGAAATAGAAAGACCTCTTAAATTAGAAGTCTGCTATTCCACGGATCTGAGAAGATTAGTGAAGGAATCCTAAAGATTTCAGCTACTGAAATTAAGGAGAAAAGTCCTGTGGGCATCTACCATCTAAAGCAAGGAAAATTATGATTAGAAGTTTTATTATTTTAGGAATCTTTTGTTCTTAATACTTTACTTTTAATAGAATTCGAATAATATAAACCGACCCCTTATGAGCTATAAATAAGAGGGTTCGGCATAGAGAAAAACTTATCGAAGGAATTCTCATCGTCAATTGACGACTGAGGTTGGGTTATCTGAAGATCAACTTAGAGTAGTTTAGTTTAGTGTAGTTTAGATATCCAAGGTTTTTCGAGAGCAATTGACGACTGTGATCGAAGACTAAAAGATTAGAGTAGAGTATCCGTCATTTCTCGGGAGCAATTGATGCCTATGACTGAGAGATGAAAGATCTTTTTATTTGCTTTCTAGTTTAGATTTATTACTTTCTTTTATTGTTTTGTAAATATCTAAAAGTTTTTTTATTTTAATTGACTACTAAGATTGATAATTTACAGATTAGTGTAACGGTTTTTATTTTCCATCTTCAATTTTTTAGTGTTTCATTGACGCCTAAATTTCTAAGAGATTGTAGATTAGTATAAATCTATATTGAAGAATTCTAGTATTTGATTGACGCCCAAATTTTGGAAGGCATAGATATAGTGTAACGGTATTTTAATTTTATAAATATCCGATAACTGAAAGATTGTGATTGAAGAACATAATTTGGAAGTAGGAGGATTTATATTTATTTCTTGCATCTTAGTTTAGTAAAAACAATAATTTTTTATTCTTTAAATACAGAAAAACATTCAGATTCTCGACCTTCCTCGTGGGAATGACCTTATACTAGTGTTATAGTTTCTGTTGTGCGCTAGCAATAGATTAAGACTGAGTACAATTTATAGAGTTACCACCTGATATATATGGGACAATTTCATCAATCGGTCGGTTAGCAACTGCGAACTTTAATCTCGTAACAATAGTTAAATAATCTTACATATGATGTTATTGTTACTTTACCCGGACATACATTACTTCAGGGTTTTAGCTGAGCCGTAAATTATTAGGGTAGGAAGGTGCAAGACTATATATTGCTTTGCCTTCTATTTGGGAACAACACATACACCGGGGCTGAGGAGTTCCACCCTAGGGATCGTCAATCCCTTGTCGAACAACGTGTTATTCCTCTTGGCGATGAGGGTAGTGGGGACTAGTATCTCCCTGTATTTGAAAATGAGGAGTTCTCCGAATAAGAGGGACCTATCAATGCCGAGTCTCCCTTAATCGCAGAGAGTGGTCCAAACCCGACAACTTGAACCTACCCAACTCAAAACTCCAGTTCAAGTGGGTCTGAAAGGAAACGGAAGAGTGTAGACCTTTGATTAGTCACATAATTTATCATTTTATCACTCTTAACATAGTGATGCTAGACCCCAGTTTGCTACTAAAGAGATGATGACGTGCAGATATTTAGAACATATAGTAGAATAGAGCTAAAGTTAATCTTCGACAAAATAAACTCAAAATACAGTAAGAATCACGATTGTACGCAGATATGACCAATCATATTAAGAACCAGTTTGAAAGCCGAAGGAAGAGAGTTTACGACCTTTCGTAAATCACGAATGAACGAAACTGAAGAAGAAATAGAAGGAATCGTAAAGTACAAACCCACGAAAGGAGCTTATGACTAGAGGAACCAAAGCAAGTTACGATTGATTGGGCTACTTAAATGTGTATCTAATTAAGTATTAACCTATTGCAAAGGATCGTTCCCACAAAGATCAGTTTACTATATTAATTCAAATTTTCTAAAAACTTATACTTATCTTCTAAGATCCTAAACTACTGGAGAAATATGAATAAAAGAATTTTTTATTAATCTAAATTACAGAAAATAAATCCTAATCTTCAAACTTCAGATTATGGTCATCAATCACGATCTTCTTCTATCAGATATTTTATGAAATTAAACAGTACCGTTACACTATATCTCAAGTATCATAGTATTGGTCGTCAATCAAAACTAGAATCCTATCAATACAGATTTAATCTAATCAATAATCTCTTAAAACCTGGGCGTCAAGCAAATTCTCAAAAACTAAAGATGGAAAAGTAAAAATCGTTACACTAATATGCAAACTTCAACCTAAGTCGTCAATTCAAATTAAAATCTGAAGATGTTTACAAAGCAGGAAATAAAAGAAAATAAAATCTAAACTAGAAAGCAAAGTAAATATATCCTTCACGCCTTAGTCGCAGACGTCAATTGGTTCTGAGAAACTACAGATATATCTATACTAATCTTCAGTACCCAATAGCAGTCGTCAATTGCTCTTGAGAAACCTTGGATATCTAATCTACAAAGAAATAAAAATCTACTCTAATTTGATCAAAAGAAAATCTAACCTCAGCCGTTAATTGATGTTGAGAATTTTTTTGATGGTTTATTCCTATACCGGGCTCTCTTATTTATAGATCATAAGGAGTCGGTTTACAAGTTCTACTTCTAATAAAAGAAATAAAAAATTCCTATTATAACTCTATTTCTAATTTTACTCTTCCTTGCTTTCTTTAGTTGATGCGCTTCTGGACTGTTCCTTTTTATTCAGTAGCAGAGTCCTCTTAAGATTCTTCTTCATCAATCTAGATTCGTGCTTAGCCAAACTTCTAATTCAAGAGTTCTTCTAATTCTGTACATGGCAGTGTTCATTCTCACGTGATCAACAATAACAGTAGCAATGGGAAAGCTTCTAATATCATAATCGTAAATCACGATTATTCTCTTTTCTTCTCTTTCTTAGAAAATCGTAAATCATGATTTTCTATCTTTCATAGCTTTCTCATAGTTGACTTGACGATTCTCTAAATTACAATTCATCGCTTTTCTTCTATATCATACTCTTTCTCTGAAGAATCGTAAATTACGATTTCTTATAGTTTTCTTTAGTACAGTACTCAATCATTCTGTAAAATCGTAAAACATGATTTTCCATTCTTCAATAGGCGGTGAATTGTCCTTTTACGCTTAATCATTTTTTACTGCTCTTTTTTAGTTCATTTTGACAAAGATTAACATTATGGCTCTTTTTTACAAGTTATCCCTAATATCTGTACATCATTAACTTATTAGTAACAAACTAAGTCCTAGCATCACTAAGTTAAGGGTGATAAAATGGTATATTATGTGACTGATTAACGATCGTTTGAAAAAGTAGAGAACTGTACAGAAAGAGAAGCAATCATAATATACGATTGTATGAGTCAAAGCTCGATGTTGCTGATCACGCGAAGATATACACCGCCATGTACAGAATTAGAAGATCACTTAAATTAGAAGTCTGGCAATCCACGGATCTGAGAAGATTAGCGAAAGAATCCTAAAGTTCTTTGCTGCTGTAAAATAGGAACATGCCCTACACGCATCTACCATCCAAAGCGAGGAAGATACGATTAGAAGTTTAGTTTTATTAGGAATCTTTCTTTTATTAGAATTCGAATAATGTAAACCGACCCCTTATGATCTATAAATAAGAGGGCTCGGCTTAGGTGAAAAACTTATCGAAGGAACTCTCAACATCAATTGACGATTGAGGTTGAGTTTTCTTTCGATCACCTTAGTTTAGAGAAGTTTAGATATCCAAGACTTGTCGAGAGCAATTGACAATTGTGATCGGGAGCTGAAAGATTAGTAGAGCATTCGTAATTTCTTAGAAGCAATTGATGCATGTGAGTGAGGGATGAAAGATCTCTTATTTGCTTTCTAGTTTAGATTTATTGCTTTATAAACAACTAAGAATTCTTGATTTTAATTGACGTCTAAAGTCTTGAATTTACATATTAGTGTAATGATTTTTATTTTTCATCTTCAATTTTCTTGAGTTTGATTGACGCCCAAATTTCTGGAAGATTGTTGATTAGTATAAATCTGTGTTGAGGAAAACTAGTTTTTGATTGACGCTCAAATTCCAAAGGACTGAGATACAGTGTAACGGTATTTTACTTTTGTAAGCATCCGAGAACTGAAGGATTGTGATTGATGATCATAATCTGGAAGTAGGAGGATTTAGATTTACTTTTTTCGCAATTAGTTTAACAACCATTCTTTTATTCATATTTCTCAACCTTTAAAAGACAAATAAAAGTTTTCACGAGAAGAAGAAAAAAAAGAAAATTGACCCTCCCTGTGGGAACGATCCTATACTAGTGCTACAATTTTCGTTGTGCACTTGTAATAGGTTAAGGCTAAGTACAATTAAAGCCGTATTAAGTTTTTGGCTCCGCTGCTGGGGAGGCGATAATTTTATTTCTCTTTCTGAAAACTAATATTTGTCTTTCTCTTTTTATTTTTTTAATATTTTTACTTTCTTTAATCACTTCTTAATCTTTTACAGGTTTATTCGGAGCAACTAATCAAAGGTTTCAATACTTCTTCTGACAATAGAAGCTAGATGCTTAGATTTATTTTCTCTCCATCCTTTCTGAAATAAAAATAAGATAAAATCAAAACAAAAATAGATATTTATAATAATTGTTCTAGTCAACCTGACTTGTCTTCAAACCAAATCAATATGACGGGAAAAGACCAATTTGTGACTAGAACGTTGGGGGAGTATTATGCATTGACCCATCTTACACCTCCCTTGTGTATTTGCTTACCCCCAGTGACCAGTGATGGAACCTTCGAAATCAAACCCAGTGTACTTCAACTATTTCCTATCTTTTATGGGTTTGGTGAGGAGGACTTGTACATGCACTTAATGAGTTTTCTAGAAATCTGCATAATAGTTAAAATTAAAATTTTTTTAAAAGAAAACACTCGTCTGAGGCTCTTCCCATTTTCCCTTAAAGACAGGATAAAGCAGTGGCTGAACTCTTTGCCCAACAATTCAATTACTAGTTGGGAAGAGTTGCAAACCAAGTTTATTATAAGGTACTTCCTAGTTAGCAAAACAAATAGAATTCGGAAGGTTATCAAAATGTTTCATCAATTTTCGGAGGAGTCTTTTCATGAGAGCTGGAAACGTTTTAACGAGCTTATGAGCAAATGCCCTCACCATGAGGTCCTGCGCTAGAAAATAGTGCTTGATTTCTATGAAGACCTTAATGAACAAACCCAACACATGATTGATGTTGCTTGTGGAGGAATTTTCCTAAAGACTACAGAGGATGCTTGAGAATTCTTCGAGACCCTTAGCCAGGAATCGGTGCAACATCATGCATCTAATGAGACTGATTCAGAGACTTTAAGGAATATACCTCCTAAGCAAGGTAGACTGGACGAATTAAAGTTAATGACGAATTGCCTCCCAAAGTTAAAGCTTTGGAAGATAAAAATTCAGTCCCTGTTGGGTATAAAATCACACTCAACATCCCAAAGAGGAGAGGCTTGTGGTCCTCACTTTGGCCCATCTCAAGAGGACCCTCAGTACCCTACTATACCTTCTTGCCCCACAAGAATCCAAGACCATACTGTTGTCATAAAGAATGTCATGCTGCAGACATGCGAAAATTGCCAACAATATGGCCAGAACCAATCGCAGCCACTCCCCTCTCTCTAGTAATCTATTTTTAAGTTAGAAACTCAAGTTGAGCAGCTAACTATTTTAATTAGTAGGAAAGAGAGTAGTTATTCTTCATCACGGCCAGTTGACATCCCTAGAGGACATATCTTTAAGGGAGACACATCAACTCCCCTTTATCCAAAGTAAGTTCCTCATGGACCCGTCGTGCTACAGACTTATACATAGCAACATTTTGTATCATATGTACAAATATTTCTTTTATCACTAGTAGGAAAACTTTGTTGGAGGATACATTACAATCTATAGTGTGCCGAAACATACTCGATCGGAAAGACTTCTCTTGTGCAATAGAATCACGTGTGAACACATGGATTTGCGTTCGCTCATGAGTCCCCATTGTTGAATCGTAGATATTACAATTCAGTCGTCTCAGAGTCGGTTCAAACAGAGTACTATGATCTAGAATCGTAATTTACAATTCTAGGGAATAGGTGATTCCAGTGACCAGTTTTATTGGTTACCTTAGAATTTGAACCCACTTAAATCATTAAGGAAGCAAACAAGCATCACACTTATGACCATCAACTCCAACCTACCCCACCTACCCGAGCTTCAATGCGTAGTCTTCAAAATTTAATTCGAAGCGAGGGTTCAAAGCCTTAGCCTTTCCCTATAAAACCATGCCTTTACCAAGCAAACCCCATCTCTTTCGTCTTCCTCTTTCAAAACCCTAGCCCTCATGGTTAAAGAGCTTGACCAAGGCGATTTTAGTAAAAGACTTGATCAAATTCTTGAGATACAAAGGCCCGAGCTCCTGGTTGCAATAAAGAAAGTTGAAAAAATGAAGCACATGGGACTCATACCAGATGCTGAATCATCCACTGAAACTACCGATCACCCTAAACCTAACCCAAATCCGAAATCTCTTCCCTATGACCCATCTTCCCCCACTTCTTAACTATTCTACCATCACAACCCACCCCAAGTGTGAGTTCCTATATGATGATGGTGGGTTGAGCCGTCCCTCACCAGCCCTCTTCATTACTCACACTCTCCTCCTAACTGCGTAACATTCTCTTCAAATAGTCTTCGCAGGGGAGTAGTATAGGCTATTGGAGACTAGAGATGTGTTCACTTCCCACTCCTAAATTCCCTCCCCCAAGTGCATTTCATTTCTTTCGAGGGAAGTATGTGGTGTGCTCTGCCTGGGGGAGATATTTGGAAGGTAGTGAGGAGTGTTCTTGGGGTGCGACTCTGCAAAGGTGTGGATACTCCTTTTGACAAGAAAGAACGAAACTCTGATTGAAGGTGGTTAAAAGCCGAGGCCAGATCTTTATCGAAGAAATCTTCTGCCTTGGACATTGCTGTCGGTGTCATAGTCCATGTCTAGATTTTTCCTAGGTTTAGTCTTTTATGTAATTACTTTCCCTCTTCATGTACTTTGTAAATATTTCGTTCGATATATGAAATTTCTTTTGGTTATTTTATTGTTTCTAATAATTTTTTTTATGGTGCTCTTTTTGTGTGTTTATGTCGAAAGTGATTTCTCCTAAGTTTGAGGGAGATCTCTGATTTTCTATGCAGATTATACGCCCGGCACACTCGCAACACCAATGGTAAAATATTTTTTTGAGTATCCCTTATTTTAAGAACAATGAGGAAATTGTCTTATTTAAGTTTAGAGGGTACACACCTTGTATAGTAATCTTGTTTGCGTAGAGCATATACAAAAAGAAAAAATTATTATTTTAGAATAGTTTTAATTATATTTTTTTTTCTTTGAATATATTTTAATTTTTAGCTTTTAACCATCACATGCAAGTTACAATTCTATAAACCTTATGACCTATCGTAGTAGGAGTTCAACCATAAAAAATAGAGCAGTTACGATTTATGTCTAGCCCTCTTGTACACTGTATCAGAATTAAATGTTTGAAACTATACTTGATTTAAACTGCAATATTTAGATTATAATTTCAAAATCATATAATCAGTGAGCTTTTGAGACTTAGTTCCTTTCTTTTTTAGAGAGACTACTACCTATTTGAACTCAAAATTTACTTGAACTTTTTGACTATATGAAATCTCATATTGTTGTAATTCGAATCAAATATTTTATGATTATGATGACTTATTTTTCTAGAACTATCTATTCTATGCATCAAAACAATATGACATTCTTGTTAGTAAATCATAAAAATGATTAAAGGCCATCTTTTGATTCGTTTGAGCCAAAAAGCCAAAAACATTCCAGAGATATATTTATCCCTTGAACCCGTATTAGAAGCCTAAACCAAATTTCTTTGTACCAAGAATTTATAAACCCTTAACCACATGCACTATCCAAAACTTTTAATCTTTTACCCGTATTTTTCTGAGAATTTAGAACAAAAGGGGGAAATATGAAGTGGAAAGAGTATGCAATAACAAATAAGGGATATGCCAAAAAAGGGTACGTCTGAGAAAGAAATAGACTTTCTGAAGAAAATAACATGGGAGAAAAAAGAAGAAAAATCATAAATACGATTCTAGGAAAAGAGAAGCAAAAAGCTTCTAAACCAAAAGAAAAAGAGATTTACTTAAAAAAAAGTATATGGGAAGAAGTTATCTAGCTTTTTGGATACTTACTAAAGCAAAAAAAAAGAAAGAAGAAGATAGGAGAGAGATGAGTTGAATTCTCAGAACTTTTGAATCTTTTCTACCTTTCTTTGGAGCCCTCTTATCCCAAAGCCTCATTACAAGTCAAATAAAGACTTTTCTGATTCATGATTTACAAAAACATGAGCTTAGTAGAGATATGTATAATAGATACTATAGATAAACAAGAAAGCCATATGAATAGAATTGATTATCTTTTTAAGATTCATTCTTTTGTCAATTATCATTTGAATTATTCATTATATACATCATATTGTGAGAACCCAAAAATTTTGATATCTTTTTTAGAGTATGCCAACAATGAGAGTTTAGATGAAAATATTTTATAAATCTTCAATTTAGAGAAACCTATGAAAATATTTTCCTCCAACTCTGGCGACTTAGAGCTTGTTTATCAGCTTCCTCCTCACCATCGGGATATGTTCGACAGCTTGGATGCGGGGACGAGCTCCTCAAGACGTACTTCAACATCGTCCTACTCTTCGGAGGAGGACGGCGATGATGACGATGCTGCCAATTACTGATTGGTAGAGGTGTCTTTGAATTAGGCCAATTTGGTTTTTCAAAGCCTAATCGATATGTATATGTTTATGTTTTGTCTGTAGTATTATTTTTGTTGTACATATTTTAAATTAAGCTAGTTTTGTCTTATTAGCTTAATCGTTTGCTAATTTGTATATTTTATTCAATATATAAAAAGTGTCGTATGTGAAATGTTACGCTAATGTTCTTTGTAGGACGATAAATTGACTAACTTTTCGATTGGATATTAGTGGCCCATTTTAAAAGTAATGGCCATTAAATCAGATTCGAAAAAAACTCTATCAAATATGTTTAGCCTCATCTCAAATGGTTGCCCGTAAAATTTTAGAGAAATCCAAGTATGACACATAAATCGATGATTAGATAATGTTTCTACGGGCGTAGCATAACTACCGATTGAATCGATTCTGAGGATTTTCTGAGAGGAACTTAAAAACAAAGGATTTTCATCTTTTATAAGAAAAATTAGGAATCTGAGTAACTTAAGAACGCATATGGGAAAGCCAAGAATCTGAATCTGCTAAGAATCTACAGGAATCCAAGTTTTCAAGAATCTGACCTTTTCTAAGAAAAACTAGGAAACACCTGAACGAGGCGTTAGGGTCTGTTTGGCTATTTTCTGGAAAGCAAAGGAAAAGAATCCTGTATTTCCTTTGGATTCGGATGGTACTGGAATTCACTTGGAAATTTATTTTTCTAGTGTTTGGACAATCTTTCTCTCAATCTAGAAATGCTACTCAGAAATTAACGATTCCATTGTTCAAACAGTTGGTTGTCTTTATTCGGATGATAGATGTCATGATGTCATTTTTAGTCCTAATCTTTCACCAATTAGATCTTATGATCATGGGCCACATATCAGACAATCAGATGTTGATTGCACGTGCCACACATCCCCAAAGTTACAGTAAACATGTCATACCATGGTGCACTATAATCAAGGATGCGTGTTAGGTGGAATCAACATCTAACCGTATGATGTGTGTGTAATGATCTCAAGATCTAGTGTGTAAGAGATTGGGTTTAAAAACGTTATATATCATGGATTCAAGGCAGTCAATAGCTTGAATGGTGAAATCGTTTAGCGGCAGCACAAGAATACTTGGTTGCAGCTATATTACCCTGTATGAGATATGAGAGCGGAAGAGCGCATGGGAACGCGAGATTATCTTTTCCGATAAAATCCCTCACTCTTAGGCGAATTTAGCATTTTCCGGAGGGGGGAAAATGACCCGATTTCTTTTCCATTTCCGATCTCCAAAATTTATTGCCAAACAAGAAATTACCGAATCTTTCTTTTCTTTTCCTTCAATTTTCTTTCCTTTCCCGGTATCCAAACAGCCTTAGGCCTAGTTTGGCAGTTTCATAGATTTCACGAGAAAACCCCAGAAAATTAGCTCCTCCGATTCTGCATAGAAAGTTGAAATTCGCAGAAAACTATTTTCCTTGCGAGCATTCATAAGTTGCTCATAAAGTTATTTTCTTATCATTTCTGATATTTTCTTGTGTTTTTTACTTTCTCAAGAAAATGTGAAACTGTAATGTCTTCTTGCGCGCCACAACCGTACATATTTATGCATTTCATCGCAGCATTTATAACAATCAGATGACTGTAAAATTTTATATATTTTCAATTGATGATATGTTGAAAACATTTGTCAGACAAATTCTAAAAATACAATTTCTAATGTGATTTTTTTTAATACGATTTTCAGTGAGGCTATGCATGCATTAGAATTAGAGGAAAAGTAATGTGCAAATAGTTGACTAAATATTAGGAAAGCAAGACATATTAGCATATTCCATTAGACCATTACATGCAAAATTTTTGTCTAATATAAACCATCCGGACTAAACGATCTCTATCATCTGATTCAAAGGAGTCAACAGCTTGAGCAAGTAAAACCTAGGTTGAAAAAGGAAAGAATTTCGGGCTGTAAACAAAGTACCCTACTTGATATAGCATGGTGCTTACAGTGATCAGAACCAGTGAATCAATCAAATCTTCTTCATTGCCTAGTCATAACTTTCTAAGTCCTATAACTACCGGTTCATGGTTTCACGGTGTAGTGTTAAATTCCACCATAAAGCTGGTTGTACAGGTTTATGAGACACTAGGCCTAATGAAATAATTGAGTTATTTATTTAATTATTATATACTTAATAGACGTTAAACTCTCAATAGCTATATGCTTAATTGTGACAATTCGCAGTTAGTTAATAAAGCCGTTGGCCGATCCAGTAGTTTTTCTGAGTGAAGTATACTCTCACCAAGTCAATTTATGAGGTTTTATGAGAAAAAACCTCCCCAAACTATATGTCCCTTTCAGCAGAAAGTTCTCGAAAAATGCAAAACCCAAAAAAAATTCACCAACGGAGGGAAATGGCAGAAAATGCACCGAAATGCCATTTTCCACAGAAAAGTCTCAGTTTCAAAGACTTTCTTGGCTCCCAAACTATGCCTTAGAGTTCGCTCACATCATTTGACAAAATAAACAAAACTTCTGAGCTTCTTTACGTCATTTTTCATTTCTTATCCCGTGCAACGCATGGGTTGACCTTCTGTCGTATAGCCCCAGACCAGGCCATTTCCTAAATGGGCCTATATTTCAAGCGTGGTCACATCAGCTCAAAACCTTGCATGACCCACTGATGTAGAGAGCAGTTTATGCAGTTACTCATGCTTAAACTAAACTACTATGAGATCTATTGCCTTAAAACCATAATTTCCATCATTAATTTAGGGAGCCATTACTTGCAATCGGAAGTTGGTCCTTGCACCGAATTTAAAAGTAAGACTCGCAAGCTTAGCGGCCTTTGTCATGTGAAAACACCATCTAAACCGTTTGATTTGAAGGTCATGAGTTAAAGATTTCAAGTGCAAAATATTAGCATGAAATATAATCTTCATCATGTGACTAAAATAGTCAAAGGCTATTATCTGATTCAAAAGTCGACTACAACAGATCATGTTTTGCACCAATCTTATGCACTGAAGCTCTATAGATCGTGAACTTAATATCAGACAGGCCAGATTGCGTTTTCACATGTCACATGTCCCTAAAATACCAAGTCTTCCTTCAAATTCGGTACAAGGGCCAACTTTCCAAGTGCAAACAATGGGTCCCTTAATTTATCAGTTTTCTGTTTATTTTCTCTTATATGATTTGAGTGGTTTAATTAATGTAAATTCAGAAAGACATCAGTGAGGCCTCAAAGCCCACCGATCATTTCAGTAATCGGTATTGACATCAAGTACAGTAATGACAACACAAGTTACCTTGAACAAGAACACATGTAATCTTGCAAACTAGGGTGAGAATTGTCGAGCTCAGATACAAGTACACGTATGCCTAGGATCACGTTTACATTTCTTTGTCAAAGTAACTGGTTTATGTAATCTTTGTCACATTTCTGTAATCTTTGTGAAGTTCCTTGCTTCTTATTACACAGATTCCACAGTAGCAAAGAGTTAAACCATTTAAAGGGGAACCCAGGATTGCTTCTAGTAAAACAAGGAAAAGAAATGAGAGCTGAAAGAAAGAAGATGGGATTTGTACCATTACTCCAACATCCCAATTCCACCTAGAACCTGTAACAGGAAGCTCCAATTATCAAAATGAAAAAATAAATAAATAAATAAATAAAAGAACCAGCCCAATAAAAGATCCAATTTAGTGTCTGCATGTACACAGATAAGGCCATGGCAGCCCACTTTGTTGCCACTTGATGATTTATCTTCGATCATTTCAAGAGGTCTAACAAGCAGCCTATCATTGGCACATGTCTCAACCAAAGAGTCAAGCCTATGACAAGATTGGAACCATCTGATCGGTGGATTTCAATATCGACTATTAAAAAAGTAAGCACAGCCAACTAGATTAGAGTCCATAGATAGGACAGTTCAATTCCCCCACTCCCAATGTGAGTTACCATTTTGATGACTTGGGACTGCACAAAAAGTGTCATATGGCCTAAAACTGGAGTCATCATGAACCATTTATCCTAAATTTAAACAGCAAAAGAAAACACCAGCACAGTTGGAGCATTACGTGAACATCTGAGGCCGGCTACGAGAAAGCTGAGGCCGCTTCATTGGCGAAAGTATGAGATTGCGTAAAGTTGCTGAAGGATTAGTAACACCAGTTCCAAAATGAGGACGAGGAGCTCTTCTGCTGCCAGCATCACCTGCAACCTGAGATTGTTTTGCCGGCGAGCCACCTGAAACGTCGAAGGGGCTGGAGTTTGAATTCTTTTGTCTGGCTGAAGCCCATATGTCCTCCCTTTGCCCTGGAGTTTCAGGAGTGTAAACCGACCCATCTGCCACAAATAAATTAACTGATATTTTTGGAATAGCTTAAGAAAAGAAATGCAATTAGCTAAGTTCTTTACTATTTCCCTATTATATTCTATCATAAAAATGAGATTTTCCTTGCCCGTATTTTTAACTCGGTGAAAATATATAAAAAAACCAAGTCTTTAGTCATCCAGAAAATTGAAAGAATTGATTAGAAAATATAATTATTTATTTATACAAACAGCCAACTTTTGTGACACCAAGTTGGCTTAAGGGCTGTTTGAAAGGCCTGCTAAAATACAAGGCAAACTGTCGTATGACTTCCCCAAGACATGATCAGGATGATTTTTTGTTAGATTTTAATTATTCCTAACCACATCTCTGCAGACTACAGATTGGAAAACACATGTTTTGATGTATTTCTAAACAGCCCCTTCAAGAATTCTTTGTTGGCTGATATAGCAAGAAGTTTACCTTGTCTGAGTGGATCTCTGTTCTCCATCATATTGGCTGGACTACAGAACAAGTCAGGCTCGCCTCTTGGGAAGAAGTTGCTTGCAGGTTGGATGGCTGATCGCTTTACAGACTCATACTCGTTTCTCAATTGATCATACATCTCATCAAGTTTTCTCTTCTGCCTGATATACATAATATACTATTAGACTAGAGTTCTGAAACCAATCTATCATTTCAGGAAATAAAAGACATTCTTCGTTTTGCACCGAAGTTTATAAAGTGCATTGAAGGATTGACCTAGATTTCTCAGAGAATTTTTCTTGAAGTTCTTGCTTGTCTTTCGACAAGCTTTCAAGCTCCTGCTCCAACATTTGGCATTTCTTGGCCATCTTCTGATACGCAGAGTGCACCTGCTCCAATTTCTCTGTGAATTTCTCTTGCATTGCCTCACATTTCTGCCGGCATTGCCCAACAATTTTGTTCATTTTGTATTGCATCTCTAGTTCCTTTTGACCGATGTAGAACATCACACTTCGGTAAGCACTTTTCATCACTAGTTTTGTTCAAGGAAAACAGAAGTGTATTTTATGATTTTTATTCAGCTGCTTGTTTTATTTGTTTTTCTTTGGGGGGGTTATGCTGGAGGCCTATCTCACACCAACACCATTGATTTCGGCCATTTACCCAAGAAAAAAACAACAGATTTTAATTATTTGCATGTTTAATAGTGGATGTTCTAACAGATTCTCTTCAAGAGGTTACATCAGCAAGTTAAATAATGAAAGACAAAGGATACGTATCTGTGGGGATATTCCAGCCATGGCCATCTGCAACAGAAAACAGTTGGAAATATGGGGAAAATATGTGTGTGTATGTATATATATACACAGATGGAGAGAATGAGAAGCATGTTCTTACATTTATCCATTCGTCATTCGGACTAACGTCAACAGGTTTCATGAGGCTGATGAATAAAAAATAGTAATATTTTAGCAGATGATAATTGAACCTTACAATATTTCATGACCAAGAAAAAAAAATTGACAAGTTGACAATGGAATATCTCAGATAACAATGCAACTGTGATTTGGGATTATTTGTGTAACTAAAACAGATCATGAATTGGTCTAAAAAAATACAAAAATCTATTGAGCTATAAGTTTCTTTGAAAGATTGGCTCCAATTCCTATGGACAGTCTTCGAATACTTGTTAGCTGACCCAATATAAGCAAAATAAAAAAGGTTGGCTTTTCTAAGTCAATTCGAACATTCCTCGCCCAGCCTGTGGCATTATCAAGATGCCCGCAAAAACGCAACATATTTAATGAACAAATAGGTTAGAACAGTATCAAACTATCCTTTAAGTCGAGATAATATTACCCCTTGGAGAGTACTTCATCACATATAGGACATGCACCATCATTACTGAGGATTTTGGTGGCGTCTTCTGGACCTTTTTGTTTGTTAAAGAAACTGTACTAAGTATGAATTATCTTAGCTTCTACATGGAAGAATATGCCTATGACTATTCACGAGTAATAGAAAACAGTGGGGATACATAAAAGATGGCCACATTTGGTGGTTATGGCTCGCCCTTCCAATTCTCGCCAGCAAGCATTGCACCTCATTTTAGACTGAGGAGTTTCTACTCCAATTCCATCACGCTAGAAAGCTAACTAGATCCATGAGCACAACAAATTATAAACAGAACTGCTTCTGTTCTAGCAGGAGAAAAAAAAATTGTTGCAAAAGATTGTATACCTGTTATTTTGAATTTCATGTAGAAAGAAGGTTTTATGATACTTGATGAAACTTTCTTTTGCCCTGTTGTGTGAATTGCAAGGTTATGCCAGAGACAAGAAACTATGAGGAAAAAAATTGAACTCAAAATTCAAAATAAATAACTAAATAAATAAGGGTAAAGAGGTTATAAGCTAGAACTACAAGCCTCACTCATTAAGACATACTGCATGAGGAAAACCTGAACTTTCTGAGTTGAATTGTAGATAAATTAAAGTGTTGAAAACATACAATAAAGGCCCATAACATCAAAGATCTCAAATCCTGTGCTTGAACTATCATAGAAACAGAGCAGAATCCTCTTAAATCACATGCTGAGTTTTGAGAAACCCAGTCAAACTTCTTGCTGTCCGAGGTGATATTGCCAAAATTGGATTAATTTACATTTCCCATTTGTCCAAAACAAGAAGACATTTTCAGGAACTAATAAGATGCAAAATTTAGTATAATGCAGCCTACATTCTCATAAGATCATAATAAGCCTGCAAAAGTTATTAACTTGGATGATACTAAAATACCATCAAAAGGAATGATATCAGGATGAACCACTGTCACAGATCTATAAAATGTCGAAACGGAAATCTCAGGCTTGAGATATTGCTATATAAGAGCTCCAGGAGGATATTTTCAGATGAAAATACATTAAAAATAAATTGACAAGTAAAAGTTCTGGCATTTTACTGCAAATGATCTGAAAAAACACTACCAAAAAAAAATAAAAATTGAGAGTGTAAAACCTTCTAAGGCTTGATTGAAGTCCATCTATTAACTGATTGCATAACTAGAAATTCCAAGAAAGTGATAAGATTCAAAGGAATAATGTAAAACGTAAAATTACAGCTGTACAGTCATTATACAAGCAAAAAACAACAAAAAAGAGGACATTAAGAACTTTTTATAGCCATATAGAAATGGAGAGAAGCTCCAATGAACTTAATATAAAGCTTCTTATGTAGAAGTCCTGGGAACATTATATCCAAAAAGTGTAAAACTAAAAAGAAGCCTGAAAGAAGAAATTGTTGAAAAATGAGGAATTCGAGGTTAATACACCTTCAAAAGCACTTGAAGTTCACTGACCTAGAAAAGCCAATGAAGAACAAGAAATTCCAAACTGATGCTTAATTCTGTAGGAAAAAAACACTACGACCTATTGACAAAATGCTGGCAGATTGACTCTATCAAACACAAAAGCTCTTAGATCGATGAAGCAATTCTACATGGTTGAACCTTTACAAAAGCTGAAATGGATTGCTCTTCGAAGGTCCATGCCTTAAACTACAAGAGTAAAATGCTACAGCCATCACGCAACAAGAATCCAATGGCATTGATGGCGCCATTGATTGAATTCCCGTGATTCTATGGTATGGATCAATACTCTTCAGGTTCTCTCTCTTTCTCTTGATGAAGAAACATCTATCGTTTTTGTTGAGTCCCCTTGTTTTATATTGAAGAGGGGAAGGATTTTGAATTCTGGTAGGACTCGACATGAAGAAAGATAAGGAGAGGGAGATTTGTGAGTCCACTCCCACCAATCTCTAAGGTGCATATAAATCGGGTCTGGGCTGGACCCAGCCCAAAACCAACATCTCCCTCTCGCCCCTATATGTAAAATTCCATGGGCCTAACTCTACCTCACAAAACCGGCTTGTAAGGAGAGGAGTGCCCAAATTATATATAGCTCGAGACCTCCAAGCCCACAGGCAATGTGGGACTATTCTAACATGTCCCTGCACGTCTTGGCCATGCTATTTGGCTTAATCTCTCCAACATGTGCGGGGGCGTGCTTGATTTGTCCCACATTGGCTGTGGGCTGGCTCTTCTTGGGCTCTTTACATCTTGGGCAAACCTAACCTTACAAGCCGGTTATGTGAGGTTGAGTTAGGCCCATGGATTTCTTATCACCATAGAGATAGGAATAATATCGCAAGCCACCAAGCTTGATGGAAACCTATATAGAAATGGAGAGAAGCTCCATGAAAACGTAAATATAAACCTTCCTATGCCGAAATTGTGAGAAAATTATATCCAAAATGTAAAACCAAAAAGAAGCCTAAAGGAGCAGGAGATTGTTGAAAAACGAAGAATTTGAGGTTGATACACCTTCAAAAACACTTAAAATTCACTGATCTAGACAAGCCAATGAAGAACAAGAAATTCTACTGTGATGCTTAGATCTGTAGGAAAAAAAAACACTATGATCTAAGGTCTAAATATGTAAAATTAATTATTTTTTTTTAAGGAAAAAAAACTCGGTTTTGAGGTTAGATCATTTAAAAAAAAAATACCATGATGCTTAAAATTAGTCATAATGTGGATTATTCTCTAGGAAAACTCCAAGGGGGTTGAAATTTGAGGGTTAGATGTTAAGTTGAATGCTGAAAACATAGGAAAAACACTTAGGAAAGTTCAGGCAATCTCTGAACAAGAAATTCCAGACTGACAAAAGTTTGCAAAGCTAAAAATTTACTAAAGATCTAGTAAAACCAGTTAAAGAACTATGAACTACGCTTAATCCAGAATACCAAAACCTAACAACTAAGAATCACCGGCTATGATGTTCCCAGATAAAGCAAATATAACAAATCAAGCTCAATTTTTAACAACATTCATAGAACAAACAACTAGAAAAATCATTAACTTAGATTGATATACCTAATAATAAGCATTCCAAGATTCTTGGATGAAAGATCAAGCAAAAACCACAGAATAAACTCGATTTGCAGATAAACACCATAGAATAAGTTGAAATACTCAGACAAAAATGTTTGAAATCAGGGTACACTACTGACAATCAGAAGAGAAATTGGCATATGCGGTAGAAATTCAAGGATTATACGTAGATCATTATTTTTCCATGGAAAATCTACAATAAAACAAAAATTGAAATAAAAAACGAATTTTTTGAAAAAAATCGTGAACTTCCAGACTGTCAAAAGTTCACAAAGCTTAAACTAAAGATCTAGTAAAAGCAGTTGAAGAACTATAAACTATGCTTAATCCGGAGCACAAAACCTAATAACTAATAATTCCAGGCTTTTATGTAAATCAAATACAACAAAGCAAGCTCAATTTTCAACTATACTCATAGAACAAACAACTAGAAATAACCGTTAAAGTTCTTGAATCGGGCACAAAAATAAAAGTATTCTTAAACTGAGGCTCTAATACATAAGAATTCCAAGATTCATGGATGAAGATCAAGCTAAAAACGACAAAATAAAGTCGATTTGCAGATAAATACCAACTTATAAGTCGAAATACTCAAAAAAAAATGCTTGAAACCAGGGCAAACCATTGAAATCAGAAGAGAAATCGTCGAAGCCGTAGAAATTCAAGGATTGTGACGTAAATCCGAGTTTTCCAGTGAAAAATCGAGGTTAAAAACTAATTTCATGAAAAAAAAAAAATCGTGAAATTAGAACCTTACCGTGTAAAATCGAGTGAATAATTTCGACGAAGTTGAATTTCGAGATTAATCTGTCAAAAAGTTTGGATCAGATCCACTTGAAGGACGAAAAAATAGTGAAGAACAGCAGAGAAAGAGATGGAAACCTTAGTAGCGACTAGCGAGGACCGTCTTCTCGATCGCACAGAACTGGGAAGTTAGGACTGAGAAATGAGAAATCAAACCAAATAGAGGCGCCAAAGCCATTTATAGTATCGTAGGGACGGGTAAATGAGGCCACGTGGCTATCCCCGTCAATAATAGAGGTTGCAACTAGTAAAAAAAAATTTATATTATATCACAGACGTTAAGCCTCAGACAATCCTAGATAAAGGTTCATGATTAAAATGATAATTTCCTCCAAGCCTGCTGTCCCAGATTTGTCTGGGGTATATAATTTTTCGAATAACGCGTGGAGAAAATGAGGTCTGCTACTCTACCAAGCAGGGGCAGGAGTTCAATGAAGATGGATTGTGGGAAAACAAAGGAAAAGACACGACTCTCCTGACCGTCTACACCATCAATGGTTTAAGATTGGGGTGATTTGTACCCTCAAAAACTCAAAGTGATAGGTCATCCATTGAAGTGCAACAGGCCCAAAAGGAGAGAGATTTAAATTATCTAATCTATAGACTATAACATTAATGGCTGTTTTAAATTTTAATGGCTTGATCTTAAAGTTCATCAATTGGATGCAAGGATAAAAAATTCGGTCGAAACCGAAATTTCGCTTTCAGTCCCCACCGAAATCGAAACGAATTCCCAAAGTTTCGGTCCCTCTTATAGTTTTCAACCGAAATTCAAAATTTCAATTTCAGGCCCCACCGAAACCAAAACGAAATCTGAAATTTTGATCCTTGATTGGATGATTCACATCCACTTATAGGCATATTTCTTTGGGAGGAGAAGTGTTCCAATAATGGATTGCCACTTAGATAATTTAGATTATCCGATATGTCAGCTAAATGACATAATGATAAATCACATTTCAATAGCGTGAGATAGAAAGTATAGTTTAAATTGTGTAAGATTATTTTAAAACCAATTTCATGCTTAAATGTCGGTAAGGAGCCATTATCCCCAAAAATAAGAGTGGAATCTTCTAACCATCATTTAAACATCAAAATGATGTTTAAATGATCTTATATCATGAAAGGTTTAAGATGTGGGTAAGCCATACCGTTAACATGATGGATCATACATTAGAGGAAAACGTGACAAAAATTACCCTTATTGGCTTATTTTAACTATTCGAAATGAATGTGCACTTTAATATCAGCCATTGTTCTTATTTTCGATGGGTTATATTAAAGTTCATCAAACACAAGGTTCACGATCACTTATAGGCTATATTTTTTGCATGACACGTGTTTCATTGATGGATTGTTACTTGGACAATTTAAGGTTGTTTTGGGATCACTCTTTGGACGCAAAGAGCGGCCCACTTAAAAAGGTTTAAATTTTATTTTCAAAGAGACTCAAATTCAGCTCTTTCACTCTCCAAAAGAGGTAATGACACCTACAATCAAGCACGGTCTCATACTAAAGTGTGTTGCGCCAAAACAAAGAGTTATTCTTTGCCTCCAAAAAGCAGTCCCAATTGCAAAACCACAATTTAATAATGTAAGATCAAAAAATCTAAAATAACGGTGTAAGATCATTAAACACCAATTTTGGTGTTTAAATGTCGATCAGAGCATTATCCCAAAAAACAAACACCAAACGGTTTATTATAGTTCAAGATCAAATGTATTGGAGGGTTCAAACATCCTAACTAGAGTGTTTTTTTGTATTAACAGTAGATGAAGGATAGATTTTATACAGATAAAGCGCAGGTGGCTGATGTGGCACGACGACATTGCTTGTATGGGCGATGAGGCTCAATTTATTTAGGTCAGTTCAGTCAATCACGTCGCGCCAAGTCAGATGGCCGACATACATCTACTTATAGCCATGATTGATATTGCTTGCATGGGCAGTGAGGCTCAATTTATTTAGGTCAGTTCAGTCAATCACATCACGCCATGTCAGTTGGCCGGCATACATCTACTTATAGCCATGATTCTTTGGCTGAGATATGAATAAGATGGATTGTCACTTGAACAATTTAAATCTATTTATAATATACACTATGTAATGATCCAAATATTTGCAAATGTTGAATCATTGACGTTTGAGAATATTTTGACTTTTGGTTAACTAATTTGACCTTAGTCAAACCATTAATCCATTTAATGTGATCTTTGGACCCAACCTTTTTTTTTATTTTGGGAGTGCGCTCACGTACAAAATCGAAACCGATCTTCAAATTATTAAATAATTAATTTTTGAGAACGAAAATTTCTTTTAAGAGGTGATAATGTTATGACTCGAGCTTTTGTAACCCATCTAACGATAGTAGATGAGGTAGAGCACCGAGTCCAATATAGGTACTCCACAACCTTAATTTTCTCAAAATAAAAAAAAATCTTAAAATTTAAAATTTAGTGTTGCTAGTACCGATTTCCTTTCATGCCTCTTTCTCTCTCTACTTGGCAAGTAAACACTACTTAAGATTCTAAATTGTGGCAAGATCTAGTTGCCATTTCAAACTCTCTCTCTCTCTAGCCACTTCCTCCCTCTAAATGGAAAAATCCAATTATGTAGGATTTATTAGAATATGTCTTGTGGCACACACAATCTTCAATTATATGATATGTGTGCGGTGGGTGATGTACCCACATACCATTTGAGTGTTATTGCCAAATAAGAGAGCAAAGCTATCTCTCTTATAATGAAATAAAAAATTCTGTTGCCAAAGTTTAAACCAATCACCCTAAGAGCCAATGAGACTCCCCTTCACTTAAGAAATTAGAGTCTATTTAGGACTGTTTCCTTTCTTAGTCAATCGGCTGTCCTCAACTCCTATTTCTATACACTCAGACGAAATCCCTTCGTCTCTCTCGCCAGCCACAGGCTCTTCAAGCCATGCTATCACCCAACCCCTTTATACGTTCCAAGCAGCTACCAGCCCCTCCCATCCTCATTCTCACTTTTTATATATACATATATATCTCCATTAACCGAACAGCCAAAGCCCTCTCAAGCATCTCTCTCTCTATCCCTCTCCATGTTATAACAACAGCCATTAACCCAAGTAGCTCATCGTTCCTTCTCTTGCTATACATGTATATACCATCTCCCTTCTTTTTAAGAAAAAAAAAAATCAAAAGTGATCTTGATGGAGTCGTCAACGGCAGAGCCGTCCACTTCAACTTAAATCGACGCATCAAAACAGATCAACGCCAATTTAAACTCGAAACCGAACTCTTCCATCCGAATCAATCGAATCTTCGCGAAATCTACGCGATCACGCTACAACGGGTGGGTGTCTTTCTATTCATCCAAATCTACACATTTACACTTTTTATACTATGTGATAAATATATGATGAATTTAGGAAAATTAAAATTTCTTAGGTTTTGTGTGAATTCACAAGGCGGTTATGGTCAAAAGATTGACCCTATGGTTGAACCCATCGGCCGAGAACGATAGTATACTATTCCCTTCCACATGACACCCAAGTGTGCCGGCAAAATAGATCTCACATCAAGAATGAACTGTTGCCCTATTTTATTTTTGTTGTGCACTCGATTGGAGGTCATCGTTTGACCGTTTCAATCTCGATGATCCGATCAGTTTTTGACCTCGGTCAAACCATGGACTCCCTATAAAATCACATGTTTTATACATCTAATGGTTCACATTAATCTACATGTCCTTATGTTTATAAATTTTAGTACCCCAAATATGTGAATATATTTATTTACGTTTATAATATTTTATGTTTATTTATTTAAATCTGCTTATACACTAGCTAAAGGGTCCAGTTTGACCCATTAAATTAAGCGAACCACAGACGTATAATTCGAGGCCCGTAGGTCTAAATAAAGATTATTTTGCCATCTGTTAAATTAATGGTTAGATTTTGATTATAATAAATAAACCTCGATCTTTGCACCATAACATAACCACAAAAATTCCTGCACTCTATGCTTGTGGCACCTTAGTCTAGAGTTTGAATTGACCTCTTTAGATTTCAGGTTTTGGGTCAAATCAGGCCAGTGGTCAAAACCCACTTTTTCTATGACACCATACAGTTACCAAACCCGATGTCTCATATCCGATTTATTCAAATCCTTAAAATAGACCTTAAATATCATATAAGCCTTTATGAAAATTTGAATCATTCAAGACCCTCAAACATCATAAAGGTCCATGGGCCTTATGGGCCCGTCTAGTCTATGGACCCTTAATGGGCTCGTATACTTAATGTAGTTAAACGCGCATTTTGTAAAATCGCGGACTCAAACCTTTTGAATAGGCCCAACTCACCTTCTAAGCTTAGGACAATTATTTAGATACATCTTCTACCCACGCTATGAAGGTGTACGTACCTCGAAAATCGTACAACAAGAATCCGACGGTCGAAACTTGTTTAAGTCATATGGGAGTCAATACTTAGCCAAATTTCGCAAACGACTAGTCCGTTATCATCAGATCGACAAGATTTATCTGATGAGGCTAGTCTAACATCACCTTGTGATACACATTTGGATATTCAAGTACCTTCATTTTTAGGCCGCCTTCTTCTCTCTTTTAATGATGAGTGAAGCGTTCCAAATTACGAGTAATATTAGTTTTCTTTATGATTAGATGTTTTTTTATTATATGTTTTATTTGGTTTGTGTGACATTCATCAGTTAGAAGTACGTTAGGGCATATATATGTTGAAAAAAAAAAAAAGATACGACACACGATTTTTAAGCTTTCGTCACGGTGGGGTTTCTTTCACGGTCACGTGGAACTTAGAATGTAGGCATCCATGTACGGATGCAACCCCTCTATGGTAGTATGGGATGTCACACGAAGTACATCCAAGTTACTACGGAACACGCCTCTTGGAAAGCATGGTTGGTGAAGCCTATCGCACTGTGACTCATTCAAATTAAGTTTAAAAAATGATAGAATATGAATATGTTAAGCTACGAGATGTTAAAAAAGTGGGGACTTAAGTCCACACAAATATGAGATCGGGGCGGGGACCTAAGCCCAGAATCGAATAATATTATGATATGTTGAGATACGTTGTAAAGGCCACCTAAATATGAATTAAGTTTCTACACGTGCCATGTCTTGCGTGCCACCGCAAGATTCAACGTCTATAGCCAAGACGGGTCTTAAGGAGACTATGATAGCTTTGTCTCGAACTAAGGGGACATTATGGTTACTATGCACATAATCCCATCGGGCTGGATGGTGGTTTATGTATGATATGAAGGTTAGGTGATTATTCTACACGTGGACCTCGCGTGATAGGCTCGAGCAGCGATCCTGGCATAGATCGTTTAAACAAGATAAGTAAGATACGAAGTACGCTGTGTAAGAATATGGAGTAATAATAAAACTTTCGATATACCACGTAAGTTAAGTTGACAAGACAAGTAAGAAAAGTATAAGTATTAGAAGCATCATATGCATTGAAACCTGTTATATTCTTTCAGCTTATTTGATACGAAAAGTTTATGAGATTTTTCTGTATGTTGGTTATATGTATAATTGTAAGGGTTTCACTTTCACTCACATGGTTACACCCACGATCACCTGGATAGATTGTGGTGGATCAATTGTGCAACCCACTGAGTCTACGTGACTGAGTAAACTCACCCCCTTCCCAAAAACTAACAGCTGCAAGTGAAGATATGGACTACACTGTCGGTGAACTTGATGCGGTGGTAGACTATGAGGTTTATGAGGGTGATGACATGAAGGACCAGTTAGACGACATCAAGTATATATTAAATATTTGGAAAGACTTTATTTCTAGTAGTTGATCGTACTTCTATTTATGTTCATTTTGTATCGTAGACTCTAAATTCAATGTAAGTTTAACGAAGGAAATTTTGATATGAGAAGAAAATTTGATTCACGATTTTTGGAAGCCCAGTTTTATGTAAGATCTATTAAGATATGTATGTCCGCTTATCGCCTTAACAAGCGTGCAGTGTCATAACACAGGATTCTAGGCCCTTGAGATCGGCTAGGATTTTGGGTCGTGATAGAGATAGTATCAGAGCTCAGGCTTTACTTTTTCGAGGACTGTGGGGCTCATGCAATTACACTATAGTATTCGATGTGACAATGATTCTGATAGAACCCAAACTCTTGATCTTTTGAGAACTGAAGGATTTTAAGAAAGTGTGATAATCAATGACGTAAGATTTAATGGTTCAATTGAGCATTTAAGGATTTATTTAAGAAAAACTTATATGATCTAGAAGCATGTAAAGGGAATTGAAAATGATCGGTGAAGATAGATGAGCGATTAGAAAAGAATCTTTGAAGATTGGGGAGCAATTAGAAGAGACATTTTAAAGTGTTGGGGTATAATTAGAAAGATAATTCTTGAATGATTTGATGGTTTATAACTCATTATTGTTTGAGATGTCGATTATAAGATTAGCTTATTAGAAGTTATCTTAGATTAAAAAATAAATTATTATCAGTAACCTTAGATGATATTGGCACAGTCTATGATCAACGAGATATAATGAAGAGGATGTTATCTTGCAATGAAGTTTTAGGAGTTCTCAATTGTGAGAAATAAAGATAAATTTTGAATAGATTATTTAAAGGACTACGAGAAGAGTGATGTTTGAAAAGTTAAGGATTATGAGAGTAGAAGAATGTCCTACTGACAGGAGATTTAAGAATTTTCTTGAAAAATAACTTTTGAGGATCGAAAGGTTATAAGAAGAAATAATCATTGACGACTGAAAGTTAGGACTTTAACTAAGTTGGTGTTTTTAAAAATCAAGAAATTTTAATATATCAGTCGAAAATTAATGATTGGGAATTTGGACCAAGTGTGACACTTGAAATGTCGAGTGCTTAAGGATAATTAGTGTCATAATCTGAATTTTATGTCTTTGATACACCCAAAATATGTGTATGTGTTTAATATCGTATTCCTCGCATGTCTTGACTTTTCAAAACATTTTATCTAAAAATACATGTTTTGATTTTTCAAGCTCTTATATTTATTTTCGTCATTTATAGACACAAGTTGTGTAATAGCCTACTGGTTAAAAGCGTTAAGTTTTAGATAAGAGGTCTAGGGATCGAACCTTGCTATGTGTATTCTAAACCTCTATTTTAGACTTTGAGGTAAAAGCTTATACACTCTTCCTTGGTGTGTTAGCCAAACACCGAGTAATTCTCAAAATATTATAGTAAGTGTCTTACGGAGAACCTTAAATTATAATCTTATTCAGAGTACTTCTTAAGAATAGAGCCGTCAAAAACTCTAAAGACCTTAGAGAAGAAAATATAAATCTATCTTCCTAGAACCCTTCTTTTGGAAGTGCAGTGAGACGTTGACATATATTCTCAAGCGGCCTTCACCTCCTTCTAGAATTATCATCATTGTTGGGATCTTAGTCTAATCGTGGTGGTACGATCGATCTAGGTATGAAGGAATCATGCTTTCCATTAAACTTAAAATATTAATTTTTAAATAAATTTTTGTGTAAATTAGTGAGTTTAATTCATGAATAATGAATGGATGATTAAATGGATGCATGCTATGATTGGTAATCCTTAACGTTGATAATTTCAATTAAGAAGAAGACGGATGAAATCCCACTATGTGATTTGATACATTTTGATATATGCTCACAGAATTATGTCAATCGATTGAGGAGGAATATTAAAGTAAATATTAATAAATGATATTATTTTGAAAAAATACACAGAATTATGTCAATCGATTGAAGATTGTATGTCAATCAATTAAGGAGGAATATTAAAGTAAATACCAATAAATTATATTGTTTTAGAAAAGTATACATAATTATATCAATCGATTGACGATTGGATGTCAATCGATTGAGGATTAAATAATATTATTATTAAAAAATACACAGAATTATGTCAATCGATTGAGGATTAAATAATAATATTATTAAAAAATACACAGAATTATGTATATCAATCGATTGAGGAGGAATATTAAAGTAAATACTAATAAATGATATTATTTTGAAAAAGTACACATAATTATATCAATCGATTCACAATTGGATGTCAATCGATTGAGGATGAACATTAAATGGTAACAGACAAAACTCAATGGATTGAGCAAAACTCAATAGATTGAGCCTGAGCATGGATTTATGTCAATGGATTGAGAAATCAATCCATTGAGCATGAATAGAGTTCAATGGATTGAGAAATCAATGGATTGAGCTAAAATCAATAGATTGAGCCTAAACATGAATCCAATAGATTGAGTGTGAATAGTTAAGTTCTATATTCAAGTTTTTCTCATAACAGTGTCATTAAATGTTAATATTTATGCACCATGATCGTATAATATGCACTGTAATATTTATACACCATGATTGTGTACACTTTAATATTCATGTACCATGATTAAATGCACTTAAATGCTTATGTATTATGATATCACTCTTATGCACTTTACATGTTCTATGATGATCTATATAATGCACAACTAAGACATGTAAAATATGATGAAATGACAAACCATGATCAACGAGCATTAGACCCAACATCTTGTACATGATGGTGTGACGACCCGACTTTTCCAATCCCTCAGGTATAGGAAAGGCCGGTTCGCCAACCTATCGAATAAACGATAAGCCGGACAAACAGGGCACATATCAGAGTAAAGCGCAATAAATATCCATAGCTAAAATAAATGCGGAAGCAATTAAAAGTAAAGAACCACCGATGATGGCCGACCATCATCGAAACATGGCTCATAACAGAAATCAACGTCAAATATAAAACTATGGTATCCAACTAAAATGGGCCCACAAATTCAAGTCTAACTCTCACCACAAATAAGAAAATCAGTAAGTTCTATACTGAGAAAAACTCCTCAGGAGGAACCTCAAGCTCTTCCTCAGGCACGTAGTCGATCATCTTACATACGAATAGCCACGCGTCAATACGAACTGACAACCAACAAAGCTCGATGAGAAGAAAGACATCTCGGCATTTTACTTTAACTAACATGGTTTCAAAACAAATATCGAATATAGCTTGTCAAACATATAAGCGGATAATAAAATGAATTTAGGTGCGAAATCATATAAGATTTATTTCTAAATGTGTGAAAACAGTTTCAAGAACGGTCACGGTGTTTGATGTCTTAGTTTTCTAACTTCTATATGCAAAGTTCGATAATTCATGACTTAATCCTCAACTTAAAATATCTCTCGAGTAAACTATATCTCGAGAGCGTGAATATAGATGGGAACCCCTACCTACCATCGCTGTTCATGAACCCTTTTTCGGATGCAACAAGCCCTGCGTAATGAGGGAAACTTGTGCGTGAAGTTGTTCAGAATTTTTGAGGGTCGTCAGTCAATCATAAAACAAATGCGTATACTAATATAATCGGATGGAAGTCTCTTATACATAGTTCGGGTTCTTGATTTCGTGATCTTGAGCTTAAGCATTCGTTTCGTGATTCGTAGATTTAGATTTTTAGTCATTCATATCAATTTCAATTTACAGATGTGATTTCAATGGCATATGCAAGTTCAAAGATTTTAATTCAAAATATCTATGCGAATTAAAATAAAATACTGTAAAGATGAGATTCTCCTACCTAAAACTCGAAGTTATGCGAAGTCAAGCAAGGTCCTATTGATGGCCTCTCGCCCTCAATCTACATCACAATATACGTTCATGCATTAAGATAAACTCTAATTACTAATAATATAGACCTATTTAAGCATTTCCTCAAAAACAAGTCAAAACAGGCAAGTTGCGCCAATCTTAGAATTTGACGTAATATTCTCATATTTTTTTGACTATCAAGACGATTGATTCATGTGTTAGTAAAAACATGAAAGTTGTAGATTTTTATATTAGCTTTCTAACGCAAAAAGAATCGTCTCAATCAGAGTTCGAGATAAAATGTTATGACTAAAATACGAAGGCAATGTCGGAGTTCGGTGATACCTCGCTCGAGCGATGATAATAGCTCGCTCGAGCGATTTGATGTAACATTCTCATATTTTTTTGACCATCAAGATGATTGATTCATGAGTTGATCAGAACATGAAAGTTGTAGATTTTTCTATTAGCTTTCCAACTCAAAAAGAATCGTCTTAATCAGAATTTGGGATAAAAAGTTATGACTAAAATACTAAGGTAATGTCGGAGTTCGGTGATACCTCGCTCTAGCGATGATAATAGCTCGCTCGAGCGATTTGACGTAACATTCTCATATTTTTTTAACCATCAAGACAATTGATTTATGAGTTGGTCAAAACATAAAAGTTGTAGATTTTTCTATTAGCTTTCCAACGCAAAACGAATCGTCTTAATCAGAGTTCGGAATAAACAGTTATGACTAAAATACTAAGGCAATGTCGGAGTTCGGTGATACCTTGCTCGAGCGATGATAAAAACCGACGGGTTTCCTCAACGATTCGCGCCGCGATCGATCCCACGAGTTCACAGAGACAACTCCAACACGCCCCCAATGATCTCAACCTCTCCCAATAGCCAACTACGAATCCAAGGTTGATTCAAGTTCTTTCTAAGGTTTAAGTGTTTTCAACAAAGAGGGTTCTAGAGAAGGAGGTTTTCTAAACCGATCTCCTACGATGATTGAAGAAGAGAGAAGAAGGAGTTTCACACGGTTGGGTAACTATCCTCTCTTAACAAAACCTAGTATAATACGGGAATGCAATTCCTTCTTATAATAGGATTGCTCACAAAGTAAAACACACACACATCTTATGTATTATACACTTCTAATTTTAAAACTCAAGTCCGGTGTTGAGCGGCTACACCGAGGTCGGTGCACAACTTTCGCACGAGGGTCCAAATGGGCTCTAAATTAAAATCTGTCCGCACAATCACATCTAGATAAAAATTCAAAACAAATGGTGACGTCGGTTGCCGAGCCGAATACACACACAGGGTCAGTCTAACTCGGGTTCAAAATACGGGTCTTTACATTCTACCCTCCTTAGGAATTTTCGTCCTCGAAAATATACGGATAGCTAAACCGAACTGCGGTAAGTCCTTATCCTAACACCAGTATAAAGCAAAATCGAAACAGTCTAAAGTCAAAGAACTTTGGTCGCGATGCGGTAGGCTTCACCAAGCACGCTTTCAAGGGTCGGGATCCGCATGAACTGGATGTTCTTGCGTGTGGCATCCCATCGCCATAGAGGATTGCATCCGTACATGGATGCATACCTTCCCAAGTGTCACGTGCCTGGAAATATACTTCACCATGACACAAACCTAGCACACACACCTACCTCACCCTTTTGGTAATTATTTGAGCAGAAATTTCAGATGTCAGAATCGAACACTTATTCAAAAGCATGATCACGTGCCTGGTAACATGTTCTAATTGATGACACGGGTTCCAACAGACATACGGTTCTAACCGAGAATGAATAAATATGACATTTAAGATTTTATTGTGTGATCGTTATAGATATATATGTAAAGCATCGATGTTATGAACCATTTAAAGGTACGTATGATTTTCTTACATAACTATAGTTTACAATATACCTTCACTCGAAAAGTTGTGGAAATTGCTCGCGAATCTCCGCTTCACTCTCCCATGTGGCTTCCTCTGAAGAATGGTTCCGCCACTTCACGAGTACTAAGGGAATGTTCTTTGTCCGTAAGATTTGTTCTTTACGATCCAAGATTCAGACGGTTCCTCAACCAAGGATAGGTCTTCTTGAGCTCAATGGGTCGTAGTAGTCAATACGTGAGTCGGGTCCTTAACATATCTTCGTAACATGGACACATGAAACACGTTGTGCATTTCCGATAGTCATGTGGCAAGGCTACTCGATAGGCAACCTCACGACTCGGCCCAATACCTCGAAGGTCCAACATAGCGCTGACTCACCCACACTTCCCAAAACGCATCACGCCTTTTGTAGGAGAGATTTTGACAAATATGTTATCTCCCACCTTAAACTTAACATGGTTTCTTTTCAGATCAGCGTAGCTCTTCTGACGACTTTGAGCAATTCGTAGTCTCTCACGGATTAACCGAACTGTCTTGGTTGTATTCTCCACAATCTCGAGACCTAAAATGAGTTTCTCACCCACTTCTTCCCAATTAAGCGGAGACCTGCACCGTCGTCCATACAAAGCTTCGTAGGGTGCCATGCCGATGCTAACTCACAATCAGCTTATTGTAGGCGAACTCGATCAGCGGTAAATGTTGGTCCCATGACCCCTGAAAATCCAACATGCAAGCACGTAACATATCTTCTATAATCTGATTCACCCTCTCAGTCTGCCCATCGGTCTGAGGATGGAATGTTGTACTATAATCGAGCCTAGAGCCCATTCCTTCTTGAAATCATTGCCAAAACTGAGATGTGTACATCGAGTCTCTATCGGAGACGATACTGACTGGTATACCATGCAACCTAACTATCTCCTTGATGTATAATTCTGCGAGCTTGTTGGCGGTATACGACATATTATAAGGAAGGAAGTATGCGGACTTAGTCAATCGATCCACAATGACCCAGATGGCATTGTATTTTCTTAATGTTCTTGGCAATCCCAAAATAAAGTTCATAGAAATAGCCTCCCATTTCCACTCAGGTATCGGTAGTGGTTGCAACAGTCCTGCCGGATTTCGATGATCCACCTTTACTTGTTGACACACAAGACATCTCGAGACATACACAGCGACATCTTTCTTTAAACCTCTCCACCAGAAGCTTTTCTTTAAGTCTTGGTACATCTTGGTACTGCCAGGGTGAATAGCGTACATAGACTTATGAGCCTCTTCCAAAATAGTGTCCCGAAGCTCAGTACTAGTTGGTACGCATACCCGGTTTCTAAACAACAAAGTGCCATCATCTTTGATAGAAAAATCTATTTTGCTTCCCCCAATCACATCCCGTCTGATAGCCATAAGTTCATCATCCGTCATCTGAAGTCTGCGAATGTTCTCATAGAGGGTCGAACGAATCACCAGCGTAGCCATTAATGCACCTGAACCTTTTACGTCAAATCTCATGCTACTTAGAGCCATATCTTCCAAAAGATGCCATCGTCGCACCCTTGTGGTGAGATATGATAACTGAGCAGAGAACTTTCGACTTAACGCATCTGCCACTACGTTTGCTTTCCCGGGGTGGTACTGGATGGTACAATCATAATCTTTCAAGAACTCCATCCATCGACGCTGTCTCATATTCAACTCCTTTTGTGAGAAGAGATACTTGAGGCTCTTATGATCGGTAAATATATCGAAGGTCTCCCCATACAGGTAATGCCTCCAGATCTTCAGAGCAAAAATCACTGCTGCCAACTCAAGATCATGCGTCGGGTAATTCTTCTCATGGTCTTTCAGCTGTCTAGACCCATAAGCAATGACTCTCTCATTCTGGTTAAGCACACAGCCTAAACCCCCATATGATGCATCACTGTATATTGCAAAGCCTCCCCTGCCTGATGGTATAGCAAGTACTGGCGCAGTAGTCAATCATTTCTTGAGTTCCTGAAAACTTTGCTCACACTGCTCTGTCCAATCAAATTTAGTATTCTTCTTCGTAAGTTGTGTAAGAGGACCTGATATCTTGGAGAAGCCCTCCACAAACCTTCTGTAGTATCCTGCCAAACCGAGGAAACTACGAACCTCTGTAACGGTCTTTGGTTGTTCCCAATTCATCACTGACTCAATCTTGGCTGGGTCAACTGTAATACCGGTCTCAGAGATAACATGGCCTAGGAAACTGACCTGCTCAAGCCAAAACTCACACTTACTAAGTTTTGCATATAACTGATGGTCTCTAAGGGTTTGTAGAGCCACTCGCAGATGTTGCTCATGTTCTTCTCGTGTCTTTGAATAGATGAGGATGTCATCTACAAAAACTACTATAGACTTGTCCAAATGTGACTTGAATATCCGGTTCATCAAGTCCATAAATGACGCGGGTGCGTTTGTCAACCCAAATGGCATGACCAAGAACTCGTAGTGCCCATATCGGGTTCTGAACACTGTCTTCTGAATGTCTTCAGACTTAACTTTCAACTGATGGTAGCCTGACCTCAAGTCGATCTTCGAGAAGAACCTTGCTCCTTATGGCGATCGAGCAGATCATCAATTCTTGGAAGTGGATAACGGTTCTTAATTATCAACTTATTTAGTCAAGGCGTAATCGATGCAAAGCCGCATTGAACTTTCTTCTTTACAAATAGAACCGGTGCTCCCCAGGGTGACACACTCGGTCAAATAAAGCCCTTATCTAGCAGCCTCGTCGCTCCTTCAACTCTTTCAATTCGCAGCGCCATTCGATACGGAGTTTTTGATCTTGGTTCAAGACCGGCACTAACTCAATCGCAAACTCAATCTCCGCCGTGGTAATCCGTAGATCTTCGTGAAAACATCCAATACTCGCAAGCAATCGTAATATCTCTGTAATATTTTCTTCTCCTCCTTATGATCTTGCAAGTAGGCCGGATAACCATAACGCCTGCTTCCTCATCATACGGTGCCTCGAATGGCGAGATAAACGGTATCACACAAGATTTGACTCAAAATCGAAAAGATTTTCTCTTCTACGGCGGAATGTTACAATCTTTCAAGACAATCCACGCCATGGTAAGTAGATAACCAATCCATCCCTAGTATCACGTCGAACCCTTCCATGCTCAAAATGATCAAATCACCCTTTGCCCGTGGTCTTGATCATCACAATCACTGATTGACACATGGTATCGGTGCTCAGTGAGTTGCCCGTAGGAATTGGCACTGCCAAGATGAAATCAAGGGCCTTGGGGATGATTCCCAACTTCTCAGCGAACAATGGAGTAACAAAAGCATGTGTAGACCCAGGGTCTATCAACACTCCTGCTTCCCTTTTGCTTACATCGCTCCCCCGATGCATAAAAAGGGTACCTTAGTTTAGACAAGCGTTTCAATTAAAAGTTTCTAAGCATGTGTATTCATCCATAACTTATTAACAAAATTTATTAAATATCAAGCAATTATATATAACACATAAAATAAGAAGACATCTCAACTTTTAAGCTTCTTGAGCCATCACGGCATAAGCTCGACCTTGAACAGTAGGTCGGGTCGATCTTTGAGTAGAAGCCGAACTAGTTCTTCCCTTGTCCTCCTGAGGACAATCCTTAACCATGTGTCCGATTGCGCCACACCGAAAACACGCTCCAGTGTTCCTCCTACAATCCTCGGTCTTGTGTGGTTTCCCGCACCTTAGGCACATAGTGACCGAAACAAAAGATGGTGCACGAGAGGATCCCTGTCCCACTGAAGCTCCACTAGCATTAGAACCCGCTGGTCGCATTTAATTGCAGTGATGATCTGCAATCTCTGATAAGGGGTCGGTCCAGAAGAAAATGTTGGTCTAGAAAATGCAGGTTGAGTAAGGTTCACTGGCGGCTTTGTAAACTTGGCCCTCTTATTTTCATAAGTACCTGACTGCCCTTGTACAACCCTGTCCTTGTTCGGCTGACTGCTTCTCAAAAACCGCTTTTGAATTTCTTCCTCTGCTATGAGGGCCTTTGACAGTACTCCTCCATATGTTTCCATTTCCCACATAGCCACGCTCTCCTGTATACCCGGCCTAAGACCCAGCTGAAATTTTCTGGCCTTCATCATATCGGTGGCCACATGTTGAGGTGCAAACCTTGAAAGTCGCGTGAACTCATCTCCATACTCACGCACTGACATTGTCCCCTGCTTCCTAACGATCTTGGGAAAGTACTGATCGTTGAACGCCTCGATAAACTCAGCCCATGTCCAAGGAGTATTGGGAAACTCCTGCTCCCGGTGTCTAGCCACGGACTTCCACCATGGTCCAGCCTGTCCATCCAGTTTGAAGGTTGCCCATCTAACCTTCTCGACATCGGTGCACTGAAGCACCTCGAAGATCTTTTCCATCTCATCCAACCAACCTTCAGCTTCCATTGGGTCGGTCTGTCCAGAAAAATTTGGAGGTCTCATCCTCCTGAATTTGGCAAATCCTGATGATTGTTGTTGTTGTCTAGCAGAAATCAGCTTTGCTTGCTGGGCGATTGCAGCAGTCTGCTGAGCCATAGATGCGGTCTGCTGAGCAATGTTGGTGGCCAGACTTTCCAACACCTGTTCCATTCTTTCACCCTGACCCTCTATCAACTCCGGCTCCTATAGAGACTGCATTAGAACCGGATGCGAAGGCAACTCCCCTTGATGTACCGACATCTTCAGGAATGTCCTCTAAAGGCACCGTCCTACCTCTGCCTCTGCCTCTAAATCTTGGGGCCATACTGATCTGTTATTGTGAACACCACAACATCAGTCAACATTGATTGTAAAGACAATTACAAACAGTACTAGTGATTCTGGACCTAACGACATGACTCTGATGCGAACTGTACCGGGTCACGGTTAGTTCTTATGGGTCCTTAGAGAATCTAAAAATCATGTCTCTGATACCAACTGTGACGACCCGACTTTTCCAATCCCTCAGGTATAGGAAAGGCCGATTCGCCAACCTATCGAATAAACGATAAGCCGAACAAACAGGGCACATATCAGAGTAAAGCGCAATAAATATCCATAGCTAAAATAAATGTGGAAGCAATTAAAAGTAAAGAACCACCGATGATGGCCGACCATCATCGAAACATGGCTCATAACAGAAATCAACGTCAAATATAAAACTATGGTATCCAACTAAAATGGGCCCACAAATTCAAGTCTAACTCTCACCACAAATAAGAAAATTAGTAAGTTCTATACTGGGAAAAACTCCTCAGGAGGAACCTCAAGCTCTTCCTCAGGCACGTAGTCAGGATCAGTCTCACAGCCCTGAATAGCCACGTCAATACCTGAACCTGTGACGTATAGTCGGAGTGAGCTAACCAACAAAGCTCAGTAGAAGAAAGACATCTATGGCATTTTACTTTAACTAACATGGTTTCAAAACAAATATCGGAATATAGCTTGTCAAACATATAAGCAGATAATAAACTGAATTTAGGTGTAGAAATCATATGTAAGATTTATTTCTAAATGTGTGAAAACAGTTTCAAGAACAGATCAAGAGTTTGGTCTTAGTTTCTCTAACTTCTATATGCAAAGTTCAGTAATTCATGACTTAATCCTCAACTTAAAATACCTCCCAAGTAAACTATATCTCGAGAGCAGGAATATAGCCGATGGGAACCCCTACCTACCATCGTCGTTCATGAACCCTTTTTCAGGATGCAACAAGCCCCTGCGTAATGAGGGAAACTTGTGCCAGGAAGTTGTTCAGGAATTTTTGAGGGGTCGTTCAGGTCAATCATAAAACAAATGCAGATACTAATATAATCAGATGGAAGTCTCTTATACATAGTTCAGGTTCTTGATTTCAGATCTTCAGAGCTTAAGCATATTCAGGTTTCAGGATTCAGGTAGATTTAGATTTTTAGTCATTCATATTAATTTCAATTTACAGATGTGATTTCAATGGCATATACAAGTTCAAAGATTTTAATTCAAAATATCTATGCGAATTAAAATAAAATACTGTAAAGATGAGATTCTCCTACCTAAAACTCGGAGTTATGCGAAGTCAAGCAAGGTCCTATTGATGGCCTCTCGCCCTCAATCTACATCACAATATATGTTCATGCATTAAGATAAACTCTAATTACTAAAAATATAGACCTATTTAAGCGTTTCCTCAAAAACAAGTCAAAACAGGCAAGTTGCGCCAATCCTAGAATTTGACGTAACATTCTCATATTTTTTTTACTATCAAGACGATTCATTCATGTGTTAGTAAAAACATGAAAGTTGTAGATTTTTATATTAGCTTTCCAACGCAAAAAGAATCATCTCAATCGGAGTTCGAGATAAAACGTTATGACTAAAATACGAAGGCAATGCCGGAGTTCGGTGATACCTCGCTCGAGCGATGATAATAGCTCGCTCGAGCGATTTGATGTAACATTCTCATATTTTTTTGACCATCAAGACGATTGATTCATGAGTTGATCAAAACATAAAAGTTGTAGATTTTTCTATTAGCTTTCCAACTCAAAAAGAATCGTCTTAATCGGAGTTCGGGATAAAAAGTTATGACTAAACTACTAAGGTAATGTCGGAGTTCGGTGATACCTCGCTCTAGCGATGATAATAGCTCGCTCGAGCGATTTGACGTATCATTCTCATATTTTTTTAACCATCAAGACAATTGATTTATGAGTTGGTCAAAACATGAAAGTTGTAGATTTTTCTATTAGCTTTCCAACGCAAAATGAATCGTCTTAATCAGAGTTCGGAATAAACAGTTATGACTAAAATACTAAGGCAATGTCGGAGTTCGGTGATACCTTGCTCGAGCGATGATAAAAACCGACGGGTTTCCTCAACGATTCGCGCCGCGATCGATCCCACGAGTTCACAGAGACAACTCCAACACGCCCCCAATGATCTCAACCTCTCCCAATAGCCAACTACGAATCCAAGGTTGATTCAAGTTCTTTCTAAGGTTTAAGTGTTTTCAACAAAGAGGGTTCTAGAGAAGGAGGTTTTCTAAACCGATCTCCTACGATGATTGAAGAAGAGAGAAGGAGTTTCACACGGTTGGGTAACTATCCTCTCTTAACAAAACCTAGTATAATACGGGAATGCAATTCCTTCTTATAATAGGATTGCTCACAAAGTAAAACACACACACACATCTTATGTATTATACACTTCTAATTTTAAAACTCAAGTCCGGTGTTGAGCGGCTACACCGAGGTCGGTGCACAACTTTCGCACGAGGGTCCAAATGGGCTCTAAATTAAAATCTGTCCGCACAATCACATCTAGATAAAAATTTAAAATAAATGGTGACGTCGGTTGCCGAGCCGAATACACACACAGGGTCAGTCTAACTCGAGTTCAAAATACGGGTCTTTACATGATGGAGTCTAAGAAGGTATTAGACCCAACATCTTGTGCTTGATGGAGTCTAACTAAACACGATTAAGGAACATTAGACCCAACGACTTGTACATGATAGAGTCTAAGAAAGTATTAGACCCAATATTTTGTGCTTGATGGAGTCTAACTAAACACGATTAAGGAGCATTAGACCCAACATCTTATACATGATGGAGTCTAAGAAGGTATTAGACCCAACATCTTATGTAAGATGGAGTCTAATTAAACAAGAGTATGATAAACTTGTTTAAGCCCAACGTCTTGAGCGGGACGGAGTTTGACATGCAATAAATGATATGATTCATTAGACCCAACGTCTTGAGCATGACGAAGTCTAACTAAACAAGTGATAAACATGATTAAGACCCAACGTCTTGAGCGGGACGGAGTCTAACGTGCATTAAATGACAAGCAAGATGAAATTAAAAGAAATGATACATTCATATAATATTGATATATATGTTTATGTTCAGTTTATTTCAGCTTATTGAGATTATACATGCCACACGCACATACACAGGAAATATATTGAAATGTTTATATGACTATAACTGATATTTTATGCTTCAATGGATTGCATGCCTGGTCTATACAAGTGTAAACTTATACCCCTGTTGATGCGGGTGATCAAATGAGACAGGTGTCGCCGATGACAATGTATGAGTCTATGGCGATGAGATGGCACGTGGTGCTCAGGAAATTGGACTGAATGGCGATGATGGCTTCGTGGCCTAATTAACTATTTTCCTTTCTAGTTATTAGTGGCTTTAAATAAATGAGACATTGATCAGTTAGTATTTTTATTAAGATTGTTTAATCTTTAATCATACTGGACTTGTTATTGGAATAAGAATATTATCATGGGTTTTATTTTGATTAATTAATGTTTAAAAGAAATTTTATATTTCGTTGTTTAAGGTGCTTTTATCACCTTAATATATTTCTATGGTTCACGATACGAAGGTATGGTCTAAGATCTTACAATTAAGAGGTTGTGAGATCATAGGCCGCTACAGTTAGTATCAGAGCCTAAGGTTGATTCTTATGTCGGGAATATGTGTAATTGGAGTTTAATATGAGATTGATCAGCTGCAGATGACGAACAAACATATTGATGCATTGACCAAGGCAATTGTGAATGCCATCAATGCAACCAGAACTCTAAATGCCCAACCTACTCCTGCTCCTAAGTCGGAATTGGACGAATTCAGGAAGAACCGACCACGATACTTCAATGGGACTGGAGATAGCGCGGAGGCTATGAAATGGGTGCAACAAATAGAAAAGATCTTTGATCTGATGGAGTGTAATGAAACAACTAAAGTGAGATTAGCAACCTATAAACTGGAGGGGGATGCCGAGAACTGGTGGAGACAATTGAAAGAAGTGACTTGTGTCGAAGAGCCTGATTATGTATGGGACTGGGATGAATTCGTAAAAGTGTTTTATGATAAGTATTACCCCCATAGCGTCCAAGAAGCGAAGATTGAGGAACTCCACGAACCTCAAGGAGAGAGATGGTTGTTGGCGCTTATGCTAAACTTTTTACGGAGGCACGATTTACACCGACCTGGTTTCGGCGAACTTCGACTCGAGGAGGAGAAGGGTTTCAGGCCCCAGATCAGGACCTTGGTTGTTGGACACCGATGCGACTCATACAAGGACCTGATTGATAGGTGCTACACCATCGAGAGAGTATTGAAGGCACCTTCGCCGGCTGGTAATGTGGGTCAGAGCGCGGCTAGAAACTTTCAATATGGCCACTGAGATCGTGTGTTTTCTAAATCCAACATGAGATTGAAGAGTAGGAGCACTCCTTACTCAAGACCAGCCTTATCGTAGCAGAGCAAGACTAATTTTACAGTGGCATCGACTACAAAGACTACTCTGACTTGTATCACTTGTGGCAAGAATCATTACGGCACATGCCTTAGAGGAACGGGTGGTTGTTTCAACTGTGGACAGCTTGAGCATAGAGTAGCCGAGTGCAAGATGCCTAAGAAGTCATCTGTATCGAGGGCTAAGCCTCCTGCGATGATTACGGCTAATGGCCGCGAGTATACCCTATCTGATGCTGGCGCTAGAGCTTCAGACGATGTCATTCAGGGTATGTTTGTTTATTTAAAATTCATGATTAAATTCTTTCATACATATTTACGTAGTAATGTCATAAATATTAATTTGCGTAAAATGAACAACTTTTCGAAAATATTTTTAAAAATGAATTAAATGAATTTGTTAAGAACTAATAAAGATCTGGTAGACATTAAATTTTAAAATGGAATGATACCCTTATGTTGAATAATTTAAGTCATGACATGTCTTGGGTGCCCAGGTTCGATGTTGATCAATGGTCTTTTTGCTCATGTGCTTTTAGATTCGGGTGCTTCCCATTCATTCGTCTCCTTGAACTTTGCTAAGCGTCTTGATAATGATTCATCTCCTATGAGCATTCCTTTGACCGTAGCAACTCCTCTGGGAAAGAGTGTGCTTACTGACAGAGCCTATCCTCGATGTTCTGTCCAGATTGAAATCCAAGCATTGGTTGTCGATCTAATTGAATTAGACTTCGAAGATTTCGATGTGATCCTAGGGATGGGTTGGCTCGCTGAATCTCATGCGACCCTTGATTGTTTCACCAAGACCGTGATTTTTACCCCTTTGGATGGACCGACATTTAAATTTAAGGGCGCACGGAAGGGTGCCATTCCGAAACTCTTTGCTTTATTAGAAGCCGAGGAAAAATGGGGAGATATATTATCAATTCCTGTTGTAAATGAATTTGCTATAGTTTTTCCTGATGAGGTGACGGGTTTACCTCCGAGTAGGGAAGTCGAATTTCATATTGAGCTCGTACCTGGCACTGCACCGATAGCCAAGACTCCTTACAAGATGACGCCTACAGAACTATCAGAATTGAAGAAACAGTTATAGGAACTACAAGATAAGGGCTTTATTAGAAGGAGCCAGTCACCATGGGGTGTTCCTGTTTTATTTGTAAAGAAGAAGGATGGTTCTCAGAGGTTGTGCATTGATTACCGACAGTTGAACCAGGCGACGATTAAGAACAAGTATCCATTGCCACGGATCGATGTTCTATTTGATCAACTGCAAGGCACACGATATTTCTCTAAGGTCGATCTGAGATCTTGATATCACCAGTTGAGGGTAAGAGAGTCCGATATAGCTAAAACGGCATTCAATACGAGGTATGGGCAGTTTGAATTTTTAGTAATGCCTTTCGGATTGACTAATGCCCCTGCAATCTTTATGGACTTGATGAACCGTATTTTCAAGCCCTACTTAGATCAGTTTGTGGTAGTTTTCATTGATGACATCCTGATCTACTCTAAGTCCGAAGAAGAGCACGCCGAACACTTAAAGATAGTCTTACAAACCCTATTGGACCACCAGTTGTATGCTAAGACGAGTAAATGCGAATTCTGGATGCGTGAAGTGGCATTTTTGGGCCACAAAATTTTCGAGGCAGAGATTACCGTTGATCCTGCAAAATTTGAAGCCATCGTGAATTGGGCGAGTCCCAAAAGTGTTACTGAAGTACGAAGTTTCCTTGGCTTAGCTGGTTATTATAGAAGGTTCGTGGAAGGTTTTTCAAAGATCTCAGGACCTCTTACCGGGCTGACCAAGAAAAATATGAAATTCATTTGGACCGATGAGTGCAAGAAGAACTTTCTGGAGTTGAAGAAAAGGTTGACTACTGCTCCCATTCTAGTGATACCTTCTGGCAATGGTGGCTTTACCGTTAATACCGATGCGTCGTATAAAGGACTAGGTGGTGTCCTGATGCAGAATGAGAGAGTTGTAGCTTACGGATCCAAACAGCTAAAGGAATATGAAAAGAATTACCCTACGCACGATCTGGAACTGGCCGCTATCATATTCGCGCTGAAGATCTGGAGACACTACCTGTATGGAGAGAAATTCATCATCTCCACAGATCATCAAAGTCTTAAATACCTTTTCACGCAGAAAGACTTGAATATGAGGGAGAGAAGATGGTTGGATTATGATTGCGAGATCAAGTATCATCCGGGGAAGGCTAATGTTGTTGCCGATGCCCTTAGCAGATTTGTCCCAGAACGGGTGATTCGACCAAGAGCTTTGGTTTCGCACATTGTTATCACCTCTTCAGTACTTGATCGAATCAAGGGGCTACAGCATGAACATCTTACCCTTTTGAAATTAAAGGACAGCGGGAAGTCTGAGATTACTGTCAGAGATGATGGGATGATGTTGTTCCAGGGACGCTACTGTGTACCTAATAATATAGAATTGAAACGAGAGATCTTAGACAAAGCCCATAAGTCTAAATTTGCTATTCACCCTAGGAACAATAAGATGTATAAGGGATTGAAGAAAAATTATTGGTGGAATGATATGAAGAGAGAGATCATTGACTATGTGGCAAGGTGTCTCACATGCCAGCAAGTTAAAGCTGAACATCAGAAACCACCTGGGTTACTTCAGCCACTACCAATTCCGGATTGGAAATGGGAGAGTATTGGTATGGATTTCATCACCGGGTTGTCGAGAACCCTGAAGAGGAACGACTATTTGGGTTGCGGTCGATAGATTGACTAAATCGGCTCTGTGTTGGGATGAGGTCGGTGTAAGAAGTTTGTTGGGACCTCAAATTGTTGAAGGCACGTCCAAACAAGTTCAGTTGATCCGAGAACGAATGTGGATCGCGCAGAGCAGACAGAAGAGTCACGCTGATCTGAAGCGTAGAAATTGGGATCTGATTGAAAGGGTTAAAGTCTTTGTGAAAATCTCTCCTATGAAAGGAGTGATGAGATTCGAGCTGAAAGGAAAACTTAGTCCGAGATTCGTGGGACCGTTCGAAGTTTTGAAGAGAATCGGAGAAATGGCATATCGAGTCAAGCTACCATCAAAGTTTGCCGATGTGCACAACGTTTTTCATATATCCATGTTAAAGAAATACGTGGCAGACCCTACTCACGTTATCGATTAGGAACCCATGGAGATTTATAAGGATATGTCCGTTATGGAGGTGCCTATTCAGATTGTTGACCGAAAAGAGCAAACCCTGAGGAATAAAGTTATACCACTGGTCCTTGTGATTTGGCATCACCACTCTCGCGAGGAAGCACGAGGATGTTATCAGGAGGGATTATCCCCATCTCTTCTAGTAAGGTATGACTCAATTTTGAGGAAGACATTTTTATAAGTAGGGAAGAATGTCATAATCTGAATTTTATGTCTTTGATACAACTAAAATATGTGTATGTGTTTAATATCGTATTCCTCGCATGCCTTGACTTTTCAAAACGTTTTGTCTAAAAATACATGTTTTGGTTTTTCAAGCTCTTATATTTATTTTCGTCATTTATAAACACAAGTTGTGTAATAGCCTACTGGTCAAAAGCTTTAAGTTCTAGATAAAAGGTCTAGGGATCAAACCTTACTATGTGTATTCTAAACCTCTATTTTGGACTTTGAGATAAAAGCTTATACACTCTTCTTTGGTGTGTTAGCTTAATACCAAGTAATTATCAAAATATTATAGTGTCTTACGGAGAACCCTATAAATCTTATTTAGAGTTCTTCTTAAGAATAGAGCCGTCAGAAACTCTAAAGACCTTAGAGAAGAAATTCTAGATCTATCTTCCTAGAACCCTTCTTTTGGAAGTGCGGTGAGACGTTGGCGTATATTCTCAAGCGGCCTTCACCTCCTTCTAGAATCATCATCATTGTTGGAATCTTAATCTAATCGTGGTGGTACGATCGATCTAGGTATGGAGAAATCATGCTTTCCATTGAACTTAAAATATTGATTTTTGAATAGATTTTTGTGTAAATTAGTGAGTTTATTTCATGAATAATGAATGAATGATTAAATGGATGCATGCTATGATTGGTGATCCTTAACGTTGATAATTTCAATTAAGAAGAAGACGGATAAAATCCCACCATGTGATTTGATGCATTTTGATATATGCTCGCAGAATTATGTCAATCGATTGAGGATTAAATGATATTATTTTAGAAAAATACACAGAATTATGTCAATCGATTGAGGAGGAATATTAAAGTAAATACTAATAAATAATATTATTTTGAAAAAATACATAAAATTATGTCAATCGATTGAGGAGGAATATTAAAGTAAATACCAATAAATGATATTGTTTTGGAAAAGTACGCATAATTATGTCAATCGATTGACGATTGGATGTCAATCGATTGAGGATTAAATAATATTATTCTGGAAAAATATACAGAATTATGTCAATCGATTTAGGATTGTATGTCAATCGATTGAGGAGGAATATTAAAGTAAATACTAATAAATAATATTATTTTGGAAAAATACACATAATTATGTCAATCGATTGACGATTGGATGTCAATTGATTGAGGATGAATATTAAATGGTAACAGACAAAACTCAATAGATTGAGCCTGAGCATGGATTTATGTCAATGGATTGAGAAATCAATCAATTGAGCATGAATAGAGTTCAATGGATTGAGAAATCAATGGATTGAGCTAAAATCAATAGATTGAGCCTAAACATGAGCGCAATAGATTGAGTGTGAATAGTTAAGTTCTATATTCAAGTTCTTCTCATAGCAGTGTCATTAAATGTTAATATTTATGCACTATAATTGTATGATATGGACTGTAATATTTATACACCATGATTGTGTATACTTTAATATTCATGTACCATGATTAAATGCACTTAAATGCTTATGTATTATGATGTCACTCTTATGCACTTTACATGTTCCATGATGATTTATATAATGCACAACTAAGACATGTAAAATATGATGAAATTCCAAACCATGACCAACGAGCATTAGATCCAACATCTTGTACATGATGGAGTCTAAGAAGGTATTGGACCCAACATCATGTGCTTGATGGAGTCTAACTAAACACGATTAAGGAGCATTAGACCCAACGTGTTGTACATGATAGAGTCTAAGAAGGTATTAGACCCAACATTTTATGCTTGATGGAATCTAACTAAACACGATTAAGGAGCATTAGACCCAGCATCTGGTACACGATGGCGTCTAAGAAGGTATTAGACCCAACATCTTGTGTAAGATGGAGTCTAACTAAACAAGAGTATGATAAACATGATTAAGCCAAATGTCTTGAGCGGGACGGAGTTTGACATGCAATAAATTATATGATTCATTAGACCCAACGTCTTGAGCACAACGGAGTCTAACTAAACAAGTGATAAATATGATTAAGAGCCAACGTCTTGAGCGGGACGGAGTCTAACGTGCATTAAATGACAAGCAAGATGAAATTAAAAGAAATGATACATTTATGTAATATTGATATATATGTTTATGTTCAGCTTATTGAGCTTATATATGCCACATGCACACACACAGGAAATATATTGAAATATTTATATGGCTATGACTGATATTTTATGCTTCAATAGATTGCATGTCTAGTCTATACAAGTGTAAACTTACACCCCTGTTGATATGGGTGACCAGATGAGACAGGTGTCGCCGATGATAATGTATGGGTCTATGGCGATGAGACGGCACGTGGTGCTCAGGAAACTGGACTGAATGGCGATAATGGCTTCGTGGCCTAATTAACTATTTTCCTTTCTAGTTATTAGTGGCTTTAAATAAATGAGACATTGATCAGTTAGTATTTTTATTAAGATTATTTAAGCTTTAATCATACTGGACTTGTTATTGAAATAAGAATATTATCATAGGTTTTATTTTGATTAATTAATATTTAAAAAAAAAATTATCTTCCGCTGTTTAAGGTGCTTTTATCACCTTAATATGTTTCTATGGTTCACGATATGAAGGTACGGTCTAAGATCTTACAATTAAGAGGTTGTGAGATCACAGGCCGGTACAATTAGGAATGATAAATAATTGATTTTGACTCCTATGTGCTCCCTTTCTTGAACTCATAAAGTATGATTTACACATCAAGAAACGTTTAACGGTAGTTAAGACCATACTGACCAAATTTTAACTTCACAATCATTCATTGGGTGTGACTTGGTTTAAGTCAAGAATTTGGAGAAAGATTTGAGGAAAATGCGAAGAATAAAAAAATCGAACGAATATTTGATATAAAGTTCGGCGAATCTTGTGTTTGAAGAATTTTAGGATAGAAGCTGGCACCATTTATAGAATGACAAATTTAAATTGACTGCTCTTATATGGAGGAGAGAATAATATTGTGACGCAATAAATGACAAATTACTTTCAATTATTTAAGTATTAGTAAATATTAAGATTTACGAAGCCAATCAAAAAGGAAAAAGGGATGGGATACTAGTTCAATTTCGACTTGACAATTATTCGATGAGGTACTAGTTCAATTTAATTCGTCAAATTTGAGAAATTGATGATGAATTTGAAATTTTTGAAGAGAAAAAAAAAAAATCAGGCTGATATTCAATGAAAGTTTAGTAGACCAAGTATTAGGAGGAATTCGTAATAAATAATGTAATTATTTTATAGATTGATGAGTCATAGTTGATGACTATATAAGGAGAAGAGAATCATGTTGCAATGCAAAAATGGTTAAATAACTTTTAAAGTGTTGGGCGATGATTAAATTTCACAAGACGGATAAAATTAATAATAATGACTTGAGTTTCTGGTGCCCTAATCTTAAGAGATTTGAAGTTGGGAGCTAACACTTGCACACTAGATTTGTAGAAAAAAAGGGGGGGGTTATCACGGGGTCACTCTTCTAGCAGTGTCAACCCGTGCGGCACTCAACGCCTGCTGCGCTAAGTCAGCCTATTTCTCTCAAATGCGGCACGCGATGCGGATTCCCGTGATGCTACTTAAGGGGGTGGAAGGCTTGTCCCACTAAGTTTCACCTCAACCCTCTACGTCGACTTACCTGGCAACGCAAAGAAAGTTAGAGCCTAAGAACCATTTCGACCGCCAAGGCAATGTGCAACGATGAACGTAAGGCAACATGCAACAACGAGTGATATAGTGATAGGCAGCGACGAGCATACATTAAGCCCCCCTTGGGCTAGGACCAGCACCTCGAAGGTGGTTGGGAACCACCAACGCGATGGCCCTAGTACACAACGTAGCTAGGACGACCACGCCTGCTGCGGGTCTTGGATGCACGCACATAAGCCCACGCAGGCTAGTGCACGCAGGGTCGGGACCCCAACTCATGTCCCCTATATATGGTTTAAACATCAACAGTGCCTAAATGGCAGGAGGACCTCAAACGTATTGGTTTGGCATACCGCAACGCCCTCCCGCATCGCTAGGCCAACTTGAGTCAGTCACGTCCATGTCGCGACCGTGTCTTCACCCTCCACCCCAACATGCCTCGACGCCATCGTGGCTCAGCCCAGTACATACGGTGCCGCCCTCATGGCCTTAACGCACCAGTCATACTCAACACTTGGAGAGGAAAAGTGGCCCTACGGCTGCCCCGGATGGCCACCCCCTGTGCCCCCATCCATCCTCCTCCACTCAAAATAAATCAACGTCCTCGTTGGCACTACATTACGAAATTGATCTGTATGTCACTTGCCACGGTTCCTCGACAGCACCCTGCCTTCACTCTCTGTAGTAAAATTGTAGATGCCCAAAACTGCACATTTCAAAATCTGTACACAGTTGGTGTCTGAGTCTTCCCACGGCCCACACCAACAAGACCGCGGTGTACCCTTCTCAACAATCAATTAGTCGTAGCGCCCCAACTCTAGCTATGGGCGCCTCATCATCAACCTTTTTCTTACCTTTCTCCGCGACCAACGCGTTCAAGGCGGCCTTCTCTGGACAATCTCGCACCAGATGTGGCCCATTACATAGGAAGCAGCCCTTCTTGCTTGGCCTTTCATCTTTCTTCTTTTCATACCTACTGCCTTTGTCCTGACCAAATCGCACATGTCCTGTATCATTCTGCTTCTTTCCCTGCTTGTCAGCATTGTCAGTGGATGTTTGGAATGTCTTCTCTTTCTCAAAGCGGTGTTCGATTAGCCGCTCCGCAGCAGCCAAATTCTCATCTAGGGTCTTCAACCCTCTATAAGTCAACTCTCGCTGTGCCCATGGCGCCAAGCCATCTATGAAGTAGAAGATCCGATCCTTTTCACTCATTTCATCAATGTCTAACATCAGGCTCATGAAAGTCTTAATGTACTCGTGCAACGGTCCCGTATGCTTCAACGTCGATAATGCCTTTCGTGCTGACCATCCGACACATTGGTAGGTAAATTGAGCCGACTCTTTCTTGAATCGGCCCAGAATCGCACCATTCTCCATGCACCTCGACACTCGGTGCCTCCACCATAACAGCATCACCGGCCAAGTATCTCGATGCAATTCTTAGCTTAACTTTAGCATCGAGGTCCCCCAGCGTTTCGAGGTACTCCTCCACGTCCCATATGAAGTTCTCGAGGTCCTTCGCCTCGCGGGAGCCCTTGAACGTCTCTGGCTCGGGGAACTTAAATCGAGGTGTCGGCGTCCCTGCTGGCACCCCAACTGGCATTGCCAGGATGAGCTTTTTCAGCACGCTCATCTCGTCACGTACCTCCTCCAACGTGACCTTTATATCTCGTACCTCTGCTGCCAGTTGCTCTACGGTCTCAGCCACATCGGCATTGATCCTTTCATGCCTATTCAGTCGTTCCCCATGTAGTGTCATTACCGATACCACCGACTCGAGCTGGTCCGATTGAGCTTCCAAACTATCTAATCGTTCCCTTGTTGATCGTTCTCTTGTCCGTCGTCTTGCATCCTCGCTGGTCCCTTCCATCTCAGCCATCACTGTGGCTCTGATACCAAATGTCACGGGGTCACTCTTCTAGCAGTGTCAACCCGTGCGGCACTCAACGCCTGCTGGGCTAAGTCGCCCTATTTCTCTCAAATGCGGCGCGACGCGGATTCCCAGATGCTACTGAAGGGTGGAAGGCAAGCTTCACCTCAACCCTCTACGTTCGGACTTCGCCCTGCGAAGCAACGCAGCAGGTTAGAGCCGGCAACGACGACCGTCAAGGCAACAGGCAACGATGAACGTAAGGCAACATGCAACAACGAGTGATATAGTGATAGGCAGCGACGAGCATACATTAAGCCCCCCTTGGGCTAGGACCAGCACCTCGAAGGTGGTTGGGAACCACCAACGCGATGGCCCTAGTACACGACGTAGCTAGGACGACCACGCCCTAAGCGTGGCCCGGATGCACGCACATAAGCCCACGAGGCTAGTGCACGTGTAGGGTCGGGGGACCCCCAACTCATGTCCCCCTATATATGGTTTAAACATCAACAGTGCCTAAATGGCAGGAGGACCTCAAACGTATTGGTTTGGCATACCGCAACGCCCTCCCGCATCGCTAGGCCAACTTGAGTCAGTCACGTCCATGTCGCGACCGTGTCTTCACCCTCCACCCCAACATGCCTCGACGCCATCGTGGCTCAGCCCAGTACATACGGTGCCGCCCTCATGGCCTTAACGCACCAGTCATACTCAACACTTGGAGAGGAAAAGTGGCCCTACGGCTGCCCCGGATGGCCACGCCGTGTGCCCCCGTCACATCCTCCTCCACTCAAAATCGTCAACGTCCTCGTTGACGCGAAGGCACACATTCTGAAATTCAGTCCTGTATGTCACTTGCCACGGTTCCTCGACAGCACCCTGCCTTCACTCTCTGTAGTAAAATTGTAGATGCCCAAAACTGCACATTTCAAAATCTGTACACAGTTGGTGTCTGAGTCTTCCCACGGCCCACACCAACAAGACCGCGGTGTACCCTTCTCAACAATCAATTAGTCGTAGCGCCCCAACTCTAGCTATGGGCGCCTCATCATCAACCTTTTTCTTACCTTTCTCCGCGACCAACGCGTTCAAGGCGGCCTTCTCTGGACAATCTCGCACCAGATGTGGCCCATTACATAGGAAGCAGCCCTTCTTGCTTGGCCTTTCATCTTTCTTCTTTTCATACCTACTGCCTTTGTCCTGACCAAATCGCACATGTCCTGTATCATTCTGCTTCTTTCCCTGCTTGTCAGCATTGTCAGTGGATGTTTGGAATGTCTTCTCTTTCTCAAAGCGGTGTTCGATTAGCCGCTCCGCAGCAGCCAAATTCTCATCTAGGGTCTTCAACCCTCTATAAGTCAACTCTCGCTGTGCCCATGGCGCCAAGCCATCTATGAAGTAGAAGATCCGATCCTTTTCACTCATTTCATCAATGTCTAACATCAGGCTCATGAAAGTCTTAATGTACTCGTGCAACGGTCCCGTATGCTTCAACGTCGATAATGCCTTTCGTGCTGACCATCCGACATTGGTAGGCGTGAGCATGACTCTTTCTTCAGATCGGCCCAAGAATCGACTGCACCATTCTCCATGCGCACCTCTGACACTCGGTGCCTCCACCATAACTTGGCATCACCGACCAAGTATCTCGATGCAATTCTTAGCTTAACTTTAGCATCGAGGTCCCCCAGCGTTTCGAGGTACTCCTCCACATCCCATATGAAGTTCTCGAGGTCCTTCGCCTCGCGGGAGCCCCTGAACGCCTCCGCTCGGGAACTTAAATCGAGGTGTCCGGCGTGCTGGCACCCCGCATTGCCGGGATGAGCTTTTCAAAGACACTCATCTCGTCACGTACCTCCTCCAACGTGACCTTGATTTCTCGTACCTCTGCTGCCAATTGCTCTACGGTCTCAGCCACATCGGCATTGATCCTTTCATGCCTATTCAGTCGTTCCCCATGTAGTGTCATTACCGATACCACCGACTCGAGCTGGTCCGATTGAGCTTCCAAACTATCTAATCGTTCCCTTGTTGATCGTTCTCTTGTCCGTCGTCTTGCATCCTCGCTGGTCCCTTCCATCTCAGCCATCACTGTGGCTCTGATACCAAATGTCACGGGGTCACTCTTCTAGCAGTGTCAGCCCGTGCGGCACTCAACGCCTGCTGCGCTAAGTCAGCCTATTTCTCTCAAATGCGACGCAGCGATGCGATTCGGATGCTACTGAAGGGTGGAAGGCTGTCCTACTCAAGCTTCGTTAAACCGCAGCGACGGCAAATCAAGGCAACGAGCAGCGATGAGCGTGGGCAACATGCAACAACGAGTGATATAGTGATAGGCAGCGACGAGCATACATTAAGCCCCCCTTGGGCTAGGTCCAGCACCTCGAAGGTGGTTGGGAACCACCAACGCGATGGCCCCAGTACACGGCGGAACTAGGACGACCACGCCTGGCGTGGCGGATGCTGCACACAAGCCCACGAGGCTAGTGCACGTGTGGGTCGGGGACCCCAACTCATGTCCCCTATATGGTTTAAACATCAACGATTGCCTAAATGGCGGAGGACCTCAAACGTATTGGTTTGGCATACCGCAACGCCCTCCCGCATCGCTAGGCCAACTTGAGTCAGTCACGTCCATGTCGCGACCGTGTCTTCACCCTCCACCCCAACATGCCTCGTCGCCATCGTGGCTCAGCCCAGTACATACGGTGCCGCCCTCATGGCCTTAACGCACCAGTCATACTCAACACTTGGAGAGGAAAAGTGGAGCTACGGCTGCCCCGGATGGCCACGCTGTGTCACATCCTCCTCCTCCTCAAAATCGTCAACGTCCTCGTTGGCGACACACATACGAAATTCACCATATGTCACTTGCCACGGTTCCTCGACACCTGCCTTCACTCTGTAGTAAAATTGTAGATGCCCAAAGCGCACATTTCAAAATCAACAGCTTGGTGTCTGAGTCTTCCCACGGCCCACACCAACAAGACCGCGGTGTACCCTTCTCAACAATCAATTAGTCGTAGCGCCCCAACTCTAGCTATGGGCGCCTCATCATCAACCTTTTTCTTACCTTTCTCCGCGACCAACGCGTTCAAGGTGGCCTTCTCTGGACAATCTACGCAGATGTGGCCCATTACATAGGAAGCAGCCCTTCTTGCTTGGCCTTTCATCTTTCTTCTTTTCATACCTACTGCCTTTGTCCTGACCAAATCGCACATGTCCTGTATCATTCTGCTTCTTTCCCTGCTTGTCAGCATTGTCAGTGGATGTTTGGAATGTCTTCTCTTTCTCAAAGCGGTGTTCGATTAGCCGCTCATGCTAAATTCTCATCTAGGGTCTTCAACCCTCTATAAGTCAACTCTCGCTGTGCCCATGGCGCCAAGCCATCTATGAAGTAGAAGATCCGATCCTTTTCACTCATTTCATCAATGTCTAACATCAGGCTCATGAAAGTCTTAATGTACTCGTGCAACGGTCCCGTATGCTTCAACGTCGATAATGCCTTTCGTGCTGACCATCCGACATTGGTAGGCAGAAATTGAGCCCGCAGCTCTTTCTTCAGATCGGCCCAAGAATCGACTGCACCATTCTCCATGCGCACCTCTGACACTCGGTGCCTCCACCATAACTTGGCATCACCGACCAAGTATCTCGATGCACTTCTTAGCTCCCCATTAGCATCGAGGTCCCCCAGCGTTTCGAGGTACTCCTCCACATCCCATATGAAGTTCTCGAGGTCCTTGCCTCGCGGAGCCCTTGAACGCCTCGCTCGGAAGAACTTAAATCGAGGTGTGGCGTCCTGGCACCCTATGGCATTGCCGGGATGAGCTTTCGACACTCATCTCGTCCACGTACCTCCTCCAACGTGACCTTGATTTCGCATCTCCGCCAATTGCTCTACGGTCTGACCACATCGGCATTGATCCTTTCATGCATATTCAGTCGTTCCCCATGTAGTGTCATTACCGATACCACCGACTCGAGCTGGTCCGATTGAGCTTCCAAACTATCTAATCGTTCCCTTGTTGATCGTTCTCTTGTCCGTCGTCTTGCATCCTCGCTGGTCCCTTCCATCTCAGCCATCACTGTGGCTCTGATACCAAATGTCACGGGGTCACTCTTCTAGCAGTGTCAACCCGTGCGGCACTCAACGCCTGCTGCGCTAAGTCAGCCTATTTCTCTCAAATGCGGCACGCGATGCGGATTCCCAGATGCTACGAAGGGTGGAAGGCTTGTCCTACTCAAGCTTCACCTCAACCCTCTACGTTCGGACTTCGCCCTGCGAAGCAACGCAGCAGGTTAGAGCCGGCAACGACGACCGTCAAGGCAACAGGCAACGATGAACGTAAGGCAACATGCAACAACGAGTGATATAGTGATAGGCAGCGACGAGCATACATTAAGCCCCCCTTGGGCTAGGACCAGCACCTCGAAGGTGGTTGGGAACCACCAACGCGATGGCCCTAGTACACGACGTAGCTAGGACGACCACGCCCTAAGCGTGGCCCGGATGCACGCACATAAGCCCACGAGGCTAGTGCCGTAGGGCCTGGGGACCCCAACTCATGTCCCCCTATATATGGTTTAAACATCAACAGTGCCTAAATGGCAGGAGGACCTCAAACGTATTGGTTTGGCATACCGCAACGCCCTCCCGCATCGCTAGGCCAACTTGAGTCAGTCACGTCCATGTCGCGACCGTGTCTTCACCCTCCACCCCAACATGCCTCGACGCCAAGACATACGGGCCGCCTCATGGCCTTAACGCACCAAATCATACTCAACACTTGGAGAGGAAAAGTGGCCCGATAGCCTGTGCCCCCGTCACATCCTCCTCCACTCAAAATCGTCAACGTCCTCGTTGACGAAGGCACACATTCTGAAGTTCAGTCCTGTATGTCACCTGCCACGGTTCCTTGACAGTACCCTGTCTTCACTCTCTGTAGCAAAACTGTACATGCCCAAAACTGCACACTTCAAAATCTGTACACAGTTGGTGTCTGAGTCTTCCCACGGCCCACACCAACAAGACCGCGGTGGTATCTTTCTCAACAGTCAATTAGTCGGAGTGCCCCAACTCTAGCAATGGGCGCCTCATCATCAACCTTTTTCTTTCCTTTTTCCGCGACCAACGTTCAAAGCTGACCTTCTGGACAATCTACTGAGATGTGGCCCATTACATAGGAAGCCCCTTCTTGCTTTTCATCTTTCTTCTTTTCATACCTACTGCCTTTGTCCTGACCAAATCGCACATGTCCTGTATCATTCTACTTTTTTCCCTGCTTGTCGGCATTGTCAATGGATGTTTGGACTGTCTTCTCTTTCTCAAAGCGGTGTTAGATTAGCGCTCATGACCTAAATTCTCATCTAGGGTCTTCAACCCTCTATAAGTCAACTCTCGTGCCCATGGCGCCAAGCCATCTATGAAGTAGAAGATCCGATCCTTTTCACTCATTTCATCAATGTCTAACATCGTGCTCATGAAAGTCTTAATGTACTTTCGTGCAGCGGTCCGTATGCTTCAACGTCGATAATGCCTTTCGTCTTGACCATCCGACATTGGTAGGCGAGAAATTGAGCGCGACTCTTTCTTCAGATCGGCCCAAGAATCGACTGCACCATTCTCCATGCGCACCTCTGACACTCGGTGCCTCCACCATAACTTGGCATCACCGACCAAGTATCTCGATGCAATTCTTAGCTTAACTTTAGCATCGAGGTCCCCCAGCGTTTCGAGGTACTCCTCCACATCCCATATGAAGTTCTCGCCTCACGAGAGCCCTTGAACGTCTCTGGCTCGGGGAACTTAAATCGAGGTGTCGGCGTCCCTGCTGGCACCCCTGCTGGCATTGCCAGGATGAGCTTTTTCAGCACACTCATCTCGTCACGTACCTCCTCCAACGTGACCTTGATTTCTCGTACCTCTGCTGCCAATTGCTCTACGGTCTCAGCCACATCGGCATTGATCCTTTCATGCATATTCAGTCGTTCCCCATGTAGTGTCATTACCGATACCACCGACTCGAGCTGGTCCGATTGAGCTTCCAAACTATCTAATCGTTCCCTTGTTGATCGTTCTCTTGTCCGGTCTTGCATCCTCGTGGTCCTTCCATCTCAGCCATCACTGTGGCTCTGATACCAAATGTCACGGGGTCACTCTTCTAGCAGTGTCAACCCGTGCGGCACTCAACGCCTGCTGCGCTAAGTCAGCCTATTTCTCTCAAATGCGGCACGCGATGCGGATTCCCAGATGCTACGAAGGGTGGAAGGCTTGTCCTAACCAACGGCCTTGATTAGGGCAACGCGCAAACGAAATCAAGGCAACGAGCAGCGATGAGCGTGGGCAACATGCAACAACGAGTGATATAGTGATAGGCGTGACGAGCATACATTAAGCCCCCTTGGCTAGGGACCAAGACTCGAAGGTGGTTGGGAACCACCAACGCGATGGGCGTAGCTAGGGCGACCACGCCCTAAGCGTGGCGGATCTGCACCATAAGCCCACGAGGCTAGTGCACGTGTAGGGGGGACCCCAACTCATGTCCCCTATATATGGTTTAAACATCAGGCCTAAATGGCGGAGGACCTCAAACGTATTTGGCATACCGTAACGCCTCCCGCATCGCTAGGCCAACTTGATCGTCCACGTCCATGTCGCCGTGTCTTCACCCTCCACCCCAACATGCCTCGACGCCTACATACATTTGCCGCCCTCATGGCCTTAACGCACAGTCATACTCAACACTTGGAGAGGAAAAGTGGCCCTACGGCTGCCGGATAGCCGTGTGCCGTCCATCATCCTCCTCCACTCAAAATCAACGTCCTCGTTGACGCGATACATACGAAATTCAGTCCTGTATGTCACTTGCCACGGTTCCTCGACAGCACCCTGCCTTCACTCTCTGTAGTAAAATTGTAGATGCCCAAAACTGCACATTTCAAAATCTGTACACAGTTGGTGTCTGAGTCTTCCCACGGCCCACACCAACAAGACCGCGGTGTACCCTTCTCAACAATCAATTAGTCGTAGCGCCCCAACTCTAGCTATGGGCGCCTCATCATCAACCTTTTTCTTACCTTTCTCCGCGACCATCGCGTTCAAGGCGGCCTTCTCTGGACAATCTCGCACCAGATGTGGCCCATTACATAGGAAGCAGCCCTTCTTGCTTGGCCTTTCATCTTTCTTCTTTTCATACCTACTGCCTTTGTCCTGACCAAATCGCACATGTCCTGTATCATTCTGCTTCTTTCCCTGCTTGTCAGCATTGTCAGTGGATGTTTGGAATGTCTTCTCTTTCTCAAAGCGGTGTTCGATTAGCCGCTCCGCAGCAGCCAAATTCTCATCTAGGGTCTTCAACCCTCTATAAGTCAACTCTCGCTGTGCCCATGGCGCCAAGCCATCTATGAAGTAGAAGATCCGATCCTTTTCACTCATTTCATCAATGTCTAACATCAGGCTCATGAAAGTCTTAATGTACTCGTGCAACGGTCCCGTATGCTTCAACGTCGATAATGCCTTTCGTGCTGACCATCCGACATTGGTAGGCAGAAATTGAGCCCGCAGCTCTTTCTTCAGATCGGCCCAAGAATCGACTGCACCATTCTCCATGCGCACCTCTGACACTCGGTGCCTCCACCATAACTTGGCATCACCGACCAAGTATCTCGATGCAATTCTTAGCTTAACTTTAGCATCGAGGTCCCCCAGCGTTTCGAGGTACTCCTCCACATCCCATATGAAGTTCTCGAGGTCCTTCGCCTCGCGGGAGCCCTTGAACGTCTCTGGCTCGGGGAACTTAAATCGAGGTGTCGGCGTCCCTGCTGGCACCCCTGCTGGCATTGCCAGGATGAGCTTTTTCAGCACGCTCATCTCGTCACGTACCTCCTCCAACGTGACCTTGATTTCTCGTACCTCTGCTGCCAATTGCTCTACGGTCTCAGCCACATCGGCATTGATCCTTTCATGCATATTCAGTCGTTCCCCATGTAGTGTCATTACCGATACCACCGACTCGAGCTGGTCCGATTGAGCTTCCAAACTATCTAATCGTTCCCTTGTTGATCGTTCTCTTGTCCGTCGTCTTGCATCCTCGCTGGTCCCTTCCATCTCAGCCATCACTGTGGCTCTGATACCAAATGTCACGGGGTCACTCTTCTAGCAGTGTCAGCCCGTGCGGCACTCAACGCCTGCTGCGCTAAGTCAGCCTATTTCTCTCAAATGCGGCACGCGATGCGGATTCCCAGATGCTACGAAGGGTGGAAGGCTTGTCCTACTCAAGCTTCACCTCAACCCTCTACGTTCGGACTTCGCCCTGCGAAGCAACGCAGCAGGTTAGAGCCGGCAACGACGACCGTCAAGGCAACAGGCAACGATGAACGTAAGGCAACATGCAACAACGAGTGATATAGTGATAGGCAGCAACGAGCATATATCAAGCCCCCCTTGGGCTAGAACCCGCACCTCGAAGGTGGTTGGGAACCACCAACGCGATGGCCCTAGTACACGACGTAGCTAGGACGACCACGCCCTAAGCGTGGCGGATACTGCACATAAGCCCACGAGGCTAGTGCACGTGTAGGGTCGGGGGACCCCCAACTCATGTCCCCCTATATATGGTTTAAACATCAACAGTGCCTAAATGGCAGGAGGACCTCAAACGTATTGGTTTGGCATACCGCAACGCCCTCCCGCATCGCTAGGCCAACTTGAGTCAGTCACGTCCATGTCGCGACCGTGTCTTCACCCTCCACCCCAACATGCCTCGACGCCATCGTGGCTCAGCCCAGTACATACGGAGCCGCCCTCATGGCCTTGACGCACCAGTCATACTCAACACTTGGAGAGGAAAAGTGGCCCTACGGCTGCCCCGGATGGCCACGCCGTGTGCCCCCGTCACATCGTGCTATTTTTAGGGTTCGTGACACATGGAATCTCACCTAAGCAATCAAATTGAAAACAATGGAATAAAGATATCTATGACCAAAGGGCGGCTCAAAATTTGATCTCAATCATCTAGTTTGTCAGTATGAATCAAATGTTAATTTGACTGGTACTAATTTTCGAGGACGAAAATTTTATAGGGAGGGGAGAATGTAATGACCCAGATCTTCGCAAATGTTGAATCGTTAACACTTGAGAATATTTTGACTTTTGGTTAACTAATTTGACCTTAGTCAAACCATTGACCCATTTAATGTGAACTTTGGACCCAACTTTCCTTTTTTATTTTGGAAGTGTGCTCATGTACAAAATCGAAACCAATCTTCAAATTATTAAATACTTAATTTTTGGGGACGAAAATTTCTTTTAGTGGGTGATAATGTTATGACCCGAGTTTTTGTAACCCATCTAACAGTAGTAGATGAGGTGGAGCACCGAGTCCAATATGGGTACTCCACAACCTTAATTTTCTCAAAAGAAAAGAAAAAGAATTTAAAATTTAAAATTTGGTGTTGCTAGCATCGATTTCCTTTTCATGCCTCTTTCTCTCTCTACTTGGCAAGTAAACTCTATTTAAGATTCTAAATTGTGGCAAGATCTAGTTGCCATTTCAAACACACACTCTCTCTCTCTAGCCACTTCCTCCCTCTAAATGGAAAGACCCAACTACGTAAGATTTATTAGAATATGTCTTGTGGCACACACAATCTTCAACCATATGATATGTGTGTGTGGTGTGTGATGCACACATATACCACTTGAGTGTTATTGCCAAATAAGAGAGCAAAGCTATCTCTCTTATAATGGAATAAAAATTTCGGTTGCCAAAGTTTAAACCAATCACCCGAAGAGCCAATGAGACTCCCCTGGATTTAAGAAATTAGAGTCTATTTAGGACTCTTTCCTTTCTTAGTCAATCGGCTTTCCTCAACTCCTATATCTATACACTGAGACGAAATCTCTTTGTCTCTCTCGCCAGCCACGACCTCTTCAAGCCGTGCTATCACCCAGCTCCTTTATACATTCCAAGCAGCTACTAGTCCCTCCCATCCTCATTCTCACTTTTTATATGTACATATATATCTCCATTAACCCAACAGCCAAAGCCCTCTCAAGCATCTCTCTCTCTCCACGTTATAACAACAGCCATTAACCCAAGTAGCCCATCTTTCCTTCTCTTGCTATATAAATGTATACATGTATATATCATCTCCCTTCTTTTAAAAAATAAAAATAAAAAAAATTAAAGGTGATCTTGATGGAGTCGTCAATGGTAGAGCCATCCACTTCAATTTAAATCAACGCGTCAAACCAGATCAACACCAGCCCAAACTCGAAACCGAACTCTTTCATCCGAATCAACAGAATCTTCGCGAAATCTACGCGATCATGCTACAAGAGGTGGGTGTCCTTCTATCCATCCAAATCTACACATTTACACTTTTTATACTATGTGATGAATATATGATGAATTTAGAAAAATTAAAAATTTTTCGGTTTTGTGTGGATTCACAAGACGGTTATGGTCAAAGGATTCACCCTATGGTTGAACCCATCGGCCGAGAACTATAGTACACTATTCCCTTCCATATGACACCCAAGTGTGCCGGCAAAATAGATCTCACATCAAGAATGAACTGTTGTCCTATTTTATTTTTGTTGTGCACTCGATTGGAGGTCATCGTTTGACTGTTTCAATCTCGATGATCCGATCAGTTTCTGACCTCAGTCAAACCATGGACTCCTTATAAAATCACATGCTTTATACATCTAACGGTTCACATTAATCCACATATCCTTATGTTTATAAATTTTAGTACCCCAAATATGTGAATATATTTATTTACGCTTATAATACTTTCTGTGTTTATTTATTTAAATCTGCTTATACACTAGCTAAAGGATCCAGTTTGACCCATTAAATTAAGCGAATCACAGACGTATGATTCGAGGCCCGTAGATCTAAACAAAGATTATTTTGTCATCTGTTAAATCAATGGTTAGATTTTGATTATAATAAACAAACCTCGATCTTTGCACCACAACATAACCACAAAAATTCCTGCATTCTATGCTTGTGGCACCTTAGTCTAGGGTCTGAATTGACCTCTTTAGATCTCAGGTTTTGGGTCGAATCAGGCCAGTGTTCAAAACCCACTTTTTCTATGACACCACACGGTTACCAAACCCGATGTCCCATATCCGATTTATTCAAGTCCTTAAAATAGACCTTAAATATCATATAAGCCTTTATGAAAATTTGAATCATTCAAGACCCCCAAACATCATAAAGGTCCATGGGCCTTATGAGCCCGTCTAGTCTATGGGCCTTATGGGCCCGTCTAGTCTATGAACCGTTAATGGGCTCGTATACCCAATATAGTTAAACGCGCGTTTTGTAAAATCGCAAATTCAAACCTTTTGAATAGACCCAACTCACCTTCTAAGCTTAGGACAATTATTTAGGTACATCTTCTACCCACGCTATGAAGGTGTTCGTACCCCAAAAATCGTGCAACAAGAATCCGACGGTCGAAACTTGTTTAAGTCATATGGGAGTCAATACTTAGTCAAATTTTGCAAACGACCAGTCCGTTTTCATCAGATCGATAAGATCTATCTGATGAGACTATTCCAACATCACCTTGTGATACACATTTGGGTATTTAAGTACCTTCATTTTTAGACTGCCTTCTTCTCTCTTTTAATGATGAGTGAGGCCTTCCGAATTATGAGTAATATTAGTTTTCTTTATGGTTAGATGTTTTCTTATTATATATTTCATTTGGTTTGTATGACATTCATCAGTTAGAAGTACGTTAGGGCATATGTATGTTGAAAAAAAAAAGAATAAGATACGACACACGACTTTTAAGCTTTCGTCACGGTGGGAATTCTTTCACGGTCACGTAGAACTTGGAATGTAGGCATCCATGTACGAATGTAACCCCTCTATGATAGTATGGGATGCCACACGAAGTACATCCATATTATTACGAAACACGTCCCTTGGAAAGTGTGGTTGGTGAAGCCTATCGCACTCTGACTCATTCAAATTAAGTTTAAGAAAGGATAGAATATGAATATGTTAAGTTACGAGATGTTAAAAAAGTGGGGACTTAAGCCCACACAAATATGAGATCGGGGTGAGGATCTAAGCCCAGAACCGAATAATATTACAATATGTTAAGATACGCTGTAAAGGTGTAATGACCCGATTTTCAACTATCGTTGACTTACTGACTTTTGGTCAGGATGTTGTTGATTGAGGATAATTGATTAAAATAGTCACGCTAGCACATAATAGGGGTATTACATAATATAAAATTCTTTAGATTGTCGATCTGAACCGTTGGATATCATATCTTAGAAAAGCAAAAAAAAAAAAAAAACTGAATCGTATACAGTTTTATACTGTTAACTCCTCATTTATTGGTATTATTATTATTATATATTATATATATATAAATATGGGCACATATATTTTACAAATTGAAAACTCACACTTTTATTTTAACCATACATTGATATGATAAATTTTATAGTCATTAAATTATTTTATATATTTTAATTACATATATGCATCCTTTAATTAAGGGATGTGTATATTTGTTGGTGTGAATGTGCTGTACACTATTCCATCCCCAACTCTTATTTTTCTCCATGAATGCACGTGGGCCTTTAGATGCACACATTATTTGTTTGTCATAGCAATGAAGCCCATGTATCATTAAAGGTCTAAAAGACCCAATTCATGAAAATTGGAAAGAGTCCAAAATTGGAAGGTGTCCACCAAAATCCCTCCTAAATATCATTGATCGTGGACTACTAAATTGGAAAGAGCTGAACCACCAGCCTCCATCGCAACCGACATTCCACTATAACCCTCAATCACTTAAAACTTTAAATTCATTAATGTGGGGCCCAACTAGCAACTTTCCACGCTGGTGGAATAGCTAGCTTGGACTCTTGCTATTTTTTTTAAGCCTTTGACTTTCCCAATTAAACCACCTTCCTTTCAAGCGGCTACCGAAACCGCTAACTCACTCTCTGTCTCTCTAATTGAGTAACTTCCCCAAATTGCTTTTGTTAGACGTCTCTCTAAAATACAAATACCAATCCAATTGCTATTCTCCTCTCTCTCATCCCAAAGCGTCTCTCTATTAAGAAAGGGGACTCCCAACTCACCCTCTCCAAACGCCTCTGTCTCTCTCTCGTCCCTTTCTACAATTGGGTAGCCCAAGCAGCCGTCTTTTGCACCCGAAATCTCTCTATCTCTTTTATTTGGAGCGACGATGGTAAGTGATCACGCGTAATCAGTTTATATTTTTTATTTAAAAGATAAATCACCCAATATTTCCTCATGTTAATTTTACGATCAATACGCAAACCTCTCTCTTTATGATATATCTATTATTTGTGTATTAAAGAAGAAGAAATTGGGTGGATATTTGTGAAATCTTAGAACGACTCACGCTACCACAATCGTCGATCAATCACACTTTTTGTCTCAATTCTCCTTGCGACGTTAGAACCCAAGGTAGGAAAATTTCAATGCCAATTTATGTTTTAGACTTAAATCATAGGTTTTAATGGTGTATTTGAGCCAGATCTATGATTATTAGAATTAAATTTGAACTGTTTGAATCGTACGGTATCTAAATATTAGAATTAATGAATATAACTTGTATTAATTATTGAATGTTTGAATATTACATCTTTTGCATTGCAACGAAATAATTGGAATCCTTTTTGAATGATATGTAACTTGCATTGAATTAAAATCATTAAAATTTTGAACACCGGACCCTTTAAATTTTGAACTTGAATTAGAATGAGAATTATTTATGAACCATGAATATTGTACCGATGTATTAGAATTTTGCATGTGATTTAAAGAGATTTATTTGAACCGAATCCTGTGCTTCGGCACTTTTGAACCGTTTCGACGGCCCATTGAACCGCACAAGCATCCCTCACACCACAGGGGCTTGAGCACTTAGAAAATTGTTCATTGAACAACGATGGTTAGGAGGGGATTCCCATAAAAAATTGGAGACTCTAGTACTATATTTTTGTATTAGTGATATTTAAGTAATATTTTTAAGTCATCATAAATTAAGAAGACTACACCTGAAATTTGATAATGAAACGATTTAATGAATACTCACATAAAACCTAAGAGTCGATGCTATCGAATATCATATGAAACTAGAACTCAGTATATGTGCTTTTGAAACCATGATACTTTCCGAATTCTATTTTGTCATTTAAATTGCGTTTGAATTTATCATCGAACTATGCATTGATTGGATAAAATGTAATTTTGGCCCTGAACTTTTTCTACTGAGCTTAGATGATTAGCTCACCCCGGCACTATGTGTCACAGGTACAGAAGTGGTTCCAGATCCCGAATCAGAAAATCTCAACTTTGTACCGAAAGAAGAAGTAGATCTTCCACCTGAGGAGTTTTATCCCTAGATACTTTTGGAAACTTGGACTTTGTATAGATTAGATGAACTTTTTGAGATAATTAAGATTATTTTTGAACATTATGTGCCACTGTTTGTGTGACGAACGGCCGTCACCGGTGATTTTACTTTTAACTTTTGTTTTTACACTTTTGTTATGGACATTAATGCAAATTGATTTACATTTGGATATTTTTGCATTCAATCTATTTATATTAGTTGCTATATAATCGATACCAAAGAATTTCTGTGTTTAGATTATGAATTGTGATCTAGCGATCCGAAATCTTCACATATTTTCTGGTCGGAAATTTCGGGTCGTTACAGAAGGCCAGTTAAATATGAATTAAGTTTCTACACGTGTCATGTCTTGCGTGCCACTGCAAGATTCAACGTCTATAATCAAGACGGGTCTTAAGGACACTATGATAGCTTTCTCTCGAACTAAGAGGACATTATGATTACTATGCGCACAATCTCATCGGACCGGATGGTGGTTTATGTTATGATATGGAGGTTAGGTGATTATTCTACACGTGGACCTCACGTGATAGACTCGAGCAGTTATCCTGGCACAGATCGTTTAAATAAGATAAGTGAAATACGAAGTACGTTGTGTAGGCGTATGGAGTAATAATAAAACTTTCGATATGCCACGTAAGTTAAGTTGATAAGACAAGTAAGAAAAGTATAAGTATTAGAAGCATCATATGCATTGAAACCTGTTATGTTCTTTCAGCTTATTTGATACAAAAAGTTTATGAGATTTTTCTGTATGTTGGTTATATGTATAATTGTAAGGATTTCAGTTTCACTCACATGGTTCCACCCACGATCACCTAGGTAGATTATGGTAGATCGGTTGTGCAACCCACTGAGTTTACGTGACTGAGTAAACTCACCCCCTTCCAAAAACTAGTAGCTGGAGGTGAAGATATGGACTACACTGTCGGTGGACTTGATGCGGTGGTAGACTATGAGGTTTATGAGAGTGATGACATGGAGGACTAGTTAGACGACATCAGGTATATATTAAATATTTGAAAAGACTTCATTTCTAGTGGTTGATCGTACTTCTATTTATGGTCATTTTGTATCGTAGACTCTAAATTCAATGTAAGTTTAACGAAGGAAATTTTGATATGAGAAGAAAATTTGATTCACGATTTTTGGAAGCCTAGTTTTATGTAAGATCTATTAAGATATGTATGTTCGCTTATCGCCTTAACAAGCGTGCAGTGTCATAACACGGGATTCTAAGCCCTTGAGATTGGTTAAGATTTTGGGTCATGGCAGAGATTAAATGTAATGACCCAAATCTTCGCAAATGTTGAATCGTTGACATTTGAGAATATTTTGACTTTTGGTTAACTAATTTGACCTTAGTCAAACCATTGACCCATTTAATGTGACCTTTGGACCCAACTTTTTTTTTTAATTTTGGGAGTGCACTCATGTACAAAATCGAAACCGATCTTCAAATTACTAAATACTTAATTTTCGGGGACGAAAATTTCTTTTAGGGGGTGATAAAATTATGACCCGAGTTTTTGTAACCCATCTAACGGTAGTAGATGAGGTGGAGCACCGAGTCCAATATGGGTACTCCACAACCTTAATTTTCTCAAAAGAAAAGAAAAAGAATTTAAAATTTAAAATTTGGTGTTGCTAGCACCGATTTCTTTTCATGCCTCTTTCTCTCTCTACTTGGCAAGTAAACTCTATATAAGATTCTAAATTATGGCAAGATCTAGTTGCCATTTCAAACTCTTTCTCTCTCTCTCTCTCTCTCTCTAGCCACTTCCTCCCTCTAAATGGAAAGACCAAACTACGTAAGATTTATTAGAATGTCTTGTGACACACACAATCTTCAATCATATGATATGTGTGTTTGGTGCGTGATGCACCCATATACCATTTGAGTGTTATTGCCAAATATGAGAGCAAAGTTATCTCCCTTATAATGGAATAAAAATTTCGGTTGCCAAAGTTTAAACCAATCACCCTAAGTGCCAATGAGACTCCCCTGGATTTAAGAAATTAGAGTCTATTTAGGACTCTTTCCTTTCTTAGTCAATCGGCTTTCCTCAACTCTTATATCTATACGCTGAGACGAAATCTCTGTCTCTCTCGCCAGCCACGACCTCTTCAAGCCGTGCTATCACCCAGCTCCTTTATACGCTCCAACCCCTTTATACGTTCCAAGCAGCTACCAGCCCCTCCCATCCTCATTCTCACTTTTTATATATACATATATATCTCCATTAACCCAACAGCCAAAGCCCTCTCAAGCATCTCTCTCTCTAACCCTCTCTCCCTCTCCACGTTATAACAGTCATTAACCCAAGTAGCCTATCTTTCCTTCTCTCGCTATATAAATGTATACATGTATATATCATCTCCCTTCTTTTTAAGAAAAAATAAAAATCAAAGGTGATCTTGATGGAGTCGTCAACAGGAGAGCCGTCCACTTCAACTTAAATCGACGTGTCGAACCAGATCAATGCCCGCCCAAACTCGAAACCGAACTCTTCCATCTGAATCAATCGAATCTTCACGAAATCTATGCGATCACGCTACAATGGGTGGGTGTCCTTCTATCCATCCAAATCTACACATTTACACTTTTTATACTATGTGATGAATATATGATGAATTTAGGAAAACTAAAATTTCTTAGGGTTTGTGTGGATTCACAAGATGATTATGGTCAAAGAATTGACCCTATGGTTGAACCCATCGGCCGAGAACTATAGTACACTATTCCCTTCCACATGGCACCCAAGTGTGCCGGCAAAATAGATCCCACATCAAGAATGAACTACTGTCCTGTTTTATTTTTGTTGTGCACTCGATTGGAGGTCATCATTTGATCGTTTCAATCTCAATAATTCGATCAGTTTCTAAGCTCGGTCAAACCATGGACTACCTATAAAATCACATGCTTTATACATCTAACGGTTCACATTAATTAACATGACCTTATGTTTATAAATTTTAGTATCCCAAATATGTGAATATAGTTATTTATGCTTATAATACTTTCTGTGTTTATTTATTTAAATCTGCTTATACACTAGCCAAAGGATCTAGTTTGACTCATTAAATTAAGCGAACCACAGAAGTATGATTCGAGGCCCGTAAATCTAAATAAAGATTATTTTGTCATCTGTTAAATCAATGGTTAGATTTTGATTATAATAAACAAACCTCGATCTGTGCACCACAGCATAACCACAAAAATTCCTACACTCTATGCTTGTTGCACCTTAGTCTAGGATCTGAATTGACCTCTTTAGATCTCAGGTTTTGGGTTGAATCAGGCCAGTGGTCAAAACCTACTTTTTCTATGACACCACACGGTTACTAAACCCGATGTCCCATATCCGATTTATTCAAGTCCTTAAAATGGACCTTAAATATCATATAAGCCTTTATGAAAATTTGAATCATTCAAGACCCCCAAACATCATAAAGGTCCATGGGCCTTATGGGCCCGTCTAGTCTATGGACCTTTAATGGGTTCGTATACCCAATATAGTTAAACGCGCGTTTTGTAAAATCGATAACTCAAACCTTTTGAATAGGCCCAACTCACCTTCTAAGCTTACGATAATTATTTAGGTACATCTTCTACCCATGCTATGAAGGTGTATGTACCTCGAAAGTCGTGCAATAAGAATCCGACGGTTGAAACCTGTTTAAGTCATATGGGAGTCAATACTTAGCCAAATTTCACAAACGACCAATCCGTTTTCATCAGATCGGTAGTTCGTTTTCATCAGATCGACAAGATCTATCTGATGAGACTAGTCTAACATCACCTTGTGATACACATTCGGGTATTCAAGTACCTTCATTTTTAAGCCGCCTTCTTCTCTCTTTTAATGATGAGTGAGGAGTTTTGAATTATGAATAATATTAGTTTTCTTTATGATTAGATATTTTCTTATTATATGTTTCATTTGATTTGTGTGACATTCATCAGTTAGAACTATGTTAGGGCATATGTATGTTGAAAAAAAAAAAAAAAAAGATACGACACACGACTTTTAAGCTTTCGTAACGGTGGAGTTTCTTTCATGGTCATGTGAAACTTGAAATGTAGGCATCCATATACGGATGTAACCCCTCTATGATAGTATGGGATGTTACACGAAGTACATCCAGGTTACTACGGAACACGTCCCTTGGAAAGTGTGGTTGGTGAAGCCTATCGCATTGTGACTCATTCAAATTAAGTTTAAGAAAGGATCGAATATGAATATGTTAAGCTACAAGATGTTAAAAAAGTGGGGACTTAAGCCCACACAAATATGAGATCGGGGCGGGGACCTAAGCCCATAATCGAATAATATTACGATATGTTAAGATACGTTGTAAAGGCCAGCTAAATATAAATTAAGTATCTACACGTGCCATGTCTTGCGTGCCACCGCAAGATTCAATGTCTGCAGCCAAGTCGGGTCTTAAGGACACTATGATAGCTTTGTCTCGAACTAAGGAGACATTATGGTTACTATGCATGCAATCTCATTGGGCTGGATGGTGGTTTATGTTATGATATAGAGGTTAGGTAGTTATTCTATACGTGGACCTCGTGTGATAGGCTCAAGCAGCGATCCTGACACAAATCGTTTAAACAAGATAAGTAAGATACGAAGTACATTGTATAGGCATATAGAGTAATAATAAGACTTTCGATATGACACGTAAGTTAAGTTGACAAGACAAGTAAGAAAAGTATAAGTATTAGAAGCATCATATGCATTGAAACCTGTTATGTTCTTTCAGCTTATTTGATACGAAAAGTTTATGAGATTTTTCTATATGTTGGTTATATGTATAATTGTAAGGGTTTCACTTTCACTCACATGGTTGCACCCACGATCACCTAGATAGATTGTGATGGTTCGGTTGTGTAACCCACTGAGTTTACGTGACTGAGTAAACTCACCCCCCTCCCAAAAATTAACAGCTGTAGGTGAAGATATGGACTACACTGTCGGTGGACTTGATGCGGTGGTAGACTATGAGGTTTATGAGGGTGATGACATGGAGGACCAGTTAGACGACATCAGGTATATATTAAATATTTGGAAAGACTTCATTTCTTGTGATTGATCGTACTTCTATTTATGGTCATTTTGTATCATGGACTCTAAATTCAATGTAAGTTTAACGAAGGAAATTTTTATATGAGAAGAAAATTTGATTCACGATTTTTGGAATCCAAATTTTATGTAAGATCTATTAAGATATGCATGTCCGCTTATCACCTTAACAAGCGTACGGTGTCATAACACGGGATTCTAGGCCCTTCAGATCGGCTAGGATTTTGGGTCGTGACACACTAGGTGATGTAAAATCAAAAGATGGAGTAGGACTGTTTAAACACCATCTTGACATTTTTTTTTTGTTCTTGCGAGAGAGAACCCTTTACTTCTTTCAAGAAAAATATGCATTTTGGTTATATATAAATTATAAAGTGAAGGAAATAGGGAGTTTTGAATCAAGTCAATCGACTGTCGGATTGAGTTGGACATATCCTTTAACCATCGGGTCAAGCCAGGGTGTAGGTTGGGTCATGCCGGATTAAGCGTATACCCTTGACCATCGAAAGCCAAATTCTTGCCCAAACTCTCCCAAGATGACAAAATTGACCCGACCCGACCCATTGATAGCTTTAAAGTCACATATCGAGAACGATTTAAAGATGTAGTTTACCCAAAGATGTAAATAAATAAGTTTGTTGCAAATTTTATAAAGTAAAGATGATCTAACTTCTCAATTGGTTACATGCATTGTAGCAATGTTGTTGAGTCATTTTCAACTGATACAGTAAAGATTACCTTTATTTCAACCCAACGAATCATTGAGTTCACCCATGTAGATACGTGCGAAGGGGAAAAGAGACAATTTATGGATGCCCTCAAAGTTTCTAATCACGGCCATGTCCAATAGTTCGGTTTGGTGATGAGTGATTTTGAATTTCACCCACTTATTTAGGTGCTATTTTTCATGTTCTTCCTCTTCCTCCATTGTTCCGGCGAGTCTTTTATTTTTGCGAGTACTTCGTTCTGGTAAATCATATATGTTAGAGATCTTAAACAAATAACAATGATCTACGCTTGAATCATTTTATCAACATATGGAATATGACAGTTATCCAGTAAGACAAATCTTACTTGATTAGATGATCACGAAGGCAAGCTTGATCAATAACTCCTCCGTATAAGAGCAAACTCCTAGGACAAACCAACTCTTTTCCTTTCTATCTCTATTGATGGGAATAGCATTGAGAATAGACAAAGAGAGGACATTGTCTTCCTTATATAGACATTGATTTGTTTTCTAGCCCATCAAAGAAACTAAATCTAGAGGATGTGTCACTTGCATAAAAGGAATCACCACAACCTTATAAGATTAGTAAGGAATTCCACCAAGATTTCATGGTGATTCCTATTGTGCCAAGTATAGAAAGTCTAACCAATTCAAGTTTTAGCAAGAAATTGAAGAGAGGTTAGTATGTGGGTCACAAAAACCCAACAATCCCCCACTTGATCCACACGCTACCAAAATATTGTTTTAGAATAATTTCATGAATTGGTCCTTTTTGAAAAGCGGATGGTCATCCTTATAATTTTATAAAATCATTGACTTTCAAAGAACTTGGTACAATACAACATCCTCTCAAGTTCAAAAAATAACTTTAATAATGGATCATGGATGCCTATAATGTACCATGCTTAACAATTGACATTAAGGAAGTTCCATGGTCACAAGGATTATTGTTGTTAATGAACCAAAGAGTATTACTTGTGGTTTTGTGACACTATTATATGCACACTTTAATGCAATCACTTGTGTGCATACCTGTATTCGTTCAGCTTCATACCCTAAAGTATGTCATCTTAATATCTTACGACATACGTCACGTGAAAACCATCACCCAACTATTAGGATAAAGGCTATACGACTATGGTGTCTACTCACGATAGCCTAAGCTTCCTTATTTGAGCACTTATATTCCCAGATTAACATTGCATATGCTAATAATGATAATAAGATAACATGAAGTCAAAGGAAAGGCATGTATCAAATGATAATCAAATATGTAAAGAGTGTCGACAATAAAATAGAATAAAATAAATATTGTGAAAGGAACTCTCACTCAATCAATATACTCGAGTGCTTCTAACACTCCCATTCGGATCACGTACGCTCTAAAATCTTTTGGTTGACGTCCCTTTGTGAGTGGGTCAGCAATCATTTCCTCAGAGGTCAGATGAGGGATCTTAATGACTTCTTCACGAACCTTTTCCAGCACCATCATATACTTGACCTCGATGTGCCTATTGCTTTTGGTTCGTCTCCCGCTCTCGATGAAATCAACGGCAGCTTTGTTATCGCAATAAATTGTCAAGGGATTATGAATAGAATCCACAACACCCAACTCACCAATGAAGCTCTTTAACCAAATGACATGCTTGGTGGCCTCATAGCATCCAATGAACTCTGCGAGCATAGTGTAATCTGATGTTATAGTCTGTTTGGAGCTTCTCCAAGTAATAACTCTATGGGCGAGCTTTAAAATGAAACCCGAAGTAGATTTGTGAGATCGATCACACCCTGCATAGCTAGAATCACTATAGCCAGCGACTTTAAGTTCAATTAATCTTTTGTATACAAGCATATGGCCCTTGGTTTCTTACAAATATCGCAATACCTTCTTAACAGCTACCCAATGAGCAAAATCAGGATTTAGCTAAAACCTCTCGAGCATCCCAACGATAAAACTGATGTCGAATCACATACAGGTCATAGTATACATAAGGCTTCCTACTGCAGAAGCATACATAGTCGGATCCACTCGCTTTCTCTCCATATCATTTTTAGGGTATTGATCTTCGCTTAAGAAACCACCTTTAACAATTGGAGCACTAGAAGGATTACAGTTCTCAATTTTAAATCGTTTGAGGACCTTGTCGATGTAGGCTCTCTGAGATAATCCTAGGAGCCCAACTCCCCGCTGCCTGTGAATTTTAATTCCCAGAATGTATTGCACATTCCCCATATCCTTCATGTCGAAATGGTTGGATAGGAAATATTATTTATCGTGTAGAAGATGAATGTCACTACTCGCCAGGAGTATGTCATCAACATATAGCACTAAAATGATGAAACGACCTTTTGACTTCTTAATGTAAATGCACCTATCCATGGCATTTTTTTTAAAGCAATATTCCATAACAACTTGATCAAACTTCAAGTACCACTGTCTCGAAGCTTGCTTCAGACCATAAATGGACTTCTTCAGCTTGCACACATGATCCTCTTGACCCTCCATCTCAAAACCCTCAGGTTGAGACATATAGATCTCTTCTTCCAAATTACCGTTGAGGAAAGTCGTCCTTACATCCATCTGATATAATTCTAAGTCATAGTGTGCCACAATTGCTAGAATTATTCGAAGAGAGTCCTTGGATGAGACAGGAGAGTATTTCTCATTGAAATCAATTCCCGGTCTCTAAGTGAACCCTTTGGCTACTAATCTGACTTTGAATTTTTCAACATTGCCTTCAGAGTCCCTTTTAACTTTGTAAACCCATATGTATTTGATCAACTTGCAACCTTCTGGAAGGATCACAAGGTCCCTGACATCATTCATTTCTATAGATTACAACTCTTCTCTCATAGCCTCCTTCCAGTGTTGAGATTTGTCGCTTTTCATGGCTTTAGAGAAAGAGGAAGGATCATCGGTGTCTAGGTCAACATCATCATTTTCTTTCATATAGGCTTTATAATCATTGGGTATCACAAATCTACGATCTCGAGAGGATTTCCTTAAAGCAATCGGTGACCCCTCAAGAGGAAGAGGAGGAGGTGGAGCACTGAAAGTTTCGACATTGGGAGAATCATTGGGTATCACAGATCCCTCAGGGTGAAATAGAAGATTAGGCATAGGGATAGGAACATGTATAGTTGTCTCAATATGAATGAGAGGCATAACATGAGTATCTTTTTTAAAAATAATCTTCCTCTGCTTTTGACTCCCACTGATGAAACTATCTTCAAGGAACTTGGCATTAGAGGTCTCTACGATCTCCAACGGTCGAGATGGGCAATAGAACCTATATAATCGAGTGCGCTTGCGGTAACCGATGACGTAACATGTAACGGTGCGTGGATCAAGCTTCTTGAGGTTTGGATCATAAAGTCTCGCTTCTGCCAAACACCCCCACACATGCAAATGTTTAAGACTTGGTTTACGGCCAGTCCAAATTTTGTAAGGTGTGTCCGGAGCAGCTTTGCATGGCACTCGGTTAAGAATATAAACTGCAGTTTCGAGAGCTTCTCCCCAAAAACTTTCAGGAAGATTCGACTTGCCCATCATGTTGCGAACGACCTCCTATAAGTATGATTTCTCCTCTCGGAGACACCATTTTGTTGTGGGTACCAAGCAAAGTGTACTGAGGAACAATCCCATGTTCCCTGAAGAACTGAGTAAAGTTTTCATGATTAACACCATCAGAATCCATCTCCCCATAGTATTCTCCTCCACGATCTGATCTAACGGTTTTAATTTTCTATTAGTCTGTTTCTCAACTTCTGTTTTAAAGATCTTGAATGTATCGAGTGCCTCAGACTTCTGATGAATCAAGTATACGTAGGCAGAACGAGAAAAGTCATCTATAAAACTGGTGAAGTAGCGTTGTCCACCTCGTGAAGGTGTGGGAAAAGGTTCACATATGTCTGTGTGGATCAGTTGTAACAAATCAAAAGACCTAATAGCCTCAAACTTTCGTTGTTTTGTGGACTTTCCCTTTATACACTCAAGACCTGTGTTAAAGTCATTAAAATTAAGAGGATTAAGAATGTCATCTTTGACCATAGTCTCTTGCTTTTTCCTCGAGATGTGACCCAAACGTTTATGCCAAAACATAAAGGAGTTTTCTGTCAAAAGAGAGCGCTTTGTTTCGGATGAGGTAATAGAGACACATACAAATGATGCAGCAGAAATATCATCAAGAGATAATCGAAACAAACCATCTACTAATAAACTATTCCCTACAGTAACAGTGTCCTTAGAAATAATCAAGGAGTCTTCAGCAAAAGTAAAGTGATATCCAAAAGTAAGTAATCTGGAGACAAAGGTGAGATTTCGTCTGAAGGACGGAATGAAATAAATATTTTCAAGTATTAAAATATGTCCAGAGTCTGAAACAAGCCGTTAAGTTCCAACAGCCTCGACTTTGACCGCTTGCTCGTTTCCAAGGAAAAGTCTTTCATCCGATCTTGGGCTTCTCCTGCTTATCAGCCCCTGCATGGAATGAGCAATATGTACAATGGCACCAGAATCAACCCACCAAGAATTTTTAGAAACATTGACCAGATTCGATTCAAAACAAACATGAACGAAGTTAGTACCTTGGTGTTTCTTCTTCATGATATTTTTCCATAAATAAAATCCTTCTTGAAGTGTCCTTTCTTTTTACAGAAATGGTAGCAATCGTCGTTATCATTCACAACGGCTTTCTTCTTGAAGTCCTTCTTGTTCCCTTTATTTCTGACGTGATCCATTCTTTGACCCTTTCTCTTGAAATTTTTCTTGTGAGCAAAGATCTGAGCATGGTTATAGGCAAAATAAGCAGACTCGATCTTGTTGCCCCGCAACTGCTCTTCTTTTGTTACACACCTTGAGATCAATTAGTTCAAGTCCCATTTTTCCTTCTGAGCATTGTAATTCACCTTAAATGTATCAAACTGATTGGAAAGAAATGCAACAGCCAAATGAACTACGACAGCTTCCTTAATGGGAGCACATTGCTCCTTGAGTTTCATGGCCAACAAAGACATCTTAAGAATGAACTCCCTAACAGAACCCTTTCCATCATAGCGTATGTTAACAAACTTCACAAGATAACCATATTGTAGAGATTTAGTAGACCCAACAAACTGATCCTCGATATTTTTTAATAATTCAATAGTTGTATCAGTGGTCTTAATACCACAACAGGTGCCTCACTCATAGAAGCACGAATAATCATGATAGTCATACAGTTTGCCTTTTCCCACTTGGCATGCAAAGCTTTTTCAAACTCTGAAGAGTTATCGGAAGGAGTCGCGGGTCTGTTCTTCGAGAGAACAAAATCATAATCTAGATAACCAAGGGTCAAATCTAGACCCATTCGCCAAGAGGAATAATTGGTGCTAGTGAGCTTTTCAATGATTGCCATCTGTTGGTGCAATAGTGATCTGTCCATAGCTGCAATGACATAGATCATTATCAGCACATATTCATAAAGGACTTTACATAATTTGAGTTCGTACCTGGGGTCAAGGTCGAATCAATTAGAGTGTGTTAACCATGTGCAAAATCATCCACTCTGAGGGACAAACATGACTGAATGTCTTAGCATCACCTTAGGGCAGAAGCTTTGACCTATTTTATGTCTCCCTAGTTCGTGTCTATAAACACGCATAGACCTAGTTATTTATATTTTTGGTTTGATTCAAACTAGTCATTAGTTTAGGCCAAAAGTGTCGCTCTTCTCTCACCTAAACACGCATAACTATTCTATCCATTCGCCTTTCGTGAGCTTGCTAAGTCAGCTTTGGCTAGAAGTAGTAGCTCACGTAAGTAAATGCTCTCTCGATCTTAATGAGACAATTGTCTCAAAATTCATGGATAACATAACCTCCATAGACCGGTCACCTTTGGGCAGACTACACACCTACTTTGATTAGGTTTCCCTGAATGACTACTTTACTAGTCTTCCTAAACCCCTTTATAGGAAGGACCTATCTCAAGGCATTCTATCATGTCATTAGTTCAAGGTTACATACCCTAAAGGCGTTTACATTCCAATTTTTAGGGAAATTAAGTTCTATGAATTAAATCAATTGAATTAATATTAGTAGAGAACAATGTGTCTTAATTTTTAGGAAAAGTAAGTACATTAGTCATAAAGAGAAGGTGCACATGAAGTAACCATGAACAATGACATGATAGTGTAAGAGTATCAATACAGAATATTCAAAAAGTTCAATAAGTTATTTGGAATATAAAATAAAATCATTGACCTTTGACAGAAATTTTCAAGTTTGAAGAAGTGTCAAACAGTCCCTTAAACTAGTCCAAAGTGTAGATCTTGTCGAGTAGACCAAAAACAATAGGTCACATGCGCGAATCAGAGTTGTATATCTCCAGATATCGCATTTTAAAGTTTGATCCCGAATAGGGTTTAATTTCGTTGCATAAACGAGTTCTGAGTTTAAATATGTTATCTGCAGCCGGCGAAAGCATTACAGTAATGTGATTGCAGATAATATTTGAATAGGAATTGGGTCGGGTCTTGGACGGGTACTCGGTTGGATAATGGGTCCAAGTGGGTCTGGTCATGGCCGAAGTGGACTGGGCCAGGTGGGCGGTGTACTGGGCTGGGTCATGACTGAAGTGGATTGGGCCAGGTGGGTTGGGTTCTGGGCCGAGTCATGTGGGCTGGGTAATGGGCCTAAGCAGGTCGGGTATTGGGCGTAAGTGGACCGGGTTAGGTGGGCTGGGTACCGGCCCGGGTAGTGGATCCAAGTGAGCTGGGTCAGTTCCAAGACTGGTCAGGACCGGGCCAACCCGGTCTGGAAAGCCCTCACCTTCTCCTTCATTCTTCTTTCTTTCCTGTTTTGGTTTTTTTTTTTCTTATGAAATGGTTGGAGAGGCGCTGCAACAAATAGCCCGAATAGGGCCACTTCCCCTCCCCTCTTAGGTCACCGGCGCAGACCGTCCGGTGTGCCATCTCGACCGGCCACTGCCGATCGTTTCAAATTCGGCATGGTCAATGGCGACACACGGATCAGTCGCCTACAAAAAATATTTATTTTTTTATTTTTATTTTTTAAAATTATTAACATGCCGAACAGGGCCACACCAGCCCTCTCATACTATTGGTCAATTGTTGAGCTATTTTAGATCCAAGATACGGTTATCAAGTGAACAGTTTGGATCAATGGTGTTACTAGCAGGATGGAACTTGTTCTACGAACAAGAATAGACAACATTTGACATATGTTGTGTTTCGGTCAGACTAAGTAGGAAAATCATCTCGTGCAACATGAAAAGGTATCTATTTAAATACATAATCATGTTTAAGTTGCCTATGTAGGGATATATATATAACTCGTGCGAAGTGTCTGAGCATAGCATCCCACCTTCATAATCAGTCTCCCCTAATTTTATTTTATTTTTATTTTTTTTAAATGCATAACAGATTTTCAAACAGCCCAGTGACCGGTCGGGTAATAAAGGAGACTAGTCTGGTGGCCGGTGACAACAAAGCAGTCCGGCAGTCCTGAAGCCAGTCTGGTGGCTGGAAAAAAAAATTTGTTTTTTTTTTTTAACTATATGGATCAAACGAAATCAGGTTAACCAAAAGCTCTGATACTAATTGTTAGAGATCTTAAACAAATAACCATGATCTAGGCTTGAATCATTTGATCAACATATGGAATATGACAGTTATCTAGTAAGACAAATCTTACTTACTTGATTAGATGATCGCGAAGGCGAGCTTGATCGGTAACTCCTCCGTATAAGACCAAACTCCTAGGACAAACCACCTCTCTTCCTTTCTATCTCTATTGATGAGAATAGCATTGAGAATAGACAAAGAGGGGACGTTGTCCTCCTTATATAGACATTGATTTGTTTCCTAGCCCATCAAGGAAACTAAATCTAGAGGATGTGTCACTTGCATAAAAGGGATCACCACAATCCTATAAGATTAGTAAGAAATTCCACCAAGATTGCATGGCGATTCCTATTGTGCAAAGTATAGAAAGTCTAACCAATTCAAGTTTTAGCAAGAAATTGAAGAGAGGTTAGTGTGTGGGTCACAAAAACCCAATAGTACACCACCATGAACCCCTTGGAACCCACTTCTTCTTCTTCATATGTTCCGACAAGTCCTTTAATCGAGTGAGTTGTTTACCCCCATGAAACCCTCTTGAAAATTACTTCTCCTTTCATTCTGGCGAGCCCTACGTTCCGGCTAGTCATACATCCTTATGAAAGGAGAAGAAACTCACTTCTTCATCTTCTCCTTCCTCTTTAAACTTACAAAAATCCATTGGAAACCTTGAAAATAATGAGAGATGTAAGAAGAAGAAAAAAAAAATCTTGTCTGTATATGTGACGGTGGGTAGCCACTGTCAGTGGTTTAAAACTGATGGTGGGTACCTACTACCAATTATTTAATTTTGACAGTGGGTACCCACCGTCAGCTTTAAAGTACAATGGGTACCCATTGACGGGGGTACACACTATCAAATTTAAAAAACTAGTAGTGGGTTCCCACCATCAATTTTAAACCACTAGCAGTGGGTATCCATCGTCACACACACACAGACACCTTTTTGTCCCTTCTTTTTCTTTTTCTTCTTACGTTTCTTCTTTTTTTCAAAGATTTTTTAAGAGTACATGAGTTTTGAGGGTTTCCTTTTCTTCTTCTCCTCCTTGTTCTTTTTTCTAAGGGTTTTAAGAGAGTTTTATGTCTTCTTCTTCTTAAAGTTTCAAAAGGGTTTCATGGCTTCTTCTGAGGGTTCCAAAAGTTCGTGGATTCTTCTTCTTAGGGTTTTAAGAGGTTTTGTAGGCTTCTTCTTCCTCGGCATCGCTAGTGTAGCCATCGGCATCATCATCACCGACATCGCCGTCGTCGAGCAGGGAAGAAAATGTGGGTGTGCCAAAAGAATTCACGCTAGTGAATCCTTTTCAAAATATTCACCTGAATAAGTGGGTGAACTTAAAGATTTGGTTTTCTAAAGTTGCACACCCCCATAAGTAGGTGAACTCAAAGATTTGATGGGTGGAAATCAAGGTACTCTACTGTAAAAATAAAAAATCTAGTAGCATCACACTATAACGATTAATCAATGTGTGTTGGCTTTTACTGTTAGCTTGAAAATATCAAACATCGTGTTTTGATCAAGTATTTTTGAAAATAATATTGAAAATATATACTATATATAATATTTTAATACATAAAATTATTTATAACAATATCGTATGTTACTTCTTAGTTATAGCGTGGATTAGTTTAGATAACATTCTAAATAGTGTGAAACTGTGAATCATCTAAGTTTTTTTGTGAAATCTGAGGTAAACCAACATTGGGTAGATAAAAACTTTGCACGATAATTTCCCCTATGGAAAATTATAAACATAGGACAGATTTGTTGAGGACAAAGTGCAGGCGGCTGACATGGCGCGACGTGCTTGGCTGCACCAACCTGCATTAATTGAGCCCCATTGCACTTGCAGTCAATTGTGTCGTGCCACATCAACAGCCTGCACTTTGTCTGCATAAAATATGTCCTCCATATAACACTATCCTTCCCCCTATAGTAGTTGAGAAATTCTGTAATTCTCATACCACAACTCATTATATAGGAGTATTGCTTTAATATTTTAATAAAATTCATAGAAAATTATATCTATAATATATATATATATATTGTCTTTATTTATTTTTATTATGTTATTCAATAGGATGGGCAAATAAAAAGAATTAAATTTTTTAAATGAAGAAATTGTTCATTATATGATTATTAACTATTGGATGAGGTTGTTATGGGCATATGTTAACACTATCTTATAAAAACATTCCTTTAAGCTAAGTGGAACTTTTGGGTCACGTAATACTCCACTATCTAATTGTAAAATAAAACTTAAATAAGGAAATATATGATAACGTAGCACTAGATGCTTTTTGTTTTAACTAAATCTTCCTCCAAGTTATTATGTTCACTAAATTTACACTCCAAGTAATATTTCCTCTTTGTTTTGTAATTTCTAAACCTTTTGACTCCAAAGTTTTTCTCCATAATTTCAACTTATACATGTCAACAATAATTTCTATGAATATTATTTGAAGACAATATAACTATCCCTCAGGGCATGTTTGGTTTTAAGGGGAAATAAGGGAAAACTCATATGCGGCAAATAAATTACCGAGATTCCCGTTGTTTGGATGACATACGAAGGATCAGAAACTTTCTTCGCATTTTTCGTCAAAATCCGAGAATAAATGTCTAGGGATCCTTTTTCTATCTTTTGAGCCTTCAGACTTCCTTCTCTCCAACCCAGCTAGGTTTATTAGGGTGTATCTTATTTGATAACTACCACACATTAGTTATCTCAACCAATTGTAGTTAGCCAAACAATGTAGGAAATTTGTCTATTTTATCTTTCTATCTTCTTCTTCTCTCTCGTTTATCTTCTTATTTGTGAAAATTTTGTTTATTCTATCCTTCTATCTTCTTCTTCTCTCTCGTTTATCTTCTTATTTGTGGAAAATTTGTTTATTCTATCCTTCTATCTTCTTCTTCTCTCGTTTATCTGCTTCTTATTTTTCTTCTTTATTTTATAATTTTAACATGATATTAAAGACAGGATCGGCTCTGTGCGTTCAAGCCGATCATGGTCCTGATATTGCTTCCGCTATTATATTTTCTTGAAGTTTCTTGATTCATAAACTTTTCATTCTTTTGTCATCTCTTCTACATGAAATTGATTCATGTAATTTTTATTTTTTTCTCTTCATCTCTTTTATATTTAGTCAGAGATGTTTTCTTATTCATGTGGATGTATTTTTCACATTGATTTACTTAGTGGATGTGTATTTTTCACTTTGGTCTTCAATGGCCTTTTATTCCATGTGGATGTCTTTTCCTATATTTTCCTTGAATAATTTATGTGGATGATTATTTTTGTGGATATTTTTTATGAATAGTTGTTTTTTTAATTTGGATGATCTTCTGTGATGTTATAGCTTTTTTTTTTAGGATATGTTATTTTCCTACAACTTCCTGCATATGTGTCCAAACACGGGATTTGGTTTTCTCAACTAGCAATGTGCTTATCCAAACAACGGAAAATAAAGTAATCACATGGTTTCCTACAACTCAGGTATCAATGGGAAAATATAGGAATATTATTTTACTTTCCCACGTTTCCCCTGTTTTATAAAAGATGCACACCCCCATTAGGGTATCCATTTTTAATTCGGCATACATTGGGCTATAGAGGTAAAGACCTATAGTAAGCCCAAATCATGCTTGTTAAAAGTCATCACCATATCATCACCAATGAGTAGCAAACAAAGATCTTTATCTTTTGAGTCAATAAAATACAAGATTTAAACAATTCAAGGCTAACATATAAATTTAATATACCTCTGACTACATGGACTAAGAGAAAATGTGTTATGTGCCAAATCTTGTGCACCAAAATTTTTACATCATTACCTTAAATATTAGACAAAGAACATAATTGTAGACACCCCCATTTGCCATCTCAGAATATACAAATCTATTCGGTCAACCTTTAACCTCATTACCCTAACTTGGGAACCATGCATTGAAACAATAGTACATGGCTGAACACAAGCTGAAACAATAGCTCTGCGGCTCAGGTCCTAACGTAGGGAGACTATATACTGAAACAATAGTATATAGTCGGAATGCAGACTGAAACAATAGTCTAGCATTTCATAACCCTTTACCCTAATGTGGGGCCATATACTGAAACAATAGTATATGGTTGGATACAGGCTTAAACAATAGCTCTGTGGCTCAGGCCCCATAACCCTAACGTGGGAACCATGCACTGAAACAGTAGTATATGACTGAACGCAGGCTTAAACAATAGCTCTGTGGCTCATGCTTCATAACCCTAACGCGGGGACCATGCACTGAAATAATAGTACATGGTTGAACGCAGGCTGAAATAATAGCTCTGTGGCTCAGATCAAAATGTAGAGAGACTATATACTGAAACAATAGTATATAGTGGAATTGTAGACTAAAATAATAGTCTAACATTTCATACCCTCCTGGCCCTGACTTGAGAACCATGCACTGAAATAATAGTATATAGCTGAACACAGGCTGAAACAACAACTCTGTGGCTTAGGTCCCAACGTAGGGAGACTATATACTGAAACAATAGTATATAGTCAGAATACAGGCTGAAATAATAGTCTGGCATTTCAGACTCGACCCGAACCCGAACCCGAACAATCTTGAATTACGCACCTAAAATCGCACGCGCAATTCGATTGCACGCAAAACCACACACGTGCAATCAGTCCCCCTTTCAGACCAGACTTCCTTTCCTAGACCACTTTGAGACTCGATCACGCACCTAACATGAGGCGCGCGATCAGATTGAGCGCCCCACCACCGGCGTGCAATTGGCCTACGCCCGACCTAGTCTTATCGTCCTTGACCCCTAAGCTTCCTCGATCAAGCGCTTCGGATGAGACGCTTAATCAGATTACGCACTCTACACCGGGCGCGCAATTAGTTATAACGTGATTAGGACTAGGAAACTCATTAAGCAAGTCAGTCGGTCGCTCACTGATTCAGTGACCGACTCAAAGCGATTAAGCATCGGGAAACCGATGCGTAATTCGATTAAATGCCTGAAACAGGGTGTGTAATTGAAGAAAAACCTATAAAAGCTTTTTTTAATTTCGGCTCAAACACTAGAACACAGTGAGAGAGAACGGATTTTTTTGGGACTTCGAAATCAGAGAACTCCGAGGACGAACCCATAGAGTAACCTAGCCATGATTTCGAGATTCAAACTTCGAATCTTCAGGATTTCTCTCCGCAGCCTTGACCTTAGATAATTTTTTTAATTTCTGACCGTAGTTCTTATCTCTTAGACTTAGGATTTTCTTAGTTTTAATTATTAACATTAATTCAGTCTTAGACCATAGCACCCTTTCTCAGACCATAATTTTAATATTTGGTTCAAGTTCTTCGTTTCTAGAACCAGTCGTTAATCTAACGACCCAATTCACCGACCATAGACTCAATTTTGTTCTAAAATCTCAATCTTCAGTCCTATCATTAATCTCTGGTTCTAGTTCATAGTTTTTAGAATCAGTCTTTAATCATACGGCCTGATTTTCTGATTTCGGACCCAAATTTAGTCCTTAAACTTTTAAATTCTAGTTTTAATCCATTAGTTTAGTATTTCTAAAATCCCAAACATTAATTTAGTCTTCTACAGTCCTAATTTCATAATTTTATTCTTAATTATAATCTCGAAAACGACTCTAAAAAATCTAAAAATACTATTTTTTTAATCCAAAACCTAATTTATTCTTCACCTCGGCCATCCGATTTGCCCGAGGGAGCTTACGAAGGGTCCTCGGGAAGGAGGCCGATCCTCCTTAGCATAGCGGGCCCAAACCCTTTTTTTTTTTAGGATTGTTTTATTGCTTTAATTAGCATTAGAAAATCAAGTTCATAAATTTCTTAGATTCTTAGTATGAGTAATTTACATACTTTATTTTGATAGATCCTTAGAATAATTTATCTGATTCTAATTTTAATAAAATTAGTTCCTTTATTTTAATTAGATTTTTAGTATAGTTAGTTTACTTGTTTTAATTAGTTTTTTAAAATAAAATTAGTTTATTTGTTTCAATTAAATTTTAATAAAATTAATTCCTTGCTTAAATTAGAGTCCTAGTAAAATTAGTTATCTATTTCAATTAGAATTGCAGTAGAATTATTATAATTGCTTTACTTAGAATTCTAGCACGATCAGCATACTTGATTTAATTAGAGTTTTACCAGAATTAACATGCTTGCATTCCTAGTGCAATTAGGAGACTGATATTAATTGAACTTCTAGTAGTATTAGGACACTAAATTAATCAAAATTCTAATAGGATTAAGAAACTAAATTAATTAGACTCCTAATAAAATCATAATATTAGATTAAATCACCATAATAAACCTACACCACTAAACTCATAATAGAATTAGGGAATCTGAACCGATCCGAATTATAATAATAACATGAAAGAAAAGAAAAACTGAGCTATCTAACTTATAAGGAAGAGCCATAACAGCTAACGTTCGCAGGCGGACGATTTAGTATAAAAGTAACCCACACCCACTCTAAAGCGTGATCATAAACATGTTGCAACATCGTTAAATATCTGCAGCTGGCGATCGCAATAAACTAGGAATCTTCCTAGAAAACCCCCCTTTTTTTTATTTTACTTCTACCATTCCAAACGCCGCATCACTAGAGTTCACTTGGACAGAATTGGGCCACTGATTCAACCGGAACTGAGAGGAACCCAGAAAAAGCACGCACCAACAGACTGGCGATCGCGATAGAATAGTTTTATTGAACTCTTTCCTTTCTTTAGATAGGTAGCTTAGTTTGTTTTCCTGTTTTACTTTCCGTCGCGTCATTTCGAATTCCTTTAGATACATGAGTCTTCGTCAAAGACTCGAGATGTCTGGTATACAAAGAGTGAGTTTAGGAGACCCACTATTGTGGGGATATCATAGCAACCCCACATACGGAGAAGAACCCCTTTACAATTCCAACCCATGGCAACTTGAGATTAATATAGCTGGTGAACAAGAGAATCCCTTCTCTACCCCATACACCGGGAATAATCATAATGGGAGAGATGGTGGCATCGGACAAAACCTTACTGCTCAACAAATTGTAGAGCTCCGTATTCAAAGGATACAAAGATGAGATGATGACTCTGAGGAATTGCTTCAGGGATTGGCTGCTGCATATGAGACCATTAGGTCATGACAATATTCAGAAGAACGAGAACGACAGGAAAGGCCACCGCCTACCCCGAGCACAGTGTCGGCCCGCACCACACCGTTGAGACAACCTGCTCACACATTCTTCAACGAGGACTTCCCAGACAAGGTTTGCTCACGGTTTACTCTAAAAGACAGCACTATTAAAATTGAAGATCTCCCTAAAATGCTCAACAAATACATGGCCAAAAGGGAACGCCCTAGTCATTCATTTGGGTTTGACAAATTTTTTTGGGATATCGAATTTAACTTGCCAATAGGATTTTAACCGCCAAATTTACCAAGTACAACGGCACAAAAAACCCAAACCAACACTTGGCCCTCTTTTGCAATAATTGCCGACCCATACATGATAATCAGGGACTTCTCATTCACTATTTCCAACCCTCATTAGAAGGGGAAGCTCTAGATTGGTTCACGAGACTCCCGCTCTATAACATAGAAACATTCGACGAATTAGTCGGTCAATTCCTAGACCAATACAAATACTTAATCCAAGAGACAGTCAATCTCAGCGATCTAATGGCGGCCAAGCAAGGGCCCGATGAGAAATTTACTGACTTTGTCTCTAGGTGGAGAAAACTCGTTGCCAGGACCGGCACGCTAATGAAGGAGAAAGACTCAATTGATATTATTATTGACAATACTAGGGAACCGTTGAAGAGAGCGCTTGTCATAAGTGATTGCCCTGACTTCACTGCACTCCACTCTCGAGCAGCCCGACTAGCGCGACACATTAAAGGCAGAGACCTCGCTCTATCCATAGTCACGTCGAAAGTAGGCTCTTCTAGTGAATCAAAGTCAAAAAATAATAAGAAAGCCTCAAGAACCGAATAAGTTAACACTGTTGTCAACCAAGGATAAAACCCCGGGAACAAAAATTTCCAATCGAGAAATTTCGAGCAAAATCAGAATCAACAACGGTACACGAACTAAAACCAGGGGACCAATCAACAAAGATATGCGAACCAAAATCAAGGCCAGAACCAAAATCAGGGCCAATACTAAAACAAGAACCAATATCCCAATACCTACCAGAACTAACATACGATGCAGAATCGGACAACCCATGCGCCAAACTACAATAACGTACCCCCACCGTAAAACTTCAACCCAGCTAGAGGCCCCTACCAACCGAGGTGGGAACACTACCCCCCTTTACCTGATATAATCCCCAACATTTTCCATCTCCTTAACACTCAAAACCTCCTCCGATTCCCCCAGGAAAGACCCCAGCCCTGGCCGACAAATCTAGATTATAGCAAATACTGCGCGTTTCATCGATACGTGGGGCACAACCAAGAAGACTGCTGGGTCCTCTAGGATATAATCTATGACATGAATGATCGAAATCAAATCGACTGGGAAGCGCTTAGGAATTCTAACCCTAGCAATAACCAACCCCAACAAAATTTAGGGATCATTAATAACCCCATGCCTAACCACAACCAAGCGACACCGGCTCAGGTCGCCACCGTAGATCTTTCCGGCCAATCCTCCTTCCAACCCTCCACCTTGATCACTCGTATCCCACCTTCTGACACTTTTGCTACCCCTACGAGAGTTCCTTTGTCCTTCCATCCCTCGGCTTTGATTATTTGAATCGCCCGGTCGAGCCTACCTCCTTATCCAAAATTCACTCAGATATAAGTCCACTCCTTTAGGGCTCGGAGACCATTCCTCCATGGTTACCTGCCAAAACCATCAACCCCTCCAAATTCTGAGCCAACGCCATTGCCACTTCCTTCGTCTGATTCTAAGCCTGTGTATGGAGATCATGTTCTTCAAACTGCAGCCCAAATTATCGCATGGGTGGAAAGTGTCACCTGAAAGACTCCAAACCTAGAAAGCGAAACAAAGACTGAGTGTTCACTAAACATAGAAGAAAGTAAACGAGAAGAGCATCCCAACCCATGCGAGACTCTGGTCCCCGCTTTCCTAGAAGAAGAGGATTATACATAGTACCTCCCACCTTCGAGCGGCACCATACAAGTACGCCCTCCGACCTCGAATTTCACTCACTTCACAAATACATCGACATCGATCCACACCGGGTTCGATCAACAACCGACTTACCCGATTCTTAAATCAGGAACCAATTACCCACCTCCACCGTTCCCTCGAAATAAGGATTTTACGAACGTATAACTACCAGAGGGGGACGGGCGAGAAAGAGAAGCTAACTTGCCACCCCCACCTCACATTATCCCTCCACCAATCCATGCGCCTCAACAGCTCCAACTACCCGCACCTGAGGCTCATCACCAGGCAAAGAAATTACACTCGAGCCAGGGTCAGAATATGACCTTCTGCGGCATCTTCAAAAGTTCCCGGCCTAAATATCAATATTGGAACTCATCAAAAAATTCCCTGACCATCACCAGTTGTTGATAAGGACACTTGAGGACACATAACTAGATAAAGACACAACATTGGATGAGCTATCCCAAATCACCTCGGTCTCCGGCGCTCACTTTCACAGATGCAGATATGCCTAAATAGTCGCTCCACAGAAATGCAACTCCTATACCTTACAGTCATAATCAGAGGATTCTCCGTACCCTATGCATTGGTCGATACGAGAGCAAGACTCAATATCTGCCCTCTCATGACATTAAAGACACTCGAATACACAGAGCAGGATGTCTGACCCTTTGTACTATCACTTATAGCTTATTACAACTCGCGTCATTTTGTCAAAGAAACTATCAAACTCCAAGTTCACCTTGGACCCGTAACGAAAGATGTCACTTTCCATGTTTCTGATTCTGCTAGTACGTACAATCTTGTCTTAGGAAGAAAATGATTAGAGTCGTTTGTATATATGCTGATGCACCCCTCCAGGAGATGGACACTGTTTACGCTGTAAGTATTCCGATAGCCCATGATTTCGTGTTAAACACGGGCCATATTTAGAAGGCTCAAATCCCTGATGAGACAACCATTGCGGAAGTCCGTCACCCTACCCCTCCTAGTTCTCTCCCAATGCATCAACAAAAATTAATGAGAAGAGAGGTCGGCCTAGACCTCGCCAAACTTTACGACATCAACCCTACCGCGATAAAAGGTTGGGACCTCATGTACCAAATTGGATACGTCCCTCACACCGGACTCGATCAAAATAAGCAAGGTCGTGTAGGACATTTCGTCCTAACGAAAATACTCAAACACAGAGGGTTAGGTTACCAATCGGACGACTCACAAGCCGACTTGTTCCCTACCTCACCAAAATGGTCTCTATACGACCACTTCGTCTATGGAACTACGGAGAAGGCGGATGTACCAAGGTAGAGAGAGGTGTCCTTCACTAAATCCCAAGAAGCAGAAATCGAATGAATGGCTAAAACATTTAACGATTTGACGAATCTAAATGATGATATTGATGAACCGCTCGAAGGATTCAAACCTTTGTTTGACACTAAGGAGTTTATAGAAGAGAGAAAGGGAGAACCTTCCAAACTTGAGCCGCAAGTAGAAGATTGAGAATCTACTGACGACAAAGATTTCCACATAGCTGCCTTACAAGATAGTGAAGAGTACTTACATCCAACGTGAGAACAAGGGGATCTTAACTCGCATAGCATCCGCCTCGGCCTTTGCCTTGAAGGATGGGAATGCTCGTGGGACTCTCTGTGTATCGCTCACTTATATCAACCTCGCTGTAGGGCATGCACCAGCATATTAGAACGCTTTGCTAGCTGGGACCGACATTCCGCAATCGTAGAATCGAACGATTCTAACCTCATAACAACAAAAGCAAGTAACGACCCACCAACTCAGCTACCGGCACAAGAAGCAGAAAATCTCAATAGTCATCTGGTTGACCCAGGGGGAAACACCCCCCTCGCTCTCATTGAGTTCAAAGAGGAACTTGAACTAGACACTCCTCCATCCCCAGACATGCCACAACTCCAAATATTTTGGAAATCTCTCGAGGAAGAATGACAACGTCCTCTGAGTGATGACGAGGACTACTAGATAGACCTCCTTACACTCGAGCTAGTAGAGCGGGCCAACCTAGGGCTCCAAGCATGGTCAAATCAAGAAGACGAGTTTATTACTAGTCTCGAGTCCAACTTAGAAGGATGGGAATGTCCTTGGGGATCTCCCTGCATTTCTTACCACTGTCAGCCTTGCTGCCGAGCATGCACTCTTATCCTAGCATATTACAAAGTCCAAGGGAAAGAGCTCGCTACCCCTGAGGATCCCTTAGGAGATCACCCTCGACGAGAAGAGCAACCGTACTATAACTCAGAGGATGATAGTTCGACTGATTACGATCTTCAAGGATTCTTCGAAGATGAGGCAATCAATATGATAGAGGAAATTCAAATGTTGATACCGCTGCCACTGGAATCACTTATTCAAAAAGTCTCATCATATGAGGAATTTTAAAAAAAATGCCAAATTCACAATAAATCCACATTTCTCGAAGAATCGCTCGTATGGCTCCAACAGCCATCTTGCTCCCTCAATTAGAGGAAGCAACTCTTCTGGTGCCTCTTAAGGCGACCGACCCTGTACCATATCTACTATCGAAAATAAAAAAAATAGAAAAAAAAAAAAGAAAAACCTAAAAATTCATAAATATAAAATCCAAAAAAATCAGAAAACCCTAGAAAAAAAAGAGAACCCTTCATCCCAAACCAATTTTGCGGCCAACAAGGAGACTTCTCTCCAGAGACTTCTACTACCTCACCTCCCGCATGCAGACGCAAGGCATCCAGGCTAAACAACAAGTCGGTGATCATACCATATCAATAGCCTTGACCTTCACCATACTAGAGATCTCTCGGTCATAAATTATACCAATAAAGGGCTACCTTTCGCAAAATCGAATCCTCAGTGTAACAATTTTACAGTATATGAGCTTGCTGAAGATGAAGAAGGAACACCGGTCGTCGAGGAGGCGTCAGACTTCCAACGGGTTATCAAGCATTTCAATGAGCAAACTCAAGCTGCCGCGGAACCCACAGAAGAAATCAACTTTGGCACTAAAGAGAAACCCAAGAAGATACTAATTAGTGCAACGCTTAATTCTAAGGAACGTCAACAAATTGCACAGGTCCTATAAGAATATCTCCACTCCTTCGCATGGTCCTATAAGGATATGCCTAGTTTAGACTCAAGTTTAGTAGAACATCGTCTCGTCTTAGAACCCGATGCAAAGCCTGTTAAGCAGAAACTCCATAGGATGCACCCACAAACCGCCCTTCAAGTTAAAGAGGAAGTTGACAAATTACACAAAGCCAAATTCATATGAGTCGTCCTCTACCCCAAGTGGGTCGCCAACATAGTGCATGCTGCCAAGAAAGACGGCAGAGTACGGGTTTGCATTGATTTTCGAAACCTCAACCAGGCATGCCCAAAAGATGACTTCCCACTTTCGCACATTGACACTCTAGTCGACAACACCATTGGACATGAGATGTTATCTTTTATGGACAGTTTCTCTAGGTATAATCAGATCAAATTAGTAGAGTCTAACCAAGAGAAGACTTCTTTCACCACACCATGGGAAACTTACTATTATGTCGTCATGCCTTTTGGGCTCAAGAACACAGGAGCCACGTATCAACACGCCATGATGGCTATTTTTTACGACATGATACATAAATGTGTAGAAGTCTACATTAATAACATATTAGTGAAGTTCCAAAAACGAGTAGGACATGTTGAAGCACTCCGACTAGTACAATAAAAAACTAAAAAGTATCAGCTGAAGATGAATCCAAAGAAGTGTCTTCGGAGTCACCTTCGAAAAATTACTCGGTTTCATAGTCAGCAAGCGAGGGATCGAAGTCGACCTTGCGAAAGTCCGAGCCATCCTTGAGATGCCACCTCCCAGTAATATCAAAGAATTACGAGGCCTAATAGGAAGATTGTAATTCATTAGGAGATTTATCTCCCAGCATTCAAACAAGTGCGAACCTTTCTACAAACTACTTAAATAAGGAGCTGAGTATAAATGGGATGACCAATGCCAGCAAGCCTTTGAAAATATAAAAAAGTACCTCCTTAACCTACCGATATTATCGCCACCAGTTCTTAAAAGACCCCTAATCCTATACCTCTCAGCGAACGATAAAACAATAGGAGTAATTCTGGAACAATATGAAGAAAACGGCAAGAAAGAGAAGGTTATCTACTATCTTAGTAGGATGATGGTCGAGTACGAACGAAAATATACTCCCATGGAGAAGACCTGCCTCACGCTGGTATGGGCCTCAACCAAATTACGGCACTACTTCGGAGCACATAAGATACTAGTACTAGCTCGAATGGATCCTTTGAAGTATTTATTCAAAAAGTCCGCAATATTAAGAAAGATCGCTCATTGGCATGTTCTCTTATAAGCATTCGATATCACTTACATCACGCAGAAGTCGATCAAAGGACAAGCAATCGTCGATTACCTCACAGATCTCCCACTGCCGAGTGATGAGCCCATACATGCAAATTTCCCTGATGAAGACCTACTCACAATTTATAACGAAAAGCCCCTTTATTTTGACGATGCTCTAAATCACAAAGAAAAAGGTATCGAGATAGTCCTCCTAAGCTCGGAAGGAGTTGTCATACCTAAGGTTTTTCAACTAGATTTCCTTGTCACTAATAACATCACAGAATACGAAGCTTTTTTAGCTGGACTACGAGTAGCACTACAGTTAGGCGTTAAACAGTTGAAAACCATCGGTGATTCCAAACTAATAATCTCACAAGTCATAGGAGAATAGAAAATTAAGGAAAGGAGACTGATGGCATACCTAGAAACCACTTAATATTTAGTAAAGAAATTCAAACGAATCTCTTTCACGCACATCCCTAGATTAGAAAACGAGCTCGCAGACTCCATTGCCACGTTATCCTCGATCATCCAAATACCCATCGTACAAAGTACCAAGACTTTCTTCATCGAAAAATTAACAATGCCCACTCACGAGGTAGCATAGACCGTTAAAAGAGAATTACCAATCCTCCCCACGAGCACGGGGCCAAAAGAAGTAATTACTCCAAAAAATTACGTCAAGTCAGGAATCGAAGTCGTTATGTTCAGATTTGAAAGATCACCAACTGACGACGGACAACCATGGTTTTTCGACATCTAAAATTTCTTGAAGCATCAACACGTCCCCCCATATGCAATGAAAATTAAACGGAAGACTATAAGGAATTGATGCGCCCGATTCTTCATACTCGGTAAAATATTATACAAAAAGGCCTTCACCAAAGGAGTACTACTACGATGTGTCACAACTGTCAAAGGACAATACATCATCCGAGAAGTACACGCCAGCGTCTACGGTGCCCATGCCGATAGATAAAGACTCATCGATCAAATCGTACAACAAGGCTACTTCTGGTTGATAATGATCAGAGATTGCCACCTTTACGTCCAATTCTGCAAGGAATGTCAAGAACAGGCCGTACTTATCAAAGCTCCATCAGTTCCATTGAACATTATGACCTCGTCATGGCCGTTTTTTATGTGAGCTTTCGACGTCATTGGACCTTTCATAGATACAGTTGGGAACACTCACAAGCACTCATTCATACTTACAGCAACCGAATACTACACCAAATGGGCAGAAGCTGGATCTTATGTCAGAATCACCGCTTCAACACTCGTAAGGTTTATCGTTCAGAATATCACCACCAGGTTTAAAGTACCCAAAATGTTCGTTACCGACAATGGTCTGCAATTCATCGCAAAGAAGATGAAGAAATTATGTAAAAAGTTTGGCATCGATCTACGCCAATCATCACTATTCTATCCCCAAGGCAATGGACAAGCAGAAGCTACAAACAAAACGTTGATTCAAATTTTGAAGCACATAGTAGAAATAAGCAATGGAGCCGTCTGTCTTGAACGACTACCAGAAGCACTCTAGGCCTATAGGACCTCTATTCGTACGACCACTAGTCAAACTCCCTACCTCTTTACCTACGGGATGGAGGCAGTCTTACCATATGAGATATAAGTATCATCTATACAGATTTAACTTGATGATGAGCTATCCTTAGACGAGAGGAGAATCACCCTACTCACGCAACTAAAGCAACTTAATGAAGCACGTCTAAGGGCAGCTGATCACGCTCAAGTATATCAAAGGAGAGTGGTTAGGGCTTATGATAAGAAAGTCCTTGAACGAATATTTAATATTGGAGATTTAGTCTTGAAGAAAATCATGCCTTGCAAGCACGCCCATCCAAAACGAAAACTAAAAGCGAACTGGGAAGGCCCTTATATTATAACAGCCGCATACCCTGAAAATGCATACAAACTGGCGAACCAAGATAGGAAAGACCTCCCTAACCCTTGGAACGCCATGTACCTTAGAAAATACTACCCTTATCCCTGTGATCATCACATTTCGTAGTCCTCACGACCCATTCATTGGTCGTGCATCATCAATTCTCAGAATATCCTTAAAACCTTTAGTTTATCGCCCACTTTCTTACTCGAACAATCTGATTGAAGGACTGGTGACGTATCTAACCTCTTTCAAAAGTATAAGTAGCAACCGATTCTTATTTTCCCTTCCCCCACCATTAGAGGAGACGTTAGAGCGAAAATAAAATAAAAGTGCTAGGTTCAATCAAAACTCATTATTCTTACGCTAGCAGGATGCTTTCAAAAATACATATATCAAAAAAATTGAACGAGAGCATTACAACGAATGAACAATTCAATGAGCTCAGAGAAGTATAAGCAGGCCGTGAGAATATCTATGATATTTTACTAGAAGCGTATAAGCAAATTTACGAGGGCATCCCTGATGCCCCTATACTACTAGATGTAGCTGTAAGGTGGCGGGAGGAGGACAAACCCCTGCTAGCCATAGAATGTGAGATTTTGATGGTATCGAAATATGATGAAGAGCTCGATCATGGCGCCCCGTATCCCGCTGAGAAAAAGATTGCTACTCACCCCTTTTGGAAAGCTTTAGATACAAACTATTCCCCACATCACTGAGCCTTACCCCCCTCTTCTATTTTTTATTTCGGGCGATAAATCAAAGGCCTTATAGGATATTCTTAGAAATAAAATTGAAAACCGATGAATGATGACTAATGCAATCACGTACTATACCTACCATACTTCTCCCTAATAACCACGGGATAGGATGATCACCACCCTAAGGTAAACCCCCGTATGCAACTAACCTAATCAAAGAGACCTCCCTTGGTTTGATGACAGTACCGATCAACCTTTCTTCAAAACTAACTCACTAAATACCCATGACTTCTTATAGACCCAAAGTGCTCATCTAAAACTTAGAAAAGCTCCACTGCATATGTACACTGGGGCTTTTTTTTTGTCAGAAAGATAATCACCTTAGAAGTGCTGACTCGTCCACAAATAAGATGTTAGATAACGAAGTCACCATCCGAAGAATGCTACTGAAGATACTATATTGCCAACCCTACCAAGCTCCTACACTGGGGCATTTTTATTTTTTATTTTTTTATTTGTTTATATTCTATCTTAGTTATTTGTTTTTCCTGTTGCATTATTTTTATTTTAAAGAAATAAAAATAAAAAAAGGGAGCATATGTTCATCTTTTACTACCAGGCCCAGGTCTGAGACACTCACCCCCTTGACAACTAGAAAGGGAGAGAAGAAAAATTACTGATAGCGTTACCTTTACACGTGCAGATACAAACAAACCTTCAACCATCACCGGGCCAACTCAGAAAGCATCCAAGTCCCAATGACGATCGACGGCGCTGAAGAGACTAAAAGCAAAAGTAGGTACAAGAGGTAACTAAAAGAAAGAGCAGCCGATTAGGTACACCTAAACCAAAATCTCCATATATATATATCAAAGTTTTCTCTTCTTTTTTCACACTTGTCACCAGGGGCATCCCCCTATATGTACAACTCACACACACACAGTATATATATATATATATACACACACCCCTACTCCCTACATTGCCGCTGGGATGGACGAGCGTTGTTGTCCCCAATATCATCAACCCGGAGTTCCGTAGACTGATCCTCCAAAAATACAATCCCGACACCCAGAGTCGGCAGAACCTCTAGACGACGTTGCCCCGCTACAAAACCCCCCTCGCTCATCTGGCTGGCAGACCGCCTCGATCGAGAATGAGGAGCGTACCCAGCGAGAATCTTAGAAGCATCAACCCTGACACGATCACATGACGTGCAACAAGACTGCCCAGATGAGGAACCCGTATCCCTCGACTTTGATCCATCAAGCTGACTAGCTGGCCTACGCGCCCCTTGCTCACTCCTCGTCAGACGATGCTGCAGGCGATCCAGGGACACCTGCATCTTTGCCCGCGTCGTCCAACGCGTCGCCTCGAATACCTTAGTCTGAGTCCTCTGCATGACCATCATCTCAACAAATAGGTCCTCGCGACTCTGCGTCTCCCTAAGGATTCGTCTCGCTTCTGGAGTGGACCACGCTCGCGCGGCCTCTAGACGCGCCTCCTCGAGCTGACGAACCTGTGTAACCAGACCAAGTCAAAGAAAACCAACATATATATATATGAATATAGAAAAAACTTTGAAAAGGAAATAACCATACCAGCTCCAGCAACCGTCGCAGCGGTCACTGGATCAGCAAGCGGCACGGAAGGAACAACAAATGTAGGTGGCTGCAACGAGAACAAACAAATGCATCAGATAATACTCTAATGACAAATAAACTATAAACACAATAACTAAAACATACTTGAGAAGGGATAGGGATAGACTCCTGAGGGGGAGCCTCAGGAGCAGAGTTTGGAACAACCTGCGCAGAGAACCAAACAAGCCAACACAAAATACGTCAAAATAAATAGAATGAAATAACCTAAACAGAAGAATACTACACCAGAAACTATATATGACTCTCCGGGTGTAAAGAGGCAGTAGTTGACTCCCTCGTTTGAAGATCCTAGGCAACCTGACGCTGAAATACCACATAATGTTAGTAAACTGTTAAGGAAGCAAAACAATAATAACAAACTAATGCAATGACACAAACGAGATAAAAGATTGAATAAAACTTACCCAATGCTCTAGCTCGGCCCGAAGCTGAGTCATTGCTGGATCCTCCCGACTAGAGGAAGCAACTGAAGATAGATCAAATGTCAGAACGGGACCTCCGGCAGCGAACTTGACTCTCTACGAATAAAAATAAACACATCAGTTGGCGAACTCACGCTAACAATTAACCAAAACCGCATTCATATAGACACTTACCAATCGATCAATCTTAGATCGCAAACTAGCCGCTACCTCTCGGTCATTTGTCACGATCGATAAACTCTCAAAGAGCTCTCCTCAAGGCAACCTCGGCTCCCTCTTAGACTGTCCAAAATTAAACGAGACACCACAACCATGTTAGAATGACCAGAAGACCAAGTCCACATAATATAAAAACTAATAAATTAACTCACCAGGAGCCATCGAGTCTCCTCTAGCCGAGCCCCCAACTCATCCTCCGCTGCCCTAGCCAGAGCCACCGAGAGGACCAAGGAGTGCAGCATCTCCTCATCTGGACAAGGAGCGCATCCCATCTGCTCCATCGCCCTATGGAGAGCATCTATCGACCCCCGCACGCTCCCTGTGAGAAGGCCCTGCTCCAATGCAACCAACCTCTCCCTCAATGCCGATGCCGACTCTGACTCCAGCCCGTCGATTGCAAAAGAGCTACTCCCGTGGAAGGGACGTGTGAAGAGGCGCCCACCACCCAATACACTGAACTATCTCCTATACTCTCGGACATCCGCCTTGTCACGCGCCCCTGTGACTCTGGTCCCCCCAGCTCACCCTCAAAACAAAGATCGGTGATGCGGACCCAGTCCTTCGGAGTCGATAACATCATGCCTACTAGAAAGATAAGCGCCTGATGCCCCTCCCTCCACCTCTCTAGAATTGCCACTATCAGGCCACGGTCGACCTGAAAGGGCTCCAGCTCCAGGATCAGCCCAAAGCCGAAAGATACCAACCACTCGCTAGAACTTCGGCAAGGCACAATACCAAGTATGGGACTCAATCCACGCTGAGCTGATAGCCAGCTGTGGGGCTCCTATCGAACGAAGCACAAGTAGAAAAAGATAAGAATAATACGCATACCCATGACGAAAGCCTAGCACACATTTAAAGCTAGAAGCAAATGAAATATGACCTGAAAACACAATGACAATTCATAACGAATACACAAGACATGATAAGAGCAACTGACTAGAAACATGACCTACTTCTAGATGTCGTCATGATGCATGAGTGAGCACACAATTAATAACTGATGCAGGTTCGACATAAATTAAAAGGGTCTCTAGATCCTAACAAGCCTATGTCATAACCTAAATGCCTAAGATAAGTGGAGAAACTCTTGCTCAAAGGTACCTACCCGGCCTTGAGCATAGAAATCCTCTAGTGGAAAGTGTCTGCGATCCTGATGCTCCTCACCCTGGTGCTCCTCAGCCCCGTCATCTCTAGCTCTATCACCCTCAACTCTCTCACTCTCCTCTTCAACCATACCATGCTCAATCTCGAGTACCTCCTCCCTGACCTCTATCTGGTCAACCTCTGGTAACTCCTCTCCAACTATCTCCCCAACAACAACATCAGTTCGAGCCTCGGACATCTCACTTACCTCCCCCATCATCATCCTCTCCAACTCAGAAACAATAAGATCGCGCCCACCAATACCCTCACCCTCCATCCTAGAACGAAAAGCTCAAAAAACTGGAAAGAACAGAAGAAACGATGCCTGAAATGGACGATCGGATTACGAGATATCATGAAAACAAGAAAAATAGAGCACTAGCAAACTAGGAAACTATACGATCAAAGACCAAAATGGATAGCGCGGGAAGAATGGGATGTTTTTGAGCTATTTATAAGACCTGACTGAATCGCGTGCTTGAACGCACGCACTCGACGGAATCAGGCATCATGGTCTCTGCGCTTAATTCGGATCAAGCGCTCATCCCCGAGCGCGTAAACGGATTGCCGCCCGCTAAACCCAACCCGACCAACTAGTTGTGCATCGTTCCTCAGGCACATACTCACATCAAGTGCCCGAATCCGATCACATGAATGTCAACAGTCGCTGCAACAGTGACCATCCATCGCCTTAATCCTGCGCCCCATACCATGCGCGGAGCTCAATTAAACGACCGGCCGCCAGCGCTTAATGACCTTCCGACCCTCCGAAACAAGCGCTTCCACTTCGACGCACAATTAGATTATGTGCTCGTAGTAAAGCGCATAAACCCCTAGAAACACAAAATCTGCCCAGAACAGCAGTGCCACAAGACCAAATTAGAAGACTTCCAACACTAATTACCGACCTAAACTACGCCCGTGCAAAGACCAATTCAAAAACACTTCTGACGAAAAATATACACCCCAAACTAAACTAAAAAAATGCCCCCCAACATCACTACACACTTCAACTAAGAACGAACTAAACTAAAAAACAAATTGATGAAAAATGAAAAAAATGCCCTTCATCACTTACGCACTTGATCTTAGACTAAACTAAACTAAAAAGAATGCTCCCAACACACCTCGTATCAAAATAAATAAATAAGAGCGGACCAAATTGAAGTAGATAAGCATCACGCCCAAAAAAGTCGAAGCAAGCTATCAAGATAAACCAAACCAAACCAAAATTTACCTAATAGAAATTATCATAAATGAAAGAAACATAATTACTTCATAAATAAATAAAATAATTATAAAACACACCGAGGGCATATCCTCTGAATATATAACTTAAAATAAGAAATTTAAAATCCACATGTTCAGGTAGTGCATGAATCCGGATTTATTCGGGAAACTAGAAATCTCAGAGAAGCCCGAAGAAAGGGTACACCTTGAACAAATCCTAACCGTGATAACATCTTCCCCTTGCTCCGAGCCGGCAGAAAAGAAAGAATGGCTCACGGAAAGCCACCCAGGATCTGCAAGATCCACCGTTGAGAGCTTGCCTTGGAAACCCTAAAAGAGAGGAGCAACTAACGCTGAATTCGCAGAACCTACCAAGGAAAAATAGGCATCAGTCACGAGAACTCTGACCATGCCTTATCCTTAGGTTTCCTTTCTACCACCTTCTTCTCCTCTACCTCTTCCCTTAGAATGATAGTAATTCGATTGCCACCTTGCATTCCCAATCCCGTCCATTCTCTATAATCCGCTTAATTATCACAATTCTTCGGGTTCAGTACTCGGGATACAAAAGAGAAGGGAAGAAAAGACATTGATAAACCAGAAATGCCCTAAACCACAAAAAAGAAATGCCCCAAAATTTTTATCCTAAACTTGAAATGAAATTCCCAAAACAACAAGAGCCCAAAGCTTTTAGCTCACACATTTATAAATCATACCCTCCTAAATTACCAAATGACAAGTGTGACACCTTTAAACCCTTCCAATCTGATTAAATTCAAACCAAACACATATCCTCCTTTGAAAAACCACAATCCATGACAACCTGGATAAACCAATAATCACATAACACTTACCCGTTTCAAGGAAATACAAATCCAAAGCAAAGTAAACAAACCAATAAAATTACAACACCCCAACAACCATCTAGAACCTTTGAAAACTCACACCCTTTTAAGTCTTATGGTGAATCAAACAAAAGACCAAAACTTAAGTTAAATTAAATCTAAGGCCAATACAAAATACCTTAAACTTTAAACAAGCAAAAAAAACTCTCTAAAGTGAGACCCTAACTTGCTTGGGGACATAAAAATGCCCCCAATAAACCAAACAGAACCAAGTAAACTCTCTAAACAAACCCCGACAAAGCAAATTAACCTCGGGATAAGCCCTGAATAAAGTCGGAGTGAATCCTAAAACTCTAAATTAAATCCTAAAACTAAGTCAAACAAATCAAATATACATTCACCAATCCATTAAATAAGTTTAAAATAAATAACTAAGCACAATAGACAAAAAAATATAATCTCTTCATTTAAAATAAAAAATCTTTACAAGTATCACCGGAGGCATACCTTCTGAACTTACAACTCAAAACGAAAACCTAAAACCTAACTTACAACCTAAAATGAAAATCGGAGACCAAGCGAGGAGCAGTGTCCAACTTGGTGTATCCAATCGGAGGTTTTAGGAAGGATTGATTGGGAAACACATCCCTCTACTTTTTTACTCATTCTCTTCCACTATCTTCATCTCCTCCGCCGCCGCCGCCTCCTCAACGCAGCCTTCACTGCTCCCTAAAAGGGACCGATGTGAAGACTAACGCTCTCATTCCCAATACTGCCCATTTCCAGAATAATGACATCCCTGAGCATCACCTCAGGACAGAGATCACACGAAATAACAAATATAGTAAGAAATGACATCTCAATCGGACGGTTAGATCGCCCGATATCGCTAACACACGAATTTTAGAACCTAAAATATCCAAAAAAAGTAAAACTCGAGACTAAACTAGAGAATGAGAAGCAAATGAAGGCTCCCTCGCTTAAATAGAGTACGGACCTAATCACGCGCCTAAACACGTGCGCTTAATTTTATCACGCGCCATGCATAAAGTGCACAATTCAAAACACGCGCCTTAACTGAAGCATGCAATGAAACTATCACCCGCGCCAACGGGGCGACGCTTCGGTCATGCGCTCATTACAGGCTGCGCAAACCTATTAAGCGACTCCCACGAGCCGCGCAATACAAAAGGTCGCCCGCACAGTGACCTGGTGACTCCTCATTCACGGGCCATGATCAGAGCGCGTAATAAAATCACACGCACATTCAGACACACGTAGACAACCCTTTGAACTTATTATTGCACGCTAAGAAACAGACACACAATCATATTGAGCGACATGTTCCAAGCGCGCAATACTCGAACTAGTCGACCCTCACACCTTTTCATCCCATCTTGACCAAAATTCTCCTGTCCCATTGCGTGACTTCACATGTTGTTAAAAAAAAAGAATGACACAGCCACTTACCCTTCTCCCATCACACATCCCTACGAGGAGCATTGACCGCCCCCTAGTCCCATCGCGATAAGACATACATCCCTTACCGTAATATCCTCATACGCCCACCAGAGAGGGAGAACCTCATCACGTAACCCCGTCACGCACGTCCTATCACGATAAGGTACACACATGATACCACCTCAATATCCAGCCCCATCGCAACAAATTAGCCATGCCCCCATATCCCATCACTAAAAGCCAAAAGCAAATCTCCTGCAGACATGAGCACACCGCCCAAAGACGAAGCCAATCACGACACAACTACAACGTGATTTTCTTTCACACACCCCAAGATTTGCCAAAGAAAGAAACGGGACACACTTATCACGCAAGTATCCTACCAGCGTCCCATCCTTTGCTACGTTCAGCCAATATTACATCACAAACATTGCTACTCAAAAAGCTAAGACAACACCTGCCATGTCGTATAATGAAAAGGGAGAAAGCTCGATCATGTCCCATCGCTAAAGCAAGGAGCTCTCTCTCTCCTGAAATTGATCCTACAGTCTCGCCAAGACATATCCAGCACACAACCAAAGAAAGAAAAATTTCCCAAGTCCCATCGTGACATCACTTCTCCAAGACATTCCATCACATTGGCAACCGTCAAGCTCTGTCGCAGTAGACATGAAGAAAGGAGAAGAAATCTCTAAAGTCCCCTCGTGACACTACGCCATCACCAGACCGCACAAGCTATGCACAATCCAGGTAAGTATCACCCCCAGTTAAGTACTACCCACTTTTCAATTACTCAATATTGCTTAAAATATAGTTAGCTATGATTAAATCAAATATTTTCAAAATTCATCTCTCTCGACTCGCGAATCACTGTAGTTCTCCCATAAGAGACAATCATCAGTATTCGCGGAGAAGGTTAGATGGAGTATTCGACATGTCAAGTGTTGTCTTGACAACCACATCAACGGTCGGGTCCATAAATCTTGTACCGGTGGATCTGCTCAGCGACATCTCGGAAGCCACGTTTTTTGTCGATTTACCACCAAATTGATCTTAAGTTAAATTCCCTAAATTTTCAAATTTTCAAAATCCCTTACTTACTCCTGAACCAAAAATCTTTTACTTCCAAAAAAAAAAAGAAGAAACATCAAAAAAACTCTTACCACTGATTCCAAAAATCTTACTCTTAAAACCAAGAATCTTATTCCAAAACCAAAAATCTTTTACTCCCAAAACAAAAAAATAATAATAATAAACAAAGAAACTCATTTACCAAAATTCACCAAAATTTTACTTCAACTACCAGCCTAATTACCAGCCCAAACCGGCCATTTCTCTAGGAAACCAAACAATGAGTATATTTAATCTAAGAAGCTACAAACGCCTATTAGAAAAGGAACGCCAGGCGCGCATTGGTGTGAGCAATGACGCGCCCGGTCTATCATGACTTGCGAAAGCCTTCGACATTATATTACATTGTATTATTATTAGTCCCTGGACCTATTTATGGATATTTGTATGACGCCCTCCGGTACCTCGACTACGTCATACCCCTCTGTTTGACTGCCCCTTGCAGCAGGTCGCAACATGCAGCGGGATGCCCCTTGCACACACCTTTCCGTTTGGATCACTTTCATGCAGTCGCCACCGACGAGATACCCTGCACTCGTTGAATAGGATACGACTTCCCTCATCATTTGTCTATGCTGGTCGCGATACACAGATCGCCAGGCATCCGGGCATGGAACACGCCGCTTTGCCTACCCTACTCTGGGCCCCTGAATACTCTATTTTAGCTTGTACTGATACATAAGAAAGTCAAACATGTCATATCAGCATCCCCAGTTCACATTTATAATTTCTCAAGTTAAACAAGAAGACACCTTGAATGAGAGGCGTCTACTTCTTCAATGCATTCTTACTCCACAAGAGCGCATCGAAGAAGAGCATCTGTAGACACCCTCATTTTGCCCTCTCAGAATATACAAATTTATTCGGTCAACCTTTGACCTCATGACCCTAACTTGAGAATCATGCACTGAAACAATAGTACATGGCTGAACACAAGCTGAAACAATAGCTCTGTGGCTTAGGTCCCAACGTAGGGAGACTATATTGAAATAATAGTATATAGTCGGAATGCAGACTGAAATAATAGTCTAATATTTCAGACCCCTTTACCCTAATGTGGGATCATATACTGAAATAATAGTATATGGTTGGACACAAGCTGAAATAATAGATCTGTGGCTCAGGCCCCATAACCCTAACATAGGAACCATGCACTGAAATAATAGTACATGACTGAACGTAGGCAGAAAAAATACCTTTGTGGCTCAGGCCCCATAACCCTAACGCGGGGACCATGCACTGAAATAATAGTATATGGCTGAACGCAAGCTGAAACAATAGCTCTGTGGCTCAGATCCTAATATAGGGAGACTATATACTGAAATAATAGTATATAGTCGAAATACAAACTGAAACAATAGTCTAACATTTCAAACCCCCCTGATCCTGACTTGGGAACCATGCATTGAAATGATAGTATATGGCTGAACACAGGCTGAAATAATAGCTCTGTGGCTCAGGTCCCAACGTAGGGAAACTATATACTGAAATAATAGCATATAGTCGAAATACAAGCTGAAATAATAGTCTGACATTTCAGACTCGACCCGAACCCGAACAACCCTGAATTACGTGCCTAAAATCATGCACGTAATTCGATTGCACGCAAAACCACACACATGCAATCAGTCCCCCTTTCAGACCAGACTTCCTTTCCTAAACCATTTCGAGACTCGATCACGAGCCTAACATGAGGTGCGCAATCGGATTGAGCGCCCCACCACAGGCACGCAATTGGCCTACGCCTGACTTAGTCTTACCGTCCTTGACCCCTAAGCTTCCTCGATCAAGCGCTTCAGATGAGACGCTTAATCGGATTATGCACTCCACACTAGGCGTGCAATTAGTTCTAATGTGATTAGGACTAGGAAACTCACTGAGCAAGTCAATCGGTCACTCAATGAGTCGGTGACCGACTCAAAGCGATTAAGCACCAAGAAATCGACGCGTAATTCGATTAAATGCTTGAAACAGGGCGCGTAATTGAAGAAAAACCTATAAAAGTTTTTTTAAATTTCAGCCCAAGCATTAGAACACAGCGAGAGAGAACGGATTTTTTTGAGATTTCAAAATCAGAGAACTCCGAGGACAAACCCATAGAGCAACCTAGCCATGATTTCGAGATTCAAACTTTGAACTTCAGGATTTCTCTGCACAGCCTCGACCTTAGGTAATTTTTTTAATTTCAGACCATAGTTCTTAGCTCTTAGACTTAGGATTTTCTTAGTTTTAATTATTAACATTAATTCAGTCTTAAACCGTAGCACTCTTTTTCGGACCGTAATTTTAATATCTGGTTCTAGTTCTTTGTTTCTAGAACTAGTCCTTAATCTGACGGCCCAATTTACCGACCATAGACTCAATTTTGTTCTAAAATCTCAATCTCCACTCCTATCATTAATCTTTGGTTCTAGTTCATAGTTTCTAGAACCCGTCCTCAATCATACGGCCTGATTTTTTGATTTCGGACTCAAATTCAGTCCTTAAACTTTTAAATTCTAGTTTTAATCCATTAGTTTAGTATTTCTAAAATCCCAAATATTAATTTAGTCTTCTACAGTCCTAATTTCATAATTTAATTCTTAATTATAATCCCGAAAACGACTCCGAAAAATCCAAAAATACTATTTTTTAAATCCAAAATCTAATTTATTCTTAACCTCAGCCATCCGATTTGCCCAAAGACCTTACGGAGGGTACTCGGGAACGAGGCCGATCCTCAACATAGCAGGCTCAAAGCCCCTTTTTTTAAGGGTTGTTTTATTGCTTTAATTAGGATTAGAAAATCAAGTCCATAAATTTCTTAGATTCTTAGTATGAGTAATTTACATGCTTTATTTTGATTAGATCCTTAAAATAATTGATCTAATTCTAATTCTAATAAAATTAGTTCCTTTATTTTAATTAGATTTTTAGTATAGTTAGTTTACTTGTTTTAATTAGTTTTTTTTAATAAAATTAGTTTATTTATTTTAATTAGATTTTAATAAAATTAATTCCTTGCTTAAATTAGAGTCTTAGTAAAATTAGTTCTCTATTTCAATTAGAATTGCAGTAAAATTATTATAATTGCTTTACTTAGAATTCTAACACGATCAACATACTTGATTTAATTAGAGTTTTATCAGAATTAGCATGCTTGCATTCCTAGTGTAATTAGGAGATTGATATTAATTGGACTTATAGTAGTATTAGGACACTAAATTAATTAGAATTCTAATAGGATTAGGAAACTAAATTAATTAGACTCCTGATAGAATCACAATATTAGATTAAATCACCATAATAAACCTACACCACTAGACTCACAATAGAATTAGGGAATCTGAACCGATCCGAATTACAATAATAACAGGAAAGAAAAGGAAAACTGAACTATCTAAATTATAAGAAAGAGTCATAACTGCTGATGTTCGCAGGCAGACGATTTAGTATATAATTAACCCACACCTGCTCTAAAACGTGATCATAGACATGTTGCAGTGTCATTAAATATCTGTAGCAGACGATCGTAACAAACTAGGAATCTTCCTAAAAAGCCCCCTTTTTTTTATTTTACTTCTACCATTCCAAATGCCGTATCGTTAGAGTCTACTTAGATAGAATTGGGCCACTGATTCAACGGGGACCGAGAGGAACCCAGAAAAAGTGCGCACCAACAATAATATTTCAGAAAATTGGTCAAAGTAAAAATGTAACTTAAACGTGGACGCTTGCCCACATTTTGATCAGACGTAAAAATTGTTCAATGGTATCATATGATATGTGTAATTGAATTGATGGAAAAATATCTCAGGCCAAGGTTATCCAATTCTCTTGAACAAATACCAAATTATGAACTAGTTTGATGTGAACCAGTTCGTACCCGAATCGCTGGGAATCAGATTACTTTTGTTTTTTAGAGTAATAACTTTTTTTAGTAAAAAGAATGGAAATGACATGAACTCCGACCTTATTCATGGTGCTCTCGCACAAACAACCCACACCTAACTAGCATTTTGATCTAGGAAAAAAAGCATTCCAGTAATGAATATTTTCTTGCACAACTAGCATATAAGATAGAACTCATCCTACCCTTAGTAAGGGTTCACTCTAAATTGACAAAACCATTAACCACGATACCAAATTCGTACCGAGTGAATCAATGAATCAGAAAATTAACGAATTAAATAGTTCACAGGAATGAGCCCACGATTGAACCCCAAAATATCCTTGATCAACTGAAGACGTACCTGAGGAGAGTTAATTGTCTTAAAATATAACCTTGCAAGTGCACAAGTTCGAATGTATTACGGTAACTACAAGGGTGTCGAACCACAGGGACTTGTCGTTTATCTAGTTGAACCTTTGTCCTATTATAAAATAATTTGTATAATTAAATTTCATAAGTTAATCTAAAAATAAAAAAAGAAAACCTAAAGAGTATTGAAATAAAAGATGAGAAGGCAGTCTGGGATCTATCTTGATCTCGGACTCGTAAATAATAAACCTTATTTCTTTCCTATGATGAATCTCAGGTACCCCTGCTCTAGGCGATAAGCTTCATTGCTTCGTATATGAATTAGATAAATCTAAATATCAAGGCAACATTGCCCATAACCAACTAAAACTACCCTTTTAGGCCTATTCCATCGACGAATATCCTATCTAATCCAACCGCAATCCCTACAAGGCCACTGGAATTAAACTAAACATAATTAAACCTTTACTGTCACGCGCTCTCAATGACTCTCAAAACCTCCAACATGTAATCGTACCATAAAACGGAGTTTAAAATAAAAACAGAAATAGACATTTATTATATACTTATATGAAATTTGCAAGATATCCCAGCCTGAAATCGTTTAGCCTCGCATCGATCGAAGGACCTTCATCATTGTTGAATCGGTCTTCCCTCGATGATTACAATCAATCTCACTCTATTTTAGAATTGAAAACTAACCTAAACCTACATACACTTCACGTCAAAACTCTCTAGAAAGTTTCTGCCATCAAGGATTACCTAAACCTAAACCTAGGGTCCTTATTTATAGATGTATAAGGCCCTAGAACAATTGTACATGACAAGTATCTTAAGAAATCCCAAGAAATCAGTTCACTGAAGAAGAATCCGGAGGAGAACTCGGAAGCTAAAAGAAATCTAGTGGGAAGAGCTAACTTCTCGTGTGGAAACTCCATTTCGACCGATCGAGATTGAATCTCGACTGGTCGACCTTAAGATTGCTACAAGTCGCACCTCGCGCTTCTTATATGGCTTCAAAATTCAAAACTCGACCGGTCGAGATTATATATATATATAATCTCTTACACTGTCCTGCTCCATCTCAACCGGTTGAACTAGACTCGATCGGTTCATTTTATAACACCTGAAGCTTTGAGAACCTCGATCGGTCGAAATAGCCATTTCGACTCTTCGTCTTTCTCTATGTCCTCTTCTGAGTAGCACTCTACTCAATGATCTCGACCGATCGAGATTGTCATCTCGACAGATCAAAATGACCTTTCTGTGCACTCTGCTCACTGGTTTCCTTGGATTTGCTTGTCATTACTTTGAGTTTCTTCTAACTTTCCTCTTTTAACTTATTTTACGTTTATCTGGCCTTTGCACCTGTTACAACACAACATGAACTAAAAGCAACTATTAGTAGTTAAGTGAGGGCTAACAAGACCGAGATTTGGATATATTTTATACTATTTTGGAGACCAATCAAGTGCCCTTCGGGGAGAAAAAACTACTTTTGTCCACATTAAGTAATTGGGTCGACTCCAATTCATAAGCGTTAATTAAATCTTTGATGTTTCTGAGAGATTTCTTAGTCCCCTTTGAAAAGATAATTAAATCATCCGCAAACATGAGATGAGAGCTAGAACAAACATTTCGTCGAGGAGAAAACCTATCAATTTTCCCGGCTAAAATTTTGCTATTAAGATATCTACTAAGCATATCTTGGATAATAATGAAAAGGGTCGGCGAAATAGAATCTCCTTGCCCAAGTCCTCTTTTTCCTTCAAAGTAGGGGAACACATGACCATTAATCATAATGGAGTGCCAACAGTGGAGACACCTTGAAATCAACTTCAAAAGTTTGTCAGAAAAAGCAAAAGCTAACAGGACATTTTCCAAAAAAATTCAGCTAACTCTATCATAAGCCTTAGACATATTGGGTTTGAGGGCAAGGTTTCTACCAATCTTCCTTTTGTCAATATCATTGATCAAATCATGTGCAAGAAAAATATTATAAAAGAAGCTTCTTCCTTTGATAAAAGCTTGCTCCTCTGAAATTATGAAGAGAAGAAAACTAGACAATTGACAACAAGAATCTTAGAGAAAATTTTATAAATAAAATTACAAAGGCCAAAAATAACTAATTCTGGATGATTATCAATTAGGGATAAGAGTAATGAAGGAAGAATTAACAACTTTGGGAATGATTGTAAGGACCCAATTTGAACTCAGTCAGATAGTTCATTTTAGTTAGTTATTTAATGCCCTTAGGATTTTGCATTTGTTTTATAGATGGGTGTTTAGGGCATTTCAGTAGTTAAAAAGGGGACATATGGTAATTCAATAATTAAAAAAAGGGCATATAAGAAATTTGCCTATTTAGTTTTGGCTAATAGATTATATAATATATAATAAATAATATTTGCCTGAAAGGAGGAACTTGTGCACCTTGTTAAGTTGTGCTGGCTTTACGTAGGAAACTAATACATGCTATATATATATCTAACTACTGTGTAGTTGCTTTACATAGGATAGAACTCTTGCTTTTACCACGTTAGAAAGTGAGGAACCATCGCTTCTTTTAAGTTATTTGGTGGGTTAGAAATGCGGGAGCTAAACGAATAAAATATCATAACCATGAGGGGCTTTGATTGTATTAAATGTAAAGATGAAGATCATGTTTTGTGTTGATCTTTAATATTAAAGATTTTTACATTATGGCCTTTAAATCATACCCTTATATGATGTTTCATGCGTCTTAATGAAGGAGAATGGTCAAATCCAAACAGGTTGAATTGGATTTAGAGTTCCACCACATCTCCAGCATTGGAAATAGGAGAATCTTGACTGCACATTATCTTATAAAAAATAGGATTTTTGCTTTTATCCCTATGTTATTGCGAAAATTATGGTGAAATATTATTTTTATCATTTAATTTAAGACCGTCAATGGTGTAAACTGTAAAACTATGAGTTAGAAAAAAAAACGTCTTCACTAGTCCTTTTCTCAAAAAAAAAAATATAATAATAATAATAAGGGTTAATTGCACTGTAGTCCTTATGTTTCTCTGATATTATATACAGGTCCTTATACTTTTCATTATTTGAAATTCATTCAAACCTTTGGATGTCTTGTGCATAGGAGCTCCTACACTAACCTGAGGTAAGCCAACTACTATTTTCACTTAACTAAGTATGATTTATATAATAGAAATACCATATTTGCCCTTCCTTTTTATAAACACATTCACACTTTTTGGGTGGGGCATATACCCTTGACCCATTGGGTAGGGTCGAAGGCTAAAGGGTTCGGACAGATCGGCACAAAAAATGATATTCATCATTGGATCTCAAGATCTTTTGTGTCAAAGATTGGCACAAAAAATGATCTCCATCATTGTATTTTATGTGGACCATTGTCTAGGGCTCTCGGTAGGTCGGGCTAAAGTTAAATCCGACCTTGTCTGGATTGAGTTCTGATTTTTTCAATCGGGCCCTAACACAAGCTAGAAGTATTCAACTCAAGCACGGCTCTCACAGGCCGAGTTGGGCCAAGCCGAGTTGCAGGCTTTTCTTTAGTTAATTTTTTTTAATCAATTTTGTTGGTGTAAATCGAGGCTTCTTAATAATTTTATTGTTGAAATGAGAAATCTCGACAAACTAATGATTTTCTAAGCAGCTTTTATGGCATTTTACGGAAATGCTCAAAGATTAAACAGTTCAATGGTTTAATATAAAGCATTTTAATAAAATGTCCTTCAACTAAAACCTATTATAAATGTGTAATTATTATATAATTCTTTGTATTATACATTTATATGTAAAAGAAATTGGGCCGAGCCTTGGCTAGGTGTCGGGATACGTAGTCTAGATCATGGTTCAAATGCCAAAATCTAAAGATTTTGGCTGGAAAGCATCGATTTCGGTTCTATTCAAAACGAAATTATTAAAAACTCGGTTTCGTTTTAGAGGTAGTAAATTATCAGCCGATAATTTGAAATTGTTGGCTGATATTTGGCTACCTCAATAATTTGGTTTTAAAAAATAAAAAATAAAAAAAATTGGGCATCGAAATGTTAGAATTTCGGTCAAATTTTCGATTTCAGTCATGCCCGAAACCGAAAACAAAACCGATATTTTGATCCTTGGTCTAGACCCGGCTTCGTATAACTTCGATCAATTCATGCTAAACCTGGGTTGGGTCTGGTCCCGGCTGGGTCCATTAAGAGCCTTACCCTTGACTGCTTATATTTGAAGGCTGCTATACAAGCATCACTTTTTCTTATCGAATATGATTTCTAATCACACACCAACCTTTTCTGCTCACACACTAGGTTATAAAAAAATACTGATATCAAATTTTGCTTCTCTTTCTAATAAAGATCCTACGGCTATCAAACGGCTTAGGCTAAACCTGGCCCAACCCGATTTGGTTTGGGTTGGGTTCAGGCTTAAAAAGTAAAGTCAAGCCTGATTGTAACTAGGCCAAAACCCAACCCTATAGATTCGGGCCACGTTCGAGCTTTTTTTATAATGTAAAAAATGATCTCCAATCCAAGTTGTTCAAAAGAAAGGCAAATATAATATTTCCATGACATAAATCATATCTAGTTAAGTGAAAAGAGTAGTTGAATTATCTCACGTTAGTGTAGGAGCTCCTATGCACTAAACATCCAAAGGTTGGAATGAATTTCAAATAATGCAAAATATAAGGACTTACATATAATATCAACGAAATATAAGAACTGCAGTGCAACTAACCCTAATAATTGCAAATACCCGTACCCTATGACTAAAAGGCTAGAATTTAAAGGTCTGACGACTCAGAACTCCACTAGAAGTTAACGGCTGCAGTACAAGTTAACGGCTACAGTAGAATGTAAAATTAGCTCCTCTTAGTTACGGACCTCTGGTTCCCCTAATCATGACGGACAAGGAGACGTCGTCTCGGTCAGTTACAACGAATTCTGTCATTAAAGACAAGACTTAGGGGTCATAAATGCGACCGATACTACACTACAACGTATTTGTACACTCCCACAAAGGAAAATTATAATTGGAAGACATTTTTATTGACGACAAGTATTGGTAGCCATGCCGGGACATGAGTTCACCGACTTGCATTAATTGAGTCATATCCTACTTGTAGCTAATTACGTTATGTGACATCAGCCGTTTGCACTTTATCGGCAGAAAATCTATCCTCCATATAACAGTCTTTCCACAAATAAAGACTTCATGTTTTTGAGATGTGGAGCTAGGGGTGCAAACTCTAACCCAATATCAAACCGAAAATCAAGGACAATCAAATCGACGCAAATTGCACGGAAAACCGAAAAAATTGAATTGAACCAAACTGAATCCAATCAGATTCGATTTCGGGTTAGAGTGGGAAAATTTGATAATCATGAGCGTAGATGAGTAAACCAAAAAACATGAAGAAAAATTGAAAATATATAAAAAAAACTAAGAAAATATATTTAAAAAATAAGAAAAACAGGTAAAATACTCGAACCGAATTGAAACTGAACCAAAAAAATCGAAATATTTCAGTTTCGATGTCAGTTTAGAAAAAAAAAAGTCACCGACACCAATGGGTTTCAGTTCAGTTTCGGAGTGGGGGGTACTGAACCGAAAATTACACCGAATCTGCATCCCTATGTGAAGCATGTGAAATTTCATCTAAGCCGTATGATTTAAAGGCTATGATGTTAAAATCTTTGATATGAAACACAATCTCTTGGTTCAACACGATTAACCAATAGAGAAGATGATGGGCTTTAATTGTATTAAATATTATGATAAAAATCGTGTTTGGTATTATAATCTCAAAGAGTTTTAGATCATGGCCTTTAAATTAGAGGCTTAGATGATGTTTCATGTGTCACAGTAAAACACCAAGTCCTCATTTTTAAATTATATGCAACGGTACAGATCTCGAGATCTTTCTCTTAGAAAATCCATCACGTGATATAAGTAGCCTAAAACCTTCACCAATCTAAGAATACTAAGTCCTAACCATCCGATTGAAGCCGCCTTTGGACTTAAATGTAACTACTGATCAGAATTATGGTGCCCTAATTAATGTTTGCCATGGTTCAAAATTTCGGTCAAAAATTCAAAATTTGTGCGGAAATGTTTTGGTTTCGTTGGGACCAAAATCGAAGCTATAAAACTGAAATTTTCATTATTTTTGGATACTGTAGCAGATTTCGGCAGAAATTTTGGTCCAAAATTTTGATTTAGATCCCCCGAGACGAAATCCGAAATTTTGATCCTTTGATGTTTGCTCCACATTCAACTTGCATGATGAGCTTCATCAATGATAGGGGCACCACCATTCTCGGTGCTTGGGCCTACAACTCGGGTTCGAGAGCTTTTATAGTTAGCACACTTGAGTCCTACTTTCAACCACGTAAGAATCTGAATTCAGGTGGGACCCACGAAACTTTATTTAATCCTTGCCTGACGTAAGGAGTGACGTTAGATATGTACCATTAACTAAGTTTTTTGTTTTATTTAATAATTTGGTTGAAATAAGATCTGTGGAGTGTGGCAAGCAAATCGACTTTGCATTTTGGGGCCTTTTGGGGACCTGTGTCATATCAAAACATCATCTATCCGATTTGATATGAAGGTCATTTGTTAAAACTCTTTTAATAAAAAAATTTGGCATAAAATATGATTTCTATCCTATGATTTAATAGAGTCAAATATTATTGTCCGATTTAACAATTGACTATAAATGGTAAAGCTGGTGTTTTATGCCCATTTTTGACTGGAGTCAAATGTCATTGTCTGATTTAACAATTGACTATATAAAATTAGATGGTAAAGCTCGTATTTTATGCCCATTTTTTTTTTACGTGAAAGATCTTTAGATCATGATAATTGAGATGGTGTTTTCATATGACACAGATCCCCAAACTGTGAAGTCTGACCCGACCCCTTGACAGGCCTAGGCACCATAAATTTTGATTATGTATAGCTTTATCTCTTCTATGGTTCAAACACCTAACACTTTGCGAGAGACAACTGATAACCACAAATAACGCCGACATTTCAGTTGAGAGATTTCCAATTTATCGTTTGCGCTTACAGGATATCGCTAGATACCTTCCTAATATTTTGGTTATATATATCGCGAGGTAGAAGGATCTGAGCTGTATGTTCGTTTCTTTCTTTCCTTCTTACGCGGGCCAAATGAAATGAAAGGGACAACGGTCATGTCCGACTGGTTTAACCCAATATTTTTAAAACAGGGCCGGTTAAATTGGTTTAAATAGGAATTTGACCGATTGTCTGATATGCCACTTGTTCTATTAAATTACTTTAGATCATTAAAACGGACGATTTGACCACTAAATTGCTTAAATCAGACCGAACCACGATTATTAATATTTGTATATCGATAATTATATATCTTTAAAATAGGTGCAAAAGATATTGGGTGGGTTGTATTATATATCACTAGTAAACTAGTGAAGAACACGCGCATATGAATCCGTTGATTAGCTTGAATCAAAAGATGGAGACCTTTTTTCATTCTAATCTTTCACAAAATTGATCTTGAGATCATGAAGCAACTATTAGACGACCATATCTTGATTCCACATGGCCCCATTCTTCATTTTCTCCCCATTCCCCACTAAAGATGTCTATACTTTTCTCTCCCTCTACTTTTTTCCAAAAGAAATTAATGCTTAAAATTTTATAGAATATACCATTTATAGCTTGAGTATGTTTACTAACACCCACAAAATATTATTTATTAATAATATTGGATAATAATATTTTTTATTTTTTTTCTCTACATATCAATATGATACATATTTCAATATATTGATACAAAGTAATTTATTTATTAAATTTTACATAATTTTTTTTACTATTTTTTCAATCTTTTATAATTTATATTTTTTATGTAATTGTTTAAAAATTCATTACTAATGTTACGGTTCTTCCGTGGTGTGACTCTGGTTGAACCAGTATGAACTGAATCAATCTCTTTTACAATTTGAATTCAGATCCGGTTTAAAAAATTAATTTTGATTAATCAATTTATTATTGTTGTCATGATTCAACCACGGTCTAACCGCAATTGAACCAGTTTGAACCGAATCATTACAAAAAATAAGACTATTAACGACAATTTCTGCAAAAAACTGTCGCTATTAACAAAAAAACTATTAAAACTATTAACGACAAGGATATTAGTGGCAGTCTATGACTACCGCTACTAGTCTTATTTTTTGTATTGAATTATTCCCTTTTACGGTTTGAACTCCGGTTCGATTTTAAAAACATTGGTTTGAATTTAGATCCGTTTTTAAAAAATTAAATTTAATTAATCAATTTATTTATATCGTCACGGTTCAATCATGATTTGATCGCGATTGAACCAATTTGAACCAGATTAGTCCCTTTTACAGTTTGAGCTTCGATCCAATTTTTAAAACGTTGGTTTAACCATATAGATATGCCAACATTAGATATGAGAGAATCTTGATCAAATCCCAAAATAAATATATTAGTTTTATAATTTTTTCATCGTTAAAAATAATGTCAAAGTTGGGAAAGTTTGACATTATTTTGCATATGAGACTGAACGCATGAGTCATCTTGTGCACCCGAGCATGCCATGTGGCATGTGAAATGAGAGTGGGGGCATGAGTCATCTTGTGCACCCGAGCCACATACTTCCCTTTGCCATTTTATATTTGTAAAAATTAGTATTAGGTAAGTGCCAATTGACTTATATTTCGATCACCTTTTAATTTTGTGCCACCAAAAATCAAGTTATGATTTGATGGGCGAGCAATGATCATCTTTAGGGCAAATGATTGTAGGAAAAAATGAGCTTTTAACTTTTTTGAATTGGAAATTGGACGGCATCTTTTGATTCAATTTTTTTCTTTATGAATTTTAAAATCAAAGGTTTAAATCACACCAACACATCATGGTTTCACAAAACAGGCATTCTAAAAATATAAATCTATGGATCAAAAGTGCCGTGCATAAGTTAGGTACCTAATTCGAACTCAATGAAAATAGCCATGGAGCATGAAGATATGCACATGTAGACAAATTTATCTTTATTATTATAAGAAACTTTATAAATCTCAGACATAAACCATAGACAAATCCTAGACAATAAGCTTAGAGAGTGAAATTACTATTTTACCCCTGTGCCTGGGATTTGTCTAGGGCTTAATATATGGTATATAGCATTACTTTTTTTTATAAAGAAAGAAGAATTTGATATTAAGTCATGTGTATGATATTTTTAAAAGGGTATCTTTAATTATAATCCAAGATTTTAACTTCTCATTATATCATTGACTGTTTTCAATCTGACGATGCAATCGTTTTTCATCGCAATCTTCGGTGTAATAGATTTCGAGATCATAGGCCTATCATCAAATTGTCGGATTTTGATTCCATTTGACACACATCTCAAAAATTGAACGTGATCATAGTAAAATATCAAATATGATTCTCGAATTTCTTTTCGAAATGTGTGTCTCGTGGAATCAAAATCTTATCGTATGATGATAGGACCAGGATCTCAACATCTGTAATAAGTAAGATTTGGATGAAAAACGAACTCCATCGTCTGATTCAAAGCAATTAATGGTTTAAGCATGTGAAACCCGAAAATGTCCCTCTTATATACTTCCCCACATCTCTCTAACCATTCCATGCAACGTGCATCTTACAAGTATTTAGAACACAAAGTTTTAATATAGGATAGTGAATGAAAATTTTGAATATAGAGTGTGAAAAATTATAATTAGCGGACAATAAAACAGTGAACCGCTTATATGGCGCGATGCAAGCGCAGGCTGCGACCTGTATTGCTAGGGTCCCACTGCACTAGCATTACACCACATAATCAGTCCGTTAAAAGGTCTGTCATTTCGCATCCTCCATATATCAGTGTACATAAAGTATTTGTGTGGATCAATGCATATACTCTCGTCATATTGATATGGATAGGATTGGATCTTTGTCTCGATCCGTTATGGGTGAAACTCGATCGGTCGGTCCTCAAGATATGTGCAGGTCTGTTTTAATGAGATTGAATCTTCACGACGCTAACCATAAGCATCATATTCTCATGGTGATGGTGAATAGAGTGAAGTAGTGACTCTCTTTAATAAAAATGTTAAGTGGGTACTTTTATAAATGCTAAATATCATCATTATCAACATTCGCATTGTCGCATTTTTTTGGTTGAATTTATGAGTTTTATCTCTTCACTTAATTTTGTCGATACTAAACTGTATTATGTTACAATCTTTTATATTGTTCCAATGTACATTAATTAGGAAAATGGCAGCACATTTTATGCCATGGCACACATTTTTTAGTCAAACTAAGTAATCCAAGTAATAACTTGTCATTAACACCTATCACCTAAAAAATTATGTTATAACATCAATTAGATATTAGAGTGCATATGTTAATCAATTCAAAACCCCTTGTGGGTGTTTGGATTTCTACATTAAAAAGTCATACTTTGTTTTTTCTGAGAAAAAAGTTTTTATACCGTCTTTCAGTACAAATAAGGTTTGTATTTTTTTCAGATATAATAAAATATCCATTTTGTTCTTCTACATAAATTAATGAATTCTTTTTGTCTGTAAAATTTGAGATAAATTTGTTTCTATTATAAAACTTAATCTCACACCACCATCACAACCTCCAACTCGCCACCACAACCAGCATCACCTTCGTCGTCGTCACCCCACCACTTCAACATCCACTACAAAATTTTGGACTTTTAGCGGCATAGCCACTTAACCTGTCGGAAAAGGGCCAAATTTTTAAGAGAGTGCGCATTATTAGATTTGGCGCTATTGGTTAACATGAAAGCTTTTCAGCTTTCTTTCCTTTTTTAGTTTCCTTCTAAAACTAGAGAAGTCTCACAACCCTTTGTCTTTCTCTTCTAAACCCTTCCATCGCCCATCGCTCTCCATCCTCTTCTAAACTCTTCCATCGCCCATTGCTCTCCATATATTCTCTTCTTCTTCATTGTGATAACGGAAGATTTTACTCCCGAATCTGAACGGTCTTCCTCCTCTCATTCTTCACCAAAATCTCTCTCAAGCTGCTTCTCTAAGGTATTAGCTCCTCCCTTTCCTTTAATTTATTTTATTTTTTCTTTTGTTATGTATATTTATATTCCTCTTCTCTGATCACGGGAACTATCATCGGTTAACCATCGTGTTGCTCCATTTACCAGGGAAACCCGCGATCATCAACGCAACCTTTTCACCTACATTTGTTACCACCATTTCCACCGTCACAGCCACAATTTTTTCATTGTCATTGATGGAATCTCAGTGGTCACCATTATCACCGCCCCTTTACCACGACAACCACACTCCACCGCTCCCTCCATCATCATGGATCTGAAGACATAAATAACCTAAAAACTAAAGGGAAAAAATACATATTTAAGGTATATTAGAGAGAGAAGAGAAGAAGAGAAAGAGAGAGATAGAGAGAACATAATAACACTAATGGACTAGATTGCTTTTATTTCATATGTTCTAGTAACAATAGATGAGCCCTTTTTATAGAGAGCATACAAGACACTATTTCCATTTCTAACCAATGTAGGATTAGTATATTGCCTACAACTCTAACACACACCATACTTAATATATTATCTCCAACACCTCCCCTCAAGTTGAGCATCAATGAGAATGATGCTCAAGTTATCAATTATAAAGACTTTGAACCATCTCCCCCAAATATTAATAAGGCAAATATACGACCATAAGATCGATAAAAAAATATTACATATCACAGTAGCGACAAAGGCCATAAGGCCGATAAAAGGTTGCATAGCAGTAAAGGCCTTATTATCAAATACTAGGAGGGACATCATGTGTATAAAACACTGTGTCATAACATCACATACATACAAATATAAATTGGAAAATAAAAAAAATAGAGGGGGAGAGTCACGAATCTCAGATAAATGAACAGCATCCAATCGCATGAGTGTATGTCGGGAGCTGTAGACATAAATTTTGAGGCAAAAAATACGGATTTCTGGGCAGCAATTTAGACTTCACAAATTTCAAGATAGAGGCAACAACCCTACATAGACATTTTAACAAACAACTACTATGCAGTTTTCACCAACAACAGTAACCCATCAAAAATCATTCAACAACTCTCACGAGACTCATATCAAACACCTACTATGCAAAAGTAGTAGCCAAGTACAACAACCCTTCAACATCTTTTTTCTTCTTAACACTTTCACCTTCTCATGGTTATACAATAGCCCACCATAGTTGCACAGCTGCCCTTCAATGGCTGCTACACAATAGCCATCCTTCTTCTCTACATCATGGATTAAGCAACACACAAATGAATAAATGACTATACCAAAAAAGACATGAATGGTTTCCAAGGCACACAAAAAATATGAATCTAGCGTTGGAGAAAAGGAACAACTAATGGGACATCAACAAAGATCTCTATATTCCCGATTTTTGATGCACAGAGATCCGACGAGGCGACAAAGTGCAGAGCATATGTCAGACGGAACCCTAAAATCGACGCGCGAATCCAACCCGCTCTGATGCCATGATGTAACAACCTGGATTTTTAGACTTTATTTTAACGGTGTTAGATGATGTATCACACTATGTACTGTGCTAACGCTCCACATCGGAATCGAAACCCACCCTTTAAAATAAAAAATTTCTAATTTTTCCTATATAAAAAATTAGACTAATTGCGAAGTGCTCGTCGATACGAATCCAACAATATATAATTTGACGACTTCTGACAAGAATATAAAAAGTTATGCTATTTTAAGTGATCAAGCAAGTCAAAGGGTATAACTGTAATTTCGGGAGAGAAACACCAATTGCCCTGGTGCTTATACAAAGCACTAGAACAAAACATTTTCTCAAGCTATCCAAGTTACGTATGAATTCTTATTCCGTGTAAAAATCTCCTATTTTATTAAATCTTCTACGAAAGTATTAATTAGAGTTGACTTAAAATTTTATACCATTATAAATAAAACTTTAAAAACTCTCTACTCTTTATAATAAAAAATCATTCTCTCTGAAGACTTAGATGAACCGACGCCCCGGGCATCGACCTTTTCAACCCGAATCGCCGTTGATCTTCCGTTCACGCTTCAAGAGGTGGGTACCCATCAATCCATCTTGTTCTTCTCAGATCCCATCGCGTAGGATGCGTTTGATCGCGCATTGACGAGTTTAAAAATCTTATTTAAACCCAAATATCTCATAAATTAATAGACTTATATGTTTAATATATGTTTTCCCTTGAAAGTTGTATATTCTGTAAATCGGGTTTATATGTTATTTCTCTTTTCTTTTCAAGGACCCTCTTGGTTGAACTATTAATATTTTATACTCTATTAGGTCTGTATATTTAATATATCTACTTTCTTTTAAATCTACATATTAATTAAACATGAATATTTTTAAGTATGATAAATCTGCATGTTTAGTATTTTATTTTTCTATTAAAATTACATGAACTGTAAATCGGGTTTATATGTTATTTCTTTTTCTTTTCAAGAATCTCTTTTGTTTGGGCCATTAATATTTTACCTTCTATTAGGTCTGCATATCTAATATGTTTACTTCCTCTTTTATATCTATAAAATTAATTAAACTCTAATATTTATAAATTTAATAGATTGACTTAATTGGCATAATATCATATTGATATTATTTATTTCTAAATCTATAGTTATAAATTTATCCTTCTACTAAGACTATAATAATATATATTATTATTGCAAGTCTATATTATTATTTATTTAAAATTAATTAAGTTCAAAAATTAAATTATATTTTTATTTTATTTAAAAGAATAATAGATTGTACCATCTTGAAATTTCGGGTCCGAACTCACGGCTATGAACTCAAATTTGCGGCCACGAACCCGAGCTCGCGACCATTGATGCACCTATTCCGATATTTTAGTCATAACTTTTTACTCCAATCTCGGATTAATGCGATTCTTATGGCATTGAAAAGAAGACAACGAGTTTTACAACTTTGTGTGAAATAGACATTTCACGAATCTAACGTTTTAGAGGTCAAAATAGAGTAACAGGTCGGGTTCAATTTTGAAAGACCTAAGGCTATTCGAATTTAGTGTTATTTTCTAATTCTCATGACCAAAGTTCCTGTGTATATTATATCGTAAGGTCTTTCGATCGATGGTCATGATAAATCATAACTTAATAATTATAAATATTATTTAATTTAATTATCTAATTATTATATATATACATATATCAATTTATCGCTTCAACGCGACCTCTTCGATAAGACGAAGTGTTAGGAATTCGATACCTCGTAAACATCGAATCCTGACCTTCCCATTATCAATGATACACTTATAATTATCCTATTCTATGTTGTATTGAAATGTGTGTAAATAAATATATATATAAGATAATCTAATATAAATCTTTCTGTACGTCTAACCTTTTGTGTTTTCATCTTAAATTATTTTATATGAGTTATGAGTAAGTTAGGACATATGTACGAGAGTGTATGAGATCATGTCTACGCTTGGGCATAGTGACTCACTGAGATGGTATCGAAGCGAGGAATACACCGTATTCACATGCCTTACAACTCATGGTGGAATGGGACCCATGACGAGTCGGGTGAGTGCGAATTCAGTGTAACTTCGTATACGGTGGCATATACGGTGATCCTATCACCCCGAGTTTTAATACGAGAGGATAAGATATGAGATATGATACGAGAATCGGGCTTTGAGCCTTAGTTGTGGTGAGGTTTCTTCTACAGTCACATGAAACTCGGAATATTGGCATCCATGTATGGATGCAACACCTCTATGATAGTATAAACTATCACACGAAGTACATTCAGGTTACTACGAAACCTTTTTCTTGGGAAGCATGAATTAGAAAGGTTGCCTCACTATAGTTTGTCATAGGATTAAGTATAAGAGTATGATAAGATATGAGTATGAGATAAGATAAGTTATGATACGGATACGATAATAAGACATCACTGTGTAGGCCAATAAAAGATAAAGAACTTAAGTCTATGTACGTGTCGTTCATTGCATAGCCACCGTAAGGGCAACAACGTCTTTCAGCCAAAACGGATCTCTGGGAGAGATTATGAGTATGAGTATGTTATGAGTGATTTTGACCATTATGTCTCCCCATTGGCTGGGTGATGGAGCATGAGTATGACACGAGGGTGTTATGATATGGTGGTATGATACTATGTTGACCCTCCCATAGTAGCTCGAGCAGCGATTCTAGCACAGATCGTTTAGGATTTCACGAGTATATTAGTTACGCTCATGCAATGTACAGACGTATATGCGAGAATAATAATAAGGCATGGTATGATATGTTATGAGATATGGTAAGGTACGTTAGGATATGAGTGTTTAGATCATGTTCTTGCATTTATGATATGAGTTTTACGATATGCATATGATTTTATCTTTCTTCTGATATCTGCTTTGAGATATTATATTTATCACTCACTTAATGCACCCACAATACACCTGAGTAGTATGGGGTGGATTGGTGGTGTATCCACTGAGTTTACATGACTGAGTAAACTCATCCCATGATAATTTAACAGTTGCAGGTGATTACGCTGGTGGAGTAGACGCGAGCCATCTAGATCTTACTGACGCTGATTTCATTGATCAGGCGGGCGTTGAGTACTAGGAGCCTTTGGAGGGCGACGCTATCGGTTATCAGGAGGACTACGGTGCTGATCTTGATTCGAGTGTCGGTTATTGATGATTGTGGACTAGGTATTGAGTTCTATTGATACTAGTATTATGGATTTTATAGTTTATTTTATCAAATTTGTCTCCGACTGGATTTACATTTTATTAGTGGATTGTGGTTTTATCACTCTTATTTAGTATTTATGATTGCATTTATATTCTACCCTAATTGTTGAATTTTACGGATTTCATGGAACCATTATTGCGCGAGAACTCTGATTAGGTGTATGTCCGCTTAGCATATCCGGGATATGTGCGGGTCATAACTCAGAATTTTAGGCCCTCGGGATAGAGTAGAATTTTGAGTCGTGACACATGAAGACATAAATAACCTAAAAACTAAAGGGAAAAAAATACATATTTAAGATATATTAGAGACAGAAGAGAAGAAGAGAAAGAGAGAGACAGAGAGAGCATAATAACATTAATTGACTACATTGCTTTTCTTCCATATGTTCTAGTAACAATAGATGAGCCCTTTATATGGAGGGCATACAAGACTCTATTTCCATTCCTAATCAATGTGAGATTAATATATTACCTACAACTCTAACACTCACCATACTTAATACATTATCTCCAATAGGATCTATATATACAAGAGAAAGTAGAAGATGATGGAGGGGCTGCTCGTCTGATAGGAGCAACTGCGACCCAAAATCCCCAACTTTAATGCCCACATTTCCTTGAAAGGTACGCAGCTAAGCCTTGATTTATAATATAAAAGTTAATATTAGGCGTTAACTTTTTTTTATTTATATAACTTCTCCAATTAAGACTTCACCTCCATTACAATGTGTTTTTAGGATATTCACATACTAATAATGATGACTAATATGATTTGTTGATCTTCGTTTATTGTGTAATAGCCATGGAAAGGTCAACTGCTACCTTCTACATGGTCACTGTCTTTTTTACATTTGAATTATCTATTTTTTGGGTTTATTTGGATTTTTATATTATCATTTGTGCATTACATATTATATATAATCAAGCTACTTACATGTGCATGCTAATTGTTCGATGAATTTATGCAAAGAGTTATTACTTAATGTTAGATTCATTGCGTTCTTAAAGCATGGCTTGTCTGTATAGTTGTTTTAGTCGTGGGCTTATATTTGATCATCAAGTCATTTCATTTTCAATTGCTGATTTACTTCACCACACAGTTCACAAATGAGATCCATTGTCTTACTTAATAAGTGTGGGATTTACTTAAGTTTAACATAATGATATGATGTAATGGATTTGAACCTTTGTATTTAAATTGGACCTTGCACTTTACTTGGATCTTGTAATTATATTGGACTTTGTATTAGACTTGGACCTTGAAACTACATTTGGATCCTTTGAGATGTTTTGAATTAGAATTAGAATTGGATCTTTTGAAAGATTTTGAACTTGAAGCAAACTTTGACTTTTGACTGAAATATTGATAAAGTTTACTCTTGAACTTTTGAACCCATTGAACACATGGGACTTGATAAACTTGACTTTTGAACTATTGAACCCATTGGATAAAGATGGGTCTATGATGAACTTGACTCTTGAATTCTTGAACTTGAGAGAGGGTGGGCTATGCGTGGGAATGACAGGAAGAGAGAGGGAGAGAGAGAGAGACAGAGAGAGAGAGAGAGGAGTGCATATATGGAGAAGAGAAGGGACACAAATGACATGTGTCCTCTCTACTCTTCCCAAGTCTATCTCTCACACCACATGGCATGGGAAAAGGGGAAAAGTTCTTGGGCATCCAAGTGGGTTGACCCTCTTTGACCTCCATTCTTACCCCTCCATGTGGTCAAGAGTGGACTTTTGTCCACTTATGTGCCACTTGGAATTGTGATAGGCCAAGATCCAAAGCATCTTGTGGCTACATGAACCCTTTTATCTATAGTTGAATTTGGACCGTAGTCAACAGTGGACTAATCCAATGGCTCAAATGGACTTAGGCAATGGGTCAAATTAAATCAATGGTTTTCATTCATCGAGTTCAATAGATTATAACTATTGAGAATTGAAGTTATAAACCCACTCTTTCCTTCACGTTAGAACCCCCACAACTATTTTGTCACCTATTTGATTCCTTTGAACAATCAATCAATCATTCTTTAGGACATGAGTGTTATTTAGTTTTTTTCTTATCCATAATACATAACTTTATCTTAGAGTTTCCAGAACACTTGACGAAGAAGATGAGGATATCAAATTCAAACGTTCACATGATGGATAGAAGTTGGATCCAAAAACATAGTTATAGCTTTATTTCTACTATTGCCAATCATATCAATTTGCTTTTTGATGCTATGCATTGGTTGATGAGCAGTTACCCTTGCAATTCTCAAAACCCCTCTTCAACATAAGTGATACTATACACTGTGGATTATTGTGTTGTTACTGCTGCTCAGAATTTTTTCTAGAAAAGTGGTGCTCTTTCATTAATATCCTGCTGCCAAAGAAAAGGTATGTTGTCTACAGATTGCTAAGTGTTAAATAACCCCTAAATAGCAGTTTCATATTGTAGTATAGAAATATTTACGCAGTATATTGGTGTAGACACACATTAATTATACAGGGGTATATTGGTGCCTATGCACAGAAAATATTCACATTAATATAAAAAAATTAGAGACTTTAATGGGTTTTTTGACACGCTAAATCAGAGTTTTGGAATGATTTTCATCCATAGACCTGATCTAATAATATTGAGGGTTGTAGGTCCTCATCATTGAATAACCTACTATCCTACTCGATAAATAATTAGTATACATAATGTATGTCATGAAACCTAACTTAAATTTTTTCCATCATATATAAATGGTTTTCAAGGACCCAAGCTTTTTCATTAGTAATTTAATATGCACGTTACTATGATAAAATCAGAGACTTTAATGATTTTTTGACACGCTAAATCAAAGTTATGGATGGATTTTCATCCATAGACCCAACTAATAGTTGACGGTTGTGACTTGTGGGTCCTCATCATTGAGCAATTACCCTTGCAAATAACTTGATTTGGAAACACTTTTTAACTCAAGCTATGTCATAGTTGATTGATGTAATTGGGTAATATATCTCCATTAAATATGATATTAGATTTTTGTGTGCAGATGAGTCATAGTCAAGAGGTATCCAATGAAGGCACTTCCTCTCCAGTGAGAAAGAAGGAAAGAGGTCCAACAAGGTGTCTTTATACGATGAGCCTAGGAAAGGGAGAGAAATTTGAGGTTGGAGTTAATTGTCATGGCCAACCAGTCGGAAGACACGCGAGTAAATTGACAAATTACTATGGCTTAATAGTGAGAGATCGATTCTCCCTTCTTGGGATGAAGTTAAGGAAGAAAGAAAGGAACACGCATGGAATAAAATTTTGGTAATTAATTTATTTTTTGTAATAATTTTCTATGTTCACGATGTTAATAAAGTAATATATATGTTCGTATGTTGATTGTGATATAGGAGAAGTTTGATATTGATGATATATTGCAGTATTTTATAATGAAATCCATGGGCAAGAAGTGGAGGGATTTCAAGTGTGAGTTAAAGAAAAAATATTACAACAAATATCCAACTGATGAGCAATGGCTTCAAGCTAAACCGAAAGAAGTTGGGCAGGAGCAATAGGAGGTTATGATCCCATTTTGAAATTTCGAAGAAGGAAAGGTATACTATCATCTGAAGAATTTCTTTAAAAATTATTAAGTAACATATAAATATTGAATCAATAATTGATTGGTGCATGTAGAAAAGAAGTGAACGAAATAAATTAAATCGTTCCAAACAAATGCTGCCTTGTGCAGCTGGATCTAAAAGTTTTGCTAGAATACATGAAGAGGAGGTATTCACACGCCTCTTTGGTTGGTGTTTATCTATGTCGATGTCTTATAATTTGACTGTGCCCTTAACTACTCCTCTTTCATACAGCGTTCTAAGAGCGAAACACAAATATCACCAACTCAAGCGACACTATTTTTCAAGACTCGCGCCCATAAAAATGGAACTTCCGTAAATGATGAAGCAGCGGAGAGGATGGTTAGTATTAATAAACTATACAATTAATGATTCATAGCAGCTGAATAAACTAGTCAATTGGAAAAGGAGAATGTTATTTACAGGTAAGTTGATAAACTACTCCTCTTTCATAGCATAATCTGATATTAAAAGAGGGGAGAGATTGTTAATAAGGGGTTGGGTGTTAGGTGAAAGAAAAAATTGATCCTCCATGGTTGATAATAAGGGCATGTAGTGTTAAACCGTGGATTTCGAAATAATGTGGGGGAGTGATTATCTGGAAAATTTCCTTAATTTGGATTTGGGAGGCAACATTGGCATGTCGTAATTGGGTTTTGGTCGGGTCCAACTGGTTGAACGCTAAATGGGTTTTAAACCATTGGATGTATAGAAATATTGACTTTAACTTTCATAATTTTACATCTACTTTTGGACTCCTACGACGAATCGGAAAAAAAAAAAAAAAAAAAGTTCAACCGGTTGGACTCGGGAAAATTATAAAGGTAAGACAAATTTGTTGAGGACAAAGTGCACGCAGCTGACACGACGCAATGTGACTGACTGCACTGACTTGCAGCCAATTACGTCATGCCACATCAGCCACCTGTACTTTGTTTGCATAAAATATGTCCTCTATATAACTCTGTCGGTTGAACCCGACCAAAACCTTGCGGACCTCAAACAACAGACCATTCAACTGACTACTTATGTGGTACGATGCAAGTGCAATGGTTCCCAACAATGCAGGTCAGGTCACCCACTTGCATCGCGCCACATAAGCAGTCCATTGTTGATCTGTTGTTTGAGTTCCACTCATTATAAATTTTCTATTTTAAGTAGGTAAAGATTTCTTGAGATAAAAGAGGAAAATTAGGGTTTGATTGACAACTGATTGTGAAATTTTTTTCAAATCTCCCGACCATTGTCAGTCCTAAACTTGGATGAAGAAGAGGAGGTTAGTGGTAGGTTGATTATTGGCTGTAGAATTTCTGTCAAATCTTTGTTGTGAGTCCTATTACTAGTTGAGAAATAAAACTCGCAAAGCCGACCTACCCCAAATAAATGGGGCATGATGATGATGATAAAGGTATAAATGATATGAAAATTATAAGTTATATTTGGGCTAGGCTCGGACTAGGCCTTGTTTGATTTGGTTGCGCTTGAGGAATAATGTCTTGAAATGCCTAAAAAGATGGGGTGGTTCAACATGACAATGATCTGACGTGACCCATGTCTTTACAAGTGGTGAGGAATAAAAACTTTTTGGTGGTGGAGCCTAGAAGTAAATTTTGAGATAAATCCTCTTATAGCGTGCTTACTCGATCATATCACCTTTTTTGTATAAAGGGATATGGTCTTCCATTTCCGCTTAGTGTTAGTGTGCATTGCATAATCGGTAGGTGTATGTCTAGTGACTAATAAGTCCATCATATGTAGGGATATATTAGTTGTCAACATGGGATATTTTTGTACATTGTACCAAGGATCAAAATTTCGGTCGAAATGACCGAAATTTTGGCCATAGAACATATGGAATTGAAGTTTTTGCTCAAATTATCGGCCGAAATTTTGGTTTTCGGCCGAAATTTTGGTCCAAAATTTCTGTTTCGGTCCCCTCTGAAACCGAAACGAAACCCGAAATGTTGATCCTTGCATTATACATATGTTAGTGAAAAAGGGAGCAATCTAACTCAATATTTTCTCTATTTCCTTTAACTTTACATCAGAGCGGGACATCTCGAGCCTATCATGCCATGTCATGTCATGCCGACATCAACATAACGTCATATATGTCGAAGGGTTGACCTCAAATTGAGAAAGAAACAATACCTTTTGGTGTTGGTTTATGTTTAGAGCAACTTTTGTATTTGGAGTTTTTGTATTCGAAGAAGATTTCATGATGTTTTGGCCTGTTTTCTAAAGTTTCAAGAACTACACAAATTCATGTTTTCCTGAGGCTATGCTTATTGTGATCGTGTTAACCGTGGTTTGTTGCAAGGAGATGGATCAATTTTTGCCCAAGGTTTTATGACATTTGGTTGAGTATTGAGGATATTACGAAGTTATTTGTTGAAACCATACTATTGGCTTGTTTGGATCATTTGTTTTGGATCATAATTATTGGGTTGATACAACAACAAACTATAAGTTTTGTGATCTATTTATTTAAGCCTCAATAACTATCAGTACTTGATTGAATGAGATATTAGCAGATTATGTGTTGTTTTGGATGATTTGATGATCTAGAGATGTTGAGTAGCATAGCTATCAGAGTTTTGACAGTTGACAATGTCTAGTACCTGTGAAGGTATCTGCTACAGTGTTGTTACATCGTGCATTTGCATTGTGGTTGTTTACCTTCGTTGGCAAAAATTAGCAGATTATGTGCTGTTTTGGATGACTTGATGATCTAGACATGTTGAGTGGCATAGCTATCAGAGTTTTGACAGTTGACAATGTCTAGTACTTGTGAAGGTATCTGCTACAGTGTTGTTACATCGTGCATTTGCATTGTGGTTGTTTACCTTCGTTGGCAGAAATTATTTCATGGGTTTGATGTCAATTATGAGCAATTTGTGTGTTTTGGAAGTGCTAAATGCCCTCCAACAGCTTGTATAAGCTATTGAAGTTGGATTGATTAAGTTCTGAAGGTGTGATGGATTTGGCTGCAGTATTGCAGTGCAAATGGGGCTACCATTGAATGTTTGTATGGTTGGTTTAATTTTATTATCTATTGTGTTGCTTTGATGTATTTCAAAATTGAGATGGAAGCCGAGTCTCAACTTGATACTTATGGAGCCGTACACTCAACCATCCTTTCAGGCTAGACCAGCTCATGCTCCATAAGTTGTTGACTCTGGTGCATCTTAACATATACTCTAATATGTACTCACAATTCTTATCCTGGTTATCCTTGCCTTCTCATAATGTTTGCATCGTTGATGATTCATTTCTTCCAATAGCTAGAAAATGAACTATTAAAATTGGGTATTTTCTTTTGATTTCCACACTTCATGTACCTAATTTGTTTGATTTTTATTTTTCAATAAAATTATTGCCTTCCTTGATATCTCTACAAGCTTCCTTGTTAATTTGCTCATGAATTGCAATTCAAATAGGAACATGAAACAAGAAGTTTGTCGATAACAAAATGGCAACACATCGCAAATTTGAAGGGCAATATCATTTGAGGGACACAGGCATGGTCCGACATTAATGGTTAAAATTTTGTAATATTGTCAAGGCCAACTGTGAAAACGTTCTACACCAAATATTCATTTGTATCCAACTGTTTCAAAACATATTGAACCAGATTTTGGATTCAAAACTTCTAAACTGATTGCTTTTTTTAATATGTATTTCTTGAAAGCATGCTTTTAATGCTCTATTGAAGCTGATGCGTATCACCAAAGTTTTTTAAATCTTTGTCCCAAATCGCCTGTGGGCTGGCCAAATAATAAATGACAATGTACTTGATTACAACGTGAGTTGAAGAATCAATTTATAAAAGATGATTCGAAGGACTCAAACTCTTGAAACGATGTATTCTCAAAGGTGTTTGGAAAAGAGAATCGTGGTCGTGTCCGTGATTATTTGGGAGTAACTCCGACAAGTTTGTGCGGATCATCTTCTAACTGCAATGGCTCCTCTGAGAAACTCAATACAATGAAAGAAAAAATACAGATAATGGAAGAGAAAGACAAGAAGAGAGAAGAGATGAAAATAGATGCAACTCATGGAGGAGAGAGAGAAAGAGAGAAATTTTTTTTTTGATTTTACGACCGTAGTCGAAACCCTATAGAGATAGGTATGTATAAATATTTAATCTTCTATAATTAGGTGTGTTGTAATTAGTCGAAAGTTGGTTCAAATGACTCAAACTTATAAAACATTATCCTAGATCTAATATCCCTTTTTTGTGTTTGTTGCATAGGTGGCTAACAATATTACTCGGGCGTCAGAATCTACTGAAGGGTCAAACTCTGAAATACTTCCTATTTGTAAAACAATATCCTAGATTTAATATCTCTTTAGTCTGGTTGATACATGTTATAGTTTCATTTGAAGAAGAAACAAGTTCAAAAATGTGCTAGAAATGGGTCTTCAGATGTGCATGAATGTTATTAGTTGTTTACTGCATTTTTATAAACTATATCTGTATTTTGAATGTCATTTTTCTATCCCGAGCAAACTGATTTTTGTACATGTTACTGGGATATAACCGACTTCGGATGTGCACTATTTGCCATGTTGTCAGAACTACTTGTTCTACTAGGGATGTTTCTTTGGGCTAAAATAATAACAATGGCTGATATTAAAGCTCATCAATCAGATGGTTCACTTTCACTTCTAGGCATGTTTCTTTGGGCTAAGACATGTTTCAATGACAGATTGCCACTTGGACAATTTAGGTTGATCAGAGATGTTCACCACGTGGCATAATGGTAATCCCACTTCAATGGTGTGAGATTAGAAGTATAACTTTAGTGGTATAAGATCATTTAAACACAATTCTGGTGTTTAAATGTCAGTCAGGAGCCATCATCCCATTATTTTAACTCTGAAGCCCCAACCCTTTCAGTTTATTATTTGTCTATTTAAAGTACTCTTTTCATTTCTATCTCTAGGTAAGACACAAACACGTATGCTAGTGTTGGACATGGATACGAAGTTATTGACTTGGTTGTTTTCTGAGTTATGTCGTTTCCTTAACTAATATTTTTAAAAATATTTTTTTTCTCTAATATCCTAACTATCTTCATAATTTGTGATGTAGTTTTAATGTGGTGAAGAAATTAGCATGACAAAGATTTTTGACATGGCGTCGGTGGATTGTTAAAAAATTAAGTCATGTAGTCGGTTTCATTTTTTGGTATCTATTTTGATCACAAAAGTAGAGCTTCAAATGTGGATTGTAGGTTATTTTTCAGATGACATCAATGCTCTGATTGATATCTCTGAATTGGATTGGTTAATGGTTGTTGAACTTCATTTGTATGTAGTGGGACAAATTTTATTTTCATTATTTGATATCAAATTTGTGATAATTTATATGGTTTATATTTTATTACTTGTTTTTTTGTGATGAGGAACAATTTTCAGGGTCTAATTCAAAGTTGCATGTGTACTATGGATCAAAATTTTGGCCGAAAGGACCGAAATTATCGGTTTCGGTCCCCACCGAAACGATAATATGGGACCAAAATTTCGGTCATTTTTGTATGGGGTTGAAATTTTCGGCCGAAATTTTGGTCCAAAATTTTGGTTTCGGTCTCATCCGAAACCGAAATGAAACCCAAAATTTTGATCCTTGATGTGTACCAATTAAATACCTGATGAGGCAAACAAAAAAAACGTTATTCCCAGCTAAATGCAAAAATAAAAATTGGGCATTCCTAGCAATCATACTGTGTTGAAAAATGGTGAAAAAAAGTTTATTCCTGACAGAAATAGTCTGTCGGCAAAAAAAAACAGTAGTATTAGTATTATCGGCAGCCACATTGTCAGCCGGCCAAAAAAAAAATAATAGTATTGTCAGCACCCACATTGTCTGTCGGCAAAACAATAGAAGTATTGCCGGCACCTAGACTCTTCACCGACAAAAAAAAACATAAGTATTGCCAGCACCCAGATTGTCCACTGAGTAAAAAAAATATTATTATTGGCAACCACAGGGTCCGCCGACAAAACATACAGGCTATCGGTAAATCATGCAGTTAGTGACCATTAGGAAAGCATCACCAACGAGATTCTCCCGCTAGCAAAAAGCTTAATATCCATCGGCAATAGTAACGACGACAAAGAAATTGCCCGCAGACCAATAGCTGCCAGTAATAGTATTACCGGCGGCTTTGGGAGTATTGTCAGCAGGTATCAACCACCGAGAAAAGCTGAAACTTTTGTAGTGCTCCTCCATCTCACCACCACAACCATAACCTCCTCCCACCTCACACCGACCTCCACCACACCAACACTAACGCCCTCACTTCACCTTACCTCCACCGCCACCACAACCTCCATCTCAAACGCTACTACCATTGTCATCACCACCACCATCATTGTTCTCATCAAGCCATCACAACCACAACCTCCTTTGTCTCACCACCAACACTACTTCCACCACCATCGTTAACGCCACTACAACAATAACAACAATCACCACCACCACAACCTCCTTCATATCACACCAAGAGTGCTGCCCAATAGTTGTCACTTTCACTACTATAGCCCCCAACACGACCACCCCCAGACTGTTGACCCCATTAGAACAACTATCAGCCCACCACCAATACCACCCCATCGCAAACACTAGCACAACCCCCATCCCACGTCCTCGACCTCACAAACCCCCCCACACACATACACACATACACCTCCACCACACCACACCACACCACCACCACAAGCACCATCATCACCACCACCACCATAACACGACTATTGTTTGTCACCACCACTATCATGACCGACACCCCCACCTCCTCCTCCTCCTCTCCTTAACGGTGCCACGAGACCACCTTATCCACCATATCTCCATCATCACCTCTTCCAACCATAGTGACCAAGTATAGGTACAAGTATAAAACAACTTTGGAAATGTACAAAAAATAATAATAACAAATTTCAAACTTTCAGGAAAGAAATAGGAAAATTTTTAAAAATTAATAATTATGAAAATTATATATATATATATATATATATATATATATATATATATATATATATATATATATATATATATATATATATATATATATATTAGGGATGCAAGTTTGAAACCAAACACCGAAACCGAGCCTCCCGAACCACCTCGAAAATCGACACAAATCGAACCGAACTGAACTGAAATCGGTTCGGTTTGCGTAGCTGAAAATCGAAAATCGAATGGGTAGGTTGAGTAAACCGACCCCATAATGGGCAAAAACCGGCCCGAACTAGACCCAAACCGACCCGAACCGGTTGTACCAAACCAAACGCAAACCGAACCGACATAGGCTGGTGATGACAGACCGGCCTACACAGATAGGTGACCGATGTCTACTCGTTGACTGCTTTGGATCCAACGATGCAGATCGTTTTTTATCCCAATCTTTCACATTATACATCTTGAGATCATGCTCTTACCATCTATCGATGATTTTTTGTTTTACATGGGCGATTTGGATCGATGTAAGCTAATGCCAAGTGTATGGTACAGATGGCGTGACCACCATCCTCTGTGCTTGTACAATACATGGCATCAACTCCCTGCTATAAATAAAAACAAATGCCTGTTAGCCCTAAAAGCCACTCTCAGCTACGGTTAGGGTTTTTAGAAGAGGTGAGAGGTTAGCACATCAGCTGTGGATGGCTACAATAGAGCCGCTGTTGATGGATACGCTAATGGGCGCCGCAGAGTCTGTGCTGATGGGTGCCGTGGAGAACTCAGTCGAGAGGGGGCTGAGGGAGAAAGAGGCGGAGGTAGAGAAAGTGACATTGCCGACACGGTAGAGAAAGCGACACGGCCGACACAGCAGAATGCCCAGGTGAACACCAATTGACCACATCGAATCGAAAAAATTTGTTTCAGTTTGATTTCGGTTTCCTTTTTCCTTCAGATTAGTACACCGAACCGAACCAAAACATATTTCGGTTCGATACACCGAACCTTCATCCCTAAGATATATATATATATATGTTGTGACTAAACACGGATTTTAAATGGAAAAAAAAAGAATTTTTTTATTTTTGAAAAAAAGGGTTTTAAATGTGTTTTTTCAAAAATAAAAGAAGAAAAATTACAAACGGCAGACAAGTTTTGTGCAGGCGGCTGACGTGGTGCAACGTGACTCGATGCCCCAGCCTGCATTGCTTTGGCCGCACTACACTTGCAGCCAAATGCTTCCAACACTGTGTGACAAGGCCACTTGATCCACCACATTTCCACTACTACCTCCTCCTCCATCACTCTCATATCATTTGGTGGATAAATGGCATTAAGAAGCTTAATTATCTTATGAAGTCTGGGGAGAGATACTTGGAACTTTTAATTTTAAAGCAAGGATCCACGTTAAAAAATCGTCTCACGTGAAAATATCTTGAAAACGGGATATTCTCGAGACGAAACGATCTCCGTGTAAAGTTTCCTTCGGTAACCATCTTCTGATGGCCACGTGTCAACGAAACATAACACACAAGAAAAACACCCCACTCACCTTCATAAACCCTAAAATCCCAAACCCCAAGAGCTTCCTTAAAAAGTGAATTAGTGTTTTGGTTTCTGTTGCACGTCGAAAGAGAAAGGCTAGGTTTCACTGCTATTGATCTTAGAGAGAGAGAGAGAGAGAGAGAGAGAGAGAGAGAGAGAGAGAGAGAGAGGCGATGAAGATCCAGTGTAATGCGTGTGACACGGCAGAGGCGAACGTTTTGTGCGTCGCAGACGAGGCGGCTCTGTGTTGGGATTGCGACAAGAAGATTCACGCGGCGAACAAGCTCGCGAGCAAGCACCAGAGGGTTCCTCTTTCCAATTCAAATTCAGAAATGCCTAAATGCGATATCTGTCAGGTAATTTGTAGAGGCTTCAATTTGGATTGAGCGATAAATGAAGTGGTTTTGTGAATTTGTTACCATTTCTTTTATAGCTTATGCTGGGTTTATGAAGGACTTGTAATTTTCTTTTTTGATATCTATTGATGAAGTTGTTTCTTCGTTTGTTTACGGGTTTATATTTGATTTTTAATTTTTGCTATTGATCGTTGAACATGTGTCATCCATCCATTTTTGCTATGGATCGTTTGTTTATGATCTTCCGGTAAACAAAAGCGAAATTAAATGAAATTTTAGCATACCTTACATCGTAGAGTTTTTCACGCGAGGATCTAACCTTGAGCAATCCGAGCAATAATCTAGCAATCCATGATTTGATAGAGAGTCTTTTCTTTCTTCGCACACCATAGAGAAGTTGGGTTTCCCTTGAATTCTTTTAATTCAATTGATATGTATATTGTGTGTAGAAAGAGAGACTCTACGTCCCTTTAAATAGGTTAGTTAATTAGGTTGGAAACTTTCCTATCAAGGAATCTAATGGTTAGGATTACCATATTTATCTTAGGGTAAAATCACAACCCTTGATATAACTGGATACTTCTAGTTTGTCCACAACTAGTGTTCAACAATCTCTCTAAGCTAACAACTTGGACTATTTGACCTTGATCATGACATGTGACTTAAGGGCCGCATAAATCTGTGAAATCCATGATTAATAGAAGAAAAGAAACAATGATAACATGTCCAAATAAAAGTAAATCTAGAACTGAATCAACAACTCAACAAGTCCCATTTGGGTCACGTGCTCTTTGAAAACCTTGGATGGTAAATTCTTGGAAAGGAGATTTGCAATCATATGCTCATTACTATTGAGAGGAATCTCTATAACACAATCTCGAACGTTCTCACATACAACGAAATATTTGACATCGAAATGCTTATTCCTCTTAGTAATCTTTCTGTGTTTCACAAACTTGGTCACAACCTTATTGTCACAATAGATGATAAGGGGACGATGAATGAAATCAACAATCTTTAGATCTTTGATGAAATTCTTCTATCATAATGTATGGCGAGTAGCCTCATAATAACCAATAATTTCTGTTTATATAGTCGAATCTGCCATCAAAGTATGTTTGGCGCTTCTACAAGAAATAACGCCCTCTGCAAGTAGAAACAAAACCTGCTGTCGATTTGACATTATCCTTATAACCAGCAGAATCGGAATCTAAATATTTGACAACCTTAAGCTCATCTAACCTACGATAGGTCAACATAAAATCTTTGGTTCTCTGTAAGTAATGAAGTACCTTCGCTGCTCATGATTTTAAAACACGAAAACTCGACTCGAAAGTCAGCTGAGTAGAGTCAACTCGGAAAATCGGTCCGACTCGGGTTATTTAAAATATATATATATATATATATATATATATATATATATATATATATATATATATATATAATTTAAATATTTAATAGATACAAATTCATTATTGTCCATAATCATATCCCATCCATTTAATAATTAGAAATTCATAAATAAAACATCATCCATCTAAATTCATATCTATGTTTATTACATCTAAAACACCATCCATATCCCATCCATTCTAAATATTTATTACATTCAAACAAAATGTTTAACTCTCCATCTCTCATTTCCTAATTTTCCTCCTCACTCGCATCCATGTCGTCCAACAATGCATCAGTATCTTCCAAGTGCTTATTTTCATGGATCCACTCATCAATCTCATTGTCAACAAATATATTGTCAAAATTGACGGGATCATAATTTGAGTCATATCTCTTCAATGTTTTTTTTCGAGGCCTCAAATTATAATGAATGTAGATTAAATCATTCAACTTCCGTTGCTTTAGGCGGTTCCTTTTTTTTGTATAAATCTTCTCGAAAGTACTCCAGTTTCTTTCATAACCAGATGATGAACACCCCTGGCTCAAGATGCGAACCGCAATGCGTTGGAGGTCTGGAGCACAACCACCATAAGATTGCCACCAAGCAACTGCAATTATATTTAAAGAATTGTTATATATATATATATAATTCGACTTAAGAAATAATATAACTAACCAAAATTAAATCACAAATAATACTTACCAGGAGATAATCTAGTCCTACCGATAATGGCTTTTTCTATTCCAAATGTATGCATCGCGTCATTGTAATAGGTTATCTAAAGCAAATGTAAACTTTCATATCACGCATCACATGATCACTGATGTAAAATATGAACTTTATTTATGTAATATATTAATCTAATATACCTACTCTGTCGCAGAGAATCCAACATCAAGATCCCGTTCAAGTAAATCAATTGCTTCTTGCAAGCCACGCCGGATCTCGGGATGTTTTGAAACATCAGGACGGAAATGAATTCGTGGATTGAGAAAATAACCAACAGCACGTAAAGGAGAGTGGAGAGTTGAATCCCATCTGTCATCAATAGCCTTTCAATATTTCTCATTTTGTGTCTCATTGTGATTGTGGGCTTCGGTAATTTGTATTTTGGCCTTGTCCATTCGATCATATATCTCACCCATTACCGGTTCTTCGCCATCTGCATACTTTAAGACACTAATAAGAGGAGAAATCGTCTTATGGATCTTATCCAACTTTCTCCATATGCCCACATAAGTTATTATACGCTCGACCTCTTTCCCCTCGTTCAACTTGCAAATTTAGAGGTGGCCCATTCTTCAGAAAGAAATATCTTCTTCAGGGCAACCCTCTGTGAATACAAAAAAATAAAATAGTTTTAGACATTGCAATATTATATTAACTTTATTTAAATTTAAATTTTAATAATAAAAAATAAAAATGCTAACTTTTATTACCTGCTCGATGGGGCTATCAAGAAGGATGAAGTTTGTACCAAAACGAGTGACCCCTGGCCTAAGGAGCTCTTTTTCATCTGTATATCTCCTCATCATAGCCAACACTCTTCCCTTGTAAATATATTTTGTTGCCCGCTTACACTTTTCTATAATTTCTTATATGCAGTCCATTTTCCCAATTGCCTCAAGGATGAGATCAAGGCTATGAGTTGCACACGAACTTCAATACAAATGCTTTCTCTTCGCCATTAGTAACTTCCCAGCAGCAACATAGTTCGCCGCATTATCTGTTATAACTTGAATAATATTTTCTTTCCCAACTTCTTCTACAATATTATCCAATAAATTAAACAAATTCATTGCATTTTGTTCAATTTCGGATGCATCAATCGATCTAATAAACATTGTATCACGCGGACAAGACACTAAAAAGTTAATTAATTTTCTTCCCTTATGATCTTTCCACCCATCTGACATAATCGAACAACCACTCTCACTCCATGATATTTTGAATTCTTTTAGGCAAAGTTTGACCACGTTAACTTCCGACTGTAAAAGAGGCCCAGATAACTCATACGGTGTTGGGGCCTTGAAACCTTGACCATACAAGGCTATCGCCTCGCACACCTTCGGGAAATAAATGGAGTCAGCTACATGGAATGGAACAGTAGCATGATAAAACCAACAAGCTATTGTCTCACATACACGCTTTCTCGATGTCTTATCCATACATGTATCACCTTCTTTTGGGACATGATAGCAACATCTCTACCCTTCTTTGATCTAGTTGAAATATTTTCTCCTTTCTCGACTTCAATGTCAGTTCTACTTCCAAAACTCCCCAAGTCACTGATATACTCTTTTCTCTTCCTACTTTCGTCCTTGTTTTTCATCAAAAGCTCTTTCATTGAAGCAGATACACGATCTGAAACTTTCCAACATGTCTTGGTATCTCCCTTGATTTTGGTCAAATGATGCTTAAGTTTATTAATCCCCTCCCCCCCACATTTCGGTAGAACAATAATTACACCTCACTTTTTTTTCTATCCGCGGTAACCGCGGTACCATGCGACCATCCCGGGTCGGATAAATGAAAGGTGTCGATCTCTAATGGTAGAGAAAGATTGGATGCTTCACTAGCAGTACCAGAATTTTGATCAATCTCTATGATTGAATATTAATATACTACATGATAAAAAAATAAAAAAATAAATCATTAAGTGACGATGGCTTATAAATGCAATAAAAAATCATATCAGATATGAGGTCATGAGCTGCCCTGAAGAAGATGCAATAAAAATAAAAAATCATAAATGCAATAAATTATATCAGTTTGTACTCGGCCAATTTTAAGGCACATGCGGCTCATAAATGCAATAAAAAATAAATAGAAAAGGCAACACGGATTTTAGGGCCCGTTATAAATCTGTGGCGCAATCGTGAAAAAAAAACAGATTCGTTCTTAATTAATTTGCCGAAATAGATGCAGTGATGCGCAGATGAGAAGATTGTGCTTAGAGGGCCGTTTTAGGGCACCTAAAATGGGGAAAGAAAAAAAAAAAGCAAACAAATTTTATGTCACGTTACAAATCTGTGGCGTGTGAAAAAAAAAAACAGAAAACAGATTAGGCATGAAATAGCTTCAGAATAGATTTGGCATAAAAAAAACAGATTTGAGTATAAGCTTCAAAATTTTGTACAAATTTAGGCTTCTTAAAAATAAAAATAAAAATAAATTTGTGGCTTATACTCAAATCTTTTTTTTTTTTTGCATAAAAGAGCAGAAAATATGTGCCTAAAAGAGTAAAAAATTTGTGCATAGATTTTGCATAAAAGAATAGATTTTGGCATAAAAGAACATATTTTCTTTTTTAAAAAAACCAAATTTTCTTCTTAAAAAAAAAATATATATATATATATATACACTCACATTTTAATGGCTGATCTACTGACGAGCTGAGGGCGGCAACTTCTTTCTTCTTCTTCTTCTTTCTTCTTTCTTTCACTTCTCGTCGGGTTTTTATAGACGAGGGTTCTTTTCTCGTTGGGTTTCTGAAGCCCTAAGAGCCTTATATATATAAAGTTATAAACTATAAAGGGCATACTTGCTAATTTACAAGTATGCCCTTAAAACTGTTTTAAAACCCCTGCCAGCCAAAGACTTAAAAGCACTTTAAGTCGATTTGCCGAGTCGACAAACTTGAACAAGTTGTCGAGTCGACTCGGCGAGTCGAGTTGACTTGCCCCAGTTCTGAGTCAACTCGGCAAGTTTTAAAATCATGTCGCAGCTTCCACCGCGCAAATCCTGGATTAGACTGATATCGGCTAAGTAGGGTGACAACAAAACTGATATCAGGACGTAGATAAACCATTGCATACATAAGACTACTCACAACTGAAGTATATTCCTTTTGATCTACTTATTACCTTTCTGCCTCAGTTTTGGACTATAGATCCCGAGAAATAACATCACCCTTCAAAACAGGTGTTTCACCTAAAGTGCATCTATTCATATCATATCTGCGAAAGACCTAAACAATCGGTAGCTCTATCACGATGAATTTTGATGCCAAGCACATACTCAGCAATACCCAAATCCTTCATATCAAATGCTTTTAAGAGAAAAGTCTTGGTATCGTAGAGAAAATGAATGTCATTACCTACAAGTAATATATCATCCACGTAGAGAACCAGAATGACAAATTTGCTCTCACTATTTCTAAGATATATACAATAATCAACAATATTTTTCTTAAACCTATAACTAGTGACAACCTCATCGAATTTCAAATACTACTGCCTAGAAGTTTGCTTAAATCCATAAATAGACTTATTCAATCTGCAAACTAGTTATTCTTTTCCTTTAATCACAAAACCCACTAGTTGTGACATGCATGTCTTCTATAAGTTCTCCATTTAGAAAAGCAGTGTTTACATCCATTTGCTGTAATTCGAGATCATAATGTGCAACTAAAGTTATCACTATCCTCAATGGATCCTTAGAAAAGACCAGAGAGTAGGTCTCATCATAGTCAATGTCTTCCTTCTGTTTGAAATCCTTCGCGACAAGTCTTGCCTTGAATCTTTCAATCTTGCCACTAGAGTCTCTTTTAGTCTTATAAACTCATTTGCATTCAGCCGCCTTGCGATCTTCTAGCAAATTCAGAAGGTCCCAACCCTATTCTTTTCCATGGACAATAACTTTTCTCATGGCCTCCTGCCTTTGTGAGGATTCATTGCTATCAATAGCCTGCTGAAAAATTGATGGATCATTAAGATCAATGCCCTCAAACTGAGCCTCTTACGCATACACCTCGTAGCCTCTTGTCATTCTCTCTCCTATGCAGTTAAATAAAAGGGGTGATAAGGAATCCCCCTATCGTAGCCCTCTTTTACTTCGAAAATATCCTTGGGGAATCCCATTTATGAGAACTGAGAACCGCACAGAGGCATAGCAGCCCCTCATCCATTTTCGCCACCTGTTCCCAAACCCCATTCTCTGTAAAACAGTCTAGGAAGTTGAAAACAAGGTGACAACAAGGAGTTGACAATTTCTTCGAATCTTTTACTCTCTGCTTATTATAGCAAAACTGTTTCTTTGTGTTTCTATCCTTCTGTGTTGTTCACATGTGCATTCTTAACATTGTGAGTCATGTTTTTGCTGATTATGAACTCAAAAGCATTTGTTGTCCTCCACGTAAAGTATAGTAGGGATATGCTGAATCCAGACATACAAGTTTTATTTATTTTTTGTCAGTTTTGCATCACCTCTAATGAGTCGGCGGCTCTAGGTATTACAATTTTTATTAATATGAAATTCAGTTGATTTTTGTGAATATTGTCAATCTCTTCTTTTATATTGGAATGGATAAATGAATCTACCGCTTCACCAATTAAATTAGTTATGATGCTGCTTATAGGTATTATATTTTGCGATAGAAATGTTTTGCTACAGCTTTTCTAGTGATGTTACAAAAGCATAGAGATTGAAGTGTTGGATTTCACAGATTTATGTGGCTCTTAAATCACACATCGTGGTGAAGGTCAAATAGTCCAAGCTGTTAACTTAGAGAGATGGTGGAGCACTAGTTGTGGTTGAACTAGAAGTTTTCAGTTATATCACAGGTTGTGATTTTACCCTAACATAAGTGGTAATAATCCCAACCGTTAGATTTCTTAATGGACAAGTTTCTAACCTAATTAGCTAACTTATTTAAAGGGATGTAGAGTCCCTCTTTCTACACAAAATACGTATCAATTGAATTAAAAGAATTCAAGGGAAACCCATCTTTTTTACGATGTGCAAAGAAAGAGAATGCTCTCCATCAAATCATCGATTGCCAAATTATTACTCGGATTGGTCAAGGCTAAATCCTCGCGTGAAAAACTCTACAGAAATAAGATATACTAAAGTTTCATTTAATTCCGCTTTTTAATTGTGGGAAGATCCTAATAATTCTAACAAGTGGTATCAGACACCTGTAATTGACTTCACCCTTTTGATTTTCATCGTTAAGGGTTTTGCTAAACCTTAGATTAATATTTCGCCAGATTTTGACTTGTTGATATATAGCTTTTCAGGATATATTATTCAGAGCAGGTCTCCTGATCGATCTTTATCGATTTATTTTGTGTGGTTTTATCTCAATTGAAGGGTATTGAATAACCCCAATATTAAAATTTTAGTGTCAATCATGTTTTTTCGATGTCGGTAATATTTATATACCCGGCGACTGACCGGTCACCGGATGGCTACCGGCGTGACCAGCCGGCCATCATCCAGCCTGGCAGGCATGGGTCGCAGACGTGCTTAAGGCAGAAGAGGAAAGGTTGGTTTCCTTTTTGTGTAGGATTCTCTTTCTAGAATAAAGGAAACTTTGGATTATATTACATGTATAATTGGAGCACTAAAGTTGGTGCTTCCCCAACTCTATACGACTTGACGACTTGACCCGTTTTGACCCAAACTGACCCGTCCACATGCCCGATCCTGCCCATGGACCCATATAAGCACATGACCCGACCCGGTCTGTGACTTGCCCCGGTCGATAACCAGACTCGAGTCATGACCCAATCCAGCCCAGGGTCTGCTCCAGTTCATTACTCAACCTGGCCCATGATACATGACCTGTTCGGCCCATCCGACGCGATCCGTTTGCCCTTAAGGTCTATTTTGACCCATATTATTCCTTATTCTTTTCGCGCCATTTCTAGGTTATCTACAGGTCTAATTTTGGGACATTATATATGAATTTTGATTTTTTCGGACGTTCCAGGTCTGTTTTTGCACAGCTCTCTGTTGTGACGTTTTCATGATCTGATGTCTTTTTGACATTTTCTTTCAGATAATTATTTTATGTTTGAGTGTTTTTAATTAAAGTTGCAATTAAATTTAAATTCATGATTTATTTGTGTTTAATTGCTCGATGATACATGTTTCATACGCATTCATAAAGTTTTATCTTTCATAAAATGTTCACTTAAGGATTTTGTATCATATTTTCATGTTAAATTTCATATTATTTTGATGTTAAAGAATTCAACTTAAAGTTAAATATGTGAACATATTAAAGTTGAAATGGACTTTATTCCTTATATTTTTAATATGAACAATATATAAATTAAATATTGGATCCTTAATTCTAAGAACTGAAATATGACATTTATGGATCAGAGGTTAAGGTTCTTTCCTATGGGGTTTTATAGAGAACCGAGTGATCGTTTGGGGACGCTTGGCGAGTGTGTTAGTTCTTGCCCAAAGGTACAATTCACAAACCTTGTAGTTTCCGAATCTTAGATGTTTTTTCTATTAAGATCACTAGGTGTACTATTAAGTTGAGTGTTTATGTATGGCTCAAAGGTATCATAGGTATTTGATGTAGTGTGTGCGAATATAATAGTCTTGTATAGGATAAGTAGATGGATAACCTTATTTGCCCAAAGGTATAAGAAGTATCTGATTTTAATCAAACCATAGAGGCTAGGTCTATGGCATATTTTACGCGGTTGGAAGCAAAGGCAAGTCATGGTGTTTGCCCAAAGGTAAGTCGTGATGTTGCCAAGTGCTTTCTTGGAAGATGGCATGTGCACATAGTGTCACTTCATATGTTGAACCAAAACCTCTGGTTTAAGCGAAAGAGATTAAATCTAAAGAATTGATTAAGTTTTGGTTTTGTGTTGACTTTTAAAAGGTGATCCTAAATTAAAAATAAATAAATTGCAGTGATGGATCTCTTGTCAATTACCAAACACATAGTAAGAGTTGAGCCGCTTTTTTGGTCCAATTTCAATACTTGGAAAATGACTCCAAACATTTGTTTTGGGATTTTTGACATGTCCTTTATGTTTATCACACCTAAACCTGTAGCAGTTATCCAGGATTCTCCTGCCAAGGATAAGGAATTTTCTGAGAAATAGAATAAGGTTAACTCGATAGCCATGTTAATGATCAGGGTCACCATTAATGCATCTTTCAGGGGTGGCATACCTGCTACAGAGACCGCTTCTGAATTAATAGCTCTTATTAAGAAACAATGTATTGCCAGTAAGAAGCAGGTCATATATGATTATATGCATGATCTCATGCACCTTCGGTATGATGGTAGTGGGAATGTGAAAGACCACTTATTGAAGTTGTCTCAAATTTTTTGGGGTGTTAAAGAATACGGGTTTAAAGTAGATGAAGAGTTGATAGTCTATATTGGGGTTGTTTTCCTTCCTAAGGCTTTCGACATTTTTAAGGTGAATTATAATTTACAAGAGCAGAACTGGGACTTGAACAAGTTAACTCAAATGCGCATTATTGAAGAAAAGAGGCTTAAAGGTGAGCCACATGAGTGCTCATTTAAGAACTTTCAACTTCAATAAAAAGATTATTAAGAGTAACGGTCCTAAGAGGAATAAATAAGGAAATCAATCACAACAAAAAATTCGGAATAAGGGTAAAGGTAAGGGCCAAAGTTTTGGAAAGGTAGCGTGTCCTCAAGGTCAGTTTGAAAGCGTAAGCGATTGCTGGTTTTGCGGCAAGGAAGGCCACTTCAAAAGCAAATGTGTAAATTATAAGTGGCTAGCAAAGTAGCTTGAATGTATTCCTAGAGTTTTAGTACTCTCTCAGATTTTTCAATTCATAGTCCTCATTCCTAGTGGTTGACTTTGGTGCTTCTGTGCATGTTACACGCTCTTTCAGGTACTCAGAAGTAGATGAATACCCAAACAAGAGGATAGGTTGTTCCTTGGGAACGACCAAGCGATGCAGGTGGAGAGCGTCGACACCTGCAATTTTGTTTTGGACTTTGGACATACTCTATCTTTACATGGGACATATTTTATTCCCTCCTTTAGGAGGAACATTATTTCGTTATCTAGACTTGTAAACTATGACTATGTTTTTACTTTTCGTAGTATAGGTTTAGATGTCTTTGATGGTTTTGTAGTTGGTCATGGCATTTTAGTTGATGGTTTATATTTGTTATCTATTGATTCTCTCACACCATTGCATTGGTTGTTGAGGCCACGAACTCGACACCTTTCGGATCAAAGCGCTCTTTGCTTAGAGATGATTCTGCAGCCTTATGGCATAGGAGTTTGGGTCACATATCAAAGAAAATATTGAAATCGTTAGTTAGATCTGGCATTATTAGACCTTTGGATTTTACTAATTTTAAAAATTGTGTGGATTGTATGAAGGGTAAAACTTCTAAACTGAGGAAGTTCTCCGTCTCTCGGGCCACTGAGGTTTTGCCGTTAATATATACTGATATTTGTGGGCATTTTCCGATTACTGCTCGTGGCGGCAAAATGTATTTTATTACCTTTATTGATCATGGAGTTTTCCGCTGCATTTATGTATATGCGTTTATTTTGAGCTCAGATTATTATATTGTCGCCTGTTATCATTTACAGGTTATGGGATCATTATCCAGAACAAGGTGGCGATTGTCACAAGATATGGTGATGGTTGTCACAAAATAGCCTTGAGTGTTCGACACTCAAGTTTGTTTGGGCTAAACATGAGTTGGCTCCACGTTGGTAATATCTTCACTCTGATGAAAATGTAACTAGTTTGTTACAAAGCGGGATGCAAGGTTACATCAGAGTGACATGCAGTAGCATGAAGTGGTACTCCACGAGAGTAAGTACAAGACCAAGTTTTAAGAATACTATATCTCTCGTGTCACATTGTTTAAAATAATCATGTAAATGTTAAGGAAGTTAAAGTTTCGAGTAGTGCTAGTTTTGTGACCATGGAACTGTCTAAGTGCTGAGTACAGTAGTGTATTCATGATCCTCACTAATGGTGTTAGAGATGGAGATGAAAGGATATATATCTCTCCAAGATTTTCAAAATCGATGTACTGTGTCAAGTTTTCTGAAATGAACAATTTGGACTTGATTTTCAAAATATTTCAAAGATATAAAGTTAAAAAATAAAAAAATAAATAATTAAAAAAATAATAATTGGTCTTAAGGTCCAAGTAGGAGATTGTTGGATTCACGGATTTATGTGGCCCTTAAGTCACACATCGTGCTCAAGGTCAAATAGTTCAAGTTGTTAACTTAGAGAGATGGTGGAACACTAGTTGTGATCACACTAGAAGTTTCTAGTTATATCAAGGGTTGTGATTTTCCCCTTACATAAGTGTAGTGATCCTAACCGTTAGATTCCTTGATGGTCAAGTTTCTAACCTAATTGGCTAACTTATTTAAAAGGATGTAGAGTCTCTCTTTCTACACAAAATACGTATCAATTGAATTAGAAGAATTTAAGAGAAACCCATCTTCTCTATTGTATGCAAAGAAAGAGAAGGTTCTCCATCAAATCATCGATTGCCGAATTATTGCTCAGATTGTTAAAGGCTAATTCCTCACGTGCAAAATTCTACAGGAATAAGGTATGCTAAAGTTTCATTTAATTCCGCTTTTTGATTGCGGGAAGATCCTAATAATTCTAACGTGAAGTTCCTATTTCTCACAAAGGATGTTATTTTGCATGTTTCTGAATTTACCATTTTCTTAATCAGTTCCCCTTTTCCTTTCATAATGCGTAAGATCATTTCCCCCCCCCCCTTCTTTCTTCATCTGAACTTAAGGTAGTAATATGAATTGGGCCTTCATTAGCTTCGTATATTTACTTGATTTGTAAAAGGCAGGGACATAACCATCTGTTTGTGATCTAAATTATGTTACCTTGCACTTCGATGATCCCTATTCCTTATATTTCCCCCCCAATTCCTTATCTGCTTTTCAGGAGATGACTGGCTATTTTTTCTGCCTAGAGGATCGAGCTTTGTTCTGTAGGAGGTGTGATGTCGCAATACACACAGCAAACTCTTATGTTTCTCGGCACCAGAGATTTCTGTTAACCGGTGTTAAAGTGGGGCTTGAACCCACTGAACCAGTTGTGTCTTCTCCCAAAGAGAAAGTAAACTCTATGAAAAGAATGGAAGAAACGCCATCTAAATCATCGTCTAAAAGGGGTGGTCCCACAATGTCCTTGTCTAGTGAAATTAACAAAGTATTCTCCAGCCAAGGCGGTGGGATTGGAGTTTCACCAGAAAATAAGTTGACATTTTCTGCTTGCACAATGACTGGAAGTGCCCCTGATTGGCCTTTAGATGATTTTCTTGGATTAACGGATTTCAGTCAGAATTATGGATTTCTGGAGCATGGATCTTCCAAGGTATGTTGAAAATTGTTTTACTATATTTTTGTCTGGGGGAAATCCCAACTTATGCATATATGCTTGAGCTAAGCATACCAGATTTTCAAAAGATTTGCTTGAGGAAGCGAGGAGATCAACCAATGGTTGCCTCCTCCTTTGAGACAAGTTCTGACAAGTAGGTCTCACCGTAAGAAATTTTCTAGTAAACATATCTTCCTTTTTCTACTACATCTGAAAAATCTCAAATTTTCTGGCTTTTTCGTTTTTCGTACTTTTAGCGGCATAATTGTTTGCAAGTTTTTTTTTTATTTTTGTAACTATTATTTATTAAGCAGGCACTATTTACATTTTCCAAAATATATATATAGATAACCCGGAGGGGGTAGCTGAGTTGGTCAAGCAGGTGCGCGCAAGCTGGCCCGGACACTCACAGATATCAAAAAAAAAAAAAAAAATATATATATATATATATATATATATATATATATATATATATATATATATATATATAGATCATTAGTCACATGGCATATGATCTAAATTTGCCCTTAAAAAATGTGGTCAAAATTTGACCTCCGTTGCCATTAACCTATTGCATAGAATTTTTTTCCAACTTTGACCATGTTGTGGACAGCGGATAAGATGTATTTTTAATTATTTGGAGGGGGGGGGGGGGAGGGGGGGCATGGACTTGATCGATCTTGTGCATATTGCCTCGACACTTGATCTTCGGATTAGGTGCCACTTGTCACCCAAATGACACTAGGGCCGCTCTGAATGCTACAACCCTAATGTAGCATTCCGTGTGTGTATATATATATATATATATATATATATATATATATATATATATATATATATGAAAAGGGTTGCATACCCCAATGGTCCATGTGGAGCACCACATGGCACCTAAACCACTGTTTGGGTGTCACGTGGAGCTCAAGTGCATTGTTTGGATCAATTCTATAAAAATACATTTCAAAAAAATTTGTTAAAGGCCAAAGTCATACATTGACTGATTTCGATGGTTTAAATTTTAACGCTAAAATACATGGTGGAAATGATTTTTTTGAATTTTTTTTACAGAAAAATGATCAAACCTATAGTCCCTTTGAAAGGTGAGGGAGATATATATTAACTCACCTTTCTCACCTTTGAAAGGGACTATATAAATTTCCATTCTTCTCTTGGGAAAGAGGACTTGTCGTCTACATGTTAATGGGCAAGATGCCTTTGTAATTAGCTGATTTCCCAGCACAAACATGATGGTATGGTGCTGTGGTGTACTGTACTACAACTGTGAAATTATGGGTCTAAACATTCAAAAATCTATCTTGGATCTCGGTAAATTTCTTTTATTTTACCCTTGGCTTCTTCCGGAATTATGAATTGATATGTGTATCCACTTTAATCACCTCTCTCTCTCCCTCTCTCTCTCTCTCTCTCTCTCTGGTGATTGCTGCCAGGCTGACAGTGGGAAGCTTGGAGATTCGGATTCTTCCTTGATTTACCCTGCTGCCAATGAAGAGCTTGATGTTGAGGAGTGCTTGGGCCAGGTGCCTGAGATTTCATGGAAGGTTCCAGAGATCCTGTCGCCACCTACAGCTTCTGGACTTTACTGGCCAAGAAACATCCGGAACCCTCGCACAGATAACTATGCATATGTTCCTGATATAACTCCTTTCTATTTACCAACACTGGATAGATATCAACCAAATTCGGCTAACGTGAAACTGCAGAGGCAATCATAACCAGCTGGGCTAGGATTTAGTATTGGGAAACACTGCAATGACATGTAAAATAAACTTACTTTCTTGTTTCGTAGCTCCTTTAACCTCGCTTTCTTCTTGTTCTCTGTAATTTAGGCTTGAGAAAATCTCATTGTGAGTTGTGTAAATTTTGCTCAGCATGCTTGTTCTGTTTGTTGTTCACTTTCATCTTTTGATCTGGATCTCAGAAAGCATCGTGTCCTTCACAGAACTCTCAACTACAGAGGAGGATTTCTCGCATGTTTTGAGCCATTAATCAGATGGTGATGGGAGGTGGGACTCACCAACTACAAGAGTAGGTGGGTGCCACTGCTGTTCGAGGCAATGCCATTTTCGGAGTAGAACAATGGATTACAGCCAATGAAAGGAAAATGTGTCTGCCTTCTACTGAAAGTAACGTTGACTGCTTTAGACTAATTTTGTTCTGAAATGGTATGCAGGGTTGATTGATACAAATGCCACACATAATGTCAACTAGTGTTTTCCTTATTTAATGTGAAAAATAAACCTATGTTACTTAATTTGCTTATTCACCCAACGAATTGGGTACAGCCAATCCGAATTGGTGGGACCAAGGATCAAAATTTCCCTCATTTTTGTATGAGGATCAAAATTTCAGCCAAATTTTTGGATTTCAGTTTCCGTTTCAGCCCAAAACTGAAATTTCGGCTTAAATTTTGATCCTTAGGTGGACAAGTGAATTGAATGGTTACTGCTAAGTACTTTGTTTATGATAAAATTTGAAAGCAAGCAAAAAGAGGAGATTTCAACCTGGGACTTTATGATTTTCATCTTTTATAGCTAAGCAAGGAACCATTTGCATTTCATTTAATAAAGAATGTAAATTTATATTATAAAATCAATAAACGCTTTTAAAACTCGTCTACTTCTTTGCGAATTGGGTTCACCTGATTGTAGCAAACAAGCGAATCAGAACTAACTAACTATGAAATAAAGTGCTGGTTATAATGATGGCACATGGTTTGCTCCGATGGACAGGTTGATTTACTTGGGTCCAGGTAGGTAGGTTTCGACCACAATTAATAAACTGATCTGGTTAGGTCTAGATATCTTAATAATGTGCAGTCTGACATATCCTGCTTAGGGCTGCAAATGGGTGACTTGACCCAACAGGTCAAGCAGCTCAGCCCCCTACAGGTAGGGGCTTGGATAATAATCCCAACCAGTCTGCTTAGGTCAGGTTGGGTTGGTTCAAGTTTGACGATTTAGACTCATATGTGATGCTATTGTCTGGTTTTAGGTTTAGGCCTGGGGTCCAATTTGTTTGTGGCATGGGCTTAAGTTCTCATTCAAAATGCATCATGACATATAGCGTCTGTAATCACATATAATCTAGGGTTAAGGCTTTTCCCTATCCAATGTGGGACTATTACAACCTTCGACCTTATAGAAGAGTTGTCATCGGCTTTGATGTCATTTTGTGACGACCCAAACTCACATGCCACAATATTGGTCGGTTTTTGCTTAGGTCCACACCCTGATTTTGTTTCTAGTATGGGCTCAAGTTCCTACCCAAAACGTGTTGTGACATATAGCGTTCGCAATCACATAGAGTCTAAGAGAAGGACTTTTTCCTATCCAATGTGGGACTATTGTATCAAGTGGGATTAGATTTACGATGAGTCCGATTAATCAATTCTAACCCAACATCCTACCTATATTTAAACCTAGATGGCCCTAGGCGCACTTTTGCTAATCAAGTTGGGTTAAGGTTCAAATTTTAAATAAGGGTTTTTGGGATATGCCTCCATATGTTTCAGGATATTTATATATGTCACCCCCTCTTTCACATATTTGTAAATAACCCCTCTAATTTACAATTGTGTTAAAATAACACCCTAAGTTAACTACGATTTCTAAAAAAATAAAGTAAGCGAGGTCAGACGAGTATTTCTAACACGGGAAAAAGACAATATAGGTGATAGGTGCGCTTTAATAGTTTAACCGAACAATACCTCAAGGTGTTATTTAAACACAAAATTGTAAATTGGGGATTATTTGTAAATAAGTGAAACAATACGTTGCATTTATAAATATGCCAAAATATAAGGGTTATATGAAAAAACAGCCATTAAATAATTGAGTTGATCCCAACCTGTTCGTTTTAGACCTAGTCCTGTCTTTGCTATGTAAGAATGGTGGCTCTATTTGCTCCCACTAAGACTCTAGATCACCCTAGAGGAAACAACCACATTTGGCTTTCCAGTCACTTTTTGGAGTGTGTCATGTGAAATTAGCATCTGAGTTGTTTGATGGTAGCTCATGATCTCAAGATTTATTTGTGAGAAGATTGGGATAAACATTTTCAATCACCTGATTCAAGGCTCAATGGTTATATAAAAATGTACATTTTTTTGGGCTTTTTGAGATATGTGTTTCATGAAATCAACAAATGAGCCGTTTAAGGGTACACACGTGATCTTAAATCTGTTGTGTGATCTCAAAGCTATTGTGTATTCTATTTTTGGGCTATGGTGTTCTAGAGTTTTAGTGGGTGCAAATAGAACCACCTTTGACCTCCAAATATATGGCAATGGCATATAGCTCTGTGATGATAATGAAAATAGGTCACAAGAAATTCATTTGAAAAGAATTAATAAAAAGCTATTTTTGCTGATCAAGTTGGTGCTAGGCGTGTGCACCGAGTGCGGTGCAAAAGTCGATCTCTCCTGGCCAACCTCGGAATTGCGGTGCAAAAGTCGATCTCTCCTGGCCAACCTCGGAATTGCGTATAATTTTTAGAGCTAAGAGCAACTTCAATGGGCTATGCTAAATCCACCGTGGCATTCACAAGGGAGGGAATTGGCATCCCTTTCAAAAAATCTTTCACTCAAATCATAATGTCAAATGTCAGGTGAATTTAGCATCTCACCTTACTATGTCAAATTTGGCATACCACTCTAGTTATCTTAAATTCACTTTTAGCAAATTTTATCCATTTTAAGATTTATTTTTTAATATTTTATTTATTTTTATAGCAAATTTGACATACTTAGATTGGCATTAAACCATATGCCAAATTTGACTCATTCGTTTGAGATGCTTTAAGGCATTCAAAGGTTAAATGTTTATTTTTATCGGCTGTGAGCTGGCCCTTCTTAGACTCTTTATATCTTGAACAACCCTCACCTTATAAATCGATTTTGTTGTGAGATTGAGTTAGGCCGATTGAATTTCTTATCAATATGACATGATCAAATAACTGTACATCTCCCAAGGTTCTGATTTTTACAGAACCACCGTTGTCCCGTGATGTATGGTTCTGGCACTTAATTCAAATATGAGTTGGTTATAGCCTTATAGGTACACTGGTCAATATCCCCAAGGCTCCAACCTTGGGATAAGCACACAGATATATTTAAGTGCCAAATTAGTGAAATGTTATAAACATATTTTTACTAATGAGGGCCGGGATGTTGGATATTTTAAAGGTTTTAAAAAATAAACTTTTGAAATTGGGATTTGTCCCATATCGTGTAAATTTTTTTTTGGGTTTGGCTTATATATCTTTGCCTTGGCTCAAGGCTTGTAGCCTTCACCCAGGGGGCACCGAATTTTATAGCTTCCACCGTCATGCAACCCATCAGTCACACGCGTGCGCGCGCCGAGCCGAGTCGGGACGGGCACGTGCATGTGTACGTGGCGATACGGTAATTTAATTAAACTTTTGAATAAGTGTCTAACTGCCCATTTGAATTTTAAACGGATATGTCTTATCCGACCGTTCAGTTATATGCTACGGATATGTATCTATAAAAGGGCCCCAAGACCCCTCATTTGATACATTGCATATTTTCGCAAATTTCTCCGCGACTTTAAGCTTTCTCCTTCTCAGAGTTCCGCTTTAGTTTTTTGGTGTTCTGGTTGCGTGATCAGATTCACCAAATCGATCACTATGAGATACGCTTGTTCGTTGTATCCTGGAACCGATTTGCCGGTAACCTATTGGTGACCACTAGATCATAGTGGTAGGGGCAAATCTCGGTTTAAAGACAATGATATTTAACGTGCCTCGAACCGGATCAGCGTATATTTTAATTCCGATCTTTATCTTCTTCTGCAACCCGAACCTATTGTTCTAACAATTTTAAACCGAGATTTATGGCTCATATTCTGTCCTCTACTTCTGCTCTAGTGAATGATAAGATTCATCCAGCGCTGCCTAACAACATCCACAAGTTAGACAGTTTTGATGGTTCGAATTTCAAACGGTGGCACCAGAAATTGCATTTTCTGTTAACCACACTAAAAGTTGTATACGTTATCACAACTCCGTGTCCGACTATTACCGAATCATCCACCCTCGCTGAAGGCCGTAAAAAGCAGAAATAGGACGATGACGACTACACTTGCAAAGGCTAAATTTTGAATGCACTGTCGGATTCTTTGTTCGACGTCTACCGCTCTTACAATACTTCGAAGGAACTCTGGGATGCACTCGAGAAGAAATACAAAACTGAAGATGCAGGGTATAATTCTTATATTATCAGTCAGTTTTTTAATTTTACGATGGTTGATGATAAACCTATTCTTAGCCAAGTTCATGATTTTCAAGTTATTATTAATTATATGGTTGCTAATGGTTCTCATTTCGATGAGGATTTTCTGGTTGGTGCTGTAATCGCCAAGTTGCCTCCATCATGGAAAGATTACCGAAAAATCCTTAAGCGTAATAATGAGAAGATTTCTATGAAAGATCTTCTCCTTCATTTACGTATTGAGGAAGAATCTCGAGTTAGGGACAAAACAGAAGATCACATTGATATGACATCAAAAGCACACTTGGTTGAGTCTAAGGTTGTTAGTGGACCGTCCAAGAAGAGGAAGAGAGGATATTCTCATTCTAAGGAGAATAAGAAATTCGCCAAGGAGAATAAAACCATAGTACCGAAGAATGGTGGTTGCTATCACTGTGGGAAACTCGGACATTTCAAACGGGATTGTGGCCTCTTTAAGAAGTTGAAGAATCAAGCAAATGCAGTGGAAGTGTCTAAGTGGTGAAATGTCAAAAACATACTTTCAATAAAGACAGCCGTGATCTACCCACAGGGTAGCATTTTGGTGCTACCTACGAGTTAGTTGGGCGTCATGTGACAATCAGTTCGGAGATCTGATGCCACGATAATTTGGACAAGATCAATCAAGTTTCACTTAAAAAAATTTCATAGGGTCCAATGTTTATCTATCAATAAAAATATGATTAAAATTGAAATAAACTCAATGCATCTAAGTAGGCGGGCGTTACCCCCATGATTTGAAGGCCAAAATAGTCTTAAAATTAATTATACTCTTTCAATTCGTACAAGCAAATTATGAGTTATGATTAAGAAAATGAGTTAATATTAGGTAGATAGTATAAGCATCATATTACTAACTACTCAAATAATTTTTTGAGATGTATACCATGTTAAAAAAATGGACCTGACTCTCTTGACTGTCACTTGACCATCATTTACACCATTAATAGTTTAAGATGTGGGTGATCCGTACCATCAAAATGACAGATCATATATGACAGTGCAACATGCCAAAAAATGGTATTTTAGAGAGATTTAAACCATCACTATCTATTGGATATAATATTAAGTTCATCAATCGGATGCTTCATATCCACTTAAAGGCATGTTTGTTTGAGCCATGAGACTTTAGGTTGGTCACATATTTGCGCCACATGGCTTTTCAAAGGTATAAGATAAAAAGTATAATTTTAATAGTTTAAGACCATTCAAATACCATTTTAGTGTTTAAATGTGGCTCGGGACTCCCGAGCCATTATCCCTAAATAAATATGTGTAGAGTACCTTTAATTCCACTCACTAAATCTTTGAGTTCACCCATTGATTGATTTGAATCCGATGATAGAAATCGTTTTTCATTTCAATCTTTCACATAATGGATCTTGAGATTATCAGCATGCCATCAGACGATATGTTTTTGATTTCATATGGTACACATCCCAAAAAGTGACCTTATTTGAGCATGATAAATTCTACGTGAAGTTAAGGTCACTTTTTTGGAATGGATATCATGTAAAATCAAAAACCAACGGTGAAAGGTAAGAGTATGATCTCAAGATGCATCATGTGAAAGATTGTGATGAAAAATAATCTGCATCATCAAATTCAAAGCAATCAACGGGTTTCAATGTGGGTGAACTCAAAGATTCGGTGGGTGAATTTAAAGGTACTCATATGTATCTAGTTTACATGTGCTCTAACATAAAAATATTTGTTGTATAAGATTAGGATAGAAAACAATCTCCATCTTTTCTTTCAAAACTATTTAAAATTAATGACCACCATATAAACCCAACATACCTTCAATTTTAAATGGCATTTGATTACAATAGGTCAAATTATGTAGCTCACTTTTCATGCTATCTTTTTCCAAATAAATCTTGGGAAGATGATGTCAAATTACTAAGAACACAATGATTTCACATATTACAAATCTCAAAAAGTGGTCCAAGTATAACCATCGACGAAGCTTGAGTCAAATAACTAATACTAAATCAAAATAAATAGGAGAGGCAAACCCTTTAAGGTGCGAATAATTGCTACAGTAATATAATAAAGTTGTGTTTGAGGTTGCTCATTAGAGCTAAAGAGTAGCTGTAACAACCCGGATTTTTAAATTTTATTTTAACGGTGTTAGATGATGCACCACACTATGTACTATGCTAACGCTCCACATCAGAATCGAAACTCACCTTTTAAAATAGAAAATTTCTAATTTTTTCCATATCAAAATTAGACTCATTGCGAAGTGCTCGTCGATACGATTCCAACGATATATAATTTGACAACTTCTGACAAGAATATAAAAAGTTATACCCATTTTAACTGATCAAGCAAGTCAAAGGGTATAATTGTAATTTCGGGAGAGAAACACCAATTGGTTTGGTGCTTATGCAAAACGCTGGAACGAAACCTTTTCTCAAGTATGAATTCTTATTCCGTGTAAAAATCTACTATTCTATTAAATCTCCCACGAAAAGTGTTAATTAGAGTTGACCTAAAATTTTATACAATTATAAATAAAACTTTAAAAGCTCTCTCCTCTTTATAATAAGAAATTATTCTCTCTCGAGACTTAGATGAGCCGATGCCTTGGGAATCGACCTTTTCAACCCGAATCGCTGTTGATCTTCCGTTCGTGCTTCAAGAGGTGGGTACCCATCAATCCATTTTGTTCTTCTCAGATTCCGTCGCGTAGGATGCGTTTGATCGCGCATCGACGGGTTTAAAAATCTTATTTAAACCCAACTATCTCATAAATTAATAGATCTATATATTTAATATATGTTTTCCCTTGAAAGTTATATATTTTGTAAATTGGGTTTATATGTTATTTCTCTTTTCTTTTCAAAAATTCCTTTTGTTTGAGTCATTAATATTTTATCTTATATTAGGTCTGTATATTTAATATGTTTACTTCCTCTTTTATGTCTATAAAATTAATTAAATTTTAATACTTATAAATTTGATAGATTGACTTAATTGGCATAATATCATATTGATATTATTTATTTCTAAATCTATATAGTATAAATTTATCCTTCTATTAAGACTATAATAATATATATTATTGTTGCAAGTTTATATTATTATTTATTTAAAATTAATTAAGTCCAAAAATTAAATTATATTTTTATTTTATTTAAATAAATAATAGATTGCACCAACTTAAAGTTTCGGGTCCGAACTTGCGGCTACGAACCCGAATTCACGCCCATGAACCCGAGCTCGCGACCATTGATGCACCTATCCCAGTATTTTGGTCATAACATTTTACTCCGACCTCGGATTAATGCGATTCTTGCGGCATTAGAAATAAGACAGTGAGCTTTATAACTTTGTGTGAAATAGTCATTTCACGAATCTGACTTTTTAAAGGTCAAAATAGAGCAACAAGTCGGGTTCAATTTTGAATGAATTAAGGCTATTCGAATTTAATATTATTTTCTAATTCTCATGGCCAAAGTTCCTGTGTATATTATATCTTAAGGTCTTTCAATCGATGGTCATGATAAATTATAACTTAATATGTATAAATACTATTTAATTTAATTATCTAATTATTATATAATATATATATATATATATATCTCAATTTTATCGCTTCAACGAGACCTCTTCGATAATACAAAGTGCTAGAACTTCGATGCCTTTATGAAATCGAACTTTGACTTTTACGATTATCGAAATCACACTTATAGCTCTATTCTATAATTATATTGGTGTGGTATGTAAATAAATATAAATATAAGCATAATCAAAATCTAAGTATAAACCGTTCTGTATGTGTGATACTTTTGTATTTGTAACTTAATCAATTTATACGAGTTAAGAATATGTTAGATCATGAGTACGAGAGTGTATGAGATCATGCCTACGCTTGGGCGTGGTGATTCACCGAGATGGTATCGAAGCGAGGAATATACCGTATTCACATGCCTTACAACTCATGGTGGAATGGGACCCATGATGAGTCGGGTGAGTGTGAATTCAGTGTAACTTCATACACGGTGGCATATACAGTGATCATATCACCCCGAGTTTTAATACGAGAGGATAAGATATGAGATATGATACGAGAATCGGGCGTTGGGCCTTTAGCTGTGGTGAGGTTTCTTTTACGGTTACGTGAAACTCGATATATTGGCGTCTATGTACAGATGTAACACCTCTATGGTAGTATAAACTATCACACGAAGTACATCCAGGTTACTACGAAACATTTTTCTTGGGAAGCGTGAATTAGGAAGGTTGCCTCACTATAGTTTGTCATAGGATTAAGTATAAGAGTATGATAAAATATGAGTATGAGATAAGATAAGTTATGATACGAGTACGATAATAAGACATCGCTGTGTAGGCCAGCAAAAGATAAAGAACTTAAGTTTACATGCGTCTTGGTTCATGCGTAGCCGTAAGCAACAACGTCTTCACCAAGACGGATCTCGGAAAGATTATGAGTATGAGTGCGTTATGAGTGAGTTTGGCCATTATGTCTCCCCATTGGGTGGTGGAGTATGAGTATGACACGAGGCGTTATAATATGGTGGTATGATACTATGTTGACCCTCTCATAGTAGCTCGGCTGACTTCGCATGTGTCGTTTAGAATTTCACTAGTATGTTAGTTACGCTCATGCGATGTGCGAGAATGATAATAAGACATGATATAATATGTTATGAGATATGGTAAGGTACGTTAGGCTACGAGTGTCTAGATCATAGTCTTGCATTTATGATATGATATGAGTTTTACGATATGCACGTGATTTTGTCTTCCTTTTATTATCTGCTTTGAGATATTATGTTTATCACTCACCAGATGCACCCACAATGCACCTGAGTAGTATGGGGTGGATTGGTGGTGTATCCCACTGAGTTTATGTGACTGAGTAAACTCATTCCACGATAATCTAACAGTTGCAGATGATTACGTTGGTGGAGTAGACGCTGGCCATCTAGATCTCGCCGACGCTGATTTCATTGATTCCGCGGGCGTTGAGTACCAGGAGCCTTTGGAGGGCGACGTTGCCGATCACCAGGAGGACTACAGTGTTGGTTTTGATCCGAGCGCCGGATATTGATTTAGTAGACTCGGTATTGGATTTTGTCTTATATTATTATCATTGACCCTATGCTTTTATTTTATTTTTATCGGATTTGTCTCCGATTTGACTTACCTGTTAGTTGTGGATTGATAGCATTCTATCGCATTTTATCAGACTTATTCAGTATTTATGATTATATTTATATTCCACCCTATTTGTTAGATCTCACGGATTTTGTGGAACCATTATTGTGCGAGAACTCTGATTAGGTGTATGTACGCTTAGCATATCCGGGATATGTGCAGGTCATAACTCGAAATTCTAGGCCCTCGGGATAGGGTAGAATTTCGGGTCGTGACAGTAGCCCACTTAAAAGAGCATATTTAAATTGTTCTTTTAAAGAGAATTAAATTTAGCTCTTCCACTATCCGAAAGGATTAATAGCACTTATATCCAAACATGGTCTCATGTTAAAGTGTTGTAAGCCAGAGCAGAGAGTTGCTCTTCGCCATCAAAGAGCAATTCCAAACGCAACCTAAATATCTCATCCCATCACAACTTTAATTCTTTTGATATCTCTCACACCTCACATACAATAACATATATGATAGAACTAATGACTGTTTATTAGTAAACAAAATATCCAAGGGTAGCTCTATTTGCGCCTACACATTCTTTGAAAGTGCCTACGTCTTGGGCCCCTTGAAAATTGTTGATTGCTTCGAATCAGATGATAGAGACTGCGTTTCACCTCTACCTTCCACACAACGGATCTTGAGATCATGGCGTGCCTATCAAACGGCCAATTTTGATTTCATGTGTCACAGATTCCCAAAAATGGGCATCATGTGTCATATGATTATAAGGACCATTTTTTGGGGATATGTGACACATGTAATTAAAAACTGACCGTCTGATAGGTGCACCATGATCTCAAGATCCATTGTGTGGAAGGTCGGTGTGAAAAACTATCACCATCATCTGATCTGAAGTAATCAACGATTTTCAATGAGTCCAAGACGTAGGCGCTTTCAGAGAACGCGTGAGCGCAAATAGAGCTACCCAATATTTAAGTGATCTAAAACTTGCACACGAGATTTGTACCGTGGCACATGGTTAAAAAGAAAGACTATGTTATTGTTGGGATCCGTGCTATGTGGAATATCATCTAAGGCGTCTTATTTGAAGACTATGATGTAAAGTTCTTTGAGGCCAAAATATGACATGAAATGTGATTTCTATAATATGATTCAATACAATCAAAGGTCATTATCTGATTCGGCGATTGGCTCAGACAAATTAGATGATAGATATCCTGTTTTGTGCCAATGTTTTTCCTTAAAATTCTTTATATCATGACCTTTAAATCAGATGGCTTAGATGATATTTTACATGGCACATATACCAAAAGTAATAGAGTCTTTCTTTTTAATCATGTGTCATGATATAATTCTCGTGTGCAAGTTTTAGCTCACAATTTTAAGGCTCTTTCTCCCTCAAGCAAGATTAGGTCACAGTTTTAAGGCTCTTTCTCCCTCAAGCAAGATTAGGGATGCTTAGGCTGCACTAAAATTTTAGGCCCTTTTCTTTTTCAAGGCTTAAAATCCTATCTAAAGCCCAAAGCACATTCTAACTTTAGGCCCATTTGTTTTATTTCTTTTAATTTTTACTTTAAGCCCATTTTCACTCATTAGGCACTCAACAATATTTGTACATTCCCAAAGTTGTTGGAGATAGATTGAGAAATAGTTTTAACATATAAACACATTTCACATAAGCATGGTTTAAATATCCAATGATACGTATGGGCCGGTATATATGACTTTGACCTGACCCGAGTCGATATGAAGGCCGGAGACAATATGGTATACCAGATCTGCTGATATATGACCAATAAGTATCAGTTGAGTGCCACAAATACTCTGTAATATTATCATAATTACACTGATATTTTATATTTTTTTAATAGCTTAACATATCGGTCGATACATCTGTGTGGCTGATGGCCTACATGGCCATACCATTTGTAAAACTTTTACTATAAGCCCATTTTATACTTAAATAATACGGATAAACTATCATTTCTTATAAGCTCATTTTACACTTCAATAAGCTAGACACAAAACATATACGGATTTGAAAATAAGTACATGCGTATACCATTTTCAAAATATACATCAAATTAGCCGATATACAACTTAGTATCTATACGTTCATATACTATTGAAAATAATATTTTTAATAAACACAAAAAAAATTAGTTTCAACAACAATTTTAACAACGTTTTCTAGAAGAAGTCGCTAAACATAATTATCATCGGCATTTTAAGTAGAAGCGCGATCAAGATGTCAAACTCGGTATCGGGTATCGGTCCATGGAGGACTGATACATATCGGCCAATAGGTATCGGCCGATACCGAATTGTATCGGTGCCATTTAAAAAAAAAATTAAAAAAAATTAAGAAAATTGACGTATCGGACGATACCAATACCAATACCCTGATGGAATCTAAATGGATCTACCGATCCGACCATCCAAAATTAAGCCGAAAGATCTAGGCGCATGATCAATCAAAAACAATAAACCAATAATCTATAAATTGAATATATGTGCGCACCTTGAGTGTGAGCCATCAATAGTTGGTCGCCAATTTTCAACGATCTTCTCGCGTTCAATATCTGCTAGCACAATGGGGATGCTTTCGCCAATAGGGAGGATTGAATTATGTCGAGCAATCGTTGGGACCAGACACCCCTTATATTTATAGCCAAAGAGTCCTATCCCATTAAGGACTGAAAATACTAATTATATTGTGATTAGAAATCACAATCATACCTTAACTGAAAGACTCAACAATCAGTTGCCTATTCTCTTCAAACTCACCGGAATAGCAACTGTACATCTCAAGGTTGATCTTATACCATTCACCGGTCAACGGGTTTGACCATAGTGATGGCCACCAAAATAGAAACTTCTAACAGTCTCCCACTTGGCCAAACTATGTCAATAAACGCCGATTACCAAATGTTAGCTAACTTTCTTTGAATGATAAGTCACAATCAATCTCAATTAAAGTCTTTATAATCAGTCCGGTCTAGTGAGAATTTCAACACAGAATCAATATAATCAATATATCATGTCATCGATACATGACCGTTCATTAGTTACCGTATTGGAATTCATCACCGACATGGAGTCCAACTAGTATGATTTCACATAGATTGCAAGTTTACAAACTGAATGGTGATTACATGTAAACTCAATCCAATATTGGTCCTATTTTATTGCCATCTACTGGCACCATATGTTCCAAAGTTTTATTTGCATAAAAATGGAAAAGCAAATAAAGAAGCTTTATTTCTAAATCAATTAAACAAATGTATTCACTCGCATATATCCACTCTCAAAGGCTATCAAAATTATCCATTAACCCCATACGCAGCATGCTCTAAAAAGAGCTTGGGAGGTAAACCTTTAGTGAGAGGGTCAGCCAACATGAGTGTCATACTTATCTTTTCAACAGATATAATTTGATTCTGAACTTTTTCCCTTACAATAAGATATTTTATATCAATATATTTGGAACCCCCACTAATCTTGTTGTTATTGGAGATAGCAATCGCAGCGGAATTATCACATAAGATTCTCAGCGGCCTTGAAATACTATCAACAACTCGAAGCCCTGAGATAAAATTTCTCAACCATATCGCCTCACATGTTGCCTCAAAACATGCAACGAATTCTGCTTCCATAGTGGACGAAGTAGTCAGCGTTTGTTTAACGCTCTTTCAAGATATAGGTCCACCTGCAAACATAAAAATATAACCCGATGTGGACCTACGAGTGTCTTGACACCCAGCATAGTCAGCATCTGAATAACCAATAACTTCAAGGTTATTCGACCTTTTGTATGTGAGCATATATCCTTTAGTCCCTTGCAAATAGCGAAAAACTTTCTTAGCTGCTTTCTAGTGATCCAAATCAGGATTACATTGGTACCTGCCAAGCATGCCAACTATATACGCTATATCTGGACGAGTACAGACTTGTGCATACATGAGACTCCCAACTGCCGATGCATAGGGAATTGTCTCCATCTGTTTTCTCTCCAGATCGATCCTGAGACTCTGAAGTACACTAAATTTATCACCCTTAATGACAAGGGCAACAGTAGCGGAACAATTGTGCATGTTAAACCTTTTAAGAACTTTATCAATATAAGCTCTTTGAGACAATCCCAATATGCCACGGGCTCTATCTCGATGAATCTCAATTCTTATCACGTAGGAAGCTTCACCAAGATCTTTCATATCATAACTCTTTGATAAAAAGTTCTTTGTCTCATATAACATGCGCAAATTACTACTCGCAAGTAAGATATCATCAACATACAAAACAAGGATGATAAACTTACTCCCACTGATTTTAAGATATATGCATTGATCCACAGTATTTTTTTTAAAACCAAAATTTGAAATGACTTCGTGAAATTTTAAGTACCATTGTCGAGATGCCTGCTTTAAACCATATATAGACCTTTTGAGTCTATAAACTAAATGACTCTCCCCCTCAACCTGAAAACCTTCAGGTTGTGTCATAAAGGCATCTTCATGCAAGTCGCCATTCAGAAAGACAGTTTTAACATCCATTTGATGCAATTCTAAGTCAAAATGAGCTACCAATGTCATGATTATCCGAAAAGATTCCTTTCTAGAGACAGGAGAAAATGTCTCTTTATAGTCTATTCCCTCCTTTTGAGTGAAACCTTTAGCGACTAACCTGGCCTTGTATCTCTCTATATTACCTTTGGAGTTTTTCTTGGTTTTAAATACCCATTTACAACCTACAGGCTTAACTCTGTCAGGTAACTCACAAAGATCCCAGACCGAGTTATGTTTCATTGATTCCAACTCATCGTTCATGGCTTCGAGCCATTGAGTGGATTTGTCGCTCTTTATGGCTTGGCTAAAGGAAACAGGATCTGATTCCTTTCCAAAATCAAACTCACTCTCATTGAGATAAACTATATAGTCATCAGAAATGGCTAGCTTCTTTGCTCTCTCTGATCTACGTAATGTTGATCATTGGCAGTCGCCATGGGAGCAAGAGCCTCATCAATGTGGGGTGTTTCAATAGGTATAGCCACAGGTGCATCAACACTTGCTTGAATAACTGGTGTTGGTGCCACTTTTTCCTGGATAAAAGGGATAGGAATTATAATCCGATTCTCCTCAAAAGTGATTTTCGTAGGCTCAACACTCCCACTGTTCTCACGATCCTCAAAGAACTTGACATGTCTAGTCTCAAAAATCCGAGTACTATGAGTGGGGCAATAAAATCTGTAGCCTTTTGATCTATCAGGGTAATCAATGAAATGGCAACTTATAGTTTTGGGATCCAATTTTCCTAATTGTGGATTATATACCTTAGCTTCAGCTAAATAGCCCCAAATGTGTAAATATCCTAAAGTCGGTTTTCTTCCTACCCATAGCTCATAAGGAGTTTTGGGAACTGCCTTACTAGAAATTCGATTCAGGATATGTACCGCTGTTTTCAAGGCCTCTCCCCACAAGAATATAGGCAACTTAGAGTTGCATAACATGCTTCTCACAATATCCATAAGAGTACGATTCCGTCGCTCAGCTACACCGTTCTGTTCAGGTGTTCTCGGCATGGTGTATTGAGCGACAATGTCATGCTCTTATAGATACAGGGCGAATGGTCCTGGATTGCGACCTGTTTCAGAGTATCTACCATAGTACTCGTCGCCTTTATTAGATCTCACAATTTTAATCTTCGAATTGAGTTGTAACTCAACTTCGGCTTTATAAATTTTAAACATATCCAAGGCCTCAGATTTCTCATGAATGAGAAATATATAACCAAAACGAGAATAATCATCAGTGAACGTAATAAAATACTTTTGACCACCAATAGCTGGAGTTAGAAACGGTCCACAAATATCAGTATGGACTATTTCGAGTAAACTCGTGCTCCTGATAACCCCTTTCTTATTAGCTTTTGTGAGTTTTCCTTTAACGCACTCTACACAAGTAGTGAAATCAGAGAAATCGAGCACATCGAGTATATCATCTTTAATTAACCTCTCTATTATATCCTTAGATATATGGCCTAAACATTTATGTCATAAAATGGAGGAGTTATCGACTACTCGTTTTCGTTTCTTACTTATTTTATCATTCACATGTATAGAAACTGAAGATTGGGCGTAAGATGAATCCAAGTTCAACTAATAAAGATTGCCCACTAATGAGCCACCACCCACAATATCGGAATTAAATAATAGAGTAAACATATTATGTCCAAATTTAAATTCAAAACCTAATGAATCCAATTTAGAAATTAAGATAAGGTTTCTAGTGATACTTGGAACATAAATAGTATCAACTAAATCCAAAATGAAACCACTATCTAAAATAAGACGGAGAGTCCCAATGGCCTCCACGTCTGCTTCTACTCCATTTCCAAGTTTGATGGTACGTTCGCCTTTACTTAGCTTCCTGCTGGATCGAAATCCCTGCATTAAATTACTTATGTGAATAGTGGCATCAGAATCTATCCACCAAGTATTGCGTGGAGCATCAACATAAAGTGATTCAAAACACACAAAGGCTAGGTCATTACCTTTCTTAACTAGCCAATCTCTGTATTTCTGACAATTCTTCTTGATGTGTCCCTTCTTCTTACAGAAGTAACACTTAATGCCAGAAGTAGATTTGTTAGATTCCCCTTGTTTGGTTTTCGGTGGAGGAGCTTTCACGTTCTTTCCTTTATATTGTCCCTTCTTTCGCTTGAAATTGCCTTTTGATGGTCCAAGAGCGGCGTATTGGGCACTTTCAGGTTTTTCAGCCCAAAGTCTTTCTTCTTCTTGGACACAGTGAGCGATTAACTCATTCATCTTCCATTTCTTTTTCTGCGTGTTATAATTGATCTTGAACGGGCCAAATTGTGCTCGAAGAGAAGTCATAATGAAGTGAACAAGATAACCCTCAGAAAAACCCATATTCAGTTCTTTCAATTGAGTTACCATGCCACTCATTTTCATAATGTGCTCCCGTACGCCGCTATGACCATCATATTTCATGGTTCCCATTTTAACAATTAGACTATTGGCAAGGGCTTTAGAAGTCCCTTAAAATTGTTTCTTAATGGCTTGTATGTATTCCTTTGCATTGTGCGAGTCAGGAATACCTCCCCGAATCGCATCAGTAACGGAACTCTTTATGATCATGAGGCTCATACGATTTGATCTATCCCATTTTTCCAAATCCATATAGTTCACTGTCAGATCCTCAGCTGAGGCATCAGCGGTGAGCACTTTGGGTTTATCAGATCGTATAGCATAGTCAAGATTCATACATCCTAGAACAATAGCAACTTGTTCCTTCCATTTGTCATAATTTGATCCACTCAAAAGTTCAATTTCACTAATCATATTAGTTATAGAAGACGGGTTCAATGCTGCACAATAATTAAGGGCTTTATTATGTCCACATACAATCAAAGTAACTATCAATTCCACAAGGTTATAATTATAGTATGTGATACAAAAGTTAAAATATGTCAAGGAATATAAAAATTAAAATCAATGTGGTTTTATTGAGAAACAATTTGTGTCATTATGACCCTCCGTTGGGTCAATTCATAACACTCTAGCCGCTTCCTCAATCTTTCTTAATGATTGTGGTACTAATTGCGTCATTATGACCCTCTGTTGGGTCGAGTCACAACACGCTAGTAGTACCCACATACAAAAATGATGAATAGTAAAACACAACCCTCATATAACATCAAGGGATTCATTACCATTGGGCAGAAGAACCGCTTATGTTGTGAATTTGTAACACGCTCACTGCACACTATCACTGAATTTGTAACACGGTCTTGGATAAAATTAAACCTCACTATGAAAACCACGACACTAGGAAGGATCATCACCGTTGGGCAGAAGAATCTTTCCAAGCCATGTTTTCAAATTAGGTTTGATTATATTTTAGATGATCGCAAAATTGATGTTAAAAGAATAAGCCAAGTCCAATTCGTGTTATGAGGAGGTGTCAAAATTGACAATAAACGAGCATTATAATGTGTAAATACCAGCCATAATGGTGGAGCACAACCTCTACTACCCAACTCTAATTAATGGTACTAAAAAAAAATTGATTACACATTTAAAAAATGAAAAAATAACATTAGGTCATAAAAATATCACAATAGAGAGCTTATTGTCAAAAATAGACCTCAAAACGGGTCTGAAATGCCTGAGAAAGTCAAATTTCATATATAATGTCCGAAAATCGGATATATAAATAGCCCAAAAATGGCTCGAGAAGATTAGGAAATAGTGTCGGAATAATTGGGCCGGGTATCGTGCCATACCATGGGCCTTTGTGGTCGAATGGGTTATGGGCCCCGTGGATGGGCCCTGCAGGTCAGGGCCATGAGCCAAAAGGGCAGAGTGGACTTCAGCCAGTGGGCTGGGTGGGCCAAATAGGCCCATGTGGGTCAGGTGGGCCAAGTAGGCCCAACAGGTCGGGTGGGCCAAATAGGCCCAAACGGGTCGGTGGGCCAACACGGGCCAGACGGGTTGGACGGGTCAGGCAGGTTGGGCCAGGGTCCAAAGGGCCATACGGGTTGGACTAGGGCCAAATAGGCCGGGCTAGGCCAAATAGGTCGGGCGGGTCGAGGACGGACCCGATCCATCCAGAAAACCCTAACCCGCCCCCCCCCCCCCCCCCCCCCCCATCACTGTCCATCATCTTTATGTTTTTTTTTTGAAGCATTTGCATGCACGTACCATGGGCTTGACCGCTCACCGGTGGCCGCAAGCCGGTCCGGTGGGCCGATCGATCGGCCTCGGCGTCGGACGTCGGCCGGTGCAGTCCGTGGTGAGAACGAGCACCTGACGATGTCGGCCAATAAAAACCCAATTTTTTATTTTTTTATTTAGCGCGTACCGCTCCTCACCGGTGACCGACGGTCGCCGGTCTGCCGTCATTCAATCAACTGCGGGAAAACCCATATCGGCAACCCCCTTTTTTTCACATTCCAAAAACAACCATTATAAAACCTCTACGCCACAGAAATCCGTGCACGGTGCACTACTATCGGATTTAAAACATGGCAACGCAAATACGTCAAGAGATGCCAAGGCAAACACGCCATCGCCCGCATTAATTTTGTTTTGCTCTAAAACTCATATTTTAATGCTTTGACCGATCATAATGCCAATCATGGCTCTGATACCAATTGATGGAATCTAAATAGATCTACCGATCCGACCATCCAAAATTAAGCCGAAAGATCTAGGCGCATGATCAATCAAAAATAATAAACCAATAATCTATAAATTGAATATATGTGCGCACCTTGAGTGTGAGCCATCAATAGTTGGTCGCCGATCTTCAACGATCTTCTCGCGTTCAATATCTCCTAGCACAATAGGGATGCTTTCGCCAATTGGGAGGATTGAATCATTTCGAGCAATCGTTGGGACCAGACACCCCTTATATTTATAGCCAAAGAGTCCTATCCCATTAAGGACTGAAAATACTAATTATATTGTGATTAGAAATCACAATCATACCTTAACTGAAAGACTCAACAATCAGTTGCCTATTCTCTTCAAACTCACAGGAATAGCAACTGTACATCTCAAGGTTGATCCTATACCATTCACCGGTCAACGGGTTTGACCATAGTGATAGCCACCAAAATAGAAACTTCTAACATACCCGAGTTGATAATTGATGTCTATCGGTTTGCCAAAAAACTTATATGTATTGGAATCGACCGATATTTGATACCATGAACACAGTTGAACCTCATTAACTTGATTTCTCAGTGATGTATTTCTAAAGTTTTTCTATAATTGTCGCTAAATGGCTTATATTCTCGGCATTTTCTTGTTGAGTATTGCTAAAGAGGGCTATATTTGGTGGTGTTATTATATAAAAGTCGTGAAAGGGTTAGCTAGTCACAGTGTTTTAATGTAACATTACTAAAAGTTCAAAAAAAAGGCCTTGAATAAAATAAAAAAATGCAATTACCAGCGTCATAGGGACAACACTCCTAAAGCCAAGGATCAAAATTTCAGCCGAAATGACCAAAATTCTGATTCAAATTATTAGTTTCGGTCCCCACCGAAATGAAATTTTGGACCGAAATTTCAGTCACTTTTGTATGGGGATAAAAAATTTGGCAGAAATTTCGGCCAAATTATCGGATTTTGGTTTCAGTTTTGGTCATGCTTGAAACTGAAATTTTGTTCCTTGCCTAAAGCGTTACCTTTTAGAACATCTATTCAAAGAAAAAAAAGGTACAAGAAGCTACTACAAAAGTGTCTTTTTAGATACATTTTCTAATCAATGCTGTTAAAAATACTAATCACTGGCATTTTGTCCGGAAGCACCGCAAAAGAGTTAACTAGTAGCAGTGTTCACGCTAAAGTGCCGAATAACCATTAGCGACATTTGATTTAAAATGTAGCTAAAGATTTAGCTACTAGTAGGCTGAGCAGAATTATTGGCATTTGAGTACAACACAATGGATAGCTTTCCTATTTTATTTATTTATTATTATTTTAGCATTTTAAAAATGCTAATAAAATCATATTAGTACGTGACTAGTAATAATAATAGGGCCTATATTATTCCTTATTAACAATCTTTATTTTGAGATGCTTTACTATGCATCTCAATATTCAACTATCATTCATCTCCTTATGTAATATTTTTTATAAGAAGAGGTAATATGCTTTAAGCTTATTGCTTAGGAGGCATATCAAGTATTCAGCACTGATAATATGATTTTAAATCTCAGTTTTTAATGCTTTTCCAAGTACGTGATGTGAATATATATATTGCTTAAATAAAACAATCATGTGAATTATCATTTTGTGCATAAAACTCATAATGTCTAGCCTATCATTTTTCCTATCTAGCAAAAATTAAAATTATATAGCACTTCACTATAAAGGAGTAAACCGAGAATTGAGGAATCTTTGATATAAAAGATATCATTATATCATAAAATTTTATATATGTGTCATATGATCATTATTTTATACCAAATTAGAAAAAAAATGGATATATCTAGAGAAATGTTCTTGTTGATTTATAAAATTTATAACAATTTATTGCAGTTTATGAAGAAATTAGCTAGGAGTTGTTCGAAATAAAAAAAAATTACTTCTTGTTAATTTGTGTGTGTATTTATATGTGCACAAATTCTTTGTTATAATACATAGTTTGAATGTTATAAAACATATTTGCTATGGACATGAATCTATTTGTGAAATATTTTCATAAATACGAAAGAAAAATAATTTTTACACAGCTGCATCGTAACAAATTTTTCCTCATAGAATGCGAGTTTTACCATAGTGTAAGAGACTTTACACTTACGAGTATTACCAATGATACCTCATTAATTACATCTTTGTAAATAATCACTGATTCACAATATAAGATCCAATGAAATTGTGTACACAAACTCTTATGGAGATCTCCATCGCTCTAATATGCTTTTCGCTTGACACCATTTTTCAATCTATGATTAATCTTCAAAGGAGTATCTTTTATATCATATAAGTATGTGAAATAATCGAAGTTAATTTTGAGTTGTTCAAATGTCACAACCCGAAATTCTACCCTATTCCGAGGGCCTAGAATTATGAGTTATGACCCGCACACATCCTGGATATACTAAGCAAATATACACCTAATCAGAGTTATCGTGCAAAACAGGTTTCACGAAATCCGTGAAATCTAACAATAAGGTGGAATATAAATGCAATCATAAATACTAAATAAGTGTAATAAAACCACAATCCACCAATAAAATGTAAATATAGTAGGAGACAAATCCGATAAAATAAACTATAAAATCCGCAGTACTAGTATCAATAAAACTCAATACAAAGTCCACAATGATTAATAATCGGCACTCGGATCAAGATCAGCACCGTAGTTCTCCTAATACCCGACAGTGTCGCCCTCCAAAGGCTCCTGGTACTCAACGCCCGCGGGATAAATGAAATCAGCGTCGGCAGGATCTAGATGGCTCGCGTCTACTCCACCAGCATAATCACCTGTAACTGATAGATTATCGTGGGATGAGTTTACTCAGTCACGTAAAGTCAGTGGGATACACCACCAATCCACCCCATACTACTCAGGTGCATTGTGGGTGCATCTTGTGAGTGATAAACATAATATCTCAAAGCAGATAGTAAAAGAAAGATAAAATTATATGCATATCGTGAAACTCATATCATATCATAAATACAAGACTATGATCTAGACACTCATATCCTAACGTACCTTATCATATCTCATAACATATCATACCATGTATTATTATCATTCTCGCACATACATCTATACATCATATGAGCGTAACTAACATACTCGTGAAATCTTAAATGACATGTGCCAGAGTCGCTGCTCGAGCTACCATGGAAGGGTCAACATAGTATCATAACGCCCTCGTGTCATACTCATACTCCACCACCCAGCCAATGGGAAGACATAATGGCCAAAGTCACTCATAACATACTCATACTCATAATCTCTCCCAGAGATCCGTCTTGGCTGAAAGACGTTATTGCCCTTACAGTGGCTACACAATGAACGGCACGTAAAAAGACTTAAGTTCTTTATTTTTTACTGGCCTACACAGCGATGTCTTATTAGCGTATTCATATCATAACTTATCTTATCTCATACTCATATCTTATCATACTCTTATACTTAATCCTATGACAAACTATAGTGAAACAACCTTCCTAATTCATGCTTCTCAAGAAAAAGGTTCCATAGTAACCTAGATGTACTTCGTGTGGTAGTTTATACTGCCATAGAGGTGTTGCATCCGTACATGGACGCCAATGTTCCAAGTTTCACGTGACCGTAAAAGAAACCTCACCACAACTAATGCCTATGGTCGAACCTCATAACTTAACTCATAATTTATACTATCATATTTGAATTCAGGGTGATCGGGTCACCGTATATGCCACTGTATACGAGGTTACACTGAATTTGCACTCACCCGACTCGTCATGAGTCCCATTCCACCATGAGTTATAAGGCATGTGAATACGGTGTATTCCTCGCTTCGATACCATCTCAGTGAGTCGCCATGCCCAAGCGTAGGCATGATCTCATATACCCTTGTATATATATCCTAACTTACTCATAACTCATATAATATAATTTAAGATGAAAACACAGAAGGTCAGGCGTACAGAAAGATTTATATTAGATTATTTTATATTTATTTATTTATTTATTTACACACATTCCAATACAATATAAAATAGGATAATTATAAGTGTATTCTCGATAATAGGAAGGTCAGGGTTCGATGTTCACGAGGTATCGAATTCCTAATACTTCGTATTATTGAAGAGGTCACGTTGAAGTGATAAAATTGAAATATATATATATATATATAATAATTAGATAATTAAATTAAATAATATTTATAATTATAAAGTTATGATTTATCATGACCATCGATCAAAAGACCTTACGATATAATATACACAGGAACTTTGGTCATGAGAATTAGAAAATAACACTAAATTCGAATAGCCTTGAGTCATTCAAAATTGAACCCAACTTGTTACTCTATTTTGACCACTAAAACGTTAGATTCGTGAAATAGCTATTTCACACAAAGTTGTAAAGCTCGTTGTCTTCTTTCTATTGCCGCATGAATCGCATTAATTCGAGGTCGCAGTAAAAAGTTACGTTCAAAAGACTGGGACTAACACATCGATGGTCGCGAGCTCGGGTTCGTGGCCGCGAATTCTGGTTCGTAGCCGCAAGTTCGGTCTCGAACTTTAATATGGTGCAATCTATTATTATTTTAAATAAAATAAAAAAATAATTTAATTTTTAGGCTTAATTAATTTTAAATAAATAATAATATAGGCTTGCAATAATAATATGTATTATTGTAATCTTAGTAGAAGGATAAATTTCTAACTATATAGATTTAAAAATAAACAATATCAATATGATATTATGCAAATTAAGTCAATCCATCAAATTTATAAATATTAGAGTTTAATTAATTTTATAGATTTAAAAGAGGAAGTAAACATATTAAATATGCAGACCTAATAGAAGGTAAAATATTAATGGCCTAAACAAAATGGTTCTTGAAAAAAGAAAAGAAAAATAACATATAAACTCGACTTACAGTTCATGTAATTTTAATAAAAAAATAAAATACTAAACATGCAGATTTATCATACTTAAAGATATTCATGTTTAATTAGTATGCAGATTTAAAAGGAAGTAGACATATAAAATATACAGACCTAATAGAATATAAAATATTAATAGCCCAAATAAAAGGGTTCTTGAAAAAGAAAAGAGAAACAACATATAAATCCAACTTACAAATATACAACTTTCAAGGGAAAGCATAATATTAAGCATATAGGTTTATTAATTTATGAGTTATTTGAGTTTAAATAAGATTTTTAAACCCGTCGATGTGCGATCGAACGCATCCTATGCGACGGGATCTGAGAAGAACAAGATGGATTGATGGATACCTACCTCTTGAAGCGTGAATGGAAGATCAACGGCGATTCGGGTTGAAAAGGTCGATGCCCAGGGCGTCGATTCGTCTAAGTCTTCAGAGAGAATGATTTTTTTATTATAGAGAGTAGAGAGTTTTTTAAGTTTTATTTATAATGGTATAAAATTTTAAATCAACTCTAATTAACACTTTTCTTAGAATATTTAATAAAATAGGAGATTTTTACAAGAAATAAGAATTCGTACGTAACTTGGATAGCTTGAGAAAAGGTTTCGTTCCAGTGCTTTGTATAAGCACCGAAGCAATTGATGTTTCTCTCCCAAAATTATAGTTATACCCTTTGACTTGCTTAATCACTTAAAATGGGCATAACTTTTTATATTTTTGTCAGAAGTCATCAAATTATATATCGTTGGAATCGTATCAACGAGCACTTTGCAATGAGTCTAATTTTGATATAGGAAAAATTAGAATTTTTTTATTTTAAAGGGTGGGTTCCGATTCCGATGTGGAGCGTTAGCACAGTGCATAGTGCGATACATCATCTAACACCGTAAGATCATCTCTTACTTCAGTCGGCTCGATATCCAAGACATGAGATGGATCGGGCAGGTATTTTCGCAACATAGAGACATGAAACACATTATGTATTCCGGCGAAATACTTCGAAAGTGCAATTCGGTAGGCCACCTCGCCAATACGATCTGTGATAACGAAAGGTGCCACATATCTCGGGCTTAGTTTTTCCCGCATTCCAAAATGCATGATTCCCTTAGTCGGTGACACACGGATGAAAACAAAATCACCAACTTCAAATTCTATTAGGTGTCTTTACTGTCGGCATAAGCTTTCTGACGATCCTGTGCTTCTTTCAATCTCTGACGGATAACTCTAACCTTCTCGGTCGTAGTTTCTATGAGTTTCGACCCAAACATCTTTCTTTCACTGTAATAGCCCAAAAAATCACACTAAACTATGACCTCGGGATCCGTGCCCGATCGGTCATAGGTTTGACCAAATGGAAGTCCAACAGTTAGTATGTGGTGTAATGAACGGATGAGATGTGATAAATAGAATGCCTATGTGGTGTGTGTTGCGGGGATGTAGTCGCATACACCTACCGCGGTATATGTGCTCAACACACAAGTGAGGAAGAGGATAAAAGGGTTTAATAGCCCTAAAATCAAGAGTTTGGTTGTTGAAGGAGAGTAAAGAAGAGAGAGAGAGAGAGAGAGAGAGAAGAGAGGAGTTATTGCAACTGATTGGAGGGGGGATTCAAGCAATAAAAGCCGGATTCAACCATATTTGGATCTGTTAGAGCCAAAGCTGGAACCCTAGCCTTCCAACCACTGGATTGAAATCAACTTGAGATCTATTCAAGGTAAAGTTTTTGTAAATAAAATGCATAGATTATAGGGGTTAAGTTGTGGTTGAAAGTGGGCTAAATTATAGGATAATGGGCTAGAAAAATAGAACAAAAAGTGTGGAAAAAGGATAGGAAAGGGTCGACCGATAATTTCGATTAATCGAAATTGGGTTTCGATTAATCGAAATTGGCCAAGAAGTTGAAAAGTCAGAAGACCCCGATTTCGATTAATCAAATTTGATTTCGATTAATCGACTTTGGATTTCGATTAATCGATTTGGGGATCGATTAATCGATCGAGAACCTCCAAGTGGACCCGGGGTTGGAGGAAATGGTTGAGGAAAATCGACTAATCGAAATGGGATTTGATTAATCGATTTAGTTTTCGATGTCGATTTGGGATCGATTAATCAATTTGTGAAACTTCATCGCTCAATCGAGAATCGACTTTGCGAAATAGAGCATTTTGATTAATCGAAATTGGATTCGATTAATCGAATGAAAACTCAATCGTCAACTAAGAATCAACTTTGCGAAAAGGAGAATTTCGATTAATCGAAATTGGATTCGATTAATCGAATGAAAGCTCGACTGTTCGAACTGAGAATCGACTTTGCGAAACAGAGAATTTCGATTAATCAAAATTACTTCGATTAATCGATATTGACCTTCGATTAATCGATTTTGGAAATCGATTAGTCGAATCAGATTCGATTAATCGATTTTGGAATTCGATTAATCGACTGAGATAAATTATGTTGACTTTTAGGTTTGACTTTAAGATTCTTGGAGGGTTTTATACCTTCTTTATTACATCCTTTGTGATGTGTTTCACCTGTTATGTGGTACCATAGGTGGTACGTGTGGACTAGTGTACAAGGAGCCACGTGGGACCTTGATGCATTGATCAAATGAAGACTTGAGGTAGGGAACACCTTGAACATGTACTTTATTTTACAAGAGCATGTATGTAGTGATATAGAATTCAATTCAAATGTTTATTTCTTAAGAATTTGTGAAAAGTGTGTGTGTGTGACATCCATAAGAGTAATCATGATGAGCCATCCCCAGGGGATGAAGAAGTAAAGAGATAAGAGCATCAGGTGTGATGTAAGTAAATGGATGCATCCCAGGGATGTATCCAAGGATTAAATCATGTTTGATAGGGCCTAACTGATATAAGATAGCACATTTACACGGTGAATAACTATATGTAAGGCACCGATATTTTTGTTATTTGAGATTTGATAGGGTACCCCACCGACGTGGCGGGATATCCACGACTAATACGGCAGGATATCCGTGACCGATACGGCGGCGAAACCGTAGGCCAGTGCGGAGGCTTATCCGTACATAGTAAGCACACCCCAGGGGTGTTGATTGAGACAAGTGAAACCCCGCCACCAATCCCCAGGGGAAAGGGCTTGGTACTATTTGTATTCCGGGAATACGGTTAAAACTGTCTATATAGATGACGATGATGGGTATCTCATCGGGGCTCGATGCTATATTGCTCGGGGATTACTTAAGTTGAAAGTTTAAGTTTTGCTTTAGGCCTTTTCAGCATCATTCATGAGTAAATGAAAACATATGTAATCAACAGTAAAACGAAATGCTTTTTAACTGTTTCATCAATAACTGCATAGACACATCATGCATGGCATATCATGGAATATATGTGAGTCATAAATTATATGTTCAACTGTGTTTGTTCCCTATTGAGCTAGGATGTAGCTCACCCTATAGACTATACGTCGCAGGTCCACTACTAGCAGCTGCCGAGGCTTCAGGAGACGCTGACCCCGGTGAGTCGGACCTTGCGGCCGGCGAAGAGTTGGAGCCACCTCCAGAGGACTTCTTCTAGAGGACTCCGTTGTGCCACTTTGAGAGATTTTAGAGAGAGTTTTGTACGGCTTGGTATGTCAAGCCTTAATTCTGTTTAAACCATGTATATATATAGAATTGGGATCATTCTTTTGGGACGAACCATCCGTGATGATTGCTATCATCGATGGTTCGGATCGGTTCTCCACTCATGTAGAGGCATGAGGTTAGAACTGTCTTTTGGATAGTTAATTGATAAAGATTTAAATTCTGCAATTTCGTTTATTATACTTTTTGCATGCTTGATATACCAGTGTTCCGTGCTTAGCTAAAGGGCACGGTCAAGATGATCGTGCTGATGGCACGGGTTTCGGGGTGCCGAAATTCGGGTTGTCACATTCACCAACCTCGTCCCAACAAAGAGGCGTCCTACAACTTTGGCCATAAAGAGCTTCAAAAGGCGACATCCCGATGCTTGTCTGAAAGCTATTGTTATAAGAAAACTCAATCAAAGGGAGGTGGTCATCCCAGTTACCTCGGAAGTCTAACATGCAGGCTCGAAGCATGTCTTCTACGATCTGATTAACTCTTTCAGTTTGACCATCTGTCTCTGGATGAAAGGTTGTGCTGAAATCGAGTCTTGTACCCATTACTTCCTGAAATTTCTTCCAATGATCAGAAGTGACTTTTGTGTCTCTGTCCGACATAATGCTCACAGGAACTCCATGAAGCTTGACTATTTTCTTCATATACGTCTCAGCCAATTTGTCCCCACTATCTGTAATCTTGAAAGGTAGGAAGTGCGTCGACTTAGTCAATCGGTCTATAATAACCCAAATGGCGTTGTGCTTCCTTAAAGTTCTAGGGAGTCCGACTATGAAATCCATAGAGATGTTCTCCCACTTCCACTCGGGAATCTGTAAGGGCTGCAAAAGACCGACTTGTTTCTGATGCTTAACTTTCACCTACTGGCATACCAAACACCTGGAGACATATTCGGCAATTTCTCTCTTCATATTTGGCTACCAATAATAGTTTCGAATATTCTGGTACATTTTCGTGCTTCCAGGGTGCACCGAATATCCAGATTTGTGTGCCTCCTCGAGAATTTCGTTTCGCAATGTTTCAACATCGGGGACATACAATCTATCTCGAAAAAGGAGGGTACCGTCAAACCGTATAAAAAAATCTGGTTTAGGGCCCTCGACTAGCTGTCCCTTAATCTTCAAAATTTCGAGATATAAGGGTTAGCCATTTCTGATACGACCAACAAAGGAAGGCTTGACCGTCATACTGGCTAGGTATACTCCCTCACCAATTTTGTCGCAGCAATCTCATCGAGCGGCTTCCAAGCCTTTAGATGTGCTAGCAGTCCTGAAGATTTCCGACTTAGAGCATCAGCAACCAGATTTGCTTTACCCGGATGGTAATTAATGGAACAATCATAGTCCTTCATGTATTGCATCCAACGTCTCTGTCTCAAATTAAGATTTTTCTGAGAAAATAAGTATTTGAGACTCTTGTGGTCCGTATAAATCTTGAAAGTCTCACCGTATAGATAATGCCACTAAATCTTAAGTGCAAAGATGACTGCAGCCAACTCAAGGTCATGAACCAGATAATTCTTCTCATGTGGCTTCAACTGTCTCGAGCCATAGGCAATTGCTTTCTTACGTTGCTCCAATAGACATCCAAGTCCCTGGCGCGAAGCATCTGTGTAGACTTCATAATCACCGGGTCCCGAAGGTAACGTGAGAATGGGAGTTGTCGTGAGTTTCTACTTCAATAGGTTAAAGTTCTGCACACTGATCGATCCACACGAATTTGTTGTTCTTGCGGGTTAGCATAGTGAGCGAGAGTATCAAACGAGAAAATCCTTTCACAAATTTACAATAATATCCGGCTAAACCGAGAAAACTTCTCACTTCGGTGACATTCTTTGGTGTTTGCCAATTCGCAACCGCTTCAATCTTCGATGGATCCACAGAAATTCCTACGGCGAACATCATGTGACCCAAGAAAGATACTTTCTCAAGCCAAAATTCACACTTGCTCAATTTCGCGTATAATCTGTGCTCTCGGAGAGTCTGTAGCACAATACGAAGGTGGTCCTTGTGACTTTCTCTCGTGCGAGAATAAATGAGAACATAGTCGATAAATGCCACGACGAACTTGTCAAGAAATTCTCTGAATACGCGGTTCATTAAATCCATAAATACGGCAAGTGCGTTCGTGAGCCCAAAAGGCATAACGAGGAACTCGTAGTGTCCATGCCTTGTTTCAAAAGCAGTCTTCGGAATATCTTCTGCTCTAACTTTCAACTGATGATAACCGAACCTGAGATCTATCTTCGAAAAGTAAGTAGCACCCTGTAGCTGATCAAATAGGTCATCGATACGAGGAAGAGGGTATCGATTCTTCACGGTAACATTATTTAGCTGTCGGTAATCAATATAAAGTCTCATCGAGCCATCTTTCTTCTTTACGAATAAGATCAATGCTCTCCATGGTGACTCACTACGGTGGATAAATCCCTTATTAGATAACTCTCGCAACTGAATCTCTAACTCCTTCAGTTCTGTTGGTGCCATTCGGTACGGGACTTTCACAATCGGCAAGGTACCGGACGTGAGATCAATCTTGAACTATACTTCTCGATCAGGTGGAAGTCCAGGTAAATCTTTTGGAAAGACATCGACGAACTCCCCAACAATAGGAATAACTGAGGGGTCCGCTTTCTCATCGCGTTCACCGTCGAGAGTAGCAAGTAGGGCTGCTCCTCCCTTTTTAATACCACGAAATTTGAACGAAGGGCTCCTAATCGGTCGGAAGGTGACTACTTTAGAAAAGCAATCAACTGAGGCGTAATAAGCCGCCAACCAATCTATGCCGAGGATTATATCGAAGTCTTGGAATTCGAGTACCACAAGATCTGCGGGTAACTCATGTGTTCCAACTACTAGGACCGTAGCTTTACAAACTTTAGATGCCATCATCACTTTTCCTGATGGCATAGAAATCGCAAGCGTACTATCTAGCGATACGGGCTTAGCTCCAATTTCAGAAACAAAACTCGGTGTAATCAAAGAGTAGGTCGATCCAGAGTCAATCAAGACCCAAGCATGACAACTGAACGAATGATAGGTCTAGAAACTTTCATAGTTCATGAATTACACAAGGGTTCATATGTGATATAAGTTATACATGGCATAGCATTCTCAAGAAAATAATAAATTAAACTCATACACAGAATAAGTCATAAAAGCAACTATAAGGAAGTAAAGCTTAAAGAAATTTAGACAAGGTAAAATTCATACCCTGAACGACCTCATCGGTAGCCAAAGCGTCCTGCTGAGAGATAACAAAAACTCGACCCTGCGCTCAAGGTTATTACAGTTGCTGCCGCTGACCTCTAAAATAAATATCTGCGGCTGGGTCTCGCTCTGGGCAGTTACGAATAAAGTGTCCCGGCTTCTTACATCGGAAACACACGCTTGAGTACAACAAACACTCACCCGATTTATATTTCTTGCCGCACTTGGTGCAAGGTTGGTACAGAAAAAAGTAAGGTTTCTACTAGGTGTTAGTTGGAGCATTCTTGGGGTATGCCATAGATATAACACCTCTCTAAGCAGCTAGGGCTGTAGTCGTCCCAGGGTGGGTGTAACCTGATGATGGTGCAACTCTCTGGTAACTGGATGCGGGAGCGGCTCTCTGAACTGGACGAGTCTAAGGGTACTGTGCGAAACGTTGTTGTCTCTGTACCAGTGCAAATCTAGAATGAGGTGCTCTTGGAATAAGGGACGAAGAGCCTTCTTGATTCGGTTTTACCCCTTTGAGTTGTTTGACAGGCTACATGCTGAGCGCATAGTTCTTCATTTTCTTGCTCTTAGATATGAGCTCGTTCTACAAGCTCCTCATAGGTTAAAATTTTCATTGCTGCAATTTTGCTCCTGATAACAGGGTTGAGTCCTTTTTGAAAATGGTAACACTTTTCAGCTTCATCTGCTACGAAAATGGAGGCGAATCGAGAGAGTCGATCGAACTTCGCCTCGTACTAGTCACAGACATGTTTCCTTGCTGTAGTGCCAAGAACTCGCTCTTTTTCTAAGTCTTCTTGGCTTCGGTAAAGTACTTGCTATAGAATACTTCTCTGAACTGTTGCCAAGTCCACTGCTCTTCTTCTTATCTGTTTTCCAACATCTTTGCTGATGTTCACCAATTTTGGGCATCACTTTGCAGACACATCACAGTCCAAGGTACTTTCTCATTTTCTGCTGGAGTAGAGACTTTAAAATTTTTCTCTATTTGTGAAATCCAATTGTCAGCTGTATCAGGATCCAACTGTCCGTGGAAGTGCAGAGGTCGAGCCCTGGAGAAGGTCACATAGCCGTTATAATAGTTATCAAATCGAGGCGGTGGTGGAGGTGTAATCGGACATCGGTTGGCAGGATTGTTCAACTATTGGGCAATCAGGTCCTGATAAGTTTTGGCCTGCTGTTCTAGCTGCTGATTGAACCCTTGGATCAATCTGGCAGTCTCTTGCTAATGGGCCTCATTCAACTGGGCCACATGCTGCTGTTGCGCAGCTGTCAACTCACGTAACATACGCGTTATTTCACTTTCATCTCCTTGGGATGAAGATCCCTCACTATTTCTTCGCGGTGCCATCGTAATCCTGTTTCAAAAATTCAAGGATTTAGAACTCATAATTACTTAAATCTCACAAGTCTAACAGAAAGTAAAGCCTGAGCTCTGATACCACTCTGTCATGACCCGAAATTCTACCTCATCCCGAGGGCCTAGAATTCTGAGTTATGACCTGCACATATCTCGGATATGCTAAGCGGACATACACCTAATCAGAGTTATCGCGCAAAATAGCTTTCACGAAATCTGTAAAATCTAACAATAGGGTGGAATATAAATGTAATCATAAATACTGAATAAGTGTGATAAAACCACAATCCACCAATAAAATGCAAATCCAGTCGGAGACAAATTTGATAAAATAAACTATAAAATCTGCAATACTAGTATCAATAAAACTCAATACCAAGTCCACAATGATCAATAACGACACTAGAATCAAGATCAGCACCGTAGTCCTCCAAATAATCGGCAGCATCGCCCTCCAAAGGCTCCTGATACTCAATGCCCGCAGGATCAATGAAATCAGCGTCGGCGGGATCTAGATGGCTCGCGTCTACTCCACCAGCGTAATCACCTGTAACTGGTAGATTATCGTGGGATGAGTTTACTCAGTCACGTAAACTCAGTGGGATACACCACCAATCCAACCCATACTTCTCAGGTGCATTGTGGGTGCATCTTGTGAGTGATAAACATAATATCTCAAAGCAGATAGCAAAAGAAAGATAAAATCATATGCATATCGTGAAACTCATATCACATCATAAATGCAAAACTATGATCTAGACACTCATATCCTAACGTACTTTATCATATCTTATAACATATCATACCATGTCTTATTATTATTCTCGCACATACGTCTGTACATCGTATGAGCGTAACTAACATACTCGTAAAATCTTAAACGATCTGCGCCAGAGTCGCTGCTCGAGCTACCATGGGAGGGTCAACATAGTTTCATACCACCATATCATAACGGCCTCGTGTCATACTCATACTCCACCCAGTCAATGGGGAGACATAATGGCCAAAGTCACTCATAACATACTCATAATCTCTCTCAGAGATCCGTCTTGGCTAAAAGATGTTGTTACCCTTACGGTGGCTACGCAAGGAACGACACGTATAGAGACTTAAGTTCTTTATCTTTTGCTGGCCTACACAGTGATGTCTTATTATCGTATTCGTATCATAACTTATCTTATCTCATACTCATATCTTATCATACTCTTATACTTAATCTTATGACAAACTATAGTGAGGCAACCTTCCTAATTCACGCTTCCCAAGAAAAAGGTTCCGTAGTAACCTGGATGTACTTCGTGTGATAGTTTATACTATCATAGAGGTGTTGCATCCGTATATGGATGCCAATATTTTGAGTTTCACGTGACCGTAGAAGAAACCTCACCACAACTAATGTCTATGGTCGAACCTCATAACTTAACTCATAATTTATACTATCATATTTGAATTCAGGGTGATCGGGTCACCGTATATGCCACCGTATACGAGGTTACACTGAATTCGCACTCACCCGACTCGTCATGGGTCCCATTCCACCATGAGTTATAAGGCATGTGAATACGGTGTATTCCTCGCTTCGATACCATCTCAGTGAGTCATCACGCCCAGGCGTAGACATGATCTCATATACTCTCGTACATATGTCCTAACTTACTCATAACTCATATAATATAATTTAAGATGAAAACACAAGAGGTCAGACGTATAGAAAGATTTATATTAGATTATTTTATATTTATATATATACATTTATTTGCACATATTTCAATACAATATAAAATAGGATAATTATAAGTGTATTCTCGATAATGGGAAGGTCGGGGTTCGATGTTCACGAGGTATCGAATTCCTAACACTTCGTATTATCGAAGAGGTCGGGTTGAAGCGATAAAATTGAGATATATATATATATATATATATAATAATTAGATAATTAAATTAAATGATATTTATAATTATTAAGTTATGATTTATCATAACCATCGATCGAAAGACTTTACGATATAATATACACAGGAACTTTGGTCATAAGAATTAGAAAATAACACTTAATTCGAATAGCCTTGAGTCATTCAAAATTGAACCCTACTTATTACTCTATTTTTATCTCTAAAACGTCAGAGTTGTGAAATGGCTATTTCACACAAAGTTGTAAAGTTCGCTGTCTTCTTTCTAATGCCGTATGAATCGCATTAATCCAAGGTCGGAGTAAAAAGTTATGACCAAAATACTGGGACCAACACATCGATGGTCGCGAGCTCGAGTTCATGACCACGAATTCGGGTTCGTAGCTGCAAGTTCGGTCCCGAAACTTTAAGATGGTGCAATCTATTATTTTTTTAAATAAAATAAAATTATAATTTAATTTTTAGGCTTAATTAATTTTAAATAAATAATAATATAGACTTACAATAATAATATATATTATTGTAATATTAGTAGTAATATATATTATTGTAATATTAGTAGAAGGATAAATTTCTAATTATATAGATTTAGAAATAAACAATATCAATATAATATTATGCAAATTAAGTCAATCCATCAAATTTACAAATATTAGAGTTTAATTAATTTTACATATTTAAAAGAGGAAGTAAACATATTAAATATACAGATCTAATAAAAGGTAAAATATTAATGGCCTAAACAAAGATGTTCTTGAAAAAAGAAAAGAGAAATAACATATAAACCCGACTTACAGTTCACGTAATTTTAATAGAAAAATAAAATACTAAACATGCAGATTTATCATACTTAAAGATATTCATGTTTAATTAGTATGTAGATTTAAAAGGAAGTAGACATATTAAATATACAGACCTAATAGAATGTAAAATATTAATAGCCCAAATAAAAGGGTTCTTGAAAAAGAAAAGAGAAACAATATATGAATCTAACTTACAAATATATAACTTTCAAGGGAAAGCATAATATTAAACATATAGGTCTATTAATTTATGAGTTATTTGGGTTTAAATAAAATTTTTAACCCCGTCGATGCGCGATCAAACGCATCCTACGCGACGGGATCTGAGAAGAACAAGATGGATTGATGGGTACCCACCCCTCGAAGCGTGAATGGAAGATCAATAGCGATTCGGGTTGAAAAGGTCGATGCCCAGAGCGTCGGTTCGTCTAAGTCTTCAGAGAGAATGATTTTGTTATTATAGAGAGTAGAGAGTTTTTAAAGTTTTATTTATAATGGTATAAAAATTTTGGTCAACTCTAATTAACACTTTTCGTAGAAGATTTAATAAAATAGGATATTTTTACACGGAATAAGAATTCGTACGTAACTTGGATAACTTAAGAAATGGTTTCGTTCCAGTGCTTTGTATAAGCACCGAAGCAGTTGGTGTTTCTCTCCCAAAATTATAGTTATATCCTTTGACTTGCTTGATCACTTAAAATGGGCATAACTTTTTATATTTTTACCAGAAGTCGTCAAATTATATATCGTTGGAATCGTATCGACGAGTACTTCGCAATGAGTCTAATTTTGATATAGAAAAAATTAAAATTTTTTTATTTTAAAGGGTGGGTTCCAATTCTGATGTGGAGCGTTAGCACAGTGTATAATGTGATACATCATCTAACACCGTTAAAATAAAGTCTAAAAATTCGGGTTGTTACATCAAATCTTCTTGCGTAGTCGTAACCTATAATTGTTTTAAGTCGTTATTTTTTAATATAAATTTAATTAATCCAAGAAAAGAACCATTTGAAGATATCATGAAAACTCTATTTCATGAAAAGTTGACCTACTTAACAATTCTATCATCACGATTTATATCAAGGATGATTTCAACAGAATTAAATGATATTTTTAATAAGGATGACTTTATTTATGGTTTATTATCAAAACTATATTTTAATCTTTTAGAAGTAGATGTACCAACTTAGTCCGAGTGAAAATATCACTTCATTTTTTTTGGTATAGAAGACAAAAAGTTTTCTTCCTTTCCATTTCTTCTCTTGCTTATTTATCTTATTTTTCTCCTCTGATTTATCCCTTCAATCTCTAATTCCTCTTTTTTCCCCTCGAAAATGTATTTTTTTTCTTTAATAACATAGTATCTTGAAAATTATTTTAACTCTCGTGGTCATGTGAGAGTTTCATAATTGAATACAGTGTGAGAATCAGTGGCGGACCAAGGATTTTCATTTAGTCGGGGTGCAAGATGAATTGGATTTAATTTTTTATAAATTATTTAAATATAAAATAATTTTTATATATAATAAAATTCTCATCAAAATTGTATAAAAAAAGTAATTTTCATTAACAAGATATTGACAATTGTATATCATTCATCTATCGAACCCAATCGTATAATGGTATAAAAAGTAATTTTTTAATATCAGTCTATTTGGTCGATACATATCCGAAATATCATATGTATCGGCTTGAGACCCGGCTAAAAACCCATATATATCGTTTTAAATCCTTGCATGAGACCAAAGAGAACTACTAAAAGTAGTAAAAAAGTGCCTTTATTTGCGCATATCGAATCCAACCATCTAATGGTATGTTCATGATCTCAAGATCTATTGTGCAGAAGACTAGGGTGAAAAATGATCGACATCCTATGATTCAAAAAAGTCAATTGATTTTTGGTAGAGGTATCTTAAAAGATTCAGTAGGTTCTAATATAAAAAATAAAAATAGATGGGATACGGCCATGATATAAAAAATACAAAATATAAAAGGAAAAAAAAAATGCGACCTGATCTTCCTATTGTTAGGTCTTGAGTCATTTAAGGCACGATATGAATGTCACTCATCCCAAAAAAATTGCACCAACAAAAGATTGTAACAAAGTTTATAGTGTTAGAGAGACATTTCCAAACATATCCTCTCTTTTTTATAACCTGGGTATTCGGACCTCTTAGAGCACCCGCCTAATCCCAGGGACACATGCGCACCCCAAGGTAGTACATGTCAGGTCAGCACGAGATACAAATCCCTAGGGAGGCCTCAAGGGGGGAGGGGATTCAAAGTAAGGTCTCCTGCTTTTGGAGGCAGGTACCTGGACAGCTCGCCTAACCCCTTGACATAGAAATTTTTTTTCACAATTCCAAACACATCCTCTCCACAATCCTCATCTTCTCCCATATGGTTCCTTCAAAGATTCGATGGGTACCATATTTATAGAGTGTTTAGAGACACGATTACTGTCCCGAGTTCTCACAATGGTTAATTGTAAGATCTTAGGTCGTACCTTCGTGTATCATGATCCTTAAAAACCTCGCAAGGCACCAAGAGCGCCTCAAACAATGGAAGGAAAGATTCAATAAGCATTATTGAATCGGAATAAAATCCATAACAATCTTCTTATTCCAATTATAAAGTCTAGCATACTTAAAAGCTTAAAGCATTCTTAATGAAATTACTAATCAATCACTATCTCATCCATTTGAAAATAATATAATATTAAAAGGAAATAAATAGTTGGACTACGAATTCTTCATCGCCATCCATCTCGGGTTCTTGAACACCACGTGCAATCTCAACACCATAAGCCCATACATTATCTTCAGCTACACCTATCTCATCTGGTCACCCATATTAATAAGGGGTGTAAGTTTACACTTGTATGGAGTAATCCATTAAAACATAAAATATCATTTATCGCAATATAGACATTTCTATAATTCAAGAGTGTGTGTTTGTGGCATACATAATTTTAATAAGCTGAAAGGAATGAATTATGGTATGTAAATCAATATCACATGAATTTATCTTTTCATTTAACCTTTATTTTTACTCGTCTCTCTCAAGATGTTGACATTTAGACTTCATCTCTATCAAGACGTTGAGTTTAATTGATCGCATATTTATTGCCTATTAGATTCCGTCCTTATCAAGACATTAAGTCTAATCATGCTTATTATTCAATATTAGTTAGACTTTGTCCCTCTCAACATGCTGGGTCTAATCAAATACGATCATTGCTTAACTTTTCATCATGTTCACATATGTCGTTATCATGCAATTCCCAAATCATTATGAAACCTTAGAGTGCATAAGATTATAATTATTGAGCATACACCTTAACATTTAATCTCATCTATTATAAAAGAACTGAAAAATGACACGAACATCCGTCCTGAGTCCAAATTTGTGGAACTTGTTTGCCCATAATCGATCGATCGATTTCTCAACTCGATCGATTTTCAAACTCGATTGATCACTTACAACCTGAGAGCAGACAATAAATTATCGTTCAGAAATTGATAGATCGATTTCCAAACTCAATCGATCGATTTTGACCCGAGACCACTCCTCAAAGTATCTCAAATTGCACAATGGGATTTAACTTAACTAAAAATCTATTTATGCAACAGAAGAACACTAATTAACATAAAACTCATATTTAAGTTTCAAGGGAAAGCATGATTTTTTCATACCTAGATCGATCTTTATTAGGATTTGGCTCGATTTACGATTGTAACTAAAGTTACCAATTGGAACTTGGTTTGGTGGATTGTCAAAGGATCTCATATTAGTTTGTTTTTGTTTGAGGAATGTCACTTATTTTGGAAACTTGTATTATTCTCTAATATAGGATCCTATTATATAGGATCTGAAAGATAGAGAATAATAGAGGGACTTTTGGGTTTTGTTTTAGTAAGAGAGAGTTTGAATCTTGGATTTAAGCATGGGGGTTTTGGAGTTGAGATCCCCTTAGGGCTTTGTTTGACATGTAAGTCATGATTTTTTGGGCACCGATATTTGTGGTTCTCCTTTCTTGGGTAAGATTGGAGAATTCGATCTCCATTGTTTATAGCCTTTGTGCATCTTCTTATTGATAGTGAAAACACTTTGTTTGATTGCCCGTGGACGTAGGCTTAGGGCGAACAACGTAAATCTTGTTCTTGTTTGTGGTATGATCTCTTTCTCTTTCTACCTTCTTGTGATATTGGTTATTTGATTTATTAGTTTTCTTCTTCGCACGTGAAAGTCATTAACGAGATTAGATATGCAAAGGTCATCTAGAGGGGTTTTTACACAATAATTGGTATCAGAGCCTAGTTTTCGATTTCGGCATCGTTTTGCTTCCGCGAGAAATTTTTACTTGTTGTTGGTGATTTTTTATGATTGGCTGTCTGAAAGGTTAGAGGTGACGGAGAAAGATTGAGACAAGATTAATTGGTAAACTTGTGGCACAAATCGGTTGTGTTTTGTGAAAGATCAGAAATAGTACGCGATGAAGGGCACTAGTTGCAAATAAGCACTATGCTAGGTGGAGCAACCATCGTTATTGATATGAAGATTGGTACTGCAAATAACCCTACAGGCATTTGCAGTTTGACACTTTCGGGTGTTGTGGAGCCTATAGGCACATTTGACACTTTCGAGTGTATTGGTATTGGCAATTTGGCACTTTTGATTGCATTGACAATTTGCACATTTTTGTGTGCATTAGCAATTTAGCACTTCGGGTGCATTGATAATTTGGGCACTTTCTGGTGCATTGGCAATTTGGACACTTTTGAGTGCATTGGTAGTTTAGCACTTCGAGTGCATTAGCATTTTGGATACTTTCGGGTGCATTGGTAATTTGGTCACTTTTGGGTGCATTGGTAGTTTGGCACTTCGGGTGTATTGGCATTTTGGGCATTTTTGGGTGCATTGGTAATTTAGACACTTTTTGGTGCATTGGTAGTTTGGCACTTCGGGTGCATTGGTATTTTGGACACTTTCGGGTGCATTGGCAAGTTAGACACTTTTAGGTGCATTGGTAGTTTGACACTTCGGGTGCATTGACATTTTGGGCACTTTCGGGTACATTGATAGTTTGACACTTCGGGTGCATTGGTGTCGGTGGACAAGTTTGAAGGCAGTTTTGTAGTTGAAATTGAAGATGCTTGATTTTTTTGAATGGCATGAGATTTCATGTCGATGTGGAGAATTATTGTTGGTTTGTAAATCTCGCCAAGGTGGAGATTGTTGAAGGCAGTTTTATAGTTGAAATTAAAGATGTTTGATTTGTTTGAATGACATGAGATTTCATGTTGATGTGGAGAATTATTGTTGGTTTGCAAATCTCGCCAAGGTGCAAATTGTTAGGGTTTGACTTGATTTACGGTTGCAACTAAAGTTACTTATTGGAACTTGGTTTGGTGGATTGTTAAAGGATCTCATATTAGTTTGCTTTTGTTTGAGGAAAGTCACTTATTTTGGAAACTTGTATTATTCTCTAATATAGGATCCTATTATATAGGATCTGAAAGATAGGGAATAATAGAGGGATTTTTGGGTTTTATTTTGGTAAAAGAGAGTTTCAATCTTGGATTTAAGCATGAGGGGATTGTAGTTGGGACCCCCTTGGGGCTTTGTTTGGCATGTAAGTCATAGTTTTTTGGGCATCAGTATTTGTGGTTCTCATTTGTTGGGTAAGATTAGAGAATTCGATCTCCATTGTTTGTAGCCTTTGTGCATCTTCTGATAGTGGAAACACTTTGTTTGACTGCTCGTGGAAGTAGGCTTAGGCAGAATCACATAAATTTTGTTCTTATTTGTGGTATGATCTTTTTCTCTTTCTACCTTCTTGTGATATTGGTTAGTTGGTTTATTGGTTGTCTTCTTCGCATGTGAAAGCCATTAACGGCATTTGACGTGCAAAAGTTATCTAGAGGAGTTTTTACACAACAATCTTATCTTCACGTTTTAATTGAGTTCCTCACTACGACGATGACTCTTGAAAGAGGGGAAGGCCGCTTGAGAATAGATGTAAACGTCTCTCCGATCTTCCAAAAAGAAAAGCTCTAGAAAAGAGGATCTAGAATATCTTCTATAAGGTCTCTACGATTTCTTAAGGGGAGAACCTCTATTCTTAAGAATAACTCTAAATGAGATTATAATTTAAGGTCCTTTTAACTTAACTTATTAAGAAAACATCCGGCGTTATACTAACACACCAAATAAGGATATATAGGCATTTAAATTAAGGTCCAAAAATAAAGGTCTAAAACTTACATACCAAAGTTTGATTATGTGACATGCCCAAAACCGAAATTCAACCCAAAATTTAATCCTTTAGAAGACAAAAAAATCCCTCATTCTCTCTAAGGTAATCTTTTCTCTCTCTTTCATCTTTCATTTATTGATAAATAATATATGAAATTCTCCGTCTCTCTTATTCTCTCCCTCTTTATTCATTTATGTATTCAAATGAAAATGAAAAAATTAAGTAGAAAAAGACACAAGGACACAATAAAAGATTAGAGAATGAGTATTGAAGGTTATCACTACCCTTCTAAGTTAATTATTCTCTTTTTATCTCATAAGCTCTGTTAGATTAGAGCTCCTATTTCTATGTGATTATTAACATTGTTAGAATAAATCTATAATCGTTTTGATCTCGCTCTTCCCGTTCTTTAAAATCTTCTAATGCTTCTTCTATTCTTTTATTTTTCGTACTGTCTTAACTCTCTTTATTGTGATTCAACGAACACAATATTTGAGGAGAAGATTGATCGTCAATGATCGAACCGAATCCTTACCGTCAACTTTTAAGCTTCATCCTTAACAATCAAGGTGAGTACCATCTTAGATCTTCTCCCATCTTTGTAATTGAAATAAAATATACCAGCAAATAAATCGTGCAATGCACAGGAAAGAAATAAGTAAGTAAAATAAAAGATTAAAAAAAGAAAAAGAAAAATTTATGCCACACCCTTCTTATAGCCAAAAGTTGGTAAAGAACAACAAAATTATGCCAAAAACAACTAATGAACCAAAAATTTAAAAAGAAACCAAAATTCATTCAAAAGAGTTGTGCACTGGAAGTACATACCTCTATGAAACTTTTTGCAATGGAATTTGATAACCTGTTCTACAAATTATGCCAAATTTATAGTATTGGTCTCACTACAAAAAATAAGACTATTGGCGGTAGTTAAAATTACTGATATTAATAAAAAAACTGACACTAATACCCTCGTCGCTAATAGTGTTAACAACTTTTAATAGTTTTTTTCTTAATAGCGGGTGCCACTAATAATCTTATTTTTTGTAGTACAGAATAATAAATTATGACAGATTTGCACCATATAAAATAATAATTTATTCCACACCCTTTGTAAAGCCAAAGTTGGTAAAAGAATGACAAAATTATGTGAAAATGGCTAAATAACCAAAAATTCATTCGAAATAATTGTGCATTGGAAGTACCTCTCTATGAAACTTTTTGCAATGGAACTTGATAATTAACCTGCTACAAACAACATTGGAACATATTGCAAAGTTAAAAAACGATGAAAATAACAACCACAGAGAATGAAAGGATAAAATATTTGCATCAAATGTGTATCTAATGAAATAAAAACATGATCAAATGTGCATCTAATGAAATAAAAATATGAGAATTATTCAAGAAATAAAAACATGAAAAAAAGAAAATTTCTTAATAGCCTAGCACTTCAACTACCAATCAATCAAAATCAAAAGTTTCATGCAATTAACCTAATTTCCGGTTCTTAGCGCAAGATAGAGAGATTTTTTAGAGAGAGATAGTTGAGAGAGAGCGATCGAGAGTAAAGAGATGGTTGATCGAAGAGGAGATTAAGTGAAAGAAAAAATGCAAATAATCAAGTGGAAAAAGCGGGATTACACTTTCTTTTTCGTCAGGTGCATTTGGAAACTTTAGATTTTTCGATGGGATAGTTTGAAAATCTACTAAAATTATTAAGGAGTCGGGAGCAAGTGTTTGAAAATCTACTAAAATCATTAAGGAGAGCGTTTAAAAATCTACTAAAATTATTAAGGAGTTGCATTATTTGCAACTACAATGGTGAAGAAAGAATTGTGGTGGCAAATAAAGTAGTCATTACTAAAATAACACCTCTACGTTAGATGTAAATTATTAAATAGTTGAGAGCATTTAAAAATTTAATAAAATTATTATCTCAGAGGCATTAGCCCGGTTACCGTCGTGGGTTCGATACTTGTCCTCCACGCTAGTTATGGCTACAAATAAAGTTACCATTTTATAAAATAGGATCTCCACGCTAGATGTCACTCCCTAACATAAGGATCGTGATGTCACTCCCTAACATAAGGATCTAGTTACTACCACACTACTTTATGGTACAACCACCTCGCTTAGGTTGAAGAAAAATTTGTTGACCGCATTAAATCAGACAATGGAGATCATGATCCATCCTAATTTTTTATGCATTAGATCTTGAGATCATTAGCCTAGGGCTCTCAATGGATCGGGTTAGGGCCGGGCTAGGGTTCATGTACCCGGCCCGAATAGCCCGGCCTTATCCGTGCCGGGTTCCCAATTTTTTTAGCCTGACCTTAACCTGTGTCAGATGTGCTCAAACAAGTCTGCCCATAGCAGCCAAGTTGGACTTTTTGGGCTTTTAGATTTTTTTATAAAATTTGATAAAAAAGTTTCAAATCAAGTTTCAACGAGGGAGAGTTTGAGGGAGCGAGAGACTTGTTTGCTTAGAGTTGGGACTTGAGATGGTAGAAATTACGATAAAATAAAAACCCTATTGAGTTTCTATTTATGAACCTAGTATCGATTGGGATTCCCAATGCATTTTTACTTAAATGTCATTGCTTTTAAACCTTTCAATAGTTTAATCTAAGAGCATTTAATTAAAATGCTCTAACTTAATATATATATATATATATATATATATATAATTTTTATTTTTTAATCGGGCAGGGTGTGGGCCGGATGTTAGAATATTCAATCCAAACCCAGCTCGGATCAATCCGGGTCACCACATGCTTAGCCCGACCCCGGTACCGGGTCAGGCTTACTTCATAAAATATACCACTTTTTTTGGGCCGGGTGTAGGCCAAAATCCGGGCTGGCCTGGCCCATTGAGAGCCTACCATCAGATGGTTTCATGTTAATTACATGTGACAGAAATATGGAAAAGTAAACTTGAATTACTAAATAAGACGATTTAATAAGAAAAATCTTAAAAACATGGAAGGAATGAAAAAATCAAGATTTGTGGGAATAGGAGTACGGACATGGGAGATTTTTTATGTAATAGAAATATTTATTAAAAAAAATTTACAAAAATTCACGTGGCATTCAAAACACATTTTAGGTCCCACGTGGAGTATCGATGGATTGTTTAGATCAATTTATAAAAAAAAAATTTCAATTTTTTTTTTAAAGAACAAGTCAAACTTAGACTAATTTCAACGGTTTAAATTTTATTGCTAAAAAAATACATGGTAAAGATGAGTTTTTGAATTTCTTTTTTTTTTTCATAAATAATCTAAGCAATGCCCCTGTGCTCCATGAGGTATCAAAGTAGTTTCACAAGTGCCCAGGAGCATAACTAGGAATTTTTGTTGGTGGGGGCTACAAATGATAAATATAATGTTAGTAGCCATTTTACCATCGATTTGGGGGCTTCTGCTTCATAGATTTGGAGGCTTATATATAAACGAAAGTTGTATAAGATACATACTTTATAGAAGCTCTAGATTGAAATGGGGGCTTGAGCCCCCACAACCTTCTATGTGTCTACGCCACTGCAAGTGCTACGTGGTAGGATAGCGTCCTCCATTAGAGGACGAAACCCTTTTCAATATATATTCCATGTGGCATCAGAGTAGTTTTACAAGTGCTACATGGTAGGATAGCGTCCTCCATTGGAAGACGAAACCCTTTTCAATATATATATATATATATATATATGGAAAAGATGTCCATCCTCTATGGGAGGATAGTCACCCTCCTCCAAGATTCCAGGTGGAGGTCTATGTGGCATCAAAAACATTGTTTTAATGCCACATGGACCTCGGGTGCATTGCTTAGATCATTAAAAAATTTTCTTTTGAAAATTTATCGCCACCATGTATTTTTTGAGCCGTGAATGTAGACCATTGAAACTAGTCAAACATTGACTTATGCTTTTAATTATTTTTTTTCGAAATTTCTTTTTTTAGATCTAAATCATCCACCCATGTTCCATGTGACAACCAAAGAGTATTTTGGGTGCCATGTAGACCTCTATGTGGACCTTAGAAGACGTTGACCGTCCTCCAATGGAGGATAGAACCCGCTCCCTATATATATATAATTGACCTTTTATTATTTGTTGTTAATCTCAAAAACCCTAATTCCAATCCTTGATTGACCCTCAAGAGAGTCGGTCAAGGCATGGTATTGATTATTAAACAAATAAGGTAATTGATTATTAAGCAAATAAAGGTAATTTATTATTTGTTTAATAATCAACACTGATGAAAGCACAATGTTAAATATTAAGAAAATATCAATCTTCATTGATTATTGATTATTCAAGATTCATTATGTACAAACCAAGGTCACAAAATTGGTATTGGTCCTTGGAAGACCAGTACGACTCGGTCGATACTGATATATATCGATTTATTTAAAAAAAAAGAAAAAAAAAAGAATGAAAAAAGAATATATAGATATCGGCCAATATGGGCCCATATCAGCTGATATTGATATCGAGTTAGGATACCAATACTTATCGGCGCAAATATGTATCGACCAATTTTTACTACTATGGTACAAACAAAAGTACCAAAAATATTATTTCTGAAATGCATATTAATGTAATTAGAATTTGCTATTTCTATTTTTCGTTTATATTGAAATGGGTCTCTAATTCCTTCCTCATAGACCCACTCTCGTTGGACCATCCAACCCTTCCCCAGCTAATTAACCTGATAAGTCTCTCTTGCAGACTTTTGGAAAATGCACTGCTACTTTTATGAATTATAAATAGTACCCAGACTCATCATTAAATGACTGAGTGTGTTGTGTGGTCTCTAATATGGGTAGCCCACTAGGTAGGCAAATGTTATATGATAATTATGAGCGCCATGGAAAATAATGGTTCCTCCCTCTTTTGACTCATGTTTCTCTCAATCTGTCGATTCAAATTGTTGAGTAGTCACTTCCATACTCATGGAACCATGGTTTTAAACCTTGGTCGTACTTGATATATATCAGATTAGGCCCCATCCAATACGATATATACCCTAGTAGGATGTCAAATATCGGGTCATATGTCATATCAGCTTATATGAATATAAAAAGGGACCAACTCTTCTAACCTTGATTTAAACACTAAAATGACGCTTAAATGATTATATATCATTTATAGTATCAGATATGGGTAATCACTATAAAAGATAGTTGACTACTTTGAATCAGACGATGAAGATCATTTTTCTTCCCAACCTTCTAGATTTTGATATCATGGCGCCCCTATCAGACAGTCAGATTATAATTCCACATGGCACACTTCCCCAAAATTAATCATGACTGTGAGCGTGCCTATCAGACCGACACTTTTGGATGTGTGCCACGTGAAATCAACATGTGACTGTCAGATAGGGGTGTCATGATATCAAGATCTATTGCGTGAAAAATAGGGACGAAAAACAAACTCCATCGTCTGATTCAAAGCAATCAATGATTTTTTCACCGATACAATATCAATCGATACGTATAAGATTTAGATGGACCGATACCTGATATTGATACCAAGTATGATACTTTGACCCCATTAATAAATTTTAATATAAGCCATTAAAAATAAGATCGATTCATATTAAAGTACACATATTAGAGAATTTATACTATTAGATTCGAGTACTTAAACATACATCATTGTTTATATTAAATGCAAGGTTGATAATAAATTGCTTGAATTAGATAATATATTCGCCATATGTTTAGGGTGATTTTAGTGTGAATGATACATGACTATTTAAATGATGTGAGTTTGTACAAATAACACAAATGTATCTAAATAATTATTTTTTATTCATTTTTATCGTTTACAACACTATATTATTTTATTCAACTATCTTTAATAAAAAAAATTAATTTTATTATTCTTTGGATGAGCATAAGTAGATAAGGCTTCAGACCAAAATTTATGTTGCCATTAGACTGGTCACTTATGGAGTCAACCGACCTATTGATATTACTGCATAAATATTTAATTGATTAAGTCATGATTTTAAATATTAGTCATATCTGATACATATTGGCTAAATATGGTTAGAGCTCTTCCGATATATGCACATCACCGATAGCATATAAGGTCAAACATTGAGTTAAGGTGGGCAAACATTAGTCCATATCGGGTCATATTGGCCCATATATACTCGATATAATATCAAAATTTCTTTTTGGGCACATTTTTATTATTTTAAAATCATATATAAATTTAAAATTTTAAAATTAAAAAATTATTTTAATACTATTTAGAAAAGCGCGAAAGCCACTATCAAGTGTATGCCCACAAATCTTTGGGAGCACCCATGTTAAATCTCATTGAAGACTTTGAAGCGGGTGATGAGGAACGCTTTTCATTTTAATATTTCACATACTTGACTTAGAGATTATAGTCGTACCATCAAGTGGTCAGACATTGATTTGACTTGACATAGATACAAAAAATGCCCTTTTTCAATAAATTTTTCCTTTGCTTTAATGTCTCCTAAAATATTTCTAGATAAAAATCGAATTTTATTTGAAAATATATTTTTAATTATCCTTATCTTTTATTAAAGAAAACTTATGTAACAATTCTCTCCAAACAATGAACCAAATGAATCTCGTTCCAAATAGGGGTCCAAGACCCAATACCCATAAATATATTAGCAGTATAGGTACGTGAATAAAATGACTTTGGAAATATATGAAAAACAATGATAAATTTTGGCAATTTTAAGAAAAAAACAAGAATTTTGGAAATAAAAAAATATTAATCATTATAAACGGGAAAAATATGGGTTTACAACGTGTTTTTTGAAAAAGTTGAGTTTAAAACGCAGTCCTTCGGAGTGAAATGGGGATCTGCAAAATTGCATCAACATCTATATCATGAAACACATTCTAGACCATTTTTTCATTCCATTTTTTAGAATCATTCTCTAGCAGCTCGGACATTAGGATCACTGAATCAGGTTTGATAGACATAATAACTTTTTAGGTAGACACCCTAGGAATCTATTTATCTTTCTACCCATTGATTGAGGTTTCGCTGCTCACCCTACATATTAAGCCATTTTCAATTATATTTTTTATAGATATGATGCTTGCTCAAGAGTAAGAGGCATTTCTACCAACCTTTGCGTCAAAGAAATTCACTATTGGGGAAAATTCGCTTTTGAAAATACTTGGCTTTAAAGATGTGGCTTGGGAGAGAAGTTGGATTAGGGAGAATCCTCGAACCCTGTTTGACAAGCCTAGCTCCATTAAAAGCATATATTTTGATAAAATCCATCCCACCATGCTCCTCAGATTTACATATTTGACCCCAATTTTCTTTTTTAGTATATGCCTTTACCAAACCTAGCTCAGTTCAATTCTCATAATTCCCTTTCTCTGTACATTTTGCATATAAGAAATTGTTAACCTAACCTTTAAATGATTCATGCTTGAACTTGACCCGAGATATTAAGTTCATGTGCTCAACCTAGTTAAAAAATTGAGTCAAACAATGAAATCAAATTAGCCTAGTAATGTTTTGGTTGTGTTACCGGCACATCACTTTATGTTGTAACCACTGTATTAAATAAATAAAAACTGTTGAAAAAGAGTGGGCATCCACGGTCCAAAATATGATCAAACGATAAAAAATTTAATGCACTATGACGTATGAAGCAATATCCAAATTTTGACTGAAGTTTAGACTATAAAAAAAATATTATTTTTTAGTAAATGACATGTGACACACACAATCCCAAACAATATACTATCTTGGAATTAAGTGCCTTGTAATATATGATCTAAGGTTTGAATGTATAAGTTCATCCATAAATTAGAATTTATAAATTTTTTTATTTTATAAAATTATAATTATTTTTATGATTTTATAAAGCAACACGTGAAAAGCATGCTTCTCGTTAACCTATTAGTCATTGACGACCATATTAAGTAAACAAGTGGGTGCTTTCTTAGTCCAATTTTTACTAATTAGAATAGACTACTTGGTGCATGCACACATGTCACGCAAACTTACTTAGAGAAGAGATTAAGCTGTACGTGGTTGTAAGTAAGCTAACTCGTGTTCAGGGATCAAAAGTCCACAACAGTGTCCAGCCTACCAAATACAAATTCACGCACAAAACCCTATCATATAAGGTCTCTTAATTCCACCCAACGTCAATTCCAATCGCAAAACACCCAAACCCCCTGAAAAGTAGGGTTTCACTCGTATCACTTGCAAAGTCGAAATAAATTCTACCAAAGCACCAAAGCTCGCTCTCTCTCTCTCTCTCTCTCTCTCGCGACGCATAGCAGCAACAAGAGGTATGGTTTCTTTTCTTTGGGTGTTACTTGATTCGGTACTCCGCAACGCTAATTTGTTATTTTTTTATCAATGTAGAAAACAGCATACCATCTCTTCCATGCTCTCAACCTAATATTTTTATTTTTATATTTTCTGATGAATGGCTCTGAAACTATTATTTTGAACCTGCTAAGTAGCACGGGGGCACTGTTTATATTATCTTTATTTTTTTTTTCCAAAACTCCTCCCACCTGTGTTTTTTGAGCTTTGAAATCTGAAACTTTGAAATTAGTCAATGCTTGACTTTTACTTTTTAATTTTTTTTTGAATTTGATCTAAACAATGCATCCATGCTCTATGTGGACCTTGACGACCAAACCGGGATATATATATATATATATATATATATATATATATATATATATATATATATATAGGGCCGGCCTTGAGATTTTAGGGGCCCAAGGCGAGTTCCTAAAATGGGGCCCCTCTTTCATATTACTTTGAAAAAAAAAAAATCGCAACAACTATTCTTTTGGCAAATAAAACAATACTCATATTCCTAAATTAGATATATTTGCATATCCCATTCAACTACGTATAATTTGAAAATGCAACTAACAATATAATGAAAGTATATATTAAAAGAAAATGTAATACAAAAAGAGTAAAGCTAAATAGTGGAACGTACTCGATGGATCAGGTAACCCAAACAATAATTTTTTGGCATCTCCGAACTTGTTCATCTACAAGTAAACTATAACTAAATCAACAATGTCAAAGAATCAAATACATAAAACAAGAAATAAAGAGATGAAAAAGGAAATTTTCAATTTTAAGAAAATAGAAAATTGATCTATTAAACTCAATTTATTAGTACTGTTTTTATTATAAATCAGAATGAAACTGGTAGTCTTTTCTTTCATATATGCAGTTATGCTGCAAATCAAGTGGCTAATACATCCTAACATGAATAAGACATGAATGCCATTGAATAAGTGATATCATTGGACTAAAGTGAGCCCCTTTACTTGACCTTGGGAGATCTTGTTTGGTTACAATGAGCAAGATTGATATGATGTGCAAAAAATTACAATTGCAGACAACTAGATTGAGAATATTTTACTCCACAATCTCTTTTCTTGTTACCACATTATAGCTTGAGGTTTTGACTAATTTGTAGGCTATTTAGACAAAAAATTATAAAAAACTAAATGCATAAATTGCTCAGATCAAGGATGTTCCACTGCCACACCCTTAAAAAACCCTAATTACTAAATAATAAGGCAGATGGTTCAGGCCCTAGATTTTCCATATGGAAATCCATGGTCTCAGTGACAGTGTTCATGGGTTAAAATATCGGGTTACCGATACGTATCGTCCGAGCTCCAAAACGATACGTATCGGACGATACGTATCGGTATCGGTCTGTATCGGACGATACATTGAATGTATCGAACGATACATTCAATGTATCGTTCGAGTCCAATACCGATATGTATCGTTCGATACGTATTGGTATCGGACGATATTTTGATCCATGACAGTGTTCTTTGGTTGTCAACCTCTTTTCCTTTTGGGTTGTTCCATTTTCGGTTAATAATTTAAATGAACAGAAGTATAACCTGAAATTCCCCAAAAAGAGGAGAAAACCCATAAATCCTTGTACCAACAGAGAATCAAATAAATCCTCGAACCAACAGAGAATCAAATGAGCAAAAAGAGGTTGATGAAAAAATGCGCACAAAGAGTATGAACTTATAAACTTCTGTCAAATATAAGACTAAAAAATTCTCATAAAACACAAACTAAAGAATCTCGTACGTCGCGGATAAATCCTTCACTTGGTGATCTTCGTATAAAATGGAACCCAAAAAAGGTTAATTGAATAAAAATAGAATCAGAATGCAGTAAAAATAATCAAAGAAGTAAATAGTAGTTTCATATAAAGTGGAATTAAGATCTTTCAATTCTACCTCTTACTCCCTTTACGGTTTTCCTATTTATGGTTAGGGTTTTATCTAACAGAGTTGGACTCTGACACCAAACAAAAAAGAGAAAAGTAGAAGATTCTAAAAACACTAATTTCTTGAATCAATAGAGAATCAAAACACAGTAAAACAATCATAAAACACATTAAATAAAATATAATTCAGTATAAATCCATTTTGAGTTAGGGTTTCTCCCCAAACTGAGAAAAGGAATAAAACATAATAATGACGATAATAAAAAAGTAGTTCCCCAAATCAATAGATAATTAAAAATAAAAAATAAAAACAAACAGAAATAAATAGTAAACAAACCTTAGTTTCTTCGTTTTGTTACTCTGGGTAGGAAAGGATTGGCAGGTACAAAAAAGGGGGGTCTATTTGAAGCAGTATGATCTTAGATACTGTTGAGTGCTGAGGGTGGGGCTGCACCGCCACGGTGGTGGTCTGAAGCCGAGAGAGAGAGAGAGAGAGAGAGAGAGAGAGAGAGAGAGAGAGAGAGCAGTAGGGTTAATTTTTTTTTTTTTGTTTAAGTGGGTGGTGGACCGGCCCAACCTGCATTGTGAGGGTGATGTGAACTTTAGATCCGCTTGTTATTGATGCGAACTTTAGATCCGCTTGTTTGAATCATGGTCGGATAAAGAGGAGACGTCAAAAGAGAAAGTGGACCCATGAATGGGTTTTTAAAAAAGGCCCGTTAAAGACCCGTGTGCACATTAATTTAGGCAATATTTTATCTATGTTTAGTTTCCTTCCTTATTAGGATTCTTTTAATAAGTGACTTGTTTTAAGACTAGTTTCTTTATTTGAATTATTTAGGGGTCAAGCACATATATGTGATATGTTACTGTTAATCTCGTCACTTTTTGCGTAACCATCGAAAAAATGGTCATAAGTCTACCAATATGCGTCGGAATTGTGTGATTCTTGTCTTATTGGAAAGCTACTTCGATAAGCTTTCAAACAAGACCAATTTCACGTCAATCGGACATCGTTTGACCCTTCAAAAGTGATCGCGTAATAAAAAAACGGGATTAATAGTAAAAGTAATTGTGACCATTAGATTAGAAAGTTTTAATGATTGATTAGGAGTTTTATTTTAAGTAGTATTCCTAGGTATTTTTTTCCTTAGAAATACACATTGTAATCTCTTATGAGAATTAGTATTGATGATGAATGAAAATTATGAGTTTTGCTTTGTGCGAATTCTAGGGAACTTGAGATGAGTTTTCGATAGAAGAGTGATTCTTCTCCCGCTTGCGGTTTGGTGTGAGGCTAACTTTCTTCCTTGGAGCGATTCCTTGGATCTTCTTCTACCCCTATTTTTCCTTTTGTTTTTTTGTTTTAATTGAAGAGCGAGAACCCTAACCCCTATCTTGTGGGATTTACGCTATTTTAGGGTTAGCGTGCGATTTTTCCCGCATCAAATTGGTATCAAAGCTCAAGTTCAACACTCGGCACATGAAGTCCATCATGAGTAAAGAACAATTTATCGAAGCCTTGCACGAGTTGAATGGATTCATAATGGCTAGAATGAGATCGTTCGTGGATCGGCGAAAGCTCCTTGATTTGTATCAAACAATTGGTACGATTAGACAAGCATGGAAGGCAGTGAAAACTAGATTGCAGAGTTTGAGGTATTTGAATTCAACACCTCGATATTGGCCAACTTTATATGATTGAGTGTTTACTTTTGAGATTAGACGTGAGCTAACAAATACACGACGGATAGCAGAGGCATTAAACAAGGGTCTCGTTCAAAAATTTCTTGAGGACTTTCTTTTCAAACTACAAGAGGAAATCATATTGGTGAGATATGAAGCTTTGAGATTTATGCTTTCAAATCTCGTGTCCGTTAACCCAACCACATCACCAACCGCCCGTTCTAATCCCATAACAATTTCTCATCCCATAACTGTTGTGAAACCTACACCCGCTACGGAATCCATTAACGATGTAAACTCTATGCCTGTTGCAGCCCCCGTAACAACTTACAACCCAACACCCATTCAAGAAATCAAACCCGTCACCGTCGTTACCCTAGCCGACCTCATCTCACCTAAAATTGTTATCGATCCTCTTCTTGAACCCGTGATAGCCCCAAAATCAGTCGAAAAGTCGGTACTGGTTGATGAGAACCCTCTTCCGGTCAATATCTGTACTAATCCCAACATCGTTGAGGAGCCTGAGACCATTGAAGAGCAAGTTGCCGCAATCAGTCCTCTCGAGCCCGAGATCATCGAAGCACAATTATTTGAAATGAAGACTATCGCACTCACGACCCACAAGTCCCAAGATAGTGTTAGTTGCATGTTGACGTCTATTCCCGTTGGTGAATCGAAGATCAAACAGATCGAGCCCGAGTGGAATCCTGTTTACTTGTTCAAGCCGCTTCCGAATGAGGTTCCCTATATATTGGCTGTGATTGCAATCGTCAAGATCCATGCCGACCAAAGTTCGAGGTCGAACTTCTTCAAAGTAGAGGGGATTGATGCGAACTTTAGATTCGCTTGTTTGAATCATGGTCGGATAAAGAGGAGACGTCAAAAGAGAAAGTGGACCCACGAATGAGTTTTTAAAAAAGGCCCGTTAAAGACCCGTGTGCACATTAATGTAGGCAATATTTTATTTAGGTTTAGTTTCCTTTCTTATTAGGATTCTTTTAATAAGTGACTTGTTTTAGGATTAGTTTCCTTATTTGAATTATTTAGCGGTCAAACACATATATGTGATATGTTACTGTTAATCCCGTCACTTTCTGCGCAACCATCGGAAAAATGGTCGTAAGTCTATCAATATGTGTCGGAATTGTGTGATTCTTGTCTTGTTGGAAAGCTACTTCGATAAGCTTTCAAACAAGACCAATTTCACGTCAATCGGACATCGTTTGACCCTTCAAAAGTGATCGCGTAATAAAAAAACGGGATTAATGGTGAAAGTAATTGTGACCGTTAGATTAGAAAGTTTTAATGATTGATTAGGAGTTTTATTTTAAGTAGTATTCCTAGGTATTTTTTTCCTTAGAAATACACATTGTAATCTCTTATGAGAATTAGTATTGATGATGAATGAAAATTATGAGTTTTGCTTTGTGCGAATTCTAGAGAACTTGAGATGAGTTTTCGATAGAAGAGTGATTCTTCTCCCGCTTGCGGTTTGGTGTGAGACCAACTTTCTTCCTTGGAGCGATTCCTTCGATCTTCTTCTTCTACCCTTATTTTTCCTTTTATTTTTTTATTTTAATTGAAGAGCGAGAACCCTAACCCCTATCTTGTGGGATTTACGCTATTTTAGGATTAGCGTGTGATTTTTCCCGCATCAGAGGGCCCATGTCAACTGGGGGGGGGGGCGCTCTAATTTTTTTTAAAAAATATAAAAGCCTATTAAAAAAAGGCCATTTCATATTTGGGGGGCCCTTAAATTTCGGGGACCCGAGGCAGCCGCCTCTTGGGCCTTGGCCCCAGGGCCGATATATATATATATATATATATATATATATATATATATATATATATATATATATATATATATATATATATATATATGAACTAGAGAATCTGCCCTCGAGTTGTAGAGTTGAACACTACACTCGAGTCATTTGAGTGCCACGTGGCACCCAATCCAAGGATCAGGTGTCCCGACAACATGCACATGGTTGATCAACGACCATAAAAAAATTATTTTAACACTATTGATTTTGTGGTCAAAGTTCAAAAAGCTTTTAGGGCAAATTTATTGGATGAAAACCCTTAATCTTTGACACGTGAAATGAAGGGCAAACAAGTTAACTTTTTTTAATAATAATATCCTAAAGGGTTTGGTAAACTTTAGAGGATGTGGTGCAACTTGAGATCTCGAGAGCACGTGACACTTGATCTATACTCGAGTGTAAAGTTGGAATTTGACAACTCAATTGTAGGGACCCCTTAACATATATACATATAATCTCACTAAAGAAGGAGCCATCTTCAGTGTTACTATGCCGGTTATTAAAATTAGGCCTGCTTGCCTAGTACTCGATCTTGATACCAGTTCATAACGATGAAAATCAAATCGCGAGCCTATCAATGAAGCAAATTCAATGAATCAACAACTGGAGCAATAAGCGAGAGTGAAGAGATTTCCTTCATTGAGGAAAGAAAGCGAAAAGCCCTTCGCGGAAAAGAAAACAAGGCCTGTGGATGGATTGGATTCTCAAAGCAAGCAAACTTGAGCGTTTATAGAGAGAATCAATAACGAGCTCAAAACAATTGGACTTTTTCGAAGATTCGACGCATTTACTAATTCATGATTTGACATGTACAAAATGAAACTTCATTCTCGATTCAATGGGAATTTTCATAAAAAACGATGTATGCAGTTGAGGCATCCTAACAGACTGAGAGATTTGAACCTTGTTCCTACATGCCCTAATCAATTCGATCAACTAATATCATACATTTATCTATCAATAACTGCATGCATTGCACGATGGATTGAAGAAATGGGTTGTTGTCTCGATAATAATGAGCCAAACTAGTAGTTTTATTTTACAGAATAAACCTAAATTGAGATCGAACTATACGGTAAATGAAGTTAAAAATGACTTTGTAGTCTAAAAAGACTAGGAGATAGGAGATCCCCTTGTCGAAGTCCCCTAGTACTTTGGAAATAGCCATTGGGAGTACCATTAATGAAGATGGAGAAGGATGAACAAATGAGACAACCTTTAATAAAGGATAAGAAAGATTTCAAAAAGCCAAACTTTGAAAGGATATGAAAAAAAAAGACCATTCAATCCTATCATACACCATAGAAATGTCAATTTTAAGGGCTAAGTTACTTCCATAGGTCATATGGTTGATGTCATTAATCTAGTCATGAGCCATAATTACATTATCATCAATATTATGACCCTTGAGAAAAGCCCATTACTCCTTCGAAATGATTTTAGAAAGAATTTAAATTCTTGGAATATTAAAGGCCCATAAAATTTGGATTATAGTATTGTAATATTATTGAAATTTTTTTATTGAGTTCTTTGAGAACTCCCGAGATCTGTGAAGGTCTCCTTGTTCACTCCGACAGTCGACGGTTTTGTGAAGCAACCCTTTTTCTGCCGGTTTTACGTCACAAAATCAGCCCCATCAAAGCTGGTATCTTTAGATTGCGTTAGAAAGTGATTCATCTAAGAGTTTTGTGGAGCTTTGGGATCTCCTAAATGCATTAGACACATTTCTTGTCTCTAGCGATCTTGATCTCCATACGACCATCTAGATTTTGAAATCTTTAAATTTTTTTTGTTCAGTCGTTATTCAAATCATTTTATCTTGGCCTAGAATGGATACTATGGTTAGAGTTTGGGACCCAATTCCGTTCCCTTGAGCTCATTGTTTTGTTTGGAGTCTTTGGACAGTTGTGTAGTGTAGATATTGATGCGAAATCAACTTTATAGGAGAATCATACGTTCTATTAGCAACACATGCCGTATTTGTGGATACCTTACTATGGATTCTGTTCATCTTTTAATGAAATGCTTATGGATTATGGATATAGGTTTGTTTGTTCTCCCCCATAACCTATTGGTAATTCGATTGATTTAAATGTGATCACTTCTGGATGGCTTGGAGTAGGCCGAGTGGCCACATTCCAACAAAATGCTTGTGATTTTTTTATTAATAATTCTTTGGGTGAGAAGTATTGGGATATATGTAATTATATCGCATGTTGTGTTATATGTAATATTGGGTGTGTGATTTGTAAGGAAAAGATGGTGCTGATATACCTGAAGAGCCCAGGTCAGAGGATCCTGATGACACAAGTTGATGAAAGAGATGTCCTGACTACCTATGGCGAAGATAGATGTGCAAAGAGGATGATTCCATGAAGCCGACTGGGTTGCAAAAGTTGGAGGAGATGGGGATGAGCTCTGTCGGGCCATTATTACTTCATCTGTCACCACGCTATCTGCTCCTCATGAGCATACTACCTTTGCTACTGAGTCTCGTGGTAGGGGGGTGGAGGAGGTCGTGGCAACCAAAATAGTACTTTGGTGTGTACTTTCTGTTTCAAATCATGCTACGAGAGGGCTAAATGCTGTAAGCTTCATGAGTATCCTCCACGTTGGAGCACCACATCTTCAACTAGTTTTACTACTACTGCCGAATCTACTCCTGTTAGTTGTGAGTCTTCTGGAGGTCCTCTTGCCAGTGCTAATGTTGTGTTTGACTTGAGTACACTTTGATCCGATCTTATTGCAGGAATCCAATTGACTCTCCAGGCATCCTAGGCTATTCCTTCTTAGGCTCAATGTTCTTAAATTTGCTCGAGGCGGCCGCCCCCGCGGTTCGGGCCCCCGGGCACCCTGGTTTTGCCTTGGGCGTCGACTCGGGAGAACCGGGCCTGGGGCGCCCGACTGGGTGTTCTAAAGTCAGGGCGAGGTGCCAACTTAAGAGACTTTTTTTCTTCTTATCTTCTATTTCTCTTTCCCCCTCGACACTCTTGTGCCCTAGTTCCGACAAGGCCAGAGAGGCAGAGCGAAATATCATCCTGACGCTCTTATTCTGATACTCTGATTTAATGTTTTTTTTTTTCCAGATTTAAAAATTGAATGCATATATTAATTAAGACATTTATGTTGAAATTAAGTATACACACCACAAACACACACACACACACACACACACACACACACACACACACACACACACACACACTTCGGGGCAGCCCAGATCTTGGGGCGCCAGTCTCAGTGCCGCCCGAACATCCACCCTGACTGCCCGAACCCGACAAACGACTTAAAAAACATTGCTCAGGCTCCTCCAGGTAGTCAAAACTCAATAGAGATGAGCACAATATCATCCAAAACCTTAAGAAAAAAAGCTTCCTATAGGAAAACTGATCCAAAAACATGCACCAATCTGAAGCTCCAAGGTGCACTAATTGCAGAACCACAAAAAATTGTGAAAGCGGATGGGAAGAAGAAGACTAAGAAAAACCATTCGAAACTCCATTAAATCTTGTTCAAATTGACCTGGGCTAAGAATACAAAATTCTTGGAATAAAAAACTGATCCAACTGGTACCCTTCTTATTCCAACTGAGGTATTCCTGAATTTAGTTGATGCAGTGGTGCAGTGAAGATTTGATTGAGAAGGAATATAACTACATATTACACACCATACAATATAACTACATATATCCCAATAGGAAGGAGAGAAATGAAATAACTATTTTTGGTGCAAGAATGGGTACAACCTTGCTTCAAAGAAATCACTGTCCAGGTACTGATTTCTAATTGGAAGATGGCTTGTTTCGATTCCATTCATTTGCTTTGTCTTGGTCACTTGGTAAATTGGGAGATTGTTTGATGGTTGGGTAAAGCTAAACATTGATGGCAACCCAAAACTTGTTAGGATCTGTGGCTTCACCAACTACATTGGAGAGGAGATGCTTTCTTTCTTTGCTCTTGCTACTGTTGTGATTACCATTGACACTGATATTGAAAATCTATTGCCTTTCCCTTCTACCAGAGTAAATGTGCCGAAGGGGATGTTGACAATGCAGTCAGATCGTTTTAGTTCTTTGAGCCACATCAGAAGTTTGATTTTGGGTTTGGGATATAAGTTGCATACTTTGGTCTATGTTGGACATAAGATTCTTGTATTTGTGTGGGTAACTTGAGGGCAGGTCAATTAGCAAAGGAGGGTGATTCTTCGAACAACCAATTTGTGAGAGAAACTCTTTAATACATGAATTTTTAGGATTTCTGTTTTGGACAGAAGATTCTTGTTTTAGTTTTCTTTTTTTATTTTAATTTTAGCACTATTATAGTTTGTAACTATCTTACTGACTCAGAATAGAAGCCTACACGTTGAGATCGTGGCCGGATAAAGAGGAGAAAGTGAAAGAGAAAGTGGACCAACGGATGAGTTTTTAAAAGGCCCGTTAAAGAGGGGTTGAAGACCCGTGTGCACGCTATTTTAGGCGATCTTGGCTTCCTTTTTCGTTAGGATTCTTTTGGTAACTGATTTGCTTTAGGATTGGTTTCCTTATTTGACTTGTTTAGGGGTTAGGCATATATATATATATATATATATATATATATATATATATATATATATATATATATATAAATATGACAGGTGACCAATAATTTCGTCACTTTCAGTACAACCCTTGGAAAAGTGGTCGTACTTCCTTCAATACACGTCGGAATTGCGCAATTCTCATTTTGTTGGAAAACTACTTCGATAAGCTTTCAAACAAGCCCAATTTTGCGCCCATCGGACATCGTTTGGCCCATCAAAAGTGACCGCATATGGAAAAAAGAGATTAATAGTGAAATTAATTGTGACCATTAGATTAGAAAGTTTTAATGGTTGATTTAAGAGTTATAATTTTAGTAGACTTCTTAGGGTTTATTTGCTTATAAATGCACATTGTAAATCTCTTATGAGACAGTTTAATGAATGGAATTCATGAATTTTGCTTTGTGCGAATTCATGAGAACTTGCGATGAGTTTTCAAACTTGAAGGGTGATTCTTCAATTCCCCGAGTTTAGGGTTTGGTGCTAGGCCAATATTTTCGTTGGCCAATATTCTTCAGTGGTTTTCTATATCTTCTTTCTTATTCTTCTTTATTTTTATTTTTATTTATCCAGGATATCAGAACCCTAAACCTATCATGCGGGATTTACGCTACTTTAGGGTTAGCATCGTTCCGTCCTGCATCAGTTACTTAATTCGCTCATTCACCTAATGAATCGTGAATTGGGTACAATGAACCCGATTTGATGTAACAAGCGAAATAACTGGTTAATGCTAAATATTTTATTTATAATAAACTTTTAAAGCATAAAGCGGGGATCTGTACCTAAAACTGTATGGTGTTTATATTTTATAGTTAATCAAGTGGTCATTTGCATTTCATTTATTAAAGAATGTAAATTTATAATATAAAATTAACAAATACTTCTAAATCTCATTCTACCCCTAGCGAATCGGGTTTGCTTGATAGTAGCGAATTGCAAACCCGAACTTGAATCAAGCTAATTATGTTACACTCTGGTTTGTAGCTTAGCTTTATATAAATGTTGAAGATTGATTATTTAGATTGTTTATTTTCCTGCCAGATTGTGCATATACGTAGATTTTTTGTATTAGGTAGATAAAGGCTGTCCGATTAATATTCTTTCCATTAATGGCATTAATTATATATAATGCCCAACGGCTTGTTTTATTTCCCAAAGGGTCTTAATAAAACAAGGTGGGAGAGAGGATGTGGATTATTCTGCACTTCCCTCCCATCTTGCCCCTCTTCTCTTCCCTCACATATTTCTTTCACCATCTCGTCTCTTTCTTTAGATTCTTCTTCATCTTTCTTGTCTCTTTTGTTCCTTCTTTTCGTTCTTGAGACGTGATTTTATAACTTGGCCTTAGAGCGGGTTAAGACCTATTTCCCTTAACCCTAATCCTAAGCATGTCAAAGATATTGACGAAGACATGGATATCTCCAAAAATCTGGCTCCTTCAATATTATTGCACAAATCCATGTATTTGATTTCTTTGGATTATTATGAGATTGGATGAGTCTTCAAGTAATGTGACGACTGTAGTCATCAAGGATCCCTCATCTATGGGAAGTAGTAACAATGACCACCCAGGATTTATGATCGCTACCATCAAAACTTGATGGATATAATTTTTTTGTGAAGGTCTCAAGCTGCCAAAATGTTTATTGGAAGCGGAAGGAAGCTTGACTTTAACAAGATCATGGAAGGAATCATCTATGGATAATCTAGGATACTGTGGCTGAAACATATTCCCAAAAATGAGGATTTGGCCAGGATCTATATGTTGCACCAGGACTTAACAACATTGCAACAAGCTGGTAGATCTGTTGAAGAGTACTCTATGAAGTTGAGGCAAAAATGGGAAGAGTTGAATCATTCTGCCTACAACTATTTTCATTGAGATAACGAAACAAAGAGGGCCACTGTGGATGACTCCCGGAAGGGGCAACCTGGGAAAAGTTCTATCTTGGGGCCCACAAAAAGGGTATCGGAGTAAAAGCTTTCACAGTGGGCTTCTACGGATGTTGGTTGCGAAGCATATTCATCTTTGTAGGATCTAAGTGGTTAAAGTTGAGATTCTATTTCCATCTAGACATGTAATACTTTTAACATGACCAGTTGATATTCTATGTAATCCTATGCTGTTGCTGTATATCTGTTATATATCTCGATCACTGGGTTGCATAATTTGACGTGATTATGTAGCTGATTTAGCGTAGGCTCTCATATTTTTTGATCAAGCAGTGGTAGAATTATTATGTTTGACGCTGATGCAAGCCAGTCAATGCACACGCCTATCACTCTGACAAGTCAAATTGCCCGCACCGGCCCTAAAATAGCGGTATCTTTTGTGAAGCCAACCCGGCCCGGTACCCAGGTTGGGCTAATCATGTGGTGACCTGGATTGATTTGGGCCAGGCTTGGGTTGAATGTTCCAACACCTGACCTAGATAAAAAAAATAAAAAATTAAGTATATTATATATATATATATATATATATATATATATATATATATATATTCTATAATATATATTTAAATATATGTAACATATATATTATATATTAAGAGCATTTTACTTAATTGCCTTGAGATTAAACCATTGAACGGTTTAAAATCAACAACATTTAAGTAAAAATGCACTTGCAATCTCAATCGGTACTACCTTCATAAATAGAAACCTTAAAATAGGGTTCTCACTTTCTCGCAATCTATATGATCTCAAGTCTCAACTCTATGTAAGCCTCTCGCTCCGTTAAACTTTCTCTCTTTGAAAATTGATTTGATTTTTTTTTAATCAAATTTTATTTAAAAAAAAACCCGGAAAAAAGTCCAAGCTCGGCCTGCTATGGGTCGGGCTTGGGCTGAGTACATCGCAGTCCAGTTAGGGCCAGGCTAAAAAAAATTGGAAACCTGGCCCGAATAGGGCTGGGTCGGGTTGAACCCTAGCCCGGCCCTTTGAGATCCCTAGTCCATATTACAGGCTCTCAAATTGTTGGGATGATCCAAAACATCCAAAAAAATAAAATTTCTGGCCTTAGTCTCAAATCGGTAAGATGAGCCAAAACATCCAAAAATTTAAAATTTGTGGCCTTAACTGACCATCCAAATGAAGGTAATTGTTCAAATAGTTATGATCATCTGATCAGTGCTATTCTTTGCCTATTGCTAATCAAAGTGGTGCCGTTACTGGATGGTGTGGCATGTAGACTAGTTGAAGGCATCTGCATCGAACACTGGAATTTTTTATGTTCTTGAGAGTTGAGAGCATAGATAATGCCACATATATGTAATGATAACTGTGGGTGTAAATGACTTTTAAGGAATCATTGTGTAGCTAATATTTCATGTTCAAATGGGGAAATATAGTTGTATTCTTTTTGCTTCGTGTGGTTGTATTTTTTTAGGGTCTCTTATACAGGTAGTAACTGCTACAAATTTTTTGGTTATTCTTATAAAGCAGGTATTGTACAACATGTTGGGCTATTGCATTTAGAGGAGCTAAAGTCTGGTTATGGAATTTTTCTTCTGGTAGTTTAGACACTGTTTGAACAGAGAAGCATCTTATGAAAATGACCAGCATGGATGGTATTGCAAACTCTAATGTTGAACGAGCGGAAGAAATCAAACTCTTGGCCAATGACGCATTTAAAGGTATCAATGGTTCTCTGCTTCTATTATGGTAGAAGCAGTTCAGATCTGTCATTGTTCTGTGCTGAAGCACATTCTCCAAAAGAACCAACTTGACAGTGGAATAGTAGTATTTGTATCACCTTGGTCGAGCATGTAGTTTTGCACATGATTCATGTACTTTCGATTTATTTGTAGTTATTTATTTTACTGATAAAAAAAGATAGGTTAGTTATTATGTACTTTTTTTTTTCAGCCAACAAATTTTCTCAAGCTATAGATCTGTATAGTCAAGCCATTGAACTAAATGGCCACAATGCTGTATATTGGGCAAATCGTGCATTAGCTCACACTAAACTCGAGGAGTATGGAAGTGCCATACAAGATGCGACGAAATCTATAGAAGTTGATCCTAAATATTCAAAGGTGCATAATACACCCTCAAATTTTGTGATCCTTTCAATTTAGGTTCTTAAATTCTTATTCTGACAGTTCCATACATGGCAGGGTTATTATCGGCGAGGTGCCGCATACCTTGCCATGGGAAAATTTAAGGAAGCTTTGAAGGATTTTCAGCAGGTGCTTTGAGTTAATCCAGATGTTTCTAATTATGTTATGAACAATGGACTTGTTATTGTTATTTGTGTTCTAGGAAAACATTATGTTCATTTGATATCCTTTATCTTCTTTTTGTGTGGGCTTATGTGGGGAACTAATCAGTCATAGCTTGTGCATAATTCTCATTTTATTTTTTCTTAGCCTCCAGCCTCTAATATTATAAAAGAAATGCATTAAGTGGCACATTATATGGTATTTGCTGCTCCCTAGTGGTTTCATTATATAATAGGATGCCCTTGATGTGCACAACTATTTTCCAACTGAACACAAATTACCTGGTCTGATGCTAACCTCATGTAATCTTTAATTAGGCAGCAGAGCTGTATGGCTCAACTTGCCTTGCCTTTTTGGTTCAGGAAAAATGTCTACATAGAGTCTTGGACTCTAATCATGGATCTTTTTAACTCACTGGAAAAGTGAAAGATGTATCACTGTTATTATCTAATTACCCTTTAATAACCTCAAGGTCAGTTATGGAACTGGCTTAGTTGCTTGGTTTGTGAAACAAGCCCAAGTTTTCTAGCAAGTAGAACAATTACCATTCGATGTCAACTTCACAAAATAAGCATGAAGTGTTTTGCAAAGAGAGTTACAACAGAAAATAAGTGTTAAGTGAAATGTATATCCAGTAAACACAAGGTAAAAAGACAAAAGAGCTTCAACACTGGCAATTAAGACGGCGATCAATCAAAGCTAGGGTGTATTTCCCTATTAACATTTTATATATAGGCCTATATAACTTATTAACACGGTTGCAATCTCAGCCCCTAAAATAATTTATAAACTTTTAATATTGGCCTTTAAAATCTAGTGCACCATAAAAGTACTTAACTACCCTTACTTATAGTCTACCTGAATCATCTAACTCTAAGAGACCTAATTAACATAATTCTAGTAACTAGTTTCAGTCAATTGAAATTGTCCTCGGAAACAGAAAAATTATCTTATTTGTTTATTTATTAATTTTATTTTTTTAGATAAATGTAAACAATCTTCTTTATTAATAAACAATAAAAACTGCACAAGCAAAGAATAAACAAACTATACGACGAGAAGGCTGGCCATCTCTTTATTCATTGCTGGTTTGCTAGAGAGATGTTGGTGTCAGTCCTTAGGATCTTCAGGGTGAATTGGGTGTTTCCTAGATCATGCAGGGAACTGTTGGCAGCTTGGGAGTACGGTGTTTTCAAGAGTATTAAAAGGGTCTTTTGGTGGCCTACTTTGTTTGTGGCTTTATGAGCAATTTGCCTGGAAAGAAATGACAGAATTTTTTGCAAGATGCGGAAATTGATTGCATTTGTTATTAAGAGTTCTAAAGATTGAGTTCTGAACTGGGTTACCCTTGATAAACAAGCCTTGGGTATGGATGAGGGGGAGCTGGCTTATGATTGGGATGTCTTAGGCCTAATGTAAGGGTGCTTGTCTCTGGTCCTGTGGGTTTCTTGGGTTGCTGGGGTGCACTTCTGCAGAGGCTAGGCTTTTTTTCTGCCTTCAGGTTTCAGTGTTGTTTTTTCTTTTTGTTGCTTTGCTCTATTTTTCGTTTTTGGGCCTTAGCTTTAGCTTCTCGCTACAGCTTCGGTTTGTGTTTTTTTTCTTCTTCTTTTTGCTGTTTCGAATATATTGCTGATTAGCGACTAATAAAAAGAGTAAACACAACACAAAATGGAAGGAGAAGGAAGTGAACTTCCTAGCAGAAAATTTCAGCCAGAAAACTCTGAGCAAAAGGAGAGAACTAATCCCTTCCTCTTACAATTAAGCTAATTCCTCCCACACCTTCGTCGGCTTAATTATTAGCCCTAGGATTTCCTTCTCTACTTATATGAGGGAACCCCATATTTCTAAGCTTTGAAGCATTCATTGCTTTGAATTTTTTGGCAAATCTCCAGGTTAACAAGATAGATAGCCAGACTATCTGATGGCGTTATTGGAATTACCCTCAATCGATAATTTTTAAGCATTAATTCTTGAGAGGAGAGAGGCCAATCAAAGGGCTTCAACTTCAGTGTCAACCGCCTAGCTGTTCTCATTGGGCTCGAGAAGGACAGATTCTCCTCTCTTTTATTGTTTTGATAAACTCCACCAATGCTAGTCGAAACTGAGTTACCTTTTCTGTAGCCAACTAGCCATTGAAGGAGAGCTTGATCCAGCTGTCAGGTCCACTCAACCCCATCTCTCAAGGTTAAGGTAATGCAGAAAAAACCTTTTTTCCAGCCAAATTGAGATCTCTAAACGATATACCTTGAAAACACTGATGTAGGGAAGCATGATCCGGGACTTCCACATTCACTTTCATAATTAATTGACTCTCATCGCATCGCTGACCTTTCCATTTGAAAATACTTTTGTTCTTCTCGTTTCAGATTAACCATATCACTGCACAAAAAAGGTAAAAAGAAGAAAAAAAGCACAAACACGTTTCTTGAGCGTTGGCACTAGCTCTGTTCTAAACTTTCCCAAAGCCCATTATTGAAGAAATAACAGGTATATCAATTGTAACATTAAAAAATAGTAAAGAAAAAAGACCTTATCCATTTAATTCAAGGACATTCAATGAACCATAGTCACAAAGTTGGGAGTTGGGAATAAATCGGCAAGGGTCTAAGTCGGGAACAATCAGTACAAATTGGTAAAAGTCTGAAAAAATCGGGGAAAATAAAAAAAATTGATACAAATATAAAAAATGCAAAACAGATATTGTAATGTATTTGAAGTAAAATCCCTAAAATTTTTAACATGTACTAGCAGGTATTAGCAGCCATTAAAGAACAAGAAGAAGAAAAAAAGAAGGAAAAAACAGGACAAGAAGAAGAAAAACAGTAAAAGAGGAGGAGAAGCAGAAAAGAAAAATGTAGAGAAAGAAGAAGAAAAAAGAAAAAGACAGAAAAAGAAGAAGAACAGAAAAAACACAAAAAGAAAAAGAAAAAAAAAACAGAAAAAGAGGAAGAAGAAGAAGAAGAAGAAAAGAAAAAACAAAAAAACAGAAAAAGAGGAGCAGAAGAAGGAGAAGAAGAAAGAAAAACAGAGAACGAAGAAGAAAAGAAAAATCAGAAGAAGAGAAGAAGAAAGAAAAACAGAGAAAGAAGGAAGAAAAAACCCCACTTGACCGTCACTGGAAGCTTACCGGAAGTCGTGCTGGAGGGAGACGCAGGGCCTTAGGGTTTAGGGCTGGAGATGAGTGACGAAGGGCTGTAAAAGAGTTGACGTCAGCTGAAAAATAAAAATAAATTCACCAAAGTTGCCGCTTTTCGGCTGAGTCGGCGACTCAGCTGAATAATCGGTGGCCACATTGCCTTACCCCTGATTCGCTCACTTTTCGGCGACTTTTGTGACTATGCGATGAACAAATGATGAATGTCTTTGAAAGGTTATTGCAAAAGTGAAATGTACTTATGGATCAAATATTCTTCCTTTCCAATTATGTGTGGATCCTTCTTCTTAGAGCCTTCCGAAGGATACATTACACTCTAGGTGAAGGTTAATACCTATACATATTGATGATCCAACTGGTATTCGTAGTTATTGGCCACTACCTATATGTGTCGATGACATTGTATGGTTTCGCTGATGTGTTACTTTGAGTGTCCCTATGTATTAGCTTATGCTATCAGTACCAAGATACCAAGATACACATTAATTAGGGTTAGGGTTTGTAGGAGAGAAGGAGAAGAAGATGGAGGAGAAATAGGGTTTGTTAGTCAAACCCTTACTATTATTCGTTTTGATACTGACACGATACAATCTCACGTATATTGATGAGCAAGAGATTGGTAAACTACATAAGTGGCTAGCCCACGACACACCCACTATCCATAGTCACACCTACATTAGATATTTTACATATTCTAACACAAATTTCTAACTTGTTTTGAAATGGTACAGATCTCACATTGAAATTTAGAGGTAATGCAAACAGTTTGAAAAGAAAGGACTAATGAGTACGGTTTTAAATCCAACATGCCCTAGTTTGGCATGCCAAAGGGAAATAGTATCAAGGTTGACATTAATGGGAAAGGGACAATGTGTCGAAAGGGCACGGGAGGCATCAGCTGCAACAGTAGCAATGCACTTGTGATCATTATCCAAATAATATTGACCTCCTATTTCAATGCCCTTACCAACAACCTTCTCGGTGGTAGATCCTGAACGAGACAATTTTAGGGATAAAAACATAATTGAACAATTCAAATTCTTTGCAAGACTATTAACATACAACTAATTAGTAGATAGATGAGAAACATGAAGCACATATGATAAAGAGAGGGATGTGATACCGGAATAGTTCTGATCCCTCTAATCGGAGTAGATGACCATCAACTAAACGAAACCTGAGAAGATGAAATGGAGGAGAATAAGAAGAGTACCCTGGAGAGTCTCTAGTCATATGGTCAGTGGCCCTAGAGTCAATCACCCAGTTTGAAGACGACACAAAAGTCGTGGCTAATTGTCACGCCCTGAGGAAACACTAACACGGACATTCGTCCCAAACTCATGCTGCCCAATGGGAGGATCTACACAAGAAATATCATATACTTATATCGATGCACAACATATGCAATAGAAAATTATTTGTTCAATAGTTGATGCTTTCCATAATCAAGATAGTATTTCATGATGCTTTTCGAAAAGAAATATATACTATGATCAATCCATTTTCATAGCCCATTTTCTCCTTCTACCAGTTTATGATAAAAATCATGTGGTAACTATACTTGCTCATGTGCTTGAATATATAACATGCCATCAAGAATCAACTACGATTAACTTCATACCGAAATTACAATTAACAATCATGATTGTGTAGAGATAAAAGAACAAGTTCTTATATAGGTATTCTAACATATTTATAATATCAACATACAACAATGTCTCGTAGATGTATCACACTACTTAAGGATTTCAATTCATAATTATAGGGTTGTATGTACTCGTATATATATATATATATATATTATTTACATAGTACTAATTAATTAAACAAAATCGGGTGATAAGGGTAGGTCACTTGCCTTGATATGCGCTTCCTTGGTGATTGCAATGGGGGTGGTTGAAGCTCGGGCTGCTCAATGTGTTACCTGCATGAGAACAAGAGCATGTTAGGGCTAAACAATGTCTCGACAAAAGAGTTGAATGACTGTGTGAGGTATGAGTTAGAGGTTGAGTCGGTTCACGGAAAGGTTAGCCAATAGGGTATCGACTCGGATGGTTCAAGTTTTGGAAATGAATGGCATCATTACATGCCGATAGAGTACGACGATCGGGTCGTGTCGCAATACCGGAAATATTACGAAAGGGCAAACACATTAAAAATTATTTCAATAACCCATGATGGGGACATATTTTTTTTGTAAACACTAAAGATATATACTATAATAATTTGACTGATATTAAACCTGATAAATAAACATATTCAGAAAATATTTTATAAAATGGGTTAGTAATCTGAAAATATCTCTAATAGCCTATGGGTTATAAACCCTTATATTTTTAATAGCAAAAATAAATAAATAAAAGTATAGGTCTTAAAAATATAATAAATATAATAAATAAATAAATATATATATATATATATATATATATATATATATATATACAGGTTCATATTATATATATATATGTATATATAAAACAGAAAATAAAAATGAAATAAGAAGGTTTTTAAGGTCACTTGTCCGTGACAACAGAGAGGAATGGGTAGATAGTTTTTATACCCTATATGATATTTTTCATATATACAAAATAAAAATTAAAAGGGAAATTTTTTTTATGGTCACTGTTCTGTGACATAACAGAAATGAAATATGGTTGTGGGTTGAATATGGCACGGGAGGGAAAAAGGGGTATTGGTGGAGAAGAGAGGGGAAAACACAGAAAAAGGGAAAATAGGTTTCGTCGTTGGGTTTGGCATTGCCGACAACGGAGTTGATGCCGATCGCGACTGCGATGGCGAATGGTGGTCGCGTGATATCGAAATGGATGGCAACGATGGCTCCGATGATCATCGTCGGAGATTGAGCCGGCCAAAAAAAGGAAAATAGAAGATGAAGAAGAAGAGAAGGAGAAGAGGAAAGCCTTACCAGAGAGTTCTTGAATAGTGGAGGAAGAAGGAGAAGGTTGATTCCTATTTATAACCAAAGGGGGGTAGGTGGTGCCGTGTGCAGGTGAGCCTGTCGTCGGGACGACGATGAACTGTAGCCTCGTATCGAGCTCCTTCCCGTGTCAGTGGGGTTTTGTATTCAAGCCTCAAATTTCAGCGGATGGGAAAGGGAAGAGATTTAATGTTACGCAGGGATAACAGAAGAAATTATAAGGGGTTTTGGTTGGGTCTAGCATGGGCCTGGTTTGGGCCAGGAATAGGATGGGTCTGGTGGGTTGGGTCCTCACATTCTCCCCTCATAAAAATTTCGTCCTCGAAATTTACCTAGTGTCGTTAAACAAGTACGGGTGCTCTTGACGCATCTCTTCCTCTCGTTCCCATGTCTTTTCGTCTCCCGTGTGATGTTTCCAAAGAATTTTTACCCGCAGTACTCTCTTCGATCTCACGCGATGATTTTACTTGTCGAGGATTTGCACAAGTGATTCGACGTATGAGAGGTTCTCTTAGATGTTCAGCTGCTCGAGGTCTAATACGTGAGTGGGGTCTAGTACATGCGAACTTATATTGTTGCAATATTGATACGTGGAATACGTCGTGTACATTGGCGAGGGATGGGTGTAGGGCCAATGGATATGCAACTTTTCCGACTTTTCGTATGATTTCAAACGGTCCAATGAATCTAGGACTAAGCTTTCCTTTCTTCCCAAATCTAAACACTCCCTTGGTTGGTGACACCTTGAGAAGTACACGATCTCCGTTGTTGAACTCGCGTTCCTTTCATTTTTGATTAGCAAAACTTTTTTGTCGACTTTGGGCGATGAGTAGACGTTCGCTAATGAGCTTGATATTCTCCATGGTTGCACTAGCTCTGGTCCGAGCAGACTTCGTTCTCCAACTTCACTCCCACATACTGGCAATCGACAGGGCCTCCCGTAGAGGGCTTCGAAGGGTGCCATCTGTATGTTTGCTTGGTAGCTGTTGTTGTAGGTGAACTCGATTAATGGTAGGTGGTCATCCTAGCTTCCTTTGAAGTCCATTACACACGCTCGTAGCATATCCTCCAGCGTTCGAATCGCCCTTTTTGCTTGTCCATCTGTCTCAGGATGGACAGCAGTGCTGAAATGTAACTTTGTGCCCAATTTATCTTGAACTTTCCTCCAAATTCCTCAGGTAAACTTTGAGTCTCGATCAGATACAGTTACTATAGGTAAACCATGCAATCAGACAATCTCCTTGATGTATAATCTTGCAAGACTCTCCGTCGTTTGAGTAACCTTGACGGGTAGAAAGTGTGCATGTTTGGTCAATCTGTCAATTATCACCCAAATTGAATTGTAGCCGCTCTTCGTCTTTGGTAGCTCGGTGATGAAGTCCATGTTGACGCTCTCCCACTTCCATTTTGGTATTGGCAATGGCTGTAACAGTCCTGAAGGCTTCATATTCTCAGCTTTAATCAGCTGACACGTGAGACATCTTGAGACGTACTCGGCGATCTCCCTCTTCATGTTATTCCACCAGAAGTGACGCTTTAGATCTTGGTACATCTTTGTGCTGCCTGGATGCACTACATATCTGGACTTGTGTGCCTCATCTAACAGTTCCTTCTTTACTTCCGTAATGCCTGGTACACACAATCGATCTCGATATCTCAACAAGCCATCTGAGGTTATTCTGAACTCTAGTCTTTCTCCTTTCTTGACTTCCTCCAGCATCTTTAAGATCTCTAGGTCTTCGCGTTGTCCTTCTTTTATCTTTTCGACTATCGTAGATATCAGATTTGCACATACAAACTTGGGTTCCACTTCTTGGATAGACATGCTCAAATTTCCGAAATCTTCATGTAATTTCCACTTCTTCATCATCAGTGCGACGCGGGTTCCTGCTGACTTTCGACTCAATGCGTCTACTACCGTATTCACTTTACTAGGGTGATATTGGATGGTGCATTCGTAGTCCTTCAGACACTCCATCCAACGCCTTTGTCCCATGTTCAACTCCTTTTGTGTGAAAATGTACTTCAAGCTTTTGTGATCGGTGAAGATGTCAAACTTTTCCCCATATAGGTGGTGTCTCCAAATCTTTAATGCGAAGATGACCGCTGCTAATTCCAAATCGTGGGTTGGGTAGTTCTCTTCGTGAGGCTTTAGTTGTCTGGACGCGTAGACGACGACTTTCTTGTGCTGCATAAGTACACAACTTAAACCTCTTCCTGAAGCATCACTATAAACTTCGAATCCTCCACTTCCTGATGGAATTGTCAGTATTGGTGCAGCTGTCAACTTTTCCTTCAATTCTTGAAAGCTTTGCTCACAGTCGTCACCCCATTCAAACTTAGCGCCTTTCCTTGTAAGCTTTGTCATTGGAGTTGCTATCCTGGAGAAATCCTTCACAAAGCGTCGGTAATATCCAACTAGTCCTAAGAAGCTTTTGACCTCCGTTGCATTCCTTGGTCTCTCCCAGTTTACCACAACTTCAATCTTGGTTGGATCAACAGACACTCCCTTTCTCGAGATCATGTGTCCTAGGAAAGATACTTCGTCTAGCCAAAACTCGAACTTGTTCAGTTTCCCGTACAATTGGTGTTCCCTCAAGATTTGCAAAACTATCCTTAGATGGTTCTCGTGTTCGATCTGGTTCTTAGAGTAGATTAAAATATCATCAACGAGCACCACAACAAACTTATCTAAGAAGGGTTTGAAAACTCTATTCATCATGTCCATGAACGTGGCTGGAGCGTTTGTCAAGCCAAAGGGCATCACTAGAAACTCGTAGCGTCCATAACGGGTTCGAAATGCCGTCTTCGCTATCTTGCATTCCTTGATCCTTAGTTGGTGGTAGCCTCTCCTCAAGTCAATCTTTGAGAAAACCGTTGCGCCTTGAAGTTGATCGAAGAGGTCATCGACTCTAGGTAATAGATACTTGTTCTTGATGGTGGCTTGGTTCAACTGTCGGTAGTCGATACATAGCCTCATGGATCCGTCTTTCTTCTTCACAAATAAGACCGAAGTGCCCCAAGGTGACACGCTTGGGCGGATGAGTCCTTTCTCTAGTAATTCCTCTAATTGCTTCTTGAGCTCTTGGAGTTCCGTTGGTGCCATGCAATAAGGAGCCTTCGAAATGGGATGTGTTTCTGGGAGTGAGTTTATTGCAAACTCGATCTCTCGGATGGGAGGTAGTCCAGGTAATTCGTTCGGAAAAACATCACCAAATTCATTGACAATGGGGATTGACTCTATTTCGGGCTCACTCTTATCCTTGCTAATGACGTATGCTAGGTAACCTTGACAACCTTTTGAAAGAAACCGTCTAGCTTTAATGGCTCAAATGATGGGTGAATCAGGAGTCCTAACAATACCCTAAAATGAGAACCTTCGTTGACCCGAAATACGAAAACTAACTCGCTTTCGAAAACAATAAATACTTGCATGGTGAGAGGCAAGCCAATCCATGCCCAGAATAACATCGAAGTCTACCATGTCTAGCAGAATCAGGTTGGCGGCTAGTTGCTGACCATCTATTTCTACGGCGCAATCTTGGTATACAATATTAGTAGGTAGGGAATCTCTAATTGAGGTAGAGATGGTGAGAGCAAGGTCTAAAGGTTGGGGTTTGGATTTCGAGGACTTTGCGAAGGATGGTGATACAAAGGAGTGTGTGGATCCAGAGTCAAATAAAATTTTCGCTGCGGCTTTGAAGATTGGGACAGTACCTTGGATTACAGCTTCCGAGGCTTCGACATCTTGTTGAGTCATGGCAAACACTCGTCCTTGTGCATTTTGGCGTGGCTGCTGTCCTTGCTGGTATCGCTACTGGTTAGGTCGTCCTGCATGAAACTGAACTGGTTGCGCTCGTTGTTGTTGCTGATGAGATAAGAGTGGTTGTCTAAGTTGTTGGGAATTTCTTGATGCTTGACAGTCCTTTACTACGTGTCCTGTCCTTCCACACCTAAAGCAGTGTCTCGACGGCTTGGAGCAAGCTCGTGATACATGTCTTGGTTCTCCACAATTATAGTAGGTAGCCATTGCGTACCGACATGATACGTTGCCATGGTTCTTCTCATATATCGTGCATGAAGGTCTCATAAATCTAGCTCGTGTCTCTTCAAATCGGGGTCGTTTTGGCGTTGCGTGTTGGGAAGAAGGTGCTCGTCAGTCTCCGCTCACCAGGTCCTTGCGCTTCTTGTGGGTTGGGCGGTTTCGTTTGATATCTTCTTCCGCCTTCAAGGCTCTTCTAACAGATAGCTTGTAGTCTTCTGAGAATAGCAAGGAGAGGCGTTCCCGGATATCAGTTCTAAGGCCATTTTCGAATCTCTGCGCCCTTTCTTCATCTGTGAGTTGGTGCCTATAAAATCGTTCTAAGTCGACGAACTTGGCCTCATACTCGGCCATAGTCATAATGCTTTGCTCAAGTTTAAGAAATTCGGCTCCATTATTCTCTCGGATGTGTCGAGGAAAATACTTTCCAAAGAATATTTTTACGAATCTGTCCCGCACAACGACTTCTCCTGATGCTAGCTCTGATCTTTCCACCAATTGCCACCAACGGTGTGCCTCACCAGACAACAGGAAGATGACAAGTCTAGCCTTTTGCTCTTCTGTGCTTCTCATTGCCTCGAAGATCTTTTCAACATCCTCGTTCCATCGCTTAGACTCCAAAGGATCGATGGTGCCTCTAAAGGTTGGGGGGTTCAATTTCTTGAATTTTCCCAATTCGTCTCTACAGTCAGTGTGATTCGTGCCAGTCGATGTCGAACCAGTCCCGTTAGGGATCAGATGAGTTAGTGCCACTGCAATAGCCTTCAGGGCTCGAGCAGTATTATTAGAAGTGGGTGTAACCGGTGAGTTGCCTGCGGGCGTTTCAGGTCTCCTAGTGTGTGGTGTTGTGATGCCTCGTCCTCATACCATCTATATATAAAATAAAATATAGTCTAATCACTTCATCTATTTTACGAGAATATTATAATTAATAAAAATATATTCATGACTCAATCAAATAAAAGAAGAGAAAACAGTTCATTTCATTCATAGATTGGCGATTACATAAGCATGAATATCACAAAAACTCTCATAGTTTGAGATTTCGTTTGCGTAGTTGCTACAAAGAGTTCACATCTAATCTAAATCTTAACAAAAAGGGACCCGACGCTATAAGTCTAATTCCTATTCTAAAGCCTTGAGAATTTTCTTTCTTAGGCCGTTACAATTCGTTACAAATTTCCTATCTATCCTAATTTAATATTGGCCAAACGGGTATCGTTATGCCCAGAATGTTCTTCCTCGATCGTCTCTGATTCAATGTAGTCAGAGATTTGGGAAACGTGTTCTGCGGCGTTTTCTTCATCATCGTCTAATTCTTCTGCGTCTCTTTCGTCCTTGCTTGAGTCACTCATCTCTCCTTCGCTGAGATGGTATGTTTCCTCTTCGGGGTCTTCAAAATTGTCGCCACTTCTTCCTTGAAGAGTCGTTCTTCGGGTAAGGTAGGGGGAGGAAGAATGCGTTCTACGTGACGTCCTTGGTATATGTTGTCATTGATGATTCCGGACGCCCCCTGGGGTACATGACAGCTGGCCATCCAATAATGATATGATCGGGGTAATACAGTTGTCTTTCTCGCTGTCCTCCTTGTCTTCATTTCCTGAACAGCAAAGGGGACACCGTGTCATAATCGGATAGTGGCTACTTATCCTAATCCTAGCCTATGGGTCCACTCCCTAAGGTCTCCTAAGGTTTCGCTAAACTTAACGCTTTGATACCAAACTGTCATGCCCCGAAATCCAATACACTGCGAACTTCGGTGCATGAGCAAATTCAATAATCAAAACACAACTAAAAGGTTAACAAAACACATAACCTGATATTTCATTCATAATCTCAAAAGAAGGGTACATCATTGTTACATATTATTGTTCATTGTGAATACTATTACAATTCAAAAGTCCCTTACAACCCAACGCAAAACCCTACTAACTGCTTGGCTGACTTTAATTTAAAAGATCTCCCACCGTCTTTGCCTGAGGAGATGCCTGAAGGATAACTCGATCCGCCGTTAAAATATTAACAACATGAGTGAGATAAACTCAACAAGTGACCCCCCTGATATTACCTTGTAATCTACGTCTTAACAATTAAAAAGAGAGACAAATTCATTTATGCAAATTCCTTTGATTTCAATAGAAGTTGTATATATATGTAATTTCGTTATTTTGTTCTCAAGACATTGCATTTGTAGTTATCATTTAGTCGGAAATGAGATGTATACATAAAAAAACATGAAGTTTTTCTTTGAAAGGAAAACAAAAGAAACTAACTTAATTTCAGCGGCTACACATTTATAGGTGTAAATCCTACTACTATAGTACCGGATCCATAGTACAGCCACATGTGACCCTTTGAACTTCACCTCCGTTCAAGTTGTCCTTACCACACCACCTTACATATCTGAATTTCACACCTTACCATGGCAGGTCTGTAGGCAATATGTACTTCATATGAGGAAGCACTAACACGGACATTCGCCCCAAACCCATGCTGCCTAATGAAAGGATCCACACAAGAAATATCATATACTTATATCGATGCACAACATATGCAATAGAAAATCATTTGTTCAATAGTTGATACTTTCCATAACCAAGATAGTATTTCATGATTCTTTTCGAAAAGAAATATATACTATGATCAATCCATTTTCATAACCCATTTTCCCCTTCTACCAGTTTATGATAAAAATCATGCGGTAACTATGCTTGCTCATGTGCTCGAATATATAACATGTCATCAAGAATCAACTACGATTAACTTCATACTGAAATTTCAATTAACAATCATGATTGTGTAGAGATAAAAGAACAAGTTCTTATATAGGTGTTCTAACATATTTATAATATCAACATACAACAATGTCTCGTAGATGTATCACACTACCTAAGGATTTCAATTCATAATTATAGGGTTGTATGTACTCGTATATATATATATATATATATATATATATAAATTGTATTTACATAGTACTAATTAATTAAACAAAATCGGGTGATAACGGTAGGTCACTTGCCTTGATATGCGCTTCCTTGCTGATTGCGATGGGGGTGGTTGAAGCTCGGGTTGCTCAATGTGTTACCTGCATGAGAACAAGGGCGTGTTAGCGCTAAGCAACGTCTTGACAAATGAGTTGAATGATTATGTGCGAGGTATGAGTTAGAGGTTGAGTCGGCTCACGGAAAAGTTAGCCAATAGGGTATCAACTCGGATGGTTCAAGTTTCGGAAATGAATGACATCATTACATGCCGATAGAGTACGACGATCTAGTCGTGTCACAATTCTGAAAATATTATGAAAGAGCAAACACATTAAAAATTATTTCAATAACCCATGATGGGGACATATTTTTTTTGTAAACACTAAAGATATATTCTATAATAATTTGACTGACATTAAACCTAATAAATAAACATATTCAGAAAATATTTTATAAAATGGGTTAGTAATCTAAAAATATTTCTAACAGGCTATGGGTTGTAAACCCTTATATTTTTAATAGCAAAAATAAATAAATAAAAGTATAGGTCATAAAAATATAATAAATATAATCTATATATAAATAAATATATACAGGTTCATATTATATATATATATAAAACAGAAAATAAAAATGAAATAAGAAGGTTTTTAAGGTCACTTGTCCGTGACAACAGAGAGGAATGGGTAGATAGTTTTTATACCCTATATGATAATTTTCATATATACAAAATAAAAATTAAAAGGGAATTTTTTTTTATGGTCACTGTTCTGTGACAGAACAGAAATGAAATATGGTTGTGGGTTGAATATGGCACGGGAGGGAAAAAGGGGTATTGGTGGAGAAGAGAGGGGAAAACACAGAAAAAGGGAAAATAGGTTTTGTTGTTGGGTTCGGCATTGCCGGAAACGGAGTTGACGCCGATCGCGACTGCGATGGCAAATGGTGGTCGCATGATATTGAAATGGACGGCAACGATCGCTCCGATGATCATCGCCGGAGATTGAGCCGGCCAAAAAAAGGAAAATAGAAGATGAAGAAGAAGAGAAGGAGAAGAGGAAAGCCTTACGAGAGAGCTCTTGAATAGTGGAGGAAGAAGGAGAAGGTTGACTCCCATTTATCACCAAAGGAGTTGGTGGTGCCGTGAAGAAGGTGGTGCTGTGTGCAGGCGAGCCTGTCGTTGGGACAACGATGAACTGTAGCCCTGTATCGAGCTCCATCCCATTGCAGTGGGGTTTCGTATGCAAGCCTCAAATTTCAGCGGATGGGACAGGAAAGAGATTTGATGTTACGCAGGGATAACAGAAGAAATTATAAGGGGTTTTGGTTGGGTCTAGCATGGGCCTGGTTTGGGCCAGGAATAGGACGGGTCTGGTGGGTTGGGTCCTCACACTAATACAGATGTAACATGATAATCACTTGGGACAAGGTATGCCCGCAGAAGAAGCCAAATCCACAAAGAACCTGATGCAAAAACAGTCCTCAAACCAACTGGCAAGAATCTCACAGGATATTACAAATGCTGTTACAAACCATCTGCAGCCACAAATACTAGTACACCTGATCCATCAATATGTGCACTCACACACTATCACATCTTAAATGCACCAAATTGATACAATAGAAACTTGCATACAGCCACAAAATACCTCTCAGATTCAGCCACAAATACTTATCCCTCATCCATAATAACACTTATAGAGTTCAACAATTTTAAGTAGCTTTCAGAAAACAGTTGATATGCAAGAAACAAAAAACGAACAAGGTGCAAAACCAGCACTAGAGTACTGGAAACTGAGCCAAAAAATCCAAAGGAAAAAGCTTATGTAGCTGCTGGACACTATTCACAGCCAGCCATAACAAATCTAACATACAGTCACTGGGATGTGTGCTACACCACATCACAGATGATCAGGGATACAGCAAGAAACTGGAAGAAATATCCCAGAGTTTTGGTAAATCATCATGGATTGAGCAAAAAACAGTCACACCAGGCCAACTGATCAGTTTTGATTCTTTTGATCATATTAAACACGCTGGAATTCATCTGAAATTCTGAACCAGCAATCACGTTAAACCATATGAAAAACTGAGAAAACCAGGGAGATTTATCGCTGGAACTCATTCCAATCCTCATGAAATCATTCAAAAAACAGTTTTGGAAGATAGTTGCTGGTGAATCAAAACTATATTATACCTTTCAGGTTTCAATTGGAGGCCTGATTAGAAGCAAAGAGACAAGGAAGAAATGTGGATCAGCACCCCAGAAAAACAGATCCAAAGATGCTTTCGAAAACAACTCAAGGAGGCTCCAGATCATGGAACCGCAAAAGACAAACATGCAGAGGGTAAAAAACTGATCGAAAGCTGGCCTGTTCCGTGCCAATCCAAGGTCAAACCTGTTGACCTGCTTAAAATATGGCTAATTTGATCAAAAAAATGTTTTGGCTGTGGGCTAATAGCTATAAAATTCAAATTGGGTGTTGCATACTTGTCAAGGTGTTCCACAGTAAGTGTCATCTTACCTGCCCATGATGTTGTACCATTCTGCACCTGTGAAATTTAGGTTTGGGGAGTTCCTTTTTATGGCCATACGCATGTAAGAGCATCTTCAACAAGGATAGCTAAACACCTTTTTAGCTATCATTCTCTATTTTAGCTATTGCTTTTTCAATACACGCTCTAGCAGATTATCTATTTTAGCTACTCCTTTTTTAAAAATATTATTCATTCTTATTTTATTATATCTTTACCAACACTCAAATTTTCAAATATTCATCTTTTCTAACGGTCATGTTTTTCTAAACCGAACCCGAAACCAAATCTAAAACCGAACCGGAAACCGAAATCGAACCCAAAACCGAAACCAGCTATATTTCTCCACCGATTATATTCTCAAATGGCTAGAATTCTCCAATGGTCATATTTTTCTTCAACGGTCATATTTTTCCAACGGTCATATTTTGAAACGGCTAGAATTCTCCAACAACTATAATTGCTCAAACGGTCATATTCTCTCATTTAAACATAAGATCATTCGACTATAAAAATAGGTCAATCTATTGTGATTTTTGTTACATACAAAATTAACTATTTTTCAATAATTTCTTATATCTTTTCTCTACATTATTCATTCTTCACTTTCGCTCAAATGTCTAGCAATCCTGTCTACAAAATGCTTGTTGAAGACTCCGACTCCGAGGATGAGTTGCTGGCCACTACCGCAATTGTTGTGACAAAAAAATAATTGGAGGATTGGAGAAAATGCAAAGCACGCCATGGTTCTATTCCGGGATGTGCCTTCATCGATTGTGATTCTATGCAAGGCCACCAGAGGCTATTTCAAGACTATTTTGTTGATTCACCAGTATATCTTCTAAAATTATTTCAAGGAGGTTTCGAATGAATCGTTTTCTTTTCCTTCGTATTCAGTTTGAGATAGAAGCTCACGATTCATACTTTTTCCAAACAAGAAATTGTGCTGGAACTTTCGATTTATCTTCCCTTCAAAAGATGACGACTGTACTTAGAATGCCTGCTTATGTAGTAGTCGATTATGTAGACTAGTATGTGAGGATTAAAGAATCCACCACAGTTGAGTCTCTAGAACATTTTGCTACATCAATAGTTTCAATTTTTTCGGATAGGTACTTGAGGTCACCAAACAACAACTATGTTGCTAGTTTGCTAGAAGTTGGCGAATGACTTGGCTTTCCGGGGATGTTGGGCAACATCGATTGGATGCATTGGAAGTGAAAAAATTGTCCAGCTAGGTGGAAAGGATAATTTTCTGGTCACAGCCGTGAATCAACAATGATTTTAGAAGCAGTCGCTTCATATGATCTATGGATATGGCATGCCTTTTTTGGGCTTCCGGGTTTATACAATGACATCAATATTCTAGAACGATCTTCCGTATTTTCTGCACTTGCTGAAGGGCGTGCTCCTCCTACCAATTACTCAATAAATGGTCATAACTACATAATAGGATACTACCTCGCCGACGCTATATATTCAAAGTGGTCAACCTTTGTGAAGACAATTTCACGTCCAGAAGGAAGAAAGACAATTTTTATTGTTGCAGCTCAAGAATCAACAAGAAAGGATGTTGAACGTGCATTTGGAGTGCTTTAATGCTTAAGCACGATTCACAATAGTGCGTGGACCTGCTCGTGGATGGAACCGTCAAATGCTCAAATTCATTATAAAAATGTACATAATACTACATAATATGATCATTGAAAATGAAAAAAATAGTGATGATGTCTTTGACATCAACTACAAACAAGTCGATGACATTCCTATTATTCAGGTATCTCGGGAGCGTACTCTTGAATTTGTACAATTCATTCATAGGCATCTCAGTATTCGAGATAGCCAAACTCATTCTCAATTGCAATCGGATCTCAGTGAACACTTATGGCAAATGCATGACCAAACTTAATTTCATATCAGGATAGGTTGCAATTGTTGTGCCTTTTTTAGTTTTACTTTGTCAAATTTTATCTACAATGCTCGACGTTGAATATCATTGGATGTAAAGAAAATTTTAATAACTATTTAGCAATTTGTTTACGTAGAATGGTTTAGCTTCTGATTGTCTGATACAAATATATTGAAACATAACAAAGAACTTAATATATCAAATAAAACCTATTTATCCCTACGACTTTCAATGATTTCAATTTTTCGCACACGTACATACTCTCTTTGGATTTTAGACAAATCACTTGTATCCATCAAAATGATTTTGTCCTCAAATCGAATCTTTGCCTCCTCTCGAGCATCCACTCTTCTCATAAATTCCAGTTTTTCCTCACTGGTTTTTAGTGCTCTTTCATTAATCTAGGTTAGCAACCTTAGCAGACCTTCTTCATCGGCATTGACATTGCTCTTTCGTTTATGCAATCGTTCTTTTGCAGCGTTTCTCCCCATGGGTCTCTCCAAGTCTACGAAGTTACTAGTGTTGTTACTATTATCTCCTAAATTCACCGAAGGTAGAGTAGAAGATGAAGATCTCCTAGCAAACGGAGACCTACTTGGACTTTCTTTCTCTTCAAGCCACTTGGACATTCTTTCAACACAATCCAACAATGTTCAAACTGAAAATTGACTTTATACTCCGCCTTATATAACTGTCTTGCCCTGACAATCTGCCAAAGTAAGAGTTACAATGTGAGGAGAGAAATACGTTCACAGGTGATGTAGATTTACAATGTTCAAACTGAAAGTCAAGTGAAATTATATACCCTGTCTGCTTCAGTTAAACCACTTTGATGAGCTGACTCGATTTGTGCCAAGCATCCACAAATTTTTTTTTTTTTTTTTTTTTGATCGGTAAAAAGCGAGATATATTGATAGCAGCAAGATGCTGAGGGAACGCAATACAAGAGAACACGGCCAAACAAAACCGCAATGGCAAATTACAAAACACTCCCCTCCCCTATGCCGATCTTACCTCGGATCCCACGCGAAAACACCTCCCTCCCCTTTAGCAACCTAGCACCGCATCAGATCACGGACCTGCTTCATGATCATCCCTACCGGCAGGCGTGTATGTTCGAAAATTCTGCGATTTCTTTCCCTCCACAGGGACCAGAACACAACATAAGGCGCGACCTTCCAGTACTCGGACCTACTCCCATCGGCGAGGCCATACTCCCACATCAGGAGATGAGAAAGGGTGGTCGCCGGCTTGACCCACTCCATACGAAAGGACTGAACAATTAGGCCCCATATTTCATGGGCCACCATACAATGCAGCATAAGATGAGCAACTGATTCCTCTTTGTGACACATAACGCAGCAATTATGTAAATCTCTCCCCCGACGAATGAGCTGGTCGAGGGTAAGAATTCGGTCTTTGAACATGGTCCACGAGAAGAACTTAATTTTAGCTGGGATTGGTGCCTTCCACAGCCCGGCCCCTGCCCACCTGATCAAGGGTCTAGTAGATAGTAGCTTGTAATAGGACTTAATCGAGAACGAGCCCTCTTTATTTGGGAACCACCTTCGCTGATCGCGACCAGCCATGTTGGGCTTATAGCCATAAAGCGGCATCAGCAGGTTGGAGAAAGATGTCACCTCGTCATCCCTCAGCAGCCTTCTAGTTAAAATCGTCCACAATCTCCCCCCCTCATTCTCCGAAACAGACTCATCGATCATACCCTGGGGATTCATTGAGATGGAAAAGATATCCGGGAAAGAATATTTTAAGGGTTGGCGTTCCACCCAACTATCCTCCCAAAATCGAATCCGGGTACCACAGCCCCAACTGTAGCTCAGACCTCTAGAGAAGTATTTCCACGCATCGCATGTGGTCTTCCACGCCGAGCCTCGTGAGAAACAAATTAAATACCCCAGTCACCAATCGCATTGCCATACTTTTCTCTCAACACAACGCACCATAAACTGTTCGCTTCCTCTTCCCTCCCCTCCCGCTAGAACCACTTGCCAAGCATCGCAATATTAGTTCCTTCAAACACCGAATACCCAGGCCCCCGAATCGAATCGGCAAGACAACGGTATCCCAATTGACTAGATGGTACCTTCTTTGATTCATCCCCGATCCCTCCCAAAGAAAATGTCTCTGGATTTGTTCAAGGCGCCTGATGATTTTCATGGGGCACTTAAAGAGGGACATGTAGAAGATGGGCAAAGATGACAAGACCGATTTCAGCAGAACAAGACGCCCTCCATTACTGAGCAGCTTTCCTTTCCACGTAGACAATCTTTGCTCGAACCGCTGAACCACCGGTTCCCACGCTCTAGCATTGTGGTATCTCAGACCAAGTGGTAGGCCAAGATATCGAATAGGGAGAGAACTAGCCACACAATTTACCGACCGGGCCAGATCAGCTAAGAGCTCGTCCTCAATGCCAATGCCCGATATCGCAGATTTAGCGAGATTGATTCGCTGACTAGAGACCGCTTCGTAAATTGTCAGCACATCCGTTAGAGACATAAATTCCTGGACATCGGCTTGTCCAAAAATTATCGTATCATCAGCATACTGAAGATGCGTCATAATCCAACCATGCATTCCAACCCTGATGCCCTTAATGAGGTTGGTTAACCTGGCCGTATTGATCAACCCCGAGAGGGCTTCTCCCACCATGTTAAAAAGGAACGGCGAAAGCGGATCCCCTTGGCGAAGGTCCTGTGAACTCTTAAAATACCCGGCAGGTGTACCATTAACAAGGATCGAAAATCAGGCCGATGAATAACAACCCCTCATCCACTTTCTCCACCTTTGCCCAAGCCCGAACCTACGCAACATATAATCGAGGCAATCCCAGCTGACCCGATCGTATGCCTTTTCCATGTCCACCTTCCACAGAGTGGCCGGTCTGCGGTGAGAAAGGGTCGCATGGATAGTCTCCTGAGCGACAACCACCTGATCAAGTAGCTGACGACCAGTCACAAAAGCTCCTTGTGTGGCCGAGATGATGGTACCCATGACAGGCTTAAGACGGTTCGCCAAGACCTTGGCAATGATTTTATAGAGGCAGTTGGTGAGACTTATTGGTCGAAAGTCCGCAATATCCTCCGCCCCCTCAAATTTAGGTATAAGGGTTATGAAAGTGGAGTTAAGACTGCGCCCTATAAAACCGGAAGTGTGGAACTCCTTCAACACCTCCATCAGATCCTCCTTAATAGTCTGCTATAAACACCTGAAGAACTCCATAGTATATCCGTCAGGGCCTGGGGCTTTGTTTTTTGCCCCATATTTAATAACCCCACAGACCTCCTCCTCCTGAAAGGGCCTTTCCAGGGCCACCTGCTCCTCGGCAGCAACGGTTTGGAATGGAATCCCGTCCAGTTCCGGTCGCATAAGTCCATTGTCCGAATACAGCTCCTTGTAGAAACCGACAATGTTCTCTCTAATCTCCTCGTCGGAATACGCTACTCCATCAACCACAATTCGTCCCAGAAAATTCACCTTGCTCCTCGCATTGGCAATAGCATGGAAGAACTTGGTGTTAGCATCCCCTTCCCGGAGCCATTTGACCTTAGCCTTCTGTTTCCAGCACATCTCCTCTGCCAGACAAACTTGGTTAAGTTATGTTTTCAGTAGATACCTCTTGTGGCGGTCTTCCGCCGTAAGACATCTCGATTCCTCCAAATTGTCTATATCATTAAGCTTTGTTAACAAGGTTTCTTTCTTCACTTGTACCACCCCATATTCTTCCTTATTCAAAATTCTGATCTTCGCTTTAACGCACTGCAGTTTTGCTACGAATCGGTAAGCTGCCGTGCCAGAGACCTCCACTTCACCCCACCACTCCACCACTTTATTACGAAAATTCCCCTCCAGCAGCCACATATTCTCAAACCGAAAAGGCAGAGGCCCCTTATACCGAGAATCACACGTAAGCACCAGAGGCCGATGATCAGAGACAACTCTAGCCATACATTCCAATCTCGCACCCGGGTAAAGTTCAAGCCACTCCGTAGTACATACGAATCTATCGAGCCTGCTCATGGACGGAACATCCTGCAGATTTGACCACGTGAACCTCGCCCCAGCAAGTGGCACATCAACCAGCCCCCAATCGGCAAAGAAGGCGTTGAAGTCCCTCATGACTGCCGCGTCCGGCGGCCCTCCCTGCTTCTCCCACCCCCACCTTATGGCGTTCAAATCGCCCCCCACGCAGAAGGGACGATTCCATCTGTCGGCGAGAGCGGCCAATTCAAACCAGAAGTCAGGACGATCTCGATTAGAAGTCGGCCCATACACACCCGCAAGCATCCATTCAGTACCAGATGCTTTGTGACGGAGGACCATCGCAGCAGAGAAAATTCCCACTTCTTCGTCCACTTTATCAAAATGTCGAGTATCCCAAGCTACAAGCATACCCCCTACGGCTCCCTCCGAATCAATCCCTATCCATCCCCAGTACTTGCCCCCCCAGAATCGACCCGACTTTCCTGTTGTCACAACTTCCCCATTTGGTCTCTTGCAAGGTAACCAGGATCGGTTTTATTATTTCAATGATTCGCTTCACCCCTGCTCGTTTTCCTTCCCCACAGATGCCCCTAACATTCCACGATATCATCTTCATAACCACCAGCTAAGGCCCACCTGCAGAAGTCAGAAGTTAGGTCCCCCTCCCTTCGGTCCGCTATTCCCCACTGCAGTCTCGTGAGCTCCCGTGCCCCCCCTCGATTTCGCCTCCTAGATTTTGTGCGAGCCACCAATATAGACCAGAACACTTCCCGAAGCTCGTTATCGGGCCCCTTGAAAGACATCCCAAGATCCCTTCCCACACAAATCAGCCGATCGATATCTTCCGTCAGATCCAACTCTCCGGTACCCCCATCCCCTCTTGCGACAACCATTTCAGCCCTCATAGTAGATTCGATGATCTCCTCCTTCCCCGTACCACTATGGTCCTCCAATTCATCCGATACCGCCGCCTCAAGCCGCGTTGCAGAGCACGAAGTGGTCGCCACCTCGGCAGAAGCAAGCGTCGAGTTGTAGCTCGGAGCATAGCTATCGACCAACTGACAGGACTGAGTCACAGTTGCCATCACACTCCAACGGTTAGTTAGAGATACTTGATTCCGTACGGTAATAAAGGTCTTATTGGCATTGTAGTTATCATAATTCCTCGACCTTTGATTGCTATGTTCCTATTACTATATTTGTAGTGGTATTTAACCACACATCTACAAAGAAAAGATCTTCATCTTTGTTGAAACTTAAACCTCGTGCCTTTTTAGTGCTACAGTGAACTTCAACTTGCAGTTCAGTTGTTGAATCAATTAGATTTGAAGATCCCATTGATTCAATGTCCAGGTAGGATCTCTCATTCAGGAGATCTGTGAAAGTCGCGTTATCTTGCATTTGAGAACCCATTCGATGAAACTGAAGAAAACAAATAAAATTTATATGATCATATGAACGGATATATGAATGGGTATATCAAGAATGTTTCATCAAGAATGTGGACATATGAATGGATATATCAATGGACCCATCAAGGATCTAACCATTGAATATTCCGCAAACATTGCCTTTAAGCATTTTCATTATAGTTTTCTGATTTTCATTATAAATGATGCCTACACAGTTTCTCAAATTGTTAGGTGCCACGTTATAGTTTATATCGAATGAACCCGCAGTTGTGTTTCTTATCAAAGGCTATTAGTTCCCTACAATTATATGGCTGCTCCAGAAACCTAGTTTAAATGTTCCGCTACAAGATATGAATCCTTATTAACAGGATATAATATGCAATCTGCTGGAGATGCTCTTAGGGTACTGGTATCAACAGGATATAATAACGAAACTGGTCCTTAAATCCTGTACAATATAGTATACATCCATTTACCAAGAAACCTCATTTGGCCCATCATAACAGTACAGGTGTGTGTGGCAGAAACATTTTCATAAATACATTTCTTTTTAAATGAAACTTGATTATTTTATTATTGCAATGAGTTTCATCAATAAAGTAGTGATCACAAATTAGTTAACTGATGTAAAGAAATATAAAAAAAAGAAGAGAAAAGTTTCGTTAATAAAATAAACTATATTACTGAAGCATCAAAACTGGTTTTCATTTCTTATATATAAACTGACTCTACTAACAGCTGAACAAAGATAGGGCCGTGACGGTCCAGTTTTATGCCACTTGGCAACTAGCAGCCCACCATCAGTACATGTCTCAGCCGAAGAATCGCGTCCGAGAGGGGATTGGAACCATCCAATCAGTGCACTTTAATATTAATCACAAAGGAAATATACACATCCCTCATTCAGATCTCCCAGTGAGGGTATTATGTCCCCTCTATGGCTTACATAATGAGCTACCTTGATCAGTTGGTGTCCTAAAAGTGGTGCAGTTCCAATCTGTAATGGGACAGTCATACTCCATCTATCCTTACTTAAATGTTGGATCATATCCCTACTCCCCTTATCCTCATCTTAACCCATACTCGGACATCAAAGATCTTATATCCCTGGCTCGTGAGAAAAGTATAATCTGGTTCCCTTCCATTGTTAAGAAAATTTGAGCTTCTGCAGGCCTGATCCTAGATATTTAACCTAGCATCACAGTTCTATTCAATGGACGACAAAGCTCAATAATGCTTGGAAAGTATGTCATATATATATATATATATTCAAGAAATATTTGGCATTTAGTCATTGTCAAGAAAAATTTTGTGCCATAAGATGACTATTCTAGTTTTAATCTATGCCGCTTTTGAAAAAAAAATATATGCTCTACTTTAACTGAGATATGGTATGGAAAATATGTATAACCCATGAAAAATTAGTTCAGTTTAAATGTCACATCAATTTTATCATCATACTGATGAGAAATTCAGCCCATAATAGTAAAAAATATTTTCATCCAGATAAGCAACAACGTAAATTTTCATATAATGATAATTCCCATGCTTGCAAGCAATAAGGTGACCATATCAAAAGCGATCAGCAGAGAAAGAAGGTTTGAAAGTTAGAAAAGGTACCGGAGCCACTTCCTGATGCGAAAGGATCTACGGGTCTTCTGATTTCTGTTTCAATGAAGAAAACCATAATGATTTGAACATGATATGAACTTCAAGAGTTAAAGCTCAATGTCGAAGAAGCATACAGTGGTATCAAAGGATTTGGATTTCTTCCCACAAATTCATCAACCCGGCCAAAACAGAGTGTTACAATCAATTACAGATTCATTACTAAATATGAGATCACAAATTTCAAAAAAAACAAGTATAGCATGCTTATCAGACATTACTAAATTTCTCTAAATGGTCAAATATGAGAAACTAGACGTTATATAAAGCAATCAAATCAGTTAGCATACCCTTTGCAGCATCTTTAAGCAGGTTGAAGGCCGTCAAGTGTTTGTAACTCCTGATTGCAATAAAATTATCTGAGATTGTCATCTTCCAAAAGGATCAAACAGAAAAGCAAATAAACACCAATATTACAGTTGTTTCCATTATATATGCTCATTTCATGACATGTTTTGTGAAGTTTAATACAAAGAATACTATTCTAAAAAACTGATTTCAAATTACATAAATATTTTATAAGTTACCCATAACCTCTCTGGATATTATACATACATATTTGGTAACAAATGTGTGCAATGGTGTACCCAAGGTAACAGATTATTTGGCAATCAGCATCATATACCTGAGACATGCTAATGTAATAACCAACCTTATTGGAATATTAATTCTCTTGCATCATATCTGTAAGGACGCTTTGGCCTAACACAAGTGTTTGTATATCATAGAGTATGCTATGGTTGATTTTTTTATAATTGCTACGCCATTGGTTAAACATAAACTGCAGGACACGATGTTTTAACCATCCACAGGCCATCAAGCCCATGTATGGATATCCAAAAAGTTACTAGAACGCAATGTCCAGAAACATGAATATGGACACAGATCAGGGATCATGAGCCAACATACCCATTTGTGGATATAAAGGGTTACTATAAGGCAATGTCCAGAAAAATGGATATGGATGCGGATCAGGGATCCAATTCAACGTGAGATACTTATAAGAATCATAGTGACAAGGTAATGTTTGGCTATCAGTGTCCTATACCCCAGATAAGCTAATGTCTTAACCAGCCTTATCTTAATATCTATTTCAATTGCATCACATCTGCAAAGTCATTATTAAATTCACCAAATCCTCAGGCTTTTTGAAAAATCACATTTAAATTGCGAATAAATCCTCAGAGTTAATGGCAACTTATTGAAAAGTGACATTTAAAATAAAATTAAAAATCAGCAACAATTTTACATTTTTATCACAATTAAAGTGTGATTTTCCAATTATATGACTTGGTATCCTAAAATTTACCTTGAGTTTTATGAGGCATTCCATTAAACATAAGGTAGACAACTTAGATACCCTAAATTAATTACAACAAAAAAACATAAGATAGGCAACTCGAATTAGTGTGGGTTCACACAAAAAACGAATCACAACAAAAATACCCTAAATTAATCAGCATGTAGATATCCATATAAAGTAGCACGCAAATTGAAAATATGTTGCAAAGAAAAAAAAACACAACACATTAATGCATTTTCACTTCAATAATAATACAGTTAGTACGGTAGATTTATTGTTACTATTATTTAAGCAATAGAATTAACAAACATGATAACAAAACCATCAAAATCAATACGCCAAAGAAAATTAAAAAGAAAAAAAAAGGCAAAACACAATTTAGAAATCTTCATCCAACTTGAACACATGATTACCTGAGAAAAATAAAGAAAACCCAAAAATTACATTGCTTTTAAATACAAAAAAATTATATAAAAAAGAAAGGAGAAGAAGATGGATTTATACAACAACAAACCCACAAGTAAAAATACCATAAACTCTCAAAAACATAGGCAAAAAAAAATTACTCACTAGGAGAAAGAAGGGATTGGCGGGAGAGGTAAAGCAAAACCCTTAAGAGAGGATTGGTGGGAGAGGGAAAGCAAAATTCTTAAAAATCATTAAAAAAATAAGTAGCTAATGCTACAGTACTCACCATCTATAGCGAGCACTGTAGCAGTTTGCTAAAATGGCGTGTAGGATAGCGTACCTGCTGGAGTGCCCTTCTGCGGTGTCGTTCACTAAAATGGCGATCTCAAAGCAGATTGCCAATCTGCTGGAGATGCTCTAAGAGAGTTTTTCTCTTTTTACATATACCTAGCACTAGCAGTATTGGATTTGGATGCATTATAATTTCATTGGAGTTAAAGTTTTGTTGGGGGTATCCTCATTTGCATTTCAGGGTTTGAATTTTGTGTAGAAAACAATCATTAGTTAGGATAATTTATTATACTTGTGCGAACATTTTTTCTCTATAAATTTGGACCCTAAAAATCATGCTATCTGAGCTGTTAATTTGTATCAAGAAAATGTAAAAAAAGGGTAATTTGTTACATTAATATTTTGGGGATTTTATTCCAGAAATCTCTGTCGGAATACAAAATTTGAACTTTATACACATGATTCAAACTTGTGTTAAATAAGAACCTGTGTTTACATGGTTTCCCTATAATTGTTTCTTCCAATAGCTATCTATATCCTTTTCTGATTATAATATGCTTGGTTGATTATATCAATTATACTTGTGTAAACATTTTTCTCTATGAATTTGAACCCTAAAGATCATGCTATCTGAACTGTTAATTTACTTTGTGCAAATATTGCATCATAGTTTGCACTTTGTAGTTTCTATGTAAATCAAGCATGGTATCTTGCTTCCCTGACATGGCTCAGGTCAAGAAAATCAGTCCAAATGATCCCGATGCTACAAAGAAATTGAAAGAATGTGAGAAAGCTGTGTTAAAGCTTAAATTTGAAGAAGCAATTGCTGTGCAACATTCAGAAAAACACTCTATGGCTGATTCTATTGATTTTCATTCCATAGGTATTTGTTCTTCCATATTATTTTGTTGCATATATCTTCATTCTCTCCTCTCTTTCTGCTCAATGACATGTTTTCTTTTCTTCACTTTAAAATCTTGAAGTTGGTGGATTTTCCTCTCTTTAACCTTGTTAGGTTTGATTGTACTTTGTCATATTTACTGACTGTTGATTGCTTATTGATTTAGACAATATAACCTATCCATTAAATATTTTGAATTCTATCCAATTTCTCAAGATTGATGCATTTATTTCCTTGTAAAGTCCTCAATATTTACATCTCTCTTGCCAAAGAGGGGCTGCAGGCTTTTCGCAGATTCCTTCAGCATTTTGTATATTTCACTTTTACATTTAATAAAAGCATATACTACACATAAAAAAAGAAATTTTTTATTGGTGAGTCTTTGTCGGAGTCTTCTTCTTTCTTGGGTATAAAAAGATAGTACAGTTCCTACGAAAGGGAGAGCTTTCTTCTCTTCACTATGACTTTCAGAACATTGGAATTGAAATGATCTTGTTAACCTCGGTTTGGAATTTTCCCACATTTACTTTACATCTGTGTATCCTTCAGATTTGATGAAAGCACACCCTTCCTTGCATATTTTCAACAAAAATTTTGATCTCATATTGGAGCTTGTTTGGTTGGGTTACTTATATGGTATTGCATTGCACAATCATTGATGTTGAAGGATATTTGCCTTAGTTTTATCTGCTTTAGCAAATGCTCAACGAAGAGGTAGTAATTTAGTTTTCAAGTACAACTAATTCAGATATTTTGGTTGCACCTATTGAAAATTTATCTACTCATTCTTTTGTTCTTTGATTTGTGTGTCAAATGGGGATGGGCTATGGCAGTTTCTGTGTTGTTTTTATCACGAGTGTAGTGGATATTCAGCTTTCTAATGGCTGATTATATCTCTCTTTTCGTCTTTAAAACTTTTAGACCAGCATAGTCAAAGGCGTGCCTATGCCCAAGGCGTACCGATTGTGCCTGCGCCTGGGCCTTTAGGCATAGATGTAATTAAGCATGCTTTCTGGTGGAGACATCCGGTTCAAAGAATAGCCTATGATCTATTGAAGGCGAAAGAAGCGTGTGAAAATATTTCGAAGGCTTCTAACTGAAGAATGAAGGCGTTATGAAGAATTGAAGTATAGACATCCGTGCTCAAGACATCCGTTTCCACGGACACCCATGACGTTAGGATGAACGTCCGTGATTCTGAGGCTTTCTGTTTTGTGCACGTTGTAGATGACGGACGTCCATGAACAGAGGAAGGACATCCGTGAGCACATAATGAACATCCGCGAGTCTCGTCTGCAAGTTGACGGAATTACGAGTTTTGGGGCAAAACTTTCCGTTTTACAGTTTTAGTTGCTTTAGGAATTTCTTATTTCGAATTTATATTTAGTTAGGGTTTGTTTGCCTATATAAAGACATTGTAAATACAATTTTAAGAAAGATTGATGATTAATGAAATTGAGAGTTGCTTTGTGCAAACCTTAGAGAACTTGTGAAGAGTTTTCACCCGAGAGAGCGAATCTTTCAAAACTCGAGGAGTGAATCTTCATTTATTGTGTGCTCAGTGCGAAGCCGACATACATCCTTGGTGTGAAGCCCCAAAATTCTTGGTGTGAAGCCTTAAGATCCCATCTTTCTATTTTGTCTTTTTAATTATTGTCAGGTAATTATTTTCCTTATTTCCTTTAATAAAATCAAAAACCCAAAATCCCTAGTTAATTAGTTGTTGAAACATTGTTCACAACTTATTAATTGATATATTTTGTTTTCCCCTTTGATTTAATTAACTCTTCGGGCCTTTAATTCTTTAAATTCTAGAGGAATCAAGAGACGATACCGTAATTGTCGCTTGGTGCCCTAACTTAGAATGAAACTCGAGTTCCCTCATTGGAGCCATTTTTCTAGATCGGGAAATTTCGATGCATGTGAGTGCTAGAATTGATTCAACATAATTGTTTTAATTAAATTTGTTAAACTATTTTATGTATTTAGAAAGTTTTGAATATTTCTGCCATTCAAATTAATTTGCAATTAATCTCAAATTCGCATAATTAGGGTTTTAGCATATATCATGCATCAAATTGGTATCAGAGCGCAGTTCTAGTTTAGGATTGTCAGTATCCATAGCAAGTTTTGGGTTTTAATTGCATATAAGTGTGTTAGTGTTTTCGTTTATCGTGAGTGTCACCATGGATCCAGAAAAGTTAGATGCTTTCATAGAGAGTTTTAACACCCAGATGGCTGCCATACACGCCGAATTGCAAAACCAACAAGCCCAACATGTTGATTTAGCAGCACAATTCCAAGAGTTATCTAGATCGACTCATGGTGAACATCAAAGCGTTAATTTCGATGAGAGGAGAGATCCTCCTAGACGTGAAAATTGTCCCGACCTGGATGACAGAGTTACAAAGTCGGTTAAGGTTGACGCTCCCACGTTTGAAGGAAAGATGGATCAACAAATCTAAATAGATTGGGCAGCCACCATGGACCATTATTTCGATTAGTATGATATGTCGGATGAGTGAAAAGTGCGGTTTGCCAAAATGAAACTCGTGAGACAAGACAAACTTTATTGAACTAGTGTTAAAAGACGTCGAGAAGCTCTCGAATGCGATCGCCACATGCGCTTACATGAAAGAGAAACTTCATGATAAATATGTTCCCCTTTCCTACAACCAACGACTTATAGATCAATGGCATAGTTTGAAACAAGGAAACATGTGTGTTGATGATTATATCAACATGTTTGAGGAAAATGTTCTATGGAGAAGGGAGCTCAGAAGTATTGAACATTGTCCGGTGGATGGGCAGTGAAGGCTGCAAATAGGGTCTGCATCTGGTTTCTAGGGAATTTTATCAAGTCTGGCTAGAAAGTTCCAAAATCTGGTTGGACTCCAAATTAGAGATTCTAGCAAGGTGAATTTCTGGGAGTCCTTGTGATGCGGAATTGAAGTCTACACGCCGAGATCGTGGCCATATAAATATGAGATATCGAAAGAGAAAGTGGACCCGCGAATGGGTTTTTAAAAGGGCCGTTAAAGACCCGTGTGCACGTTATTTTAGACATTTTTATCTAGGTTTAGTTTCATTTTTTTATTAGGATTCTTTTAATAAGTGTGTTGTTTTAGAATTAGTTTCTTTATTTGAATTATTTAGAGGTTAGACACATGTGATATGTGACCGTTAATTTCGTTATTTTTAGTGTAACCATCGGAAAGATGGTCATAAGTCTATCAATATATGTCAGAATTACGTGATTTTTATCTTGTTGGAAAGCTACTTCGATAAGCTTTCAAATAAGACCAATTTCACGCCAATCGGACATCATTTGACCCTTCAAAAGTGGTCGTGTGATAAAAAAAGAGATTGATGGTGAAATTAATTATGACCGTTAGATTAGAAAGGTTTAATGGTTGATTAGAGGTTTATTTAAAGTAGTATTCTTAGGGCTTCTTTTCTTTATAAATACACATTGTAATCTCTTATAAGGGTATTGAATGAATGATTAATAAAATTTATGAGTTTTGCTTTGTGTGAATTCTAGAGAACTTGAAATGAGTTTTCGTTAGAAGAGTGATTCTTCTTCCGCGTGCGGTTTGGTGTGAGGCCAACTATCTTCCTTGGAGCGATTTCTTAGATCTTTTATCCCTTTTCTATTTTGTCTTTTGATTATTGTTAGGTAATTTATTTAGCTTGTTTCTATTTGTGTCTTGAATTTTAGAGACCTATAATCTTATTGATTAATTTCGCAGGGATTCGAAATTATTGCTTGGTGCCCTAAGCTAGATCGAAACTAGAGTCTATCCTTAGACCTATTTTCTTGATCGGAAAGTTTATATGCTAACATACGCTAAATCGAATCAATTAAATTGCCTTAATAAAATTATTAAATATTTTGTGTTTTGAGATAAATTTCTATATCTCTGTTGTTCAATTAAATCTCAAATTGATTTTAAAATTGCATAACTAGGGTTTTAGCTTTTTTCCTGCATCAAATTGGTATTGAGTTAGGTGGTCATAGACAACATGGTCACAGACAATGTTTTATGTGTTTTGAAGAAGTTCGACCTTGAACTTTGGCTGATATGGATTTTCAATGTGGAAGTCATGGACAACATATAAGTCCGATGAGTTAGGTGGTCTACTCATCGTAATCGATGTACTCTCAACCTTGGGCTTGCCTTTCCACTTAAGAAGGTATTGTGGATGCTTTTCGGTACACATACTTCTTATTATCCAAGTAGCTTTAGTATTCGGCTTACCCTTCCACTTGATGAGGTATGTTTGATATTTCCCAGATTGCTTTCTCCTTGCAGTCCAAGTGTTGTCAATTTTCAGTTTACCTTTCCCCTCGAGAAAACACTCTTGATATGCATGGTGTGTCTTTACCTTGGTAACAAAACATGGATCTCCCAAAACTTTTCCATCTGACCTTTTCACATATTGTTCAGGCAGATATTTGGAAATCAATGTGTAGATAAGATTATGCTCAGGTGGATGGGCATCAAGGAATGGGTCTGAAGGTTTTGTTGTTGGACTTGAAAAAGGCGTAAGATCCTCCAACGTAATCATGCATTAGTACTCATGTCTAGAGGGAAATCTAAACTATCATAATGACCAATTTTAAAGATCGAAATATTTCCAATATAGCATCTGAACAAACCCTATACAATTTCTTGCGGGATTTGTTTAGGTCTAAATTGAACCAAAACAAAATCACCATCCTTAAATTCATTATACAAATTTTGTGAGTTAGAATAGTTTTCGATATTTCCGTTGCTAAATACAATCTTATCATTAATTTCATGCAACTCATAATGAAAATCAGACAGTAATTCACAATACCATGCAAAATGTGACTCAAGATTTGATTCACAACACGATTCCGAACGTGAATCAATATGCAACTCATGAGATGATTCAAAATGCAACTCGAGAATATGAGGTATACGTGCATCTATGAACTCTACATGCTTATATGTAGGTGACACAACTGACACTAACGACTCATGCGTGACTCGAGTGACTCATATGGGACCAATATGGAACTATCATTCATAACAAAAATAGAGGTTTCTTCAACACAAATTAGGTTTAGGGTCATACACTCTTCTATCTCCTCACTCATCATGGTATTAGGGCCATACACTTCCTTTTCTATTTTCAATTTTTCCTGCTCCATATTTTCTTCATCTTTAATGAATAAACTTTGAACGAGAAATTTTGTTGGACATTGATAGACAAAATGTCCGAACTCTTGACTCTTAGAGCAATCAGGACACTTATCCGTCTTGGTTTTCAAACTCCGTAGAAGGTGGCAGCGTGTTAAAGGAAGATACTTTTCAATAAATCTCACGTTCATGTCCTCCCATGTGGAGATGGGTTTACACCAAAGAAATTCAATACGACGTTCTATACGAGTCTAAAATTTCTTGGAGTTACCCTCCAACTTTGTTTTAACTAGCCTAACTTTGTACTCATCTGGTACGCCATGCCAATCAAAATACTCATTTATAGTAGACAACCACTCCACGAAGGTTTTAGGGTTCATCCATCCCTCAAAATTTGGAACATCATCCCGAATGGATTTTAGAAACTTCTTGGCAGGGTCGTACTCAGGTTCACGATAATGAGGGTATCCCCTAACTCTATTTGACATAACATGCAAGCAAAATAAAATTTCTAAAGCAAACAATCTAAACTAGAATTGTGCTCTGATACTAATTTGATGCAGTCAAGACGCTAAAACCCTAGTTATGCAATTTTAAAATCAATTTGAGATTTAATTGAGCAACGAAGATATAGAAATTAATCTTAAAACACAAAATATTTAATGACTTTATTAAGGCAATTTAATTGATTCAATTTAGTGTCTGTTAGCATATAAACTTTCCGATCTAGAAAATAGGTCTAAAGATACTCTAGTTTCGATCTAGCTTAGGGCACTAAGCGATAATTTTGAATCCTTGCGGAATTAATTAATAAGAAGATTATAGGTCTCTAAAATTTAAGGCTCAAATATAAACAAGGTAGATAAATTACCTGACAATAATCAAAAGACAAAATAGAAAAAGGATAGAAAATTCAAGGAATCGCTCCAAGGAAGATAGTTGGCCTCACACCAAACCGCACACGGGAGAAAAATTACTCTTATAACAAAAACTCATCTCAAGTTCTCTAGAATTCGCACAAAGCAAAATTCATAAATTTTATTAATCTTCCATTCAATATCCTCATAAGAGATTACAATGTGTATTTATAGAGAGAAGAAGCCCTAAGATAACTAATTAAAATAAAACTCCTAATCAACCATTAAAACTTTCTAATCTAACGGTCATAATTAATTTCACCATTAATCATTTTTTTAATTACGCGACCACTTTTGAAGGGTCAAACGATGTCCAATTGACGTGAAATCGGCCTTATTTGAAAACTTATCGAAGTAGCTTCCCAACAAAACAAGAATCACGCAATTCCGATATATATTGATAGACTTATGACCACTTTTCCGATGGTTGGGCTGAAAGTGACGTGATTAACAGTCACATATCACATATATCTGCCTAACCTCTAAATAATTCAAATAAGAAAACTAATCCTAAAGTAACACACTTATTAAAAGAATTCTAATAAAAAAAGAAACTAAACCTAGATAAAAATGCCTAAAATAACGTGCACACGGGTCTTTAACGGGCCTTTTAAAAACCCATTCGCTGGTCCACTTTCTCTTTCGATGTCTCATATTTATCCGGCGACGATCTCGGCGTGTAGGCTTCAATTCCGCATCACCTTGTGGCCAGGCACGTCAAGGTTAGCAATCACTTTGCAAGCCTTGAATACTTTCTAAGTTAAAACCAACATGTACATTTGAAAAGAGTGGCTTCTCCCTCTCTGCGCTGGAGATTGCAGTGGAAATTCTTAGTGTGTTTGAGAGTTGCTGCCTTTGTCTGGAAGTCTACTCTTAACAAGGTTTTGGTCATTGATCACGTACAAAGCATGTGATTTTCTTTAGCAAACCGATGTATGATGGGTTTGCTAGCCGAGAAAACCATAGGTTATCTCTTTCTACATTGTAAGGAAGCACAAAGTGTATGGGCAGCCATACTAAACTTATTCCAAGTAAGCTGGATGTTTCCATTATCAGTGAGGGAGTCAAGACATGGCATTACTGTCCTTTCAAGGAAAGAAGTCGAATTCTGTGGAAGGCCTGCCAATTGGCTGTGATATGTTATACTGGAAGGAAAAAAATGCCAGAATTTCTCTAATTAAGTCTTGGCCATCTCTCCTGTAATTGATAGAGTTAAATTCAAAGTGGCGGTATGGGCAGCGCATCACGAGAAGTTCAAGGGGATTGGACTGGACACTATTTCTGGAATCTGATCGGATATTTCTTGTAGTGCACCTGGAAGTGGGAAAATTAATGAGATGTGGCGGTTCCCAACAAACCTCGAATTAAAACTGAACTTTGATGGGTGCTGTCTTTGCTACCCATGGAATGTAGGGCCTGGTGGAGTGGTTCAGGGTTGTAGGGGATTGTGCGCCGGTTATAAACTTGCTCAAGAAGGGCAAAGGATGCCCTTGGGAGTTGCTACCTTTGTTAAATAAAGCCGAAGGCTTCGTACAAGGGATGAGCTTTGAGTTGGGTCAAGTTCCGAGAGAAGTAAATAACTTGGCTGATAGTCTGGCTAAGTTGGGGGCTACTTCTGATGGGTGGGATCTTCTAGGGGAAATTGCTATTTTGTGAGAAGGAATGATTGTATCCTTGTTTGGTGCCACTCCCCCCGCGGTTCGTTTTTGCTCTAGCATGTCAATAAGCAATTGTTTGTTTTTTAATCTTTCTTCTTAAATGAAATCTCATTGGCCTATTCAATGCCAATTGCGAAGTAAAAGTAGAACGTAAAAAAAGGACAATAGAAAGTTTATTTGTAAATGATGAATATAAATCAGTTAAAACCATGCTTTTAAGACACCGAAACTCGACTCGACTCGAAAATCATCTGAGTAGAGTCAACTTGGTCCAACTCGGATTATATATATATATATATATGATTTAAAAGAACAAATTTTGGCATGAAAGAGCAGAAAATCTGTGCCTTAATAATCTTATGACGCCGGTAGTTCCCAAATAACCCGTACAAGGAAAATCTAACGGCCAGTATCAATGCTCAAAATATAACATTTAATTAAATGTGTTAAAGACTCACACGATGGGTTACTCAATCTGATTTCCACATTTCCTATTAAGAAGTCAAACATCGGGTATATTCCGTCACCAACGCACTTTCTATGCCCACCAGCTTCTACTATTCACGAGTTTTCTAGACACCGAGAAGCTTACACGTGTCCCCAACATATGCTGCATTGCGTTTACGTAAAACTGTGCCCACTGCCAGGTGTTAGTCAGAAGAGCGAAATCACAGGTTGCCGCCGGTTACCGTAGATAAATACCACTTCAACTCCCGATTTTCTTCGTTTGCGATTTTTTGAGACCAATAAAACAAAAGAAGAAGAAAAAAAACAACTAATACTCACCTTTTAATAGCTGAAGTGAACTGATGAAGAGGGTCGGCTCGGCTAAAGGCTTCTTTTTTCTTCTTTCTTTCTTTTCTCATCTGATTTCTGTGGAGATGAGGGCTGAAGCCCTAAAGCTAAAAGCCTTAAATATAAAAGGGGCATACTTGCTAATTTACAAGTATGTCCTTAAAATTGGTTTAAAACCCACGCCAGCCAAGACTTAACCAGCTTTAAGTCGACTCGCCGAGTCGACAAACTCGGCCGAGTTTTCGAGTTGACTCGGCGAGTCGACCGAGTCTCACCCCATTTTGAGTTTATAGCCGAGTCGACCCGAAACTGGGTCGAGTCGAGTCGACTCGCCCGAGTTCTGAATCGACGCGGCGAGTTTTAAATCCATGGTTAAAACATTTATATTGCTTTTGTTTCCTTCAACAAAAAGAAAAAAAGGAAAAAATTATATTGCATCTCACTTTTCATTGTCGGGATCTGATATGAGGAGTTTGGATATTTCCCCATCATTATTATAAGCTAGCTTAAAATTTTCTTCAATAAGCATCCTAACCAAATAGAACTGAGGAAAAAATTATCCCTATCCCCCGTCACAGAGGTCATCTGGAAAATATATCCCAAAGATTACTCAAAATCTGATTTCAGCATCCAAAAACCCAAATACCATACACATTGTTCGAAAGTGTTGAACAATAGGAAATCCCAGACGGCAAAACTAGTAAACCACACTTTTCTGTTTCAGTTTAGAAGCTAACCTCAAAGAGTTCCGAAAAATTTGGCAGACATTGCTATCTAAATTTAATGAGTTGTTGGAAGCTTGTTTCTTTTTGGTTTTTTGTTTTTTTCCCCTTCTAATTTTACACTTAATTGTCTGGTGAGATCATCCTTATAGTCATCCAAACCATGTCGCCAATTTGAAAATATTCATCTTCTCGCAAAAGTGAATCAAAGTGCAGGTTTCTGTGCGCTGATAGTATACTTTAGTTTAAAAAGTCTCCTACATTGGATTCTTTATGTATTAGTAGAGTGTATATTGCAATGTGATATATATATATATATATATATATATATATATATATATATATATATATATATATATATATATATATATATGATTATTTGGGCATGCAAATATACTTAGAAATGACTAAAGTATCCTCTATAAAGAGTAGAAATGGTTTTAATTTCTTGGCTCAAGCACTAAGGATGGTGTTTGTCATCTATACCACGTGGGATTAGTGTATATCAATCAAAATTTTGTTTATTTGATCAATGTAAACTTTATTAATTAAAAAAACAAAAGAAAACAAAAAAAAAGGGCAAAGGTACAACATCAAGACGGGAGACTCCCCCAAATATAGAGAGTCTCTTAGGGTTCCTTAGTAAAACCCACTACATGATTTGCCCCTCATAACATGTAACTAAAAGAGATGTAAAGCTTCCCTGTGAGATGTAAAGCTTCCCTGTGAGATCGAAAGCTTCATCTAAAAGAGGAAAGTGCCACCATAACCTAGCACTCTTTGTAGATTTCGCCCCTATGATGTTAGCGGAATCATCTTCCATCGCTGTGAACCACCAAACTGATTATTGAAGAATAGAGATATGAGGGCCTTCTGATAGATGCTGGCACTTTACTTCATTCTAATCCTTTATCCTTATCACTCCTGAGAACACATTAGCTCTTCACCAAGATGATTGTGAAATACTCCTGTAATCCCTATCGCTTCTAGACGGAATGTCACCCTATGGAGTGTATGATGTGGTAGATATCCAAATTGACGAAGAGACCTAAATATTCAATGCAGAAAAAACGATGTGAACTTCTTTGAAATTCAAAGATGGAGTCAAGACGGAGGAAAAAGAATAGAAGAATTTATAAGAGGATTAATAAGTAGGTTTGTCCAGATCTTGAAAAGAGAAAGGGGACCACGTGGAGAGTGATGAAATCAGCAAGTTACGAGCTCAGTATGAGGTCGAGATTTCTCTTTTGGAGAAGTTATGACGCAGACATCCAAGTCAAACTGCCCTTTATTGTATGCCGGAGACGCAAGAAGCCCATGAAGCTTCAAATAATAAGGGCCGGCAAAGGAGCACAACTCCCAGCCCAAACTCGCTCGAGCGACATCAGTTCCCGCTCGAACGAGATTGACGACGAATTGAGCAAGAATTCTTTGCCCAAATTTGCTTGAGCGACATCGGTTCCCGCTCGAGCAATAATCAACAGAAAGATTTGGCATGGACACTTTGAAGACTCGCTCGAGCGACAACCAAGCTTGCTTGAGTAACTTTGCACGGAAACGACGTACGAAGTTTAGTTTTCATTCAGAATTTAGGTTTTAGTTTCCTTCTTAGACTAGGAGTTTTTCTAAATTCGGTTATTTGCTTAGTGAAGATTTGTTTGCCTATATAAAGGCAGTGTATTTGCCTATATAAAGGCATTGTAAATACACTTTTAATTAATTAATGGTTATTGTTGACAACTTTTATCCAAGTTTTCTTCGAAGGTGAGATTCTCTCAAGACTTGGAAGAGTGATTCTTCTTTCCGCGTGCAGTTTGGTGCAAGGCCAACTTTCTATCATTCTTATCTACTCTTATCTCCATCTATGTGAAAGTGTTTGGTTGATTGTCTAATTATTTTTCATCCCTAAATCCGGAACTAATTGCGTGTTTTGCTTGCTCGATCTTTCCATAACCTAACCTAAGATCGTTCAATAGTCATAACACGGAATTTCTTCTATTTGAGCCTTGAATTGCTAAAGACCCAGAATCTTCTTATTGATTTATTCCGCACGGATTCGAAAGAACCCCTAGTGAGTTCGTTCGAAGCCCTAAATTGTTGGATATCTAATTGTTCCTAAAGAATTCTAGTCTTCTAAATCTTATAGGAAACGTACAACGAAAGTAACACTGTTTGGGCTAAATCATATTATTTAATTGAAATTCTCTTTAATATCAGTGTTAATTTGTTAGGAAAATTCATATTTCAATTACTCGTGTTAATTCTAAAATAATCTTAACCCATCATATTTGCATCGTGTTAGCTTTTGCATCAAGTCACTTTCTTAGTCTTTGAGATGTGTGAAGGTTTTCTTAGGCTTTTATTAATTTAAGGGTCTTAGATTGGATTTGTGGAGTAGATTAAGGACTGAGAATTGTTACTACAATGAGGATTTTTGTTTTTTATCAGTACAATGAGGATTGTTTTAAAATTTATAAAACATTATAATAGGGCTTTTAATTCAGGTTTTCGTCAATATGAAAATTTCAAATTTTCTTTGAAAAGCCAAAGTTCTTCGACCTTGGTTTTCGTCTCTTTTTAGTGTGGTTTACAGTAAATTTCTGCTGTAAGTGCACGTGCATACCCTTCTTTTTTAATTGTTCTTGTGTTCCTAATTCCTTTATCGAGTGTGAGTTGTTTTAGTGCCGATGTATATTAAGATAGTATTCATATGATGTCCTTGCTTAGATTTATTTTGGGTGGTTTAATCCAACAATTCGTATAAATTTATAATCCGTGCAATACAACTATCTGACGAGATATCCTTGGGGGTACAGATGGAAAGACACGTTCTGGTGCGTAGGGCGGGGGATTGGATTTGTGCCCGGTGTCGCAACGTTAATTTTAGACGCCGAGCGATTTGTCATCGGCATAGGTGCGAATCGACCAGAACTGAGGGAGTTATGGTCAAATTCGTTGATGAACGCACTCCCTGGATGGGAAATTCAAATCAAATGGTTGTTAATGAGGCACGAATGCATGATTTACATCATGGATGGTTAAAAAGGTACAATCGACGTAATCTTGAGTTTAAATGCCGAGATAGCGGGGAGAAGAGGAAGAGATTCTGATATATCTGGTAAACACTCAGGCAACGCCGGAGGGGTTGGTCCCTTCCAGCAGGAAAGGGGACATAGAAAGGGGTCGCTCCGGTTCGAATCCTCTCAGTTTCTATCGTTCGCTAGAAATCTACAACAGTACTGGGTGGTGCTCTACACTAACAGAGACTCCTTAGCTTTGTTTCATTTACATAGATGGATACAACAAACATGGGAATTTACAAAAAGACCTACATTATCAGCTATCGCCAAAACAAAGTTTCTTTTGTGTTTTCGGTCCGAGAAGGCAGCCAGAGACATGCCTCAAAAAAACTTTTCACAGGATGACGACCATGGGTCAAAATATCGTCCGATACCGATACGTATCGGACGATACGTATCGGTATCGGAGGGTGGCGGTACGATACATAGGGTATGTATCGTACCCCCCCAAAAATTACCTATTTATCGTCCGATACGGACATATTATCGTCCGTATCGTCCGTATCGGACGATAACTTCAAATTATCGGGCGATAATTTGAAGTTATCGCTCGATAATTTGAAAAAACCCCAAAAACCCTCCCGATAGGTTAAATTATCGTCCGTATCGGACGATATTTTGAAAATATCGTCCGATCCGGACGATAATACCAAAATACCGGACGATATTTTCAAAATATCGTCCAGATTTTGAATATTCCGTGGGCCCACCCCAATTTCAAACTTCTTCCTTTCTTCTTCCTTTCTTCTTCCTTCTTCTTCCTTTCTTCTTCTTCTTCTTCTTCTTCTTCCTTCGCTTTGGGAGATCTACACCGCAAATCCGCCAAATCGCACAAAAAAATTCACGCCATCTACGTGTAAGGTCTGCTTTTATCATTTTATACCGCTTTATTTCATTTTAAATTCTATTTAGTGTAGATCTACACTTATAAAGTGTAGATCTACACTAATTTAGTGTAGATCTACCTAAATAAGGTAGATCTACACTAAAGTGTAGATCTACATCAAATAGGTGTAGATCTACCTTATTTAAGTGTAGATCTACCAAATTAGTGTAGATCTACACTAAAAGTGTAGATCTCACACTAAATAGTGTAGATCTACCTTATTTAAGGGTAGATCTACACTAAAAAAGTGTAGATCCACCTTATTTAACGCGAGATCTACACTAAATTATTCTAGATCTACACTTTTTAGTGTAGATCACACTAAAAAGTGTAGATCTACCTATTTAACTAGATCTCACACTAAATTTAGTGTAGATTCACTCAATTTAGTGTAGATCTACACTTATTTAATGTAGATCTACACTAATGTGTAGATTCACACTTTTTAGTGTAGATCTACACTAAAAAGTGTAGATCTACCTTATTTAATCTTTAAGGGTAGATCTACACTAATTAGTGTAGATCTACCCTTAAATAAAGTAGATCTACACTTATAAAATTATTTAAATTAAGAAGAGGAAAATATAATTTAAAATATATCAAATATTTAAATTAAATAAAATAATATAAATAATGGGTTAAAAATAATTATATGTGACTCCATATAAAATATTTAAATTGATGGGTCAAAAATAATATAAATAATTATAATTAAGGGTCACATATAATATGGGTCACATATCATATGGGTCACATATAATATGGGTCACATATAATTTAAACTTAAAATTAATATGGGTCAAAGATAATTAAATTTATGGGTCACATATTAAATTATATGTGACCCATAATAATTTTATGTTTAAATTTAATTATATGTGACTATATTGATTATATATGTATTTATCACATATAATTAAAATAATTAATATTATGGATATGTCCCATAAAATATTAGAATAATATGGAATAAATTTCAAATAAAATTTTAAATATTAAAATAATATCAAATAAATATTCATAAATTAAAATAATATCAAATAAATATTCATAAATTAAAATAATATCAAATAAACATTCATAAATTAAAATAATACCAAATAAACATTCATAAATTAAAATAATATCAAATAAACATTCATAAATTATAATAATTTATGAATAAACATTCATAAATTAAAATAATATCAAATAAACATTCAAAAATTATAATAATATCAAATAAACATTCATAAATTAAAATAATATCAAATAAATATTCAAAAATTAAAATAATATCAAATAAATATTCATAAATTAAAATAATATCAAATAAACATTCATAAATTAAAATAATACCAAATAAACATTCATAAATTAAAATAATATCAAATAAACATTCATAAATTATAATAATTTATGAATAAACATTCATAAATTAAAATAATATCAAATAAACATTCAAAAATTATAATAATATCAAATAAACATTCAAAAATTATAATAATATCAAATAAATATTCATAAATTAAAATAATATCAAATAAACATTCATAAATTATATAAAGTATCTAATTAATTTGATAAAATTTATTCTAATATTTTTAAAATAGTAAAATAAATTTTATTTTCAAGTGTAAATTAGATGTTTACTCGTAAATTTTATTTGCAAGTGTAAATTAGATATTTATTTTCAATCGTTTGCTCATTCATGCAGTGAAATAAATAAATATGGTACGCTCGATGATCCAAATGCAATATGGTACACCAATAGATGGTAATAGACTCACAGATTCAATGTAATCTTTGTGGAAAGAAACTCTGAGGAGGTATCACACGATTAAAGGAGCATCTGCTCATGTAAAGGGAGAGACAAGAGGTGTCCCACCGTACCTGTGGAGGTCGAGAAAATATCAAAGCCGCTTTACAAGCGGCAAAGGGAAAGAAAAAGTCGAGGCCGATCGTGATAGAGAAATGTATGAGAGAATCAGAGGCCGATCCACGCTATACATCAGGATGAGGATGAGGATGAGCAGATGGCAAGAGCTATGAGAGAGAGTGCTGGGAAGCACATCACCAGATCGAAGAAGCCGATTATCGATTTGGTCCAGTTGAGGGGCCCATCCATGCTCAAGCTGGGTGGTGGATCTAGTCATAGGCCACTGTTGTTGATGTTGATGAGGATGTTGAGGAGCCTAGGGTTGCGTAGGCGATCGTGAGGGACACTAGACTGCCTACTAGAGGCCGCTACCCCATGGATCCATTCATGTATCGTGACCGAAAGCTCCAAACAAACCAAATTGAGTGCGATGTCACTTGCAAAATGGGAAGAAGCTTGGAAAATCCATTACCAAGTTTTTTATATACAACCACATTCGAGCCAGCAGTACTCATGCATTTTAAAAGCATGATAGATACAAGTCGAGAAGTTGGTCCAGAGTTAAAAAGCCTTCTCCATATGAGATATCCGGGCCCTTACTAACAGATGAGTACGATGAGATAACTGCCTACGTACAGAGCTTTGAGGATGTATGGGATGAGAGAGGTTGTACAATTATGTGCGATGGATGGACTGGTCCCACAAAGAAGAGCTTGATAAACTTTTTGGTTTACAGCGATGCCGGGACAGTATTTTTGAAATCAGTTGATGCTTCAAGGCACGTAAAGACTGCTGACTACCTCTTTAAACTAATGGATATGGTAGTTGATGAGGTTGGAGAGCGTGAGAGTTGTGCAGTGGTAATGCAAACTACAAAGTCACCGGATTAAAACTAATGGCTAAGAGACGTCCACCAGACGGACCCCTGCAGGTGCCATATCTTGAGGATTTAGGGAAAGAAGCAAGGCACAGAAACTATTCAAAAGGGAAGAACGACGATTACTTCCCATAACAGGATAAGTCGGTAAATTTAATGAGAGCCTTCACGAACAATGAGTTGCTCAGGACCCTGCGATTACGCGTTTTGCAACACGTTCTTAGCCTCTGAGTTTGGCTAGATATAGGCGTGAGTCAAAAGCATGGTGTCGTGAAGAATGGAATCAATATGAAATAGGACTCCCACGAGCAAAGAGACTAGCTTGCACTGAAGTTGACCTGATCTACAGCACGCAGTTTTGGGCAGATGTAGTCCACTTGGTCGCCGTCACTACCCCGTTGGTGCAAGTTTTGAGATTGGTTGATGGTGATGAGAAACCAACGATGGGGTACGTTTATGAGTCAATGGATAAGGCAAAATTGGCTATAAAAACCAAATGCCCTACAAAGTATAAACGATACTGGGCGATTATCGACAAGAGGTGGGATGCACAATTTCACGATTGCTTGCATGCGTGAGTATAACATGTTGCACAATTATGTAGTGATTTTTTTATTTATTCATTATTTTCATATCGATGAAATTACTCATATTTGATGTAGCACATTACTTGAATCCACTTCGATATCTGTGACGCTTCGAAATGGCGACGATGAAGTGTATACTGGTTTGCTCAATGTAATCCAAAGAATGCTCCCTGAGTTGGCGGACCAAGGCCAAGCGATAAGAGATGTGAGTGATCATAGTATAATACCTTATAAGTAATAAGTCAAATGTCATGTGATATAATCATCTATTTATTGATATGTGTCTTACTGTGTTTCATCTTTATAGATTGACATGTTTCGCAAGAGACATGGGTCATTTAGGACCCGTTGGCGCAATCCCAAATTAAACACGACAAACCCATTGGTGGATGCACTATGGAGGTGAGGGTCCATATTGAGGCGGGTGGCAATGAGGGTATTGTCGCAAACGTGTTCCTCGTCCAATCATGAAGCACTTTCTCTCTCATTCATACAAAGACAAGGAATAGACTAACTATGGACCGATTGGAAAAGTTAGTCTCATCGCCACTACAACATGAGATTAAGGGTTAGGAATATACAGAGAACCAACCGTGGTAAGCAATTACATTAAGTCTTAGATCCTCAATTATATAAAGTCTTACTTACATATTATACTAATTCATCTATCATATTCTACCTTGCAGACGGTGATTATTTTGATCCCATCCGGTTGGATTATATATTCAAGAGGATGACCCTTTGAATGAATGGATTGAAGAGAGAGATGAGCCAGTCTTGGATAGTGAGAGCACTCAATGGCTGGACGAAGCTGAAAGAGTAGCGGACCAACAGGCTTCCCAACCGCCCAGGCGGAAAAGAAGATTGAATCGCTGCTCGGTCGGATCTCATGACGTAAACGCAGCCCTTGTGAGTGATGATGGGAGTGGTGGGGATGATGGTGGAGGACATGATGGTGGAGGGGACGTTGGCACTAGTGGTGGAGGGGAGGAAGCTGGTACCTCTGATCCTTATAGAGATATGGCGGCATGGGACGATGACTCGACGCCGTTAACACAGTTCGGCACTCCTACATTTAGAATGGGAGGGTTGAAGGAAGAGGAGGCGTCATGGGGTCATAACACCACCACCACCACCACAAGATAATCTGAGATATGGGTTATATGACTTCTAGCCTCGGGGGATTCAGTTTGCAACATACCGAAGACTCAGCAACTAGTAACCCATACTACCAGCCACACCAAACCTATTCGGTGCCATATGACTTCGTTGGTCAGATTTTTGGAGGTCCGTCCTTTACGTACTACACTGATCCTCAGTTTCAAGGGGGCACATATAATCATGGGTATCAGTATGGGCAACATTATAGGCAAAGGTAGGAACCTCGCTATGCCGATGATGATGAGGGCCAAGAACCACCACGAAATTCAATGTGGCTCTAAAGTAAGTTTTTCATGTACAATTAAAATTTATTTTTATCAATATAGCTATTATTTTTGAAATATTGTTACAAATGTGATCTTAAGACAAAATAAATTACAAAATAGGCATCTTACTGATGGATCAAATTATCGTACGATCTGCGATCGTGTCCGACAATACGTATGACAGATCGGTGGGTGGATACGGTACATTAAATATCTTATATCGCCCATTTATATGCCTAATACCCCACGAAATTCAATGTATCGTCCGGTATGTTACTGTTCCGGTACGTATCGTCCGATACATACCGGTTTTTCCTCTAAATAATGCATCAAATAAGTCAAAAATAAAAGCAAAAATAGTTAAAATAAATAAATATAATTTTTGGGATTTTTTGAGATTTTTTGGGGATTTTTTTGGATTTTTTGGGGAAAAAACCGGATTTTTGAATGTATCAAACCGATACATTCAATGTATCGCCGATACATTGAATGTATCGGCCGATACCCGGTACGTATCGCCCGGAAGGACCGGACGATACGTACCGGAAAACCGGTATTTTGACCCATGATGACGACATCCCGGTTGAATGCGGGTCTTGGGATTCGACAATAGGAGACTTACAAATACACTGTGAGAGGGGAGGGGTCTGGATTCGTGTGCACGACCTACCACTTCATGCATGGTCCCCGGAAGTACTCAAGGGGATCGAAGACCGATGTGGCAGATTCATTCTGATTGACCAAACCAAGCGATTTGATCACCGAAACGATTCCACCGGTGCTCGTCAGTTGACTTCTCATTGAGTGCATCGCTAGAAGTTGCGAAGTCTGCGTCGACGACCAAATATTCAGGGTCTTCATAGAAATGGCGGTGTTGGAGCGGATGCTCGTTCCGCATCAGTCGAGTGAAGAATCCGAGGGGTCCCGGTACACCGATGTAGACATACTCAGTCGTCCCATAAAAAAGTCGAGCCGATCACTGACCCAATTAGGGGCTGAAAGAACCGGTCGACCATCCTTGAGATGTTCGGATTGGCGCTCGTTCGTGAACTCGCAGCTCCGTTTGGGGCCATAGAGGTGGGCGTCCGCGCCGGCGAGGGGTCAATGCTCCTCAAGAACCTATGGGTTGGCTCATCGTTCTCTTGTGGATCTAGAGGAAGGAGAAATAGTTAGAAACTCCGACGAAACACAGATTCACGTGGTGGAAGGCGAGGGCGCTGGCGGTCAACAGCAACAATCTTCGCCGGACATGCAACCTCAACGAGTGGAAACCCTAGTTCGATATCTCACACCGTCGATGATCTCTACGGCTGTGGATTCCTTGTACACCAACGAGGTCACTTGTCAGCAGCTGTCGATAGTGGTTGGTGAGCATATCTGGATACCTGACGAATAGGACGCCGAGGTAGGCCGTCGATGGGATCCGATGGTGACCGAGGACTCGCTGTCCTCTAGGAAGAAGATGGAGATTGCAACGAAAAGAAAACTTTTGGTCTTCTACCACCAGAGACGTAAAAATAGCTGATCTCGAGTTCCGTGCATGGCTGGGGTGAAGCCACATGTCTCCATCGTTGAAGACGCCACAAAAACTGTAGCGGTTTCTGGAAATCGAGAGATAGATTTGCAATTGAGGGAGGTTTGAGAACCTTTTATAGTGCAAGAGGGTGGTACGCATGTGTCACTGGCTAGTGAAACAGGGGGACTCGCTAAAAAGGGGACACATGGACTCCATTTTCCAACGTTTGGACAGATGGCAATGGAGTCTTTTTGGGCCTCCAGAGGATGTCACAACGTTATTTTCTCTTTGAACTCGACCCGTGGGCCAGACACTTATGTTCTTCAACTATTGGGCCCTTTCAAGTGGAGTCTGAGGTTCTCGACCCAAGACCCATTGGGATTTGTGTATTGGGGCAACACCAGCCACGATGAAGACCCGCTTCAATCTCTCGTCTCTCCTATTCATGCGATAGACACAACAAACAAGGTCTATCGGTTCACAACTCAAACTCCCAGCGACAGCTCTGATGCTCCATCTCTAACGGCGAACTTCGACAACACCTATGCTCCTGGTCTGGAGGAGAATAGTCTGGGCACTGGAGATGTAGATGAAGCTGATAGCCTCATACGTCTTGGGGGCGAACTTGGAATGACATTCAGAGGGTCTGATGCGAACCTTAGGGAGGTCTTTCGATCCATCCTTGTTAGCCGCCACAACAATAACAAGAAGAAACACAATGCCTTACCGAGGGAGCTCGCCTGATTATAGTGGGGAATGTCGGGCGGGAAGGGAGATAGTGTTGTCTAACCATTCGCTGTCTCGAGTGGGTGGGCTTCGTTCTCTTTGTTTATGAAGATTTTCTCCTTGAATGTCAGAGATATTTGTGACAGGTTTAAACGGTTTGTGGTCAAGAGAATCATCGCTTCCATCAAACCGGCTGTTATTACGCTTCAAGAAACCAAGTGAGGCAGATGCGACAAGGTCAACGTCGCGTCTGTGCTGGGAAGAAACAAATGGGAATGGATTGGCGTCGACTCTGACGGTGCTTCGAGTGGCATCCTTGTTGCCTAGAATTCGGGTATGTTCGAGAAAATTGAGGACGAGGTGGGAATATACTCGGCTTTTGTGGTACTTCGGAACAGAGACACGGGCAAGGTGTGGACTTTCTCCGGGATTTATGGTCCATCTGATGATAGGTAACAGGGTGACTTCTGGTTTGAACTGACAGCCATTACGGCTAGGTGGGAGCATCTGATATGCTTGGGAGGGGATTTTAATGCTATAAGATGGGGCCACGAAAAGAAAGGCCGGAGGCCGAGTAGGGCGGTGATGAGAGATTTCAACTCATACATCTCGGATTGGGAGTTGATGGATGTACCGCACACGGGAGCTAGATACACGTGGTCTAACCTACAAGAGAATCCATTGTTAAGTCGACTGGACAAGTTTCTTTCTACCCTGGGGTGGATAAACATTTTCCCGGCCGCCAGGTTGGAAGGATTATCAAAGGTTGTCTCCGATCACCAACCTTTACTACTGACATGTGATTCACGGACCAGCGGCTGTACCCATTTCGCTTTGAGAATATGTGGCTGCTCGATGATCAATTCAAAACACTGGTTCCTTCTTGGTGGAGTCAGCCGACCTCTTTAGGGACAACTATATTCTGGTGCATATCCAAACTTCAGCGGCTTAAGGGGCAGATCAAGGCTTGGAATAGAGAGACGTATGAGCTGGTTCACGTTGTAAAAGAGGCCTTACTCCTTCGGCTGAACGAGATCAACAATTTTGAGGAACATAGGGTTCTTTCAGATGAGGAAAGGCTTGAGAGAATCCAAAAAAAGCAGGAGTTCAACGACAAGTGTATGACTGAAGAGATGTGTTGGAAACAAAAATCTAAAGTTCAGTGGCTGAGAGAGGGAGACGACAACACCAAATTCTTCCACGCTATTACTAATGCCCGCAACAAGATCAATTACATGGGCAATATTACTGTTAAGTGGGTATCTTATTCCAACCAGGAACAGATCTGGAACCACGTTGTTAACTTCTATACTAATCTGTATGCTGATGACGGTCTCGCTCGACTGGAGTTGGACGGGATTCTGTTCAAGTATATCTCGGAGGATGAGTGCTCAGAGGTGGAGCAACCATTTATGGAAGACGAAGTGTGGCGAGCGATCAAATTCAGGGGGAAGAACAAAGCACCGGGTTCGGATGGCTTCACCATGGAATTCTACTGAGTCTATTGTCCATGTCTTAAAGGGGAGCTGATGGAGGTGTTCAGTGAGTTCCACGCCAATGCTTTCATTGGGCGAAGCCTTAATTCTACCTTTATCACACTCGTACAGAAAAGAAGTAGGGCTGAAGATATATCTGAATACCGACCGATCTGTCTCATAAATTGTCTGTATAAGATGAATCAAACCGCTAATGGGAAAGTTGATTTCAGAAAATCAAGGAGCATTTGTTCAAGGACGGCAGTTGGTGGACCTTGTTGCCGTTGCTCAAGAAGTGATTCACTCCGCCCATCACGCTTGTCTACTTGTTGGCCTTTGGAAGGTAGACATGGAGAAAGCCTATGACCGTGTCAGTTGGGACTACTTAAACTACATGCTCGGCAGGTTCGGGTTTGGGGCTAAATGGAAAAGTTGGATGCGGGCGTGTTATTCATCGACCTGGTTTTTGGTATTAATCAATGGCTTGCTTGTTGGGTACTTTAAAAATTCTAGAGGAATCCACTAGGGAGACCCGTTATCCCCCTTATAATTCATCATGGTGGGCGGAGCCTTGGCTAGGCTCATTGCGCGTGTGAAACAAAGTCAGCTCATATCGGGGATTACGGTTGGAAGGCAGGGTCGAGCCATCTCGCATCTCCAGTACGCCGATGATACCATTATATTTGGATATGCCAAAGCAGAGGAGTTCAGGGTTCTTACAAATATCCTTTTTGTATATGAGGCTGTTTCTGGTCAACGTATAAACCTTCACAAATCTGCGATTACCGGAATCGGGACCAACGACCATCAGGTGACTGGTTTAGCAGCTATTGTGAATTGTGTGATTGAGAAACTCCCCATCAAGTATTTGGGCTTGCCTCTTGGGGTCAAGAAACTCTCGGCTCGGGCATGGGAACCGGTTACTCAAAAGATTCGAGCAGAGGTTGTCTTCGAGGAAAGGCAAACTCCTTAGCAGTGGAGGGCGCCTTCTTCTGGTCAAATATGTCCTCTCCAACCTGCCCATCTTTTGCATGTCTATGTTCAAGTGCTCGATCAGGGTTATCAACCGGCTTGAACAAATCAAAAGAAACTTTCTTTGGCAGGGTTTTGGCATAGACAAATGATATCATCTTGTGATATGGGAAACTTGTCAGCTACCCATGAGTTGCGGTGGCCTTGGCATCCGTAGACTGAGGGAAACTTATATTGCTTTGCTAGGGAAATGGTTTTGGAGAGCTGGTTCGGAAAGCGATAGGGAGAGTCTTTGGCGAAAGGTACTGGTGAAATCTATGTTCAAGTGCTCGATCGGGGTTATCAACCGGCTTGAACAAATCAAAAGAAACTTTCTTTGGCAGGGTTTTGGCATAGACAAATGATATCATCTTGTGATATGGGAAACTTGTCAGCTACCCATGAGTTGCGGTGGCCTTGGCATCCGTAGACTGAGGGAAACTTATATTGCTTTGCTAGGGAAATGGTTTTGGAGAGCTGGTTCGGAAAGTGATAGGGAGAGTCTTTGGCGAAAGGTATTGGTGAAAAAGTATGGGCAGTCCGTAGGCAACTGGGGCATCAACACAATGGTTCACAGAAGCACATCGAATTGATGGAAAAATATTTGCGGGATGTGGCCTCTTTTCGTCGGTCCGATTCAACTGGGGGTGTGGAATCCGGATTCGATTCTGGGAGGATGCTTGGGTGGAGGGTGTTCAGCTCAAAGCGATATTCTCGGATATTTTTGCCATATCCACTAATCAGCTGGGCCTGATTACGGAGTTCCTTTCGGGCCCCATTGGGGGAAGGTCGTGGTATGTCTGCACTTGCAGATTTCTGAGAATCGAAGAGATGGCCTTGTTCACTAGACTTCTGTCCACGATCTATGGACTAAGGATCAAAATATCGCTTTTTCGATACGTATCGTCCAGCCCCAAAACCGATACGTATCAGACGATACGTATCAGTTTCGGACGATATTGTCCGATTTTTTGCCAAAAAAAAAAAACATGAAAACCGATAATTTGAACGATACGGACGATACATTGAACAATAATTTGACTGTTTTTTCAGGGGGCGATAAATACCCAAATTATCATATCGTTCACGTCCCAAACCGATATGTACCGTCCGATACGTATTGGTATCAGACGATATTTTGATCCATGCTATGGACAGCTCCTAAATCATCAAGGTCAAGACCTGCGAACATGGGCTACCAGTAAAGATGGCAGATTCAGCGTCAAGTCATATTACCGGATACTTACATGTCGCCCACTCATTAGATTCTAAGATTCAAGGTTGTGGAAGACGGCAATTCCCCCAAAAGTTAGATTCTTCGCTTGAACTATGTTCAAAGGAAAAGTTCTAACCATCGATCAACTCAATCGACGGGGGAAGGACATTTCCAATCAATGTGTAATGTGCCTACAAGAAGAGGAGTCTGTTGCTCTCCTATTCCTACACTGTCGCGTGGCTCATCAGATCTGGAGTGCTATTCTTATGTTGTTCGGAAAGTGCTGGGTCACTCCTTCAACCCGCTATCAACAGTTCCTAGCTTGATCGTCTGCCTCCCCTGAGGACACTATCGGAGACTATTGGAAGGTGGCTTTCTTCGCTGTTAATTGGAGCATTTGGCTCGAGAGAAATGGCCAGATTTTCAACTATAAACGCTAGCCGGTGGGGATGATTATCAAGTCGGCCAGGGACTTCATGTGGCTTTGGGTCGCTAGAAGCACTGACGGATGCAGGGGGGGCACTGACGGATGCAGGGGGGAGACTGCCCGATGGGACCCGAGGTAGGAGTGGGGCTAGTTGAGGTGGCAATGGGCTGAGAACATTGTTTTAAAGTTTTTTACTTATGCTTTTTTGTTGTATTTCTTTTTGGTCGTGTCTTTGTATTTGTTCTTTCAGCGTCTTGCTGGCTTTCAATATATTGCTTATTACCGGTCAAAAAAAAAAATCCGTGCAATACTGGTTCACTTTCAAGGAACTATGAATTATTTTATTTATTTATTAATATAGAAATTATCATCTGAAAGTGACCGCATGTAGTTCCTACCAGTTTCATTTTGGCAGCCTAATTGTTATTTTAGTAGCTTAAGAAAGTAAATCGGAACTTCCTTCCTATAATGGAAATTATGATTAACTAATGAGTAGAGAAAGGCTGAAATGATGTCTGCAGTTTTTATGCATCATTTGTACATTTCTATTAGCATCATGTGCTAAAGTCTTTGCCTTCTTTCCAATGGCAGATGTAGAGCCGCAATATTCTGGAGCAAGGATAGAGGGAGACGTTGTAACTTTAGATTTTGTGAGGAAAATGATTGAAGACTTTAAAAACCAGAAGTGTCTTCACAAACGGTATATGTAAATTAATACTTTAATCTGCTTGTAATATTATGTTTCTGTCCTTGTGTAACCTTTTTAATCTTATCGTTGAATGCACTTCCCTTGCCATAGATATGCATTCCAAATTGTCTTGCAAGCCAGGGAAATGCTGCGGGCTATGCCTTCCCTTGTTGACATATCTGTTCCAAGTGGCAATCATTTTACAGTTTGTGGTGACGTACATGGTCAGGTAGCTATTGTTCTTTCCATCTCCTTTATGATTTTGAATTAAATTTGAAGTTCTAATTCTTATTAATCATAAAAGAAAAACTTTATTCCGTTCCATTCGGATTTAGATGAATTTTTTTACTTTCTAATCATCATGGGAAAAATATCTGTCTCATGTTTGCTATTGTTCGGACATAATGCATTTACTTGTTACTTCTTCTATTATTGATAAAAGAAAAATAGAAGATTTATGATTTGGGGTATATTGACGTCAGCCATCAAAACTTGCATGGATAGAAAATAATATTTCAACACCACTAAACTAAAAGATTAACTAGGACTTAATTTCTCAGCAGAGATGAGTTTTCCATGCATTGCTCGATTAAGTGGTGCTCAGAAATGTTAATAGAGATGTGTTTGCTAACTAGTATTTAATTTGGTGTTTTTGATGCAATGGGTGTATCTGATTTTCTGTGACTGTCATATCTTTGCCCATTTTAAGTTGTTAAATAAATTCTGTTTTAAATGATTTGAAAGAATATACTCATGTCTAACTTGTTTCTATTGATGATGTTTTTTATATCCTATATTTTCTTTTTATGCTTACTTGTTCATTTTCAGATCTTTTCTAAGCTTTCTTTGTTTAAAAGATTAGTCTGCTTCTCCAACTTTGCTCATGGAAATGAGTGATCGGAATATTCTATTTGTTGTCTTCAGTGATAGATGTCATTATCTTCATACTTGGTTTGTTTCACAAGGCTAGTCCCTTAAGATCTGAGACTGTCTGTCTGTCTGTTTTGGCAAAATTGCAGTTTTATGACCTATTGAATATATTTGAGCTTAATGGTCTTCCCTCAGAAGAGAATCCTTATCTATTTAATGGTGACTTTGTGGATCGGGGCTCCTTCTCTCTTGAAGTGATTCTAACGCTCTTTGCATTTAAGTGCATGTCTCCATCAGGTACACTCTTTTCAGTTATTTATTGTGATAATAAGTTAATTTTTTTTTCTTTCAATTATGCATTTGTAGGACCATGATACCAGCATATCATAGCACTGCTTGCTCACTTGGTTTGGTGCCTGTGACACTTGTTTACTTTTGTCCATTCTTGGGGCTTTGTTACACTTTAAGCAATAATTACATCCGTGGGAAGACATTGTAGCACTGCTATGGATGTAGGAACTTAATATTTTACAGTGTAGAATGCTATGATTCGTGTCCATTATTAAGGAAATGAAACAGGTTAAGGTGTACATGTATATTTCTGTCCTCAGAGGTAGAATACTGTATTATGCATGCTATTCACAGATGGAATGGTTGCAACACAAAATCGAATAGTCAATCATAAAAAGTGCAAATCCACTAGGTGACTTGCGGGAGTGTCAGTTTATTTCAAGTTACAAGTTTATTATATAACATGGACTTAAGGGGCTGTTATGTCTCTATTTGCATCCCCAATAGTATATGCATTTTACAAGTGTTATATCATATACCAATTTTAAATTTGTATGTAACTTAATATGATAACAATGATAGGCATGCTGCAATTGAAATAGTTTATATTATCTACTTAATGGGCTTTTACACTACATACAACATAGCGAAGTATATGGTATGTACTATATGACTAAGGGGGAGTTACATCTATATTATTTACCCCCTTGGTATGGGTTTTACTAATTCAATTATGAGTATATTCTTTTTTACAATTTTTAGTATATAGGATATAGGATTAATGGGACATCACAGACATCAATAGAAAGTGGATCTCAGAAGAGCTTTTGGTGACAGAATCCTGTAAAAATTTGGCATTTACAATTGTCAAGCCCCCTTAAAATATGTGAGTCAACTTTTAACAGGATTCTGCTACCAAAAGGCTCTTCTAAGCTCCACTTCTGATAGACCCTTCCGCATGTTTAAACCCTAGGTAAGAGTTCCACGTACTACCTGCCACCCAACAAGAACCACACTCTACACGTGGCAACTGTTACCAATGTTGTCAAATGACATAAGCCATACTATGCCATAACAGTGTGTCATTCAAATATGCGATCACATAATCATATATGCCCTGACATCAAATTTTGAAAATAAAATTAAAACTGGACATCATTATGCTATCGCATACTTATGTATGCGATAACATACTTTCCTGGATTATGCGTTCCGGGATCCCAGTTTGGGTTATGCGATTGCATAAGCGAATATACAATCACATATGACAACACTGCCTGTTACCCTAGAGTTCATTCATTCATTCGGGGCTTTAGAAATAAAAACAAAATGAAATAAATTATACCACCGCAATCAACAATGATGAAAATGAACACTGAACTGATGTTTGGTTTCACTATTCCTTTTAAAACTTTTGACCATCGTTGATCGCATGATCTTTTTTTCAATATTATTTGATTGACCATCCGCACATGTATGTGGCATCTAAACACGTGTATGATGCCATGTGAATGTAGGGAGATTCTTCCCTAAGGTTCAGCCGTGGGGAAGGGGTCTCTCTCTCTCTCTCTCTGTCTCTGTCTCTTTATATATATATATCCTGATTCCATACTCAGAAGGACCACCTATATAGGAGGTCCATAACAGTCCCTGTGGTCGTCAAAACATGGGTTGGGTTCCACATGGAGCCCCAGGGGGTTGTATGGATCATTTAAAAAGGATATTTTGCATTTACCCCCCCTGAGTTATGTCTTATTTGCAATCCTCCCCCTGTGGTTCACCTATTTACATTGTGGCCCTTGCTTTTGTGTTTCGTTTACTTAATACCCCCCATAGTGACAGATCAGTCATTGACTGTTACAAAGCTAACCTTTGACTGCTTGGAATTAGACGATGGAGATCATTTTTCACCACAATCATCTACCCAGTGAATCTTGAGATTATAAGCTTGCCATCCGGCAGTCAGATTTTGATTCCATATGATGATCATGTGTGTACATCAAATGAGATTCTTGGATACTTTTCGAGATGTGTGCTGTGTGAAATAAAAAATCTGACCGTTTGATTCTAGGTCCATGATCTCAAGATCATGGTGATCAAAGATCAGGGTGAAAACAATCCTCATCAATTGATTCAAAGCAATGTCAAGGGGTTAGGCGAGTTGGCCAGGTACCTTCCTCCAAAAGCGGGAGACCTGAGTTTGAATCGCCCCCCCTCTTTGAGGCCACCCTAGGGATTTATATCCCATGCTGACCCAACATGTGCTTAACTTGGGGTGGGCATGTGCCCTTGGGATTAGGCGGGTGCTTTAAGAGGCCCGAACACCCAGGTTATCAAAAAAATAAATAAAATCAATTGATTCAAAGCAGTCATAAAGGTTTTTTTGTCAGAGCATCCATCACTGTAGGGGGTAATAAGTAAAGGAAATATAAAAGCAAGGGCCGCAATCTAAATAGGTAAAACATGGGGGCGGAGTGCAAATAGGACATTTCTTAGGGGTCCGAGTCTTCATTACCGGAAGCCACAGGAAGCATGTAGTAGGTTGGGTGCGGGAGTGTCATTAGAAGCTTAAAATTACACTATTTTATGGTCGGAAGCGGGAGCATGAGCGAGTGGAAGCGGCACACTAAATAGAAGATTCCTGCTACTACTCCGAGCCTCCATAACAATCCCCGTGGCCCCAAAACATGGTTCGGGTTCCACATGGAGCAAGGGGGTTGCATAATCATCTTCGCACAAAAGGATTTGCACAATGTGATTTTCCCTTTTTTTAAAATGGATCCTTGAAATCCAATTAATTATGATTTTTGCTATGGACATTGATTTATAGAAATGCTTTGATTAGATGGTTAAAAACCTCTGACAATCATGAATTTTGAGCTAAATATCATCTACATGTTAGCCCGTCACCTAGACATTGCTATGATTGTTTCACATTTTCAATAAATTCTATATCTAAAATTTTATTTGATTAAGCATGTGCGATGCATGTGCATTTTTTACTTGTCTGTGTGCGCTCACGTGTGTGTGTCTATATATATATATTTATATATGAGAGAGAGACATAGTTTTATTGATGTAACGAGCTAATAGGAGCTGAACGATACATCAATTTGATGCATTTCAATATCCAAACACAGTTTTTACTTCTTGGTTGATACCTTTATATCATGTTCCTCATTTTTTTCTTTTGTTCATCAATATTCACTAATTGATCACCACTTGGAAAATCTATGTAGTATCGATGTCATCAAGAACCGATGATTTCTATGTCTTAGGGGTTAGAAAATAAAGTATACTTGTGGATCAATATTTAATTATTACTGACACTGTTGGATTTTACGAAATCTTTGCTTTTTAATTGTTTCAGCTATTTATCTCTCTCGAGGAAATCATGAGAGCAAGAGCATGAACAAAATTTATGGTTTTGAGGGGGAGGTCAAGTCGAAGCTGAATGAGACATTTGTTGAAGTCTTTGCCGAAGTATTTTGTTGTTTACCTTTAGCTCATGTCTTAAATGACAAGGTCTTTGTTGTTCATGGAGGTCTTTTCAGTGTTGATGGAGTAAAACTCTCTGATATTAGAGCAATTGATCGGTTTTGTGAGCCTCCTGAGGAAGGTAAGTTGCATATGCTATATATATATATTGCATCAGTTGCGTCACTTGCTTATTTCTGTCAGCAATTTACATCACTTATTGACTCTCAAAAATTGAAATTTGTATTTTTGGTACAAAATGATTCTGGAATCAGATTATAAGCTACGCATCAACAATAACAAATTCAGTGAAAAAGAAGGAAAAAAAGGAAGTGAAGCTCGGTTGTACTAAGCCAAGTCAAATTTTCAAGATCAGATCGGACCTTGATACAATTCTCTGGCTTCCATGGCCAATGCTTTTAAGGTGGTCATGATCCAAGCTTTTGGATTCATGATTAGTGCCTTTTAAGGGTTCACACTTTTTAATGGGCAAAGCTTGCAAGAAAAACAATCTCTAGCAACCCCAGAATGAATATAAATATATTGCTATTTATCATCCCATTGAAGATCCTCCAAAGTCCAAGTCGTATTAGCACTTGCTTGTATAAAATTAAATCAGTTTGTAGGGTCATGTGGGCATTCCAAATGCCCTTTTTTCAATTTCTTGTCGTAAGTTTTTATAAATTTGTTTGGCCATGCTCCAGGTGGTACTTCTTTCACCCCTGAGCCTCTTGGAATGTCACAGGAATTTTGCTCTATCCATTCATGGTCTTTTAGACTTTGTTGGTAACCACTGTTGACATATTAACTGATTGTTTTCAGTGCATAGTCCTGCATTACCTTTTTCTATAGACCTAGTTGTGCAGATTTTGTGCAAGGAATATGATTTCTCTATTATTTGGAGTCCTAAGGAGCGTGTACAACTTGGAAAACTTGATTCATTAAGACTTGGCTCAAATTATCCTTATGACTTGGATTTTTACCTTGACTGAAAATTTAGTTGGTATTATTCCTAGTTCCTAATTCATTGCTTTTTGATTGGTAGTTAAAGAAATGCATTGAACAAGCGGAAGAGAATACTGCTAGAGGCATCTCACTAAACCAATAAGGTTTAATTAAGCTTTCACCAAGAAAAGAAACAAAAACAGGACTGTTACACTTCTAGCCAGCAGCTGTAGCCTATATTGACCACTGACACACATATTCTTTTTTCAGGCTGAGGCCTAATATCTCTTCAATTTGGTTTGTTGACCTCCATGTGAAGTGCTTTGGTATTGGTCTATCTAAAAACATTACTTGTGTTACCTTACAACAGTCGTTGGAAAATGAAGGGTTAATCCAACAACCCATCTTCTTATCTTTTCATCAACATATGAAAGTAAAGGGTCAAGGATTTTGTTTTTAAAACCCTTACAGTGTTATTTAAAGCTTGTGAAAGGGTTTTACTCTCTCTCTTTCATATGTCTGTTGCTGTTTTTCGGGTAATGCTTTCTGCAAAAGAAAGAATATTGTATTGAAATTCTATGGAAACTGTCACATGCAAAAGAAGAATATTGTATTGAAATTATATGAAAATTTTGACATGATGGATTAATTTCTAAAGATGAGGTTTAAATTCTCCGACTTTTCTTCCATCAGGGTTAATGTGTGAGTTACTGTGGAGTGATCCACAACCTCAGCCTGGAAGAGGCCCTAGTAAGCGTGGAGTAGGTCTTTCTTTTGGTGAAGATGTGACAAGGAGATTCTTACAGGAAAATAATCTAGGTAATTCAGTAGTAGCCTACTATGTTTTCTTGCCATTCTTACTCTTATCTCCTCTTTTACAAATCTGTAAATGACGCATTTGGCAGATCTAGTTGTTCGTTCCCATGAAGTGAAGGATGAGGGCTATGAGATTGAACATGATGGAAAACTTATTACTGTATTTTCTGCTCCGAACTATTGTGATCAGGTAGTATTCCTTGTCAGTTTTTCTTTTGTATGGTTACATATAGATTTCTTTTGGTAATATTTGAGATAAGTCTAACTGCCATCAACATGCCTTACATTATCAGAAGCAACCCTTGTCACTTTTAATTACATATGATTACATTTAGGTTCCTTTCAATAATATTTAAGATATGTCTAACTGCCACCGAAATGCCGTCGATGTTAACTTGTTGACAAGCTGTAGAACACTGTGTTGGATTTATGATAACAAAACTGAATGGCTGTTGAATTTTACCTTGCATTTGTGTTTTTATGTGCTTTTGCATTCGTGTTTTTAAACTTGTTATGGCATGGATGAATGTAAGGGATACATGGCAATCAGCTTTTCTGTAACTATATCAATAAACAAATAAATGATTGAATTTTGCTGCAGTTTTAGTTCTACTAACTGGCCAGGGAACAAAACAATTGGTTTGAAGGATGTATGAATGGGGTTTGAGAGCCTGATAAGAGGGTATCATAAAATATTGTTATTATTTGGTCCGGGCATTTGTGTCGATTTTGGAGGATTTTTTTTTTTCTTTTTCATTTTCTTTTCAGGGCGTGACTGAGATGCACAACAGCTTAAGGATTGGGAAGAGATGCTTCTTTCAGTCCTGATGACACTGTTTCAAGGACTCAAATGAAGTTTGGTGATCTGGGAAGAACAGACGTTTCTATTCTTATACATAGGTGTTCAATAATCCTGCATCACACTGAGAAGAAAAACCAGTACCACTACAGAACTAAGTTTCTGGAGTCTTCGATGTAAGGTGCCATTGTTGCCCCTGAATTTCATTACAGCTCAAGTTTCCACTTCCTAACCTCTTCTTGCTCCTACCACCAAGTACTGCTACCATTATCCCACTGATACCAGCTTACGTAGTCACATTTGTAGTTAGTTAGTTTGTTAGATAGTGGTTGGGTAATTGTGAGGAAGTCACATCACAAAGAACCTGATGGTAAATTGAGTATCAAAGATTGTTGCCAGGGCCCTGGAGCAGAAAAAGAGTAGATTTTAGGGTTTGGGTTTGTAGGAGAGAGAGAGAGAGAGAGAGAGAGAGAGAGAGAGAGAGAGAGAGAGAGAGAGAGAGAGAGAGAGGTTTAATTAGGGTTTGGAGGGCCCCAACCAGCCTTTACACTAATAATAGCATGAGGAGAATATATCCCATAAGGTGGAAGAAAAAATATAAATTTCATTAAAAAATAAGTCAAAATAGTACAAAAATATAGTGGACCTTACAAAAGAGAAAATTATTATTTAAGAGACCTAAAACATACCTTTGAGTGCTGTGGTAAGCATTAGGAATAGAAACCCCATATTTATAGGGATTGGGGAAGCCTAAAAAGCAAAAAAATAAAAATCCCCACTGGTCATATTTATGATCGTTGGAGAAGTATGCCATTGCATACACTATATGCGATGGCCTACTAACTTATATGTGACAGTATGCCATCACATACAATTTTATGCCATGACATACTTACCTGTATCACATATGCCATCATGGCATATGCGATACAAACTTCCCATATGGCATATGCGATCACATAATGGCATAAATGATCGCATATGACATCAATGAACGTAGTCAAAGAAGCTCAATAGTCCCATGAGACATCGCTTCATACTCAGATTCAACACTAGACTTGTTTTTGGAAATTCAAAATTCCACCCAAAATTCATTTCTTTAGTTGGTTCGTCATCTGGGGTAGGATCCTAACTAGAGTTCAATTAATTCGAAGGGGTATTATGGTCAGGAACAAATGTCTGCTGTGTATGTTAGGTAGTGAGTCGGTAGGTCACATCTTGCTCCACTGTTCCTTCTCTTTCAAGGTTTGGGGGGCTGTCCTCTCTGTTAGGTATGCGTTGGATACTCTCGGAGAACGTGGCTGATTTGTTTGAGCAGTGGGATGAGGCCTTTTCTGATTTTAGTGGTTATCTTTGGCAGATTGTGAGGTATGCTATTTTGTGGGCTCTGCGGCTAGAAAGGAACAACAAAGTGTTCTGAAGAAAGGCTAGGCCATTCCAATTGTTGGTTACTACGGTTAAGGATTTGGTGTTGCAATGGCTGCTTGCCCGCGGAAGTAGTGATGGGGAGGGCTTGGAAGAGCTATGTCGTGACTGGGATAACTTACTGCAGCCTTAAAGAGACCGCTTCCCTCTGGTTTGGGTGTTTTGGTGATTACCTCTTTCTAGTTGCTTGCATCTCCGGGGTAGCTGGGTGAGGTATCTCCTATCTTGTTTTGTTGGTTTTTGGGTAGTTTCTTACTACCCGTTTTTCATCTTGTATTGGTTCTTGTTTTTTAATATAGTCTCTAATTCGTTACCAATAAAAAAAAAACACTAGACTTGTTTACCTAATCTTGCCTTTTACTATTCCACACCACACCACAATTACCACTAAGAAAAGTACAGTTTCCAGAAGTAGATCGACGATTAGTAGGAGTCCCAACATAATCAGCATCCATATAGCAGCTAAGATGAAGATGACCAACATCACCATAGAAGAGACCACAGCTAGGAGAGGCCTTAATGTAACGTAGGATCCGATGAACAACCGTCATATGCGGAGCCTTGGGTGCGTGCCTGAACGGAGCCACCAAAGAAACTGCAAATGCCAAATCAGGTCGGGTGTTGGCTAAATAAGCCTTCCAACTAGACACTGATACTCAAATGGATTAGGTAGAAGTTCTCCAACATCTGCTTGTAGATATTGTTTAAGTCTTTACGATCCATAGGAGACTTAGCTGGCTTACATCAAGCATGTTGGTATCCCTCAGTAATTCAAGTGCATTTCTCTAGGAGAGAGAAATACCTCAAGCAGATCTCGCAATCTCAATACCCAAGAAGAATCGAAGAAGACTTAATTCTTTCACATCAAAGGCTTTGCGCAAACCAGCCTTTACATGTGATGTAAAATGAAACATCATCTCCTATGATGATGATAATCAATATAAACAATCAGAATAGTTTGAAGCTCAGCAATACTAGTGTGAATGAAACATGTGTGATCGGAGTGACATCTAGTAAATCCCATGGTAAGAACAACTATATTGAAGCGATGGAACCAGGCCTTGGGAGATTGCTTCAATCCATAAATGGATTTGAGAAGCCGACATAATTTTACCGAATACTCCCCCTTAAGCTGATAGCCAGGAGGGGGTGACATATAGATCTCCTTTTTCAAGTGTCTATGGAGAAATGCATTCTTCACTTGTAGCTGATGGAGAGGCCAATAATGATGAGCAGTAAGAGAAATGAGAACCTGAATAGAGGTGAGCTTCACGACATGTGCAAATGTAATTGTATAATCTAGGCCAGGAAACCCGAGTAAACCCCTTTGCAACCAATCGAGCCTTGTATCTTTCAATAGTTCAACTATCATGAGATTTCAAGGCAAATACCTAGCTATATCCAACAACATGCGTGTCTGGTGGAGGATCAACAAGTTCTCAAGTCCTATTCCTCTCAAGAGCATCCATTTCTCCAACCATGACAATAGTTCATAAGGGATTCTTTAAAGCTTCTGTGAGAGAGCAAGGAATGGAGGCAGCAAAAGCTCTTTCAAGGGCAACACGATAAGAGTGAGAAATGCCCTGATAAGAGACATATTGAGCAATAGGATAAGCAGTGACACAACTTCTCTTATCCTTGCAATGAGTAATAGGAATATCAAGATCATCAGTAGTAGAGGGAGAAGTAATAACAAGAGAATGCAAAGAAGTGGGTGCAGGAGTACCTGAGGGAACTAACTTTAATGGAACCTCTGACAATGGTGTAAAAGCCAACTGCACAATTCTTTTGCGACGTTCATATGTGAGACGGATAGACAACCGATTATCCATAAGTGCAAGCTTAGTAGGAGAGGGAGTGGGCTGAGTAGGGATAAGATGGACCATTCTAGGCACCTTAGATGTAGACAGTTGATGAGAGAAATATGGAGTATCCTTAAAGAAAGATGCATCCATAGTAGTGAAGAGTTTCCTTGTCTTGGGATCATAACACCTGTACCCTTTTGACACTCCAAAATATCTCACAAAATACATCGGATTGTCCAATCATCTAATTTCTGCCTTTAGATGCGAAGACCTGGCCTCAAAGATATGCATAGGAGTTTGACCATTCAAAATGCGCGTGTACGATTTATGAGAAACGTAGCAATAAGCAAGGCCATGGACCAATATGATTTGGGAACCTGCATGCCACAAAGAAGTAGTGAGTCACTTCCATGAGGTGCCCTATTCTTACGCTCCGCAACACCGTTTTGTTAAGGGAGTATAAGAGCATGTAAACTGATGTAAAGTCCCAGCCTTGTTGAGATGGTCCTGAAATGCCGAAGATGTATACTCACCATCATTATCATGGTGAAGAACCTTAATGGTCTTCCGAAACTATGTATGAACCATGACAAGAAAAGTGTTATATGTGTTGAGTACCTCATCTTTAGATTTCAGCAATTGCACCTATGTCATTTGGAATGGTCATCAATATAAGATAAGGGAGCAGGTCCCCACACATCACTATGCATAATATCAAACAAACAATTACTACGAGTAATATGATAAATAAAAGAGGATCTGTGCTGCTTTGAAAATTGACAAGTTTGACATTAGAGTTTAAGACTACTAGAGATATTTTTACATTTCGAGGAGACACAGACTCTGCAAGTTAGCATGTCCTATATGAGCATGCCGAGGGTATAAAGTTCTACTACTAAGAGTAACAGGAAAATAAGATCGAGCATAAGCAACCCTATGTCTCTCAGTGCCAAAATAGTATTATCCACCATGCTCAAACCCTATCCCAGAAGTCTTCGTTGTAGTCAGGTCCTGTAGAATGCCACAAGTAGGAAAAGGGTTATCGAACAATTTAAGGACTTGATAAGGCTACTAACAGATAAGAGGTTACCTTTAAGGTTTGGAGCATGCATAATATTTGAAAGCAAGAAATCAGCTGATGGGGAACTTTACCCTGACTAGTGCTAGGGGTAACAAAACCATCAGTTATACGCACCTGCCTAGGAGTGGATAATGAAAAAACAGAGGAAAATAAATGAGACTCACTAGTCACATGATCAGATGCTCCTGAGTCAATGATCCAGGGAGATGTGGAAGATGATGGCATGGACATAGTTGCTGAGTAGGCAGATGAGGTACCTGATGCAGGAGGCGGAGAAAGCTGAGAAGCATGAAGGCATCCACGTAGATTGACAAGCTCGACCTGTAGAGAAGCTTAGTCAAATGTAGGCTCGGTTGGAGCACTAGTGGATACAATAGCATTAGAAGATTCAGACCCAATAACCATAGTAGCATCGACAGCATGAGCAGCAGAGGGTCCCTGACGAGGGGGAAAACCATGGAGTTGAAGCATTTTGAATGATCATTTCCCACTTGAAAGCAAAAAGAACAAACAGTGAGAGGATCAGAAGCACGTCGACCTCCAGTAGGAGCACCACTACGGCCACAAGACCTACACGTCCACCACTCCCCCTACCCTGAATATCAGATGCAAGAGCAGAGTGCTTTGTAGGTGTAGGATGGGAGGAAAGAGTAAGAGCATGGCATTGCTCATCGCCATCAATAGTTGCATATACAGTCTGAAGAGGTGGAGGAGGATCCAAAGCAAGAATTTGTGCCCGAAGCTGCTCAAACTAAGGCGAAGAGCCATCAGGAGATAATATATTTGCTCATGGTCCAATCTACGAGTAGCGATCCTAGAGCCCTCACCAGGATACTCAGATGGAAGCTCATACTGGTCAAAACACTTAGAAACTCTGCGGCGGCCCTGCTCGGCCCGAGCAATCTCTATGAGAAGCTAATAAATACGAATATCATTCTTTGATTTGGCATGCATATGTGTCAATGCCTCCCAAAGCTGTGCTGCGGTCTCATGGAGCATAAACACAATGTAGATGTACTCCTCCATCGAGGAAAATAGTCCGCCCAGGATGATACAATTGTCTATCTCCCATTGGGCAAATGCCCCATCAGTCACTGGGGGTCGTATAATAGATCCAAGAACATGTCCCAATTTGCCACGACTCCCTAAATATAATTTGACAGCCGGTGACCATGGAAGAAAGTTTTGCCCATTCAGCTTCATGCTATTAATTCCATGACTCAAATGAGAATCAGAAGATCCAAAGGGAACCATAGATTTAGGCTCCATTGTGGAAAAGAACGTCTACAATCAAATAAGCAATCAACAAACAAAATATGACACCTAGTGGGAAAGCACATCCACCATATTGTCCCAAAACGGTGCAAGAAACACCGCAATCTATAATAAAGGAGGAGATGCAAGTTGCAAATAATAAAGAACTTGTAGAATGCCACCTGTGGCTGTAAATGACAATCTGGCTGCAAATAGAGCTGGCGGCAAGTAGAGAGATAATTAGCTGTAACTGCAACCCCAGGTTGCAAATAGGAAAAAACTGTAGCTGCAATGCCTTCTGAGATGTAACCGAGAGCTTATCCAAGCTTAGATGTGTACCATTCAAGTTCAAAGGGCATCAATCCAAGGTGGAAAAATGGTTATTCATGCCACTCTGATCCTAACCATGAGAGCTGATTAAGATGGAGGGGAGGGGGGGGGGGGGGGGGGTAAAGAGTTTCAAGATTGATTAGGGAAGGTTGCAGATATTAGGGTTTTGGAAAAAGAAATGATTGCAGAGGTCTGTTAGGATTTGGTAGATCTGTAGTCAGATTTAGGGTTTTTGGTGTGTCGGCAGGAGATTGAAGATGACCAACCCCACTTTTGAAAAACTGTTGTAGAGGCCTCGGATGAGGATGGTCCAAGAACAAAAAACACACAATAGAAAATCCGATCAAAACTGTGCCGTCAGCGAGAGAATCCGACGCCGGTATGCTGACGTCATCGGCGAGGGATGATGCCAACAATTCTAAAAAAATGTTAAAAAAAACCTCTAATGTTACGGGTTTTATCTCTCTGATACCAAGTAGATCTCAGGGTTAGGGTTTGTAGGATAGGAGGAGAGAGAAGAGAGTAGAGAATAAAATGGTCTAATTAGGGTTTGGAGGACCCCAACCAGCCTTTATATTTATAATAGAAAAAATGTTTTTTACACCCCACACATTAACAGACATGCACCATAAGCAAATACACGTCAATTAAAAAGAACATATTTTATATTTATTTATGCTAAAACGCCACTTCTAGGAACAATTTGAGTTTGTTGATGCTCAAAGACACCAAATTATGAAGTTAGAAAGATCTAAAATATTTGACTAGAAAGATCACTCTAGGCATTTATCTATATTAAATCCTATTAAGGGAGAAAGAATTATATCAAGAAGAGCGGTCAATGAGTTCAAATTCGACTTTGGGGTAGACTGAGGATTGAGAGAGAATTCTCATTTTTTCAAGAATCAATAGTTCATAATTTTGAATTTTTGGGCTCATAGGCTTCTCTTGTTGGTAGTTTTAGTTTCCTATGAATGTAGATAATTTACTCTTGTTTGCTAAAAAGTTACATGTGTTTGATGTCCTTTGGTTTGAAGCTATTATCCTATTTCTTATAGTCAAGGAACCTTAGAATTTTCATGCTTTACTCTTCCCATATATTTTAAGTTCATAGATTTTCCCAGCCCTTGTGTTTGACAGTTTGAGATGAGTTTATAAAGATGTGACTTGGTGTGGTAACGAGTATCCTTTGAAATCCTCTAGAGTAATAGTACCCTCCAACAATGTTACCTGTTATATTAGTGTAGTAACATCTATTTTATTGTTTCAAAATTAGATTTATATATATATATATATATATATATATATATTATAATAATATAATAGAAAACTTGTAAACTCCTATAACTTTTTGTGCAAATACATAGAACTAAAGTATAACTTTTTGGTGCTTTGTATTGGTTACTTTACTTTTCACTTGGATTGACGAGGTCAAAAGTAAATGGACGGCTATTATTTATTTCACATGAATTGGTGAAATGGAGGACTCTCTTTTATTCTTGGATTAGTCTCATGTGGTTGGTTGAAACTTGAAAGCTTTTCACATGAATTGGGCTTGGTGAAGTGGAGAGATGGACTCTATAAAGAGAATTCCAATTCTCCACGCTTCTCACACGAAGTCTCTCTTTTATCTTGAGAGCTCCTAATGATGTATAAGCTATGAAGAAAATTAAATTATATATATATATATATATATATATATATATATATATATATATATATATATATATATATATATATATATATAAGAAAGAAAGAAAGAAAGAAAAGAAAGAGAGAGAGAGAGATGGCTCTTAAGTCGAAGGAGTGCGGCCTAACGGCTAAAAGACGTTAAACGGTCTTTTTAGACTGGAGAGGTGTTTTCCAAATGACGGTTTGTTTCTTTATCGCCATTTGAAAGAACACATTGGTTCAGGATTTTCTCTATAAATAGAGTTCAGATCCCGAATTGAAAACACAACAACAATTATAATCTCTCTCTCTCTCTCTCTCTTTCTCCATCTCTCTTACGTTCTTTCTTTCTTTAAGAGCTTTCGTGTATCAGAAAATCTTTGTGGTAGATTCTCATCCAAGAAACTGCAATCTAGATGAGAACGTACGGTTCTTGGCTAAACTGGGCTTTGTTGTATCATGAAGGCAGATTTGCTAGGAACTTGATTGCATATTTGTTTTATTCAACAGAGTGGGGGCTTCTACGGTCTTTAAGACAGCATAGTGAACTACGTGCCTTAAAGCCGTTTCCAATACCATTTGTTTTCAGCATTACCTAGGTACTAATTTTAGGAATTTTGTCGTGCCAACACTTGGTGGCACTTGGACAGTCCTTAACACGACATGGCACCTCTAGAAATGTACGAGAAAAAATAAAAACTACTACATGATCCCATCATAATACTTAATGCCTGGTTTCAACACAGTAAAATGAGTTGCCCTTCTAGGAAAAATTGCATAACGTAAGTTAATTCTAAATGAAAAAGCTTTGGTGCTTGAAAACCATTTGTATAATTTGTGAGATTCGAAAATTATAAATGAAAAGACTTAAAGTTCTTGAAAACCATTTGTATACTATAGAATATTTGAAGTTGAATTCATGACATACATTATGGATACTTCTCATCTTTTTGTCAGTAGGTTTTTATATTAGGTCTCTAGGATTCTCTTCAGTTTTATTTTATTATATATTTAATTTTTGCTTTTGTTTTTTACTGCCGTGCCACTGTATTGAAATTTTCAGAAATCTTCATACCAGACACTTATAACACCTTGACACTTGGTACACTTGTTGAGGTAACACTGACCTCCAACATTTGGTTTAGAAAGAAACCGTCATAGAGAAGACCCCTTCCATCTTACCTAAAATAACCATTTATCAGATATCTACCCAAATAACATTCAAACATCTAATAATCAGGATTTGGAGCCTAGGTGGGAGCGTTCAGGCATTGTGCATAAACCCTTTATATAGAGAGGAAATGAATGATAACAATCTATCATGACATATTTTCACTTGTTGAGGTAACACTGACCTCCAACATTTGGTTTAGAAAGAAACCGTCATAGAGAAGACCCCTTCCATCTTACCTAAATTAACCATTTATCAGATTTCTACCCAAATAACATTCAAACATCTAATAATCAGGATTTGGAGCCTAGGTGGGAGCGTTCAGGCATTGTGCATAAACCCTTTATATAGAGAGGAAATGAATGATAACAATCTATCATGACATATTTTCACACTTAAACTTGACATGATTATAAGAAAGATGCTATGCAAAATTAAGAGATGAGGTCATGCTTTCGTTTTTCAATTAAAGGCTAGTTGGAAAATTAGGCGCTTTTGATCATCTTAATGCTGGATAGAATTCCTACGGGATTGCCTTATATAGCTGGCATGCTGTCTGAAGCAGCCAAGATGGCTGGTACAACACCCCTTTTGGTGCCACATGGCGCTCAAATATTTTTAGAAAAAATATATAGGTCAAATCAGTTCACTATTCATTTTCTAAACAATTGGCCACCGTCGACCTGGCAGTGGTCAAAATTTTATTTATTGGATCAACCTTGCACACATCCATGTGGCACCCAAAGTTGAGTTTGGGTGTACGCAGTGGTGATAGGATGCTCTGGTACACCATATCGGGCTACCGACACTATATATATGTCTTTACATAGAGAGAGGGAGAGATTCTTGGGTTTAGTCTTAACTCATATATTCGCATGGTCACAGTCTCACTCCATCTTAGTAGGAACGTTATGGAAACTGCTTGAACGTTGGATAGCAGTATGGGAAAGCCACACTGCTGTATTGAGCAGATGATTCTTATTTTGCATTCACCAAGATACTCTTGTCTGCTCCTGAACTCTGTGGTGAGTTCATCCGCCACCTGCTCGAGCGTAGTCAGTCAGCTTCGTGACTTTGTGTAGCTTTCAGCATTGCAAAGGGAACTATCTATGCACCCTAGTAGGGGTTCCACTGAGTTCTTCCCCTAGGGTCAAGCTGTTGTCCTTGGGAGAAGTGGAAGGAGTTAGCTAGAGACTTGACAAATGAGTTGAGGGCTCCATGGTATCAAGTATCGGCTGATACCGATGCGTATCGGTTTCTGGCCATCCTGATACTGATATGTGTCAGCAATAAGTACTGGTTTCTGGCAAAAGCTATACAGATACAGGTATCACTATGCTATTGGTGGCATCGGTTGATACCAATATGTATCGGCTGATACCGATACGTATCACAATATCGGTTGACACTGTCATTTTTTTATTGTTTTTTTTTTTTTTTATAAATTTCACCAAAAATAAAAATCAGCGTTGGTGTCGTTCAATTCGTATCGGAATCGGTCGATACCATATCAGTCGATACCGAATCTGTCTTGGACCAACCCGATATTGTATCGAGTTTGATACCTTGGAAGGCTCCTACGTGTGCTTCAACCGGATATGCGTATGCAACATCAATTTCCATTGCTTCTAATCTCTCTCTCATCTTCATTCCTTCAGATGGAATTCTTGTCGCTGCAACCCCATACCATAATTTTTTTCAATTAAAGGCTGTCCTTATCTTGACCTCAAAGGAGGAAACATGATCGGTGTAAGGTTCCCAATTCCTAAGAATCACTGAAAGTTGAGGCTAGTCGACCATTACACCGGAAATTTTTATTTATTTATTTATTTCTCTCTGTTCAGTAACTGATGAGGTTTAAAAACTCCATATGAGAGGTGGTAGTGACCAACCTCCAGGCCAATATGTATCGGCCGATGCCAAGGGATATCAATCCCTAGCTGGTCGACACTAATTTGCAGTATCAGCCGGTGATATGTATTTACTATCGATTGATAACAACTCTCATTTGGCCCATCTATATTGGCCGATATCGATAAAATTATAGGCATCAGTATCAGATCTGACCGAAACTGATATTTATGTGTCGATTGAGCTTGGACCCCTGGTAACCGATATGGTAATATCGGTAAACCTATGAAACCCTACATTTTGCCATCTTGTTTAGAATTAGCGAAATGTTCAAATATTGACCATCACTTATGGGAGGTTGAGTGGTGCTCTAATATTCTCAAAGGACCATTAATTCCACCAAACCAGAAGATAACTTTTAGCCTTGTACATGGTCAAGAGCTGTTGAAGATTTTGAAAATCTTCAATTCAACTTCCATGTTCTTTGAAAAGAGGAAGGGTGTCACTCTAACAAACATCTTTGACTTCTATCAACTAAGTTACTAGATTGAGAGGTGAATGAAAAAATTTATAAAACAAATGGAGGTCAGAAATGTCCCATTACAAAATTTGTCATAGTAATCAATGTTGTCAAATCGCTTAAGCCATGCTAAGCCATTTTACTGCATTTCGCTTAAGCGAAATCGCTGAATTGCTTATGCCATGGCTTAATGATTTTTTTTGTTTTAATTTATTTATAATAAATTAAAAAATAAAAAAAATTATATAATAAGAAGTATCTAAGTCTAACAACTAAAGTAACACTGACAAAAATGAGTCAATGACAAAAAAGAGAAAATATACGTTCTTATATTTAAAAAAAAAATGTCATACATACTAATGAGAGGAGATTGAGAGTCTAGAATGGAGATTAGAGAGTAAGAATGAGCCAAAATAATTTTGTGAAGAGTATAGGACCGAACACACCACCCTTTATAGAGGTAATGACAGTGTTACCTTGGCACTTCTACTTTCGGGATTTTCGTCGTGCCGACACTTGGACACTCCTCAAACAACACAAAACTGCTACACATATATGAAAAACCAAATATTACTATTAAAATGCTCCTCGTTTTAGTACTATAATATACTTTTATTTAGGTTTGGGTTGTTGTAAATGATTTTATTCTATAATATACTTTTGTTTAGATTCATGACATAGACTACGAATCTTTTCATTACATATCTAAGTTGGTTCTCTAAGATTTCCCTTCATTTTTATCTATATATGTTCTATTTTTTTACTTTATTTTTCTTAAGGTCCTGCCACTGTATTAGAATTTTTTGAAATTGGCGTGCCAAACATCTATTGGCTCCTTGACACTTGACACCCGTGCCACGTGTCTAGGTAACATTGGGTAATAGGATACTCCATGGCACTGGTTCTCCGGGCCGGAGACTGGGTGTGTGCGGCTTGCCACAACGTCAACTTCCGAAGACGTAACGTTTGCCATCGTTATGGATGCATTTCCACCAGAGCCAAGGGCATCGCGATGAAACCATCGGAGCAACGATTCACAAACATCCTACCCAACAGGCAAGTCGCCTTCAATGGTGATCAAATGAGAGATTTGCAAAGAGGGTGGTCGATTGCAGGCAAGAGATTTCGAAAGGCATCGGGTTTGATGCCTGATTTGGTGGGGCCAGCTCATGTTCCTCTTCGAGGCACTCGCCATGGGGTCTCCTTCGCTGACACCATTAAGGGTGGTCCCATTAGGTCTCTGCCTTCTTTTGGCATTAGCGGGAGTAACCCCACGGGGAAGGATAAGGTCGCCCCTTCTTTCCCGGAGGAGCCTTTGGTGTTTGCGGGCTCAAAGTTATCGTCGTTATCAACTAATCTGCCGTATTACTGGGTTATTTTATATACTGTCAATAACTACATCCATCCGATTTACATTCACAAGTGGATTAACCAAAAGTGGGGACTATTGGAGCGACCATCCCCTCAGCCTTTACAAAAAACAATTCCTACTTAGGTTTCCCTCGAAGGCGAGGGCGTCGGAAATCAGTGTTTCAAAATTGTTCACCATTGACGGAGTGTGCATGCACTGTTGGGCTTGGAAGGTGGAAGAAGGGGAGCTCCATATTCATAGATGGGATGGAGGGGTGTGGTTGCGCCTACACGGGCTCCCGCTTCATGCTTGGTCCATCGGAGTCTTCAAAGGAATAGGGGACCATTGCGGTGGCCTCCTCTTTATTGACCGGAGCATCGACGATCTGTGGGAGACCAGCTTCACTCGGATTTTGGTGGCCGCAGAGTGGTGGGAGATCCCTAGAAGCTGTGTTATCTGCATCAACAACCAGGAATTTCGGATCTTCGTAGAAGTGGAATTGGTGGAGAGGATGCTCTTCCCTCACCAGCCGGACGATGAACCCTTGAGGCCTGGAAACCCCAACGTAGACGAACTCGTCTGTCTCAATGAAGAAGTCGTGGCTGCGATCTATCCATTCCGGCATCGGATGGACTCGGAACATGGTCCGGCACGGCAGGGCTCGAAGGGGAGCTTGACCGCGGATTTGGCGCTCCATCGGTGGCCTGCCGCGTCGCCTTGGGGTGTCTGTCGCACCGGTGGACATGACGTCGGAGTTTTCGGAGATGGGGACCTCGAGGAGGGACATATTTGGGGTAGGGAAGAAGAACAAGAATCGCCAACCACAGGGGGGAGGGGGGGTGCCCTCAAGAGTTGTTATCCAAGGAGGAGGATGGCAGCGACAGGTTGGAGTCCGATCATCGGCAGGTTCATCAACATCTAATACCGTCGATCGAACGGAGGGTCACATCGAAGATTCTGACGATTGCCCTTCTTCTTGAGGGAGGTTTTCAAATTTTGAACCTCTCTCTTCGGGCTAGGTTACGGATTTGTTGGATGGCGACAGGGCATCAAGATTTGATTTGATGACCGACGAGTTGACACTTGGTATTTCGTGGCCAGGTGGCAGGGAACTGTCGGCTGTGTCCTCTCGGTCTCTAGAGCCTTCCGGCTTCTCTCTACTATAGGGCGTCGTTGGGAAGAAACCCATTTATTGTCTTCAGGTGCAACATTCGACACGTGGCCACAGGGCATGTGACCACGTGATTACCGAGGTCAAATCTCACAACCCGCTAGCAGTCTTAAGCGGTGACGGCTTCAACATGGAGTCTACTTTTCAAATGGTACTGGCTGGGACACGTGGTGCGTTCGTGGCGCTCTTTCTGGCTGGATTGGGGCCTTCCTACCCAAGCCCCGGACCCGGTTTCTATTCCTGGGACTCTGACGGTTCGACTAAGTGGTATTTGGACCTTGGGGATTTGGTTCTTTGGATGACCCGATTGGACCTACTCTCTCTTCTGGGCCCAGGCCTCCACAGGGCTCTTGCAGGTCGTCTCCTTACTTACCCGGTGAAGGGAAGTTCTGTGTCAAGCTCTCTTAAACTTCTGCCGCCAGCAGATCTCCCCTCAATTTCTGGGCTTGATACGACCCTGCTTCCTCTGGTAAGCCTACCTTCCGTGCCCATGATGCAGGAGTCTTCGGTATCCTCCTCGACCGATTCCTCTCGGACCGCTTCGGAACCACTCTCGCCTCTCCAAGATATTTTGGATGAATCGTCCTCTTTGTCCTCCTCTTGTTGTGACGTTCTTCTGATTAGAACACTTAGGCGCAGTAGTGCTGGTTGATGGGAAGCATGCTTCCCTCTCGACGTTTCGACCCAGACGAATGACTATGTAGCAACGGAAACTCAGGGCTTCCTCGACGATATAATTCGGTTCGGTACAGATCTCGGGATGTCATTCAAGGGGTCCGACGACGAACTTAGGGACATCTTTAGAGCGACTTCAGCATTCCATATGTCTCTGCCTCTCCGCCTCCATCAAGAAAAAAAATCTCGAGAGAGAGAATTGGCCATATTGGAATGGGGAATGTTGTATGGAAAGGGACTTGGACCCTAGTAAGGTTCCGGTTGTTCAGGCGGGCAGTTATATGGTGTCTCTATGAAGATCATCTCTTGGAATGTCAGGGGAGCATGCCACCCCAAAAAGCGTGCGGGCTTCAAGCAGATCATAGCTTCTCATAATTTGGCGGTGGTTACCCTCCAAGAGACTAAGTGGGGAGCCTGCGACCAGACCAAAGTGGCTAATATTCTAGGAGGAAACAGATGGGAGTGGATTGGTGTAGATTCTGTCAGCGCGACAGGCGAAATTTTGGTGGCCTAGAATTCCCACCTCTTCCACAAGATTGAAGAGGAGGTTGGGCAATTCTCGGCATCTGTTGTCTTGGAAAATAGGGACAACGGAAAGGAGTGGGCCTTTACAGGTGCTTATGGCCCAGCCAAAGCTCACTCCAACTCTGAATTTTGGTTAGAGTTGGCCGCGGTGGTGGGTCACTAGGACATTCCGTGGTGTGTGGGAGGGGACTTCAACGCTATCCGTTGCCATGCTGAAAAATCTGGTGGTCCGCTGGATTGGCCAAATTTGGAAGCGTTGAATTCTTTTATTCAAGACTGGGCCCTTGTGGACTTGCCTTTAAAGGGGGCCCACTTTACTTGGTTCAATTTTCACGAGTCGGCTTCGATGAGCAGGCTGGATAGTGTCTTGGTTCGTCCGGATTGACTGGATTTGTTTCCTAATGCTATGCTTCATGGCTTCGCCCGGGCTGTTTCCGACCATCGACCTTTGTTGCTCAACTACGATGTTGTGGGAAGGGGTCCCTCACCCTTCAAGTTCAAGAATCTTTGGCTCTCCAGTGCAGATTTCAGGGAAAGGGTCCTTGTGTGGTGGCATCAATCGATCCCCCGTGGATCAGCCACGTTTAGACTCGTCACCAAGCTAGCATTTCTAAAAGAACGCATCAAGACGTGGAATAGGGAGGTGTTTGGCTTGGTCCAAGTGTGGAAAGAGACTCTGATGGCGCGTCTCTCTGAGCTTGATTTGCTCGAGGAATCCAGGGGGTTATCGGTCATCGAGGAAGAGGAAAGACTCCACCTGAAAATGGAGTTTAGCAATAAGTGCCTTCAGGAAGAGATTTTTTGGAAGCAGAAATCCAAGGTCCATTGGCTGAAAGAAGGGGACAATAATACCAATTTCTTCCACTCTGTAGCGAACACCAGAAACATGAAGAAGCACTTGTGCAGAATTGAAGTGGACGGGGTGGCTGTTATTGATCTTGAGCTGATTAGATCCAAGATGGTCAACTTTTACGAGAACTTGTACAGAGAAGAATTCGGTGTCAGGCCGAGTTGGATGGAATTTGCTTTCCCCTCCCTCCAGGTGATGGATCAGGACTGTTCGGAGGTCTCTTTTGACGAGAAAAAGGTGTGGGCTACGATCAAATTCAATGGCTGCAATAAATCCCCTGCCCTGGTGGTTTCACAATGGAATTGTACAAGTGCTTCTGGTTGCTCCTTAAAGTGGATATTTTGTCCTTCTTTCACGAGTTCCACTCTTGTGCTTCCATTGACAGAAGCCTCAATTTGACTTTCATCACTCTCATTCGTAAGAAAGATGAGGCCGAGGACCTCTGTGACTTCCAACCCATCAACCTGATCAATAGTTTGTTTAAAATCTTGTCCAAGGTCTTGGCTAACCGAATGAAACTAGTCATTGAAAAGATCATCGCGCCTAACCATGGCTCGTTTGTTCCTAAAAGGCAGCTGATTGATATGGTAGCAGTGGCTCAGAGGTTATCCACTCAACCCACACTGATCGGTTTCCGTCCGTCTTCTGGAAGGTTGACATGGAGAAGGCATACGATCGAGTCAACTGGGAATGCCTTGACTATATGTTGGGGAGATTTGATTTCGGAGAGAGGTGGAGAAGATGGATGAAAGCGTGTTACTCTTCGGCGTGGTTCTCGGTTCTAGTTAATGGATCCCCGCCTGGCTACTTCAAGAGCTCCAGAGGCCTCCGACAAGGAGACCTGTTGTCTCCCTTTTTGTTTAACATTGTTAGCGAAGCTCTAGGAGGGCTTCTCGAGCTTGCTTGATATATAGGCTGTGTTTTAAGTATCCTGGTTGACCCTTTCGGTCGGGTGGGTGGTTACTCATCTTCAGTACGCTGACGATACGATCCTGTTCGGTAGGGCTCGTTTGGACGAGATCTGAGCTTTTGCTGATGTTGTCACAATTTATGAAGCGGTATCGGGGCAACGAGTTAATTTATATAAGTCTAAGGTGTCCGGTATCGGTATTGACGGCAATTTGGTTCGACATTTGGCACAGGAGGTGCACTGTGAGATCGACGCGCTTCCTATCTCTTACTTGGGACTGCCTCTTGGGGTGGGCAAGCCCAACACCCGTGCTTGGGATCCGGTTGTCCGTAGATTTGAAGGAAGGCTCTCTTCTTGGAAAGGAAAACTTCGAAGTACGAGGGGTCGCTTGTGCTTGGTCAAATCGGTACTCTCAAGCCTCCCCATCTTTTTCATGTCCATGTTTCGGTGCCCTATTGAGGTGATAAAAGAGTTAGAAAAAATAAATAGAAACTTATTGTGGGAGGGTTCTGGGTTTGACAAGAAATATCATCTGGTCCGGTGGGAGACCTGCCTCCTGCCTAAACTCTTTGGCGGGTTAGATATTTGGAACCTGAGATTGGTTAATACTAACCTCCTTGGTAAATGGCTATGGCGAGCGGGATGCGAGTTAGAGAGGAGCAGCCTTTGGTTAAACGTTTTGGCTGAAAAATATGGTTGGGTGCAAGGACTCTGAGGCATTAATGCTTCCTCTTCTAGAAGGGTCTCGGCGTGGTGGAAAGGAATCTACGGAGTCTGGACGGTCTTCTCTAGGCGGGTCTCTTTCAGCTGGGGGAACGACTCTGGTATTCAGTTTTGGGAAGTCCCGTGGATCGAGCTGAACCCTCTTAGGTCTTTATTTCTGAGCATCTTCAATGTCGCGGCCTTCCCTCACGCCTCGCTAGTGGAGTCTTATTCCATCATTGGAGGTGCTCCAGTTTGGAACATTGTCACTAGGAGGCATCTTTCCGACGTTGAGATGATGCAGTATCAACGCCTTTTGCTCCTCTTATATGGCTCTAAGAGAAACCAGCACCAAAGGGATGCTCGCATTTGGCTGGCGTCAACGAACAAGATCTCGGTTAAATCTTTCTACTGGATCCTATCTTGCCGACCAATGATATTGGTGGAATGGAGCTTCATTTGGAAAGTCTCGGCCCGCCGAAGGTGAAATTTTTCTGCTGGACAGTGATCCTCAGTCGTATTCGGACAATCGATCAGCTAGTGGTGAGAGGCAAAGACATCCCGAATAGGTGCCCGATGTGTCTGAGTGATGAAGAGTCGATCTCCCATCTTTTTATCCATTGCTGTTTGGCCTCTAAGATATGGAATTCCATTTTGATGTCTTTTGAGATGAGGTGGGTTATCCCGGAAACTATTCCTTAGGTGCTGATTTCTTTGTACGACCACAAATTTTCGGTGACCATAGAGCATTCTGGAGAGTGGCTGCCATTACGGTTCTTTGGGGTATCTGGCTTGAAAGGAACAACCGGGTGTTCAACCAAAAGCGCCGTCCTTTTGGGTCTATTCTTAAGAGCTTCAAAGATCTTATGTTTTTGTGGATCCCATATGATAAGGGTGGGAGCTGGGACCCAAAAGGCATCCTTGCTTATCTTTTTATCCATTGTTGGGTAGCCTCTAAGATATGAAATTCCATTTTGATGTCTTTTGAGATGAGTTGGGTGATCCTGGAAACGGTTCCTCATGTGCTGGTCTCTTGGTACGACCACAGATTTTCCAGTGACCATAGAGCATCCTGGAGAGTGGCTGCCATTGCGGTTCTTTGGGGTATCTGGCTTGAATGGAACAACTGGGTGTTGAACCGAAAGCGCTGTCCTTTTGGGTCTATTCTTAAGAGCATTAGAGACCTTATGTTTTTGTGGATCCCATATGATAAGGGAGGGAGCTGGGACCCAAAAGGCGTCCTTGCTTAGTTTCCCCGGGCCTCGATTGGAGGGGGTCCGGCTGCATTTCCGGAGCCCTGTTCTTCCTTTTTTAGCTCTCTTTTGTTCCTGTTTTTTTATGTTGTTTTCTCTCATTGTATCTTTTCCCAACTCCTCGCTGGTGTTGTTTGGCAATGACAAGAGTCTTTTATCAATAAAAAAAAAAAAACTGGGTAATGGGACCCCAAAAAAGATTTTTTTTTTTTTTTAAAGTGCTCAAATGGCCATATTTATGACCGTTGGAGCATTATGCCATCGCATACTGAATTTGCGATCGCATAAGCAATAAAACATGGCTTAAGCTATCGCATATATCAATATGCAATCGCTTCGTCTCCTGCATCGCATAAGCCAAGATGGCTTATGCGATTTGGCTGCTCAGGATCGCTTAAGCGATCGCTTATGACAATATTGATAGTGATTGCTCTAATGCACGAAGAGAATGAGGGAGATGGGAAGCTGGAACCATTGGTATTTGCAAGGGCATGCATGGGTCCGTTGAGTATGTATGGAGAAGTAGTTTTATTATGCTATTTTAAAATGCAGACGTTGCTTGACAGTGCCCTAATTCTTGACGGACCTTAAACTCCATAGTACCAAAAGCAACTTTTGAGGTTGTACATGGTCAAAATTTGATGAAGATTTTGCTTTGATTCAACCTTCATGGTTAATTGATGAAGGAAGGGGGGCATCACTGACAATTACCTTCTTGCTCATGCCTTAACCAAGTTGCCCTATTTAAAAACTGGTGTGAGAAACAAGGCATGAAGTGAATGTGAGAATGGCCTCATCACAAAATGTATTATAGTAATTGCTCTAAGCCATGAAGCCCATGTGGGAAAAGGGAAAAGTGAATCGTGGGGAGATCTTAGTCCCTTAGCTGTGTATAACTGCTAGTTTTTACTGTACTATTCATGATGCGGTGGCTGCTCTGAGTATACCACTGTGGTTTTTAGATACTGGTATACTTGGGAGAGATGACAGCTAATAACTTGTAATTTTCTATAATTCATTGTAAGCCAATGACAGTTGTTATCAACTTATCATTGCCTTGTCCCATCTATTTAGGGTCAGCCTAGTGAGTATTATTTCTCCACTCCATTCCATTTAGAGGAATCTCTTTGCTATTCCACAATCCTTCATATTGCTTGTCAATACTTCTCTTCAACTCTTTATTGGTCTTCCTCTTCTTCTTTGTATATAAGGGTTGTCTCAAGTTTCTGTTGGACATGCTGAAACCATCTCAAGCAACTTTCATTAATTTTTACTTTCGATTGGGCCACTCTTAAACTTTCATTTATTTACCCTTTCCTAATTTTACCCTTTCTTGATGCATCCACGTCAGCATACGCATCTCTGTCACATGAACTCTTCCTTCTAGCCCCTCTTCGTAGTCTTAACTGTTTACACCGTATAGTAATGCAAGTCCTATGGCTGTTTTGTAAAAACCACCCTTCAATCGAAGTGATACTCGATCATAGAGCACACCACTTTCTTCGCTCTCTCTGTGTTGATCCTATTTGAGATATCGTCCTGAAACCTATCATTAGGTTGTATCATACTGATATCTATTACATTGTGACACGAGATAGTACTTTGAGCAAATTATCCTCTAGGCAATCATGTTCACTAAACTTGCAATCTATATATTTCGTCTTTGTTCAATTCTAAGGCCTCTCTCTAAAATTCCAATTTAGCAATTTCTTGTTTCATTTGTCCGGCTAATTAGCACTATCACATCTGCACACAACATACACCTTGGGACCTCATCTTGTATCTCTAATGTATATTTGTCCACAATCAATGTAAAGGAAGGAGGCCTCAAAGCCTTTTGATGCAAGTTATGATAAGAGGATCAAGAAAGAGGATTACAAGAAAAATAAGGAGAAAAGAGAACTGAAATGGGATGATATACAGGCCCTCTTATTAAGGTAGATGGGCTGGACCTGTTAATTGGTCAACTGGGCCTATTAATGGAGCTTTAAAGACTGATTCTTAAATACAATGCTTGCTGTATTTAACGGGACCTAACACTCATGTGCTGGCTGAGAAAGCAAAAGTGTTCCTGTATTGGATGAAACAAACTCAAATAACTAATTCCTGCTATGTGATTGGTTGGCTGATAAAACGGAAAAAAAACTAATGAACTTTCTTTGCTTGGATGAGACAATGGAGAAGGTATAGAGATAAATGGTGTTATGCTGTGGGGTGTAGAAAGGAGATAAATAATTGTGGGTTGTGATTGGCGACAAAATAAAAGAAAGGAGGTGAAATACAGTTGATTCGGCAAAAGGTGAATAAATCAGAGGAAACTAAAATCTTATTTTATGATTGGTTGAAATAAAAGAGGAGGGTAGAGGGGTATGCAATTGGTCGAGGGAATAAATGGTGCAGAAACAGTTGCACAGTCAGTATTTTTCTGTAATTTTCTTGTTAGTTAATGTTACATTCCTATAATTTAGGGTAAGATGGATTTTCGTAGTTTGTTCTGAATAGGAGATGTAGGGAAATGTGGATTTTATTTTGGTGTTTATTAGGGGGGTGTTATGGCTGTATTTTTACTATTTCAAATTGTTATTTACAAAAATTTTATTGAAGAGAATGAGTTTCTCTTTTTTCTCTCTAGTTCTTTTTAGGATATTTTGTTGCTTTATATTTATCGCATGTTCTTCGCTGGGGCAAGCTGTGGTTTGCATCATAAATTTCTCCTCCTCTCTCAAACTTTTCCATAAGTTGTCTCAACAAGAAAATGACTTTAATCGTTGACTTTCCTATCATAAATCTGAAGTGGTTCTCAGAAATATTTGATTCTTGTCTTTTATCCATTGCTTCCTTACCCTCTTTAGAGTTTCATAGTATGGTTTATAAGTTTTATATTTTTTGAAATGATAACAAAGAAATATATTAAAACACGCAAGCCACAAAAATACATCCTCGACCATGATGGTCAAATCGGAGCAGGCACCGAGAAAGGAGAGAGGCAGTGTTACCTTGGCACTCCTACTTTTGGGATTTTTGCCGTGCTGACACTTGGTGGCACTTGGCACACGTGCCGACACTTGGACACTCAAACAACATGAAACTTCTAAACATAACATATATGAAATACCATATATTACAATCAAAATGCTCATCATTTTGACAACGATAAAATGAACTTTTTTTAAAGAAAAAATTGTGTAAAGTTTAGTAACTAGTAAATAAAAGGTTTGGGTCATTGAAAACGATTTTACACTATGCTGTACTTTTATTTATGTTCATGACATATTACACTATGTTGTACTTTTATTTATGTTCATGACATATACTATGTATCTTTTCATTACATATCTCTAAGATTTCCCTTCAATTATTTTCTATATATGTTATATTTATCTAATTTATTTTTCTTAAGGCCGTGCTACTTGGAATCTTTAGAAATTGGCGTGCCAAACATCTATTGGCACCTAGACACTTGGCATGCGTGCCACGTGTCTAGGTAACACTGGAGATGGGTAGTGAGAAACTACACAACCCTCCAAAAATCGGGCTCGACCAAAAGTGGAGCAGGCCCGATCAAGAAAGGGTGCTGCCCTAAGGATCTACCAAAAACCGATTAGGCCCCAAAACACTCCCAATGGTTCCAACTATAGCCCCCCCCCCTCCCCGTCCTGGGAACAATGGGAGACCAAACCTCTTAGGCGTCAAGAAACCCCCAAAACGACGCCTTTGAAAGAAGACCGTCACATGCCACCCTCCAAGAAGTCCCCGTCTTTAGTCGTCGTTATGCCCTCTCTCCATCTTAGACTTGGTTTTAGCCTTTTCATATGAGAGGCCCCAATGAAGTTTCTTGAGCTCCCTCTTTTTTCTGACTTTGAAATCTTCCCTTTGATTATTTCTATTCTTAATAATTTCGCCGAACACCGCTTGTAGTCTCTCATCGGATCCTTAAAAAGTCATTCCATGATTCTTAGCCAATTCGATCAAGTTGTTGATCGTGTCTGGCTCTGATGGTTTAGTCGGTTCCACCTCAGGGCCGAAATCTATATTCGATGTCTTGCTGCTACATTCGTCCAACTCTGTAGAACTAAAGGCTCTAAAGTCCTTTTCAAGGTAGTTAATCACTAGATTCCTAGAAATAAGCGTACTTGGCCCTTTGAAGCGACAGTAGGACCGTCGTCAATGTTCACCTCGTTTATATCGTCCGTTCTAGGCTTACCAACATTGATACTAATCTCAGTCTCTGAGCCGAGTATAGAAATACATTCGATATCTTGTCCAATATGGTCCCTAGTGTTTCCTTCCAAAGTTACCCCAGGTAGGAGGTCTTGGCTACTGATATCCATATCCTTAAGGAATTTGGTTGGACCCACTTTTTAGAAATACCTTCAGATAAGGACAAAAAGTCAAAACGACTTGTTGGAACATTGGAGCGGGGGTAGCTGGCAGCTTTATTTTGAAAAAGTTTCGGCTCATCCTCTCCAACGGCTCGTATGTGAGAGCTAGAGGCTTTTTGAAATTCTGAAAATCCCGCCCAAAGCAACTTGCATTATCGGCTGAGTCTTGATCGGTCGGTGTTAGATCCGAAGCTTTCTCCAGTGAGCAATGATCATTATTGATCACCTCCTTGCCTGAACTGATCCCCACCTCCTGCTCGTTGATTGAAAGACATACGTATTGTGAAGCATTCTTGGGTGTGAAAGGATCATCGGTTGACCCCTTCGTACCTGAACGAAAACTAGCCTCCCCCTTGAACAAGAGAGGTTATAGCATGGTGACTAATAGCCCTTCATTGCTTAGTTGTTCGATTCACCTCTTTGCCATCGGTCCCTTATGCCTTGCTAAGAACCTCGATGCCAACGTTAAATAACAACCCTTCCACTTTTATCTTGATGAACTCTGGGATCTTAACTATTTTCTCAACTTTAAGCAAGACAATCGGTGAAAAAAGATAATCAAGATCAGAAGCTGATACACTAAACTTAATAAATTTACCAATCATGTTAGCAACAACTTTAAAAGTTTCAGTAAACCACGCGTGGAGAGGGACCCCACTGATTTTGACCCAACGTTGTTCCAAGAAATCTTGTACCATCCTGGCAGGATTCTAATTCGAAAAAGTGAATGGGATGCTGCTCCAAAATGCTTGTACCCTTGAGGACTTTTTCTTTGTCATCTGCGGGGATAAAAATGAAGAGGGAAGTAAAATCATTGATTTGAGCCAGATTTAGCTTTCACGTCTTTGATGCCCACATTCTAACCTGGTAAAGATCAATCTTCCTAGTTGTCTTCCCAATGAGACAACGGTGTTGAAGGAATCCACTTCGATCACAGGTATTAGAAATTTCGAGGACTTTCCCATGCGAAGCTGAGATTTGCCAAACTACCCCATTATCAGGCCAAGGATCGAAACTAGAAGAGTGAACCACATCAGCATATGATTTGTTGTCACTAATACCTGGAATAGTCTTTCCCTTCATCCTCATGGTAAACCTTCCATCAGAAGGATTAGTAGAAAAGGGCTGCTTCTGTCCGCCTTTCGACTTCTTTAGCCGAAGAATCTTACCGTTGTCTCGAACATCCTTGCACCGGCTATTGTAAGTTTAATTCCTTGTTAGTGAGCACAATTTTGGATATTCCCTTAATATTCTTATAAAAGGGACAGCGGTGCTTATACAACGGCTTATTTCTCAGTAGTATCATATAAAATCGTATGATCGTGTTGAATTTTCGAGGGTCATCTTGACCAGACACGTTTGACTCTTATGTTAGATAACATGGCCGCATTCATATTGCATTATGACAAAATACAATAGCATGGCTGCATTCATATTATTTGACAACAAAATGCAAGTCCATTTACCTTGAAACATACTGCTCCCATAGGGATGCCATGTCATGAACTTTCTATATCAAAGAGGCAGAGTAGGTTCTATCACACAAAGTGACATGGCTTCCATCAAAATTAATAGTCAAACTCCTTGGAGAAGCAAAACTGATTAACTTTTATTCAGCTTCTATTGGATCAGTCGATCGTTTCAGACTACATACGAGCGCTTGAGTACCAAGCGACAATACCTGAATTTTCCCAGTTTGTGATGTATAGCACTGTTTTCCAAGAATGATATTGCTTTTAAGTAAATTCTATCCATTGCAGTATGTAAGTTCTTTTTCCTCATACAGATTCCTGCATGCATAATTGTGAATCCTCATCATATTGAGGCTTGGAAGTTGACAATGTTGATATTTGTAATGTATCATTCTTCACTGCACTGCAGACAACTACTGCAGCTTTGGATCGTAACCCAACGTTGCAGTTTGTTTACATCGCATTGAGTGACTTTGGGTCCCATAATCCTTGAATGAGGTTGGCATCTAGCACCTCATTGTCGATAGGGCTCAATTTCTCTCACTGGGTTGCAATGTTGGTCATGATCCTACGCGGTTGGTTACTCCTGACCCATAGAAGGTTGACATAGTTTTCATTTGGAACTCGCAACCTTTCTAACAAGACTTTTAAGGAGTTTGTTTCCTGGTGTAGTAAATAATTTCGAATCTGACAATGCTAGTTTTTTTTTTGGTGCGTAGGGTATACTTTTTCTTCCAGTAACCTGTTAATTTGTTTCAAAGTTCAAAATATTCTGGAGCATCGTTTGATGTCATATTTGAAAACATGAGTATTTAACCCACTTGCAACTGTACTATTCAGATGGGTAACAAGGGAGCATTCATTCGGTTCAAAGCCCCAGAAATGAAGCCAGATATTGTTTCTTTTGCTGCAGTGGTAAGTAGTGCTCATTATCTCACGTCTTTCATTTTGGTAATGTTCTTAGGTTTTGAAAGTTTCACAAACTTAAAAAGAAGTATTTCAAGTTTTCGCAAACTTTCATTTTATGTATGGTGCATCCTGCTTTTCTTAAGATGACAAAGGTGGCTTTGAACTTTTAAATTGGACCACATGCCCTTCTCTTTCAGAGGTTTATAAAATGACTAAGGCCGTGTGCAACTCTTTTCCAAAAAGCACTTTTCAAGGAAAAAATGTAAGGTGAAAAGCGTATTTCACCCCAACGACGTGGCCACCTCTAGCTGAAGATGTTGTATTGAGCAGCTGCACCATGCTGCTTCCCACACATATCATTGTCAGCATTTGATAGACTTGTTGAGAAGCAACATGTAACACCCCTCTTTACAGCACTTGTAAAGTGCTTTTTGATTGCCAAACAGGGCCTAAATAAGCTATTAATATATGATTACTAGAGGCGAAACCACTCGGCAAGTAGTTCTTATTGGTGCTTTAGGCAGTGATCATTGATTAATTAATGAGTAGATTGAGAAACTCAAAAGAGTCTGAATTTATTATTGGAATGTCGTAGAAATATGATCAACATGGGAGATTTCAGCATTGAAAGTGCACAGATTATTCTAATATCTTCATAATCATTTGTCTTTCTGGTAGATGGAAAGCTAAGGTAGTCATGTTTCTGTTTGAGATTGCCTCATGATACACTGATACCCAAAACAGGGTAGTGAGATGCGTTGTGTTGGAATGTGGTGTGCCAAGCCACCATCACACATTAAGGATTAAAATCTAAGGTATCAGTCTGTGCCAATACCGAGACGTCTCGTCTTGGATATTGGCTATTGTCTTGGGTGGCTCTCAGTCATATATTTTCATTGCTCAATTGTTTGACAACATGAAAAAACCAGCGAGACAATATACTACAAAGTATATATATATATATATATATATATATATATATATATATATATATATGCATCGAGAGCGACATTTGTCTTGGGGGGCTCCGATACCCAGCTATATCACCCAATTCGTCTAGGTAACATCCTATATTTTGATCAGTGTCACACATAAATGGATGATGTTGTGTGTATGGCACATGTTAAAGAGCCTCCTGAATCCGGCAAGCTCCTGTGTCTGATCTCATGGAAGTAAAAAAGTACTCGGTGGTTCCACCTCCACAGTTTAACATATTAACCTCCAATAAAGATGAAATTTTGAGTGATTGCTGACTACTGTCTCTTTTCTTTGAATTGTAACTTGTGCAGTCGCACCCGGATGTCAAGCCAATGGCCTACGCCAACAACTTCTTGCGAATGTTCTCATGATTTTTGCTGCGTAAGATTTCCCCACAGCTTTGTTTCAGACCCCCTTCCTTCTCGTTAAATTATAGACTGCACATGCAGCTGCTGCAGGGGCCCTGAGAAGAAACTCTAGCCCAGGTTGATGCAGCTCCTGTGCCACGACATTATTTAACAGATGACTTTATTTCTTCTCTTTTTTCCAGCGTCATGGTCGCTGTTGCGTAGTTGAACTATAATTATGTTTAGTATTTTTAATTATCAGGAAGCTCAGGACCAGCCGAAGGTACTGATGGTCGAACGATAAATGCCGTGTAAATTGTAAAACTTTGTTTTTTTTTTCTTTTCATTAGATGATTGCGAAGAGCCGTTGTGAACTTGCCATTCTTTCAACCGTATCATTTGCATGTGCCTGCATTTGGACCGTGTTTATTTATATATTTTGTTCTTTTTCTTTCTTTTTTCCCGTCTTGGCCATTGTACATAATTACTGTGACAGTTGTAAAAATTTATGCCATAAAATCACTGCCTTGTGCTGGCGATGGTATGTGGCAATTGTAGTTTTGGAGGCGGCATGTTCCTGAGAAAAAGACTTCTTGGTCACCATGGCTTCAAATGTGAGAAGGGCCCACCCAATCTGAATCTTAAACATGAAGTACCTGAGAGAAGTAAATCATATTTTATTTTGATTATTGAACATCAAAATATTGTAATAAATTATCTAGTTTGGCCACAAATTTTGTAAAATAATATCATATTGACAAGTTTGTGGATTCGGATTTCAGAGTATTAGAATGTCGAGTCATCTTGTGAATCAAAATGGCGTATCTGATAAAAATGTACATTTGCAGGTTGTTGTACAAACTGGCTGGTCCGATCTACGCAGTTGACAGGCCAATTATGGGCCCTTTTAACTTACTGGTTAAGCACAGGTAGGTTTGATGTAGGCAGAAATTGTGCTGATCAGAAGTTCGTAACGGCTGATAAATTCATATTTGCAGTTGAGTACTAATAATTGGCTAATGTGACTCGCAGCCTTAGCAGGCTAAGATTTGGGCCCAAATTTTACGCTCGAAGCAGGCTGGGGTAATGCCAGGTTTCTAACTTAACAGGCATGACCAGGCCTTGGCTCAGCCCAAACTGAGCCGTTGCAGCCCTCTACTTGAAATTCTAGTGCCCTGTTGTGTGCAAGGTGACAGAATTGTGACCAACTAGAGTGCCTATGCTCCTGCATCATTTTTTAGGATGTGTCCTTGTGAAACCATAACGTTTTTTTATTTGACATCCATTGTCTCGCGATCTATTGTGTAAATAGATAAGAACGAGAGATCTATCATCTGAATAAATGTTGATTGGAGATGGCCAAGGCATATTAATATTGCATCTCATTTTACTGATCTTTACCGATAAAAAAAAAACTGATATGGTAAGTTATTTGTAGTTTTAATACCCAAAATATCGGTATCCTTAAATTTGGGAAAGTCAGAACACGAAGTTCCATACTCCTAATCCCCATCATCACCACCATCGTAAAGTGTTTGGTGTCAGTTGCCCAACTCGTGTTCCTCAAACAATGTGACATCTTACACCGGGTAAATCCTTAACCCTTCATCCTCTTACTAAGACTACTAAGACCATAGAATGTTCTTGTAAACTACGACCAATACCAGGTATATAAGCAAGTGGTGATTTCAAATCCATTCTCAAGAGATGCACATATATTTTGAACTCAAATAAATGAAACCTCAAAAGCATTCTTTCAATAAATATGCTAATCGAGGGAGATTGACAAATATACTGCCATTAGATGCACTGATTGATCATCTAACACCAATTCTTTCTTTTTCGTCTGTCAGAAAATTCCCTTCTTGTTCTCACGAGTTAAAAGAGCAAAATGCACCCCAAATGAGCACAACAAAGTAAACACTTTTTTACAAAGAGGAAAGCTAGATAAAGCCGTTTCCCTTCTTATTATTACATAGCAGATAACCTATTATATTTATATGCCTAATGCGTGAGAAATTGAACTAGTTCCTGTCCATGAGGTGGAAATCAGCCACCTTCTCCCATGATTTGAGGGTCTTATCTTCCGTGTCGGTCTTGTACAAGGTAAGGCAAGATACTTGGAAACTCAGGTCGCAAATACTCTCATCATAGAATTTAACCTTCTCTTTAGCTCTTTCTTTCTCTTCATCTGTTAGATCTCTATAAAGGAGGCTCAGATGCGGCATATAAGCTGCAGAGAAAGGAGTGGAAAAAATCATCGTCTTCACATTATATATATAGGGAGAGGGAAAATTAAAGATGGTTTTGAAGGTGTTGGAGAACTCACGGGTTGAGTTTGTGTATCCAAAATGACTGGTACAGTGTGCGCTGGCTTCCATCACCTAATAAGACCAACTTGTTATTACACCATTTTTCGACTGACCCATCATTGGCACATTTTGCAGCCAAAGTAGCATGGTTGCTATAAACCTTCAACAACCATGCATATACCACCCCCCCTCTCTCTCTCTCTCTCATTATGGCTTGAGTTATGTGACATAAGCCCATGACTCGAGCTCCTATTGATTATACGTCACATCAGGTGACTTACAAAGTGCTCTTTGGATGCCAAGTGACACCAAATCTGAAGATCCGGGGCCGAGGCAACATGCACAAGATCGGTCATAATCATATGAAAATGAACAGAAAAAACATCTTATCCACCATCCACAATGTGGTCAACGTTGGCAAAAAATCAATGCACTAAGTATGCCGGGCGGAACCCAATATTTGACCATATTTTTTTTAATTTTCCTTTTGGGATCACATGCCACATGGCATGTGATCCATTTCATATATATATATATAGGGAGCTGGTTAGGTCCTCCAATGGAGGACGGTGACCGTCCTCCAAAATCCACGTAGAGCTCCACGTGGCACCCAAAACACTTTTTGAGTACCATGTAGAGCACAGGTGGACAGTTTAGATCAATATTAAAAAAAAGAATTCGAAAAATAAATTTTAAACCCACAAGTCAAAGTTTGACGGTTTTCATTGGTCCACATTTCACGATTCAAAATATATACGTTAAAGATGAATTTTTAATTTTTTTTTTCAAAGATGATCTAAGCAATGCACCCAAGGTCCACGTGGCACCCAAAAATTGTTTTAGGTGCCACGTGGAAGGTTGGAGGACGGAGGCTTTTTCCATATATATATATATATATATATATATATATAAATATATATATGCTTTGGTGAGTTCCAGCCTGTTGAACTCTTAAATGGGGTTCAACGGATTTTATACCTGTTGGATGCAAGCGACCCAAAAGTTGATGTCACTTTTAGTTGAAGTGAAGATTCCTTTCCATCCGATCGTTCTAAAATCTGTTGAGCCCCATTTCGAGTTCACCTAGTTGGACATGACCAAAGCCCATATATATATATATATATATATATATATATATATATATATATATATATATGTGTGTGTGTGTGTGTCCATAGGTTAGCAACCTAGGATTGAACCCTAGCTCATGGCTCCAAATCACATGCCATGTCAAAAAAAAATTGTTTTGGGTTCTCGTGCCACATGGCATTTGTTCTAAAAAAAATTATAAACAACTTTTTTGGCCTTCAAAAATGTGGTCAAATATTGGATTCCGCCAGGCATACTTGGCGCGTTGATTTTTTCTAACTTTGACCACATTTATTTTGATTTTAAAGATCAAACTGTCCATAATAATTTCTAGTTCATAAACACAGGCTGTGTATGGCATAGCTCTCTGCTAGACCCTGCCATAGCAGAGTGCACTTGGTTTAATATGTTCTCATCCTCTTTGCTAACATCCCGCTACCTGCTTTAGCATGTATTCCTTCTCCTTGAAAACTCCCTGCATAGCAAGGTTTTATGTAAGATTTACTTGTTCAACAATTCTATCCTCCTCTCTACTCACTCCTTGCCAGAGTAAATTTTATTTGCTCTAGTAGAGAGTTAGTAGAGAGAAGGGAGTAGGGGTGTATTCCGTTCGGTCGGTTCAGTCCAAAAAATGCATAGCCCTAGCAGAGAGGTTGCTGCTAGAGCAGATAAATCTTCCTTTGCAGGGAGTTAGAAAAGAAAATGGAAACCAACTAAAGCAGGTGAAGTCTGTTGTGGTAGGAGCTAACAGAGAACTATGCCATACACAACCTAAGAGTTGGTTATCCCTATGAAATTGAAATAACTATAAGAATAATACATTTTGAGGATTATTTACTCCAAATAGAATGCATTCACTTTCAAAATTGTTGGGCTATGTTTAAAAATTAATTTTTTCTTATAATACAATGAAAATCATGTTTTCCAGATTTCACGTAAAATGACTTTTTTTTTTTTTGATAATTAACTGCAAATTTCATTAAAACTAAAGAGATACAAAAGAAGGCCTTATAAATAAGCAAGGAGGTCATACAAAGGCAAACAACATAAAAACATTCCCTCAACCCAACAAAGCACCCACCCAGAATCAAGGGTAAACAAAGAATAATAATACACCCCTAAGCCCCCAACCCTCCCGTCTCTAACTAAATAGCCTCCTCAATATTTCTACAAACAACATTCCAGTTTATGAGGCCATCCATAACAGAATAAGGACCTACCATCTTAAGACTTTTAGTCCACATAAGAGTCTTTCTTTTGATACTATCTACCAGATCAGCAGAGGACTCCCTATTATTTTCAAAAATTCGCTTATTTCTCTCCTTCCAGATGAGAGAGGCCAGCAAACATAGAAAGATTTCAAATATCCTTCTCTCTTCGGTTAGTACTCCCATAATTGCCAGGCTCCGACGAAAGGAACTAACCGATCTGGGGAGGACCCAACTGAGATCAAACCAGTTTAGGATCTGACACCAGATTTGAGAAGAGAATGAGCAATGAAGGAAAAGATGACTGTTATTTTCCTCCTGAATGCCACAAAGAACGCACTTGTTTGCGAGCTGAAAGCCTTTATGCTGAAGGTTGTCAATAGTGAGCACTTTGTCTAGGATAACCAACCACACAAATGATTTAATCCTGATCGAAGTAGAAGCTTTCCATATCCAAAGCCACGGAGCTCAGGTGCAACCACAAAGGCTAGCAACTTGTACATTGAACGAACAGAGAAGCTTTTGCTTTTGTCAAGCTTCCAAACGATCCTATCCTCAGCATTAGGCCAAAGCGTCGTGATCTTATAGAGTATTTCCAGTAATTCAATCAACACTTTGATTTCATGATCATACAATTTCCAGGACAGCTCCAGGTTCCATGAGATGTTACCATCCGGACCAAGAAGGGCAATTTGTTTGAAGAAACTTAAAAAATAGCTTTGAATCTGTTCGTCATAGGTTCATTTCCTAACCAGATATCCTTCCAGAAGGATGAATCATTCCCATCGCCAATAGAGATGAAGGATCCAATTCTGAAAAGGTGTTTGAGATTAGATATAAATCTCCAAACCCCAGACACGTTTATGCCAAGAGTAACCTTAAATATCCCATAACTTCCTCCGCTATCGTATTTAGAGAGCAATATTCGCCGCCAAAGACCATTAGAATCTTCAGAAATTCTCCACGTCCATTTGACCAGTAAAACTGAAAAAGTCCCACATTGTGTAATTAGTGGTCCTGACCCTGGGATATAAGTAATGACCCCACTCTTACTTGCAAGATGCGTTTTGAGTGGGTGCGGCAGCCATGTGTCCAGTCGGCCCATACAAAAAATAAAACCTTGAAGGGAAAGAGCTACTGGTGGGACTAGAGATGGCTGGTGGGACCATGTAGAGCCACCCAAAGAGGACAATATCTTGGCACGTGGGTTGGGGCATTATAAAATGGTATTAGAGCCGAGGACGACTCTATTACAAGATGGGGAGAATGAAAAAGTCCCACATCGTGTAAATAGTGGTCCTGACCTTGGGACATAAGTAACAACCGCACTCTTACTTGCAAGACGCGTTTTGGGTGGGTGCGGCGGCCATGTATCCGGTCGACTCATGCCAAAAACAAAATCTTGAAGCGAAATGGCTACTGGTGAGACCAGGGACGGTTGGTGAGACCATGTAGAGCCACCCAAAGAGGACAATATGTTGGCACGTGGCGTCAGGGCGTTACAAAAACGCTGTTGAAGTCCTTGAGGTTGATGATACCCATACCTCTTTCGTCCTTATTCCTACAGAGAAGATGCCAGTCCACGAGGTGTATTTTGCCTTTGTCATCCATGCCTTGCCAAAGGAAGTCTATGCAACTTTTCAATTTTCCATCTCACCAATTGCGGGCATTTGAAGAAAGACATAAAGAACACTGGGAGGGCAGAGAGAGTAGACTTGATGAGCATGATACGTCCCGCCAAAGACAAGCATTTTCCTTTCCAGCCCTCTAACCTTTTTAGGGTTCTATCGATGATCTACTACTACATGGAGGTGGAGGGGGAAAGGGGACCAACCGGGAGACTGAGGTATTTAAACGGAAGGGAGCCGACAACACATCCAAATCTGCTAGCGAAGTAGTCAATATGCTCTTGTGAAGAGGACACTCCCCCATAAGGTTGGATTTAAGGAGATTGACTTTAAGGCCCGAGATTGCTTGAAATAATAACAAAATTTTCTTCACAGTAAGGATAGCATCTACTCCTCCATCAACGAAAATGATCATGTCATCCGCATATTGTAAATGAGAAATTTCAATGGCATAATTCGCTGGTTTGAAGCCATGAAAAGGACCAACTTTGATGGCCCTTTGCATAAGAGAGCTCATACTTTCAACAACTATAAGGAAGAGAAAGGGAGACAGCGGGCCGCCTTGTCTTATGCCCCTCTCGGTTTTCAAGAACCCTTCGGAGGAATCATTGATTAATATGGACATCCAGACCATTGACACACAACCCTTTATCCAATGGATCCATTTATCACCAAAACCCATACACTCCATCATATAGAACATAAATCCCCGATCAACCTTATCATAGGCCTTTTCAAGATACCCTTCTTTTTCTTCTTGTGATAAGTGTGGATGCATTCTTGAGCAATGAGGAAACTATCAATAAGCTGGCGACCCTAAAGGAAAGCTGACTGGAAGGGGGAGATGAGGTTAGGGAGGACCTTCTTGAGCCGGCAGGAAAGGACCCTAGAGATGACTTTGTACAAGCCATTAAGTAAGCTGATTGGATGAAAGGATTCAATTTCCTCAGCCCCTTCGTGTTTAGGGATCAAGGCAATGAAAGTAGCATTCATTTCTCTGTTAATGATACCCCTCTCATGAAATTCCAACATTACCTCCATAACATCATATTTTATGAACTCCCAGCACCTATGGAAAAAAACCAGAGGAAAAGTGTCCAGGCCCAGAGCTTTGTCTCCTTTCATATCAAAAATGGCTCTTTTGACTTCCTCTACGGAGAAAGGCACTTCCAATAAATCTGACTCAGAAGTGGCGAGGCAATTGAAGTCGATACCATCCATCGTCGGACTGCTAACATTTTCACAACTGAAGCGATCTTGAAAATGATGAATGAATGCTGTCGAGATCTGGGCATGATCAGAAATGAGCACCCCGTCTTTCTGAATAGAAGCCAAAAAGTCCTTTCTTCTATTCGAAGCCAGCCGGTGAAAATCTTGTGTTTCAGTCTCTGTCTTTAACCCAATGGACCCTAGAATTCTGCTTCCAATAAATCTCTTCTTTGCGGAGGGTCAACTGAAGCTCTTCTTTATAAAGAACTCTTTTATCACGATCAGAGACCGAAAGAGGACCCAACTCATCGCTGATGTCTAAGACTTCGATCTGATCAAGAATGCTCCGTTTCGTCGAGAAGATGTTACCAAAACAATCTCTGTTCCAGGCTACTAAAGCAGCGCAGACATTTGTTAACTTAGCCATGAATCTCTGGCCAGCCCAAGCATAATCCGTCGGCAGATTCCAAGCATACTTAATCACTTGAAGAACCCTGGTGTTTTCGAACCACATAAGCTGAAATTTGAAAGGCTTCGGCTTCATCTGCTGATGTCGACAAGTCATAAGAAGAGGTCGATGGCCCAATGTAGGTCTGGCCAAAACTTCCACCCCAAAATCAGGGAACAATTCCGCCCATCGCTCAGAAACCAAGAACCAGTCTATCTTAGAGAGGGTAGGATTTTCTTGGAGGTTGGACCACGTAAACAAACCGCCCGAAAGGGGCACATCCAGGAGATCATTAGATAGAATAAAATCCGAAAAATCCTGCATACCTGAAGCTCCTCCACTTGTAAAGCTGGGTCTATCTGCCGAAAATCTAGTGACATTGAAATCGCCAGCGATACCCCAAATTGAATGAACCACACCGAATGAGTTTCTAGCAAAAACAAGCTCATCTAAGAGAGCTACTCTACCCGGAGCCTCCATGGGCCTGTAGACATTAGACATAAGGAATATCTTACCATCAGCCACCCTTTGAAAGAAAATTGTGGTGTTATGATAGCCTTTCACAAATCTAATTTTACGGTAAATTAAACTATTCCAAACAGTGAGTATGCCGTCGGATGCTCCTAGGGAATTAATAGTCTCCCAATCCACTGAATCCCCAAGATTCATATTTCTAATTGTGAAGAAGTCCAAAGCTACCATCTTAGTTTCTTGAATCAGAAACATATCAAATTGGAATTGCCTCACAAAGTCCCTGATGTACCGGCATTTGTTTGGGGAGCCCAACCCTCGAATATTCCATGATACAATAGTCATGTGTCAACCGTAACTCCTCCCTGCGATGTGCTGCAACCTCCAAGAGAACAAAAGAGGTCTCAAGTCTTCTGAGTTCTCACTCTTTCTTTGATAACCTGCTCTTTGTTTTGGTAGAAGTCTTTGAAACCGAAGGCTTGGCTTGATGGTCGATGAAATCCATGAACTTAAGGAGATCATCATCGCAGCTGTTGAAAGAGATACCCAGTTTATCACATAGATCCTTGGCTTTAAGAACAGAGGAAACGTCTAGCTCGAAATTCTGACGAGGGTGCATCTGGGAGAGGAACTCATCTCCCTGAAAAGGATCCGAATGAAAACGAAGTCATCTTCCTCCTCTGCTGCATCAGCCTCGAAACCAGGGGCCAAGGAATAGAAACTCTATTATCAGACCAAGATTCACCTCCTTTATCTGAAGAACAAAAGTCCTCGTAATATTCAGCCTGTCTGGGATATACCGGATCTGGGTCCGGGTCTCTGGGCCCTTTTCCAGTGGATAATGAGAACAGGTCCAGGAGAGAACCACACTGGATTCTTCTGACGTTTGGACAGCTGGCGACTGAACATCTACTAGCTTTGGAGTGAAATTCAAAACTTAAATTTGAATTTGTAGGGATCCGTTGAGTGATACGTGCCTCCCAGGGAGGAGTGTAAATATGTTGCGCGTCCTCATGAACCTGCATACTCCTTTTGGCGCTATCTTCAACGTGCTCTGTACTCTAGTCGCGAAAATCTGGGTCGACGTCATCCCCACCCGTCATCTTATCACTTTTATTGATGCAATCCCCATAGTCAATGTCCCCGTGAGGAATAATCGGTTTGGGCTTTTGAACCCGTAACTGTTTGGGCTGACGTTCCTCCTACCGAGAGTTTCTCTTGTCCTTGACCAGCTGGGATTCCTTAACTGTAGAGTAGTTGATGATGTCAATCCCAACAGAATAAATGCAGCTTTTGACTTTAATAGAAATTTGTTTGGGAATTTGAGTAGAGTTTTTAACCGATATGTTAACCAGGGGAGGATAGAGAAAATCCAGATTAGGAGAGTCTTCATTTATAGATAAAAAAAGTCCAAAAAGACAGGCAATACTCCCAAAAGTGCTGCGGCACCAAGCGTGAAGAGGGACACCTCTGATCTGGATCCAGTTTGAATTGTCTTCTCTTCCGGGAGAGATTCTTCATGTGGGGACCAGGGATGGAATCTCATCTTGAATCCAGCGTTTAATTTCATTTTTCCTCTGATACCTCTCTTTGCCGTCAGCCGAATTGAAGATGAATAGGAATTTGTTGGGTCCAAGAGCAGATACCTCAGGTTCATCTCCTTTGCTCCAGGCCTCAACCACCCATTCTCGAATCTCGGGCAGCTTAATCTCCAATTAAACACCTCCGTTATAGGAAACCACTTCTGTCGACAGTGTTAGAGATGATCACATCAGCGTAAGATACCAGTTTGTTGGAGATGATGTTTTCCAGCCAACCTGAGTAGGTTGCCTTAATCTGGGGAATTTGCCTAAATACCTTCCTTCTTCCTTGCACACTCCACCCGTTCTTGATGTATAATATTTCGACTTGAGTCATTGCGAATGATCCGATCATGAAGAAGACGGTGGTTCTTCGTGTGGGGGACTGGTTCTGTCCATTGTGCAGTAACGTGAACTTCCGTTGTCGGTCGCGGTGTCATCGTATTGGATGTGGGGCACGCCGAAGGGCGGGGGCCCTCATAGTCACCAACAAGATGCAGAAACTGCAAGGAAGGGATGTGGGACAGGTGATCCTTAATGGCACCCAAGCCAAAGACATCCAAAATGGGTGGTCTATCGCGGGCAAAAAATTCCGGGGTGTCTCGGGTATGACTGAGGGCGGTGGGGCCGAGCACCGACCGAGATTCTGTAGGGTTCATCGTAACGTATCCTTTGCCAACACGGTAAAGGTTGGCACCCGTTTCGGGGGTGAGGCAAGCTCCGTGAATGGGCCTGCAGCGGATTCTTGCCTGAAAGAAGCACATAGCGTTGAAAGATCAATGGGTGTGGGACCACCGACCTTGGTAAGCAATAATGTTGAATTTAAAGCCTTAGCCTCCAACCTGCCATATTTTTGGGCCACCATTAATTTCACCATTAATTCGCTGCTTCCCATTCACATCTACAAGTGGTTACATAGCTGTTGGGCCCTTGGTGAGTGACCTCACATCTCACCTTTCACTCTGACTAGCTATCTGGTGCGGTTTCACGATGAAGGTGCAGCCGATAAGTTCTGCGCTCAAAGGAAAATCTACATTGGCGAGGTTCCGATCACTTGTCGACGTTGGGAGGTACACGACGGGGAGGTCTGCCTCCTCTCTTTCGATGGGGGGGGGTTGGTTGGTTGGTTTGGCTGCGACTATGGGGGTTGCTGCTACACGCCTGGTGCTCTGACATCTCCGAGGCGGTCGGCGCTCTCTACGGATCTTTCATTGCCGTCGGTCGAAGCACGATCAACTTGTGGGACACGAGCTTCGCCCGAATCCTAGTTGTTGTCAATTGCATCGATACCATCTCGAGAAGCTGTTACACTCGCATCGGCGAACAAAACGTTCAAATCTTCATTGATGTGGAGTTGGGTGAGCGGGCTCTCCTCCCAAGGTATCCGGGCAAAGAAATGTCGAGATCCGTCGGAGGTAAGGAATACATATTGGGTTATGCTGGTAAAAAACTCTCTACGATTGTCTACCCAACTAAGCACCGGGTAGACTTGATCGGTAGACCAAGGGAAATAACTGCGTAGAGGAATATGCCCTCGCCGGTAGCGCAGCATGGGTGGACGACCGGGTCGGGGAGCGTCGGGGGGCCATGCTCCAGAGCTCGATGAGCTTGAAGAGGGATCCCAATCGAATTCTCGGGTGGTCGACTAGCTGGAGTTGGAGGCGTGCGGAGGTCTGGCCGCTACGGCTGGCTTTGCTGATGTTCCGGATCTACCACCATTGACAGACTCAACGGCTGCGATTGCTAGGATGTATGCGGGGGAGACACCGGATTGGTTTCCATTTTTGCGCTCCTCTGGAGAGGACAAGCGTCGTTTCTTTACTATAAAGGGGCTGAAAGCAGCACACAACCCCATGCGGTTAGAGGCCTTTTGGGGTTTTACTGGGACACATGACCGAAGCAGACCCGAGGGATATTGGGAGAGTACACCGCTAGGGACAAATCCAAATGTTGGGTGGTGGATGGCATTAATGAGGGCTCATGGGAGTCTTCGTTGCTTTTGGTTAACAAGGAGACATGTGGAAAGGAAAATGCTTTGGGAAAGGAAAATGCTTTGGGTTTCACTATGTCAGACGAGTTTGGGTTTGAGCCTTTGGTCTTTCTTGAGGAGCCTGCGGTCCATGCAACGGTACGAGACGAAATCACTAGAGGGGCAACACGTCTCTGTGAACCATATAAGTGGCCGACAGTAGTCACGCAATGTCAAATAGGCTAGTGACTGGTTGATTTACTTCTCCACAACTCTACAATCGGGTTTAATTAGATTGGGTCCTTGGCTGTTAGGTCTACACCTTCGGGTCAATAATAGTATGGAGAGTGGGTTTTGGGCAAGGATGGACTTCACTGGGGCCCAGCATTCGTGGGAGGCCACGTCCACTTCTCTCCATTGTGACCCGACTGAATCTATGAACGTCTTGCATCATTCTGAGCATACTATTCTCCACCCTCCGATTCCAATTGGCCCGACCTCCTCTTCATCGTCATCCTCAGGCACTCTATCCTCCTCCGTGTCTTCTGTGGAAATCCTCTCATTGAGATCGCTTCGACAAGATGCGCTGGAAATTGGGTGCAATGTTCCTGCGCGCCTAACAGGGAAGTTAATTCGACTAGCTCTTCTTTTGATGGGGGCCATGATACCCGTGACTGCTCCGAAGGTTCAGATGAAGTTGATCACCTAATTCGTGTGGGTCAAGACCTAAGAATGACCTTCATGGGTTCGGAAGAAGCCCTCAGGGGAGGTATTCAGCTCCATTCTTGTTTGTCAATCAGCCAATGCCAAGAAGAGCCGGCGGGGCAAATCTCAGGAACTCGCTCGGTTACAGTGGGGGATGTCTGATGGGTGGGGAGCGGGGGGTTGTTAAACCCTGGCTCCCTTCTTTGGGCGGGCTTCTGAGTGTCTCTTAATGATGTTCTCGTGGAATGTGAGGGGTATCTGCAACGGGTCCAAGCGATTTGGTGAGAAACGGGTGATTGCTTTGATCAATCCGGCGGTCATTACGCTTCAAGAAACTAAGTGGGGCTGCTGCGATAGGTTCAAAGTCGCATCTATGCTTGGAGGCAACCACTGGGGATGGGTTGGGGTGGACTCTGCTGGAGCCTCGGGAGGCATCCTGGTAGCTTGGAACACCTTTCTGTTCGACAAAATCGATGAGAAGGTGGGGCTCTATTCCGCCTCTGTTGTTCTTCGCAATAAAGACACAGGTAAAATTTGGTCGTTTACGGGTATCTATGGGTCGTCGGATGACAGACACCAAGGTGACTTCTAGTTTGAGCTTACTGTTGTTGCAACGAGATGGGATTACCCTCTTTGCCTATGAGGAGATTGCAACGCTATCAGATGGGCCCATGAGAAGTTGGGCGGACCACCGGATCTTGCAGTGATGCGCACGTTCAACTCATCTATTTCCGATTGGGAGCTGATTGACCTCCCGCTGGCGGGGTCAAGATTCACTTGGTCCAACCTTCAGGAGTCTCCCTCTCTTAATCAGCTGGATAGATTTCTCTGCTCATCGGAATGGATAGACATATTCCCGGCCGCCAAATTGGAGGGACTGGCCAAGGCGGTTTCTAATCACCGACCTTTGCTGCTTAGTTGCATTTCGTTGGGGAAGGGGCCTTCCCCTTTTCGCTTTGAAAACATGTGGCTACTTGATGATCAATTTCAAGCGGCGGTTACTACTTGGTGGAGCGAACCTGCCCCTACAGGGACGACTGCATTTAGATTTGTGTCCAACTTCAGCGGCTCAAGGGACACATTAAGACATGAAACCGAGAGGTGCATGGGCTGGTCCATGTCGCGAGAGGCCTTGCTTCTTTGGCTGAAAGAGATAGACGATCTAGAGGAACATCAGGACCTATCAGATGAGGAAAGAGAAGAGAGGCTGCAAAAAACAGTTAGAATTTAGCAACAAGTGTATGGTTGGGGAAGTGTTTTGGAGGCAAATAGCGAAGGTACGGTGGCTTAAAGAGGGAGATGATAATACCAAGTTCTTCCATGCAGTCACCAATGCTCGTAACAAGAACAACCACTTGGGAAAGATTGTTGTTGGGGGGGTAGCATACTCCGATTATGATCAGATAAGGTCACAGGTTGCCAACTACTATACAACCCTTACACAGACGAGGGTCTCGTTCGACCGGTGGTGGACGGGCTCGTGTTTCAATCCATCTCGGAGGTAGAGTGCTGATGTGGAGTTGCCATTCACGGAAGAAGAGGTGTGGCGAGCCATCAAGTTCGGTGGTAAAAACAAATACCCGGGGCCCGACGCCTTCATGTTAGAATTTTACTGTAAATTTTGGCCGATTCTTAAATCCGATCTCATGGAAGTTCTTCACGAGTTCCATGCCAACAACCTCATTGGGCGAAGTCTAAATTCCACCTATATTACTCTTATTCCAAAGAGAGATGGGGCGGACGACCTCTCGGATTTTTGTCCTATTTGCCTTCTCAACTGCTTATACAAGATTATCTTGAAAGTTCTGGCCAACAGAATCAAACCTCTAATGAGCAAGATCATTTCGGTTAACCAGGGTGCTTATGTTCATGGGAGACAATTGGTGGACTTTGTGGCAGTGGCTCATGAGGTGATCCACTCGGCCCATCACGCTCGCCAGCTTGCTGCCATTTGGAAAGTGGACATGGAGAAGGCTTATGACAGAGTAAGTTGGAACTGTTTAGACTACATGCTAGGTAGACTTGGGTTCGAGTGCACATGGAGAGGGTGAATGCGGGCCTGTTACTCCACGGCTTGGTTCTCTATTTTGATTAATGTGACACCTGCAGGTTACTTCAAAAGTACCGGAGGGATTCGTCAGGGAGACCTGCTTTCCCCCTACTTATTTAATATGGTTGTTGAATCCCTTGTTGGCCTCATAGCGCGCGCCAGACAGTTGCAATCCATCACGGGAATTCAGGCGGGATCTCATGGCCACTTCATCACACAACTTCAGTATGCTGACAATATCGTCCTATTTGGGAAAACAGACGTTGAGGAGTTCAGGTCTTTGACGGAGGTTCTAACAGTTTACGAGACAGTTTCGGGACAACGGATTAATTTACACAAGTCCGCAATTACGGGAATCGGGATTGCTGATCATTTATTGGCAGAGTTAGTTGAGACGTGAACTGGCGGTGGAAAAGATCCCGATTAAATATTTGGGCATGCCTCTTGGGCTCAGGCAGTCATCTGCTAGAGGGTGGGATCCTGTCATTATGAGATTTGAACAGAGGTTGTCATCATGGAAAGGAAAACTCCTCAGTAGTGGGGGTCGCCTTCTTCTGGTGAAATCCGTCCTGTCTAGTCTGCCCATCTTCTATATGTCTATGTTCAAATGCCCGATTAACGTTATCTTTCGGCTCGAACAAATCCAAAGAAATTTCTTATGAGAGGGATCGGGTCTTGATAAACGCTATCATCTTGTGAACTGGGACACATGTCAGCTTTCGTTATGTTGCGGTGGGCTAGGCATTCACAGTTTACGATGGACAAATATTGCGCTGTTGGGCAAATGGTTCTGGCGGGCTAGATTGGATGGTGAAAGGAACAGCCTTTGGCGCGTTGTGTTAGCTGATAAGTATGGTCAAACGAACGGTAATTGGGGCATTAGCGTTGCAGTTGGCAGGGGCACATCAGTGTGATGGATCAGCGTGATGGAAAGACATTTGTGGTACTTGAAACTTTTATGCCAGGGGGATCCGATACAGCTGGGGCAGTGGTACCTGGATTTGATTCTAGGAAGACACTGGGCAGAGTGTGGGCCTCTCAAATCCTCCTTCCCAGACATTTTCTCTATATCCAAAAACCCGACGGGTGTGATTGCTGATTTTTTCTCTGAGACGCATGGGGGTAGGGTGTGGGATGTTACCACTCGCAGACGCCCCAAAGGGGATGAGGTGGCTTCATACTCTTGATTACTCTCCTCCCTCTATGAGCTACTCAGAAATCCTCGCCGTTTAGATGATCAGGTCTGGACCCTTCTAAAAACGGTTGCTTCAATGTCAAATCATACTTTTGGATGCTTTTGAGTCGCCCATTGATCAAGTTCCAAGGGGCGTGGCTGTAGAAGGAATCCATCCCCCCCTAGGTCAAATTCTTTGCGTGGACGCTCTTCAAAGGAAAAATTCTTACGATCGACCAACTTATTCGACGTAGGAATATCGTGCTCAACCGATGTGTGATGTGTCTCCATGAGGAAGAGTCGGTGGCGCACCTCTTCCTCCACTATTGGGTGGCTCACAAGATTTGGAGTGTCACCCTAAAATCATTCGATATGCTATGGGTGACTCCATCATAGCCATACCATCACTTTTTAGTGTGGTCTTCGGTCAGTTTGGAAGGGCAACTGGGAGACCACTGGAAGACTAATTTTTTTGCAGTTACTTGGAGCATTTGGCTTGAAAAAAGTGTGCAGATCTTTGAGCGTAAGCATCGGCCTGTGGGGATGATCCTTAAGTCTATTAGAGACCTAATTTGTTTATGGGTAGCTAGAGGTTGTAACGAAGTTAGGGGTGAAATTCCTCCCTGGGATCCGGGTTAGGAGAGGGTCTGGTTGCCTTTGCCTCTTTTGCTCTGGGAGTTTCGCTGCATTTTCTGTTTTTTTCTTCTCTTTTTTTGTCATGGTGTCTTTGTATTGGTCCTTTCAGCATCTTGCTGTCTGTCAATATATTCTTTGCATTACTGATCAAAAAAAAAAAAAGATGTATAATATTTCGAACATTTCGAGCAGAGAGCTTAGCTATTCCGGTACCTTCCTTTCGAGCCTGCATCTGCTCCGGTTACAAACCAAACAGAAACTGAAGTTATGGTTTCTGCACACATGGCAGAACCAGTCTCCCGCACAAACTTCTATGCTTCCATCTAGACCCTTTGTTGCGCCTCTCGTTCTTCCTTCACAAATCTCCAGCATTCGTAGTTCCGGCTGTCCTCACGTTCTCCGTCCTCAAGTTTGCCTTCCTCATGTTCTCTGCCTCGAGCTTGGTCTTGGTCTTAGAGTTCCAATCAGCACAAGTAGCTTAATTCTCTAAGACATTTCATCAAACAGGTGTGAGGCCCATCTAACACCAACTCTTTTAACCATCCTTTGTTTATTTTTAATGCAGCAATCACCAAATATTTACCCTCGATGCAGAAATCACAAAAAGGGGTTATAGGGATAACAATGGTGCCACATTGGATGTTGGTGCAGCTCAACGTGCAATTGACTTCATGCTTGGATGGTTAGTCTTGGGTTAATACTTAATATACCTATTTTATAAGATGATCTGGACCCTCCAAATAATCTGCCACCTCTTGGATTTGATGGTACATAGGCAAGAAGTTAAAAAATATAGGATGACCATGATCAATCTGTAACTGAGCTTTCTTTGTGTCAATTTTACTAAACCTTTTTTTTGCTTCGACTTAACTCTTTTGACTGTCATCTAAGGATGGTGTTTAAATAATCTTACACCATTAGTTATTTAAGATGTGAGTGATCGTACGGTCGAAGTGAAAGATCTATATTAAAATGCAACAGGCGTAAAAATGGTGTTTTAGGTAGATTTAAATTTTACCATCTGGTGACTATAATTTCAACATATGTTTTTAGTTTTTCTTGACTGATATTTAAGCATGTTTTTGTAGGCTAAGATATGTTCCAATGAAGTAAAGATCTTTGGTACAAAATATTGGCACGAAACAAAAGCTCTATCATCTCATTTAATGAAGTCAACTATTTGGTGATAGGCTTTGACTGTGTTGAATCAAGTGATAAAAATTGAGTTTCATGTCAATCTTTGGCATCAAAGATCTTTACTCCATAGCGTTCAAATCAACTGGCTTAGATAGTGTTCCATATAGCACAATTCCCAAAAAAAGTAAGGCTGTGTTGGCATAGCTCTTTGCTAGCACCTGTCAATGCCATAACATAGATCACTTGCTTTAGTAAATTCTCATCTTCTTTGCTAACATCATGATACCTGTTTTAGCAAAATTTTAGCAGGTACTCTTTTTCCTTAATAACTCTTTGCAGAAAAAGATTTTATACAAGATTTCAGCAATTCTACGCTCCTCTCTACTCACTCTATGTGAGAGCAAATTTTCTTCGCTCTCATGGAGTTTGTAGAGAGCGACCTTAGCAATCAGCTTCAGCAGGTAAACTTTGTTGTTGTGGCAGTGCTAGCAGAGAGCAACGTGGAGTCTAAGTCTTTCCTTTTAGCCCATATGCCACTAAATCCAGGAAGGGCTTTGGATACCTCGAGATCTGAAAAGTTCAGCCCATGACGAGATTCAGTGATTTAGAACCCGATGAGAGTTGTTTACCTCGGGAGTGGGATCGAGGAGAAGGTAGACGCATTGATAGAAAAAGCCTCCTCTAGAAACCGTGCTTGTACGAACGGTATAAGATTTGAGACCCTCGCAGGCGGATTTAAGCTTCTCGAGGGCTTCCCTTTTGGTGAGTCGAATCGCTCCGACGACCGTAACGTGTGGTTCGAACTCGGGACCTCCGAACTCACCTCTTATTTTCTCCATCACCTTCTTCACTCTCACTTTAATGTCTTCTGGCGGCATCGCCCATACCGAATACACCTCAACCGTCTCATCGCCTTCTCCTTCCATCGATCGATTAGAGAGATCAGAAGTAGATTTTGAAAGAAGAAGGAAGTGGAGAAGATGCGGTTTTGATGCGCATCTGTCTTTATCATAAAAAGACAATCAGACGGTCAGTTAAACACAATGGGAGTTATGTGTCATGCAGACCATCTAAGCCGTTTAATTTCAAGACAATAATTTATATATATATATATATATATATATATATATATATATATATATATTTTGTTTTTTGGTTCAAAAAATTATCACAATACACGATCTTCGTACCATTGTTTTTCACCTAAGATCTTTAAATCCTGGCAGACGGCGCAGATGGCACATGGGGCAGGTCTCCAAATTACTTAGGGTACCTTTCATGAAAGTGCCTCAAACCCTTGTAACCCATTGACGGCTTAAAAAAAGAAAATAGAGGTATCGGTCGAAATTCATACCATATCAGCAGATACCAAGTTGAGATACCAATACATATTGGGGCCAATACATATCGGTATCGGCCGATTTTTTATACCATAATTGACACCAACAGTGGTACCCACATACCTAAGTCTATCTTTTAAATTGTGTACAAAGACTGACTTTGTGTGTGTGTAAGTAATGACATTCGTACTGTTTAGGGTAGCTATATTCGTGCCCACCCGTTCTCTGAAAGCACCTATGTCTTAGACCCCTTGAAAATCATTGATTCCTTCAGTTCATATGATATAGATTTTGTTTTACCCCAATCTCCCACAAAATGGATCTTGAGATTATGACGCACTTATCAGATGGTAGGTTTTTGATTCCATGTGTCTCAAATCCCAAAAAAATGGCCCTAAAATTACGTTTCAGTGTGATGTGTGTCACAAGATTTTTGGGCCATTTTTTGGGGTATGTGACACATTGAACAAAAAATTGACCGTATGATAGGAGCACTATGATCTCAAGATCCATTTTGTGAAAGATCGAGGTGAAAAACGATCTCCATCATTTGATACAAAGCAATGAACGTTTTTAAGGGGCTTGAGATGTAGGCGCTTTCAGAGAACAAGTGGGCACCAAGCGAATAGTGTTACCCAAGGACGTAGCCATGTGTGGGCGACTCTCAACTTCGGCTTATTTTTTCGTTTATCATATATGAGTACCTTTCAAACCACACACCAAATCTTTAAGTGCACCCACAATGAAACACATTGACCTCGTTGAATCATATGACGGAGATCAATTTTTTTTTTCAGCGTGGTTGAACTCAAAGATTCAGTGGGTGAATTTAAAGGAACTCTTAGAGTCTTAGTAGAGTCCATCTCAAGGAACTCTATCCAATATCGCTCCATCATTTTCTATGAAGAATCCATCTCAGGTGTGCTACTGCCACACCATGATGGAGATTGTTTTTCGTTCCAATATTTACACAATAGATCTTGAGATAATAGTAATACCATTAGCCGGTCAGATATTGATTCCACGTGACACACATCCCAAAAAGTGAACATGATCCACGTTTAGTGGTATGTTATGATCACGTTCATTTTTAGGATGTGTGCCACGTGGAATCATTATCTAACCATCTGATAGTATTACCAAGATCTCAAAATCTATTTTGTGGAATGTTGGGACGAAAACCAATCTCCATCATACGATCCAAAATAGTCAACGGAGTTTCCTTTTGTGCAAGTGAGGTGGTTGTAATATAAAGTTTCTTTTGTTCAAGTGTTGTTTAAGTGAGGATATGGAAAAGGCCTCCCTCTTTTATGGGAGGACAGTCACCGTCCTCCAAGCTTCCACGTGGCAGCCAACATATTATTTCAATGTCACGTGGAGCTAGGGTGCATTGCTCAGATCATCTTTGAAAAAAAAAAATTTGAAAACTCATCTCCACCGTGTAATTTTTTAACCGTGAAATGTCGACCAATAAAACCCGTCAAACTTTGACTTGTGGGTTTAAAAAGTTTTTTTTCAATTTTTTTTAAAAATATTGATTTGTATCGTCCACTTGTGCTCCACGTGGCACCCAAACAGTGTTTTGGATGCCACGTGGAGCTCCATGCGTATCTTGGAGGACGGTGACCGTCCTCTATTGGAGGACCTAACCGGCTCCATATATATATATATATATATATATATATAACCTATATCTATATCTATATTTATAACCTATAAAAAATGCATAACTAACGGACAAATTCTCCTTTTTCTCCCTTTTGGTTTTTTTGGGTTCTGTCACTACAAGACAACTTATTCCTCTTAATCGTCTCTTTAAAAGCAAAACAAGTAAATACCCTTCGGTTCTATCTAAAAGACACTTCTTTTCTCTCATTTTGATTCTATAAAAAACCCTTCGGTACCATCTAAAAGACACTTCGATTCTATCAAAAACCCTTCTATGTTTTCAGTTCTATCGAATACGCCAAAACCAGAAAGCCAATCTTCGCTCGAAGCATCAAATCAGGTTATCTCTCTCTCTCTCTCTCTCTCTCTCCCTTTCTTTCTTGTTCTTCTTATTCCTCACGGTAGATTATGGATGTTTAGGGCTTTATATATATATGGGTGCCGATTAGGTCCTCTAATGGAGGACGATGATCGTCCTCCAAGATCCACGTGGATCTCCACGTGGCATCCAAAACACTTTTTGGGTGCCATGTGGAGCACAAGTGGATAGTTTAGATCAATATTAAAAAAAAAAATCAAAAAATAAATTTAAAACCCAAAAGTCAAAGTTTGACGATTTTCATTGGTCCACATTTCACGGTTCAAAATATACACGGTGGAAATGAGTTTTTAATATATTTTTTTTCAAAGATGATCTAAGCAATGCACCCAAGGTCCACGTGGCACCCAAAAAGTGTTTTGAGTGCCACGTGGAGCTCCACGTGAAAGGTTGGAGGACGATGACCGTCCTCTCATGGAGGACGGAGGACTTTTCCTATATATATATATATAATCTGAAAATCTTCAAATTTTTATTTATCAAAAGCTCTAATTGCAGAGATTATGAATTTTTAGGGTTTTTTTGTGATTCGTTCGGGAAAGCTCTAAGCTTTGACATGTTTAGAGCTTTTTGTGTTGGAAATCTTCAAATTTTTTCTTTATTTCTTTGTTTTTGTTCATCACAAAAACCTTTTTTTTTTCTATTTTTTTAGTGCAAAATTTGAATGGTTTTTTTTTTTGGTCTGGATTTTTTTCTGATGAATTTTTTTTCTGATCGATTTTGATGGGTTTTTTGTGGTTTTTTTTAAAAATCAATTTTGATGGGTTTTTTGGGTTTATTTTGGATATTTTTTCATGTTTTTTTTTTTTTTATAGATTTTGATGGGCTTTTTTTCAGATTTCGAAAATTTTTTTTTTTTGGTTGATTTTGATGAGTTCTTTTGGGGGTTTTTATGGTTTTTTTTTTAATTATTTTTTTTGGGCTTTTTGCATTTGAAAATTTACCTGCTCTTTGAAATTGTTTTTCCCTTTTTTATATTATTGATCTCCAATAATACAGAGATTCAGAAATATAAAATAGAATTCAGGGATTAGCAGGGCAGATTTCCCAAATGGGTTTGTTTTTGGAACGCCTTCAGCTTATCAGGTGAGTTTATTTATTTAATCCCCCGATATTTGTTCGTTATGGTTATTGGGAATGTCTAATTAAAATTTCTATTTTTAATATTTTTGTTGCATTTGTTCAGTATATTCGGTATATATTGGCAGATATGTATCGGGTTAGGCCCCCATCCGATACGGATATACATCCCAAATCTATATGAGATCAAATATCAGTCATATCATGTACGTATTGGCAGATATATATATCGGGTTATGCCCCCCATCCGATACAGATATGCACCCCAAATCTATATGAGGTCAAAAATCTGATCTTATAAGTCCATATATATGAGAGGATATCATATCAACAATGAGATTTTAAACATTGCCTAATATTAACTCAATAAAAGGCTAATTGTTGCTCATTTTCAAAATTTTCTTAAAATATGCTTGGTTTTTCTAAATGATATGCTTGCTTATTTGTGAAAGTTTGTGCCTATTGATTGTTTTTCTTTGGCCAATCTTTAGCAATGCTCCTGCCGCGAGAATGGCCATGACAAGAAGAGTTCATCCTCTTGTTTCCTCGAATATTTATCAAGGAATCTGGACTATAAAGGTTTGCCTTACAAACAAAGGAAACCTGCGTCCGTATAGGAATGCTAGAGGAGAAGGCCATGCATTCAATGTAGAACTAACAGATGAAGATGTAAGTGTGCTCCATTGAACTTTGCTTTCTCTACTAAAATTTTTATATTGGATGATACGGGCATGGTTCAAATTTCTAGATGAAACCGATACATATTGATTTTTGAAAGGCGCCATGTCGATACATTGCAATGTATCGACCCTTAGTGTACCAGCCGAATAATTGGTTGGTACATAGTAATTTTAAATTGTAATTTTTTTGAGAAATATAGTGTCAATCATTTGATACATTGTACAATGTATCGGTTGATAGGAATGATACATATCGGTCTAGGGGCAGACTGATATGTACTAGATCTCCGAGATTTTGACCCTTGGGCACGTGTGTAAAACGTGAAAAAAAAATCCTACTTGAGAAATACACTCATATGTTGTGGCGACCCGACTTTTCCAATCCTTAAGGGTATAGGAAAGGCTGGTTCATCAGCTTATTGATTTCTCAATAAGTCCTAACAAATAGAAGCCGACAGCATAAGCATAGGACAGAACAGAACCAAAATAAAAAATAAGCAAGAACAAAAGCTCATTCAAAACAATATATCACCCTGAGAAACCAGGAAGAACCACCGATGATGGCCAATCCAATACCTAAAATAGTAGTTCCTAATGATGGTTTCTCAAGTGATATCTAAAAAGACAAAACAATGGCCTAGGGCCCAATATTCAAATAATTCTAAACCAAAAATACCAAAAGTGTAAATCTAGATCAAGGAAAGAAATTTTCTGCTGGGGTCTCCAATTCCTCTTCAGGAATATAGTCGGAGTCCTCCAAATCCAGATCTTCATATCCCAAGTCAGTCTCAGCACCTGTGACGTGTAGTCGGGGTGAGCTAACATCAAAGGTCAATAGAGGAAAGTTATCCAATTGCATTTTATCACAAATAAAGGTTTTTCAAAGACAAAATCAGATCAAATATGGTTTTCAAAAGATACTTTGCAAACTAAATTTTCAATTCTAAATAGAAAGCCAAAAGCTGATTCAATGAGTCTGATGCTTTCAAATTTCTAAATTAGGCATGCTTCTTGTCTTAAATTTATAACTTAAAAATATTCTCTCAAATTACATACTAGCATGAGAGCGAGAATATCACCGATGGGAAACCCTACTGATCATCATCGTTTATGAACCCTTTTTCGAAAGTGAAACAAGCCCCTACATACTGAGGGAAACTTGCACACTGCTGAAATACCGTCAACACGGTTGGTGGAACCTAGGGTTTCATTCGGATGTGCCTCAAATCAAATGCAAATGTTAAATATATCAAAGTTTGTATATATAATACATTTTTGGATTTTTGGAGTTCTGATTCGAAGTTCAAATTTCTGAGTTCTTATTCATATCAAAGTTTTAAAGTTCTTATTTGTGTCACATTTTAAAATTCTTATTCATGTTGTGTCAAACAAAATTTTGGAATTCATGCTTTATACAAAATAGCCCATACTTATAATAAAATGAAAATTAGGTTTAGGGTTCCCCTACCTCGATTCAAAGCGATCCAAAACACACAAGGAAGTCCTCACAATGGACTCTCTACCATCAACCTTACAAGGATTAACAATACCAGTGTTAATAGAAGTCCAAAAGTCAAACCCGAAAGCTATCCAACGAAAAAAATTTCGACAAAAAAATCAAAGGCCAGAAACAAGGCAAAATTCGATGGTCGAATTTGAAATTTGATGGTCGAATTAAAATTCGACCCTCAAATTCCCAAAATTGCATCAGGCTATAAAAGCCCAATTTCGTCCATCGAATTGAAATTCGACCATCAAATTTCTCCAGGTCTGTGTCTGTCCAAAATTCCCTTCTGATTTATTTTCGGTCTTCCAACTACAAGACTAAATCTCTATTCTAAAATCACTCTTATCCAATTTAAACTAGGCAAAAATTTAGTCTAATCAAAAGAGTTTAAAGGCCTACCTTTTGAAGTTAAATCCTTTCCGCTCCCGTTGCTTCAATTTGAAGCACCGAAACAAAACCTCAAGGTTCAATAGGCTTGGACTTCCAAGTCAGTCCATCACAAAGTTGCTTCAAGAGCATGAGACCAAGACATCCACAGAATTATCCTCTCTCCCCTATCCTTTTCTCTTAATAGCTTAAACAGATAAGCAAATAAAATACAAGACTTTTTAATGGTTGAGATGGGGAGAGGGTTTCTAAATCACAAGGGATCCAAGATAAAAAAAAAGTGTAGTGTTGCAAGGGCTTCAAATTCCAGATTCACATGTGAGAGAGAAGAGTGAAACTTCTCCTCTACACTTCACTCTTTATACACTAAATTCACTCCTCAAAATATCATGATATTTCACCTAAAATTCTATCCACTTAACTTGCACATGTTTTCGGTGTTAAGCGCTCACACATTACTTAAAGTATATGCTACAACAAATTTGACTTCCACAAGTCTGAAACCAAAATCCTTTGGTCACACCTCTCATCATACTCTAACCTACCAAAATCAACCAGGTTCGTTTCGTAAAATTTTTTCGGGCACACATATCAAGGTAATTGAAATCAAGTCAAAAATATCAGGGATATTACATTCTCCCCTCCTTAGGAACTTTTGGCCTCGAAAGTTGAAAAGACACACCAATAGGGTGAGAAAGAAAACCCACTCGGAGGAGAAAATCGGAAAGCAACGTAACCCACAAAACCAAAACAAGCAAAAAGACATGGGTCACAGTGTGATGGCCTCACAAGGCACGCAAGTCAAGGGATGAGACCCGTAGTAACCTGGATGTACTGCATGTGGACCCTAAGGGCCATAGTGGATTGCATCCGTACATGGATGCCAAGGACAAAACCAGATGCCAAAACCAAATGCCAAGACAAAGATCAAACAAAGTGAAAGACCACCTACATGAAAAGAACCCAGACTAGAACTCAAAGGTAAAACAGGCATAGACATAATCGCAGAAACCAGAAACCATGATAAATAGGAGACAACCATATATCCACATAGTAAGCATACATAAAGCGAAGAAGCCATATCGAAAAGAACAGAGCTATCCATAAAAAATATAACAAACAAAAAGTTATGAAAAGTGTAGCAAAAGAAGAACCACCAGGTTCTAGATAATTCATGGAATAAGTACAATCCATAAGAACCAATGAAAAAGTACTATAACAACACATTGGCTGATCTAATCCTCTCCCTCAGCAGCCTAACCAGTCGAAGCCTGGTCATCGTCTCCACCATCAGCATCATCATCGTCCGTGCCGTCGTCACCCGCATCTGTAGGGACACTGGGACCCGCGCCCGATGTAGAAGGGTGATGAACCGATGCCCGGATACCAGCCATGTAAGTTGCATAGTCGGTTGGAAACACGTGCTGCATCAAGTATGTCAAAGCCCCGCCATGAACCTCCAACTCCCGACTCATGGAACTGGTATGCTGAGTGAGCTCCTGAATCTGCTGGCTCATAGAAGTCATCTAGCGAGTAAACTCGGACAAGGTGAGGACATTAGCCTATGGGGCCTGATCGGGTGCAAGAGCGATAGGCTCTGCTGCTGCGTGCATTGCATCCTCCTCTTCATCCTCGTCAAGAACCACCGCACCTTTGGGAGCCTTGATTAGTCGATTGTAGGTAAAACCCCAATTGACTAAATTATAAGGTTTAAGACTAGCCGTGGACCGTGACTTCGTAGGGGGAATCTCATAAGCTGGTCCCGCTCTATAATTCTCTATTATAACAGAAATCAAGCGAGCATATGGAATGCCTTCGCCGGTTTCTTCACTTTCTTTCCCATTTTCTCACGAGCCTTAAGAATCCCCTTAAAAACGATTTCCGGGGCATTGAACCAACGTTCTTTAAATGCTGCAAACAAAATCTGTTGAATGGGGCCCCGATGCTCCGATTTATGGCCAAAAGGGTAAAGGGTGGCCTTAAAAATGACGTCCAACATCCACATGGTCTCGGGTATTTGAGAGCGTGTAATTGCTTTGTCGGACCCATGCTTACCCTGGGTCATTTGTGCAATGACCTCATGAACTGGGACAGATTTAGGGTGAGGAGGAGCCAGACCCATATTTGGTGAGTATTTGTTCGGGCACTGCATTGCCATGGAAATGTCATCAAGGTAAAAGGTGTAGTCCCGACCGTCAAGGGTGGTGTAGATTTTCTTGCCGTCTTCCCGTCTCATATGCTGATAGAATAAGTGTACCATGCGAGGATAGAAATGTGAGTGTAAAGGCTGCAATAGAGAGGTCAATTGGGCTTTTTCAAGGTAATCAAAAGCCGACTGGGTAGTTTGCTGTTGATCGAAGAGCTCGGGATCGAAGCTCCACTCATCAGCAAAACCTTTAACACCCCAAAACGCACTAGGATGTTCACGGATTGGTGGGGGTAGGGGTGTCTGAATCGGTTGTGAGGGTTGGCTTGAGGACCCAGCCTTAGAAGCTTGTCTCTTGGAGGTTGGAACCCGTGTGGTGGTTGATTTCTTAGGCCCCATAAGAAAGTACCAGAAAAACTACACAATGGCCACAAATTTAAACGATCAACACACAAAAGAGAAGGGTTTTACCTCTTGAAATGCCCCCAATTTGGTCTCCTATGCAAGCAATCCGAGTCCCTTTTGCAATCTGAGTGGAAACCCTCTTGAAATCCAGCAAAAAATTGCAAGAGAAGCCACATAAATATCAAAACCCTCAAAACCCCAAACCCTAATCTCTGTTTGCAAAAGCCGGAAATACCAAAACCCCAAAACAGAACCTACACTTAACCCAATAAATTCAACCCTCGAATTAAAATTTGATGGTCGAATTTCAATTCGACCCTCGAATTCCCCAAAAGTTTGTCAGGCTACATTTTGACCCCAAACTGGCTGTGACTGTTCACTGAAATTCGACCCTCCATTTCCACTTTCGACCCTCGAATTTCTCGATTGAAAAATTCCTCCCATATTCAAAATTTTTGAAGTTTTGGCTATAGTTTTGGGTCCGAATTGACTTCTTTGTGGCCCGTTCATGTGAAACATTGATCCTGACTACTATGTAAGTAGAAAACCATAATTTTGGCTTATGAATCTTAACCAATTAATTAGAATTTGGCCCGGATATTTCACAGGATTAGTGGTGAGAAGAACACCCATTTATTTGGTATAATTTCCAAAAAAAAAAAATATTCGTATAAAATTTATGAAGTAGGAAAAAATATAGCAGTTGTCACACCGAAATTATACAGACGCAGAAAATTATATTGCACCTCCAAATTTATATATATAAAAGACAAGTACATCAAAATCCCAAAATTTCTCAGACCTCCAATATACAATCTCCCAAAAAGTCAATCAAACAAGCTTGGAAATTGCTCTCGGAGCTCAGCTTCTCGCTCCCAGGTGGCTTCCTCTGGTGTGTGATTCTGCCATTGTACGAGGACCAAAGGGATCCTCTTAGTGCGTAGGGTATGTTCCTTGCGATTCAAAATCTGAACCAGGTCCTCGATCACCATCAAACTATCTTGAAGCTCGATGGGTTGGAAATTAAGCACATGAGTGGGGTCGCGTATGTATTTGTGCAGCATGGACACATGAAAGACGTTGTGCATGTTGGACAATTGCGGCGGTAGCGCCACTCGGTATGCAACCTCACCAACTCGGCCTAAAATCTTGAAAGGCCCAACGTACCGAGGACTCAGCTTCCCTCGTTTGTCGAATCACATAATGCCTTTCGTAGGCGAGATTCGAACAAACACATTGTCGCCGACTTGAAAGGTATGCGTTAGCGACAAAGTTATCGCGTAAGGACGTATTAAGTGAAGAAATGCACGTAAGCTTATGTAAGCTTACCTGAAAATCCACATGTCGCCGCTTGAGATCGGTGTAGCTCTTCTGACAACTCTGAGCTACACGTAGTCTCTCACGAATCAACCGAACTGTCTCGATCGTACGCTTTACAATCTCAGGCCCGATAATGAGCTTCTCACCCACTTCTTCCCAGTCCAACGGAGACCTGTACCGCCGCCAATACAAAGCCTCGAACGGTGCCTTACCGATGCTAGCTTGGAAGCTATTATTGTAAGCAAACTCAATCAGAGGAAAGTGTTGGTCCCATGACCCATGAAAATCCAACATGCAAGCTCGTAGCATGTCCTCTATGATCTGATTCACTCGCTCAGTCTGACCATCGGTCTGTGGGTGAAATGCTAAGCTGAAGTTGAGACGAGAACCCATTCCTTCTTAAAATCGCTGCCAAAACTGCGAAGTAAACAACGGATCCCTGTTAGACACAATACTAGCCGGTATACTGTGAAGTCGAACGATCTCCTTGAGGTATAATTCTGCAAGTCTACTGGCTGTATACGTAGTATTGTACAGTAGGAAATGAGCAGACTTGGTTAGCCGATTGACAATGACCAGATGGCATTGTTCTTCCTCAATGTTTTCGGCAAACCCAGAATAAAGTCCATCGAAATGGCTTCCCATTTCCATTAATGTACAGGTAAAGGTTGCAATAACCCTGCTAGATTCTAATGATCAACCTTAACCTGTTGGCAAACCAAGCATTACGATACATACTCAGCGACGTCGCGTTTCAACCCTCACTACCAGAAGCTCTTCATCAAATCCTGATACATCTTGGTGTTATCAGGATGTATTGCATACATTGATTTGTGAGCCTCTTCCAAAATGGTGTCCTGAAGCTTGGTGCTCGTTGGTACACATACTCAGTCTCGAAACAATAAGGTCCCATCTGCCGGAATGGAGAAATCCTTGTTACTTCCATTAAGCACATCTCGCCTAATCACCATCAACTCATTGTCTATCATCTGAAGCTTCCTGATATTCTCGAAGAGCGTAGGGCAAAGTACAAGTGTAGCCATCAATGCTCCCGAGCCTTTCGCATCAAACTGTGAGCTGCCCAAAGCCATATCTTCCAATAGCTTCCATCTCTGTATCCGACTGACAAGATGTGATAACTATGTTGAAGACCTTCTACTGAGAGCATCAACAACGACATTCACCTTTCTCGGATGGTACTGGATAGAGCAATCATAGTCCTTCAGGAACTCCATCCATCGTCGCTGCCTCATATTCAAGTCCTTCTGAGTGAATAGGTACTTGAGACTCTTGTGATCAGTGAATATATCGAATATCTCACCGTAGAGGTAATGTCTCTAGATCTTTAGGGCTAAGATAACTGCTACTAACTCGAGATCATGCGTCGAATAATTTCTCTCATGGTCCTTCAACTGCCTAGAACCATACGCAATGACCCGCTCGTGTTGATTAAGCACACAACCTAATCCATCATAAGAAGCATCACTGTACACTGCGAAGCCTCCACTGCCTGAAGGTATAGCAAGTATTGGTGCTGTAGTCAATCTCTGCTTCAGCTCCTGAAAGCTTTGTTCACACTGCTTTATCCAATCGAATGTCACATTCTTTTTGGTAAGCTGTGTAAGTGGATCAGATATCTTCGAGAAACCCTCGACAAATCTCTGATAGTACCCTGCCAGACCAAGGAAACTACAGACTTTCGTAACTGTCGTCAGCTGTTACCAATTCACCAAGGAGTCAATCTTTGTAGGATCAATGGATATACCTAACTCTGAGATGGCGTGGCCTAAGAAACTGACCTGATCAAGCCAAAACTCACGCTTGTTGAGTTTGGCATACAGCTAATGGTCCCTCAGTGTTTGAAGAGCCACTCGTAGATGCTACACATGCTCCTCTCTGGTTTTCAAATAGATGAGGATATCATCTATGAAAACTACCACTGATTTGTCTAGATGTGGTTTGAACACGCGATTCATCAGATCCATAAATGATGCAGGCACATTCGTCAACCTAAATGGCATCACTAAGAACTCATAGTGGCCATATCGCGTACGAAATGCGGTCTTGGATATATTTTCCGCCTTGATCTTGAGCTGGTGATGGCCTGACCTCAGATCAATCTTCGAGAAGAACTTTGCACCTTGCAATTGATCAAACAAGTCATCTATCCGCGAAAGTGGATAATGATTCCTAATCATCATCTTGTTGAGCTGGCGATAATCGATGCACAAACGCATCGATCCGTCTTTTTTTTTTCACAAAAAGTGCTGGCGCTCCCCATGGAGAAACACTCGAGCGAATTAAGCCTTTATCACACAGCTCCTGTAGTTGTTCCTTGAGCTCTTTCAACTCCGCGGGCGCCATCCGATATGGAGCCTTGGACAATGGCTCCGTACCCGGAGCTAAGTCGATCGCAAACTCAATCTCTCAGTCTAGTGGCAGTCCAGGCAGATCTTCAGAAAAGACATCGGGAAACTCACAAGTAACTGTGATAAGAGCAATATCCAACTTCTCTTCCTTATGATCTTGTAAGTAAGCAAGGTAGCCACTGCAATCGTTCCTCATCATGCACTTAGCCCGAATAGCAGAAACAAGCGGGGCAATCTTCAATCTCACTCCACATAATCGAAAGGATTTCCACTTTGGCGGTTGAAAAGTCACGATTTTCCATAGACAGTCTACGCTCGCATGATATGTCGCCAACCAATCCATCCCGAGAATCACGTCGAACCCTTCCATGCCCAACGTAATCATGTCGGTCACTGTCTCGTGATCATCAACCATCACGATGACTGACTGACACCTTGTATCCATGCTCACTGAGCTTCCCGTAAGAATTTTCACATCCAAGATGAAAGCAAGTGGTTTGGGAACAATACCCAACTTCTCGGAGAAAAGAGGAGTGATAAACCAGTGTGTAGACCCAGGGTCTATCAGTACTCGTGCTTCAGTTTTACTCGAGTCACCTTCACGACTCATATCAAGGGTACCTTTTACCAAGAATTTTATCATTAATTAAATGCAATGATTTTAGTTTTAAAAGGTTCTTTAATGAATTCACAATTGCCATCAATATTAACTACTGCAAGAATTGACAATCTGAACTTTAATGATACCTTGGATCACGCCATTCGACGTTTGGGCATCACGTGCAGTTACCGCATAAGCTCAACCCGAAACTGTAGGTCGTGACGATTTCTGTGTAGAGACCGACATAGTCTTTCCCTTGTCCGCCTTAGGACAATCCCTAATCATATGACCAACCTGTCTACATCGAAAATATCTTCCAGTGTTCCTTCGGCAATCCTCCATCTTATGTGGTTTCCCACATCATGTACAAGCTAGAGTAGGAACAGGAGTAACTGCTGGTCCACGGGATGATCCCTGAGCCACAGAAGCTCCACTAGCAGTAGTGCTCCGAGCTCGGAAAGGTCGCACTGGTGACAAACTCTGCGATCGCTGATAGGAAGAAGACATAGGTCCCGACGTAACAACCGGCTTGGAATACGATGGCTGAATAGGATAGGGAGGAGGTCTCGAGAACCATGGCTTTTTGTTCGCCTGCTCAGACGCACTCGACTGTCCCTGGCCAAATAAATTTCTATTTCCCTGCTTCGCCTCAAATACTGCTTCTGGATGTCTTTCTCTCCAATGAGGGCCTTTGACATGACGCCCGCATAAGTCTCCATCTCTCACATCGACACCCTCTCTTGAATATTTGGCCTCAAGCCCCTCTGAAACTTCTGGGCTCTCATCAACTCTGTGGTCACGTGTAAGGGTGTGAATTGTGCAAGTCTATCAAATTCAGCGAGCGCACCGACATCTCATTCTGCTCCAGCTTAATGAACTGGACTTTCCATTGATTTCGTACGATCTTTAGAAAATACTGATCGTTAAACGTGTCCACAAACTTTGCCCAAGTTCATGGAGTGTTGGGGTAGTCTTGCTCTCGAGTCCTGGATATAGATTTCCACCAAGGACTGGCCTTGCCCAATAGTTTGAAGGTTGCCCAGCGCACCTTCTCAACATCGGTGCACTGCAACACCTCAAAAATTTTCTTCATTTCGTCGATCCATCCCTCGGCCTCCATTGGATCTGTCTGCCCCGAGAAAGTAGGAGGTCTCATCCTCTTGAACTCTGTAAAACCCCCGGGCTGATTTCTAGCTGCCAGCAACTCTGTCTGCCGATCCATTGCCGCAGTCTACTGAGCCATATTGTTAGCCAAGGCCGCCAACACTTGGTCAACATTTCCTCCTCCGCCTCTTCCAGTTCCCAACGGATCAGCATTAGGAACAGTAGCCACTCTATCTCTCCCTCTCGAGGTACCTACGCCCTCATCAATCTCCTCGATGTGAGCCATTCTAGGCCCCTCTCTACCTCTGCCCCTGCCTCTAAACCGTGGAGCCATGCTGATCTGTCATTGTTTAAAAAATAATAATAATGGATCGGTATTGATTGTAAAGACAATCATGCCCTTAGTCCTAAGACTCTAAACCTAGAGCCTTGCTCTGATACCAACTGTGACTACCCGACTTTTCCAATCCTTAAGGGTATAGGAAAGGCCGGTTCATCAACTTATTGATTTCTCAATAAGTCATAACAAACAGAAGCCGACAGCATAAGCATAGGACAAAATAGAACAAAAACTAAAAATAAGCAAGAACAAAAGCTCATTCAAAACAATATATCACCCTGAGGAACCAAGAAGAACCACCGGTGATGGCCAATCCAACACCTAAAATAGTGGTTCCTAATGATGGTTCCTCAAGTGATATCCAAAAAGACAAAACAATGGCCTAGGGCTCAATATTCAAATAATTCTAAACCAAAAATACCAAAAGTGTAAATCTAGATCAAGGAAAGAATTCCTCTGCTGGGGTCTCCAATTCCTCCTCAGGAATATAGTCGGAGTCCTCTAAATCCAGATCTTCATATCCCAAGTCAGTCTTAGCACCTGTGACGTGTAGTCGGGGTGAGCTAACATCGAAGCTCAATAGAGGAAAGTTATCTAATTGCATTTTATCACAAATAAAGGTTTTTCAAAGACAAAATCAGATCAAATATGGTTTTCAAAAGATGCTTTGCAGACTAAATTTCTAATTCTAAATAGAAAGCCAAAAGCTGATTCAATGAGTCTGATGTTTTCAAATTTCTGAATTAAGCATGCTTCTTGTCTTAAATTTACAAATTAAAAATACTCTCTCAAATTACATACTAGCATGAGAGCGGAAATATCACCGATGGGAAACCCAACTGACTATCGTCGTTCATGAACCCTTTTTTGGAAGTGAAACAAGCCCCTACGTACTGAGGGAAACTTGCACACGGCTGAAATACCGTCAACACAGTTGGTGGAACCTAGGGTTTCGTTCGGATGTGCCTCAAATCAAATGCAAATGCTAAATATATCAAAGTTTATATATATAATACATTTTCAGATTTTCGGAGTTCTGATTCGAAGTTCAAAGTTTGGAAGTTTAAATTTCTGAGTGCTTATTCATATCAAAGTTTCAAAGTTCTTATTTATGTCACATTTCAAAGTTCTTATTCATGCTGTGTCAAACAAAAATTTGGAATTCATGCTTTATACAAAACAACATATACTTATAATAGAATGCAAATCAGGTTTAGGGTTCCCCTACCTCGACTCAAAGAGATCCAAAACACACAAGGAAGTCCTCACAATGGACTCTCTACCATCAACCCTACAAGGATTAACACTACCAGTGTTAATAGAGGTCCAAAAGTCAAACCCGAAAGCTATCCAACAAAAAAATCAAAGGCTAGAAACAGGGCAAAATTTGACCATCGAATTAAAATTCGATGATCGAATTTGAAATTCGATGGTCGAATTAAAATTCAACCCTTGAATTCCCAAAATTGCATCAGGCTATAAAAGCCATTCGATGGTCGAATTAAAATTCGACCCTTGAATTCCCAAAATTGCATCAGGCTATAAAAGCCCAATTTCGACCCTCGAATTTCTCCTGGTCTGTGTATGTCCAAAATTCCCTTCTGATTTGTTTTCGGTCTTCCAACTACAAGACTAAATCTCTATTCTAAAAGTACTCTTATCCAATTTAAACTAGGCAAAAATTTAGTCTAATCAAAAGAGTTTAAAGGCCTACCTTTTGAAGTTAAATCCTTTCCGCTTTCGTTGCTCCAATTTCAGGCACCGAAACAAAACCTCAAGGTTCAGTAGGCTTGGACTTCCAAGTCAGTCCATCACAAAGTTGCTTCAAGAGCATGAGACCAAGATATCCACAGAATTATCCTCTCTCCCCTATCCTTTTCTCTTAATAGCTTAAACAGATCAGAAAATAAAATATAAGACTTTTTAATGGTTGAGATGGGGAGAGGGTTTCTAAATCACAAGGGATCTAAGATAAAAAAAGAAGTGTAGTGTTGCAAGGGCTTCAAATTCCAGATTCACACGTGAGAGACAATAGTGAAACTTCTCCTCTACACTTCTCTCTCTATACACTAAATTCACTCCTCAAAATATCATGATATTTCACCTAAAATTCTATCCACTTAACTTGCACATATTTTCGGTGTTAAGCGCTCACACATTACTTAAAGTATATGCTACAACAGATTTGACTTCCACAAGTCCGAAACCAAAATCCTTTAGTCACACCTCTCATCATACTCTAACCTACCAAAATCAACCAGGTTCGTCTCGTAAATTTTTTCAGGCACACATATCAAGGTAACCGAAATCAGGTCAAAAATATCAGGGATATTACATATGTCAAATAATATGTATTGTTTGGCTCCCGATACTGAAATATATTGGACTTAAGGATTGCAATCTTGGTGTTAGTCTCGGTTTGTCTGTGCCGATATCGAGATGTATCATCTCGGGTAATAGGTATTGTCTTCTGAATCAATGATACGCTATGATACAAAGAATATATATATCAGGCTATACCCGAGATGATACGTTTGTCTCAAGTGTCTTCAATATCGTGACATATTGCTTGATATATTCATATGTGCATTTGTGTTTGCACAAGGGTAAACCTTCCCAAGGAGAGCTCATATCATAAGAAAAATGTTACTTGATTCGATTAGTGAACTTCAAATTGGGTACAACAAACCAGTTCGTGGTTCAATTTGGTCTGATTTGGCGTGACAAGCAAATTGACCAGTAATTGCTAATTATTGTCTTATTTTTTTTTTAAACATAGAGAGGGGTTTTGAATCTATAAGACCTTGTGGTTTTGAGTTTTATATCTAACCAAGTGGTCATTTGTGTTTGTTTTATTAAAGATCGCAAATTTATATTATAAAATTAATAAATTATTCTAAAACTCATCCTACTCCTAGCAAATCAGGATTGCTAGATAGTAGCTAATTGTGTAGTCCAAACTTGAATTTGATCATGAGTGCAATGTTCAGTTATGAAAATTATTTCATCAATTTTCATATCTTACAGGTTATTAAGTTATGAATATTTTTTATGAAATTTTTTCTACATTTGGCATAATAAAATTGACTCTTATAAAAAAATTCATCATACAGGGTGCCCAAGTACAGGCCACAATGTTTAATGAAGCCGCAAAAAAGATCTACCCCAAGTTTGAATTAGGAAAGGTTAATTACATTTCCAAAGGAAGTCTTAGAGAAGCAAACAAGCCATTCAAACTTGTAAACAATTTTGAATTGCTTCTAATATCCATGACTGTAAACAGTCATGGATATTAGAAGTTTGTTGATTGTTTGAACTTGTAAATATTTGGTAAGCATATTTTTTAGTAAGTAATCTTCATATAATGTTTAGCCACTTGAAAATTTCAAATTGAGAACAAAAGTCAGTCACATTATAAAAAATAAGTGGAGGGTGAGGCTTTTATCATAAACTTGGAGTGAGCTCCCATTAAAGGTCCCTACAAATTTAAAGCTTAGGGATAATGGCCCCCAACCTGCATTTAAATGCAAACATGGTTTATTTTATACCTCTGGTCTTTAGATCATCAAATTTCCAAACTTGAGATTAAAGACGAGCTAGCATGAATACTTTAACAAGTAAATATAGTATTCTCAAAAGTTGATATAGCATTCACTGATACTTTTTACTAGCAAGAAAAAAAAGTTGATATAGTATTCACTGGTACTTTTTACTAGCAAGAAAAAAAAGAGATGTTACTTCCCTGGAAATGATTCTGCATTAGCCAAAAACCTGTTGGATTCTGGACAAAAAGGATCCATCTCTCCTGACCATCATTTAAACATCCGAATGGTGTTTAAATGATCTAATGGTGTAAGATCATTTCATTGATCTTCTTTCAACTTTGTTTCCAAAATAATTAGAATTATAAATAAGTTGCCCACACGTGTATCGCACATGCAAGGCCCACTAATATATATATATATATATATATATATATATATATATATATATATATATATATATATATATATATATATATATATATATATATATAACCTATAAAAAATGCAAAGCTAATGGACAAAATTCTATCCTTTCGGTTCTATCTAATAAAACAAGCCCTGAAGACCAACCGTCTCTTCTGATTCTATGTATCTAATATAATAAAAATGGACAAAAGACCATTCGGTTCAATCACAATATAAATATTAGATTAGATAGATAGATAGAACTGAAGGGTCTTTTGATTGAATTGAAAGGAGAGACTGTTAGTCTTTGTTTTTCTTCATCACAAAACCCTCAGCATTATAAAAGAAAAAAGAGTAGATCCTCATATTCATTTCTAAACCCCATCTCTTCGGCCCTAAACGCTAAATCTTGGCATTCTAACGCACCCACTTCAGCCCCAAATCCTAAATCTCAGCATTCTCTCCATCTTCTTCACAAAGATCAAGCAGGTAGAATGATTTTTGTATGGTTTTTATAGATTAGGCAGGTAGAATGTTTTTTTGTATTATTTTTATGATTTTATTTTTTATTTTTGGGTTTTGAAACCCTAAATCTGATTTCCTTTCCTTCAGGTTTGGAAGGGAGGATTTGGGGGATGCTAAGAAGGGGAAAGAGGAAGAAGAAGCGTAAAGCTGCAAGTGAGTTGATTTTTGGTTTTTTATTTTTTTAAATAGAATTTTTTTTGTATGGTTTTTGTGATTTTATTTTTTATTTTTTTGTTTTTAATGAGTGGATGGTTTTTCGATAAATCAGTCCAGATTCCAGATGGGTCTCTTCTTTGACTCTGAAATTTGTTCAATAATTAGAGCTTGGTGAGAAGAGAAGAACACAAGTGTTTTGTTCAATTAGTTTTGAAGTATTTTTTTGGATGATGAAAAACAAATATTTGAGGTTCAGGTAGCAATTTTAGGGTTATGAGATTCACTGAAAATAAGGTTTTTTGATCTCTGGTTTGGGATTTTTTATGTAAAAGAAAGAAAGAATTGATTTTAGTTGTTGGGTCTTGGGATTCATATAAAAATATGGTTTTTGAGAAGCTGAATTTGTAGCTTAAAGGGTCTTTCTAATTTATTTTTTCTTCAATTTTGTGTGAGTTTATGTGTCTAATTCACCAAAGAAACATGGGTTTTGAGCTTTGAATCTATTTCGCTAGGGTTTTATAGGAAATAGAAGTATCAGGTTCAAAATCCAGAGTTATGAGTAGCAGTTTTTGGGTTTTTTTATTCATAACAAAAGCTATAAAATTTTGAGTTATGATTACTTACTACTAGCCTAATTAGTGTATTTGGTAAGAAAACAGAAGTCTCAGATTCAAAATCAAAGATTTGGGTCTCAATTTCCTAATGCATGTCTTCATAAAAGCTTGGGTTTTGAGCATTGAGTCCATTGCATTATAGTAGTTTTTGGCTTTTTCTTCATCAGAAATGCCAGTCTTTTTCCTTTTGAATCGGCCCAATTAGTTTTGCTAAGAAAACAGAAAACTCATCCAAATTCAAAGATCTGGGTATCAGTTTTCTTGACACATGTATTCATAAAACCATTATTTTTTAGCCTTTGGATCCTTTGAGCATAAGAAAAAAAAAAACCTTTTTTTGGCTGCTAGGGCAGAGAATTTAGAGCAGGTTAAAGAGATTATTCATGATTCTGACTCTAAGTATATCAAAGATTTGGTATTGAAGCGAAACCAGAATGGGGAGACTGCAATGTATGTAGCCGTAGAAAACAAGCACGCGTTGATTAATGAGTCATGTGGGTGAGCATCTATATCTGATCCCAATTGTACCTCAATTCTTTATGAAGTTTTCATTATGCATGTAACAAATGAATATTCGGAATATATTTATTTCAAGTGCTTTATTTTTTTTCCCCACTGATTGATATAATATATGAATTTTCTTGTTATGCAGTTTTGATGATCTATTGCTATGTGTTAGAAATTCCGTAGTGGCTATAAAGTTTATGAATGTAGGAAGTCCCATCATTTTTAATTTGGATTAATGGGCTCTCAGCCATGGTTTTAACTTTTAAATATTGGTCATATCCGATGCATATCGGTCTGTATGTATTAGGTTTTGCCCCACCGGATACGGATATGTACCCGGATATTATATGGGCTCAAATTTCAGGAATTATTATTGTCAGTGCCATATGACATAAAAAAAATAAAATATTAAAAAATAGAGCCTGATTATTTTTATTTCTATTAGTATTATAATAATAATAATAGTGTATTATTTATAATTTCATAGAAATTATAAAATAGCATCATCGAATTAGTGCAATGTATTATTTCTACTTTCATAGAAATTACAAAATAGCATCATCACTTATTTTTTATCATATCGTTCACTTGTGATTTGTTTAAATAAATGGCCCTCATGTGCATCGCACGGCCAGTGTCCATTACTTGTTTAAATAATTGACAGCTGTAGTGCAAATTTAATGAGATGTGTATCAAATGCTAACTACTTGTTTGTATGCAGGGAGAAGCTTTGTTTCAGCCCCATGAGATCTTGGAACACGTACCCATGATGGAGAGGGTGTTAGGTCCACTGCCCAAGCACATGTTGAAAAAGCAAAGTAAGCATTCTTGCAGAAAATGAATCCTGATCATTGTCACAAGAACTGTTGGAGATGTACACTAAAGATCACTTGTCCAAGTCGAGTTCTCAACTCAGTGAGGATAATGTAGTCTGAAATTTCAGCAGTTTTTTCTCAGTTCAAAACAATTAAAAGGAGCCTAAGACCTGATATGGTTGTTTGAGTGATGCTGGACTAGGCCTGAAGTAATGGGGCTTCTAACGACCCAATAAGAGAGAATTAATTACACTCATGCTGTAATTTCGCGATCACGGGCTCTTTTAAGAGATTAATCAATAACATGATTGAGATCTCGAGAAATATCAGAAAAGCATCACTCATTGTTGAAATAAACATGATTATTTCTATTATATTGACTTTCTAATTAGTTTAGCTCATCAGATTCTTTCTATTAGTGGTTTAGTTAAGGTAGGACTGCTGGATTTTGATGAGAGGGATATAACAAGGGAAAAGTAGTAGGATTTTTATTTTTGGTGGACATATATTTACTGTCAACATGACAAATATCCTTCTTCTACCTTGTTGTTCCTTATGTTTTGTTAGTCTATTTGGTTGTTTTATTTCATATATATTATAATTGTTCTGCAATTTATAACAATTTCACAATGGACATGTTCAATATCAAATGGTTTATTTTACTCATACTTTGTATCCTTATGAGTTAAACATTGTCCCTAAGATCATTTCATTTGTCCTCTTTCAAATTTGTTTTCAAAAAAATTGGAATTATAAATAAGCTGCCCACACGTGCATCGCACGTGCAGGGCCAACTAGTATATATATACTTTTATATGTCAATTGATAGTCTAGCAATTTGGTCCATTTTTTTCATAATGACAAAAATAGTTATGCTTATTTAGACATAGTACAATGCTTTTATGAAAATACTTGAAAGAAAAGAAAAAGATAGGGAGAAATTTTAGGAAAAACTTAATTTATAGGTTTCCTCACCCTACAAGGAATAGTGATAGATGTTAATATTTTGAATATTCTTACTTGTCTTTTGTTATTTTTATAGGATATTATTAGTAATTTCTCATCCTTGTACAACTTCGAACAGTGTAAAGTACCACTTCCCATCTTTGAGCAACTTCAAATAGCGTAAAGTACAACTTCCTATCCCATCTTTATACAACTTCCACAGTGGATAGTCTACTAATCTATAACCCTATCTATTATTAGTAATTTATTAAATTTCTTGGAGTTAATATTTTCTTCGACAATACGTTTCCTTTAATTAATGCAAAAGCTAACTTATGAGTATTTATTAATGTTCATTTATATATATACTTCTAATTTTCCTTTAATTAATGAAAAAGCTAGCCTTAGTCCAATTTTCTCATTTAGGACAAAAATACTGTTTTTATTTGATTTATTGTCTCTAGCTTAATGAATATATTTGTTTGAAATAAAGAAAAATGCAAAGGTCATTTGCCAGAAAAGTTATTTCTAAACATAGCTATTCATAGCTGCCCTTATGAATTGTATTGTTCTGCCCCTAATCTTTAGCATATTTTTTTACTTATTTTTTTATTTAATAGTTCCTTTTGTAATTTCCACAAGGAGAATACTACAGTTATACTACAATGTAGTACCTGTCGAGTGTCAAGTCACATAAACACTCTCAACTTGTTGCAATTACATTGGTATGTCATTTTGTACGGGAAGGAGTGTACTTATTGCTCATTGTTTGGTCGACAAGGAAGGACAAATTTGAAGTATCTTCATTAAATTAGATATTCCATTTTGACAACATGCCATCATCCTATTTATGAACTAACCATCACCATGCCTCCTTTCTATATAAAACAATTGATAGTCAATAAATTATATACAAAACCATCGCTATAGCCGATGCTACTTATTCAATAGAAAAACCCAACAATCCATCTTCAATTTCTTATTCTCTTTGGATTGGTAATATGTTTCTTCCTTTAATTAAGCTCATTTTTCTTTTATGTTTTTTTTTTTTCCGTTGTTGAAGGCTTAATATTATGTATCATATTTATAGGTTATAATATGCTTTTTTTTTTTATAGGTAAGGCTCAAACCTGCGACCTTCACTACGTGAAAAAGCCAAAAAAACCACTGCCCTAAATAGTTGTAAAAAAATGAGTGATTTTTTTTTACCACTATATAAGACAGTGGTTTATGAACTTCAACAACAACTACTCTTAACAATCATAGAAAAAATCATTGCTTTTTTTACAACTGTTTAGGGCAGTGGTTTTTTTATGCAATTTTTTTTTGAAAATATATTTAAAAAAAAAAAAATTACGTCGATAATTTTTTATGCAAATTTTTTTAAAATAATATTTTTTTTATGCTTTTTTTAATGCAATTTTTTTTTTGCTTTTTGTAATACTTTTTTTTTAATGCAAATTTTTAATGCTTTTTTTAATGCTTTAGAGAGAAGGTTGCAAGAGAGTGATTAGAGAGAGAGATTTTTTATAGAGAGAAAGATTAGAGAAAGAAAGACATGGAGGTGCAATTATTATTATTATTTTAGGTGCAATCATAAGAAGTGTGTGCAAGGACAAATTTTGGTCAACTTAGTGCAACCACTTAAAAAGCATGTGCAAGTAAAGGCTCCCTAATGTAAATCCATTATAAAGAGAAAAAAAAAACAACAAAATAAAAGGCACTAACCTCAACCCCAAGTTACCTGCAACATTTCTTATAAGCACACAAAATACATAATATATATATTTTAATTTAATTACATAGTTGTTTAAACATAGAACACTAAGGAAGAAAGCTAGATCAATGCCAGCCTGCTAACAAGGATTCCGATTGCTTCTCATAACGGAAACCGTTCCCTTTAGAGTCATCAGTGGACCAAACAAAAATACCATGTAGCTTCCCCTGCCTCTTGAGAGTAGCATATGCCTCAAAGAAGTCGTCTTCCGGGGACAGGCCGCCACTTCCATCACTAATGAAACTGGCCAAAACCTTACCTCTACCGTAATTAGTGCTTTATGTTCAGACCTGCATAATGTCAAAGGGCTTGTGATTAAAAACATATGATTGACGAAGAAATACATCCTTAATTATGATTGCTGAACCTGTTCTTTTAGACTTAAGATGGTTCAACCAGACCACGTAAACGGTCCACGTAAACTAACATCATCACCATTAAGGTTCTGCGCCAACTCAGCTCTAACTTCACTCTCCACTTGTGCAAGTGACTCCTTTTCAAGTGATTCTTGAGCCTCTGCTGCCTAGAATTAGAATGAGGAAAAAAATGAGAAATAGAAAAAACTTACAGCTCTGCAGACTAAAAGGGGGATAAGAAACAATCCAGACAAAGTAATATACCTTGCTTTCAACTTCCAAAATGTGACGACCCGACTTTTTTAATCCCTAAGGTATAGGAAAGGCCGGTTTATCAACTTATTGATTTCTCAATAAGCCGTAACAAACAGAAGCCGGCAACATATACAAAGATCTAAAGATAGAGGCAACATATAGTAATCCAAAAACAAAAGCTTCATATAACAAAATGAATATATCACTGTGAGGAACCAAGAAGAACCACCGGTGATGGCCAATCCGATCACCTAAAATAGTGGTTCACAATAATGGTTCCTCGAGTGATATCAAAAGAACCAAAATAAAGGCTTAAGGCCCAATATTCCAAAATAATATCCAGACAAAAATGCCAAAAAAGAAAAAATAATATCCAGACAAAAATGCCAAAAAAGAAAACACAGGATCTAAGATCACGAAAAGAACTCCTCAGCTAGTATGTCTAAATCCTCCTCGGGAATATAATCAGAGTCCTCCGGATCCTCTAACCCAAGGTCAGTCTCAGTACCTGTGACGTGTAGTCGAGGGTGAGCTAACAGCCAAGCTCAATAGAGGAAATAGATCTATTTGCATTTCTTTATAAGTAAAAGTTTTCAAAAGACATAATCGGATCAAATATGGTTTTTCAAATGATGCTTTCCAAATTAAATCTCCAGTTCTAATCCTGAGTCAAAACTGATAATATAATCTAATGTGTTCGAAAATGTTCTGATTTAGCATGCTTCTTGTCTTAAATTTATAATTTAATTTTATCTCCCAAATTTCCTATAGCATGAGAGTGGACTACGTGACCGATGGGAAAACCCTACTGACCATCGTCGTTCATGAACCCATTTCGAAAGTGCAACAAGCCCCTACGCTATAAGAGAAACTTGCGCCAAAGTAATAACGTCAACACGGTTGGTAAAATCTAGGGCATTGTCCGTATGAACCCTAAATCAAATGCAAATGCTAACACATATCAAAGTTTATTATTCATAACAAAATTCTGATTTTTCAAGGTTCTGATTCGAAGTTCTGATTCAAAGATTAACTGAGGTTCTGAGGTTCAAATTGCAAAGTTCTTAGTCATAATAAGGTTCCAAATTTCAGATTTGTATCATATCTTCTAGGTTTTATTTATGCTGTGTATGACAGAATTCCAAAACTAATGCTTCTTAAAAGGAATAGCCGGAACAGTTTATGCTTATAAATTGATGCAAATAACAAATAGGGTTCCCCTACCTTAACAAGGAGTATTCAAAACCATGCACTAGCAGTCCTCACCAAGGACTTCCAACAATCAAAACCTACATATATTAACACTCTCAGTGTTAATATAGAACAAGAATTTCAACCCAAAAGCTTGCTGAGAAAATAATCTGAAAAATTTTGAATGCCAAATACAGGACAGAATTCGACCATCGAATTCAAATTCGTTGGTCGAATTTGAAATTCGATGGTCGATTTCAAATTCGACCATCAAATTTCAAAACTGTTCATCAGTCAAAATATAAAAATCGACAGTCGATTTTCAAATCGATGGTCGAATTCCAAATTCAACCATCGAATTGAAAATCGACCATCGAATTACTCAGGTTCTGTGGCTGTTAACTTTTCATGTCCGGATTCTTTCTTCTCATTCAATCACAGCCATCAGATCTTTATTCAAACACACAACATGCTATTCTCAACAAAACATAATTTAAAGAACACAAGAAGGTTTTAAAAGCCTACCTCTTGTCGCTTAATCCTTTTTATCCCGTGGCACCAAAACACTCACCGAAACAAATCTCTACGATCAAAGGTTTTAAAAACTTCAAATCAGCCCATTATAAACCTTCCTCCACTGCACAGATCTTTATCAATACAGTGACACTCTCTTCTTTTTCCTTCTCTTCTACTAGCTCAAATCGATCGGATTTTAAGCACAAGGCTAATTAATGGTTGAGATGGAAAGAGGAGTTCTCAAGCTCACTAGATCTAGGATCAACAAGGAGGCAAGGCCTTAGAGGCTTGATTTCCAACGAGAGGGAGAAGTTAACTTCTCTTGCACTCTCTCTTATAACTAAAAGCTAAACATAAAATATCTAGATTTTTATAAATGTAACTTATCCACTTAAGTTGAAACCTATCCGGTGTTAAACACAAATACCAAACTGATTGTGTAAGTCATCGCTTTCATGACTTACACACATCTATTGACAATACCATTTTACCATCATTCTCATCAAACACAAAGCTAACCAAAAGTCCAACAAAACTCGTAAAAATTTCCGGACACGCTTACCGAGGTAAATGAAATTAGGTCAAAATATCAGGGATATTACATTCACCCCTCCTTAGGAATTTTCGTCCCCAAAAATTGAATGCAACACACAGCATACAACAAACAAAAAGAAAAAAAACATGGGTCACCGTGTTTCGATCCCACAGGGCACGCAAGCCAAGGGATGGGATCCGTAGTAACATGGATGTACTGCATGTGGCATCAAAAGGCCATAGTGGATTGCATCCGTACATGGATGCTCACACCCCAAGTGTCACGTGCCGGGAGACCGAGGCACAGTGACGCATGAAAGCCATAAAGATAACAAAAACCCACCAAAGCAACATAAAGAACAAAAGTGACATAGAGAGCAAACCCACACCCATAGGAAAAATGGCGAGAGTAAACAAAACCACATACATAGAGTACATGTCCACAGAACAAAACAAAAATCCAAGCCATATAGATCGGAAAGACGTACAAAAAAAATCAAAACCTACATAGAGAAGATAACAAGAAGTATCCAAAGTAACCATATATAAAACGAAAGAAATAGAGTATCCAGAGCAAATTCGAAACAAAAATATAAAAGATAACAAAAAGAAGGACCACCAGGTCCTAAATAATCCATGGAGTAAATAAATACATGCCCCATCATATCCAAAATAAACCAGGACCCCCCCCCCCCCCAAAGTAATACTCAAAAAACCCCCGCTGTAGATGGACCCGCCTGATCCGGATCATCAATGCGCTCACCAACACCGTCACCCGCGTCCTCGCCGGCCGTAGGAGGCATACTAATACCAGCGCCCGATGTCGAAGGGAGATATACTGAAGCACGTATGTCGGCCAAATAGGTAGTGTAATCCTCGGGAAACGCGTGCTGCATCAGGTAAGAGAGAGCGCCGCCATGGACATCCAACTCCTGACCCATAGAGCTGGTATGCTGGGTGAGCTCCTGAATCTGGTGGCTCATGGAGGTCATCTGTCGGGTGAACTCTGAGAGCGTAAGGATGTCGCTTTGTGGGGGCTGAGGGGGTGCAGGGGCAGCTGTGTCAGGGGCAGAATGAGTAGGGTCCTCATCATCATCGCTAGCTGCATCAGGTACCGCTGCATCTTTTGGAGTCTTCACAAGTCGATTATAAGTTTGACCCCAATTGACCAGGTTATACATTTTTCGACTTGCGGTGGATTTGGGTTCGGTAGGAGGGATGTCATAGGCGGGGCCCGCTCGGTATTTCTCAATCATCACTGAAATTAATTGAGCATATGGCATACTCTTCATCGGTTTCTTCACATGTTTACCCATTTTCTCCCGTGCCTTTACAATCTCCTTTAAAAGGACTGCAGGAGCACTAAACCAGCGCTCCTTATAAGCAGCAAATAAAATTTGTTGTAGGGGACCTGTGCGCTCGGACTGATGACCAAAAGGGTAAAGGGTGGCCTTTAAAATTTTGTCCAATATCCACATGGACTCCTGCATATGGACTGTGACAATTGATTTACCGGACCCATGACGACCTTGCGTCATTTGGGCAATCACGTCCTCAAAGCGGACTGGTTTGGGGAAAGGAGGACCTAACCCCATGGTTTTGGAGTGATTTAAAGGGCAGCGCAGTGCCACAGCCATGTCGTCGAGATCAAATGTATAATCTCGGCCATCAATTTCCGTGTAAATTTTCTTCCCGTCCTCGCGGCGCATATGCTGATAAAACAGGTGCATGAGACGGGGATAAAAGTGATCACTAAATGAGGTGCACAGGGAGGTCAACTGGGCTTTTTTGAGGTATTCACCCGCCCATTGAGTGGTTGTTTGCTGATCAAACAACTCCGGGTGAAAAATATACTCAGTGGTGAAGCCTTTAATGCTCCAAAATTCATTGGGCTGTTCAGGCATTGGAGAAACAGAGGGTGGCATGGGCTGTGTGGGTGGTGGAACCGAGTGTGGAGCTCGACTAGAGGAACCAGCTCTTGAAGCCGGCCTCTTGGATGTGGGGTTTCGAATTGGGGCTTGTTTCTTAGGCCCCATTTAACCAAAAAATATATATATATATATATATATATGCTCCACAGATTGCAAGAAAAACAGAGATCCACCAAAGAAATGGAGCAAGGGTTACCTTGTGAAGAGCCCCAAATCGGGTTTCCAATGATTGAAATCCAAATCTCTTATAAAAAGCAGTGGATTCCCCCTTGGATTGCGGCCAAAATTGATGAAAAACCCCAAAATCGCCAAAAACCCCCAAAACCCTAAGCTCAAAACCCTCAAAATTGGAACCCGAAATGACAAAAGAAATTAAAACCCCACACTTAAATCGAGAAATTCGACCATCGATTTCAAATTCGTTGGTCGAATTTGAAAATCGATAGTCGATTTGAAAATCGACAGTCGATTTTCTCAGAACACCTCAGGTCCTGTTTTGGCTTAAAACTGCTGATGACCCTTTATGCAAATTCGACCATCGAATTCCATTTCGACAGTCGAATTTTGTGACACCTGTGGCCCTTAAGAATTTTCAAAATTTTTGAAATCCCACCATATCATTGGGTCTAAATGGACCTTCTTTGATCCCATTTCATTCCCATCACCTTATCTGACCATGACCGCAATATCACAGCCAAAATTTGCGTAGAAAAGTTAAAGAACAGGCTAAGCAACTTTGGCCAAACTATTTCATATAGCCATTCGGAAAATAACAAGTCCGGGTCTGGTCGGGCTCGCAAAATTTTCAAGATTTCCACAACGTAACATAAAAACAAAAACTGTTAAACATGTACAAAATAATCTATATATATAGGGCCATGACATCAGTATCAAGGCCAAATGGCTCAATGAAATTTAAGGAAATAGCTAACTATAGGTCCAATTTTATTTCACATGGCCAGTAGCGTGGAACATACCAGGTTTAGGCCCAAAATTATCGAATTTTTCATAATGTAGAGACCTTTAAATATACACAAATTAATTTGTATATTGGACTGCCAAAAATTACTCGCCAAATTATTTGTATAAAAATAGTAATTACATCAAAATTCAAGGGATCATACATTCAACACATAATTTCTCAAAATTTAATCAAAAAGGGTTGGAAATTGGTCTCGGAGCTCCGCTTCACGCTCCCAAGTGGCTTCCTCCAGTGTATGATTCCGCCATTGCACGAGAACCAAAGGAATGCTTTTAGTGCGTAGGATCTGCTCCTTGCGATCCAAAATCCGAATCGGGGTCCTTGGCCACCTTCAAACCATCCTGAAGCTCGATGGGTTGGTAATCAAGCACGTGAGTCGGGTCACGGATGTATCGACTCAGCATCGACACATGGAAGACGTTGTGCATGCTAGATAATTGCGGTGGTAGCGCCACACGATATGCAACCTCGCCGACTCGGCCTAATATCTCAAAAGGCCCAACGTACCGAGGACTCAGTTTCCCTCATTTTTCGAACCGCATAACGCCCTTGGTAGGCGAAATCTGAACAAAGACATTCTCGCCGACCTGAAAAATCGAGTATTAGTGCCAATTTCACATGGAATTTATACCAAGTGAAGAAATACACATTGACATATCAAAAGCTACCTGAAAATCCACGTGTCTCCGTTTGAGATCGGCGTAGCTCTTCTGACGACTCTGAGCTACTCGTAGTCGCTCGCGTATCAACCGAACCGTCTCGGTAGTGCGCTCAACTATCTCAGGTCCAATAATGAGCTTCTCACCCACTTCTTCCCAGTTCAACGGTGATCGACACCGCCGTCCATATAAAGCCTCGAACGGAGCCATACCAATGCTAGCCTGAAAGCTATTGTTGTAGGCGAACTCGATCAGTGGCAAGTGTTGGTCCCATGACCCGTGAAAATCCAACATACATGCTCTCAATATGTCCTCAATGATTTGGTTCACGCGCTCGGTCTGGCCATCCGTCTGTGGGTGAAATGCCGAACTAAAGTCAAGATGAGAACCCATGCCCTCCTGAAATCTCTGCCAAAAATGTGAAGTAAACAACGGGTCTTGATCAGACACAATACTAGCCGGTATCCCATGCAGTCTAACAATCTCCTTCAGGTATAACTCTGCAAGTCTACTGGCGGTATACGTGGTATTGTATGGCAAGAAATGAGCAGACTTGGTTAGCCGATCGACAATGACCCATATGGCATTGTTCTTCCTCAGTGTCTTCGGCAACCAGAGTATGAAATCCATCGAAATGGCTTCCCATTTCCACTCAGGCACAGGTAAAGGCTGCAATAGGCCTGCAGGATTCTGATGGTCAACCTTAACCTGTTGACAAACCAAGCACCGCGATATGTACTCAGCGATGTCGCGTTTCAAACCTCGCCACCAGAAACTCTTCATCAAGTCCTGATACATCTTGGTGCTACTAGGATGTATGGCATACATGGATTTGTGAGCCTCTTCCAGAATGGTATCCTGAAGCTCGGTACTCGACGGTACACATACCCGGTCGTGAAATAGCAAGGTCCAATCTGCTCGGATGGAGAAATCCTTCTTGCTGCCATTCTCGACATCTTGTCTGATTGCCATCAGCTCATCATCGGTCATCTGAAGCTTCCGAATGTTCTCGAAGAGCGTAGGACGTAATAAAAGTGTAGCCATCAATGCTCCCGAGCCTTTTACATCGAACCGTGAGCTGCCTAAGGCCATATCCTCCAAAAGCTTCCATCTCTGAATCCGGCTAACAAGATGTGACAACTGTGCTGAAGACCTCCTACTAAGAGCATCAGCAACGACATTTGCCTTTCCCGGATGGTACTGAATCGAGCAATCGTAGTCCTTCAAGAACTCCATCCATCGTCGCTGCCTCATATTCAAGTCCTTTTGAGTGAAGAGGTACTTGAGACTCTTGTGATCGGTGAATATATCAAAGATTTCACCGTAGAGGTAATGTTGCCAGATCTTCAAGGCGAATATAACTGCTGCTAGCTCTAAGTCATGCGTCGAATAGTTTCTTTCATGGTCCTTCAATTGCCTAGAACCATACACAATGACCCGCTCGTGTTGATTAAGCACACAGCCTAATCCGCCATAAGAAGCATCACTATATACTGTGAAACCTCCACTGTCGGAAGGTATAGCAAGCACTGGTGCCGTAGTCAAGCGATGTTTTAGCTCCTAAAAGCTCTACTCACACTGCTCTGTCCAATCGAACTTAGCATTCTTTCTTGTGACCTGTGTAAGTGGACCCGATATCTTAGAGAAACCCTCGACAAATCTCCGATAGTACCCTACCAAACCAAGGAAACTTCGGACCTCTGTAACTGTCGTAGGTTGTTCCCATGTCACCACAGAATCTATCTTTATAGGATTCACTGAGATACTCGCTTCAGAGACTACGTGGCCCAAGAAACTGACCTGATCAAGTCAAAACTCACACTTACTGAGTTTGGCATACAACTGATGGTCCCTGAGTGTTTGAAGAGCCATCCTCAGATGCTGCACATGCTCCTCTCTGGTTTTCGAATAGATGAGGATGTCATCTACGAAAACTACCACAGATTTATTAAGATGTGGTTTGAACACCCTGTTCATCAGGTCCATGAAAGATGCAGGCGCATTCGTCAATCAAAATGGCATCACTAAAAACTCATAGTGGCCATAACGCGTCCGAAACGCAGTCTTGGATATATCTTCCGCCTTGATCTTGAGCCTGACCTCAGATCAATCTTCGAAAAGAACCTTGCACCCTGTAATTGATCAAACAAGTCGTCTATCTGCGGAAGAGGATAACGATTCTTAATCGTCATCTTGTTGAGCTGCCTATAATCGATACACAGATGCATCGATCCATCCTTCTTTTTCACAAAAAGAACCAGTGCACCCCAAGGAGAAACACTCGGTCGAATAAAGCCTTTGTCTAACAGCTCCTGAAGCTGTTCCTTGAGCTCTTTCAACTCAGCAGGCGCCATCCGATAAGGAGCCTTAGATAACGGTTCTGTACCCAGCACCAGCTCAATCGCGAACTCAATCTCTCGGTCAGGTGATAATCCAGGCAAGTCCTCTGGAAAGACATCAGGATAATCGCAGACCACCTTGATAAGAGCCAAGTCATTCTTCTTCTCTGGAGAATCTTGCAAATAGGCCAAATACCCACTGCAACCATTCTTCATCATGCGCTCAACTTTAATGGATGAAACCATCAGCGCAACCTTGGATTTGACTCCACAGAATCGGAAGGATTTTCGCTTTGGCGGTGGGAAGGTCACTATCTTTCGCAGACAGTCCACGCTCGCGTGATAAGCTGCCAACCAATCCATTCTGAGAATGATGTTGAAACCTTCCATGCTCAACGTAATTATGTCGGTCAATGTCTCGTGCTCATCAATCATCACGATGACTGATTGACATGCTGTATCAGTGCATACCGAACTTCCCGTAGGAATCTTGACGTCCAAAATGAAAGCAAGAGGTTCGGGAGTAATACCCAACTTCTCTGAGAAGGAAGGAGTAATAAACGAGTGTGTAGACCCAGTGTCTATAAGTACTCGCGCTTCAATTTTATCTACGTCGTCTCAACTACTCATCATAAGGGTACCTTTAGTTAAAAAATTTGTTAATTATATGCAATGATTCCTATGTGGTTTAACATAATTGGCTTGAATTTAAATTTAAACAATAATAATTGAATCAATGCATAAATGACATCTCAACTTTAATGATACCTTGGATGACGTCATTCGACGTTTGGGCATCCTGTGCAGTCACCGCATAAGCCTGACCTTGAACTGTAGGTCGCACCGACTTTTGTGTAGAGACTGTCGTAGTCCGTCCTTTCTCAACAGCAGGACAATCCTTGATCATGTGACCAACCTGTCCACACCTGAAGCATCCTCCAGTGTTCCATCTGCAATCCTCTGTCTTATGTGGTTTCCTACATCTTGCACACACTGGGGTAGAAACAGGAGTAACGGCTGATCCTCTCGTCGAACCCTGAGCCATAGAAGCTCCACTCATGATAGTGCTCCCGGCTCACGAAAGGTTGTCTGTGATGAACTCTGCGGTCTCCGATAGGAAGACGTCCATGGTCTGAAGCAAGCCCGGTCTAGAATATGATGGTGACTAGGGTAGGGAGGAGGTTTAGAGAACCTCGACTTTTTGTTCACCCCTGCTCAAGCACTATTTTTATTACCCTGCTCTCGCCTCAAGTATTGTTTTTGAATATCTTCCTCTGCAATGAGGGCCTTGGACATGACGCCAGCATACGTCTCCATTTCCCACATCGACACCCTCTCCTGAATGTTCGGCCTCAAACCTCTCTAAAATTTCTGAGCTCTCATTAGCTCAGTGCCCACGTGTAGGGGTGCAAATCGGGAAAGTCTATCAAATTCTGCGCCATACTCGTGCACCGACATCTCATTCTATTTCAATTCAATAAATTGGACCTCCTACTGATTACGTACGATCTTTGGGAAGTACTGATCGTTGAATGTCTCCACGAACTCTGCCCAAGTCCATGGAGCATTGGGGTAGTCCTGCTCTCTCATCAGAGAAACAGACTTCCACCACGGGCTGGCCTCGCCCAAAAGTTTGAAAGATGTCCAGCGTACTTTCTCGACATGCACATTCAAATATTTTCTCTATCTCATCCAGCCATGCCTCGACTTCCATAGGATCCGTCTGCCCTGAGAATGTAGGAGGTCTCATCCTCCTAAACTTTGTGAATCCTCCTGGCTGATGTCTAGCTGCCAGCATCTCGGTTTGTCGGTCAATGGCTGCAGTCTGCTGGGCCATATTAGTAGCCAAGGCTGCCAACACCTCGTCCACATTCCCTCTGTCTTGCCTAGCAGCTCCCAAAGAATCTGCATTAGGGCCAGAAGCAACTCGCCCTCTGCCATATGAGGTACCTACGCCCTCATCTATCTCCTCAATGTGAGCTGTACGAGGTCCCCCTATACCTCAGCCTCTGCCTCTAAACCGTGGAGGCATGCTGATCTGTCATTGTTAAAAAAACAATAACAATTGATCAGTAATGAATTGTTAGAAATAATCTAACCCCTAGTCCTAAGACTCTGAACCTAGAGCCTTACTCTGATACCAACTGTGACGACCTGACTTTTCCAATCCCTAAGGTATAGAAAAGGCCGGTTCATCAACTTATTGATTTCTCAATAAGCCGTAACAAACAGAAGCCGGCAACATATACAAAGATCTAAAGACAGAGGCAACATATAGTAATCCAAAAACAAAAGCTTCATATAACAAAATGAATATATCACTGTGAGGAACCAAGAAGAACCACCGGTGATGGCCAATCCGATCACCTAAAATAGTGGTTCACAATAATGATTCCTTGAGTGATATCAAAAGAACCAAAATAAAGGCCTAAGGCCTAATATTCCAAAATAATATCCAGACAAAAATACCAAAAAAGAAAACACAGGATCTAAGATCACGGAAAGAACTCCTCAGCTGGTATGTCCAAATAATCCTCGGGAATATAATCGGAGTCCTCTGGATCCTCTGACCCAAGGTCAGTCTCAGTACCTGTGACGTATAGTCGAGAGTGAGCTAACAGCCAAGCTCAATAGAGGAAACAGATCTATTTGCATTTCTTTATAAGTAAAGGTTTTCAAAAGACAGAATCGGATCAAATATGGTTTTTCAAATGATGCTTTCCAAATTAAATCTCCAGTTCTAATCCTGAGTCAAAATTGATAATATATTCTAATGTGTTCGAAAATGTTCTGATTTAGCATGCTTCTTGTCTTAAATTTATAACTTAATTTTATCTCCCAAATTTCCTATAGCATGAGAGCGGACTATGTGACCGATGGGAAAACCCTACTGACCATCGTCGTTCATGAACCCATTTCGAAAGTGTAACAAGCCCCTACGCTATGAGGGAAACTTGCGCCAAAGTAATACCGTCAACACGGTTGGTAAAATCTAGGGCATCGTCCGTATGAACCCTAAATCAAATGCAAATGCTAACACATATCAAAGTTTATTATTCATAACAAAATTCTGATTTTTCAAAGTTCTGATTCGAAGTTCTGATTCAAAGATTAACTGAGGTTCTGAGGTTCAAATTGCAAAGTTCTTAGTCATAATAAGGTTCCAAATTTTCAGATTTGTATCATATCTTCTAGGTTTTATTTATGCTGTGTATGACAGAATTCCAAAACTAATGCTTCTTAAAAGGAATAGCTGGAACAGTTTATGCTTATAAATTAATGCAAATAACAAATAGGGTTCCCCTACCTTAACAAGGAGTATTCAAAACCATGCATTGCACTAGCAGTCCTCACCAAGGACTTCCAACAATCAAAACCTACATATATTAACACTCTCAGTGTTAATATAGAACAAGAATTTCAACCCAAAAGCTTGCTGAGAAAATAATCTGAAAATTTTTGAATGCCAAATACAGGACAGAATTCGACCATCGAATTCAAATTCGTTGGTCGAATTTGAAATTCGATGGTCGAATTCAAATTCGATCATCGAATTTCAAAACTGTTCATCAGTCAAAATATAAAAATCGACAGTCGATTTCCACAATTTGGCTTCAGGCACAACAACACATTTCGACTGTCGATTTTCAAATCGATGGTCGAATTCCAAATTCGACCATCGAATTGAAAATCGACCATCGAATTACTAGTTACGTACATTAACTTTTCATGTCCGGATTCTTTCTTCTCATTCAATCACAGCCATCAGATCTTTATTCAAACACACAACATGCTATTCTCAACAAAACATAATTTAAAGAACATAAGAAGGTTTTAAAAGCCTACCTCTTGTTGCTTAATCCTTTTTATCCCGTGGCACCAAAACACTCACCGGAACAAATCTCTACGATCAAAGGTTTTAAAAACTTCAAATCAGCCCATTATAAACCTTCTTCCACTGCACAAATCTTTATCAATACAGTGACACTCTCTTCTTTTTCCTTCTCTTCTACTAGCTCAAACCGATCGGATTTTAAGCACAAGGCTAATTAATGGTTGAGATGGAAAGAGGAGTTCTCAAGCTCACTAGATCTAGGATCAACAAGGAGGTAAGGCCTTAGAGGCTTGATTTCCAACGAGAGGGAGAAGTTAACTTCTCTTGCACTCTCTCTTATAACTAAAAGCTAAACATAAAATATCTAGATTTTTATAAATGTAACTTATCCACTTAAGTTGAAACCTATCCGGTGTTAAACACAAATACCAAACTGATTGTGTAAGTCATCGCTTTCATGACTTACACACATCTATTGACAATACCATTTTACCATCATTCTCATCAAACACAAAGCTAACCAAAAGTCCAACAAAACCCGTAAAAATTTCTGGACACACTTATCGAGGTAAACAAAATTAGGTCAAAATATCAGGGATATTACACAAAAGCTCCTCAATTAGCTCTTCAGTTTATGCATCAGTCAAAGGCACCTGCAGAAAAGAAACTCAACACATGTTAAATATAAGATTAAGCAAATTATTGCTGGCAGAAAAAGCAGAAAAATTATGTGGGCACATTCATTGATAAAAATCACAAAACAGTCCTCAATCTTACCAAAAAATTAAAATTCATCTCAGGCCAGTTTAAGGCCCATTTAGTCTCCCATTTGGTCTTCTCTGCTGGGGTCCAATTGGTCAACGATTGTACCAGGGATGAAGACGATTATCGAATCATTAACTCTTAAAATCTAAAGCCTGTTCTTCATAGTTCCAATGTATCCTTTACAGGCTTTTCTTGCTGGCCAATTAGCACTAAATCGCTTGCAAATGAAATATATAATGAATCCTCATCGTGTATTTTTTTTGTTGTTGAAGTATCATAGCTTTACATTTACAAGGCTTAATGTTAAAGCACCAACATAGTTTACGGTAGATTAGGCATTTTTAGTCTGCTTGCAAATAATGTATATCATGAAACTATGGTAAATTAGGGATTTTTACAAGACTGAATGCCCAAAAACTGAGGTGAAAAGGCTTGAGAAAATCCAATGGAACTTTCTATGGAGTGAGAGAAAATCTAAGAAGAAAATCCATGTTACTAATTGGGACGTGGCCCAACTTCCCATTAAGCTTGGGGCTTAGACATCCATTCATTGAAAACTTTAATAAGGCCTTGTTGCGGAAATGGCTTTGGAAGGTGAGTGAGGGAGGAGAGTGCGTCGCGGTGGACTGGAGGGCATAATTGGGAAATACGATAGAGATAGGTCGGATGGTGGAATTAGGGGCCTGAGAGAGGTCAGGTTGGCTCGGGTTGGTGCGAATAGGGTTAGGACTAGCTTCGAGGACACTAATTCTCATCACAAAAATCTCAAAAAAATCAATAAATCCCATAAAAAGAAAGCTTCCAGAAACTGTCATTTTTTTAATGATTGATGTAGAGCTGATGTCGGCATTGTCAGTCCTGACATCAGCACTTGAGTGGGAGTATGCGGGAGTCAGTTGCCAACAGCTCTGATACCGACTTGATTTTGATAACGGAGTTAGGGTTAGAGTTAATGAATGGCTTAAATGAAAAATAAGCCCCACTAATATATACTTTACAAACCCCATCATACATCTAGTACCCACACACACCAACAGGATAAACCTAGTCAATACTGAAGCATTTAAAAATCGTCAAAGGAAGCGCTGTAATTATAATAGACCAAAATAAAATAAGTTTTTTAATGCCTTGTCATGTCAGTAATGACAACGCTTTGGCAGAATATCGGCGATGAATCACCCAATTGACTGTGTTGTAAACAAATATTTCGTACATAAGATCTGAATATATACAATTAATCATTAGTTTTGCAGAAGTGAACAACATTACTACACTAAATCTAACCATTATAAGAATATATACCAAGTTTAATATACAATTCTTTTTAGGGAATCCATAGTCTTACAAGATATTTATATTTTAGGAATAATATATCATTTTGACAGCAGAACCAGCATTTTACTAACCTTCAAGTTTGTGGCTTCTAAAACATAGAGACAAATGCAAGGTCCAGTTTGTGGCTTCTAAAACATAGAGACAGAAACACCTTGAAAAGGAGAGTGCACCGCAGCTACAACGAAAATCATTGACAGATTTGAATAAGAAGGTATAGAACAATTTTTATCTCAATTTTTCATGCAATAGATCTTAAAATCATGGGCATAGACTTAACATCGTATGGTCAATTTTTATTCCAAATGGTACACATCCTACAAATGTGACCCAAAAATCATGTGGATTTTCTTGTTACTTTTTTAGATGTGTATCACGTAAAATAAAAAAATTGAGCGTCTGATGATATGCATGCCCATGATCTTAAGATACTTTTTGCCGAGGATTGAGACAAAAAATGGTCACTTTTTTCTGATTCAAATTAGTTGAAACTTTTCACCACAGGTGTACCTACCTTTTCAAGGGATGCAAATACTGCTACTCTTTTAAATCAACCCCACATGCATCCACTCATCAACTATACAATAAGTGGCAACTTATCATCCATAAGATGGATATACTACAAGCTTAGTGTTCATATTTGAAGGTGGTCTTACATTTTGTGCTTTGAAGAGAGATTGATCCATAATTGGATACCCTTTTGAGTTCCTTGGCTTGCTGGCATTTCTGAGTGGATTATCCCTCTCCCTGTAGTGATCCACTACAAATCACCTGCTTCAATGGTGCCCTTATGCCCTTCAAAATCTTCATGTGTCACAGCTCCCTAAACATTTAAAAAATTTTAAAAATATTTAACTCATCATAAATAGGGAACTCTTATTTGCACCTCGTGAAAATGTAATCTCACCCCAACCAAAAGCCATTGACTAATTTGAATCAATTTGAATCAAAGGATGGGAGAAAGAAAAAGCAATTGTTTACCTCCAACATGTAAGTAACTATTTCAAACCCTGCAAAGAGAATATAAAAAAACAAATATATAAATAGACAAAAAAATAAAGAATACTCAAGTCAATGGCTTAAGCGAACCTACTCGAATTCTCAAAATAATGAAATCACATATATGATATATTTATATTACTAAGAAAAAATTGAGACCTCTATGTGGGTGATCAAGAAATCCAACGGGAGCTGTGACTGCAAGAATCAAGGAAACAAATAAATATATATTTTTTATATAGGTAAAGAAACATATAAATATTATGTAATCAAAGAAAATAATAATGAAAAAATGACAGAATATAGAAATACCCACCTGAAAATTCATCCAAAAGAAGAAACGGATCAAAATACTTCAACTCCAACCTAATACACAAATACTCATTAATCAAAACAATTTAAATTTCTATAATTTCTATCCAAACTAAAGAAGAAGATTGAAATCAGAGACCCATTTCAAAAGTTTAATTAATTAATTTTATTATACCTCCCAATGGTTCTTCTAACAATGGCCCCATCTCCTTCATGTTGAGCCCTCGCCTGCAATTTTCTCGCCACCAATCATGGACTTTACAGAAGATCATAATTTTGGGTTTCAGGGTCTCAAACATTTTTTTTAAGAACTTTCTCTAATTTAAAAACTCCTGAGTTTGGATATAGAAATTGGGGAAATGGGTTCTATTTATAGGGACCTTTTTGATTAAAATATGGTATTATTTCTAGTAATTTAATTGATGTAGGAGTCTAAGGCTGCGATGTGCGTATCTTCCACTTCAGTTCTTTTGAAATTTGTATGCCAACATATTAGTGACGAAGTGATGATGTTATGCTGATTTAAGGTAGGAGAAGAGATATAGAATATTTTCAATTCTTATAGAGAACAGTAATACCTATCATCAAAACCATTGGTTTTGCTGATGGTCAAATTAATATGATAGTCAATTTCTCAGATTAAATATAGGCGTCTATCAGCCACATAGTCAAAGTGTTTCCGTCAATAGTCAAAGTTGTTGGACATTTAAAACATATTTACCGGGCAACCCGATCCAGACCCGGCCCAAAAAAGTAAGGCTTTTGCCTTATAAACCAAGCCCGCCAACGACTCCCGACATGCTATGGAAATGATTTCTGAAATGATGGCACCTCGAGTTACTGCATGCTCCGATTAAGACATTGAATCGGGTGGAAGCGATCACGTAAAGCATACTTACATCAGTGTACACAGCAATAAATTAGATGAGCATTACAAGTCACAGTGAATTAGTGAAAGGAGAAAAGAGGAAAAGAGAAAGAGATAAAGGAATTCTAGTTGTGGTGTAGTTTCTCACACCTATCATGTTATTATTTCTATCCCTCACATTAGGATCTCTTATACATCACTAACAATAGCAGTTATATATCCAGACTAGACACACACATCATACTTATACAAGTCACACTTCAACATTTTCTTTTTGCCATGCAGTTGTGAGAGAATCACTCCCATGGTATGTAATCTCTGTTAAGGTAGAAACAACTTCTATTCCATGTTAGTATATGGGATAGATGCGAATCCATATTGATTCAAGACTATTGTACGGAGAAATGTTTTTTTGCCAAAGGAGCCACAATCACTCAGGGATCACATCGTTTCAAATTTCGAGTTGTGTCACTCCGAAGATATAAATCTTCTATATAGGTTCAGCAAGAACCAATAATTTGTGATGACAGACTACCATACCTGCATATCAATAAGATCATAACTCCTAAAATTCTTAACTGATGCTAGGATCAGGCTTCATCATAATTCGTAAAATTCTTAAATGATGCTAGGATCAGGCTTCATCATAATTTGTAAAATTCTTAAATGATGCTAAGATCAGGCTTCAGGGATACAAGCAGTCATTTCTAAAATTCAAGACAAGGATATGGATATCCAAGTCATACCTATATAATGTTTGCATGATGTAAATATAATGTAATATGGTAAAAAAAGCAGAAAATTGCTATCAACCGGAACGTTAGGGAAAAACCCTCAATCACCTCACGTTTTAACACAAAGGCATGAATTTACTATCATACAATTGACCAGGTTTATTACGTTCTCCTGTAGAATCTACACCAATAGATGTTTAAAACTCAATTAAAGTGGAATCAGCTTGAGTAAGATGACGTGTACTCCACGAGGGTGCGGTCCAAGATCTGTGCATAGCAAGTTCAGCCCTTGTTGTAAACTAAATCATGTGACAACTTAGTGGGGCTTATCCACGACTTGACCTAAATGGTTAGATGGTTTGAAATGTCTGTGTGGTGTGTTTTTAAGCTACAACCTACCCAAGAGGTGGAAAACTTGGAATGGTTAGCCTGTGTGCTATTTATTGAAGAACTGATATTGGGTTACCCGACCTGAGCACCTGCAGCAACACTCGGGTCAATCTCTGCCGAGCCGCACATGTATTTATGAGCAAACAAATCAGTGAAAGTTCACTTTTGATCTTTCTGCGTTCAAGCTCAAAAATATCAATGCATCTTCCAAGGTTGGTGTTGTGACATTCACCCAAGCACTGCCTCTGGCTCTCAGGTTTGTTGCCTTATAATATATTGAATGGCTCCCTGCAGATGGGGTCGGACTATTTCTCAAGAGCCTCATGCCCATACTATTTTGATTGAAGTGACTGTAAGTGCCGCATGTAGGGGGCTCACTGGTAGGGGTGTCAATGGGAAGTTCGAGCTTGATTACGGATTGGGACCAAACCTGGTCTACTTGGGTCAGGCTAGCCTTGCTGTTTAATGTCAATTGGCCGGCCTGATTATAATCACGCCGACCACTTGGACCCAAACCCTGCCATAACTAATCGGACCGGGATGGGTCTAGCTTTGATTACTAATTGGGTTTATGATTACTCCCCAAACCTAGTCCAAAGTCCGAACTAGGTTGGGCAGGCAGCCTGGCCCATTGACACCCCTACTCACTGGCTAAGGGTAGAAGACAGAATTGCAACTGTTTTGAAACGGCTAATGTCCTACTTATGACTACATTTTGATCGTAATCCAATTCTCTAGCCCCATTGCATGGCGTATATCCTTCTCAACAATAATCAACATTCAGCACTTAACTAAATAAATAAAATTTGCACACGAGAATTGTACCGTGGCACATGGTTAAAAAGAGAGGCTTTGTTATTTTTGGGATTTGTGCGATGAGGAACACCATCTAAACCATATGATTTGAAGACCATGATGGAAAGACGTTTGAGCCGAAAATTGGCACTAAACAATAAACATTATCTCTATCATCTGATTTGTCATAGTCAACCATTGAATCAGATGATAGCCTTTGACTGAATTCAATCAGATGATTGAGATTACATTTTGTGCCAATCTTTACCCTCAAAGATCTTTCTACCATGGTCTTCAAATCAGACGGCTTAGATGATGCTCCACGTGGCACAAATTCCAAAAATAACAAGTCTTTCTTTTTAACCATGTGCCAGGGTACAATTCTCGTGTGCAAATTTTAGCTCCCTTTATTTAGTTAAGTGCTGAATGCTAATTACTGTTGAGAAGGATATACAGTGTATAAGACATACTCAATGTGTAAGCTGAAAAGTAAATAGGGAATGGGCATATAAGATGTGAACCATGTTCTCTATTCTTTTCTATATCTTTAATCTTTTCTTTGTAGAAGATCCTTCCTATTTTTAGATTGTCTAAGTTTAGAATTATGTAGTATGTATATAAACATACCATTGTTGGGGTTTCCTATCTGTGATCATACCATATATATTATCTAGCTTTGTAATAGCCCGAAAAATCATGCAAAACTATGACCTCGGGATCCGTGCCCGATTGGTCACAAGTTTGACCAATCAGGAGATCATGAGTTAGCATAGAATGTGATGAACGGACGAGATGTGATAGGTGGAGTGATTTCATTGTGTGTGATGTAAATGAGAAGTCACTTACACCTACCACGGTGTATGTGCTCAACACACAAAGAGGGAGATAGATAAAAGGGTTTAATAACCCTAGATGTGTATTTTTGGTTGTTGAAGGAGAGTAAAGAAGAGAGAGAGAGTGAAGAGAGTGATTAATGCAAGGAGTGAATGCTAGTTAAGGAAGAGAGATTCAAGCAATAAGCGGGATTAAATGAGGATCCGTTAGAACCAAAAGTGAAACCTAGCCTTCCAACTATTGATAGAAATCAACTTGAGATCTATCCAAGGTAAAATTTTTGTAAATAAGATGCATAGATTATAGGGGTTAAGTTGTAGTTAAATGTGGGTTAAATCATAGGATAATGGCTTAGAAAAATAGAGGAAAAAGTATGGAAGAAGATTGGGAAGAAACATTTCGAAAGAAATTTGAATCGACAATTCGATTAATCGAAATTGGGTTTGATTAATCGAAATTGGCGAGAAGTTGAAAGGTCGGAGGACCACGATTTGATTAATCAATTTGGTTTTCGATTAATCGACTTTGGATTCGATTAATCGATTTGGGGATCGATTAATCGTGCCTCAGATGGACCCGGGGTTGGAGGAAATGACTTGAGGAAAAATCGACTAATCGAAATGGGATTTGATTAATCGATTTAGTTTTCGATGTCGATTTGGAATCGATTAATCAACTTGAAACTTCATTTATTGAGCGAGAGTCTACCTTGCGAAAAGAAGAATTTCGATTAATCGAAATTGGATTCGATGTCGAATGAAAACTTCATTGTTGACGGTGAAATTACTTTCTGCGAAAAGAAGAATTTGATTAATCGAAATTGGATTCGATGTCGAATGAAAACTTCATTATTGAGCGAGAATGGACTTTGCGAAAAGGAGAATTTCGATTAATGAAATTGCTTGATTATCGATATTGACCGATTTGGAGTTCGATTAATCGACTGACATAAATTATGTTGACTTTTGGTTTGACTTTAAGATTCTTGGAGGATCTTATACCTTCTTTATTGCATCCCTTGTGATGTGTTTTCACCTGTTATGTGGTACCATAGGTGGTACGTGTGGACTTGTGCACAAGGAGCCACGTGGGACCTTGATGCATTGATCAAATGAAGACTTGAGGTAGGGAACACCTTGAACATGTACCTTATTTTACAAGAGCATGTATGTAGTGATATAGAGTTCAATTCGAATATTTCTTGCTAAAGAATTGTGAAAAGTGTGTGTGTGACATTCATAAGAGTAAACTAATGAGCCATCCCCAGGGGATGAAGAAGTAAAGAGATAAAAGCATCAGGTGTGATGCAAGTAAATGGATACATCCCAGGGATGTATCCAAGGATTGAATCATGTTTGATAGGGCCTAACTGATATAAGATAGCACAATTACACGGTGAATAACTATATGTAAGGCACCGATATTTTTGTTATTTGAGGTTTGATAGGGTACCCCACCGACGTGGCGGGATATCCACGACTGACACGGCAGGATATCCGTGACCGATACGGCGGCGAAACCGTAGGCCAGTGCGGAGGCTTATCCGTACATAGTAAGCACACCCCAGGGGTGTTGATTGAGACAAGTGAAACCCCGCCACCAATCCCCAGGGGAAAGGGGCTTGGGTACTATTTGTATTCCCAGGGAATACGGTTAAAACTGTCTATATAGATGACGATGATGGGTATCTCGTCGGGGCTCGATGCTATATTGCTCGGGGATTACTTAAGTTGAAAGTTTAAGTTTTGCTTTAGGCCTTCTCAGCATCATTCATGAGTAAATGAAAATGTAAGTAATCAACAGTAAAACGAAATGCTTTTATTCTGTTTCATTAACAACTGCATAGATACATCATGCATGGCATATCATGGAATACATGTGAGTTATAATTTATATGTTCAACCGTGTTTGTTCCCTATTGAGCTAGGATGTAGCTCACCCTATAGACTATACGTCGCAGGTCCACTATTAGCAGTTGCCGAGGCTTCAGGAGACGCTGATCCCGGCGAGTCGGACCTTGCGGCCGGTGAAGAGTTGGAGCCACCTCCAGAGGACTTCTTCTAGAGGACTCCGTTGTGCCACTTTGAGGGATTTTGGAGAGAGTTTTTGTACGGCTTGGTATGTCAAGCCTTGATTCTGTTTTACACCATGTATATATATATATATATATAGATGGGATTATTCTTTTGGGGCGAACCATCCGCGATGATTGCTATCATCGATGGTTCGGATCGGTTCTCCATTCATACAGAGGTATGAGGGTAGAACTTTCTTTTGGAGAGTTAATTAACGTAGATTTAAATTCCGCAATTTCGTTTATTATTTTATTTCAATGCTTGATATACCAGTGTTCCGTGCTTAGCTAAGGGCACGGTCAAGATGATCGTGCTGATGGCACGGGTTTCGGGGTGCCGAAATTCGGGCTGTCACAAGCTTAGTTGTGTAAGTAGTTTATTTTCTACATGCATGTTTCTTTAAATAATCCTCTAAGACCTTGGAGTAGTATAGATAATGTTACAAGGTAACTACAAAAAACTTACCATTCAGTGCTTGTAATTCGCACGTAACCGAAATTTTGCCAGACTCCTGCATTAAAATGAAATTTATGAGAGGAGAAATGAATACTGGAGAAAAAAATATGAAAACCAGATCTTTGGCAATTTGATATTTTTTCAAGCGAGCTACAAAATTTAAAGCAGTGTACCACCATTGTGTCCCATATCAGATGCATTCTCTCCTCAATACCTGAAAAGTCCGAGGATTTCAACTAGTTTGGTTAAGAAATAGGATAAATTTAGAAAAAGATAAGAAATTATATATATATATATAGTTTCTATGACTGCTCAATTATCCTCATATCTATGATTTTCCGCATATAAGAAGTGTTGCAACGCACAAGATATCTATATGATACTAAGATGAATAAAAGGTGCAAAATTAAGGAAAATTTGTGCGAATGAACGACCATAACGTCAAATTTTTGCATTTCATTACAACTATAAGATTGACAGTGATAGCCCGGAATTTCGCGCCCGAAAATCCGTGCAATCAGGATCATACTTTGGATGATCCCCAGGACAAATCACGAAGTGTCTTCTCGTATAGCGGAAACTGAGCAGACATAGTCCAGCAGTGGTAGGTCGAGTCATCACAAGGCATTTAAAATAGAAAGAAACAATAAACAAAACTTGTATTTAACTATATCAAAAGAATATACATTCCCAAAAAGGAACCAATGGTGATGGACATCCATCACCCAAAACAATGGTTCCTAAAAATGGTTCCAATAGAATGTATAGTAATACAAAAAAAAAAAAAATATCTACAGAAAGTAAATACAGAAGTGGCCACCAGGCATACAATAATCCAAAGGTTTACACAAAATCCTAAAAATAGCAGATTCGTATACCCAAGCTAAGGATAAAAGTCGTCCTCCTGGACGTCAGTCTCCTCGTCCTCAGCCTCAGCCTCTAGATTAGGCTGGTAGTCAGGATCACTCTCGGTGCCTGTAACTCTAGCCTCAGAACCTAAAATGTTAATGAAAATAGGGTGAGCTACATCATAGCTCAATAGAAGAATTCTAACTAAAATGAATTGAATATGCAAGTCATGATATCTCAAAATAGAAAATCAAATCAGAACGTGCAAACAGGACAATTCGAATCAAATACTGAGCTTTTAAACAAGGAACAGATGTTATGCAAGTATAATATCAATGACTTAAATTGTGTATGTTTTCTAACTTAAGAAACTCCCTTGAATATATAACACGGAGTAAACAGGAATTTACCGATAGGAAACCCCAACCAATCGTCGTTCATATGAACAATTTTAGATTGCAACAATGCCTCATCTATGGAGTGCAATTATGTCGAGGGATTACAAGCAGATGCACAAGTGTGCCAGGCTCGGATATACCGCCGGGTCGGTGGGGATCATCTGGTTAAATCATCAAATCACGTACACACATAAACCTCATGAATCAGATGGCAGAAATCAAGAGCCAGTTTCAGAATTCAAAATCAGAAAACAGGAATCAGATGTAACAGGAATTTATGATATGCTAACATGCTTGTTAAAACAGAAAGCAAGGCACAGGTATACAAAAATCATGAAATCATAGACAAAACAGTTTAAGTTGGTTTTCCCCTACCTCAGATCAGACTTCTTTCTAAGTAAATCCAAAGCTTTTTAAAGTGTCATGGTCCGATCCTAGACCATAAATATTATATACTAAGTGTCAGGCAGGTCAAAAAGGCAACTGGTACGGTGTCCAGTAGCATTTAATTCATATAAACAAAATAGGGGTGATTGATCGATCAACACCCTCATTGATCGATCAATCCTCCTTGTTGATCGATCAATAGCCTCATTGATCGATCAATACCCTCAACTCAACTCACCAGTAACAGAGGTAGTTGATCGATCAATAGCCTTTATTGATCGATCAACACCCTTAATTGATCGATCAATACCTTAATTGATCGATCAATAACTCCCTTTTCTTCACACTTTGTCATAGCCAAATTGATCGATCACTAGCTTGGTTGATCGATCAATGTGTCTTGTTGATTGATCAATGACCTCATTGATCGATCAATAGCTTAAAATTTCAAAATTCCCACCTTCTGTTCACATTTGTAATTTATACAGATTGATCGATCAATGCCTTCATTGATCGATCACTATACACAAGTGATCGATCAATGCCTTCATTGATCGATCAATACCAGTCATTGATCGATCAATCTCTTTGTGATCGATCAATGCTCACAATTGATCGATCAATTCACTAATTGATCGATCAACACCTCGTGAGCACTGAACCTCCAGAAATTTCAGTGTTCTGTTCCCTTTTCTGTCTTATACGAATTGATCGATCAATCACTTCATTGATCGATCAACATCCTTCATTGATCGATCAATCTAGCATTGATCGATCAATAATGACAGCTTCAGTGTCATTAATGGAGGTCACTTATTTCCTCTCCATTTGACCTATCTTCATTAATGGTTTCTCATAACTATTACTACACACACAAACACATATTTAAAGGCTTTCATTTGCCCAAATCTAAACACATAAGCTCACCTTTACTTGGGCCCTTTCGGGGTTTTGGCAAATGATCCGAAAGAGGGTTTCAGATCTGAAACTCGAGCTGTATCTCTGTTGTAACTCCGATACGTAATGTATCGACTCCGATTCAGCACGCGGAGGTTTCACACGTACTCGGACTACGCTTGAGTTCGTTTGATTTAACTCACCTTATCCTAATTCACACTGGCGCACGATCTCCGCATCTCTAACCCTATTTCTTCACAAAACACGCTCAATCTCACCTAGCCACAGATTTCTTTGCTCAAGAACAAGAGGAGGAAGAAGAAGAAACATCTCTCTAGGTCTCTCCCTTCCTTTATAAGCTACCTAAACTGAAATATCTCTGATATTTCAGTTTAGACCCTAACTTGAACTCCGGTGTTAAGCACCTACACGATCTCTACGGCGTAACACGATCCAACGAGGTTCTACTAGTCTCGGATTCACGTAAAAATTTACATATGACCTCACCTATCTACAGGATAATATTATTTCAAATAATATCGACTATTAATTTTCAAATCGGTCTCAATTTCCGTGCCGGGCACGCATATCAAAACAGTCAGGTTTTTGTTCTAAATTTCAGGGTCGTTACACTGACAACAGAGCAATACCTTTGATGTATTGCTTAAATTACGAGCTTCGACTAAGCTGAATTTGCAGAAGTCCAAGCATGGTGCAATAATGCTTGAGTTTTGAGACCCGAGTTTCTGTCTTCAATGTATGTAAGATCAAAGGACGAGAAAAGGCTCGAGGGGAAATTGATTTGCCATATTTTCAACCATAAGAGATAAATATATCTTCAGATAATAGCATTAATCAGTATAAGATTTATAGGGAATCAAACTACCCATATAATGGTATAACAGAAAGATATACCTTTGTTAGATAAACTGTAGGGAAGGAAATGCCTATTAAGAAGCCAAATACAACTCCAAAAACAGTCATTATAATAAGCCTCATAGTCTCATTCGGCTTTCTTATAAACCCACTGCAACACACAACACGATGCAGTCAATATAAAATAAACAAGATACAAAATTAAAAAATGGGAAGCTGTTCAACTGTTCAATATCAGTAAAATGGTACTACCGACTACGGTAGATTATAAAAGAAATTGTCAACCTGCGTCCAAGGTTTCCCATTGATTTTCTTACTCTTAAATCACAAAGACCACTATTATCTAGCAATTTAGAACTGCTCCACATCATTCAACAGGTGTACAGTACAGATGCCAATGCTTAAGAACAGAGGCCCTCATGGCAAACAATGAAATGGAGATAATAGGCAGGACCTGAAGCACAATAGAATTTCGTGTAAATTCTGAAGTTCAATTTTAGACAAAAGTGCGTATGATATATTAGAGTCAAAATTCAATTTAAACTCTACGCGCAAGGTGGAAATGTCTGTGTTTATTAGGGAGGCAGCAATCTTGAGGATTTTATACTTTTTCATCAAGAGTGGATCTATAAGCATCCAATGGAGCATATATGACATAGCATGATGGATTGCCATTTGGACAATTTAGATTGATCACAAATGTGCACCACATGACATAGTAATAAACTATACTTTAGTGGTGTAAGATAAAAAAAAGTTCTAAATTTAAATTTAAAGAGCATTGATGTATAAATGTCGATAAGGAGCCATTATCCCTAACAAAAAAGTGTACAGAGAAATAGCTGATTTTATTAGCTTGGTTTGAGCATTTGATGGAAGAAGATTGACCCCTACACAGGCTCAGTCTAGGTCAATTCAGGGTGGTAATACTAAACATCTACTGTTACCAAAATGTAAAATACTCGTCTATCGTCCATATGATATTATTTTTCATCAAAATATCTCTAGTGAGTGGCACGTGCTATTAGGGATGCAAGTTTAATGTAGCGAATTGAACCTGAATTTTTTGGTGTTCGGTTCGGTACACCCCAAACCGAAACCGAACTGAAACCCATTCAGTCCGGTTAGTTTTTTCTGTTCTTGAAACCAATTTTGATCGGTTCGGTGTAGGTAAAATACCTACTTTTTTCGGTTTTCTTCATTTTTTCTTTTTTTTTTTTTTGTTTTTTCAGGTTTACTCAACCTACCCCCTCAATTTTTGGTTTCAAGCCACCCAAAAAAAAACCGAACCGAATTGGGGTTTTGTTCGGTTTGTGTCGGGTTTTGGTGCGGTTCGGTGTTCGGTTCAATCAAATGAAACCCAAATAACAACTGACAGCCCCATCACTTTATGCAATTTTTAATATGGAGTTCTTTGATATCATCCTAATCTGTGTATAACAGCCAACGAAGTCCCTTTTTTAAAAAACTGCATTATTGACATCAGCTCTTTTAAATGGCTCTGATTCAAGAAATCTGAGCCATTCTCAAGAAATCATTTATATAGAAGATGGACCGAGAAGCCAAAGTAAAACAAATTGCAACTCAATTAAAATAAAACAGAGAGCTCCCAAAACATTAGCAATATTTAAAATCTAAGACTTATTGTGATGCAAAGAATCTGAGGCCATAAAACAAAGAGGAGTTTTTCTTGTCTACAAAAGTTACTTAAAGACTCCAAAAATCGGATAAATTGTTGACATCAGTTGTTTAAAGGGCAAAGTCTCAAGAAATTTGACCCATTCTCAAGAAATTTGTATAAAAGATGCACCTAGATGCCAAAAATTAAGTAATTTGAGACCCATTTTGATGCAAAAAAAACTCGAGTCATAAAACAAAGATAAAATTTTGGTTGTGTACAACGACAAACTAAAATGCTCTACTACCAAGTGATTATTGCCATCAGATTCATTATAAATAGCTCTGATATCTCATCCAAGTCTGTATATAGCAGCAAACTAAGATAGTAAAAAATATGAGCCATTTTGATGCAAATAATCTAAGGTCATGAAAGAAACACGAGTTTCACTACAAAAAATAAAACTATTAGCAACACAAAAAATTGTCATTATCAACAAAAAAACATGTTGTTTCAATAGCGACAGGACTAGTAGCCACAGTTTTTTTGTTAATAGTGGCAATTTTTGGTGCCGCTAATAGTCTTATATTTTGTAGTGTTTCTTCTCTGTACAACTAGAAACCATTTTAAGATGGTCAAGAATCTGAGATTGTTGACACCAACTTAATGAAATGGCTGTGATTGAAGAAATCTTAGCCATTCCCTTTCTAATAAATATTTATAAAAGAAGGACCATTGAGCCAAAAATTAAATAAATTGCAATTGAATTGAAAATACAAAATTTGGGAGCTCCCAAAATTATTTAAAAGTTTAAAATCTTAAAATCAGAGACCCTTTCTGAGGCAAAAAAAACGGAGGTCTTCCAAAGTTAATACTATTTCCTGTGAACCAAACAGCAACCTAAGATTTTGAATCTGTCAGCTGAATGTTGGCATCCTGCTGTTTTAAATGGCTCCGATTCTATTAAATCTGAGTCATTCTCAAGAAAGAACCTATAAAAGAAGAACCTCTAAGTAAGAATAATTGGATGTATGCAAAATGGTTTTTTTTTTTTTTTTTAAATCTGACAGCTCCCATAATTATAAAAACCTAAAAAATCAGAGACCCCTTTTGATGCTACAAATTTGAGGCCCCCCAAAATTACAAAAAAATTGTATATAACAACAATACAAGATGGTCTAGTGCTCAACTTATTATAGGCATCAGCTGTTCTAAATGGCAATTCAATTCTAAAAATTTGAGCCATTCTTTGAAAATTATAAAAAAAACTAAAACACACAGATCCATTATCATGCAAAAATATCAGGTGATTGTACCTTGAAGCAAACTGGGATACCAAAAAACTCATTCAAATTCAAAAGGGCTACCAAATTCAGAGTATAACAGCAAAATTAAGAAAAAAACCCATGTATGTACCTTGAAGCTATTTTTTATTGTTCTTGGGTTGGCTTTAGCTGATGGTAAACAAGAAGAAGAAGAAGATATAAGCCCAGATCATAAACCCCGAGAACACAGAATTGCAAAGAAGGGAAGTTACATGCTAATGCAAAAGGTTTATTGTTGTAGTGTCCCTCCCATCAGGCACCCCAATTTATAGAGGCCCCATCCTATCCACCGACATATGTATATCTTGGGGCAAAGCTAACTCATAGCCACCAATGATGGGTATGAGCACTAATGGCAGACCTATCCCTCCCCTAAAACCCATCAGCTGAAAGACACCATGGGAACTAAGACTATTGTGAGCTCCACAGGTGTTTACACAACGCAGGTCCATTGCCAGCTGCAGCTACAAGGAAGTGCGAGTGAAGAGTTTCTTCTTGCCTTGTTTGAAAAAGTCCCCAAGCTGGCTTTTTGGGTTTGATGACCAGCTTCAAGGTGGCTACAATGGTGTATTATCAATGGCACTTCTTTCTCTGTCTTAAATGTCAAATCACTCATTCTAAAATGTCAAATCAGGTGTTAATGGTGTGTACCACTTCTCTTAAATGGCAAAACTATTCCTTTAAATGCCAAAGCCCTATATATTTAAATGACAGTTAGGGTAGATGAAGTTGTCTGAATTATAAGGGATCTTGGTTGGGATGTGTTGTGGAAAGGAGGGGCTATCTGATAAATTTTGGTTATCAAAAGTGGGGAAATCAAACTAAGAAAATGAGTTGACAAATACAAAAGAACTAATTTTCTTTTTAGTTCACTGTTGTGTCTTAAGAGAAAGGAAAGTGTGGACACCTGCTAGTCCACATAATATAGGATGCACTTTTGTCTCTATTTGGAATATGCTGGTCTATGCTATATCCCTTACACGAGCTGCTAGTCTCAAGGAGGGTAGCCCGTTTCGTGGTGGGGAGTATTTTGGAAATTGTCTCAACATCTATTTGGTGGGCTATCTGGTTGTAGAGAAACATAGGGCGTCCGAAGATTCATAGACCTCTACCAATGGTTGTTAAGAGGGCTTGGCATTTGCTGGTAGGCTGGGTTGCATCTACTAATTGTTTCAGAAGGGCTACAGGGGAGAGTACACACAGCAGTTGGGACATGTTAACTGGTTCGTTCTCCTAGGCTGTTGGGATGAGACCTCTTCACTATTTTGGTAACCTTGAGGATAACAAGGCTACCATTTTGGAGCTGAGTAGTTCTAATAATTTTCCTATATATATATATATATTAGCCATAACCCTTTACCTATATATATATTAGCCATCCCATTGTTAAAAAAGGAGCTGAGTAGTTCTAATCATTCGCTGGCCTAAATCAATCTTCAATTATGATGGATCAATAACGTCAATGAGATTATCATAAATTTTCAAGGAAATTTTGGGAAACAGGGCACCAAGTTGCAACTATTCAGAAGGTCGGGCATTGTGACAAAATACTGCTTTTTAAAAAACAATACGTGTTTTTTGCCCACGTGACTGCTAAACACGTATAATACCCACATATTTGAATAAAAATCATATTTTCATATTTATTACTCTGTTTTAATCTTATAACCCAATAGATCTTGAAGGTTGCTTTTTTTTTTTGGAACTGATGGTTTTGGTAAAGATCCAAGTTTTTCTAATACTATTAAATAGAAAATGAATAATCAGAATGGTTTTTAGTTGAGTACTGTTTAAGAAATGAAATTCTCAAATTTTTTTAGCATTAAGGTAGAGATAAACTTTACGGGGTCAAGACTCATTAACTGCAGAAAGAGAACGAGAATAATTCAGTGATTCAAACAGTTTTTCAGAGCAATGCTTATCACAGAACCAAGAACTAGCTATTTAAACAGAGCATCCTAAATTCAACTAGATTCTTCAAATTGCAGAAGATTGGAACAAAGAAAATTTGATGAGTAGAACACTGAATTGATGAGTAGAAGATTAGATTCTGCAATTTTTGGCTTTTTCATGTTTTGGATGCCGAAGCTCCCTTAAATCCATCCCTTGTACTGTTTTTTTTATTAATACATTGCCAATTCAGCAAATATATACAAACAGGGAATGCTAACTTCCCCCTCTTCAAATGAGGTTAGCATCGTCTTCAAACCAAAATGCCCTTATGTAGTGGCATTTTAGCAAATAAAGGACAGACAAAAGTGTTCATTTTGCTTTTTCTATGAAAAACTTGTAGGGTCTGTTTGGATAAAATCAATGAAAAATGATAGATTTGGGTTTATAAATCCCATAAATTACTACACTTTGCTTAGCCTATAAGAATCCATAGAATTTTGTGTTTATCCATTGTTTGGATAACCTTACAAAAATCTTGGAGAAAAATCTGATGAAAATAAAGAGAGAAAGAGCATGAGAGAGAAAACGTGGAGATAGTGGAGAGGACGAGAGAATGAGAGCCTAAAAAGAGGGTACCTTGTTTACAACCGTGAAACTGTGAACTCACCCAATCTCCTCCAATCTGGCATGCATCGATCGCTTTGAAACGGATGATGGAGATCATTTTTTATTTTAATCTTCCACACAAATAATCTGTAGATTGTGGGAGTACCTTTTTTCTTTTGGTAATTAATTGAGCTTAGTGTCCTCACCCTTTTATTTAAATAGGAAGATTACATGCAATAGAAATTGAAAATCATATGTTTTATACTGCGAGAGTACAAATCGATGGGAATACTACCAATACCATTCCAACTGATTACCACAGTCATCAAACCCTTTTTTGGTGAGCCAACCAACACATTGATTCACTTCTAAGGAGTTGACAATTACAAATTAAAGAAAATACATAGATACATAGTAACAATCAATTTCCTGAAACCCTAAAACACAACTCTGATCTTCAAACCTAACATTTCAAAGACCTAACAACCCTAATCAATAAAAAATAAAAAATAAAATCAGATCCATTACCTTCGATGGGGAAATCTACTTCAAAATCACATTAAAAAGGAATTTAAAAAGTACATTTATAGAACACATCAAAGATATTAAATGCCTTGATTTTTTACACTAACCTGTAATCGATGAAAATCTCAAACAGCGGTTTAAGAAGGTGATCCCTCTTTTGAGGATCTGAAGAGTTCCAGGTCTTGCAAGCGTTGAGGATCGAAGAGGTTCAGACCTCGCAAGCGTTGAGGATTTGCAGAGGAGATCTTCTATAGTTCTTCTTTGCTCGACTGTGAGATATTGAAGTACATGGAAGAGTGGGATGATGTAGAGATGATGATGAAGGGCTTCTGTTGTTCTTCTTTTCCGGCGAAAACAGAACCTCCAACGACCTCGACGAGACTCTCGTTGTCGCCGGAATCACGCCACTCTCCAGATCGGCTTCTTCAGGCACTGAATATTTGAAGATTTCGGTCTCGGATTTCATTAGAGAGAAGAAGAAGGAGATGGAAGCTAGGGTTTCGAAGGAGAGGCAGATAGGAGAGGAGCCAGTTTCAGAATAGTAAAAAACAGAATTAATGTTGTTTGGTTGGGCACGATACCTTATAGCGTGGGATTAGGGTTAATTAATTAAACCACTACTTTAATGCATTAAACTTCTATGTTTAACAGTTGATTATTATACTATTGCTACCGTAGTGGTTCTTTTGAACATCACAAAAGTGGTTTTATCATGATTTTGACGTAGTACTTGAGGTTGTAATATTGTCAACCTTCCATTGTGCCACATGCCCAAGCCTAGAGTATGTTTATGTTGATTTGTTTTAAGGATTTTGTTTTTCATAAGGAGTTTTTTAGGGTCTTGTTTCTTATTTGCTATATACATCATCAATTATTTATTTTATTTCTTTCTTGATAGAGTTTATGGTAGTGTGTCAAGCTATTTTTCCAGATGTTTTTACTTTTTTCTAGATATTTGCTTAGTAATTTTTTTTCATATCCATATGATAGTCTATTAAAATGATAATTTATTTTGTATTAAACCTTTATTTATGAGCTAGATTCTTCCTTGACAATTTGGGTTTCGCATGTTTAAACCTTTGACCCAATTGAATCAAAAGATGGAGAATGCTGTCTGTCCCATTCTTTGACACAAAACATCTTGAGATGATTAGCCAACCTTTAGACGGTAAGATTTTATTCCTCATGGCATACATCCCAAGAACTGAACATGATCGTTGGCGCGCACAACAAACGTGATTCCAAGCTCACTTTTTGGGATGTATGACATGAGAAATCAAAATCTGACCCTCTGATGGTAGGACCATCTGTTGTGGCAAAGATTGGGATGAAAAACATTCTCAATCCTGTTAAAAGCAGTCAACAATTTAAGCACATGAAACCCAGGTTGAGAAGAAGGTACCCTATTTTGTATTTATTTATAATTGTTATTTATTAGTTTTTGTAATTAGAAGTATGATAAGAATGAAGTCAAATATGTGTAGAGAAAGAACAAATGGGGATGCTGTTTCAATTGCCTCAAAACTTATTTCGTGCAATAAATTAGAATGGTCTATGTACATTGGCCGTGCATAGTGTACTTATTCCAAACTGAAAATTTCATTCAAAAACCATGGAGGTACACTACTAATCATGCAGACGTATCAAAAATGGTTCCATACTTCCACTAAATCTCTGCACTATTAATTTTCTTGAAAATACTTTAAACTATAAATGTTTGGGTTTATATGTTTGATAGGTTGCTTTTGTTAAAAGAATACTGTTAGTTATAACACAAGATTCTTCCATTTCAATTCAAGTTTTACGTGCTTACAGCCTTGATTGCTTTAAATCAGAGGGTAAAGATCGTTTTCCGCCCCAATCTTCCACACAAGGGATCTTGAGATCACAGGTTTACTACCAGACAGCCAAATTTTGATTCCATGTGCCACAAATCTCAAAAAGTAAGCATGATCATGGTGCACATTAAACGTTATTCTTAGGTCACTTTTCCATATGTATGCCACGTGGAATCAAGCTCTAATCGTCCGATGGTAGCACCATGATCTCAAGATCCAATATGTAGAAGATTAGGGTGAAAACTGTCTCCATCATCTGATTCGAAGTCGACAACGATTATGACATCTAAAACCTAGGTCAAGAAGGAAGAATCTTGGGTTGAAAATGAAGATGTCCTTTATTATAACATGATTTTAAATGGAAATCTAAATTTTAATGAAACTTTTATTTATACCAACCAAAACGCTAAGAGCATCAACCTAGTCCCAACTATAGATGATTTGACAGGTGGGAGAAGTGGGAGCCTTGAGAGTTTTGGTGGGTGCAAATATAGCAATCATTATATGAGAAGCATTTATAAGTAGAGATCATAAGAAAAATCCATTGAGGTTATGTGACAAATCTTTTTAGTAATCCAATCCGTCAAATTTGTAGCTTACATTGAGAGCTACGTACATCCAATTAAATATCTAAGTCATTGAAATTTGAATTATTAGGTAGATACATTATAATATTGATAATTGTATAAATTTTATTTAATGAGTCAAAATTAAAGCTCTCTGATCGGATGATTTTTTGGCAAATCTCATCAAATATATAACTAATCAAATAATACTTTGATTCAATTTTTAGTAGGGGTGTATTTGGTTCGGTTTGGTCGGTTTTGGACCAAAACCACAAACCAAACCGGTTCTAGTCGGTTTCTAAATGTTCAAACCAAACCAAACCATCCAACTATTGAACCAAACCAACCCGATTCGAATCGGATTCGGTTTAGTTCGGTTGGTCTCGGTTTTCCTATGAGTTCTACTTGCACATCAAAATATTCCCCAATTTCTCAATCTATTTTACACTTGTACAATTTTCATTTTCTACAGAGTCGTTTAACTTTTGCTCAAATACACTTTTAGTGATTGAACCTTTAGAAATTAGAATCATAAGTCTCTACTCCCTAATTCAACGGCTTGTAAGATTCGAGCCTTAAGTAGGATTGTGAAACACTAAATTTAGGCCCAAATTTTAGACCTAAAATAAAATCTAAAGCCCAAAATAAAATCTGAAGCCCAATCGTATGCTTGATTCAAGTTGACTATATATATATATATATATATATATATAATTTACTTACAATTGGTTCGGTTCGGTCGGTTTCAACTTGGGAAGGCTCGTAATCAAAATCAAATCAAACTTTTCGATTTTTCTTTTTACCAAACCAAATCCAAACCGGACCAAAACCGTTGGTTCAGTTCCTTTCGGCTGGTTTGGCCCAAAAAATGCACAACCCTAATTTTTTGGGTTTTTTATTAGTGATTGTTTTATTTTATTAATTATTATTTTGAATATCTTTGTTAATGGGCCAACTTGCTTATTATAAATAACAAGGATAGGCCAACTTTTGAAGGTGCTGAGTAAAAAAATTTGTTCTTCAACAAAGAAAAATAAGTAATGGCATCGTCTCATTCCAATCTTTTGCACAGATCTTTCGATAATGATGCTAAGATGGTGTTTTCACATGACACAATCTTTTGATAATAACTGAAAATAAGACTGCTACGATTAGGGCTGTCAATGGCTGGGTTCAGGCCGAGCTTTTATCGGCCCAATTTTGTTAAACATTAAAAGGTAGGCCTAAACCCGACCTGATATGCTATCCGAACTGAGCCCAGCCCGACCCACGTGCTAAATGTGGAGTCCGAACCCGGCCCAAAAAAACCTGGCCCGTTATTAATCGGGCCAAACCCCTGATTCGTGCGAGGTTTCAATATTTTTTTTTCATAATTTTGCTGAGGAGCTTTTTTGAGAGAGAGATATTACGGTTTCCAAGAAACTTTTAGAGCTTTTTGAGAGAAGAGAGAGAGAGAGAAAGAATATGGACTAGGAGAGAGAGGGCTGCGGTGGGAGGCTGGGAGTATTGGGAGAGAGGGGAACTTTAGAGGTTTTTTTTTAGAGAGAAAGGCTATAGGGTTTCCAAGAAACTTTGAGAGAAACTAGGAGAGAGAGAATCTGGGTAGAGAGAGAAAAGATGGGACTGGGAGAGAGAGATAGTTGTAGCGGGAGGCTGGGAGCACTGGGAGAGAGGGGAAGGGTTGCGGTGGGTGCACTTGGAGAGAGAGAGAGAGAGAGAGAGAGAGAGAGAAATGGGGAGAGATAAAAGCTTAGGGAGATAGAGAGGGTTGCGGGTTGCCGACCGAGGTGAGGGCTGCGGGCTGCCGGTCGACCTTAGGGCTGCGGGCTGCAGGCTGTCCGTAGGGCACCGTTTCGTAGGAGACGAGAGAGGAGAAGTGGAGAGGAGCACCATTTCGTAGTCGGCGGAGGAGAAATGGAGATTGAGAGAAATAAAACCTAACGTGGTTATGAAGGGTCGCAACAGGGGTAAATTACTGTTTTAACCGTTTTAAAATTATAATTAAAACGGGCCGAATTCGGGCCGGGCTTATTGACCTGCTAATTTTAACTTATACTACGGCCTGTTTATTTTACACATCAAGACCCGAATCCGAATCCAAACCCATTTATATTCGGGCTTAGCCCAATGCGCCCCGTTGGCAGCCCTAGCTACGATGGTGATTTTACATGACACATTTTCCTATAATACCGTGTCTTTCATTTAACCTATATGCAGCGGCCAACTTTTCATGCGCAAATAAAGCAATGACACCATATTATGAAATTCTAATGTTTGTTTGCTTCATTATGATGCTCATGAAAACTGAGCAGTAGCAAGAAGATAAGTGTTGAAAGCACTATGTTTTATAGGGATCTTCGTTTTTGTGAATGATTAGCACAAGTGATGGAATTTTGTAGTTTCAAAGAATTGAAGATTATTTGCAGCTAGAGAAACACTTATTTGTAATTCATGACTCTAGATGGAGTTGGAGCGAACACTTATTTGTAATTCATGTCTCTAGATGGAGTTGGAGCGTTACTGTTGGAGTTTGAGGTTGCTGTGTTGGTTTTTAGTTAACGAGATAATTAAATTCTTTCTTTTAAATATAGAAAAATGTTTATAAGCTCTTAATAAATAGTTTGGTTACCTTTACTCTTATAACGAGAATGGGGCTGACTAATTTAAACTAAAAGCTTATATTTCAGACTAAAAGGGCTTAGGTTATATTGTCTCGAATAATTCATAGGACCAAGAACTCATGGAGAATAGTCGTTGGGTACAGATCACTCACGTGCATTGCACGTGCCTTATATTAGTGTATATCTATATATATTGGAAAAGATGTCCGGCTTCTATGGGACGATAGTCACCGTTCTCCAAGATTCCAGGTGAAGGTCCACGTGGCATCCAAAATATTGTTTCAATGTCACATGGACTTCGGGTGCATTGCTTAGATCATTTATTGAAAACTCATCTCTACCATGTGTTTTTTGAGCCGTAAAATGTAGACCATTGAAACTAGTTGAGTTATACTTTTAAAAAACTTTTTGCGAACTTCTTTTAAAATTGATCTAAACCATCCACCCGTATTCCATGTGGCTATCAAAAAGTGTTTTGGGTGCCATGTGCACCTCCAACGGTCATCATTCAATAACAAATTAAGTGTTTCAACAAAGGACCAGTTAGGCTCTATTTGTGGAGAGAAGACATAGGTTTGGGGTTTGAGTTTCATCTAATTCTCAAATAATCATCTTCTAACCCTCAATTCCCAACAGATCTACAATGAAGCACCCTAAAATCGCATCCCGGCCAAGGATCAAAATTTCGGTTTTCATTTCGGTTTTGGTCTTGCTCGAAACTAAAATTTTGACCGAAATTCTAAAATTTCGCTAGATTTTTTTTTTTTTGAAGAAGCAAAATATCGGCTGAAATTTTGGTCAAATTTTTAAACCCCTTGCTTTTATTTTAGACGTGAAGATTCCTATGGGAAGTTCGGTGAGCACAGATACAGCATGTCAGTCAGTCATCGTGATGATTGATGAGCACGAGACAGTGACCGACATGATTACGTTGAACATGGAAGGATTCGACGTAATTCTCGGGATGGATTGGTTGGCGGCTTATCACGCGAGCGTGAACTGTCTATGGAAGATCGTGACCTTCCTACCACCAAAGCGAAAATCCTTCTGATTCTGTGGAGTTAAATCGAAGGTTGTGCCGCTTGTTTTAGCTATTAAAGTCGAGCGCATGATGAGGAATGGTTGTAGCAGATATCTTGCTTACCTGCAAGAACCTACAGAAAAGAAGAACGACTTGGCTCTTATCACGGTGATCTGCGAGTATCCTGATGTCTTTCCAGAAGACTTACCTGAATTACCACCTGATCAAGAGATTGAGTTCGCGATTGAGCTAGCGCCGAGTTCAGAACCGTTGTCTAAAGCTCCATATCGGATGGCGCCTACGGAATTGAAAGAGCTCAAGGAACATCTACAAGAGCTTTTAGATAAAGGCTTCATTCGACCGAGTGTTTCTCCTTGGGGCGCACCGGTACTCTTTGTGAAAAAGAAGGATGGATCGATGCGTCTGTGCATCGATTATTACCAGTTTAACAAGATGACGATTAAGAATTGTTATCCACTTCCACGGATAGATGACTTGTTTGATCAATTGCAAGGTGCAAAGTTCTTCTCAACGATTGATCTAAGGTTAGGCTATCACCAGCTCAAGATCAAGGCAGAAGATATATCCAAGACTGCATTTCGTACGCAATATGGCCACTATGAGTTCTTGGTGATGCCATTTGGGTTGACAAATGCGCCTGCATCTTTTATGGACCTGATGAACTGCGTGTTCAAGCCACATCTAGATAAGTCTGTGGTAATTTTCGTAGATGACATCCTCATCTATTCGAAAACTAGAGAGGAGCATATGCAACATCGACGAGTGGCTCTTCAAACACTCAGGGACCATCAGCTGTATGCCAAACTCAGTAAGTGTGAGTTTTGGCTTGATCAGGTCAGTTTCTTGGGCCACGTTGTCTCTGAGACTGGTGTATCAGTGGATCCTACAAAGATCGATTATGTGGTGACCTGGGAACAGTCTAAGACAGTTACAGAGGTCTGAAGTTTTCTTAGTCTGGCAGGGTACTATCGGAGATTTGTCGAAGGTTTCTCGAAGATATCTGGTCCGCTTACATAGCTTACAAGAAAGAATGCAAAGTTCGATTAGACAGAGCAGTGTGAGCGGAGCTTTCAGGAGCAGAAGCGTCGATTGACTACGGTACCGGTACTTACTATACCTTCCGACAGTGGAGGCTTCGCAGTATACAATGATGCTTCTTATAGTGGATTAGGCTGTGTGCTTAATCAACACGAGCGGGTCATTGCATATGGTTCTAGGCAGCTGAAGGACAATGAAAGAAATTATCCGACGTATGATCTCGAGTTAGCAGCAGTGTAATATCCCTTATATTTTTGGCTTATTTTTTATTTACCTCGGTAAGCGTGTCCAAAAATTATTACGGAATTTTACTGGATTTTTGGTTAGCTATGTGTTTGACGAGAATGATGGCCAAAGGACCTTATCTCGAGATGTGTGCAAGTCATGTAATTGATGACTTACACAATAAGGTAGGTGTTTGTGTTCAGCATCGGACACTTTTGCAATTTAAGTGGATAAGTGGCAAATATAAAAAATCTAGATATTTGTTTTGTTTGGTTTTTAGGTTATAAGAGAGATTGAAAGAGAAGTGTAACTTCTCTCTCTCGTTGGATTTTATAAGCCTCTAAGCCTTGCCTCATCTTAATCCTAGATCTTGAGAGCTTAAGAGTTCCTCTCCCCATCTCGACCATTGATTAGAATTGTATTTGAATTTTGATTGGTTTGAACTATTGAAAGAGAAGAGAGATGTGGAGAGTGATAAGTTTTGTGTGATCTTGTTGGTTGCTGAGGCAGTGGCCACCTCATTATAATCATGGACTGATTAGGAAGCTTTGGTTTAATTAAACTTCGACTTTTGATTCCGGTGCGCGATTTGGTGCAACGAAAGCAACGGTTTAAACTACATGATGTAGGCCTTTAAACTTCCTTGTGTTATTTAAATTTATGTTTTGTTTGGAGTAGAATATGGTGTTTTTATTTTGGATAAGAAGGTTGTGGTTGAAGGAGAAAGAAAAGGGTCCGAAGATAAATTTTTAACAGCCACAGACTTGAAAGAATTTGAGGGTCGAATTTCAATTTGAGGGTCGAATTTGGAATTCAACCATCGATTTGAAATTCGAGGGTCGAAAAGTGATCTTTAAGGCCTGATGTAGTTTTCAAAATTCGAGGGTCGATTTCCAATTCGAGGGTCGAATTTGGAGTTCGACCATCGAATTGAAAATCGAGGGTCGATTTTCAAATTTTCATGCCTTATGAGATTTTTGGAATTCGAGGGTCGAATTTGAATTCGACCATTGAATTTCAAATTCGACCATCGATTTGAAATTCGAGGGTCGATTTTTGTTCTGTTTCTGTCCTTCGAATTTTTGGCTAAAAATTTTATAGGAAGACTTTTGGTTTGACTTTTGGTCCTATATTAACACTGAGAGTGTTAATCTTTGTAGGTTTTGAATATTGGGAGTCCTTTGTGTGGACTGCTTATGCTTGTTTTTGAACCTTCTTTGTTGAGGTAGGGGAACCCTACACTTCATTTGCATTCTATTATAAGTAGGAACTATTTTTGACTGATTCAATAAGAAGCATAATTTTTGCAACATTGTTTGGACACAGTATGAATAAGAACCTGAACATATGATACAAATAAGAAATTTGGAAACTTTGTTATGACTAAAAACTTCATAATTTGAACCTCAGAACCTCAGTTAATTTTTGAATAAGAACTTCGAATCAGAACTCCGAAAAATCAGTAATATGTTATGAATAATAAGCTTTGATATAAGTTAGCATTTGCATTCGATTTGAGGTACATACGAACGATGCCCTAGATTCTACCAACCGTGTTGACGGTATTAATTTTGGCGCAAGTTTCCCTCATAGCGTAGGGGCTTGTTGCACTTCAGAAAATGGGTTCATGAACGACGATGGTCAGTAGGGTTTCCCATCAGTCACGTAGTTCGCTCTCATGCTATAGGAAATTTGGGAGATAAAATTAAGTTATAAATTTAAGACAAGAAGCATGCTAATTCAGAAGATTTTGAACACAATAGACGAATATTCGAGTTTTGACTCATAATTAGAACTGGAGATTTAGTTTACAAAGCATCATTTGAAAACCATATTTGCTCTGATTTCTGTCTTTTGAAAACCTTTACTTATAATGAAATGCAAATAGATCTGTTTCCTCTATTGGGCTTTGTTGTCTTTGAAGATTGACCTAGGGTCAGAGGATCTGGAGGACTCCGATTACATTCCAGAGGAGGAATTAGATACACCTATTGAGGAGTTTTTCCCTTGATTCTAGATCCCTTCTTTTTGGTACTTTTGTTAGAATATTCTTTGAATATTGGGCCTTAGGCCATTGTTTTGTTCTTTTGATATCACTCAAGGAACCATTATTGTGAACCACTATTTTAGGTATTGGATTGGCCATCATCGGTGGTTTTTCTTGGTTCCTCATAGTGATATATTTTTTGTTGTTAAAAGCTTTTGGTTTTTGGATTATTCTATGCTTTGCCTCTGTCTTTAGATCATTGTTATGTTGTCGACTTCTATTTGATACGGCTTATTGAGAAATCAATAAGTTGATGAACCAACCTTTCCTATACCTTAGGGATTGGAAAAGTCGGGTCGTCACAAGCAGTTATATTCGCCTTGAAGATCTGGAGACATTACCTCTACGGTGAGATATTCGATATATTCACCGATCACAAGAGTCTCAAGTACCTATTCACTCAGAAGGACTTGAATATGAGGCAGCGACGTTGGATGGAGTTTTTGAAGGATTATGATTGCTCGATTCAGTACCATCTGAGAAAGGTGAACATCATTGCTGATGCTCTTAGTAGAAGGTCTTCAGCACAGTTGTCACATCTTGTCAGTCAGATACAGAGATGGAAGCTATTGGAAGATATGGCTTTGGGCAACTCACGGTTTGATGTGAAATACTCGGGAGCATTGATGGCTACACTTGTACTGCGCCCTACACTCTTCGATAATATCAAGAAGCTTCAGATGACCGACGAGGAGCTGATGGCGATTAGAAGAGATGTGGAGAGTGGAAGCAAGAAGGATTTCTCCATTCGAGTAGATGGGACTTTGTTGTTTCGAGACCGAGTATGCATACCGATGAGTACTGAGCTTCGGGACACTATTTTGGAAGAGGCTCACAAATCTATGTATGCCATACTATGCAACCGTGGGAATCGAGATGATCCCGTTGCGACGATGCGCTCTCTAACGAAAATATAGAGTCGCCACCCGGAGCTTTCAGTGTCCCGGGAAACCTAGTTCATTTTTATGAGCACTGAAGTGCTAAAAGTATGACTTTGAATCCGGTCTACACCAAAGACTCTTGGGTAGGGGCTTCGGTTATCGATCGGGAAGGTGTTAGGCACCCAATCAACCCTCTTAACGCGGTCTCTACTAATGGCCAAAAATAAAATAAAGTAAAAGAAAAAAAAATAGCTTCCTCTTGCCCAAAAGGGCTTAGAATCCTATTTGTGCCCCTCCGTTCCTACCAAAAATTCGACGGCGTAACGGCACAAATGGGAGGATGGAGGGAGCTAGAAAGAGATAGGAGAAGAAAGGGGAGAGCCGGAGCCCTCGAGCCCTTGTAGCATCGTAGAAGAGCATTGCATTGGCTTGCTTTGATGAGCTTTTAAAGGCTTGTATGGTGGAAAGAGGGGTTTCAACCTCTAAGGCTTGCTAACTAAGAGGTAGAGAGGGAAGGTGAATGGGTAGCATATACATAAACTAAGGGATCTAAGGTGAAAAATATCACTCAAAGGAGGTTTTGGAATTCTGGAATTTGTATGGAAAGTGTGCACCAAAGGGAGAAAGATCTTCTCACTTCAAGCTCTTTCTCTCTTAGGCCAAAATTCTCAACCCCTAAACCAAAGGGGGGGGGGTCTCTATTTATACGAAATGGATGGATTAGGAGGCTACTTAGAGGCTAAGTAAGATTAGGAATTAGGTAATGGGCCATCTAAGATTTCCTAGGATTTTAAGAGCTTGGAAAGGTATGAAGGTGGTTTTAATGGTGGATGATAGGTTGGTGTTTCAAATCACTTAAGGGTTACAAATAAGCATTCAAAGGGTGAAACAGAACTAGCAAAACACACCCCAAAGGTCAAGGTGGTCAACAAGTCAAACCCCAATCACAATTTTTGGGGCAAAATCCAACAGTTACTGTTCATATGCCTGGCACAACTATTAGTTGCGCCAGGAAAATGTACAGTAAAACAGTGCTGAGCAGTAGTTGGGAAGTTGGCTTCGCGAGGGGTGGGGTCCACTTTAAAATTGGCGTAACTATTAGTTGCGCCAAGCAAAAAATATGAAATTCTGCCTAATTTTTAAATCACCGTAACTTTTGATATACAACTCCGATTGAGGCAATTCTTAACTCGTTGGAAAGCTGGAGAAGTTCTCTTTCTAATGGCATATGATTTGATATTAGTAGAAGACCTCAGCTAGTCTTGGTTTACCACTCTTTATCCATTATCAGGGAAGGTTAGGTTTAGGGTTTAGAATGGGTCCTGAGGGTCGGGACTGGTTTCTAAAGGTTCAAGATAGGTTCCTAAGGGATCTAGGGTGATTCCTAAGGGTGGTGATTCCTTAGAGTTCCATACATGCCATCAAAAGCTGAAAAATGTACCTCTCTCGAAATGTGTTTCGATCGGGCCTTGGGCCAAATTTGGGTGTCTACACATACATCCTGGTAGCACCAAGATGTATCAGGACTTGATGAAGAGTTTATGGTGGCGAGGTTTGAAATGCGACGTCGCTGAGTACGTATCGCGATGCTTGGTTTGTCAGCAGGTTAAGGTTGATCATCAGAATCCAGCGAGCTTATTGCAACCTTTACCTGTACTTGAGTGGAAATGGGAAGCCATTTCGATGGACTTCATCCTAGGTTTGTCGAAAACACTGAGGAAGAATAATGCCATCTGGGTCATTGTTGATCGGTTAACCAAGTCTGCTCATTTCCTATCGTACAATACTACATATACAGCCAGTAGACTTGCAGAGTTATACCTCAAGGAGATCATTCGACTGCACGGGATACCGGCTAGTATTGTGTTAGACAGGGATCGGTTGTTTACTTCACACTTTTGGCAGCGGTTTCAAGAAGGAATGGGTTCTCATCTCGACTTCAGCTCAGCATTTCACCCATAGACCGATGGCCAGACTGAGCGAGTGAATCAGATCATTGAGGGTATGCTGAGAGTTTACATGTTGGATTTTCATGGGTCATGGGACCAACACTTACCTTTGATCGAGTTCGCTTACAACAATAGCTTCCAAGCTAGCATCGGTATGGCACCGTTTGAGGCTTTATATGGGCGACGGTGTAGGTCGCCGTTAAACTGGGAAGAAGTGGGTGAGAAGCTAGTTATCGGTCCTGAGATAGTCGAGAGTACGACCGAGACGGTTCGGTTGATTCACAAGAGACTACATGTAGCTCAGAGTCGTCAGAAAAGCTACGCCGATCTCAAGTGGAGACATGCGGATTTTCAGGTATGCTTGAGTATGTTAACGTGCAATTAAACACTTAATACGTATTCCGCAATGAAATTGCCGCTAACAATTGGTTTTCAGGTCGGCGACAATGTTTTTGTTCGAATTTTACCTACGGAAGGCATTATGCGTTTCGGCAAAAGAGGGAAGCGGAGTCCTCGGTACGTTGGGCCTTTTAATATATTAGGCCGAGTTGGAGAGGTTGCATACCGAGTGGCGTTACCGCCACAATTATCTAGCATGCACAATGTTTTCCATGTGTCGATGTTGCGTCGATACATACGCGACCCGACTCACGTGCTTGATTACCAACCCATCGAGCTTCAGGATGGTTTGACGGTGATCGAGGATCCGGTACAATTTTTGGATCGTAAGGAGCAGATCCTACGCGCTAAGAGGATTCCTTTGGTTCTCGTCTGGTGGAGGAATCATACACTAGAGGAAGCCACTTGGGAGCGCGAAGCTGAGCTCCGAGAACAATTTTCGCACCTTTTTGATTGACTTTGTTGAGGAAATATATATAGGATGTATAGAATTTGGACCTTTTGGGATGTATTTTTTTTTAATATATATACGATCCAAATTTTGGCGATCCAATGAATTATTAAATAAGTGCCTGCCTAATTTTCTGTATCACTGCTTAAAAGTTCCTATTTCATGGAAATAGGGAAATTTTTGGGACTTAGACCAAACATGTGGGTGTTCTTCTTACTACTAATGGGCATGTGATTAAACCGGGCCAAATTTTAACTTTCTTTGCTTAACTTTCTAAGCAAAATTTTGGTTTTGCATTTGCATTCAAGTCAAATTTCATGTTGGACATGAACAAGACTCGAGGGAAGTCGATTCCGACCCAAAGATATAGCCTGCATTTCAAAAATTTTGAATTTTTGAAGGCAAACAGGTATCGAGAAATTTGAGAGTCGAATTCCAAAAGGGAGGGTCGAAATTGCATGAACAGTGCCCAGCCTGTTTAAGGCCAATTTTTAAGCCTGGCAAACTTTTGGGAATTCGAGGGTCGATTTCAAATTCGACCGTCTAATTGAAATTCGACCATCGAATTTGAAATCGAGGGTCGAATTTATCGGGTTATGACAACCCGGATTTGGGGGTTTGGTCATTTTTTTTTCGCTTGTTGCAAACAGAGGTCCGAGCTTAGGGTTCTTGAGGATTTTCGGTTTTTCTTGGGTTTTCTTGCACTTTTTGGCCGAAATCAGAGGGACTTTAACTTGGATTTGCACGGGTTTTGCAAGGACCTTGGATTTCTTAGCCACGGTTTCAATTGTGGGCTTTCTATCAAGGTAAAGCCCCTTTCTTGTGGCTTTCTTTTCTGTTTTTTGTTTTTTTTAGTATTTTGGGTTGGTTGCTTGCTTTTTATTCATGTTGGACATGAACAAGACTCGAGGGAAGTCGATTCTGACCCAAAGATATAGCCTGCATTTCAAAAATTTTGAATTTTTGAAGGCAAACAGGTATCGAGAAATTCGAGGTCGAATTCCAAAAGGGAGGGTCGAAATTGCATGAACAGTGCCCAGCCTGTTTAAGGCCAATTTTTAAGCCTGACAAACTTTTGGGAATTCGAGGGTCGATTTCAAATTCGACCATCTAATTGAAATTCGACCATCGAATTTGAAATCGAGGGTCGAATTTATCGGGTTATGACAACCCGGATTTGGGGGTTTGGTCTTTTTTTTTTTGCTTGTTGCAAACAGAGGTCCGAGCTTAGGGTTCTTGAGGATTTTCGGTTTTTCTTGGGTTTTCTTGCACTTTTTGGCCGAAATCAGAGGGACTTTAACTTGGATTTGCACGGGTTTTGCAAGGACCTTGGATTGCTTAGCCACGGTTTCAATTGTGGGCTTTCTATCAAGGTAAAGCCCCTTTCTTGTGGCTTTCTTTTCTGTTTTTTGTTTTTTTTAGTATTTTGGGTTGGTTGGTTGCTTTTTATTCATGTTGGACATGAACAAGACTCGAGGGAAGTCGATTTTGACCCAAAGATATAGCCTGCATTTCAAAAATTTTGAATTTTTGAAGGCAAGCAGTATCGAAATTAGAATTAAATTCCAAAAGGGAGGGTCGAAATTGCATGAATAGTGCCCAGCCTGTTTAAGGCCAATTTTTAAGCCTGACAAACTTTTGGGAATTCGAGGGTCGATTTCAAATTCGACCGTCTAATTGAAATTCGACCATCGAATTTGAAATCGAGGGTCGAATTTATTGGGTTATGACAACCCGGATTTGGGGGTTTGGTCATTTTTTTTTCGCTTGTTGCAAACAGAGGTCCAAGCTTAGGGTTCTTGAGGATTTTTGGTTTTTCTTGGGTTTTCTTGTACTTTTTGACCGAAATCAGAGGGACTTTAACTTGGATTTGCACGGGTTTTGCAAGGACCTTGGATAGCTTAGCCACGGTTTCAATTGTGGGCTTTCTATCAAGGTAAAGCCCCTTTCTTGTGGCTTTCTTTTCTGTTTTTTTTTTTTTTAGTATTTTGGGTTGGTTGCTTGCTTTTTATTCATGGGGCCCAAGAAACAAACCATCACCCGTGTCCCTACCTCCAAAAGACCGGCTTCTAAAGGTGGGTCTTCAAGCCAACCTTCACAGTCGGCTCAGCCACCACCACAGCCGAATCCAACCCCTGTGCAGCCTATGCCTCCTCAAATTCGAGAACAACCGAATGAATTTTGGAGCATTAAGGGCTTTGCTACTAAGTGGGTCTTTCATCTGGAATTGTTTGATCAACAGACCACTACTCAGTCAGCTTTGGACTATTTGGAGAAAGCCCATTTGGCCTCTCTATGTACTGCTTTCAGTGACCATTTTTATCCTCATTTAGTGCACTTGTTCTATCAGCGCATGCGCAAAGAGGATGGGAAGAAGATTTATACCACGATTGATGGACGTGATTACACCTTCGACCTAGAGGACATTGTAGTGGCAATGCGCTGCCCGACCTCACAGTCATCGACTATGGGTTTAGGTCCTCCCTTCCCTAAATCTGTCCCCTTTCATGAGGTTATGGCACAAATGACCCAAGGTCGTCATGGGTCTGGTAAGGCTATCACGCGATCACAAATGCCCGACTCTATGTGGATCTTAGACATGATTTTCAAGGCAACCCTTTACCCATTTGGCCATAAATCTGAGCGCCGAGGTCCCATTCAGCAGATTTTATTCGCCACTTTTAAGGAACGTTGGTTCAGTGCCCTTGAAATAATATTTAAGGGGATTATTAAAGCTAGGGAGAAGATGGGCAAGCAGGTGAAGAAACCGAAGAAGGGCATCCCATATGCTCACCTAATTTTGGTTATGATTGAAAATTATCGTGCGGGCCTAGAATATGAGATTCCCCCTACTGAGCCACGATCCATGGACTCTCTCGAGCTGTATAACCTTGTCAGTTGGGGTTGGACCTACAATAGGCTGCTTAAAGCTCCCAAGGGTGTGATAGTACCGGATGAGGATGAAGAGGAGGAGGATGCAGAGCACGTAGCACCAGAGCCTGACACTCCTGCACCCGACCAGCCCCCACAGACCATTGTACTCACCCTATCCGAGTTCACTCGCTAGATCACTGCAGTGAGCCAACAGATTCAGGAGCTCACACAGCATACCAGCTCCATGCGTCAGGAGTTGGACGTTCATGGCGGGGCTCTGACATATTTGATGTAGCATGCATTCCCCACAGACTATGCCACGTACATGGCCGATATTCGGGCGTCAGTGCACCACCCTTAGACATCAGGCACAGGTCCCAGCATGCCTACGGATGAGGGTGTTGATGGTTCGGATGACGACGATGCTGACGGTGGGGACATTGACCCGATTCAGGCTGGTCCAGCTGTTGCGGGGGAGCTTTAGATCAGCCTCTATGTTGTTTTGTTGTTTTTTTTTGTTTCATGGTTATGGCTTGTACTTATTTTATGGTGACTGGATTATATAGAACCTGGTGGTTCTACTTTTGCAACTCTTATATAAATTTCTGTTTTGTTTATTTGATCATTAGCCTATTTTATTTTGTTATGCCTTATGTGATCTCTGGGTGCTGGGTATGGGCATATGTTGTTGCCTCGCCTATGTGATGAGCTCTGTTGTCTGTCTTGTTGGTTTCTACATTGAGGCCTATGGCTGTTTTGACTATAGTTTATCTGTCGTGAGTTTCTTTTTCACATACATTGCCTTTCGTTTTGTTTTATCTTCGTTTTGGTGTTCGTTTTTATGCTTCACACTTTCAGTTAGCTGCTGTGTTTCATGTATTTGCAAATTTTTTTCTTTGTGCACCATGAGTCACGGTGAGGTTGTTTCCCTGCACATGACACTCGGGGTGTAGGCATCCATGTACTGATGCAACCCACTATGGCCCTTCAGGTGCCACATGTAGTACATCCAGGTTACTACGGATCTCATCCCTTGACTTGCGTGCCCTATGAGGCCATTGCACTATGACCCATGTATTTTTATTAGTTTTCATTTTGCTTGTGCATTGAGTTTTAGCTTTCTGCTTTCCATCAGATTTACATTTTCGAGGAGGAAAATTCCTAAGGAGGGGAGAATGTAATATCCCTGATATTTTAGACCTGTTTTCGTTTACCTCAGTAAGCATGCCCAGAAAAGTTAAGGGATATGTCTAGGTTTTTGGATAACTTAGTGTATGATGAGATTGGTGACCAAAGGATTTTGGCTTTGGACTTGTGAAAGTCATATACTCGATGACTTATACATTAGGTTGGGTGTTTGTGTTTAACACCGAAAATTAATGCAATTTAAGTAGATAGGTTTGTAACTTTAAAAATCTAGATGTTTGGTTGCTATTATTAGTATTATAAAGAGAGAGGCTTTGAGGAGAAGTTTCACTTCTCTCTCTCTCTCTCTCTCTCTCTCTCTCTCTCTCTTTAGAATTTAAATTTGCATCCCTTGCCTCTTGTCTTGATCTTAGATCTTGTGTGATTGAGAATCCCTCTCCCCATCTCAACCATTCATTAACCTTGTATGTTATTTCTGATCGGTTTGAGCCATTGAAAGAGAAGGATAGGGGAGAGGATTGTTCTGTGTGGGTCAGGCCTGTTGCTCTGGAAGCAAGGTTAGAATGGATTGATTGGAGGCCCAGACCTATTAAACCTCGAAGATTAGTTCCAATGCTTAATTTTGGTACAACAGGATCGACGGACTAAACTTCAAGAGGTAGGCTTTTAAACCGCTTTGAGTTAAATATTTTTAACTTTGCTTAGAGTAGATTCTTAGTGATTTTTGTAGAGATAAACGAACTGCGGTTGAATGAGCAAACGGGTCTGAAGATCCAATTTTTAATAAACACAGACCTGGGAAATTCGAGGGTCAAATTTGGAATTCGACCATCGAATTAAAAATCGAGGTCGAATTTGAGTTTTTTAGCCTGATGCATATTTTGGAAATTTGAGGGTCGAATTTTGCCCTATTTCTGGCTTTTGAATTTTTGTCAGAAATTTTTATCGGCGAGCTTTCGGGTTTGACTTTTGGACCACTATTAACACTTGTAGTGTTAATCCTTGTAGGATTTGAAATAGAAGTCCATTGTGAGGACTACCTTGCATGTTTTTGAATCGCTTTATGTTGAGGTAGGGGAACTTAAAACTTGATTTGCATTCTATTATAATTATAGGTTGTTTTGTACTAAGCATAAATTTATGGAATTTTGAATGGCACAACATGCATAAGAACTTTGAATTATGACACAAATAAGAACTCTGAAATCTGAACTTTCGAACTTGAACTTCGAATTAGAACTCTGAAAATCCGTAAATGTATTATGTATACAAGCTTTGATATATTTAGCATTTGCATTCGATTTGAGGCACATAAGAACGAAACGCTAGATCCTACCAGCCGTGTTGACGGTATTCTACGTGTGCAAGTAACCCTCAGTACATAGGGGCTTGTTTCACTTTCGAAAAAGGGTTCATGAATGACGATGGTCAGTAGGGTTTCCCATCGGTGACTTTTCCACTCTCATGCTAGTATGTAATTTGAGAGATTATTTTAAGTTATAAATTTAAGACAAAAAGCATGCCTAATTTAGAAATTTTGAAAACATCAGATACATTGGTTCAACTTTTAGCTTTCTATTTAGAATTGGAGATTCAACTTGCAATGCATCTTTAGAAAACCATAATTGATCCGATTTCTGTCTTTGAAAATCTTTACTTATGATAAAATGCAAATAGACATGTTTCCTCTGTTGGGCTTCGATGTTAGCTCACCCCGACTATACGTCATAGGTGTTGAGAGTAACCTAGAAGCAGACGATCTTGATCCGGAGGACTTCGACTATATTCCTAAGGAGGAATTGGAGACACCTGCTGAGGAGTTCTTCCCCTGATTTTAGATTGTCTTTTGGTACAATTGTTTAGAATTTATTAATTGAATATTGAGCCCTAGGCCAATTGTTTTATCTTTTTAGATATTACTTGAGGAACCATCTATTTTAGGTGTTGGATTGGCCATCACCGGTGATTCTTCCTGGTTCCTCAGGGTGATATATTATTTTGATTAAGCTTTTGTTCTTGCTTATTTTGCTTTGCCTCTGCTTAGACCTATGTTTATGCTGCCGGCTTCTGTTTGAATTACGACTTATTGAGAAATCAATAAGTTGATGAACCGGCATTTCCTATACCTTAAGGATTGGAAAAGTCGGGTTGTCACATGAAGGTTGTGAAAAAAGAGAGCAATAGTGATGAAGATGAAAGCTCTAATGATGAGACCTTGAAACCATAGCAGGTGAAAAAGGTGGATTTCTTCATTGAAAACGTTGAAATTTTAGAGCTCCTTGTATTTCTTGATGGAAATCCTTTTTTTGGGGGGTGGGGGGCCCATCATTAAAGAATAGATGGAAATCCCTTGCTTTACTTCATTTTGTTGTTCTTAACTAACCATATATTTTTTTTGTTCTTCATGCATACTACAATTACTGCAAATGCACCAAGGCCTAGTGCAAAGGTTGTAAAAAAGGAAAGCATAGTGATGAAGATGAAAGCTTTGATGGCGAGCCATCAAGAATGCAGCTGCAGAAAAGGGTAATGGTCTTCAACTTTTCATTAAAAAAAGTGAAAATGTGGTAGCTATCTTTTTTTGGTAGTTGTAATTGTAATGTTTAGCAATTTTTCCATCCATTTTAACTGACCATATATTTCCATCATTCCTCGTTCAGCCCACCCTTACTAAAAATGCAACAAAGACTGGTGTGAAGCTTGTTTAAAAATAGAGCAGCAGTGATGAAGATGAAAGCTTTGAGGATAGTTCTGATGATGAGCCTTCCAAGCCCCTTACGACAAATGCAACGAAGGCCAGTGCAAAGCTTGTTAAGAAACAGAGCAGCAGTGATGAAGATGAGAGCTCTGATGACGAGTTGTCAAAGGTACAGAAGGAGAAAATCGTAAGCATCTTTGTTAAAAATAGTTGAAAATCTGGTAGCTATTTGCAATGCATATGCTTGATATAATATTTGATATTTCTGTTTCTCATGCAGACCACTCTTAATATGAATGAAACAAAGCCCATTGCGAAAATTGTTAAAAAAGGGGGCAGCAGTGATGAAGAGGAAAGCTCTGAGGATAGCTCTGATGAAGAGCCTTCAAAGGCACAACTGATGAAAAAGGTGGACATCTTCACGAATAAATTCAGAATTTGTTAGATGCAATGCAATGTTGTGTTTTTTCATTAATCTATTTCTTATTCTTAATGATCTCGTCATTGTACCTCATGCAGACCACTCCTATTTTGAAGCATAATGCAACTATTAAAAAGGATAGCAGCAGTGATGAAGAAGATAGCTTTGATGATGATGCGTCTCCAAAATCACAGCAAAAGCAAAAGGTGAACGATCTGATTTGAAAAATGATTCTGTTATTTTGTTGAGATTTTTCTGATTGGATCATCTAAGCTTGAGTGCTTTGCATTTTGCTTCATATTCCCAAAGGGTTTTGAATTCAATAAGGAGACATTAGTCCAAATTTGGATGGGGGAAGGCTTTATTCAACCTAAGGGAAGAAAGCAAATTGAAGTTATAGGTAGTGAATATTTTGATGATTTGTTGTGGAGATCATCCTTTCAGTATTCGCATAAGGATCAACTTGACCAATCGATATACAAGATGCATGACCTCATTCATGAACTAGCACAATCTGTTTCAGGATATGAATGTTTTTGAATAGAGGATGATAATTTCTGTGGTATCACAAAAAAGGCTCGACATTTGACACTGTTTTGTAATATTATTGATCTGATGATCTTTGAGAGGTTTTACAAAACTAAGAGCTTGCGCACACTTATATTGCCACGGCATTTCTTTATACAAACTATAAGCATCCCTTATGATTCGTTCATACAACTAAGATGCTTTGATGGCGAAGATTGGTCCAAGATATCGCACATCCCTAATATATGGATTGATGGGGAGCAAATTTCTACAAATTGAAGATGGTTATGTCAAATACCCAAACAAAGACAGAGATTTGAATCCAGGTATGGCAACTTCAACATTTATTTATTTTTTCGTTTTCGAATACATTTTTAGGATATAACAGATATCAAATATCTTCGATACATAGAAATTGTCTCATTTTTATTTAGTTTCAATTATTCATATCAAATTATGATACTCATTTGGGCACCTTCAATTGATTCTTTACCCATTATGTTTGTAATATCCCTGATATTTTGGACCTATTTTTCATTTACCTCGATATGCGTGTCCAAAAAATTTACGAGACCAGCCTGATTATTTGGGTAGCTTAGGGTATGATGAGAGATGTGGTCAAAGGATTTTTGATTTGGACTTGAAGAAGTCATATATTTGACGACTTGTACGCTATGTAATTTGTATGCGCTTAACGCCGGAAATAGTTGCAAGTTAAGTAGATAGAATTGTACTATAAAAAATCTAGATATTTGGTTGCTATTTTAGTATTATAAAGAGGGAGATGTGAAGGAGAAGCTTAATCTTTCTCCCTCACGTATGAACCAGAATTCTTGCAAACCTTTTGCCTCATTTCTTTGATCTGAGATCCCTTGTGATTTGGAATCCCTCTCCTCATCTCAACCATTGAATAGCCTCGTATTGGAATTCTGATATGTTTAAGCTATTAAGGGAGAAGGATAGGGGAGAGAGGATAATTCTGTGGATGGATTGGGTCTTTTTCTCTTAAAGCAAGGTGGTGATGGACTAACTTGGAGGTCCAGGCCTACTAAAACCTCAAGGTTTCGTTCCAGTGCTTGAAATTGGTGCAACAGAACTCGAAGGACTAACTTCAAGAGGTAGGCTTTTAAATCCCCTTTGAGTTAAATATGTTGAGCCTTACTTAAAGTATAATTATAGTGAATGTTGTAAGGTAAACAAACTGTGATTGAATGAGCAAACAGGTCAGAAGAATCAATTTTGAACAAACATAGACCTGGAGAAATTCGAGGGTCGAATTTGGAATTCGACAATCGAATTGAAAATCGAGGGTCGAATTTGGGCTTTTACAGCCTGATGCATTTTTAGAAATTTAAGGGTCGAATTTTGCCCTGTTTCTGACCTTTGAATATGTCAGAAATTTTGTTGGATAGCTTTCGGGTTTGACTTTTGGACCTCTATTAACACTTGTAGTGTTAATCCATGTAGGGTTGATGGTAGACAGTCCATTGTGAGGACTTCTTTGTGTGTTTTGGGATCGCTTTGAGTCGAGGTAGGGGAAACCTAAACCTAATTTGCATTATATTATAAGTTTTAGTTATTTGTTGCAAGCATTGAAATCTGAATTTTGATAAACTTGACATGATTAAGAACTCCGAAACTTTGATATAAGAACTCAGAAATTTGAACTTCCGAGCTTCATTTGTGAATGTGAACTTTGAATCAGAACTCCGAAAATCCGAAAAATGTATTAATTACATAACATACGATATGTTTAGCATTGCATTTGATTTGAGGCGCATACGAACGAAACCCTAGATCCTACCAACTATGTTGACGGTAATTCTATTTGGCGCAAGTTTCCCTCATTACTTAGGGGCTTGTTGTTCTTCAGAAAAAGGGTTCATGAATGACGATGGTCAGTAGGGTTTCTCATCGGTGATATTCCTGCTCTCATGCTAGTATATAATTTGAGAGAATATCTTTAAGTTATAATTTTAAGATAAGAAGCATGCTAAATTCTGAAATTTGAAACATCTGAACCTTTGAATCATCTTTTAGCTTACTATATTAGAAATGGAATTTAGACACCATTGCATCCTTTTGAAAACCATATCTGATCCGATTTTCGTCTTTGAAAAATCTTTACTTATGATAAAATGTAAATAGCTAAGTTTCCTCTATTGAGCTTCGATGTTAGCTCACCTCGACTATACGTCACAGGTGCTGAGACTGACCTAGGATCTAAAGATCTGGATTTGAAAGACTCTGACTATATTCCTAAGGAGGAATTGGAGACCCCAGCGGAAGAATTCTTCCCTTGATCTAGATTTATACTTTTGGTACTTTTGGTTTAGAATTAATTGAATTTTGGGCCCTAGGCCATTGTTTTGTCTTTTTTGAATATCACATGAGGAACCATCATTAGGAATCACTATTTGTGATGACCCGACTTTTCCAATCCCTAAGGTATAGGAAAGGCCGATTCATCAACTTATTGATTTCTCAATAAGCTGTAACAAACAGAAGCCGACAGCATAACAAAGATCTAAAAACAGAGGCAAAGCATAGAGTAAGCAAGGACAAAAGCTTAACAAAATAATATATCACTCTGAGGAACCAGGAAGAACCACCGGTGATGGCCAATCCATCACCAAAAATAGTGGTTCCTAATAATGGTTCCTCAAGTGATATTAAAAAGACAAAACAATGGCCTAGGGCCCAATATTCAAAGAATAATTCTAAACAACAATACCAAAAAGAAGTAATCTAGAATCAAGGAAAAAACTCCTCTGCAGGTGTATCCAATTTCTCCTCAGGAATATAATCAGAGTCCTCAAGATCCTCAGATCCTAGGTCAGACTCAGCACCTGTGACGTATAGTCGAGGGTGAGCTAACAACAAAGCCCAATAGAGGAAACATGTCTATTTGCATTTCATTATAAGTAAAGGTTTTCAAAGACAGAAATCAGATCAAAAATTGTTTTCAAAAGATGCCTTGCAAACTAAATCTCCAGTTCTAATCATGAATCAAAACTAATAACATTCATTTGATGTGCTCAAAAACTTCTGAATTAGCATGCTTCTTGTCTTAAAATTATAACTTAATTTTATCTCCCAAATTACATATAGCATGAGAACGGACTACGTTACCGATGGAAAACCCTATCGACCATCGTCGTTCATGAACCCATTTTCTGAAGAGCAACAAGCCCCTACGCTATGAGGGAAACTTGCGCCAAAACAAACACCGTCCACACGGTTGGTAGAATCTAGGGTTTCGTTTGTATGTACCTCAAATCGGATGCAAATGCTAACTTATATCAAAGCTTATATTCATAACATATTTACTGATTTTTCGGAGTTCTAATTCAAAGTTCACATTCAAAAATAACTGAGGTTCTGAAGTTCAAATTTTCACAATTCTTAGTCATAACAAAGTTTTCCAATTTTTCTGATTTGTGTCATAATTCCAGGTTCTTATTCATGCTGTGTTCAAACAAATATTTTCAAAATTTATGTTCCTTATCAAAACAGTCCCTACTTATAATAGAATGCAAATAAAGTGTAGGGTTCCCCTACCTCAACAAAGACGGTCCTAAAACAAGCAAAAGTAGTCCTCACAAAGGACTCTCAAATCTTAAAACCTACTAAGATTAACACTCTCAGTGTTAATATTGGACCAAAAGTCAAACCCGAAAGCTTGCCTATAAAATTTTAACCAAAAATTTAAAGGCCAGAAACAGAGCAAAAATAGACCCTCGAAATTGAATTCGATGGTCGAATTCAAATTCGACCATCGAATTTCAAAAATTGCATCAGGCTTGAAAATAAAAAAATAGACCCTCGATTTTCCCAGGTCTGTGGCTGTCAAATTTTTATCTCCGGACTCTTCATTCTCATTTAACCACAGTCGGTTTATCTTAAGATTTACACCATTTTTCTACTCTAACCAAAACATAAATTCAAATAACACAAGGAGGTTTAAAATCCTACCTCTTATCATTCAAGTCGTTGATTCCGTTGCACCCAATTCAAGCATCGGAGCTAAACTTTGAGGTTCGATATGTCTAGAGCCTCCAATCAATCCATTCTAATCTTGCTCCCAGAGTAACAGGTCAGATCCACACAGAATTATCCTCTCCCTTAATCTACTCTTTCAATAGCCCAACCCGATCAGAAAATTAATACTAAACTTATCAACGATTGGGATGGGGAGAGGAATTTACTAACTTCCAAGATCTAGGATCAAGATGAGGCAAAGCTTGTAAGCTTCTAAAATCCAACGAGAGAGAGAGAAGTTACACTTCTCTTTCAAACTCTCTCTTATAACATAAAAACAAAGTTAAACAAATATCTAGATTTTTCTAATTACAAACTTATCCACTTAACTTGAACTTAAATCTGGCGTGAAACACAAACACTCGACTTATTGTGTAAGTCATTGATAACATGACTTCCACACATCATGAGACAAAAACCTTTGGCCCTTATTCTCATCAAACACTTAGCTAACCAAAAATTCAGAAAAAACCCGTAATAATTTCTGGGCACGCTTATCGAGGTAAATGAAAATAGGCCAAAAATATCAGGGATATTACATTCTCCCCTCCTTAGGAATTTTCGTCCTCGAAAATATAACGCAGCACACATCATAAAATGAAATGAATTGGAAAACATGGGTCACCGTGCGCTGGTCTCGCAGGACACGCAAGTCAAGGGATGGGATTCGTAGTAACCTGGATGTACTGCATGTGGCACCCGAAGGGCTATAGTGGATTGCATCCATACATGGATGCCTACACCCCAAGTGTCACGTGCCGGGAGACCGTCTCACAGTGACTCATGAAAACAAACCAAGATAACACGATCCCACCATAGCAAAATAGAAACAGAATGAGAGTACATGTCCACATAACAAAATCTAAAAATGCAAAAACAAAGCTAAAGATAACTATGAGCTAGATGTAAAAACCACATATATATTAGATGTGACAAGGTTTATAGCAAATATATACAAGACGAAGCAAAACTAACTATCAGATCAGAATCCAAAAACAAAGATATATAAAAGAGATAACAAAATTAGAACCTCCAGGTTCTAAGATAATCCATGCATGAAATAATAAGTACATGCCCCAAAATATCCAAAAAATAACAGCACATCCCTCAGAGCAACACTAAAACTCCCCCACAGCAGATGGACCAGCCTGATCCTGATCATCATACCCATCATCTGCGTCGTCAAATGAACCATCCTCTTTGGCCTCAGTAGGCATGCTGGGACCGGCGCCCGATGTCGAAGGGCGATAAACGGAGGCTCGAATGTCGGCCATGTACGTGGTATAATCTGTGAGGAATGCATGCTGCATAAGATACGTCAGAGCCCCGCCATGTATCTGCAACTCGTGGCTCATAGAGCTGGTATGCTGTGCGAGCTCCTGGATCTGCTGGCTCACAGCAGTCATCTGATGCTTAAACTCTAAGAGCGTGAGTATGTCGCTCTGTGGGGGCTGATCATGTGCAGGAGCAACAGGCTCTGGAGCAACGTGCGTCGGATCCTCATCCTCATCTTCCTCATCGGGAACTACCACGCCCTTGGGAGCCTTGACAAGTCAATTGTAGGTCTGACCCCAATTTACTAGTTTATACAGTTTGAGGCCATCCATAGACTTTGGCTCAGTAGGGGGAACGTCATATGCTGGGCCCGCTCGATAAATCTCAATCATGACCGAAATCAAACGAGCATATGGAATGCCCTTTTTCGGTTTCTTGACTTACTTCCCCATTTTCTCCCGGGCTTTAATAATTCCCTTTAAAATAATTTCGGGGGCACTAAACCAACGCTCCTTAAAAGCGGCAAATAGAATCTGTTGGATGGGACCTATACGCTCTGATTTGTGACCAAAAGGGTAGAAGGCTACCTTGAATATCTTGTCCAAAATCCACATGGAATCAGGCATGTGTGAACGAACGATTGATTTTCCCAAGACAATCAGGGAGTAACATCCCCGGTTTTGGTCGAAGGCCCAAAATTTTCCGGTTTGCATAAACGAGGGACTTTTAAGCAGGCAAAATTTAAATAGACAAAGGATAAAAAAAAAAAATTTAATTTGATATTTATATAACAAGTACATCACAAAAGTCTAAATACAAGACGTTCCTTATGCATTGTTTAAACAAAATCAATCAAAAAGGCGCGAAAATTGTTCTCGGAGCTCAGCTTCTCGCTCCCAGGTGGCTTCCTCCGGTGTATGATTCCGCTATCGGACGAGAACCAAAGGAATCCTCTTAGTGCGTAAGATCTGCTCCTTGTGATCCAAGATCTGAACCGGGTCCTCAATCACCGTCAAACCATCCTGAAGCTCAATGGGTTGGTAATCAAGCACGTGAGTCGGGTCACGTATGTATCGACGCAGCATCGACACATGGAAAACATTGTGAATGCTCGACAATTGTGGCAGTAGCGCCACTCGGTATGCAACCTCTCCGACTTGGCCTAATATCTCAAAAGGCCTAACGTACCGAGGACTCAGTTTCCCCCTTTTTCCAAATCGCATAACGCCTTTCGTAGGCGAAATTCAAACAAAAACATTGTGGCCGACCTAAAAAGCAATTGTTAGCGACAATTTCAACGCGGAATACGTATCAAGTGACTAAATACACATTAACGTATTCAAGGTTACCTAAAAATCCACGTGTCTCCGTTTGAGATCGGCGTAGCTCTTCTGACGACTCTGAGCTACACGTAGTCTGTCACGAATCAACCAAACCATCTCAGTTGTACGCTTGACTATCTCAGGTCCAATAAATCGCTTCTCACCCACTTCTTCCCAGTTCAACGGCGATCTACACCGTCGTCCATATAAAGCCTCGAACGAAGCCATACCGATGCTAGCTTGGAAGCTATTGTTGTAAGCGAACTCGATCAGAGGTAAGTGTTGGTCCCATGACCCGTGAAAATCCAACATGCAAGCTCTCAGCATGTCCTCTATGATCTGATTCACTAGCTCAGTTTGGCCATTCGTCTGTGGGTGAAATGTTGAACTGAAGTCGAGACGAGAGCCCATTCCTTCTTGAAACCACTGCCAAAAGTGTGAAGTAAACAATGGGTCTCTGTCCGACACAATACTAGCCGGTATCCCATGCAGTCGAACAATCTCCTTGAGGTATAACTCTGCAAGTCTACTAGCTGTATACGAAGTATTGTATGGTAGGAAATGAGTAGACTTAGTTAGCCGATCGACAATGACCCAAATGGCATTGTTCTTCCTCAGTGTTTTCGGCAAACCCAGAATGAAGTCCATCGAAATGGCTTCCCATTTCCACAATGGTACAGGTAAAGGTTGCAATAAGCCTGCATGATTCTGATGATCAACCTTAACCTACTGACAAACCAAGCATCGCGATACGTACTCAGCGATGTCGCGTTTCAAACCTTGCCACCAGAAGCTCTTCATCAAGTCCTGATACATCTTGGTGCTACCAGGATGTATGGCATACATGGATTTGTGAGCCTCTTCCAGAATGGTGTCTCGAAGCTCAGTACTTGATGGTACGCATACTGGGTCATGAAACAACAAGGTCCCATCTACTCGAATGGAGAAATCCTTCTTGCCTCCACTCTCCACATCTCGTCTGATCGCCATCAGCTCATCATCGGTCATCTGAAGCTTCCTAATATTCTCGAAAAGCGTAGGGTGCAGTACAAGTGTAACGACCCCGAAAATTAGAACACGAGCCTGACTGCTTTGATTCGCGTGCCCGGCACGGAAACCAAGGTTGATTCAAAAACTTTAGGGTTATATTAGTTTAAATAATGTGGCACTGTGGTGAGATGAGATCACGTGTGAAATTTCATCTAGATCCTAGATGTGTAGAGGGTAGGTGGAACACGTTGCGCAGAAGCAACTGTGTTCATGCTTCACACCGGAACAGGCACCAAGGGCAAAACAGGAATTCTGTTTTGAGGAGGTAGCTTATAGAGGAAGGAAGGGAGACAAGAGAGGAGAGACTTCCACTTTTCTTCTCCTTCATCCCCTTTCCCTAATTGCTCCATAGGTTGGAGATTTGTGCTAAGAAGGTGTGAAAGAGATCCTTTGAGAGAGAAGAAAAGGGGTTAGCAAGAGAGAAGATGAGGGATTTCTAAGCTAGAGTAGCTAGACCAAGGTGATTGAGTTACCTGGGGTTTGAGATTGGTGTGTGAGGCCTTGATCTGTCGAACCAGAGCTGAAGAGCTTCTCGCCGGATCCGGATCGAGGAAGAGCTCCGAGATCTAGGTTTGAAACCCTCTTTTCGGGTCATTGCCGGAACCCCAAGAAACCCACGAACAAGGTGAGTTGTGTGTGTTAAATAGGGTTTAATGAAAAGTTTAAAGTGTGTATTTATGAGGTATTAATGGTGATTGAACAACCATTAGTGGAGGGAGATCAAAAATGGATGGGAGGTGAACTCCATTAATGACAGCTTTTCTGTCATTGGTGATCGATCACCAAAGGGTGGTGATCGATCATTGAGGGTTGGTGATCGATCAATCTGTATAAGCCTCATGGGAAACAGAGACCCCAGAAGCTGGGAAGTTCTTGCCCGAGTGGGTGATCGATCACCAAGGTGGTGATCGATCTACAAGGGAGTTGGTGATCGATCACCAAGGTGGTGATCGATCTACAATGAGGTTGGTGATCGATCACCAAGGTGGTGATCGATCAATCTGTATAAGAAAATGAGGTGGACAGAGGGGGGAAGTTTTTGAAATTGCATTGGTGATCGATCACCAAGGTGGTGATCGATCTACAGGAGGGTTGGTGATCGATCACCAAAGTGGTGATCGATCAACCTTGACTGTGTTGAGAGAGAGATAAGCAGGTTGGTGATCGATCACCAAGGTGGTGATCGATCTACAGTGGGTGGTGATCGATCACTCACCTGTTTTACTGCCTTGACTTCATGAAGTAGACACCCCGGATATTGTGCCGGGTAGTTCTCTGACGTTCCTAACACTTAATGTACTGTGCATATGGTATAGGATAAACCCTGACACGTCGAAAAAGCTTTGGATTTGCTTAGAAGATAAACTGTTCTGAGGTAGGAGAAAACCAACTTAAACTGCTTTTGAGTATGATTTTATGTTCATTTCATGTTCATGCCCTGATTTCTGTTTTACCAAGCATGTATGCATAGCACGATCCTTGTCGCTTTTGATTGCTTCCGATCCTGTATATCCGAAAATCAATTCCTGCTATCCGACCGAGGTATATAAGTATGTGATTTGATGATTTAATCCAGATGATCCCCACCGGCCCGGCGGTATATCCGGAGTCCAGGCACACTTGTGCATTTGCTTTCAAATCCTCGGCACAATAGCGCTCCATAGATGAGGCATTGTTGCACTTTCAAAATTGTTCATGTGAACGAAGATTTGGTTGGGGTTTCCTATCGGTCATTCTGCTTACTCCGTGCTATATACCACGGAGTTTCTTAAGTTAAATAGACACACTTTAAGTATTCGATAATATATCCGCATAACATCCGACATCTTGCATCGTGTTTTTTTAACTGATTTGCTTTGAGTACATGATCTGGATTTGTTTTCTGATATGAGATAGCATGATCTGCATATTCAATTCATTTAGATGGTTTTTCTTCTATTGAGCTATGATGTAGCTCACCCTGCTTTATGAAATCTTTTAGGTTTCGAGGGTCGAGTGTTTTAAGACCGCAGAGTGACCCGGATTATCACCGATCCCGAGGCCGAGGTAGGCGAGGACGAGAGACGACGCCCAGTGACGAGTTTTATCCGTTTGGTATTGATGCCCGACATTTTGTACTTTTGATCTTTTGGATTACTGTGTGCCTGGTGGCCACCTTTGTATAAATATATGTAGTTCTATATTTACTTATTTTATGTTAGTCCACATTCCATTTCGGAACCACTATCGGGAACCATTGTTTGGGTGATGTACGTCCATCACCGATGGTTCTTCCTGGTTCCTTTTTGGGAATGTGTAGGTTTTTCTTTACATTTAAATATTGTTGACGTATATTTAGTGTAGAAATTGTTGGACTCAGATTACCGCTGCTCGGATGTGTCCACCTAGCTTCCGCTATATGCGCGGATACGTGTGATCGATCCGGGATCATCCAGAGTATGATCCTAACGGCACGGGTTTCTGGGAACGGAAATCCGGGCTGTTACAACAAGTGTAGCCATCAATGCTCCCGAGCCCCTCACATTGAACCGTGAGCTGCCTAAGGCCATATCTTCCGAAAGCTTCCATCTCTGTATCCGACTGACAAGATGTGACAATTGCGCTGAAGACTTTCTACTAAGAGCATCAGCAACGACATTCACCTTTCCCGGATGGTACTGAATCGAGCAATCATAGTCCTTCAAGAACTCCATCCATCGTCGCTACCTCATATTCAAGTCCTTTTGAGTGAATAGATACTTGAGACTCTTGTGATCGGTGAATATATCAAATATCTCACCGTAGAGGCAATGTCTCCAGAACTTCAAGGCAAATTTAACTGCTGCTAACTCTAGGTTATGCGTCGGATAGTTTCTTTCATGGTCATTCAGCTGCCTAGAACCATACGTAATGACCCGCTCGTGTTGATTAAGCACACAGCCTAATCCACCATAAGAAGCATCACTGTATACTGCGAAGCCTCCACTACCGGAAGGTATAGCAAGTACCGGTGCCATAGTCAATCTATGCTTCAGCTCTTGAAAGCTCTGCTCACACTGCTCTATCCAATCGAACTTGGTATTCTTTCTCGTAAGCTGTGTAAGCAGACCCGATATCTTTGAGAAACCCTCGACAAATCTCTGATAGTACCCTGCCAGACCAAGGAAACTTTAGACCTCTGTAACTGTCATAGGCTGTTCCCAGTTCATCATAGAATCAATCTTTGTAGGATCCACTGATATACCCGCTTCAGAGACAATATGGCCCAAGAAACTGACCTGATCAAGCCAAAACTCACACTTACTGAGTTTGGCATAAAGCTAATGGTCCCGGAGTGTTTGAAGAGCCATTCATAGATGCTGCATATGCTCCTCTCTGGTTTTCGAATAGATGAGGATGTCATCAACGAAAACTACCACAGATTTATCAAGATGTGGTTTGAACACTCAGTTCATCAGATCCATGAAAGATGCAAGCGCATTCATCAACCCAAACGGCATCACTAAAAACTCATAGTGGCCATAACGCGTCTGAAATGCAGTTTTGGATATATCTTCCGCCTTGATCTTGAGCTGGTGATAGCCTGACCTCAGATCAATCTTCAAGAAGAACTTTGCACCTTGCAATTGATCAAATAAGTCATCTATCTGCAGAAGAGGATAACGATTCTTAATATCATCTTATTAAGCTGCCGATAATCGGTACACAGACACATCGATCCATCCTTCTTTTTCACAAAAAGAACTGGTGCACCCCAAGGAGAAACACTCGGTCGAATGAAGCCTTTGTCTAACAGCTCATGAAGCTATTCCTTGAGCTCTTTCAATTCCGCAGGCGCCATTCTATATGGAGCTTCAGACAACGGTTCTATACCCGGCGACTAGCTCGATCACAAACTCAATCTCTCGATCAGGTGGTAATCCAAGTATGTCCTCTGGAAAGACATCAGGATACTCGCAGACCACCGTGATAAGAGCCAAGTCATTCTTCTTTTCTGTAGAATCATGCAAGTAAGCCAGATACCCACTGCAACCATTTCTCATCATGCGCTCGGCCTTAATGGCTGAAACCAACGATGCAACCTTTGATTTGACCCCATAGAATCGGAAGGATTTTCACTTTGGCGGTCAGAAGGTCACAATCTTCTGTAGACAGTCGACGCTCGTGTCTTAAGCTACCAACCAATCCATTTCGAGAATAACGTCGAACCCTTCCATGCTCAACATAATCATGTCGATCACTGTCTCGTGCTCATCAATCATCACGGTGACTGACTGACATGCTGTATCCGTGCTCACCGAACTTCCCGTAGGAATCTTCACATCTAAAATGAAAGCAAGGGATTCGGGAGTGATACCCAACTTCTCGGAGAAAAGAGGAGTAATAAACGAGTGTGTAGACCCGGGGTCAATTAGTACTCGTGCTTCAATTTTTCTCAAATCACCTCTACGACTCATCATAAGGGCACCTTTATTAAAAAATTTGTTAATTATATGCAACGATTCCAATGTTGTTTAAAAATTCACTCGAATGAATTTAAACATTAAATAATAGAATCAATGCAAAATTGGCATCTCAACTTTAATGATACCTTGGATCACGTCATTCGACGTTTGGGCATCCTGTGCAGTCACCGCATAAGCTCGACCTTGAACTGTAGGTCGCGTTGACTTCTGCGTAGAGACTGGCATAGTCCTTCCCTTTTCTGCTGTAGGACAATCCTTGATCATATGACCAATATGTCCACACCTGAAACATCCTTCAGTATTTCGTTGGCAATCCTCCATCTTATGTGGTTTCCCACATCTTGTACATGCTGGAGTAGGAACAGGAGTAACAGCTAGTCCGCGTGATGATCCCTAAGCTACAGAAGCTCCACTCGCGATAGTGCTCTCGGCTTTGAAAGGTCGCCCTGGTGAAGGACTCTACGGTCTCTGATAGGAAGGCAATACTGGTCCTGAAGCAACAGCCCGCCTGAAATATGATGGCTGACTAGGATAGGGAGGAGGGTTAGAGAACCTCGGCTTTTTGTTCACCTTCTTAGACGCACTCAACTGTCCCTGGCCAAACCGATTTCTATTTCCCTGCTCTCGCCTCAGGTACTGTTTCTGGATGTCTTCCTCTCCAATGAGAGCCTTTGCCATGACGCTCGCATACGTCTCCATCTCCCATATCGACACCCTCTCCTGAATATTCGACCTCAATCCTCTCTGAAGTTTCTGAGCCCTCATCAGCTCAGTGGTCACGTGTAAGGGTACAAATCGGGCAAGTCGATCAAACTCTGTGCCATACTCGCGCACTGACATCTCGTTCTATTTCAGCTCAATAAACTGGACTTCCCACTGATTACGCACGATCTTTGGAAGATACTGATCGTTGAACGTCTCCACGAACTCTGCCCAAGTCCATGGAGTATTGGGGTAGTCCTGCTCTCGCATCCTGGTGACAGATTTCCACCAAGGACTGGCCTCGCCCAAAAGTTTGAAGGATGCCCACCGTACCTTCTCAACATCTGTACACTGTAACACCTCAAAAATATTTTCCATCTCATCAGGCCATTCCTCGGCTTCCATCAGATCCGTCTACCCTGAGAATGTAGGAGGTCTCATCCTACTGAACTCGGAAAATCCTCTGGTCGATGTGTCAGCCAAAGATCTCATTCTCGTCATGGTCTGTATGTGATCTGTTGAGCCATGTTGTTGGCCAAGGCTGACAACACCTGGTCAACTCTTCCCCCTTGTCCTCTACCTGTTCCCAATGGATCAACGTTAGGACCGGTAGCCTCTCTTTCTCTCCCTCTCAAGGTACCTACGCCCTCATCAATCTCCTCTATACATGCCATGCGAGGTCCAACCGCGGAGGAATGCTGATCTGTCATTGTTGAAAAACAATAACAATTGATCAGTATTGATTGTTAAGAAAATCTAACCCTTATCCCTAAGACTCTGAACCTAGAGCCTTGCTCTGATACCAACTATGACGACCCGACTTTTCCAATCCCTAAGGTATAGGAAAGGCAGGCTCATCAACTTATTGATTTCTCAATAAGCCGTAACAAACAGAAGCCGATAGCATAACAAAGATCTAAAAACAGAGGCAAAGCATAGAGTAAGCAAGGACAAAAGCTTAACAAAATAATATATCACCCTGAGGAACCAGAAAGAACCACCGGTGATGGCCAATCCAGCACCTAAAATAGTAGTTCCTAATAATGGTTCCTCGAATGATATAAAAAAGATAAAATAATGGCCTAGGGCCCAATATTCAAAGAATAATTCTAAACAACAGTACCAAAAAGAAGTAATCTAGAATCAAGGGAAAAACTCCTCTGCAGGTGTATCCAATTCCTCAGGAATATAATCGGACTCCTCCAGATCCTCAGATCCTAGGTCAGTCTCAGCACCTGTGACGTATAGTCGAGGGTGAGCTAACAACAAAGCCCAATAGAGAAAACATGTCTATTTGCATTTCATTATAAGTAAAGGTTTTCAAAGACAGAAATCAGATCAAAAATGGTTTTCAAAAGATGCCTTGCAAACTAAATCTCCAGTTCTAATCATGAGTCAAAACTAATAACATTCATCTGATGTGTTCAAAAACTTCTGAATTAGCATGCTTCTTGTCTTAAAATTATAACTTAATTTTATCTCCCAAATTACATATAGCATGAGAGCGGACTACGTTACCGATGGAAAACCCTACTGACCATCATCGTTCATGAACCCATTTTCTGAAGAGCAACAAGCCCCTACGCTATGAGGGAAACTTGCGCCAAAACAAACACCGTCCACACGGTTGGTAGAATCTAGGGTTTCGTTCGTATGTACCTCAAATCGGATGCAAATGCTAACTTATATCAAAGCTTATATTCATAACATATTTACTAATTTTTTTAAATTCTGATTCAAAGTTCACATTAAAAAATAACTGAGGTTCTGAAGTTCAAATTTTCACAGTTCTTAGTCATAACAAAGTTTTCCAATTTTTCTAATTTGTGTCATAATTTCAGGTTCTTATTCATGTTGTGTTCAAACAAATATTTCTAAAATTTATGTTCCTTATCAAAACAGTCAAAACAATCCCTACTTATAATAAAATGCAAATAAAGTGTAGGGTTCCCTACCTCAACAAAGACGGTCCTAAAACAAGCAAAAGAAGTCCTCACAAAGGACTTTCAAATCTTAAAACCTACAAAAATTAACACTCTCAGTGTTAATATTGGACCAAAAGTCAAACCCGAAAGCTTGCCTATAAAATTTTAACCAAAAATTTAAAGGCCAGAAATAGAGTAAAAATCGACCCTCGAAATTGAATTCGATGGTCAAATTTGAAATTCGATGGTCGAATTCAAAATCGACCCTCGAATTTTAAATTTTGCATCAGGCTTGAAAATCAGAAAATCGACCCTCGATTTTCAATTTGATGGTCGTATTCCAAATTCGACCCTCGAATTGACAATCGACCCTCGAATTTTCCCAGGTCTGTGGCTGTCAAATTTTTATCTCTGGACTCTTCATTCTCATTTAACCACAGTCGATTTATCTAAAGATTTACACCATTTTTCTACTCTAACCAAAACATAAATTCAAATAACACAAGGAGGTTTAAAAGCCTACCTCTTGTAGTTCAATTCGTTGATTCCATTGCTCCCAATTCAAGCATCGGAGCTAAACTTTGAGGTTTGATATGTCTAGAGCCTCCAATCAATCCATTCTAATCTTGCTCCCGGAGTAACAGGTCAGATCCACACAGAATTATCCTCTCCCTTAATCTACTCTTTCAATAGCCCAACCCGATCAGAAAATTAATACTAAACTTATCAATGGTTGGGATGGGGAGAGGAATTTACTAACTTTCAAGATCTAGGATCAAGATGAGGCAAAGCTTGTAAGCTTCTAAAATCCAATGAGAGAGAGAGAAGTTACACTTCTCTTTCAAACTCTCTCTTATAACATAAAAACAAAGCGAAACAAATATCTAGATTTTTCTAATTACAAACTTATCCACTTAACTTGAACTTAAATCCGGCGAGAAACACAAACTCGACTTATTGTGTAAGTCATCGATAACATGACTTCCACACATTATGAGACAAAAACCTTTGGCCCTTATTCTCATCAAAAACTTAGCTAACCAAAAATTCAGAAAAAACCCGTAATAATTTTCGGGCATGCTTATCGAGGTAAACGAAAACAGGCAAAAATATCAGGGATAGTACACTATTTTAGGTGTTGGATTGGCCATCACCGGTGGTTCTTCCTGCTTCCTCAGGGTGATATATTGTTTTGAATGTGCTTTTGTTCTTGCTTATTTTTGCTATGCTTCTGTCTTGTCTTATGCTTATGCTGCCGCTTTCTGTTTGTTACGGCTTATTGAGAAATCAATAAGTTGATGAACCGGCCTTTCCTATACCTTTAAGGATTGGACAAGTCGAGTCGTCACAATGTCAAAATGCAGGGCCAACATCTCTCTGACACTACTCTTTAGAAGGTATTTAAGCCAGTGAACCTTTTAAATTTGGGTTTGTGAATTTTTAATTGTTCAAAAACCAAAGAATTCTGCTGGCATTGGATTATTTTGTTTATGAGACTAAATTGTGTAGTGTAAGATAAAAAATGATATCTAGTAACCCTGCTTTTCAAGCTTATATTGTTACATTTATTCATATTCCAACTCAATCTCGATACTGAATAATTTAAAATATGAATATTCTTTCACCATATCCAAAGGCTAACCTTGTTGAAATATTACTTATGCCTTAGTTCTACATCAATTCATTAGTTTAATTCTTTGATGAGCCAAAGAAGTAAGAAACCTGCTTATCACTTATACTTGGCTCTAGTTCAGAATTATGTTAAGCTAGATCTTCCTTAATATTATTGAGCAGCGATAAAATCCACGCAGAATTCATTTTTCTTTTTTGGTAGGGAAATTGGAATTGAAATAGCCTACAAATGCACCTTCCAGTTGAGCTAGAGGCTCGATCCAGATTCCCTACTATTTAGGTAATTTGATGTCCATATCTATTACTTATATTTTGATTTTCCAACTGCCCTCCCCTGTTTAAATATTACCTCAATAGAAGATAACATGAGAAAGGTGTTCCTTTTTCTTTTGGTATTTTTTTTGTCTCCCAAATATTTAATTTACTTTTGCCTTGTGCTATGTTGGTAATATTTTTTGCTCTAATGTGCAAGCAAGACACCTCAAGTTTTATTGTTGTACAAAAAAGTGACTATCAGCTTAACTGGAATTTGAGGCACTATAAATAATATAAGTGATTATTGTATTTGGGTTGAATTATTTATTTATTTTTACATTTTAAATCCTTTAATTTTGGAGATACTAGGGCTGAATTTCGAAGATATTTCTTAGGTCCATCAGCTCCATTTAGTGGATCTAAAATTTAAAATTTTAAGAAAAAATTCCCATGTAACTACTCAAATAGTGGAGAAATCAGAAGCTACTCCATTTAGTAGATCGGAATGGTACACCCCCCTGAAAAAATGGCATATATGATGTGACGATCTCGTCACTTTGGACAAGCGTCTCTGCATTCATTGACTAATTAATTTGAGATGTGAGCTGTGCCTTCCAAGCATGGTTCAAAATCTCGTCTGAAACCGGTACCTACTGATTTCGGTGGTCACCGATACGAAACTTTGAGTGTGTCATACCGGTGCATTACATATATGTTGGTGATGTACCAGGTGATACATACCAATGTATTTTCTGAACCGATACAGTATCGGACGATACGTACCGGTTTTGGAGCTGGATGATACGTAATAGAAAACTAGTATTTTAAACCCTGCCGCCAAGCCGGTGCCTTTGTTAGTCTTTCACTCATTCCTCCATCAGTTAGAACTGTCATTTGATCAAAATTTGAACAAAGATGAACTGAAAATGGATACTATGGGGTAGACTCAATATGACTTGATCTAACGGTTCCCACACATCCGGCCGGACAATGTACAAAGAAGAATTGGCCTAATGTCTAATGCATGGGTTTCCTTTAATGATGGTAACCTTGTTTTGTTGACATGTCAGCTTGATCCTTCAGGATCTGATTATCTCGATTGGACACATCGATGTCGCCAGTGATTTGGGCTCTTCCCTCGGGGTGATGGCATTCTTTGAAGCTCGATTGATTTTCTTGTGTATTATATTTTCATTCCCCTTGACTAAGCACCTTGCTTTGCCCAATACTTTTGTTTTTATTTTTAATTTTTTTTAAAAAGTGAAATTAATTTTACTGATAAAAAAGTATCAGGATGGTAACCAATTGAACTCCTAATTTGGTAAGGCAGTTTGATTCCACACATTTCTATCGCGTAATGTAGAGCTAGAAGTGTAGTTTATGTCCTCAATTAGATCCCCAATGTGGTTGAAAATATCTGGGAGATGCCAAGGGGTTGTAGACATGAAGGGGACCCATCTGATCAAGTTTAATGAATCTCCTTTCATGGGGTTTATGACTCTTGGATTGGTAATCTAGGGTCTTGATCAACCCACTAAACCGTTTTCTTAAATACAAAAGGATGGTTAGTCACACCTTTTATCTGTTACTTCCTCCTTCCCCAGCCCATTCGTTGTGATTTTCCAACATGGCAAACAATTTCAATTAGTCATCTTTACTTCCCTTAAGTGATAATCCTAATTTGGCCCAAGATTCATATGGTCTTTAGCAAGCCTAATTTGTCATGGGTCCAGCGGCTTTACTCAATTTGATCTGCAGCCTTCTATTAAATCCCATACATATCTGTTCCTTTTAATCCCGTTGATTCATGACCATTAATTTCATAAGAAGAAGAAGACAGCTATCAACTTTGACTAGAACCTCTAAGCCATGAAGAAAATGAAGATAATTTCTCATGATAAAAACAAGCATAAATGCCCATATTTAGTACCAATCATCCAAATGCTATACTGATTATATAAATCGGTATTATTGACAAGGAAAAAATATATTATGGTTGGTGATTCCAACAGATATTTAATTGGATTACAGAAATTAGTTTGATGAGATAGTAGATAAACCCTGGAGTTAAGTGTTTCTGGGTCATTTCATTTTGCATGGTGGGTGTCTGCTGAACCACTAATCAGGTCACCCAATAGTATCGCCCCTTTTTTGTTCTGTATAGTAAATATTAATATCATCTCCTTATTAAATAATAGGACTGCATATGCCTTAAATGTTTGTATTTTTGGTTGGCCTTAATTTCTACTAGTAGAATGCACGTGAGTGATTATGAAGACTAATGGCCTATTTTTCATTTACCTCGGTAAGCGTGTCCAAAAATTATTGATGAATTTTTCTAGATTTTTGGTAAGCTAAGGCTATAATGAGACTAATGGCCAAAGAAATTTGTCTCGAGAGGTGTGTAAGTCACGTAAGCAATGACTTACACGATAGGGATTGGTGTATGTGTTCAACAAAGAACACTTTTGCAAATTTAAGTGGATAAGTAGTAAATATAAAAATCTAGATATTAGTTTGTTTGGTTTTAAGTTATAAGAGAGATTGAAAGAGAAGTTAACTTCTCTCTCTCGTTGGAATTCATAAAACTCTAAAGCCTTAGCTCATTTTAATCTTAGATCTGGTGAGGTTGAGAATTACTCTCCCCATCTCAACCATTGATTAGCCTTGTGCTTGATTTCTTATCAGTTTGGACTATTGGAAGAGAAGGATCGGGGAGAGGATGTCTCTATGTAGTTATGATCTGTGCGATAGAGAAAGGTTTATGATGGACTGATTGGAGATTCTAAAGTATTAAGCCTTCATGCTTGGTTCCGGTGCGTAATTTGGTGCAACGGGAACAAGGGATTAAACGACAAGAGGTAGGCTATTTAAACCTCCTTCTGTCTTATGAATCAATTTCTATTTAGAATAAGTTTATGGTTTTTATTTTTAATAAGAAGGTTGTGGTTGGGAAAGAAAGAAAAGAGTCTGGACATGGAATTTTTAACAGCCACAGACCTAGCCAAATTCGAGGGTCGATTTTCAAATCGAGGGTCGAATTTGAAATTCGACCATCGATTTCAAAATCGAGGGTCGAAATGTGTTTTTTGAAGCCTGATGCAAATTTTGAAAATCGAGGGTCGATTTCCAATTTGAGGATCGAATTTGGAAATCGACCATCGAATTGAAAATCGAGGGTCGATTTTCTAATTTTTATGCCTGATGAGTTTTTTTAGAATTCGAGGGTCGAAATTGAATTCGACCATCGAATTTCAAATTCGACCCACGAATTTGAATTCGAGGGTCAAATTCTGCCCTGTTTCAGATCCTTAAAATTTTGTCGGATATTTTCTCGGCAAGCTTTTGGGTTTGACTTTTGGTCTTATATTAACAATGAGAGTGTTAATCTTTGTAGGTTTTGAATATTGGGAGTCCTTTGTGAGGACTGCTTGTGTTTGCTTTCGAACCTTCTTTGTTGAGGTTGGGGAACCCTATATTTAAATTACATTGGATTATAAGTATAAACTGTTTTGACTGTTTCATTAAGAAGCATAAATTTTCAAATCCTATTACACACAGCATGAATAAAACTCTGAATATATGACACAAATCCGAAAATTGGAAACTTTGTTATGACTAAGAACTTCGTAATTTGAACCTCAGAACCTCAGTAAATTTTTGAATCAGAACTTCAAAAAACATCAGTAATCAGTTATGAATAATAAGCTTTGATATATGTTAGCATTTGCATTCGATTTGAGGTACATACGAACAATGCCCTAGATTCTACCAACCGTGTTGACGGTATTACTTTGGCGCAAGTTTCCCTCATAGCGTAGGGGCTTGTTGCACTTCAGAAATAGGATCATGAACGACGATGGTCAGTAGGGTTTCCCATCGGTCACGTAGTCCGCTCTCATGCTATAGGAAATTTGGGAGATAAAATTAAGTTATAACTTTAAGACAAGAAGCATGCTAATTCTAAAGATTTTCGAACACATCAGATTTATGTCATCAGTTTTGACTCAGGATTAGAACTGGAGATTTAGTTTGCAAAGCATCATTTGAAAACCATATTTGATCCGATTTCTGTCTATTGAAAACCTTACTTATAATGAAATGTAAATAGATCTGTTTCCCCTATTGGGCTTTGTTGTTAGCTCACCCTCGACTATACGTCACAGGTGCTGAGACTGACCTTGGGTCAGAGGATCTGGAGGACTCCGATTACATTCCCGAGGAGAAATTGGACACACCAGCTGAGGAGTTTTTCCCTTGATCCTAGATCCCTTATTTTTGGTACTTTTGTTAGAATACTATTTTGAATATTGGGCCCTAGGCCATTATTTTGGTTCTTTTGATATCACTCGAGGAACCATTATTGTGAACCACTATTTTAGGTGTTGGATTGGCCATCACCGGTGGTTCTTCTTGGTTCCTCACAGTGATATGATTTTTGTTATAGAAATCTTTTATTTTTTGATTATTATATGTTTTGCCTCTGTCTTTAGATCATTGCTATGTGTCGGCTTCTGTTTGTTACGGCTTATTGAGAAATCAATAAGTTGATGAACCGACCTTTCCTATACCTTAAGGATTGGAAAAGTCGGGTCGTCACAGTTGCTATCAAAGCCAGGCTCTAGGTTCAGAGTCTTAGGACTAAGGGTTGGATTGTTTTTAACAATCAATACTGATCTATTGTTATTGTTTTTCAACAATGACAGATCAGCATGCTTCCACGATTTAGAAGTAGAGGCCGAGGTATAGAGGGACCTCGTACGGCTCGCATTGAAGAGATCGATGAGGGCATAGGCACCTCATATGGCAAAGGGAGAGCCGCATCTGGCCCTAATGCAGATCCTTTAGGAGTTGCTAGACCTGAAGGGGGAAATGTTGACTAGGTGCTGGCAGCCTTGGCCAACAACATGGCTCAGCAGACTGCTGCCATAGACCGACAAACCGAGATGCTGGCAGCCAGACATCAGCCAGGAGGATTCGCAGAGTTTAGGAGGATGAGACCTCCTACATTCTCAAGACAGACGGATCCGATGGAGGCCGAGGCATGGCTTGATGAGATCGAGAAGATTTTTGAGGTGTTACAGTGTACAGATGTTGAGAAAATACGCTGGGCATCCTTCAAACTTTTGGGTGAGGCCAGCCCTTGGTGGAAGTCTGTTTCCAGGATGAGAGAGCAGGACTACTCCAATACTCCATGGACTTGGGCAGAGTTCGTGGAGACGTTCAACGATCAGTACTTTTCGAAGATCGTACGTAACCAGTGGGAAGTCCAATTTATTGAGCTGAAGTAGAATGAGATGTCGGTGTGAGAGTACGACAGAGAATTTGATAGACTTTCCCGATTTGCACCCCTATACGATGAGGACTCGAAATGGTTGAGGACTTTAAATTTTAGAGGGTTGAGGATGGAGACATATGCGGGCGTCATGTCAAAGGCTCTCATTGGAGAGGAAGACATTCAAAAACAGTACTTGAGGCGAGAGCAGGGCAATAAAAAGTAATTTTGCCAGGGATAGATGAGTGCTTCAGAGCAGGTCAACAAAAAGCCGAGGTTCTCCAAACCTCCTCCCTACCCTAGTCGGCCGTCGTATTTCAGACCGGCTGTTGCTTCAGGACTAGTGTCATCTTCCTATCAGAGACCGCAGAGTTCATCATCAGGACGCCCTTTCAGAGCCGGGAGCACTACTGCGAGTGGAGATTCTGTGGCTCAGGGTTCAGCGCGGGGATCAGCTGTTACTCCTGTTTCTACCCTAGTGTGTGCAAGATGTGGGAAACCACATAAGACGAATGATTGCAGACGGAACACTGGAGGATGCTTCAGGTGTGGACAGATTGGTCACATGATCAAGGATTGTCCTGCTGTTGAAAAAGGATGGACTACGTCAGTCTCTACGCAAAAGTCGACGCGACCTATAGTTCAAGGTCGAGCTTATGCGGTGACTGCACAGGATGCCCAAACGTCGAATGACGTAATCCAAGGTATCATTAAAGTTGAGATGTCACTTATGCATTGATTCTATTATTTAATATTTAAATTAATTCAAGTTAATTATGTTAAACCACATTGGAATCATTGCATATAATTAACAAACTTTTTAACTAAAGGTACCCTTATGATGAGTCGTCGAGGCGACTTGAATAAAATTGAAGCATGAGTACTTATAGACTCCGGGTCTACACACTTGTTTATTATTCCTCTTTTCTCAGAGAAGTTGGGTATCACTCCCGAACCCCTTGCTTTCAATTTGGACATAAAGATCCCTACGGGAAGTTCGGTATGCACTGATACAGCATGTCTGTCAGTCATCGTGATGATTGATGAGCACGAGACAGTGACCGACATGATTACATTGAGCATGGAAGGGTTCGACATCATTCTCGGAATGGATTGGTTGGCAGCTTATCACGCGAGCGTGGACTATCTACGGAAAATCGTAACCTTCCGACCGCCAAAGAGAAAATCCATCCGATTCTGTGGAGTTAAATCCAAGGTTGTGCTGTTGGTTTCAGCCATTAAGGCCGAGCGCATGATGAAGAATGGTTGCAGTGGGTATCTGGCCTACTTGCAAGATTCTACAGAGAAGAAGAATGACTTGGCTCTTATTAAGGTGGTATGCGAGTATCCTGATGTCTTTCCAGAGGACTTACCTGGATTACCACCTGATCGAGAGATTGAGTTCGCGATTAAGCTAGCGCCGGGTACAGAACCGTTATCCAAAGCTCCATATCGGATGGTGCCTGCTTAGTTGAAAGAGCTCAAGGAACAGCTTCAGGAGCTGTTAGACAAAGGCTTCATTCAATCGAGTGTTTCTCCTTGGGGTGCACCGGTTCTTTTTGTGAAAAAGAAGGATGGATCGATGCGTTTGTATATCGATTATAGGCAGCTCAACAAGATGACGATTAAGAATCGTTATCCTCTTCCGTGGATAGATGACTTGTTTGATCAATTACAAGGTGCAAGGTTCTTTTCAAAGATTGATCTGAGGTCAAGCTATCACCAGCTCAAGATCAACGCGGAAGATATATCCAAGACTGCATTTCGGAGGCGTTATGGCCACTATGAGTTTTTAGTGATGCCGTTTGGATTGACGAATGCGCCTGCATCTTTCATGGATCTGATGAACAGAGTGTTCAAACCACATCTTGATAAATCTATGGTAGTTTTCGTAGATGACATCCTCATCTATTCAAAAACCAGAGAGGAGCATGTGCAGCATCTGAAGATGGCTCTTCAAGCACTCAGGGACCATCAGTTGTATGCCAAACTCAGTGTGAGTTTTGGCTTGAGGTCAGTTTCTTGGGTCACGTACTCTCTGAATCGGGTATCTCAGTGGATCCTACAAAGATAGATTCTGTGGTGAACTAGAAACAGCCTACGACAGTTACAGAGGTCCGAAGTTTCCTTGGTTTGGCAGGGTACTATCGGAGATTTGTCGAGGGTTTCTCGAAGATATCAGGTCCACTTATGCAGCTCACGAGAAAGAATGCGAAGTTCGATTGGACAGAGTAGTGCGAGCAGAGCTTTCATGAGCTGAAGCATCGTTTGACTACGGCACTGGTACTTGCTATACCTTCCGGCAGTGGAGGTTTCGCAGTGTATAGTGATGCTTCTTATGGTGGGTTAGGCTGTGTACTTAATCAACACGAGCGGGTCATTGCGTATGGTTCTAGGCAGCTGAAGGACCATGAAAGAAACTATCCGATGCATGACTTAGAGTTAGCAACAATTATATTCGCCTTAAAGATCTGGAGACATTACCTCTACGGTGAGATATTTGATATATTCACCGATCACAAGAGTCTCAAGTACCTATTCACTCAGAAGGACTTGAATATGAGGCAGCGACGATGGATGGAGTTCTTGAAGGACTACGATTGCTCGATTCAGTACCATCCGGGAAAGGCGAACGTCGTTGTTGATGCTCTTAGTAGGAGGTCTTCAGCATAGTTGTCACATCTTGTTAGCCGGATTCAGAGATGGAAGCTTTTGGAAGACATGACTTTGGGCAGCTCACGGTTCGATGTCAAAGGCTCGGGAGCATTAATGACTACACTTGTATTACACCCTACGCTCTTCGAGAATATCAGGAAGCTTCAGATGACCGATGATGAACTGATGGCAATCAGACGAGATGTCGAGAATGGCAACAAGAAGGATTTTTCCATACGAGCAGATGGGACCTTGTTGTTTCATGACCGTGTCTGCGTACCGTCGAGTATTGAGCTTCGGGACACCATTCTGGAAGAGGCTCACAAATCCATGTATGTCATACATCCTAGTAGCACCAAGATGTATCAGGACTTGATGAAGAGTTTCTGGTGGCGAGGTTTGAAACGCGACGTCGTTGAGTACGTATCGCGGTGCTTGGTTTGTCAACAGGTTAAGGTTGATCATCAGAATCCTGCAGGCCTATTACGGCCTTTACCTGTGCCTGAGTGGAAATGGGAAGCTATTTCAATAGATTTCATACTCGGGTTGCCGAAAACACTGAGGAAGAACAATGCCATTTGGGTCATTATAGATCGGCTAACCAAGTCTGTTCATTTCTTGCCATACAATACCACGTATACAACTAGTAGACTTACAGAGTTATACCTGAAGGAGATTATTAGACTGCATGGGATACCGGCTAGTATTGTGTCAGACAGAGACCCGTTGTTTACTTCACATTTTTAGCAGCGATTTCAGGAGGGAATGGGTTCTCGTCTTGACTTTAGTTCGGCGTTTCACACACAGACGGATGGCCAAACTGAACGAGTGAACCAGATCATTAAGGACATGCTGAGAGCTTGCATGTTGGATTTTCACGGGTCATAGGACCAACACTTGCCTCTGATCGAGTTCGCCTATAACAATAGCTTTCAGGCTAGTATCGGTATGGCTCCGTTCGAGGCTTTATATGGACGACGGTGTAGATCGCCGTTGAACTGGGAAGAAGTGGGTGAGAAACTCATTATGGGCCCTGAGATAGTCGAGCGCACGACCGAGACGGTTCGGTTGATTCGCGAGCGACTACGAGTAGCTCAGAGTCGCCAGAAGAGCTACGCCAATCTCAAGCGAAGACACATGGATTTTGAGGTAGTTTAACTGCACTAATGTGTATTCATCACTTGGTACAAATTCTATGTGAGAATTAGCACTAACACTTGATTTTTCAGGTCGGCAAGAATGTTTTCATTCGGACTTCGCCTACGAAGGGCGTTATGCGATTTGAAAAACGAGGGAAACTGAGTCCTCGATTCTCGAGGCTGTCTTGGCCGAAAATTAGAAGAAAAAAAAAATATGAGAGGCTAGCGATCAAAAGGTCCCAAAGGTGACAAAAAATGGACGGTCCAAACTTATGATAATATATATATATATATATATATATATATATATATATATATATGCATGCAGCTCTATCATCTTAAGTAAAACGCAGAGAGACATGAAACTACGTGCGTGCATCATATATTCAAATAGTTAAACAGATACATTATTTAAGGAATTGAAAAGGGATTCACGGAAAGAGTGCATGGCGTTTCATCTCCGTCTCACGGATGTCGATGGCAAAGCCCTTCCCTGTTTGTTTCCAGTAATCTGCTCGTGGGTTGATCCACTCTGGCTCCCCAATCTCAACCCTGGATTTTTTCAACTCGTCGCTCGATATCTTATATTTATCGTCTCGTCTCTTGATCATCTCAGGCTTCACCATTGCCAAGTTGACCCCTTGTGGAGACATCAAAAGTGAAGGTGCACCCAAGGGAAGACGGTCACCTTCAGGGACACACACACGAAATTATTAGGAATAGTTGATGTGCGGCTAGAAAAAATTGTGTGTGCCGTTTAGCAGCAAAAATTCAAGGTGAACCAAAACTTACCTCTATCTACCTGCCACGTGCACCAAAATTTGCCGTAGGATTTGGCCAGATTTCGAAGCTCTGGCTTCTGGATCAACTCTGGCACCCCTGGGTTCACCCACAAACCTGTTTTGATCTGATTCGCAGAAAATAAATAATATTTTTTTTTGTTTGAAAGGAAAATACATAATATTAAGACTCTAAACAAAACAATAAAAATCAGAAGAAAGTAAAAAATTTAGTTTAGAGTGAACAAATTAAAAACACACCTCAAAAGCATGTGAATGCCATAGCTTCTGCTCTTCAGGTGGCAACGCTTCAAAAATCCGATCGGATACAATATACTCTACGCCTGCTCATTAACAAAAAAAATTTAGATAGCTTACATATCAGTGCATAAAAAATTATATATCACCTCAAAATCATGCTTTACACCTTATCTTTTTAGATTATATATATCACTGCCTAAAAAATTATATAATTTGTTTTCCCTAAAGTTCACCAATATAGCAGCACGCAAATCTTTATATTAGTCTCGTATGAAAAAATAGCCATTCATAAACAGGTTTCTATCAGGGGATCTGTTGGAATGGTTGGCTTCTAATTGTAGAAAACGAAGACAGAGAAGAGACGAGATGCGAGAGGCTACCTATATAATGTTGAAATCTTAAGTTTGATTAAGCTATACTTAATAACTCTAAAAGATTCTCTATTACCTTCCCAATGGCATCCAATAGCATTGATTGGTTAAAAGAAAATGAGCCCTTATCACCGCATGTATGTAAAGTTCATCATTCACAAATCACTCACGTTAAAGATACTTTAAAAAAATGATGAGATCCTCAGAATATGATGAGTTTTACCGGAGGTATAAACATCTCTATGATACCATGTAGAAAATATAAAATAAATAAATTAAAGTAAGAAGATTAGAAAGATAAGGGAGGCACGAGAGGCTACATTGTGGAAATGTTACTATAAATAGACTTTCGTTTATAGATATATATATGAAGATAACACAATACCAAAGAATCCTCTTTTTTTTTTTTTTTTTTGTTTGGGAGAAGAAAGAATTCCCATCTTAACAAACTCACGAAAACTTTAAGGGCGGAGTGCATAAAGTAGAGGAATCTGACTTTTCGCTCAGAAAGTATCTATTTCTGTACCACTTCCGAGCGTTTTCCTTGTTCGAGAGTATTGGTGGGCCCCACAAATTTCAGACCACTTACTTTCTGAGCGAAAGTGACGGTAGGACTTCCGAACAAATCTCTCAAATGGGCCGATTCTGGTCATTTTAGTGTATACTGCTCTTAAGAAATATACAGGAACAAAGCCTTCAAGTTATCTTCCCAACAGTTATAAAAGGATTTTAATCCCCTCCACCGCACACGGAATCTCTTACCACGCTACTCCCTTTTTTTCTCTCCTTATTAAAAGGTTGGTGTTACTAAACCACTACGGTTTGTTATAGCCAACTCACTTAAACAAAGGGAAATCCGTTGACTAATTCAAATCAAATGTTGGGATCACTTTTTATCTAAATCTTTCACATAATATATCTTGAGATCTTGGGCCTACTATCAAATGGTCAGATAATAATTTTCAGTTAGCAATTTTCAGTTGGCGCACATCCCAAAAAGTATATGTGAATAATGTTTGATGGTATGGGATCATGTTCACTTTTGGGGATGTTCGCCACATGGAATCAACATTTGACTGTTGGATGGTAGGCCTATAATTTCCAGATCTATCATATGGAAGATTGGGACAAAAGCGATTTGTATCGTCTGATTTGAAGCACTCAACGGATTTTTCCTTCTTTAAATGAGGAGGGTGAACATAATATGGTTTGGTATTAACACCATCCTTATTAAATCCTTACATCAAGCATTCGTTGTCTTCTATCCATAGTGACAATTTTAGTTTTTGGTAGTTTTTCGGTAGGGGTCCTTTCGACACATTTCGGATTAATTTCGTTACCTTTCGGAAAAAATTTGGGAAAGTTTCGGGGATTAAAAATATATTTAACATTTTTTCTAAAAATTACTAAAATATATACTAAATTACTAACATATTTAAAAAAAATAATAATAGTAAATAATTAAAAATATAAAAAAAATTACCGAAAATTAATCAAAATTTCCTAAATTTCATCGAAAAATATCGAAATTACCAAAATTTTGTCGAAATTTTCGTTTGACCTCCTTTTCGACGAATTAGGTTCATGTGACAGAAGCGAATTGCGAATTTTGAACTCGTATTCAAATTGAGCAAATTAGCAAACTAACTAATATAGTCTTACACAACAGTTTAGATAATATTACCTTAAATACATAATACTATTAGCAACTGCTGTTGTAGACCCATGCGTACAAACACGTAGTGTGCAAGCAGGTAGTGCGGAATGCTGTTATAAGCACTATTATCATACACAACTATGGGAGTGAAGTACTAGGCGAATGATTTAAGTAATAGACCTAGAACCTCTAGATCAGGGGCCACAACCGCACCGTCTCCCCCAACGCCCTCCATTTGCACTTGTGCCTTATGGGATTCGTCCTTGAGTTTGGACACCAGAAATCTGAGGCCCTTTCCAAAACCTACTAGCCCAACCAGCTTATCGCGCAACACCAGTGCGACACGTATCATGGGTAATTCAACCACCGGGGATCGCAACTAACCCAGTGCTTCTCAGTTCGGACTCAGAGGTCGAAACTCTCGATCGTATGAAGGAGTCGGAGGATGGGTTGGACCTCGATTGGGAGCCTCCATTACAGCATGTTCGCAACGATAGTTGGGACGATCCTACTGATTCTCCGAGAAGGACGATGACTGCCTCATTCTCTTCCCAGGATGAGGATGGTGACAACACTACCTCACAGTCATCTTCGGGGTTATATACTACTCTTCCTAGGTTCTTAATTACTTTGTATATTTGTATTTTGACTTTTCGATTAAGCCAATTTTGAATGTATAGGGCTAATGAACCTCATAATTTGGCATTAACGATATCAGTCAGGACACTCTCATGAGTTTATAATTTTTATTTGATATATATGTATATATGTATATACATAACATTTTTTGGTGTTATAAGTATGTATTAAAAAATTATATTAAAAAATAAATCCGTCATATAAGTCCAATCTCGCATGGATTGGTCGCCCGCAATTTTTTAGCCAAATAAAAGTACGACAAGTAGTCCAGTGATTAACATTCGTACAATGGTAGTACAACCACAGATTCATCCAATTCTAAGCTTTTAAGAGAATAACTTAAGAACGAATGAGAAATTAGCTTTTCTGAGAAAAATCAGGAATCAAAACAACTTAAGAACACATACGGGAAAAGACAGGAATCAGAGTTTGCTAAGAATCTACAGGAATCTGAGTTGTCAGGATTCAGAGCTTTTCTGGGAAAAGCCAGAAAACACCTGAATGAGGCCTAAAAGATTCTCTAGCTCAATTTCAAAATAGGAATGCGAGTTTGGATCTTCTGTAAGTATATGATAGAAACAAAAGTGTTCAACACATCCAACGGTAGAAACCTACTAATATTAATAGCGGCAGTTTTTGGCTGCCACTAATAATCTTATTTTTTGTAGTGATGAGAGGGTCTGGGGTTCTAGGCTCTTCTTCTCCTCCTCCTCCTCCGAATCCTTCGAAGCAATCCGGGATTTAGGGCATTACCCATCCACAATCTCCCCGCAGTATTGGTCTCAAAATTTTCTCATCCCTCTGGCAGATTTCTTATGCAACTCATTGAAATCACTGGATCCGATCAGTGCCTTTAGGATATTTTGGATATGGGTCGTCAGTATCGAGCCGCGAATAAGATGATGGTTGTAATTGAAGGAAATGTTGATTCAATTATTCTTTCATGTGAGATTACAAAATTTAATTTAGTAGATCTATGGAGCTTCGCAGGTGTGACAGCCCGAATTTTCGTGCCCAGAAATCCGTGCCATCAGGATCATACTCTGGATGATCCCCAGGACAAATCATGAAGTGTCTGCTCGTATAGCGGAAACCAAGCAAACACGGTCCAACAGTGGTAGGTCGAGTCATCACACAAGACATTTAAAATAAATGAATGCAATAAATAAAATATGTATCTCTATATATACCAAAAGAATACACATTCTCAAAAGGAACCAAGAAGAACCATTCATCACCCAAACAATGGTTCCTGATAGTGGTTCCGAGTAGAATGTATAAATAATACAATAAGTAAAGTTTATTGAAAATATATACAAAAAGTGGCCACCAGGCACACAATAATCCAGATGTCAAACATGCAAAACATCAGACTCAAATACCCAGGCTACGGGTAGAACTCATCTCGCTCGATGTCCGCTCTCGCCTCGTCACCTCCGGGTCAGCCGATAATCGTCGCTCTCGAGTAGAGCTACTAACCTATAAATGATTAGAAACAGGGTGAGCTACATCCTAGCTCAATAGAAGAATTCCAGTTAAAGTTGCATCTTAATTGTAAAACATGATTGCAGAAGATATGAATGTAACTGAACAGATGCAGACAGTTGTGTCAAATATCCGGAATTTATCAAAGCAGGCAGAATTTATCGAAATTGACCAACATGTGATGCATACAGTGTATAATGACTTAGAATAATAAACTTAAGTAACTCCTGTGAGTATAGCACGTGGTAGCCAGATTTGGTCCGATGGGTAATCCCGACCATTGTTGTTCACATGAACAATTTCATAAAATACAGCAATGTCTCAACTATGGAGTGTCATTGTGCTGAGGATTTTCAAGCAGATGCACGAGTGTGCCAGAAACGGATATACTACCGAGTCGGTGAGATTCGTCAGAGTATTAAACCATAAATCACATGCAGATAAATCTTATTGAACGGGAATCAGATGACAGATATCAGAGTTACAACAGAGTTAACACACATATGCTAGACATGACTGGACGATAAAATCAGACTATGCAATCAAATACAAAAGCCTGGAACCATGAGATCAAAAATAAATGCAATTTCGAATGGATTCCCCTACCTTAGGTCAGACCTCTTCTAAGCAAATCCAAAGCCTTTCAGAAAGTCATGGTCTGATCCTAGACCCTATACATAGTATTCTAAGTGTCAGGGATGTCAGAACATAAACTGGTACAATGTTCAGTGAAGTTTTATTCACAAAACTAATACATGTAGAAAACAGGGGTGATTGATCGATCACCACTCTTATTGATCGATCAATCCCTCTTGTTGATCGATTAATGACCTCATTAATCGATCAATCCTCCCTCAACCCTTAATTAGCAACAGAGTCAATTGATTGATCAATAGCCTCTATTGATCGATCACCACTCATCATTGATCGATCAATACCTTTATTGATCGATCAATAACTCTTTCTCTCCTCACTCTAACACAGCCAAAATTAATCGATCACCAGCTTGGTTGATCGATCAATGCCTCCTGTTGATCGATCAATGCCCTCATTGATCGATCAATAGCCTAAAATCTCAATTTTCCCACCTTCTGTTCACATTTAAAATTTATATAAGTTGATCGATCAATGCCTCCATTGATCAATTAATACACTCCAGTGATCGATCAATACCTTCATTGATCGATCAATAGCCTAAAATCTTAATTTTCTCACCTTCTGTTCACATTTAAAATTTATACAGATTGATCGATCAATGCCTCCATTGATCGATCAATACACTCCAGTGATCGATCAATGCCTTCATTGATCGATCACCACTAGTCATTGATCGATCACCCTCTCTGTGATCGATCAATCCCCAAATTGATCGATCAATGCCCTTCGAGCATTGAACTTCCAGAATCTTCAAGGTTCCTGTTCCCTTATTTGTCCTATACAGATTGATCGATCAATGCCTTTATTGATCGATCACTACCAGTCATTGATCGATCAATACCTTCATTGATCGATCAATAATGACAGAACTCCTGTCATTAATGGAGGTCATCTACTTCCCTCTGTTTAACCCATTTTCATTAATGGTTTCTTGCAACCATTAATACACACACACACCTACATAAGGGCTATCATTTGCCCATACTTAAAAGGACAACTTACCTTTAGCTGGCCCCTTTTTAGGGTTTTGATAGATCGATCCGAAAGAGGTTTTCGAATCCGGAGCTTGAGTCGTATCGCCGGTTCGACCCTCACAATCAATCTATAGGCTCCGATTCAGCACGCAAAGGCCTCACACGCACTTAGACTGTACTTGTGCTCCTCCTATTGCATTCCACATACCCTAACCACGATTTACGTGCGATCTCGGTGTCTCTAACCCTTTTTCGTCGTAGAGCACACTCACATCTCAACCTAGCTACGATCTCTTATCTTCTAGAGCAAGGGGAAGAAGAAGAAGAAGAACACCTCTCTCCCAAGTCTTTCCCTTCCCTTATAAGCTATCTAAACTGAAATATCTTTGATATTTCAGTTTAGACCCTAATTGCATTCCGGTGTTAAGCGCGCGCATGGTCACTACAGCGTAATGTGCTACGTTGATACCTTTCCCAACTCAGACTTAAGCGAAATCGCACGAGTGAACTCATCTAACTATGGGTTAATATTCTTTCTAATAATATTAATTATAATTTTTAAATCTGTCTCGATTCTCGTGCCGGACACGCATATCGAAACAGTCAGGTTCTTGTTCAAAATTTTCGAGTCGTTACAGCAGGAGGAGCCCGCGTTCCGGGCAATGGCAGACCTATTCATGGGCAAGTGCGGGAGCCCGCACTCAACCAAAACCTTTTTTTTAAAACACCTTTTAAGCCTAAAAAGGCAAAAAATCTCCTCCCTCTTCTCTATCGCCCTCCCTCTTCTCTGTCGCCCTCTCTCTGGCTCATTGCCGCGAGACTTGCAACGCCCTCTCTTCTCCGTCACCCAATCAAGCCTCTTCCAGTCTGAGATCCATCAACTTGCCGCAGCTGCCCAAATTTTTAGTTGAAAAATCATCTTCTTTTTCTTCTTTATCTCCCTCTCCCTCTCTGTTTCTCTTTCTAAGCCTAAGGCTAAAAAGGCAAAACCCAAGTACCCAACTACTTGTCTTCTCTCCTCTCTCTTCTCTGTCGCCCTCTCTCTGGCTTGATGGCGCAACGCCCTCTCTCACTCTCTCTCTCTCTGTGTCTCCCGATCAAGCCTCTCCCAGCGGGCTGCCCGCAGATACATCCGCTTGCCGAACCTCAAGGGGTTAAGCGAGCTTGCTAAATACTTGCTTCCAAAAATCTTAACAGTTAATTACAATAGTCTTAACAGTTCGGGTTATGAATTTTTTTTACAATAGTCTTAACAGTTAATTACATTATGCAGATTGTATCGCAATCGGATTCGTCAGATTGTCGAAATCGGAATCGTTTGAGTTAAGATTCATTGGAAGCGGAATCGTCGGATCGCACTAGATCGGAGGTAGTTTGTTTATTTTTAATTTTAATAATTATACTTCATATTTATTTTATAAATAAATAATTATAAATTAGTTTATATGTATATAATTTATAAAAAAATTAAATCTAATTCAACTTACGCCCATAGTGACAAATTTCGTTTTCTGTAATTTTTCGGTGGGGGATCCTTTCGATACATTTTGGATTAATTTCGATACCTTTCAAAAAAAATTCAAGAAAGTTTTTGAGGATTAAAAATATATTTAATATATATTTTTTTTAATTACTACAATATATATTAAATTAGTAACATATAAAAATAAAAAAATAAAAAAATAAAATAATAAAATAAAAAATTAAACATAAAATTTTTTTTGAAATTTCGCCGAAAAATACCAAAATTATCGAAAAATGCCGAAATTTTCGTTTGACCCCCTTTTCGTCGAATTTCGTGAAATTTCGCCAAATTTCACCAAAATTTGTCACTATGCTTACGCCCAAGCTGGATGAAAATCCTGATTAGCCAATGGTTCCGGTAGACGTGAGGAGAAGAGGCAATGAAGAGGATTGCACCATTTAGCCTCTTAAAGGAAAGGGCAAAATTGACATTTAACTTCTACAAGATAGCTCACATGATTTAAATTTGTTAAAACTTTCATTAAATAGAGCCCCAAAAATCCGTGCAATCCTGATTCCCTAGAACTTTCTTAACCGATTCCATTTTATTGTTCCCTAATAAATATAGGATTTTTTGCAAATACCCTGCAATGTTATGCTAAAATTGCATAAAACCTCCTAAGTTATGCCTATTTACACTGCACCCCATACTTTTATGTTTCCTTTACAAATACCCCTGCCGTTAAATGACAGTTAACTAGGCATTATTTCTTCAATTAAATGACGCATTTACCCTTAATATTATATACAAAATGGTCATTATATTTTTCCTAACTTTGACCACATTTTAAACGGTAGATAAGCATCGGATCCTGGCCAATTTATTTGGGTAGAACATAATTGATCTTCTATAAGTTTTTGTGTTACCCGATTTTCGATTTTGGTGTCCATGACGCTCACTTGACTCCTGGGTAGGACTAAGACGCTACCCTGTTGGTACCATCCCGACCCTACCATCATTACGAACCAACTGAGCATCATGGACACCCAAATCGAAAATCGGGTAACACGGTAACTTAGAGGAGATCAATCATGTTCTACCCAAAAATTTTGGACAGGATCCGATGCTTATCCATCGTTTAACATGCAGTCAAAGTTGGAAAAAATACAATGATCACTTTATATATAATATTAAGGGCAAATGTGTCATTTAATTGAAGAAATGACACCCAATTAATTGTCATGTAACCATAAGGGGTATTTGTAAAGGAAAACATAAAAGTAGGGGATGCACTGTAAATAAGCATAACTTAGGAGATTTTATGCAATTTTAGCATAACATAGGGGGTATTTGTAAAAAAAAACCTAAAAATATATTTCCCTCATTATTCACTGAAGTGGCTACAAAAAATTCACTTGTCCAACTTATGCTCCTCACGGTGGGGATGCAACGAGATAGCTGTAAATCTAGTCAGTGGCGCACATATATAAATTGTCCAAATGGTAATTTATGATTGCTCCATCGAAAGTAAATATGCCTGTAAGTAGATATGAAGCATCCAATTGATGAACCTTAATATCAGCCATTAAAACTAAAAACAAAGATAGCAATTTTGGGCTTGTTGCATTTCAATTTATATGAAATCAAAGGTACCAATGAGTCGAGCAGAGGGTTGATCGGAGTCGTAGACGGCGCACTGAAGGAAGTCCTGGTTGAGGCGAGCGACGAAGTGGTGGGTCTCTATCTGTCGAGTCATGTCGTGGCTGTACATAGCGAAGGTGCACACATGTTGCTGTATCTGCTTCACCGGTTTCATTGACTGCATCATCTTTGCCCCTTTGTCTATCACCGTCGGTACAATTGTTACCGGCTTACCTGGTGGCTGCCCCTCTGCGGGCGGCATGGCTCCTGGAAACTCGTCACTCGAAGCCATCAACGATCAATTGCTTCTCTCTCTCTCTCTCTCTCTCTCTCTCTCTCTCTCTCTCTCTCTCTGTTTTGAGATGCAACGCGAGTGGGTTGGTTGTATTTTAGAACTTAAAGAGGGTGATGTAAGGTACTGAGGTGTAGGGTTTAGGATGCGTTGTCTGGCCATGTGGCGTACCACACCAAACATGCAAGGTGCCACCTGGATGTAAAGTGTTTGGGGGGCACTACCACACCACCTGAGCTGGGACTGCGACCTCTCTCTAACGAATGATTCATTCTTACAGACCGGGCTGGCTCGTGGCTTTACAAGATCCCCTCAAATGTACGATACGATTAAACATGTTCAAGATCCAACGGTCTATCATATCTTTTGGTGTCATTTGAAGTATCTTTTAAAGAGTTACCATGCTCACCAAAATGAAGTGCATATCCCGCTGAATTTGTAACACATACCCTACTTTTTGTATTTTTATATGTTCGGACTTCGGAGGCCATTAGGTTGACAGCTATGCAACAGTTTGACATGCTGTCCACCGCCAGAATTAGGATCCATATATGTCTTCAGACTTTTCGGTGCCGCCGACAGCTATGCAACAGTCTCAGTTACGCTTCACTGGCAAGGTTTAGGACATGTTGTGAACAGTGAGCTGCGAATTGTGCCTCAAAAACAAACTTTAAAATTCAAAGTTTAAGGCATGCAAGGTTTTCTGAAGTTCCAAAATTCGTGAAAGCATATTTTTCTAAAATGTTTGAGGTCGGATCTTTTTGGCTATAAAATTTATTTTTGAGGCATGTTTCTCTAATTATCTCGATGTTTTTACTAATTAGTGTGATTGTAATTAATTAAAAAAAAAAAAATTAGTGTGATTTGTTAGAATTATAAGCTAGACCGACCCATTTGGCCCATTTTGTCTTTTTGATCATTGGCCCATTTGCAATTATATTGGTTAATCTTGAAACTTTTTTTTGTCATAGGAAATTGGTGTATTTAATGTAGTGTCTTGAGAATATGGAATATACTTTTGAGAATGTAATTTTCTATCTTTTTCTAGGCTAGGTAGTTGCTTTGGAAGTTTATGTTTATTTATTCCTGATTTTGTATTATAGGCTATTTTTATCACTCATGTATTTTCATTTTACAAGTCACATGAATGAAATTTGAAAAGTTCTTAATATATCACTTTAGTCTTCATTTTTGGTATTTTTCTACACAAGAGAACAACTTTCTTCTCTTTAGAGTGCCATCTTATTCCAATCCTAGTTAGTGTAATCCAACAAAGTGGTATCAGAGCTTGAGAATCATGACTTCCAATATGTTGCAACCTCAACTTCCTCGTTTTACCAGTAAGAACTACAATCAATGGAGTATTCAAATGAAGGTTTTATATGGGTCTCAAGATTTGTGGGATATTGTTGAGACCGGATATGTAGAACCGGAGGATCAAGTGGCTCTCACGCAAGCTCAACTCAATGAGTTGAAAGAAAATCGTAAGAAAGACAAGAAGGTTTTGTTCTTCATCTATCAAGCTGTGGATGAAGTTATTTTTGAAAGAATTTCATCGGTTTCATCGGCAAAACGAGTATGGGATACTCTCAATACTTCATACAAAGGCGGAGATAAAGTCAAATTAGTGTGGCTCCAAACTCTTCGAAGTGAGTTTGATTCTATAAGAATGAAGGATTCGGAAGCGGTTGAATATTTTTTCAATCGAGTAATTTCTCTCGTTAATCAATTAAAGATTAATGGTGAAAATCTTCTAGATCAGAGAATTGTAGAAAAAATTCTTAGAAGTTTGACTCGTAAGTTTGAATATATTGTTGTTGCAATTGAAGAATCTAAGGATTTATCTACTTTGTCTTTGGAAAGTTTGTTGGGATCGCTTCAATCCCATGAACTTCGTATGAAGCAATTTGATTCTTCTCCTCTAGAGCAAGTTTTTCAAACTCAAATTTCCTTTAAGGAAAGTCCTAGAGGTGAAAGAGGAAGGCATTCTAATTGCGAACGAGGAAGGCATAATGGAAAAAGATATCAAGCAAAAGAAAGAGATGAAGATGAGTCATCTTCGTCATCAAGAGGAATGGGAAGAGGAAGAGGCCGATCTTCTCTTTCTAATGTTCAATGTTATCATTGTAAAAAATATGGTCACACTATAAAATTTTATAGAAAAAGATTGGCGGAAGAAGAAAAAAAGGAATCAAATTTTGTTCAAGAGAACAATCAAAGTAAGGAAGATGATACTCTCTTTCTTGCTTGCAATGTTCAAGAAGTTGCATTCAATAAAGATTGGTATCTTGATAGTGGTTGTAGTAACCACATGACGGGCAACAAAGGCGTATTTGTTACTTTGGATGAATCTATTCAAAGTGAAGTAAGGACCGGCAATGATAAACGACTTTCCGTAAAGGGAAGTGGAGATATTCTTGTTCAATCAAAGAAAGGCATCAAACGCATCTCAAATGTTTTCTATGTACCCGACGTAAAGCACAATCTTCTAAGTGTTGGACAACTCCTTTTGAAAGGACACAATATTTATTTCAAAGGAGATGCATGTGAAATCAAGGATATGAACAACGCTCTCATTGCCAAAGTAAAGATGACTCCAAACAAGATGTTTCCACTTAAGTTTCAAAACGAAGTTCTTCCTTGCTTCAATTCTATCATCCAAGACAAATCATGGCTATGGCATATTCGGTATGGCCACTTGAGTTTTAGCTTGTTGACTCTCATGTGCAAAAATCACATGGTGAGAGGCATGACAAATATAGATCGCAAAGATCAAGTTTGTGAAGGATGCGCACTCAGAAAGCATCAAAGAAATTCTTTTCCGGTTGGGAAAGCTTAGAGGGCATCAAATCCTCTTGAGCTTGTTCATTCGGACTTATGCGGGCCTATGCACACCACTTCTATTAGCGGTAATCATTATTTCCTTACTTTTATTAACGATTATAGTCGTAAATCTTGGGTTTATTTTCTCAAAGAAAAATCAGAGGTATTTGGCCACTTCAAAACATTTAAGGCCTTGGTTGAAAAGCAAAGTGGTTTTATGTTGAAAACTTTGCATACTGATCAAGGTGGTGAATATGTTTCTCATGATTTTAAGAATTTCTTAAAAGATAATGGCATTCGGCATCAATTAACCACTCGATACACACCTCAACAAAATGGTATTACCGAAAGAAAAAATAGAACACTTATGGAATTGGCTAGAAGTATGTTAAAAGCCAAAGGGATGCCAAATATATTTTGGGCCGAAGCCGTTTCATGTGCCAACTATCTTTTGAATCGTGCCTTATCCAAAAGTGTTGAAGGCATGACACCACAAGAAGCATGGAATGGACGCAAACCATGTGTTGCGCATTTAAGGATATTTGGTAGCATTGCATATTCTCATGTGCCGAATGAAAGAAGAAAAAAATTAGATGATAAATCTGAAAAATATATTCTTATTGGTTATAATGAAACTTCAAAGGCATACAAATTGTTTAATCCTATCATCAAGAAAACTATCATAAGTAGAGACGTAAAATTTAATGAAGAAGAAGCTTGGGTGTGACAGCTCGGATTTTCGCTCCCAGAATTCCGTGCCATCAAGATCATACTCTGAATGATCCCCAGGATAAATCACGAAGTGTCTGCTCGTATAGCGAAAATCAAGCCGATACTGTCCAGCAGTGGTAGATCGAGTCATCACAAGGCATTTAAAATAGAAAGATGCAATAAAATAAACATGTATCTAAATATATAAAAATATACATTCCCAAAAAGGAACCAAGAAGAACCAATGGTGATGGACATCCATCACCCAAAATAATGGTTCCAATAGAATGTATAGTAATACTATAAAAGGAAGAAAATATCTACATAAAGTAAATACAGAAGTGGCCACCAGGCACACAATAATCTAAAGTTTATACAACATCCCAAAATGAGTAGACTAGTATACCCAGACTACGGGTAAAAATCGTCTGCCTGGACGTCGGTCTCCTCGTCCTTGGCCTCAGCCTCTAGATCAAGCTAGTAGTCAGGGTCACTCTCAGTGCCAGAAACTCTAGTCTCAGAACCTAAAATGTTAATGGAAACAGGGTGAGCTACATCATAGCTCAATAGAAGAATACCAACTAAAGTATAATGAATATGCAAGACATGATATTTCAAAAAAGAAAATCAAATCAGAATGTATAAACAGGTAAAATCAGAGTAAATACTGAATTTGTAAACAATAAACAACTGTGATGCAGATATATAATCAGTGACTTAAATTGTATTTGTTTTCTAACTTAAGAAACTCCCGTGAATATATAACACGGAGTAAACAGGAATTTACCAATAGGAAACCCCAACCAATCGTCGTTCACATGAACAATTTTAGATTGCAACAATGCCTCATCTATGGAGTGCAATTGTGCCAAGGGATTACAAGCAGATGCACAAGTGTGTCAGGCTCGGATATACCGCCGGGTCGGTAGGGATCATCTGGTTAAATCATTAAATCACATACACGCATAAACCTCACAGATCAGATAGCAGAAATCAGGAGCAGGTTTCAGAAATAAATCAAAAAATAGAAATCAGAGATAGCAGAAATTTATGATATGCTTAAATGCTTGTTAAAAATAGAAATCAGGGCGCAGATATGAAATAAACATGAAATCACACTCAAAAGCAGTTTAGGTTAGTTTTCCCTTACCTCAGGTCAGACCTCTTTCTAAGCAAATCCAACGACGTTCTAAAGCAGTCCAAAAGTTCTTATCTACGGCCTTCACTCTTAGTCTACATCACACACATGATGATATATAAAAATTGATCCTAATTATTAATAATATTGACGTATTTAAGTGTTTTCTCAAAATTGGGACGGAAATGGGTAATTTCGTGTTGACTCGAAACTTGACCCAACTTACCACTTCATTTTGACCCTCAAAACATTTGATTAAAGATTTGTCTAATTCCTAAAAGAGTTATATCTTGCCGTACTCTTTCCAACGCATCAAGAATCGCGTCAATCGGAGTTCGGGACAAGGAGTTATGGCCAAAATACCGAAGCTATATCGATACTTCAGTCAAAACGTGCTAACTTAGAACTTGGCCAAACTTTCAGCTCAATCTTGATCATCAAAACAATTTATTCATTAGTTAGTTAATTCATAAAAGTTATAGATTTAGTTGTCCTCTTTCCAATGGCACAAGAATCGTATCAATCGGAGTTCGGAGTAAAACATTATGGCCAAAACACTAAAGCAGTGTCGGCACAGTCAAATTAATCAATCAATACATCATGTTGATCGATCAATCCCACATTGATCGATCAATTTCACCATTGATCGATCAACCATCACATTGATCGACCAATTTAACCATTGATCGATCAACACATCACATTGATCGATCAATTTCACCATTGATCGATCAATGCTGTCGGGAATGAACTTCCAGCAACCAAACTTGCTGTTTTTATCATTGTATATATAATTTGATCGATCAATCACTTATATTGATCGATCAATACAAAATTTGATCGATCAATCACCTATATTGATCGATCAACACCCAATTTGATCGATCAATCACCTACATTGATCGATCAAAACCTTCAGAAATGCACAGCCATAAGGTTTTGTCATTTTTTATCTATTTTCATCCAAATCTTCTACGATCTTCATCGAATCACACACACATACACACTAAACTAAGACAATGATTTATTCTATAATCTAAACTATTAAAATCAAATAAAAACTAACCTTTCTTTGATCTATTTCACGCCTTTAAGGATCGTTGTCCAAAAGGATTTCGAAACGAAACTTTCAGATCTCTACGGCGATTTCACAACGATTGATCACCACATATTCAAGATGTAGTCGTCAATGATCCACGCATCGATCTCAACCTTCTCAATGCTCGGTTAGCGATCACGAGGTGGAACGCTTCTTGAAAATTGGGGTTTCTAAGGAAAAAGGGGTTTGAATGGCTTGAAGTTCCCGGATCTCAAGCGGTTGAAATTTACCAACTGCGGACACTCAAGCGAGGTCGTCGTCATGTGCTTTGCAAAGGTTTCGGAGATTGCGGCGCAATTGCAATCGAAATTTCACGGTTTCTCATGAGGGTTCCACGAGGAAGAAGCTCTCTCTCTCTCTCTCTCTCTCTCTAGAACTCCCAAACTCCAAGTTATGCAACCGGTTGAAGCTTCCAAGAGAAGCTTGTCTTTTAATTAGCTAAAGGGCTTAGTTCCCTTGTTAAACATACACATCCACATGGGTGTTAACCTTATCCAAGGTCCTGATTCGGCGTTGAGCGGCATATGATGCGTCGGTGGACAGCTTCCACACTAAAGACCAAAACACACATTTAAACCTTAATCCGTCCACACAAAGTTATCCTAATAACATTTAAATATTCATTATTACAAAAAAATTTAAGATGACATCGGTTTTCGTATCGACCACACACTCGAGGTCAGTCGAGTTCGGGTTTGATTTTTTGAGTTATTACATTGGGATTGGGATTTTCAAGAAAAGACACAAAAGTCTATTTGTGTCAATGAAGAAGAATTAAAAGATTTCAAAATTGTGAGCATGAAGAGGATAGAACTTTCTCTCCATCTTCATCTTCACCATCTTCATCATCATCGTCATCATCAAGTTCTAATTCTCCTCCAAAGAAGACCAAAAGCATCAATGAAATTTATGACGCATCAAGAAGACTTTTTGATGAAGATGAGATTAACTTTACACTATATGCCGATGCCGATCCAATTTCTTTTGAAGAAGCATCTCAAGAAGAAAAGTGAAATCATGCAATGAATCAAGAAATTGATTCCATCAAAAGAAATGAGACTTGGGAGTTAACGGAACTTCCAAATTTGCACAAATCCATTGGTGTGAAATGGATATATAACACCAAGTTAAATGCAAAAGGTGAAGTTGAAAGGCACAAAGCTCGGTTAGTGGTGAAAAGCTATAAGCAAAGACATGGCATAGACTTCAATAAAGTTTTTGCTCCCGCTGCTCGGCTTGAGACTATTAGATTGGTCTTAGCATTGGCGGCTCAAAGAAATTTGAAGGTTTATCAAATGGATGTCAAATCAGTATTCTTAAATGGCATTCTTGAAGAAGTTTATGTTGATCAACCTCCCGGGTATGTTGAAAAAGATAAAGAGCACAAAGTTTGTAGATTGAAGAAAGCACTTTACGGTTTAAAGCAAGCACCAAGGGCATGGTATAGTCGTATTGATGGGTACTTCATGAAGAATGGATTCAAAAGGTATCATTTTGAACACTCTCTCTACATCAAAGAAAACACTCAAGATGAGTTCTTAGTTGTTTGTTTATATGTTGATGATTTAATCTTTACCGGCAATAGTTCAAGCATATGTGATGAATTTAAAAAATTCATGATGCTTGAATTTGAGATGACTGATATGGGTCTCCTACATTTCTTTCTTGGCATTGAAGTAAAACAAAATGAAGATGAGATTTTTATATCTCAAAAGAAGTATGCAAAGGATTTATTGAAAATGTTTAGAATGGAATATGCAAATCCTATTTGCACTCTAATGGAGGTTGGTTTAAAACTTAGCAAAAATGATAATGAAAAAAGAGTTAATGAAACTCTTTATCGGAGTCTTGTTGGTAGCCTCATGTACTTGACCGCTACAAGACCGGATATTATGTTTGCGGTTAGCATGATTAGCCGTTTCATGGAATCACCTAGAAGAAGTCATTGGAATGCCGGAAAGAAAATTTTGCGATATGTATGTGGTACCATTAATGATGGTATACATTATCAAAAGGTTCAAAATTCATGTTTGGTTGGATATTGTGATAGTGATTGGGGTGGAAGTGTAGATGATGGCAAAAGCACTTCTGGTTACAATTTTAATATTGGTTCGGGTTCAATTTCATGGACTTCAAAGAAACAACAAGTTATTGTTCTCTCTACAACCGAAGCGGAGTACATTTCATTAGCATTAGCCGGTTGTCAAGCACTTTGGTTAAGATGGGTTTTAGAAGAACTTAAGCATCCATCAATTGAAGCTACAACTTTGTTTTGTGATAATCGTTCAGCCATTGCACTAACCAAGAATCTCGTTTTTCACTACAAAAGTAAGCACATTCGAATTAAATATCATTTCATCCGTGACTTGATCAATGATGGTGAAATTGATGTGAAACCTTGCAAATCATAAGATCAAATAGCGGATATTTTTACAAAAGCATTGAAGAAAGAAACGTTTATCAAGATCAAAGAAAAGTTCGGCGTTCGATCGGTCTAGCTCAAGGGGGGCTGTTAGAATTATAAGCTAGATCGACCCATTTGGCCCATTTTGTCTTTTGAATCATTGGCCCATTTGCAATTATATTGGTCAATCTTGAAACTCTTTTTTGTCATAGGAAATTGGTGTATTTAATGTAGTGTCTTGAGAATATGGAATATACTTTGAGAATGTAATTTTTTATCTTTTTCTAGGCTAGGTAGTTGCTTTGGAAGTGTATGTTTATTTATTCCCGATTTTGCATTGTGGGCTATTTTTGTCACTCATGTATTTTCATTTTACAAGTCACATGAATGAAATTTGAAAGGTTTTAAGTAGTATATCACTTTAGTCTTCATTTTTTGTATTTTTCTACACAAGAGAACAACTTTCTTCTCTTTAGAGTGTCATCTTCTTCCAATCCTAATTGGTGTAATCCAACATAATTATAGTTTAACAGGGTGCAAACTTTGAAAAAATGTACCAATCTAAAGAGTGCGACTATTAATTACTATCCAAATTATATGATGTTTTTACTAATTGGCGTGATTGCAGTTTGAGGGATGTAAATAATGGTACCCACATTTGTAAATCGATTTTTATTATGGAGAACACATAAACCTCACCTTCTATGAAGCCTTCATCAAACAAAGCCCAATAAAAACAACCATGCACACACCACATTAAAACAAAATTAACCTCTCTACATAGTTGAAAAACAAGAAGAAGAGACCAAATTAAACTCAAGTCATTACTTAGAATGACTGGCTTGCAGCTGTGGCCTATACTTATACCTCCTAGCCCAAAACAAATAATGAAAAAAGTTAAGCAAGCTCAAAGTGGAAAGCAACCAATAGAACAAATTCAAATGGTTCCTATTGAGATTATTCCCGCCAAGCCAACCTCCACTCTTTGTAATCCCCTTAGTCGCATGGTTCACCAATTCCACCAACACAGTGCTCAAGAAGTACCCAAGAGCCATAGAACACCAAAGGAAGGAAGTAGATATCGACTTTATTCCTTTGGAAGTTTCTGAATGGAAGAATTCAAGTAACCCAACAAAAGTAAACATGTCTGCAATTCCAAATATGAAGTATTGGAAGGCCAACCAAAATGTACTTATCGGCAACGGTTGAATCACCGATATCGCATCGAGCATTCCACTGTCTCTTGCAACTTCTTTCCGCTTAGTCTCCATGAACCCTGCTGCAGCCATCGATATGCTCGATAGCACGAGGCCTACCCCGATGCGTTGTAAGTGGGTTATGCCTGTAATGTGCCCCGTGATTCGGCGTGCGAAGGGGACAAATATGCGATCATAGAGGGGGATCAAGATGACCATGAATACTATTGGGATGATGGGTAGGGAAGCAGGTGGGATGTGGAATGTGTCGGTGATACGGGTATCCATCGTCGTGCCTTGTTGGATGGAGAAGGTTTGGAGTTGGGCTAAGCATGTGCTCATTATGATGGTGCAAAAAAAGATGGGGAGGAGGGAGAGTATGATCTTTGCATTCTCTACTTGGGTGACCCTACATAACTTCCATGGGCTTGGCCAAGAATTTGGTAAGGATGGATCATAATCTGATGGTGTTATTTTGATTGCTGCTTTGTCTAAAAACCTATTTAGAAATTTAAAAATGGTTAGAATCAAGGATAGCAAAAGATAAGGAGAGATTATGAGAAAATAATGGTTTAGATTCATTAATTAAGAGAAGCAATATGTTGTGCATTAACATAAGATGTTATATACCAATCTTATATCATCAACTATCATTTGAAATTGTTGATTTATGCAACCAAAGATTTTTGCAGCGCCATTAACGGTTCCACCGCTAACCGTTGAGCTTGAATCAATAGGTTCCATCTAACATATGATATTGTGGCACTAATATCAGGATCTAATGTGTCAGAGTAGGACGAAAAAGGACCTCTATCATTTGATTCAAGGCAGTTAACGGTGTGAATAATGGATTTTTTTTTTTTTTTTTAGCTCGAACCTGGGATGGAACCGTTAATGTCAGAATCTTTGGTTATAGAAATCGTTACCCTAAAATTTTCCTATCTCAATATATTGTTTCTTCTTAGTGTAACTAGTAGGACGAATTGGAACTTGGGATAATGGTTGCATAAATTGCTACCCTAAAATGGTGTTTAAATGATCTTCCACCATTAAAATTATAATTTGATATTTTAATGAACGAATTGGATGTGAATCATCAAATTCAAGAACTTTAATATCAGTCATAAAGGCTAAAATCGATGGTTGATATTATAGTCAACAGAGCGGATGATTTCAATCTCCCTAAAATAGCAATTTTTGGCTAGTTGCACTTCAATCTATGTCACTTTGATGGTACGGATATCCACATCTTTAATCACTGATTGTGTAAGATCATTTAAACACCATTTTGATATTTAAATGACCGGCCGGAGAATCGGGTCCTTTAGCATGTTTCTTCTAAAATGGTGCGGACTAGGATAATACTCTAAAACTAGTTAAAGGTGGAAAAAAAAAATTCTAATTTTCTAAAAATGTTATCATCGCAAATATATGAGCAGTCATAGTTACTAAGTCGAAAATCCGGAACATAAATCGGCAGAGCAAAAAAACATGAAAAAATGGGTAAATTTTTGAAAAATCGAGAAGCGCCATTTGGAAAAAAGTAACAGAAATAGTTAAAAATATCACATAAATAAATACTTTTTTTGACAAAAAAAAAAAGGAAAAAAATGGGAAAAATCATAAAAAACCCATTTAAAACATAAAAATCATGATTTTTTAAAATTTACGAGTATTTAGATAAATAAACTGTTTTAATGTGTTTCCGACATTTCATGAAAAAAAATGAGTTTTTTAAATAAAACGGAGATTTTGGTATGTGTGCAGGTATATTGTAAGCCATGCTGACGTGTTGATACAAAGTCTTAGAGAATAGTATGTCACTTAAGACCTTTTATCATGGACAGAAATCACAGAAATCAAACCTAAAAGTATCAGTGTGAGGTAGGAACTCGACATCCATAGAGGCTTCCTTATCTTTCTCAATCTCATAGAGTTCCTCAGAGTTCTCAGGGAGGTGAAGCTTTCTGTTTCTGATGGATGCCACATAAACCTGTGCCAAAAGATAGCATATGGAGTTAAGGTTTTCTTCTATTTTGTGGATATATAGAGGAAAAAATTTAGAAGCTAGGTTTTTACATAATAATCTTCATGATGTATAATTTGTTGGAATTTTTTAATGGAAACTAGGATTTTATAAATCCCTGGATTGCAGTTGCTTGAAATAATAAAGGGCATTATTGGAAATTGAAAGAAATTCTAAGATTTCCTGATTTACATGTGATTCTTCTTCCTATTAGAATACCTTGATGGACGGTATTCTAAGCAGGGCCAAGCCTTTTTGCATCTTCCCATCAAGAGAGTATAGCAAGAGAGGCGGGTAGAGCCACTTTCTTCTTCTTTGTAGGAAAGGCCTCGAGATTAATATATCGGATTAAAGCTAAAGCGATGGTCACGATCTTTGCGATAAGGTACGCACATAAATATTTTAATATGTGATTATTAATTTATTATTTTGATTGATTATGCGCCTAGATCCTAGGACAATTATATTTTGAGTGGTCGGATCAATAGATCCAACAAGTGGTACCAGAGCAAGGTTGGCTCATAATTGATCGAAACAATGAGAAGTAGAAAGACAAGTTCGGCTTTGATCGATTGAAATATTGACATATACTTGGGCTTTATACACTTTGTAACCCTCGAGAGAAGACGGTCGTTTTCTTGTTTTCTTATATTTGTTATATCTTCATTCTTCATTGTCACGAGGCATATGCCCTTTAAGTGGTATTGGTGAATTTGTGCGTGTTTGAACATATAGAGGGTGGATAAGGACGTGGATCGTTGGATCCGGTGTTAAACGCATACACGTAGGATATATATATGTGCAATCGTTTCTCTCTTCCTATTTATTCTGTTATTTTATGGGGAAGAAAACAACTCTATTGGTTTATGCTACTTTGGAAAAGGACAAAGGTATTTTTATTGTTTTTAAAATATATAAATATAAGTATTTTGTCTCATATGACTTTTGTCTTATTAGTTTGATGTAATAGGGTCTCTTTTATCATTAAAGTCTCCGATTTCCCTCCATATATAAATAACAAGTATTTTGGAAAGGAAATATTTAGTGTTTTGAAGAGCACTATGTATCGTACTTGTTAAGATAAGATATAGTTAATTTTGATGTCCATGTCCTTGAGACTTGTGCAACTTAGATTTGATCCTAGAGAAAGAATTATGGTAATCAGTGAATTATTGCACACTGCACTTTATAATTTTGGTGGGACAAGGCTATGGCATTACTTGGAACTCATATGGTTGAGCTACCTTATATATCAAATTATTTTACTAATTCTCATAATCGTGCTTAAGATTTAAATTTAGATTTGTGTAAATTTTATAGACTTTTGTATCTTATGCTTGTAAATATATAAATGGTTTTGAAAATTCTTAGTATTTGGGCCTGACCCAAATTTTATTTGGCTATAATTTCACGGATCTCAAAGCATTTAATCAAAGATTTTTGGGCGCTTTCGAAATTTTGAAACCTTACTTCAATAAAGACATGTTGTTGTCTTTAAGGGATTGGTAATCTTAAATTTTTGAACCTTGTGCTTGAGGGCTTATAATGGTATGAATTTCTTAGTGTTTTGGCCCCATCTCTAGGCTCAAATTGGACTTGAGCTTGAGCTTATTATATAGGACTCAATTTAGCCCCATTAAAAATGTTTTCTTGGTTTGGGTGTATCGGCTCTTTTTCAAGTTCGATTTTGACTCATTAGTAGTCAATTTCGATCTAGTCGTTGAGGCTTATGCGTTAGACTTATTATTGGCAACAATTAATGGTCATTAAGTTGTTATAGCCCAAATCTGTCTATGGGTTATGGGCCTTATAATAGTGTATACTTTCTTAGTAGATCAAGTCTTGTTTTGGGCTTGATTATTGGAAAAAATATGTTTGTGGGCTTATAATAGTTTGGACCTTATGATTGTGGGCTTATAATGGTTTGTTTTTCTTGAGTCTTTTTTAGGCCCATTAGAAAACTTATTCATTTTTAAGCATATTGGGCGATTTTAAGTTTGATTTTGACTTTTGAGTAGTTGATTTCAATTTATTCGTCGAACCTAATTCATTGGACTTATTATCGAAAATAATTAATATATTATATAGTGACCCTAATGATGTGTCTGGTATATTGTTATTGCATGTGCTTTTAGATCATGGGATTGATCCTATGGCCTAAGTATATGTGTGTGCAAGCTCATAGGTCTATGACCTAAATTTTATCATTACAAATTTATTTAAAATATTATTTTTATGACACTTTTGTCTCTCTGCAAGTTATATATATACACTTTACGGTGAGTTGGTTAAACTCTTGAGACTAGACATATCGGGTCAGGTCTTTCCAATGGGGTTAAAGAAGACCGCTAAAGTTGTCGTTCGAGAGACTATAATTGAAGTAGGATTGGATCTACCCAAAGGTGACCATTATATGGAGGTTGGTGTTTCTTGAATCTTTAGGTTTTATCTTATTAAGATCACTTTGTGCACTGATTTGCATGAAGTTATTGATTTTGCTCAAAGGTGATTCATTAATTTCAGTAAATTTGGTGAGTAGAATATTCGTAAGTATAAAGGAGAGAGAATGATGATTCTCTTGCCCAAAGGTAGTGAATCATCAGAATCAAACTAGAAACATAAGCGATTAGGTCTACACGTATTTTTATGCGCCCTGGGGGAGAGGATAGGTTGTACACTCAGTTTCTGCCCAAAGGTGATGCTGAATGTTGCGCATTATCTATACCCAAAGAGTGAAATATTTACACATGATAAAACACTCTAATAAATTCGTACATATCCCTAATACGAATTGTTTTGTCCTTGGTGGATATTAATGACTTATAGTCATTTTGGAGTCTTTTGTGGACATTAGTCTTTTAAACTTTTGGGTGACATATTACCATGTCTATATCCTTTGTGGATATTAATGACTTATAATTATTTTGGAGCCCTTTGTGGATATTGGTCTTTTAGACTTTTTGGTGACATATTATCATGTCTATTTCCTTAGTGGATTCTATGGTTGGTAACATAATTTTGTAATGTAACTTTTAATATTAAATAGTAAATATATCGATAAGACTATTTGTTAAAATAATACATTTATAAATCATTATAGAGTGGGGATCTCCGTTTATATTTTATCATAATTTATTATGAAAAATTTCCTTTAAAATTGATAATATATCTTAAACATAAGTTACTATTTAATGATTATATGGTTCTATTGTTACATCACGATTGTTACCGTAAGGGATTGGTAAAGTTTTAAACTTTGCATTTTGAATGGGAGTTCTCTCACTTCTAAACTGCAGTTATTATTAATGCATCTTAAAATCTGTCTTATATATACATGTATATTTTGGGTGAAGTTTCTCACAAAATTAGGTAAAATTTTCTATGATTATATTTTGGGTGGAGTATTCCACAAATTGAGGGTGGAGTTTTTCACAATTTGGATGACACACTTTGGTAAGTGAGCCAATAGAAAATTTTTATTTTGGGTGGAGTATTTCACAAATTGAGGGTGAAGTTTTTTCACAATTTGGGTGGCACACCTTGGTGAGCCAATAGAAAAATTATATTTTTGAGTGAAGTTTTTCACAAATTGAAGGTGTAGTATTTCACAATTTTGGGTGGCACACCTTGGTAAGTGAGCCAATAAGGTTTTACCTTAATCTTGTTTGTTAGTATTGGTACTCTTTTGGATTTGCTCGGAGTTAAACGTGATTAGGCACCATGTTAATAACTTCTTGTTTTGAGGATCAGGTGAAGTATTTCACAAACCAGAGTTTTCTGGATGTCAGAACATACGACGAGTATGGAGCGAGACATTATGAATTTGCACACTTTGGTTGTGCATTTACTTCACATGTTAAATTAGTTATCATCTCTCAAATTTATTGTTAATTATAGTTTTGTGACCATCGAATTGTCGTAGTATCGATTTCAGAAAATGATATACTATGTGTATCCATGATCCATCCATATATTTTCATTAAATTTGGGTGATTTTGGAAATGCCTAAGTTATTTCAAACAATATTTATTTTCAGAGTGCACTCGTTTTGGTTGTGTAATCCAGTGGGAGTCGTTTTAAAAACTATAGCCTGTGTGTGGACCAAGAGGGAGACTGTTGGAATTTTTTAATGGAAACTAAAATTCTTATTTTGTGTGGCCCACACTCACTAGGATTTTATAAAATCCTGGATTGCAATTGCTTGAAATAATAAAGGGCATTATTGAGAATTGAAGGAAACTTCAATGTTTCCTGATTTACATGTGATTCTTATTCCTATTAGAATACCTTGATAGTCGGTATTCTAAGCAAGGCATGACTCTTCATGCTATATATATTGGTGGACGTACGTCCCCCGCTCACTACACACAAGCCTTTTTGCATCTTTCCATCAAGAGAGTGAAGCAAGAGAGGCGGGTAGAGTCACTTTCTTCTTTTTTGTAGGAAAGGCCTTGGGATTAATATATCATTTTAAAGCTAAAGCGATAGTCACGATCTTTGCGATAAGGTACGCATATAAATATTTTAATATGTGATTAATGATTTATTGTTTTGATTGATTATGCGCCTAGATCCTAGGGCAATTATATTTTGGGTGGTCAGATCGATAGATCCAACATAATCCACTTATAAATTCGTTAACAATTGGATTCTTAATTGGAAAAAAAAAATTTATTCTAATTTCAAATCAATCCAAGCCATTCATAGTTAGAATTTGAAATCAATCCAAATTCGTTAAATCATTTCACGTTGTGTCCAGCCCAATTTATTGCAATACATGTAATGTTGGATATTTATGATCAACATTTTTATTGGTTTTTGAATTTTCTTAAAAAATTGTGTTTGACTGTATTGAGTACATGTATTTCGAGGGTTATGTAAATACCAAGTTGCTAGTGATCTCCGCTATAGAACCCGAGTCCAAGATCTTACCTATAAATCATGGGACATGCATGAATTTCTAACATCCACAAAACCGATATAGATTTATCTATAACGGTACAAATAAGTTAAGATTACTCTATCATGTACCTAATATAAATTACAAACGTTTTTAAAAACATGTATTCATAGAAAATACAAAATGCACTTAAGCTCCCGTTGCACAAAGAGGAATGTGGCCAGTTGTACTTAAAAAAAAGCGAATGCTTACTTTCATCTAATTTGAAAACTATTATCTAAGTCTTAACAGTTTTAGAAATATATGCTTTTGCATTTTTTGAATCTGATTGAAAAAAATAATCATCTTTTAAGGATCTCTTTGCCTTTCATTTGATGAGTCAAAGATAGGGTAACTCCCACCCAATAGGGAGCATTGAATTTGAACACCTTTGACTATATTTTCAACGATATTAATAGGATCGTCCCCAAATTTTTCAGGTGGGGGTGGTCCTGATTGCTCTTAGACAAGTTGTGGTGTAACCCAATACCTGGATGGGTGCGAGGGTGGAGCCCATGCAATGATGCAGGAATGAGAATGTTTTCCTAAAATCGTTGGAACTAGAATAATAGTCTTAAAACTAGTTGAAAGTAGGCAACTTTTCTTCTTCTAATTTCATCTATAATAGTCTTAAAACTAGTTGAAAGTAGGCAATTTTTTTTTCTTCTAATTTCATTGGTTGCGTAGTCCTGTGAGCAAGTTGAGAATCATCAATCTCTACCCTAATTTGAGAAGAAGTGTTTGATCTTTAAAATTAGTTTAGGATCTTCTCTTGATTTCACCAAGTTAGTAGCAAACTCCAAACTGTTGTAAACAAACAATAAATCCCGTAACGATGGTCCATGGTATAGATAGAGAGAGCTAACCTGGAAGATTTCGGTGATGACACTAGATCCTTTGATCACATGTATTCGATATCTTGGTATCGCGATAGCAAAGACGGCAATAGATAAGAAGATGGAGATTGTCGACATTCCGAAACCCCAATCCCACCCTTTGTTGTTCTGTATCCACACTAGGAATGTCAAACTAAATACGCCTCCAACACATACACTCAGTAAGAACCAGTTGAAGAAGCTTGACTTCTGCCTGGCTTCTTTAGGGTCCTTTTCGTCGAATTGATCGGCTCCGTGTGATGGTAGGTTGGCTTTCGTTCCAGCGAAACCCGTGGCTACCATGTATAAACCTGTGAAGAGAATTGCAGCTTTGCCTCCGGTAGGTCTCTCACAGTGAGACGTTGGGAGAAAAATATTGCATGGAGGTGGTTTAAGGTTTCTAAAGTGAGCTTGGAAGGTTAGCAGCGCTAGCCCCTGGTGGAGTATAATTTTTAAAAAAATAAAAATTAAGTGGTTCAAATATAAGAAGACAACATCCATATATGCATCTAAATCTCTTACTTGAGTACGGTTGTAGTCAATTTTTCGCCTGAGTGTCATGGCTTGTAAGGTGAAGATATATATATATATATATTACACCGAAGGAGGCGTGAGGGGTAGAGGCTTAGATATCATGGCCTTAAGCTATATATAAACTTGGGGCAAGCCTCACCTTATAAGCTGATTTTGTGAGATTGAGTTAGACTCATGAAATTCTACAAAACTAACCCAGGTAGCCCTGTCAAGGGGCCAGTAAAGACAGTCGTCGGTGGGTAGGGCAGAAGGCCCAGAAGAGCTAACTAATTCCAAGTGGAGAGAAAAGCGTACCAAGAATTCGAGGGTACATGATATAAGAACAGCTTGATATCTGCCGATGTAAGTGTCGCCTAGGAAGGCCACAGGTATTGATAGGAGGTAACAAGTGCCCAGAAAATTCGTTAAGATATTTGCCGCGTCAGCAATGTCAAAGTGCATCTCGCCGTTGAAGTATGTGATCAGATTCGTCCCAAGCGCAAAGGTTGCCAAGCTCTCAAATGCTAAGCTCCCTGCAATCCAACCAACCCAAAAATACTATTATTATTAGCAATTATCAACAGTTGCACACCCCGGAAAAGCAATGCAAGTTCAAGTAGGATTTTTTTCAGCGAGTAAGAGCAAGTATCAAATATCCTCCCATACCAATACGTATCGCCGATACATATCAATTTTTTGGCAAATCGATATGTATCAGTATCCATACATATCAAGTATCAACTCGGGTATCGGTTTTCATATCAGCCAATACGGGCCAATTTTTTTTATTTTTTATTTTTAAGAAAAATACACCGATACAACTTGATACGGCAGATTGGCATTGGTCCACCGATACCCGATACCAATACCCGAGTTCACACCTTGAGTAAGAGTCCTCCATCAAACTAATTAGTGATGGATGGCTCTCCTTAAAATAATTAGTGTTGGAGACTTCTTTCTATCCGAAATACCAAATTACCCTTATAAAATGAACGAACGTATATTGGATGACCATTTGATATACTGGGATTTGAAGCACAAGAGTCAGAATCGTTCGTTTACAGATTGAAGAAATCCTTATACGGTCTCAAACAGGCACCCAGACAATGGTACAAGAAGTTTGATTAATATATGCTTAGCATAAGGTATCACAGGGGGTAGTATGATTGTTGTCTACTGGAAAGAATATTATGAAGGAAAGAGAATCTTCTTAATTCTCTATGTAAATAATATGTAAAAATTTGAGATGAAAGATCTTGGTTCTACAAATAAGATCCTAAGTATGAAAATCACGAGAAATCGTAAGAAAAAAAGGCTTTGGCTAACTCAAAGGACTTTTATCCAAAAACTCCTTGAGAAGTATAATATGAGTGATGTCAAATTTTTATCAACTCCTCTAGCAGAATATTTTAAACTCACAAAGAAGATGAGTCTGTCCACACATGCAGAAAGGGAATACATGAAGAATATTTCGAATGCAAATGTTGTTGGTAGTCTGATGTATGTCATGATGGGTACACGACTAGATTTAGCAAGGTCTTGAGTGTGGTTTGTAAGCATATGTCTAATCCGGGTAGAGAGCATTGGCTTGCAGTTAAATAAATATTGAGATATCTTAAAGGTACGACTGAAAATGGGTTGATGCTTGAAGGTGTAGATACATTCGAGTTGGATCTTTACGATTGCATCGATTCCGACTATGCTGGTGACCTTGATAGAAGAAAGTCTACCACGGGGTACTTATTCGTTTTGGTAGGTGTGGCGATCAGTTGAAAGTCTATGCTTCAAAGGATAGTTGTGTTGTCAACTACAAATATCGAGTATATAGAGGCTACAGAAGCTGCTAAGGAAGTCTCATAGCTTAAGAGTTTGGTAAGTGAATTTGGTAAAGTTGATGAGAGTACCGATATCTTCTGCAACAGTCAGAGTGTTATTCACCTAGCAAAGAATCAAATCTTTCATGTTAGAACAAAGCATATAGATGTCTCTTTCATGCTAGAACAAAGTATATAGATGTCTGGTATCATTTTATCAAAGATAAGATAGAAGATGAAGAAATATTAGTTAAGAAGATTGATACGAAAGAGAACGCAAAAGGCATATTGACCAAGCCGGTTACACAGAATAAGTTTAGGCACTACCTAAACTTTTTTTTTTATAGGTAAGCTTAAGGTTGGAGGGTCCTTGCCCATTTTATTAAAAGAAAGTAACATTGTAATATCCCAAAAAATTGAGCATTGAACTTTGACCTCGGGATCCGTATCCAACTGGTCTTAGGGTTGACCAAGTGATGGTCAAACAATGAACTCATAGAGTGATGAGCTGACATAGTACAAATTTGACTTAAGCGTGATGCATAGTGTGAGTTAGTGGTCACGTACACCTATCTCTGGTGTATATGTTTAACACACAAACAGGAGAGATGATATAAGGGTTTTAATAACCCTAGAAATCCTTTTGTGTTGGTTGCTGAAGGAATTAAGAAGAGAGAGAGAGGGGGGGGGGAGTAAAGAGGAGTTATGGAAGCTAGGTGTTAATGCAAATCAAGAGGAGGATTTAGCATTGATTGTCGGATTCAACGCTTTGGGATCGTTGAAGCAAAAGCTGGAACCCTAGCCATCAAACCCAACAAATCAATCCTTTAAAAAGGATTTATTAAGGTAAGTTGTATTAGATTTCAATACCTAGAGAATTGATGAGTTAAATTCAGTTTAGCATAGTTAATATGATAGATTAAAGACTTAGAAAAAGAAGAAAAAAGAAATGAAATGGTTTGGAAGAACAGCCCGAAAGGGGGCTGAATCTGGCCAAATCGATTAATCAAAATCGAGGTTCGATTAATCGATTTTGGCTCAGAAGTTGAAAAGTCAAGGATGCCCGATTTCGATTAATCGATTTGGATTTCGATTAATCGATTTGGAAGGTCGATTAATCGATTTGGGAATCGACTAATCGACTGGGTACCTCCAGTGGCTGGAGAAACAAGACCTGGGGAAATCGACTAATCGAGTTGAGAAATCGATTAATCGATTTTGGATTTCGATTAATCGATTTGGGATCAACTAATCGATTTCGGACTTTCAACCACTCGATTTGAGAGTCGACTTTAGTATGTTAGAGATTTTGATCAATCGATTTTGGGAATCGATTAATCGATTTGAGTTTCGATTAATCAATTTTGGGAATCGATTAATCGATTTTGGCAGTTTTACTTAACTTTCTAGTTTGACTTTGAGATTCATGTAGGGTCTAGGACCTTCTCTATTGCATCGTTAGTGATGTGTTACATGTGTTGTAATGTACCATAGGTGGTACTTGTGAAAGCCAGCACAAGGAGCCGCGTGGGACCTTGATGCTTGGACTTTCGGAGACCTGAGGTAGGGAACACCATGAACATATACTTTAATTGCAAGAGCATGTATGTAGTGATATAGAACTTAAACTGAAAAATATTTTATCTATATAAATCTTTGTGAAAAAAGGGTGCGTGTGTTGATGAGTACTGAAATATGATTATATTTCACCCCTAAATACCTATATTTAGCTGTCCGATGAAGGCTATCTGATGAAAATTATTAGATTTGAAGTGTTTCAGGTAAATACAAGCCAAGTGTGAAAAACAGCCCAAGAATTCTGAAAATAATGTCAAAACACTGTAACTTCTGGAAAGCAGGTCGATAACAAAGTAGTGTTGCCAGAGGAGGAAAAGTCTGATGGAGAGAAGAAATCTGAGGAGAAAGAAGAAATTAATGATAAAGTACAAGCAAAAGAAACATCAGAAGAAAAGAGTGAACAGAAGAGAAGTTTTATTCCTAAAGCACCGTACCCGCAAAGATTGATGGCACCACTGAAAAATCGCGATGAGGAAAGAATAAATGAAATTTTCAAGCAATTAAAAATTAATATTCTTTTCTTAGATGTCATCCACCAAGTGCCGGCTTATGCTAAATTTTTGAAGGAATTGGTCACAATTAAAAGAAAGACAAATATTCCGAAAAAGGCTTTCTTAGCCGAGCAAGTTAGTTCAGTGTTACAAGCAAAGCTCCCGATCAAATACAAGGACCCAGGTTGTCCTACAATCTCGATCATCATCGGCGATAACCGTATTGATCAGGCCCTTTTGGATTTAGGAGCAAGTGTCAACTTGTTGCCCTATTCTGTGTACAAGGAGCTCGAATTGGGAGAACTTAAGGCCACTGCGATGACCCTTCAGTTAGCTGATCGGTCCGTAAAGATCCCTCGAGGAATTGTGGAAGATGTCCTCATCAAGGTGGATTCTTTCTACTTTCCTGTGGATTTTGTTGTTTTGGACACTGAACCGGCATCAAATTTGAAGAATAACATTCCAGTGATTCTAGGAAGACCTTTTCTAGCAACCTCTAATGCGCTGATTAATTGTCGAAATGGGATCATGAATCTGTCATTTGGAAATATGACAGTGGAACTCAATATTTTTAATATTGCCAAGCAGCCCATGGAGGATGATGAACATGCACAAGCATGCATACTCGATGAAATCGTTGAAGACATATTTCGTGCATCCGAAGCTGAAGATCCTTTAGCAGCTTGTCTTGCGCATTTCAGAGAGAATTTTGATGTGGATCAACTGATCCAAGAAGTGAATCACATGTTTAACTCCACACCACGTCTGGGAGAAGAAAAGGAAATAGAGCGTGGAACTCAAATTGAATTAATCAAGGAAAAGCCGAAAGAGGAGGAAAAAGTGTCCTTAGAACTTAAACTTCTTCCGAAAAATCTCAAGTATGTCTACCTGGGGGAGAATGAAACTCAACCCGTTATAATATCATCAACATTGGATGCGCATCAAGAAGGCCAACTCATGAATGTACTCAAAGAGCACAAAAGTGCCCTCGGTTGGTCGATAAAAGATATCAAAGGCATTAGCCCCACGATTTGTATGCATCGAATCCATTTAGAAGACAATGCTAAGCCTTCTAGGGAACCACAGAGGAGACTGAACCCTATAATGCAAGACGTGGTCCGAAATGAGGTAATCAAACTTCTAGATGCTGGAATTATATACCCTATCTCTGACAAGAATGGGTCACCCACACAAGTGGTCCCTAAGAAATCAAAGTCACAGTGGTGAAGAATGAGGAAAACATACTAGTCCCTACAAAAATTCAAACAGGGTGGAGAGTGTGCATTGATTATCGAAAGTTAAATTTGATGACGAGGAAAGATCACTTTCCTCTTCCGTTTATCGATCAGATGTTGGAAAGATTGGCCGGGCATGAGTACTATTGCTTCCTCGATGGCTATTCCGGGTATAACCAAATAGTCATTGCACCTGAGGATCAGGAGAAGACCACTTTCACATGTCCTTTTGGTACTTTCTCCTACCGACGAATACCGTTTGGGCTTTGTAATGCACCAGCTACATTCCAAAGATGTATGCTGAGTATTTTTTCGGATATGGTCGAGTGATTCCTCGAGGTCTTCATAGACGACTTCTCGATCCATGGAAACAGTTTTGCTGACTGTTTGAATCATTTGTCACTAGTGCTTAAACGATGCCAAGAGAAGAACCTTGTTCTTAACTGGGAAAATGTCACTTCATGGTTAAAGATGGCATTGTTTTGGGACATATCATATCGTCCCAGGGTATCGAGGTCGACAAGGCCAAAGTTGATTTAATTGCCAATCTACCACCACCTAGGACAGTGAAAGAAATCAGATCTTTTCTCGGACACGCCAGCTTTTATCGGTGTTTTATTAAAGATTTCAGCAAGATAGCGCGACCGCTATGCAGTTTACTTTCCAAGGATGCCCCGTTCGTTTTTTATGATGAATGTTTGCGAGCCTTTGAAACCATTAAGGTCGAATTGATAAAACCTCCAATAATTCAATCTCCAAACTGGGACTTTTTCGTTCGAAATAATGTGCGACACGTCTGATTATGCAATTGGAGCTGTTCTCGGGCAATGAATAGAAAAATTACCGCATGTAATCTACTATGCGAGTCGTACTCTCAATGATGCCCAGTTGAACTACTCGACCACTGAAAAGGAACTTTTGGCAGTAGTTTTCACGTTGGATAAATTTCGATCCTATTTATTAGGATCTAAAGTCGTGGTATTCACAGATCACGTTGCTCTGCGTTATCTGTTCGCTAAGAAAGACGCTAAGGCACGTTTAATTAGATGGATCTTGTTGCTGCAAGAGTTCAATTTGGAGATCAAGGACAAGAAAGGCTCAGAAAATGTGGTGGCAGATCACTTGTCACGAATAATTATTGAGAGATCTAATGAGCCTGTTCCGATCTTGGAGCACTTCCCGGATGAACAGTTGTTCAGGATTGATTGTCCACCTTGGTATGCGGATCTTGTCAATTATTTAGTCACCGAGAAATTTCCTCACCATTGGTCGAAGAATGAGAAATCCATTTTCTTAGCTCGGGTGAAGCACTATTTTTTCGAAGATCCGTACTTATTCAAATATTGTCCTGATCAAATCATACGAAGATGTATTCCTGAATCTGAGCAACCACGAATCATCTCATTCTGTCATGAGTTGCCTTGTGGAGGTCACTTTAGTTCCAAAAAGACTGCCGCAAAGATCTTCCAAGGTGGTTTTTACTGGCCGACGATCTTTAAGGATTGTCATCAGCATTGAAAATCTTGTCACAGCTGTCAAATGCTGGGCCGAATCTCAAAGCGCAACATAATGCCGCTCAATCCAATTTTAGAAGTTGAATTATTTGATGTTTGGGGGATCGATTTTATGGGTCCTTTCCCGAATTCGTTTGGAAATACGTTCATTCTTGTCGGTGTTGATTATGTCTCGAAATGGGTAGAGGCTATGGTGTGTAAATCGAATGATCACAGAGTAGTGATCAAATTTCTCAAGGATTACGTATTTTCTCGTTTTGGCATTCCAAAGGCGATAATCAGCGATGGTGGAAAGCACTTTTGCAATAAAGTGTTCACCCAATTAATAAAGAAATATGGTGTCACGCACAAAGTCGCTACACTATACCATCCTCAGACAAGTGGCCAAGTCGAAGTCTCTAATCGGGAACTTAAGCGGATTTTAGAAAAGACAATCCATCCGAATCGTAAAGACTGGTCGCTAAAATTGAATGACGCTCTATGGGCGTATCGAACTGCATTTAAAACTTCGATTGGCATATCGCCGTATCGGTTGGTCTTTGGTAAAGGATGTCACCTCCCGGTTGAGCTGGAATATCGCGCATTTTGGGCCATTAAGTCATTAAATTTTGATCTCTTGCAATCTGGTGCCCAAAGGGGTTTCCAAATAAATGAATTAGAAGAAATCCGTGCTGATGCCTATGACTGTGCTAAATCGTACAAGGACCGTATGAAACGGGTTCATGATCACTCTATTCTACGAAAATCTTTCGTTGTTGGTCAACAGGTTCTACTTTACAATTCCCGACTTCATCTATTTCCGGGGAAACTAAAAACCCGTTGGAGTGGCCCTTTCAAAATCTCTCGCATACTCCCCAATGGGGCAGTTGATATTATCAACCCGAAACACGGGAATATTTTTCGAGTTAACGGTCAACGATTGAAACCATTCCTTGAGAATGCAATTGCATTCTCTGACACTCTTCCTTTGAGTGATCCAATTGCTCACCCTGATTGAGCAATTCACAAGGTCGAGCTATCGACTTTAAACTAGCGCTCATTGGGAGGCAACCCAATTGTGTAGTTTCCGTTTAGTTTCGTTTAGGATTTAGGTTTTATTTTATTTTTATTTTTTTTCTCATGTTTATTTCTAGCATTTTATTTTTTTAGTTTAGGTTATTTTTTTTTTAATTCCCTAAAATAGTGTAACCATATTCCCTTCAATAAATTTTTGGTCATGTTCCAATTTGACGCACATATTCTCTGCACCTGATCTTTGTGTTGAGGTACTTTTTCAAACAAGTTTGGGGGTGCGCTACTTCTTTCAGTCAATGCGGACATTGTCATCTTTAGGTTTGCGGGTATGATTATCTATTTTGCGTCACTTATTTTTCTATTAAAAAAATTATAAAATAAAATAAATTTAGCTTTTTCTCAATCAATCGACTCAAAGGAGTCGATTGATCGACCTACCGCTCTCGATCGATCGACCCCTTTGAGTCGATTAATTGACAGTACAAAAAAAAAAAAAAATTGAAAAAAAAAAAAGAAAAGAAATTTTTTATCTTTGAAGTCATCATGCACATTATTTTACGATTGTTTTCAAACTTTAGTTGATAATGCATGTGAATTTAATTTTGAGAATACTGATGTCATATTCTGATTACTTGTATCTAAGATGATGAAGCTTAATGTGATATTTTGTAGATAATTTTGATATTCATGCTTAGAATTTTTACACTTATACCAAGCTAAGACTTAGAAATCGATGAACTGTTTTGAATGTTGAATCTTAGGTTCTTAGTGGAGACTAAATCCAGTGAGCTTTAGAGCTAATTTTTCGTCATTGATGAGTGAATACATAAACTCAAAGTTTTCTTTGAATACAAATTACTTTGTATAATCTCATACATTTTATTTTGGCTTGTGACTTTGCATGAAATCAATTTTATATCATTATGTTAGAATGTACTGTATATCTACTCAAGACAAATAGGCAAGGTTACCATCTTTTAAGGATATGATTGAAGGCCATCTTTGGCTCGTTTGTGCTTAAAATATCTCACCTTATATAAATTTATCCTTCTAGTACCCCATTGAGCCTATTGAAAAATTTACCTTTATATATTTTTTTATAAGCCACGTTAACCTTTAACCCTTCACCATTTCTGAAAATTCAAGTTTTACCCTTCTTATTTCTGAGAAATTAGGAACGATGGATGAGAGTGAACGAAAAGAGAGTAAGTGGAGAGTTAATGAGTTGTGGTGTTTACTGAGAGTGTATGGCAAAAATATAAAAGAAAAAGGGGGGAGAAAAAAAAAAGAAAATTGTGAAAAATAATGAAAAATATGAGGTGCTTCAAGAAAAGGAAATTCAAAAGAAAAAAAAAGTTGAGAAAAATAGAAGAATATTGAGAAAAATAATGAGAGATTAGAAAAGAAAAAGAAGAGAAATAGAAAAATCAAAAAGGTGTTTCCTTTCCGATTTCTCAGAAATTTTGAATCCCAACTCCCTTTTTTTCTTACCCTTTCCTGAGCCCCATTACAACCCTACAAAAAAACCTTCATGATCTGATCTTGCATTGGTAACTGCCTTGTGGAGAGTGAATATGTGATACTTATGACACTTGATATGACATGCTTAGGATATACAAGTATCTTCTTATGAGATTTATTTTTGTTCATTGATTGCATCGTGTTTCATTTATCATGTGAGAACTTTTTATTTGTTTTGTATTGATCTCTCACATGTGGGCGAAAACTTACCCATCATCGGAGTGATTTTATTTTAAGAGTATACCTAAAGTGAGGATTGAGTCTAAACAACAGGTCCAACGGTTTCTCGTTTGAACTAGTTCTAAGATGGATGAATTTTGGTTTGGGTATGCACACACTTCACGTTTAAGCATGAATGGATGAGTTATCTAATGATTTGAGCATTAGACTAATTTGAATAGATGCTAGTATGATTAGTATAACATTGTTATTTAAAATTGAGGATTCGCATATTGAATTGATTAATGATTTTGAGTTTCGAATGGTATATATGTTATCAAAATCATATTTTGAAAACTCAATTTTATCGATGATTTCAAAAATGTATTAAAGTTTGTGGGTAACTTCACTGTAAACCCTCAGGAGACACAACTCCTCCACTAGGGATCACCTAGGGGTTTAAAGGCTTGTTGCAAATGCTAAGTGCAATCGTGTTCCCTACGAAAGTGGCATTTATTTTCTTTAGTTTGCTTTGCTCGAGGACTAGCAAAGTGTAGGTTTGGGGGTATGATGAGTACTGAAATATGATGATATTTCACCCCTAAATACCTATATTTAGTTGTCCGATAAAGGCTATCTGATGAGAATTATTAGATTTGAAGTGTTTTAGGTAAATACAAGCCAAGTGTGAAAAACAGCCCAAGAATTCTGAAAATAATGTCATAACACTGTTACTTTGGGTCATCGAGAACTTAGTGCGACTTGTGGCTAAATTTGGACCTTCAAGACGGCCGAATTATGAAATTGTCAAAACTCAAACGTTGTAAATCTTTTCGTCAGCTTTCCAACGGCGCAAGAATCACCTCAATCCGAGTTTGGGACAGAAAGTTATGGCTGAAATACTAAAGCAGTGTCTGATATAAAAGTGTGCTGAAATTCATAGATTTCTGGGAGTCGATTAATCGAGGAGAAGGAGAGTCTGACACAGAATTGACTACTTTAAAGCTAATTTTGACCCTATTGGGTCAATTAATCGACCCTAAATTGGCGGCTGGGGAGACTTCTGCGACCGGGAATCTATTTAAAGCGACTCAAACACTTCGAGGGAGAATGAGAAATTAGGGAGATAGGAGATTAGAGTTTTAGTTTTTTGCTTTTCTTTTTCATAGTTAGACATAGAAATAGGGAGTTTTTATTTATTCCTTTTTTAGAGCTTTGTTTCTTTAATTTCCAGTACTCATTCCTCCAGTTTATTATATTTTTGCTCAAGTTTATTCCTGCATTATTCTCGTTTCTGAAGACTATCGTACTTTTAGATCAAAGTAATTTCTTTTGAAGTTGAGGTATTTTTAATTCATTAAATTAATGTTATTTTCTCTTCCTTATTTATTTATGTCATTTAATTGCAATATGTGTGGCTAAATTCATAAGGATAGGGATCTAATGATTCCCATCCGAGGGATGTACTTTTAATAATATAAATTTAGGATTAAAATATAAGATCTTATTTTATGGTTGTTGTGCTATCAAGAACGAATGAAATCCCCGCCACTAACCGGGATCGCGTGTGCCGAGCCATGCCCGAGATCTCGGATGTAATTTTACCCAATCATTGTTATATGGTCTTTTGCTTTCATCGTGTGGATCTAATTACGATTATGATCCGGGATCGAGTGTCTTAGCCATGCCCCGGATCTTGGATCCATGGTAATTTTATCTTAATTATTCCCTAATCTCGAAATCAGTGTGCGAGCCATGCCCTTGATTTCGGATCTATGTCAATATTCTTGTTGGAATTTTCGCCCACTTTGGGGATGATTTTTATTTGAACCTGAGATCAAGTGTGCCGAGCCATGCCCTTGATCCCAGATCTATATATGAAAATCATCTAAGTCCTGATTGCAGGGATGCAACGTGAAACCTATTGGAGTGTTGACCATTTATCTTCCATAAAAGATATTTTTCTTCAATGGTATATCTCATAGTTTAATCCGTAGATTTATATTATGGGAAGAACAGACCAAAGATGGGAGGATTTAGTATCTTCATCTTTATCTTTATTTTTGAATTATCAATTAAATTTCAGTTTGTAGTCAGTAATTATCATCTCATCAAACCACCTAAATCATAAGACTGGTAGAATACTGTTAGATCTTAGTGGATTTCTGGAATTGCTTGTCTTTTTAGATCTTTCAAAATTAGTCCTCGTGGGAACGATCTCGTACTCCGCACCCACTATATACAATCCGATTCCTGCACTTGCGAGTAAAATATTACAATTAAAATTCACATCATGTGTGACACCAAGAATGTGATAAAGACATCTGTGTGATGCGAGTAACTGAGATCAAATAATCTAATGAGAATGAGACATCCCTAGGGGATGAGAAAGTAATAAAGGCATCAGTATGATTGGAGTAAATTAGACATCCCAGGGATGTATATATGATTGAATAATTATTATTGAGGCCTAACTGATATAAGATAGCACTTCACACGGTAAATAACTATATGTAAAGCACATATTATTTTTGTTATTTGAGGTTTAATTAGAATACCCCACCGAAGTGGCGGGATACCCATGACTGACGCGATAAGATATTCGTGACCGGTACGGCGGCCAATCCATACACCAGTGTGTTGGTCTATCCGTACACGGTAAGCACATCCCAGGAATATTGAGATGAGATTTAACCCCACTGCCTATTGAAAAAGGGGCGTGGGTAGTATTCCCAGGGAATACATATAACAACTGTCTATTTAGGCGACGATAGTGGGTATTCCATTGGGGCTCGATGCTATATTGCTCGGGGATTACTTAAGTTGAAGATTTAAGTTTTGCTTTAGGCCTGTTCAGTGTCATTCATGATAAATCAACAGTAAAGTAAGACATGCAAATTATCAGTAAACTTGAATGAAATTACCATCTTTTAAACTGTTTTCTAGCAAATGCATAAACACATCATGCTTAGAATATCATGGCATATATGTGAGATTTGACTTATATGTTCATTGTATTGTTCCCTATTGAGCTAGGATACAGCTCACCCTTTAAACTATACGTCGCAGGTCCATTATTAGCAGCGGTTGAGGCTTCAGGAGACGTTGATCTGGGTGACTCGGATTACGTGCCTGAGGACGAGTTGGAGCCTCCTCCCGAGGACTTCTTCTAGGAGACTCTACTGTATACTTTGACAGAGAATAGTTTTAAGAGCAGATTGTATGGCTTGGTATGTCAAGCCTTTATTTTTGTCAAACAATGTAAATAAATTGATTTATTTCTTTTGGTGAACCATCTGGGGTGATCTGTTTATCACCGATGGTTCGAATCGGTTCTATTTTCATGCAGTGGCATGAAAGTAGATATTGATTTTCCGCCTTATGCAGTTAATTGTTTTATCTTGTTAATTGTTGCTTGTTATACCATTGTTCCGTGCATAGTTTTGGGGCACGGTCTGGAGGATCGTGCTGATGGCATGGGTTTCGGGGTGCCAAAATCTGGGCTATCACAAACATAGTACAAAGAATCCAACAACAAATCAGCCTTTAAAGATCAACGGAAGTTTTGGCATCGCGATCACCCTTATTAATCTCCACAGTCACCCTAATACAAATTTCATGCTGGCCTAATACATTGATCATCATCAGGAAGCTTTAAAGAATTCACCCGAAAAGATACTTCTCTAATGATAATATGAAGAATCGTCCTCTTTTGAGTGACAACACCATTAAAGATACGGTCATTTCACTCTCTGTAAATAAAAGAAAATGGCAGTGCAAAAAGCATTACGAATGAGATGATCCTTCCATTTCTTTCCTTTAGACTGTTCCATACATCTCTTCAACTCTTCAAGCAACGAGAGTTTATTGTTAGTGTTGATTTCCAGCGTGAATTTGATGGATCTCCAAATCCATTGAGAATAATCACAACCAAAAAATAAATGCTCAGTGTTCTCCGAATCCTCTCAATATAAAACACACCTAGAATGGATACTAATACCCCTTTTGCAAAGATTAGCCATGGTCATGAGCTTAAAATTTATTATTTGTCATGCACAGAAAGAGTACTTTGGAATATTTTTCGAATTCCAAATGAAGTATTTCCAGTCAACCATCATTCCTTTGGTTCTAATAGCATGCCAAGCTAATCGAAGAGAAAATTTTCCATCCCTTGAAGGTTCCCAACTCCATCTATCATGTAGATCCGTATTGGGCGCAACAATAGTATGAACATCCTTCCAAGCTTCTTCCAAGCGAATCGTTGAGAGATGTGGCAAAATCCACACCCCATCATGGGCCACATCATTAACCATAGTGTTCTCATCAAGACCGGAATAAAGTAAAAGTCTTCTACTATATGTAGGAATAAGAGATTTGTCATTAACCCAATGATCGGACCAAAAGTTAGTAGTAGCCGCATTCCCTAAAACTAATCGGTGGTTTCTTAAAACAACGTCCCTGGCAGCAAGAATTCCCCTCCACACCCAAGAAGGATCCCTTAGCCAAGAACAATTCCAAATGCTCTCTCTCCCTACATACTTAGCCCACATAGCTCTAGCCTAAAGAGAATAATTCTGAATAATAGACCAAAAGAGTTTTGCCATACCAACACGATTCCAATCAGCAAGATTACGAATGCCAAGGCCTCCTTCCTCTTTCGGTTTACAAATTCGCTTTCAACTGATGAGATGCATAGACTGAGCCAACAACAGTCCTCTCCAAAGAAACCGACAAAAGATATTTTCAATATCTTTAATAATTCACTTTGAAAGGATAAAGGCACCCGTCCAGTAAACCTAAAAACTAATCAAAACTGAAGAAATTAAAATGAGTCTGCCAAGAGAGAAAGTATCCCTTCTAACTTTCCAATCTATTTCTGATTTTCTAAATGAGAGGATTGCACATAGAATGAGTCATTCTTGAAGAGAATAGTGAAATGCCCAAATAACGAATGGGTAGAGAACCTTGTTTGTAGTTTAAACCTTTCAAGATGTCTTTTTTGGCTTAATAAGCTTCACTTAATATAACTGAATTTTTGCTATCATTCATCTTAAGTCCGGAGCAGTTATGAAAGAACTCAAGAGAGTTTTTCACGACTTTTACAGACCCAACGTCATCCTTCATAAATAGAAGGAAATCATATGCAAACATGATATGAGAAATACTAGGCCTACCTAACAAGTTAAGAACACGAATCCTCCCTTCATCAATTTTTTGCTCAAGAATACAAGTAAATTCTTTACAAATATAAATAATAAAGGAGACAGAGGATCTCCTTGTAGAATACCACATGTTCCACTAAAGAAACCATGAGGGGACCCATTCACAGATGGGGAATCCATGCTACCCAGATGTCATCAAAGCTCATTTGTTTAATGATAGTAATAACGAAATTCCAGCCATAAGCTTTTCGGATATCAATTTTTGCACACAGAGCTTTCAAACCACTAGTGAGGTGGAACTTTCTAACCATCTCATGAGCAAGTAAAATATTTATTGTTATACGCCTTCCCTTCACAAAGGCGGATTGATTTCACAAGATTTGGAAGTACCAAAGCAAGTCTATTTGAGATCATTTTTGTGATAACTTTATAGACGAAGTTGCAAAGGGCAATAGGTCTCAACTTGTCAACGGTATTCGCATCATTTTCTTTTGGTATAAGCCTAATAAAAGTATAATTTATAGACTTTAAAAGTTTTTTCTTATGAAAGAAATTTTTTACCGCATGAGTGAAATTTCCTTGACAATATCCCAGTAGATCTTGAAAAAGTCAGCAGGGAATCCATTCGAACCAGGCGCTTGTCCATTTGGTGAAGCAAACACCACCTTGGTGATTTCATCATTAGAAATAGGCCATGAGAGCTTTGTGGCATCTTCAGGAAGAAGCCTTCTCTTAAAAGGAATGGCAGGAACGGGATCATTGCTAGAAGGGGTATAAATAGTTTTATAGTGCTGAACAAGATAGTCCACAATCTGACCCGGCTCAACAACTTTAGTTCCCATCATCATCCACCATCTCATAAAGATTATTCACAACCCTTCTAGTATTGATCGTAGCATGATAAAATCCGGTGTTGCAATCCCCATCATTGATGCGTTGATGGCGAAACTTTTGAAAATAGAATTTCGCTTTTGTATTTAGTTCTCTGTTAAGCTCAATCATTGCATTATTCTCTTACTTTGCTAGTTCCCCATTTAGAGGATCACCTTGAATGAAATTCTTAATTGTTGTGATCATAGATCAGCCAACACGAACTCTAGACTAAATAGACCCAAAGTTCTTTTTATTCCACTCTCTAATGGCTTCTTTGACGAATTTAAGTTTCTGTTGGAGAAAGAACATTTCCATACCTTCCACTGACTGTCCCCAAGCCTTAACAATGACATCCTGGAGTCCTGTATGAGAGGCCCATGCTGTAAAGAATTTGAAAGTTTTCGATCCCAAAAGAACAAAAAAGTGATATCTAGTGATTAGAGATTTCAGCAGGCAAGTACTCGACCAAAACGTTTGGCCATAAAGTTTTTCATTGCACATTAGCCAAATTCCCTATCAAGTCGATAAAGGATATGCATATTTCCAAGAGATCTATTGGTCCACGAAAGCGAATTACCAATAGCCTAAAGATCACCCAGCTAACAAGCATCAAGGCAACTGTTAAATTCACTCATAATACATCTTGGGACTACGCGACCCCAATCTTTTCCTCAGGAAATCTGATATAGTTAAAGTCCCCATTCAGAAGTCATGATCCATTGATGTTAGCAGCAATGTTTATGAGGGAGCTCCATAGCAATCTTCTATCAGAGGCAAGGTTCGAAGCATAGATAGTCGAAAGAAAAAATTATAAGCCATCATTCCTTGTAACATTAATATGAACCAATTGATCAGTTTCTACCAATTTGTCAATTGAGAATTTATCAAGAATTTATCTGAATCCCACATAATCCATACCCGCCCAAACATGTGACTGTTATAATTCATGTTACAACTCAAACTTCTTTTGATCCACCACATAATCATGTCATTTCTAGACTAACTGATTTTAGTTTCCACTAGGCAAAGAATACCAAGACTTTGTTCCTTAATTAACTTCTTCACCTCATTCCTTTTAGTCCGCTTATTGAGCCCACAGGCATTCTACGACCCACAGTTCATTTAGACGGGTCAGAGTGCTGGGCCAACCCAACCTTATTTCCTTTATCCTTCCCATGCGGTTTAGGTTTAGTTTTGTGATGTTTGGGTTTGACATTACTTGCTTCTTGCACCCCTATAATTTGAGAAATAGACCCTATGCCAAACTTACTATTATCAAGGATTCCAGAAGTATTAGAGTCAATATCAAGCAAGAGATCAAACTAATTTTGTGATGAGAGATTCTCCTCCAAGCAGAAATATCTAAATTCAAAGGGTTAGTCAAAGGTCCAGATGGCAGTTTCGAGTTACCATCAATAGAGGATGGCGCCCCCAAACATCCAACCAAAAACTTCTCCTTAGTCACAAATCCAGATGGAAAATTGGAATTACCATCAAAATAGGATGACGCCTCCAATTCTCCAACTGAAAATTTCTCCAAAGATTGTTGTCCACGTACCTGAAAGGAAGGAGAGGCAGCTTCCTCCAAATTCAAAACAACAGTATATTGATCCCTTTACTGAAAGGTACGTGACCCAGCATAACTTTCCTCCACAGAATCTTTGTCTACCATAAAATTTGCAATAGCAGTAGCCAAAATTCGTCCACTTCCCTGAAAGGAAGGTGACCCAGTACGTCGATTGCGAGCCCCAACCTCTTGCCAATCCCCGCTACAATCAGGCTCCTCCATCGCCTGATTTTCAGGCTCTCTATTAAGCGTCGAATCAATCTGATGCTCCTCTATGTTTTCCATATTTCCACAATTCACATGACTTCCCGATATCCGTGTATTGGTAGGCTCACAGTTTTCATAGTTCCGTGCAATCTCGGTAGCATCGGGATTCCCAAACTTGGGTGTGTCATCTTCCCTATTCGAACCAGCGAGCATCATCTTCTTCACCGGCTACCACACTTGTCTCTGATTCCCACCTATGCCTCCTTTCTTACTACAATCTTTATGTAATAGAGACTTGCAAGTTGGGCAAGCTTGGGGTCGCCATTCGTATTCGATATTCTGAATATGAGAAGAACCATCGGTCAGTTCTAGTTTAACATATTCGGGCAAGATTTTGCCAATTTCAACTTTCACACAAATTTTCACAAATGCGAGCCTGGACTCGTTTGAAGTTTGTTTATCTATTCATAATGGATTTCCAATGAAACGTCCGATGTTGCTAAGAGTACTTTGAAACCAGCAGATTAAAGGAAGCCTGAGCAACCTAACCCAAATCGAAATTGAAGAAAATTTATCTTTTTTCATTCGAAGAGTGGGCTCCCATTTCTTCAATATCAAAGGTATGCCCTCAATAGACCAAATTTCATGCTTCCAAGATGAACTTCCAACCTTCCTCCAAACTAAAGTCAAAAAGGAAAATACCTTCATCCATAGCAAGGGCCTAAACTGTACCCTTGATCCTCCACATACGAGAAACTGCAGCTTTAACCTCTTGATAAAATAATTTCATTCCGATGGAATAGCCCACAAGGGCGTTCCCCCACCGAGAGGCTTCAACCTGAATATCGCTATCATCATAGAGAACCTTTGAAGAAGAAGCTTGAGCCGAGAAAGATAGCGCACAGGAAGGCTCGACAGTAGAGCCAGAAGAAAACAAAGAACTCCACTTAGAGCAGGTCTAAAAGGACCAGGATCAGGAAGCTTAGAAGAAGCCATGAACAAATTGAAGGAGAGATCTTAATTACAACTTGAAGCCCCAACTCACCCCAGGAAGAGAGCCTATGGTGAATCAATGAAGAAGAGACACAAAAATTAAGACCTCAGAGCAAACTTCCTCTTGCTACATACACTTTCCGCTCTCTTTAGAACATCGCTAGGTTACACCAACCTAGCAAAGGTGCTCTCCTTTACAGCCTAGCAGCTTTTCGCATTGCCTAAACTTGATCAACACTTGTCGCAAATGTTGATGCCCGTTGGGACGGTGACGCGATTGGGGATAAAACCTAGGTGGAGATTGTTGTTTTAGATTTAATCCCACATACATTATTGAGACACTTTGAGGAGTTGTTTCTGGGCTTAATCAATCGATTGAGCTGTTGAGAGCAATCGATCGATCGAGCTTGGAAAGTCGATCAATTGATCTGAGCATAAATTGTTTGATCAACTCTCGGGTTGAAATCGATCGATCGAGCTGCTAAATCGATCGATCGATTTTGAGCGAATTAGTTTCGTGATTTTGAACTCTTTGCTATTTTAGACGATTCTTTTGGTCAAACTTTCCTAATGCATGTTGGAGCCTATTAGCAAAAGGTTATTCTAGGGTTCCTGGAGAGAGTTTTCAAGAGAGAAAATTGGTGAATACTTTGAGAGGCAAGGTATTAAAGAAAGGTTTGGGGATTGAAGCGTCCGATTGAAGTCGTTCTTGTGCTAAAATCATTACTATATTTCAGTAGATCTCTTCCTTGTTATTTAAAGGACTATGTCCTTGGTTTAACAGCGTGTTCGCTGTTGAAGATCGTGTCAGATCTTGATTGAGAGTGCACTAGAGAGAAGAGAGTGTGTGAGTTATAAATGTTCATAAATAGTGCATATACTCCGTGGACATAGCCCTAAATTGGGTGAACCATGAAAATCCTTTTGTGTTGTGTGCAATTGCTTTTGCATCTTCTTATTTTGCCGTATTCATCGCGATAGGGAGTTCGGTAGTGTGGGTTGAATTCCTAACAAGTGGTATCAAAGCGAGGTTTACACTACAATGATGATGAAAGTCTCGAATGCACGATTCGAGGTGGAGAAGTTTTCGGGAAAAAACTTCACTTTATAGCAAGTTCACAGATCTCCTTATCTAAAAAGGCATTGATGATGCTCTACTTGTAAAGGAGGCCATGGAATCGGAACAGACCTTTTAATTTTCCACTCCACGTCACCCAGGCACCTTCACTCTTTGCGAATTGATTTTGAATTGGATGTACTGATTTATCAAATGGTATCATAAATAAATAAAAAATCTACGATTTTATTTTCATTGGTTGGTATATTGTGCACGAGGTGTGCACTGTATTCGGTGCCCAGGTCAATCATACACCACTAACCAGGTAAATCAAAAATAGTGAAGTACCCAGTACAAAGAGAGAAACGAATTGTCCCCCATGCTTTTCTTTCCTTGCCGCTCTTCCCTTCCAATCAACCTTTCCTTCCACTATTACTACATCTTCACCTTGGTCCTGCATGGGAATTAAAAAAATTATAAGTTAAAAATTGGAAATGAAAAATTAAGAACGTAGAGAGAGAGAGAGAGAACCATGGCTTTATAGTGAGAGCTTTCGAGAGTACGACTGAAGAAAATTGAGAAAAATTAACTAGGTATATATAAGGATTTAAAACATATTTTGAGGGACTAAATGTATGTGAATGTCAGCTTTTGACAAGATCTATAAGTTAAAAAGGCAGTTAATAATGTGAACATGATTCTAATCAGTCAGGCACACTGATGTTGTTGGGAAGAGAAGACATCCAAAAGCATACAACCCAAGTAAATCGGTAATTGGTACGGAGAATCCAAGGTTTTGTTAGTTGATAGACATGTTGTATGCTACATCTATTTGCCAATCAATATGTGAGCATATAGATCTGAACCGTACATTTAATAAGAAACCTCGTAGACAAAACCTCATCACACAATAACAATAACCGGTTTTGTGGCATTCAATACAGAAACCCCCTAGGTTCGTAGATTGTATATTTGAAATATCGGGTCGGCAAGTTTCGCCCTACCCGACCTTTTAGTTGACCCAAACCAACCTGAATCGACCTAACTTTTTTGCTGACCGGACTCTGACAGAAGATGCTCAGATGTCTCATGCCCAACTGGACCCGATGTGCCCAACCTGGTAAAAAACTTCGGTCGGGCAGGTCGGGTATTTGGTTGACCTGACCATGACTTGCTGTTTACCGTCAATGTCTTTCAATTTAGACCGCGCAAAACTATTTATGAGCATCCAAATCAGTGAAAGTATTGTTATACTTTTAGCGACTAACAAATATCCATGCATTTTGAAATTGGGTACCGTTCTTCTCACCCCATGGCATTGCTTTCTCATCCATCACCTTCTAGCCGATCGCTTTTGAATTAGATGATGGACATCATTTTTCATCTCAATCTTTCACACAACGGAGTTTGAGATCATGATCGTTCCATTTGATGGCAAGTTTTCTATTCCATGTGCCATACATCATAAAAAGTGACCCACCCTAAAATCATGTGGCATACATCATGCTCAAGCATTATTTTAGGTTCACTTTTTTCAGGTGTGTGCCACATGTAATAAAAAACTGGTCGTCTAACGGTACGCTTATGATCTAAAGATCTATTGTGTGAAAGATTGGAATGAAAAATGATCTCCATCGTCTGATTCAAAAGCGATCGCATGCCGGCTTTGGGGAGATGAGTGAGAAAGCAGTATGGTGGGGGAGTGACTTAAATTTGGGAATTGACCCAAGTAGCTAGATACCTAATAGTATCAGGTATCAACCCTTTAAGGCGATGATGATGATGATGATGATGATGATGATGATGATGATGATGATTGTCTAATCAATGCAATTTTTGCAGCATGTCCCATCCAAAAAGTATATGTTGGTCTTGCTGATCGGATAAGACGGTTGGGATCATTGCGGGCATACGAAGCTTTTTTCTAGATAACCATATCAATCATCAAGCAGTCGATCCAATGCTTACAATGGAGTAATGTTGTTGAGCTTATGTTAAGCCTAAATGATCAATCGAGCTGAGCTTAACTTAGCTTTAAAATGTTGCTCATCAAAGAATTGTGCCACTTGGCAAAATAAGTGCATGAGTATGTGTGAGCGTCTCAAGACGCTCATCTATTGATGTAGGCGGCCAGGGTCATCTCATTAAAAGCCATGTAAAACTAATAAATCCCTTCTTCAAAAGCTACCCCCATCTCTCTAGTGTCTCAACTGCCCGGGCTTCAACCCGGCACTGCCAGGAATGGGCCTGGTCTGGGCTAAGATAGGTAAGACGATGCATAAATGGGCTGGCCGAACCCAGCCTGATTAGTAAAGCGAGATGGGTATGGGCTGGTTCCAAAAACCCAATTAAAATTCAGCCCGTTTACTCAGTCAGAGTCCAATATATAAATGAGTTATTGTACATGGAAATTGATGTTTGACCTGTGGCCCGGTCCGGCTCAACCCGACCCGACACTAAATGGTCTGGCCCAGCCCGACTTGATTAGTAATCAGGCCAGATATGACTAAATCAAGAAGCCCATTTAAGGCCCGGCCTAGCTCGGCCCATTGAGACCCTACATCTCTCCTTTTTTCACCGGTTATACCGGCCGTGTTCCATTTGGATGCACAGTTATGATCAAGTCTGCATGCTCACGTTCCAACGCATATAAATGGCCTTTTAGCCACAGACACTTCAGATAAATCTGACTTCAGCACATTTCAATATTACGAAAGTGTTGTAACTTGGTTGGATCTTGCTTGATGTTCAGGTAAGTCCCAGAGGCTGGTGGTCAACTTTCAGATAAATTATTATTATTAACAAATGGACGGTCGGAGATGAGGAAACTAACAAACATATCCCTCCAATAGCTAAAGCTGTAAGCATTCAGTTCTGTTCACACATCATGGACATATGAAAGAAAGCTGTACGTAGATTCCCTCTTGGACATTGTTATATGGCAGATAGGTTTTGTGTAGGCAAAATGCATGCGACTGATGTGGCATAATGCAATTGGCTGCAAGTGCAGTGGGGCCTAAACAATGCAGGTCGGGGCAGCCAGTCACGTCGAGCAACGTCAGCCACCTACACAAAATTTGCCTGTGGTTTGCAATTTTCCTTCCCTCTTTTATTTCATATAGAACTCATTCCAAGTACGTAAATTGCCCCAGTTGTTTGTAAGGTTGTCAACAGATCGGACCGGGTTAAAATTTTGGCTTCCCAATGAAAAAAATGGCATATACCTAACCAAAGTTACTTAGTTCACTAATTTGCTCTACGTGAATTCGGATTCACAATTTGGCACTATCAGCTGGCTCAAAGATAGCATTTGCACACTATCTTCTACGGCAGCATCATTCTCTCTCTCTCTCTCTCTCTCTCTCTCTCTCTATATATATATATATATATATATATATATATATATATATATATATATAATCATCATTGATCATGATTTCGTGTTATTAGAAATGATCAATGATCTAGTACCACTCACTAACGGTTAAATGGAGATTGTAGTTGCTTAAATTACGTAAAAAATTCTAATGTCTAGATTGTTTGTACTCTTTGAAATCAAATTCCCAATCATCAACCCCAAAACCTAAAATTGTTAGACTTCATTAACCATTCAGGTTCCCGCCTTTTCTTTATGTTGGCCTTCTCTTTGGCGAGTCTCTTGTAAAACTTAATATGCTATATTGCAATAATCGCTTAACACACTTTGCATTAGGAAGAGTAATGTCCTAAATAGAGATGAGTACATAAAGCTTCCTACATTTGTATTTTATTAAAATCCTCATATATCTTCAATGATTCTAATCTCAGATGGATATTTTCTATTATCCTTTTGTACTATTTGAATAAGGAACCTAAAATTAGTTACATTTAATACCAGTCTTTGATCTCATTGATGGAATAATTAATGTCATAAAAAAGCATTAATCATGTTCCTGATGAACACCACTTCTATATCCCTCCAATTGTGCCTTCTTTTATTACATGTACATGACGATCCTTAGTATAATATACAATATGAATATTTGGCATTTCTGTCAAGTGGAGATATTAAACCATATGAAAATAAATGGCTTATATTTATGACCAAAGTGGGCAAATCTATAATTAAAAAATTCATTTTGTCACTGGAGTAATTGCTATTAAATATCAGACAATTTGAGTTACATCTCAATGTGTATTATTTTTAGGGTATGATAATGACCAAAATTTCATTTCTTGTCGAAGAAGAAACAAGGTAACGCTGAGGATGTACCTTAGAACATAGACAGGTTTTAGTAATAGAGTACCTTTGTTCGCGCCCACGCATTCTCTGAAAGCGCCATGTCCTAAGCCCCTTCAAGACTATTGATATCTTCGGATTAGATCATGAAGATCGTGTTTCACCCTGATCTTCCACACAATGGATCTTGAGATCATGGATAACCTATCAAATTTTCATTTTTTTATTCCATATGTTCCAAGTCCTCAAAAAATTCCCCTAAATTCACATTTGAGCGTGATATGTCATGATTGAGGAGCCATTGTTTGGGGACTTGTGACATATGGAATCGAAAATGGAACGTTAGATAAGTGTGCCATGATCTCAAGATCCATTGTGTAGAAGATCTGGGTTAAAAATGATCTCCATCATCTGATCCGCAGCAATCAACGATTTTTAAGGGGTTTAGGGCGTAGGCGCTTTCAAAGAACGCATGGGCACGAACCGAGGTACCCTTAGTAATATGGTCATTATTTTTGGCACTTGGAAATAAAATTTCTTAAATAACATGAAGATTAAGGAAATCAACAGACTAATTATCAAATATGTCTTTTGTTTTTTTTTTTAATGGAAAAACGGACTATTCATTGAGATAGAATCTTTAGTACAATTTGAGAAATAGAAAGAGGATAGACCTCTAACCACGCTCAGTAATCTCTTTCAGTTCAATTATCCAATATGTCTTTAATTTTAAGTTAATATTGATTTTGGTCAAAGTGGAGAAAATATCTCCAAGGGCAACCATATAAAAAATAAAATACAACTATAAAATACTATTCGAGTAGATAAAAAGATAAAGTTATGGTGATGATGATGATAATGAGTGTAGGATAACTAACCCTTCAGTCTCAAGCGTGAACAGGTCAATCTACTCATGCTAAAATGGCCAAACGTTGCATGCACATATTTATGAGCATGCAAATCAGTGAAGAGGTCAATCTCCTTATGCCTAAATGGTCAAATGTGTACTTCCACTAATTTGCATGCTGATAAATATATGCACACTTTCTAATGTTTGATAGTCCGACGCAAGATACCAAAAATCGGCCTATACCGATACGTATCGGTTTTCGACAAACCGATACATATCGGTTCTCCAACTCGGTATCGGTATCCATATCGGCCGATACGTATCGGTTTGAGCTGAGACCTGCGTTTTTTTTTTTAGGGCCGATCCGTATCGGTATCGGCCAATTCGTATCAGCCCTCCATGAACCGATACACAATACCCGATACCGAAACCAATTTTGAGTCCGTCTGACCCATTCGCACTTGGCACTGACCAGGTTGGTTACTCTGTACCAACTCTAAATTACATAGAGCCAACGGGTGTTAAGATTAAAGACACAAACAAGACAAGTAAACGACTTTGTTATCTTCCAAAAGTAGCTCACATTCTTCAAAAGAACTAAAATATTTATATATTCAAACAGCCTATCCAAAAGACCCTCATCCAAATAACAGAAACTAACACCAAAACCTACAAAAAAAAAACCCTGATAATTTAAAACCGTACATAAAAAATTTACAGATGAACAAAAGAACAGTGGTTACCTGTGCAAAAAATGCTAAAACAAAAAGGGCATGGCGCAAAATAAAATAATACTCGAAGAATCTCAGTAGTTCAACAGCGAGTACTTTACACGTAGAACGATCTTCCCCTTCTCAACCCCTAACTTTGCCCCCGTAACCAACCAGTGCCCGGGCATATCTTGGGGCCCTTTCGACATCTCCGATAAGTCAACAATCTTGGCCAGCCTACCGATTTGACCCGAAGTGTCGGCTTTCTCATTCGAAGATGATGAAGATGAATCAGTTTGTGTATGAGAGGTATTTGATGGATTGTGATCCCATACTGATCGCCTTATTGTGCACCCTGGTACCTTGGAGAATAGAAGTTTGAGGTGTAAGACACTTTTGGCACCAAAATCCCACACACCCAATTGAGCCCCTGTTACAATCTGAACACCAGAAAGGTCTCCAATGCAAGTATCGGTTTTCTCTATGGGAGCTGTGCTTACATGGGAAAAGTTCTTCCACTTGATTGGTTCAAACCACCGGCTATCTTGTTCCTCAGGGCCTTGCCACTTGGGCGGTCCAATTGCCATGTGTGGATCCCAATGGGGTTGAAGGATCTTTGGTAGAGAGGCTAAATGTTGTAAATGGATAGCCAGTCGGTTTTGCTTGGTTCCTTCTAGGCATAGCCTGAGCCCAGTGACGGGTTTGCGGCCAACTGATGTCTGCAAAAAAAATTTGTCAAACCATTGAATAAGTGGACAGAGACATTATATACCTAAAAAGTTTAGGATTTTATTTTGGTTTCCTTTTTTCTTTTTTAAAGAATTTTTCAAATTCAAGGACCCGTAGAGGGACTTGGAACCTTCACCCAAAAGGGCTTTGGATTGAGCAAGGTCACTATTAAATAGGTTCCTAATTGTAGTTTAACAAACAAGAAAATCTGAAAGATTCCTGTCAGTCCAATTCTGACGCATTATTTCAAAAGTTTCAATGATTTTATTTGTTAGCAAAGCCATATATATTGCATGGTACACCGAGTTGAAGTGCAGAAAAGAGCATACTGTTAATCGATAGAATACAGAATATATTTGGTCATCGATGCATGGTGTTAAAAACGAAGCAAGAGAATTTTTTATTTCCATCTAACCACAAGTACCATATTTACAGAATAAAATTTGGTGTTTCTGTAGTTCATCAAATGGAAGAAAATTATTTATATTGAGAAGGTGATGATCCTGCTAACTTAGAAGATAATAATATGCTCACGATTGCTACCACCCTTAGTTGTTAAAAATAAATAAAGCATAAATAAATAAAGAAAGAAGAAGAAGCCTGGATTGGTCAGGAATAAAAGAACACTTATCATTTGATTTGACAATGTGGCAGCAGTTCACAGAATCAAGAGTGTAATCACTATTCGAGAGTGAAATTGTTATATCCAATAATTCATATAGCATTGTGTATTTTTTTTAATCACTGTAACATGTTTCTATATCTTGGTTATATGATGGGAAAGAGCTAGTATCGAGTGACCGACCTTATCACTGGCGCACAGCATGCGAACGGTGAGTTGTGTGGACTCTGAGAAGCACATGGATCTCCATGCTCTTTTAAGTTTACATGGATCTCAAGGTCTGTGGAGCACGACTCGTACACCATTCGCCGGTGATCGGGTCAGTCGCTATATACTAGCTCAAAATATATTTTTTTGTCAATTTCGAAAAATCTTGTTCATCCAACCACTCCCAAAGATGGTGTAGTTGACAACTTTCCACATTAAGGCATTCATGTTTTAAAATCGTAGAACCCAACACCCCATGTTTGCCATTTCACCAAACAAAGAAAATAAAATTATTCTTCCATAACTGTAATTATGCTATCAAATAAAGGCAACTACCTGATCTGAACTGATATAGAGTTTGGGGCCTATCAAGCTAAATTGAAGGGCAGTGCATACAGGCTCCTTTTTCATATGGCCGGGAAGATTACTTGGTACTGGTGCCCAAACTCGGGCAATTTGGAATTCCAGGAAATACTGCAGTTCCTCTATAGGTGGCTTGTCTATAAAAACAAATTGAAAATAAAACATCAGCAGGAGCAATGCGACCAGAATAACCAAAGAAGCACTTGATTATTGGCAACTGATCACCTTGACTATGGCATATTTATGCTGCTTATTCTACAACTTTCTTTTTTATCAACAAAGATGATGTCTATCAGAAAAAAAGTAAATAAATAGAATACAGCACAAACAAAAAGCTAAAGAAAATACAATGGTGTCCTTATTCTACACACATTACTGTCACAAATATAAAGAAGGCTTAAAAACAAAATATGGATGTTATATACTGAATTATGTGATACCTAAAATCAAGTTCAGAGAAAGTTCTTATTATCATCTGACCAATATTTACAGGTGATTTTGGAATACTAGTACCAACCAAGCAGTTCCACAGTTGTTTGATCAAGAATCATCCGAAAAAAGTTGTTTTTGTCTTTATGAGGGTAAAATAGGGGCACTATTGTAATTCCACGTGTAGCATGTGTAGATATGATGAAAAACTAACATAACAAACTGACAGCTGACACCTTAGTTCTCATAGTATTTACAATATGTAGCACCCATACAGTCCTTATTTATATTTTTCATTTCCATTTATCCCCACCCCTTGTAAACCACAAACACCCTCCATAAACCTCTACACTTATTTCTACTTCTCTTGTAGATCGTCCACAAGATATCAGATCAAATTGCTTTAGAGCGTATTTATCCTAAAGATGTAAATGCTTCATTAGGCAAGTTTTTTTTTTAAAATAGATTTATATTCTAGTAACCCAAATTCCGGTATGCACGAATCACAAATAGGATTGTAGATGGGTTACGGTCAATCCGATACCCGACCCATCCGAGCAGAATTTTTTATCGGGTCGGACACATAAAGTTGGCTCGTCGAGAAGCCGGGTTGAGTCGACTAGGAGGATAGGTCGGGTCGGGCAAAATGTGGGAAGGGTTAGGGCAGGTCCACCGATATTAATTGTATATATAAAGATAATGAAAAATAGGGTTTTTTTACTGGCTCGGATCGGGTTTTTTTGGTCAGGGGGTGGGTCGGGTCAGGCATATGCCATTTTCTCATTGGGTAGCAAAAAAATTTACCCGCTAACAGCTGAAAATTATTGGGAGACGTAGCAGCCTCTGTTGTGAGTTTTTTTTTTGTTCCATTATTTGTAACGAGTTATTCTGTATCTGCAACCAACATTTTCTCAACTAAAAAGTGTTGACCAGCTTGATTCAGCCGATAGAGATAGTTTCTCAGCCCAATATTTCTCATCATTGATCTTGAGATCATGCTACCACTATCAGCCAGTCAGATGTTGATTCTACGTGGCACGCACCCCCAAAAGTTACTAGAGAACGTCTCATGGTATATATTGATGATCACGATCATTTTTGAAGATGTATGCCACATGGAATCAACATCTGACCACCCGATAAGTACATCATGATCTAAAGATCTTTTGTGTGGAAGATTAGGATGAAAAACGATTTATGTCGTCTGATTCAATCCATTCAACAATGTTCACATACCAAAATCCTAATTGTAGATTAAAAATATTAAGTTGCCAACAAAGGTGTTTTTTCCCTTTTGTACTCATTCGGCAGATGATGCCCTCGACCCTTCAGCTGACAAAAACGACGATTGGATTTGAAACAACGCCTCTCAAGCGTTATTTCAAATCCATGTTTTTTCTCCTTTGAGAGATATCAGTAATCCACTCGAATCTGATGAATCCAAATCCATCCTTGCAAAGTAGCTACCCAAATGGTGGATTTGAATTTCAACTACCCAAATCCAAATTCAAATCCGATCCTTCAAATGCTCGTTCCCAAACACAGCCTTACTTTTTTATCTTTAAGAAAGCTTTTGGATTTGATGTCTTCTATTAAGGGGAACAAATTATTTGTATCATCCTTACAGATCCACGAACGTTTTGGATGAGCTGGATATAAACCATCGTAAAGATGTCGCCAACGAATTTACAGTTCATATCCACTTAGACATCGACCCAAGAATAATCGATTCTAGACTTACTGTTCCATGATCAACTTCCTTTCATAGTACCCTACCCCCAGGGGAAGTTGAATCCCCACTGCCTACTTGAAAGAGAGATATCCTAACCCACTAGACGTAATTACAATCTAAAGCTGAAGAAAGACCCAACTGCAAGGAATGTGCAGAACTGAGACTTGCTGTTGTTGAGTAGAAGCAAATAAGAAACACATAGTTCTATTCCAAAAATGAAATTATATAACTTTTAGTTAGGGATATTTTTTTTCCTTTTTTTTATAGGTAAGTTGGGCTCGAACTTGCGACCTTGAGGGTGCAATATTGTTAACCTTCCATTGTACTACAGGCCCAAGCCCAACTTTAAGTTAGGGATCCCCGCTGCCTCCTTGAAAGAGATATCCTAACCCACTAGACGTAAAGCTGAAGAAAGACCTAACTGCAAGGAAGGTGGAGAACTGAGACCTGCTGTTGTTGAGTAGCAGCAAATAAGAAACACAGAGTTTGATTCCAAAAATGAAATTACATAACTTTTAGTTAGGGATTTTTTTTTTCCTGTTTTTTTTATAGGTAAGCTGGGCTCGAACCTGCGACCTTGAGGGTGCAATATTGTCAACCTTCCATTGTGCTACAGGCCCAAGCCCAACTTTTAAGTTAGCGATCACTCAACTCTCTCTAGGCAATACCAAAAGGTGTATGGAGCTTGATTAAGAAAGCCCATGTAGGGAACTAGATGAAGAATTATTGTTTGAAGATCAAGCATTGGTAAGTTATTTTTGAATTCTTGTTCATTTTTTTCTGCTTTTTATTCTTTTCTCATCCTATATATATATTCCTTTTTCTTATCTGTAAAGCCAAAAATATATTAAAGAGAAAGGAAAAAAGATAGCAGGGCACCCATAGCAGGGGGGGGGGGGGAGCAAGAAAAAGAAGACAAAAACAAAAACACAAAACCGACAAGAAACCAAACTTCACGGCTTGCTCACAGCCCCAGGAGAGCCAGCAAGAAGGAATGGAAAGAGGAACACTATAGATCATCAAACCAGCAGGCCTGGACTTTCCTTGAAAGTTTTTTCATTTTTGTTCCTGCCAAACTGCCCACATGACAGCCATGTGGGTGACAGTGACACTCCACATAGCTTTAGATAGGCCCTTGAAGCTAGCACCTCCCCAGTTCACAAAACAGCACCCCAACAGCAGCCTCATGGAAACACCACTGAACCTGGAAGTGGCTCAAAAGCATCCCCTAAATAATTTTTGCAAACTGACAATAGATTAGGAGATGATTCACATCTTCATTATGTAATTTTCGTGAATGTCCATACCTCTTCTCATAAGCTCATTGATGGGGACATCCGATTCAAAGAACCGCATATGGTCTATTGGAGGCGAAAAAGCATACGAAAATATCCCGAAGGCTCTAAAATGAAGAATGAAGGTGTTATGAAAATTAAGGCAAGGACATCCGTGCCCAAGGACGTCCGTGCTCAAGGACAACCTTGCTCAAGGAAATCCGTGCCCACGGACGTCTGGGACATTCGGAGAAACATTCGTGATTTAGGGACCGTTCTGTTTTGTGCACATCGTCGAGGACGGACGTTCGTGACCTTCAGACGGACATTCGTGAGTCTCGTTCGTAAATTGGCGGCTAGACAAGTTTTGAGACAAAATTTGTTGTTTTAGAGTTTTAGTTGTTTTGAACTTTCTTATTTCGAACTTTATGTTTAGTTAAGGCTTATTTGCCTATATAAAGGCATTGTAAATACAATTTTAGTTGGTGAACGGTTAATGAATATTGTTTTTGCAAATTGAGAGCTTTTATCAAAGTTTTCTTCGAGGATGCGATTCTCTCAAAACTTGGAAAAGCGATTCTTCTTTCATCGTGCGGTTTGGTATAACGTCAACTATCTTCCTTAGAGCGATTCCTTGGATCTTATATATTTTTTGTTTATCGTTCTTATTGTCAGGTAATTTATCTAGTTTGTTTCTTTTATTGAAAACTCATAAACCCAAAATATCTTTTCCTTTTTATATCGTTATTGGGATTTGGTTCTAAATTCCTAACCCTAATTTGTTGATTCCCTTTGAACGATTTAAACCCTTCAGGCCTTAAATTCTTCAAATCCTAGTAAGGAGCCAAGAGACAGCATCGAGATTGTCACTTGGTACCCTATACTAGATTGAAACTAGAGTCTATCTTTAGACCTATTGAAGTGGATGCCGACAGCGTGGAACTAGGTTTTGGGTCGCATCGCCCCAAAGGAAGAAGTGACAGACAAACCACGGGGCACCAACATCTACCGAGAAGAGACCTTGAAGAGCCGCAAATAGGGCTCACTGCCTATGTCCGCTCAAGCGAGAATGCATTAGAAAAGCAAGGCCAACTTTCGGCCATTTGTCGTTCTAGCGACCGCTAGTTGTCGCTCGAGCGATCCCCTTTAAGAATCTCGCTCGAACAAGAACCAAACTCGCTCGAGCAAGTCAAATGACGATAGTTGTCTATTTTGTCCTTTTTCTTTATTCTTTTCTTGCCTTTTGGATTTAATGTAACGTTCCATTTAGAGACAATTTAGTATTTTGCTATTTTAGGGCTAGTTTCTTTTTGCACCTAGTATATAAGGTCCTTATATAAGCCAAATTAATAAAATTGATTGATTTTAATGAAAATATTATGTATTGAGAGCTTGAGATGAGCTTTAATAGAGAGTGAGTCTTCTTCCCCATATGGGTTTGGTGTGAGGCCAAAGGTGTGATGATCTTCTCTTTATCTCTTTTCCCATTTCCTTGCTAATTTTTTGCATCCATTTTCCTCCTTTAATTTGATTGTTCAAAATCCCAAACCCTAGATCTAGAGCAACATTGATGCCCGTCCTTGTGGATCGACTCTGATCTTAACCCGTCAATCCATGACCATTGTTAGGCTCGAGATTGTCCGATTTGCGTCGTTGATCGAATGCCCTGACCTAGAGGATGTTAGAATTCTATCTCTAGGATCGCACCTTCAGGAAATCTTAACGGATCTCGCGCGCCAGATTGGCCCCACGCGAACCAAGCATGGTCACCTAGCGGAAATCCATGAAACCCTAAGGTATTGCTTTAATTAGGGTTTTATTTCTTAATTAATTAGTTTAATTTCGACAATTTCGCATCTCATGATCATTCACATATTTTAAGGTCGTTGTCCCGCATCAGTTTTGGTATAAGAGATTAGGATCTAGCTTAGGGCATTTGATTGCACGTCTTGTGTTTGATAAAATAACTCAATCACTTTTGGTTCATAATTGCTTGTTCATTTTAGAACCCATGTTAGTGTGTCGTGATCACCATGGACACGAGTGAGATTGTCAATTCTCTTAGGAGCATCCAAGCCATGATGATCGCGATGAATGAGAGGGAACTAACTGAACAAGGAAACCGTTACACTCACAATCCTAGGCGAAGTCCCGAAAGTCGCAATCAGATTAGAATTAAGGGACACTTCCATCATTGTGAACCCGAATATGATCTTGATAGAAAATCCCTAAGGTCTATTCAAGTCGAAGTCCCGGATTTTGAGGGTGCAGTGACTATATCCTTTGTGGGATGGTTGTCTAGCATAGAGGAGTATTTTGACTCGTATGATGTGTCGGAAGAGTGTGAAGTTTCAACACAAGTCACTCTGAAGTAAGCCCATCACACGATGGGAGGGCGTGAAGGAGCGACTTATCGAGAAGAATGTTCCTTTCACACAATGTCACCTTCTACGGTGTTTGGAAGCTAAGGTGGATAAGCATCGTAAACACACCCAACTTGAGTCTAGGAGTACCTACGTAAAAGTGAAAGCTAATATTGGGGTTCAATCATCAAAGCCCGCGAGTACTCCTACAAGTCCCCAAATTGATCATGGGAAAGGAGTGACCCATGAGATATATAATTTTGGGGTCTAAATGTCGAAGCCCGTGAACACTTCTCCGAGTCCCCAAATTGCTAACGCAAGAGGAGCGACTATTGAAAGCCCCAACACTTGTGGTCGTAACAAGTGCTATAAGTGCCAAGGACTTGGACACTTTGCATATCAATGCCCCACAAAATCTCACTCCAAATTTATTGATTAAAAGAGAGTTTTAAGGAGCCGAAAATTTTGAAAGTGGAAGAAAGTATGTATGACCCTTATACCGTGGTGAGTGACGAGGGAATAGAAGAAATCGAAGAAAGTCTAAGTTGTACTAAAGAGACTCCCATTTCCGTCGAGGGTAATGACATCGTGTTAACCCTATAGGAAACACTTGAATCGCGTACATATGAGCTAATCGAATCACCCACACGAGTCATTGGTGTTCGTAGAGTTAGTTGGGCACAAGTCGTCATTGTTAATCGAGTTGAGTGCACCCGAGTCACTAGTGTTGATAGAGTCTACTACATGTGAGTCGTTAGCGCCGCTTACACATAAGAGTATCAAGTCTATGGATACACATGCACATCATAGTCTCAAGTTGCATACAGACCCACTTTCCGAGTCATGTTGTGAGTTAAGTTTTAAGTCACATTCCGCATTGCATGGCGAAATTATGCTTCAAGTTAATTTGTGCAATAAAATTTTTAAATTATTGACGAATTCACCTAAGACTTTCATGGAATTCCAAATAAGCAGCCATGAAATGGTTTGGGTTAGGCCTGAACGATTCTCATCGGGGATCGTGAATAAGTCCCAAACATGCGTTGCCGGATCCTTTAGGATGGTGGCAAGGAGTGGACTAAGGCATATGTACTTGAGCTACCTCAAGGTATGGGGGTTAGTTCAACACTCAATGTGGAAGACCTAGTTCCTTATCTAAGCTCAACCCTACTTCCTAGAACTCATTTTCAAACGTCATTTCCTTGCGCACCAATACCGATCCCACAACCCCCATCTTTTCCTACTCCAAGCAAGATGAAAAGCGAGGTCATTGAGAAGATCTCAAATGATCTTGTAGCACTCACCCGCAGCGGAGAGTTTCCAATTTATGAGATGAAGATTAGTAAGACGACTTTCGAGATTGCATGGGCTAATTACAAGAGAGTTCGCTGCTTGAGTACCTATATTTCCAACCGATATCACGATCATGCTTCATCGATAATAAAGTCCTTCGGGTCTGGGAGAGTTGATGAGAAGCTTCAAAAATATTTAGTAGAGTGGGTTGGCAAGCCAGGTTCTTGGATTCATTGAGAAGAAATTTACAGTGTGCGCCCCAAAACAATAAACTGACATAATGATCATGCTTCACTGGGTTTCGAGATTGATTGAGAGCTTCAGATGAGCTTTCATGGAGAGTGAGTCTTCTTCCCCATGTGGGTTGCCCAAGTTATCTTTGATCTTCTCTTTATCTCTTCTCTTCTTTCATTGCTAATTTCTTACATCCATTTTCCCCCTTTTATTTGATTGTTCAAAATCCCAAACCCTAGATCTAGAGCAACCTTGATGTCCATCCTTGTGGATCGACCCCAATCTTAACTCGTCGATCCATGACTATTGTTGGGCTCGAGATTGTCCGATTTGAGTCATTGATTGATTCAATTCAAAAGCCGTAGCGAGGATCTAGCGATTCCACATTGAGCCACAATCGAACGCTCTGGCCTAGAGGATGCTAGAGTTCTATCTCTAGGATCTTGCGCACCAGATTGGACCCCAAGCAAACCAAACATGGTCACCTAAGCGAAAATCCACGAAACCCTAAGGTATTGCTTTAATTTGGGTTTTATTGCTTAATTTATTAGTTTAATTTCGACAATTTCACATCTCATGATCATTCACGTATTTTAGGGTCGTTAGCCCGCATCACGTATTTTATAAATCAAGAAGTTCATATGATAACGAACGCTAAATCGAATCAATTAAATTGCCCTAATAAAGTTATTAAATATTTTTATTTTTTGTTTTGAGATTAATTTCTATATCTCCGCCATGGTATGAAACCTCGACGAGTCGACTCGAAACTCGGGCGAGTCGACTCGTATATACACTCGATCTGGGCTTCGGATCGGTCGACTTGCCGCGTCGACTCGAAAACTCGAGCGAGTTTGTCGACTCGGCAAGTCAGTTAAGTGTTTTAAGTGGCTGGCGGGTTTAAGTGGCTAGCAAGGGTTTTTCAATTTATTTAGGAGCTTACTTGTAATTTGAACCCATTTTAGCCCTTTATATATTAAGTGGTTGGCGGTCCCTTTATTTATTTAGGGCCTCGACAGATTTGACGAGAGCCGCTAGAAGAACAGAGAAGGAAGAAAGAAAGAAAAAGAAAGAAAGAAAGAAGAAGAAACAAAAAGAAGAAAAAATACCGGCCGGTCCATCCATCGCAGCCTCAGCCGCCTCTCTCGTCGGTGCTCTAAATGTGAGTTTTTTTTTTTTTTTAATCTGTTTTTTGTTTTTTTTGTTCACGCGCCACAGATTTGTAATGTGCCCTAAAGCTTTTTTTTCCCCATTTTAGGTGCCCTAAAATAGCCCGCTAAGCACAGTTTTCTCATTTGTGCATCACTGCATCTATTTCGGTAATTAATTGAGAACGAATCTATTTTTTTTTTTACAATTGCGCCACAGATTTGTAGCGTGCCCTAAAATCCATTTTGCTTTTTTTCCCCCCATTTTAGGTGCCCCAAAATGGTCCGCTAAGCACAGTCTTCCCAGTTGTGCATCACTGCATCTATTTCGGTAATTCATTGAGAACGAATCTTTTTTTTTTTTTCACGATTGCGCCACAGATTTGTAACGTGCCCTAAAATCTGTTTTACTTTTTTTTTCCCCATTTTAGGTGCCTAAAATGGCCCGCTAAGCACAGTCTTATCAGCAGTGCATCACTGCATCTATTTCGGCAATTAATTGAGAACGAATCTGTTCTGTTCAGTTGAGAAGACTAAGCTCAGTGGGTCCTTCCTTTTTCTACTTTTTATTAATCAAATTTTGACGGCAATCAGCCCATGAGCTCATTCTTCTCATAAGTGCATTCATTTGGGCTCTCGGCTGAGAAGACTGAGCTCAATGGCTCAGTCTTCTTCTTTCTATTTATTTTTTATTGCATTTATAAGTCACAAGTGCCTTAAAATTGGCCAAATACGAACTGATATAATTTATTGCATTTATAATTTTTTATCTGATATGATTTTTTATTTTAGATGGATGGTGTTTTAGATGTAATAAATATAGATATGAATTTAGATCGATGGTGTTTTATTTATGAATTTCTAAATACTAAATGGATGGGATATGGACAATAATGAATTTTTATCTATTAAATATTTAAATTTTATATATATATATATATATAACCCGAGTCGGAGCGAGTTGAGTCGGACCGATTTTCAAAGTTGACTCTACTCAGCTGGCTTTTGAGTCGAGTCAAGTTTTCATGTTTTAAAACCATGATCTCCGCTGCTCAATTAAATCTCAAATTGATTTTAAAATTGCATAATTAGGGTTCTAGCGTTTTTACTGCATCACTCATCCTTCATTAAGAACCTTTCCCACGTAATAGTCCAGTAGAAGAAAGAAAAGAACTCAGGGCTCATGGTCTATCAGCAGCCTTCTCACCAGATGAGCATAGAATGACGAACCGAGAAAACACCACACTTCTCGACTCTCCAGATTCTCCTATCTAGTCCTACCTAATTGGGAGTGCTCCTATAGATAAGATCCAACATGATGCAGGACAACGACCTTAAAATCCGTGAATGCCCATGATATGCTAATTTACCGAAATTAAACTAATTAATTGAATAAATTAATAAAGCAATATCTTAGGGTTTCGTGGGATTCCGCTTAAGTGACCATGCTAGACTCACGTAGGGTCCAATTCGACACGCGAGATCTTTAGGAATTGTGGAAGGGGTGATCCTAGTGGTAGAACTCTAGCTCCTTCTAAGTTGGGGCGTTCGATCGCGGTTCACGATGGAATCAGTAGCTCCTCACTAGGGCTTTTGAATCGAAGCGGTTAATGGCACAAAGAGAGCAAGCTCGAGCCCAACAACAGCTGTCGACCAACGGGCTAGGGATGGATTCGATCCACAAGGATGGACATCAAGGTTGCTCTAGATCTAGGGTTTCGAAATTGGAACAATCAATTAAAAGGAGAAAATTGGATGCAAGAGATTAAAATGGAAATAGAAAAATCAAGCAAGATCAATAAGTAAAGAGAATATCAAAAATAACATGGGGATCACACCCTTGGCCTCACACCAAACCCACATGGGGAAGAAGACTCACTCTTCAAAGCTCATCTCAAGCTCAAAATGCAATGCACTTTCATTAATTTTCAACAACTGCCAAAAATGGTTTACAAAATAGGCTTTATAGTGTTTACAAATGGAAATAACCCTAAAATAGAAAAGCACTATGTTACCCTAAAAGGTAACTTACATTTGAAGCAAAAAAGAAAATACAAAAAGGACAAATTGCGTCACGACACTCGCTCAAGCGGATTTGGTTCTGGCTCGAGCAGAAATCTTTACGGAAGGTCGCTCGAGCGACTACAGGATTTCACTCGAGCAACTATAGAATTTCGCTCGAGCGAATTCAGACGCTACAGGAATTCGCTTGAGCGAATTCAGACAGAAACTTTTGGCCTTGAATCCTAATGCCACTTCCCTCGAGCGACCAAGGACAGAAACTTTTGATTGTAATTCTGAAGCGCCTCGCTTGAGTGAGCCTGGGCAGAGGCTCTCCTTTTGGGGCTGATCTCCAGGGCCTTTCCTCAGTGGATCGTGACTCTCCTTGGCCCTTCCGCCGGTACACCTTGTATGGCCTAAAACCTAGATCCCTGTTGGTGGCGTCCCCGTTACAACAACTCCCGAAAACTATCGATTTCCTCCTCTCTAAGGTTACGCCTGAGTTTAATGTCCTAAACTCCCTACCCCTACCCTCCGATTGCATCATCACATTTCAGATGCTAGTCCCGCCGATCCACTACAAAACGATGAATATAGCCCTAAGACACTTATGCCCAATCCAACAATCATTCCAGAATTCAATCTACTCCCCATTCCCTCTTCCAAACATAACACACTGCTAAAATCTGTCCCTCACAGAGGACACCCCTTTCCTTTCCACGAAGCCAAAACCTGCCCTACTCTCCCCAGATTTATCGACCAACCCATTCTATCAATCCTATATTTCTTGTGTAGCATCCATACCAAAGAGCCTCTCTTTCAGTCCCAATTCACCAATGCCATTTTCCAAGCAGGGCCAAATTCATCTCCTTCAACCATTTAATACTAACACATCTCACTTCCTTCTTAAAGTGGCAAACCTCCCAATTTATCAGATGTAAATTGTTGGCCTCAAAGGAAGTTCCTAGCCAACTGCTCGATGTGGTTAATAATTTCCCTAGGCATTTGAACATTGACATATAAAAGACTAGCATATTAGAGAGTGTGGTCTTTATGAAAATCAGTCTCCCACCAATGGAGAGTAAGTTAGCCTTCCATGTGGCTAATCTTTTCTCCACTCTTTCCAGCACCAACTCCCAAGTAACTTGACGACGGCAACCAATACATAAAGGAAAACCAAGGTACGATGACGACAAAGATTCTGTGAGACAGCCAATGAAATTCGACAAATTCTTCCACCAGAGAGATCCAATCAAGCATGTTTTAGCTATTCCTTTATTTTATAGGGAATGAATTCTTCCAGATCTACTGCTGTGATTTAACATAGAATATCAAATGATCCAAGTTCAAAATACGGGAACAATCTCAGCCCTGGTGATAAAAATATGGTAAAATGTATATTAAAAATCCATGTTACATTCCAGCGCATCTATCGGCGAAAACAACATGTAGTAGGTGTACTAGGCAATAGGAGATGCACTATAACCACACCAGAAGTTGCGAAGTAAGTTTATAGAAGGAAAAAAATATGTGAACTAAACAAATGAAAAATGGTAATTTAAAACATAGTTAAAAAAAATAACCCTTGGAAAGTTTTTTATGGGTGTTCAAAAAGATGGGTGATTTCAACACCTAGAGGTGCCCCAAGAGTGATGATCAATGGTTTTCGAAGGAAAAACAAGTTGCATCAGAAAGGGTCAACGGATATTTTGGGGGGGTCAAATTCCAAAGATAAGACAGCTGGAAAGGGGGAAATGGTGCAAAAGACTATCGAGAAAAGCTACAATAATGAAGATAAAACAGCATTAATTCTTACATTACCCATTAGCTTCACCAAAAGAGAATGGCTTTTAATACTGTAAGCTAAAGAGCTTTAGGTTAATAACTGAAACAATACTGGGAAAGATGGAGGAGAAAAGAAAGAAAGGAGAGAGAGCAATGACCACTAAGGATGTGTGAGATTAACCCGCTCTGATACCATGTAGAAACAAATAATATAACTAAAGAGAAGCATACCCTAATCAAAGTTTAGAGAGAAAAAGATGGAGGATGAGAGGGAGAAAGAGAGGGAGCAATGGACACTTTGGACTACATTGTTAATAATTGTGATGATATGAGTTACATAAGGTAACCTCTACATATAGAGGACAGTTGATGGGGACATCAGATTCAAGCAACTGCCAGTGACGTTTCGAAAGGATGAAGAAGATTAGCAAAGGCGAAAGAAGAATGTGAAAACGTTTTAGTTGATTAGGATTCTTTTAATAAGTGATTTATTTTAGGATTAGTTTCCTTATTTGAATCAATTAGGGGTCAGGCACATATATGTGATATGTGACTGTTAATATCGTCACTTTCTACGCAACCATCAGAAAAGTAGTCATAAGTCTACCAATACGTGTCGGAATTGTGCGATTTTTGTCTTCTTGGAAAGCTACTTCAATAAGCTTTCAAACAAGACCAATTTCACGTCAATCGGATATTGTTTGACCCTTCAAAAATAATCGTGTAATAAAAAAAGGGGATTAATAGTGGAATTAATAATGAACGTTAGAGTAAAATGTTTTAATGGTTGATTAAGAGTTTTATATTAAGTAGTATTCTTAGGGTTTTGGTTAGCCTATTTTAAGGCTTGTAAACAACTTTATTATTAATTTTTGTTAATGAAAATTGTTTATGCAAAATTGAGAGTTCTAAACTTTTGTGAGGGTGTGATTCTCTCAAACGGAGAGTGATTCTTCGATTCCCGCTTGCGGTTTGGTGCGAGGCCAACTCTTCTTCTATCTCTATCTTCTTTAGATCTACGGTTTGCGTAAGTAACGTAACCCTAGTTATTTTATTTATTTCATAAAATCCAAAATCAGCCTATTTGTTCATCCCTAATTTATTGTTAGCCTTTTATTTTTATCGGTATCGAGAGAGCTCGCTTACGAGTTTGTTCGACGCCCTAAAACTATCGAAGATCTAGCCGTTCATAAGAACCCTAGTCTTCTATATCCACGATAGGGAACGTACCCGAAAGTAACGCTATTTTGGGTCGGAATTAAATCATCTAATTGAATTTCTAGAATTTCCCGTGATAATTTGTTATGAGAAATTATTATTTTTAATTGTTTGAATTAATTTTAATTTTAATCTCAGCCCTAGCATTCCATTTAGTAAGTTCCCGCATCAACAATCTTAATACAAAACTCATTTCCAACCAATGTAGGAGTAAACCTATACCCAGAATATAACTAGACACACGTCCCTATATCCAATCATATAGGATCATACACCAAATATATTACCTAATAACATATGAAACAACCATTACCTCCAACAGTTGATAAGTGTGGACGGCATACAAACCTAACTTCGGGATTTTTACGCAGAGAGTGGCCGTTCTCCGGACTCAAACTTGTGTTTCCAAGCTCGATAGTCCAAGCCTTTTACGATTTTACCATGCACTCTATCTTGTTGAAACTTTTTCATAGCCCAATATTTCGCATCATATAATATGGCAGGTAGTACCATTGTCTTATTTAAACGTCCCTTCAATCGAAGTGGTACTCTTGGGTTGCATAATACATTAATACTCCACTTGCTTGTTTTTATTTCATCCAACCTGCATTAATCGTATTTTAGATGTCATCATCAAATCAACCATATGATTGTAAAATAGAGGCTAAATAACGGAACCGATGGCAATGTGATATGAGATGATTTTCCATTTTAACTAAATCCTCCTTCAGGCTATCGTGTTCCCTAACATTTCACTCTTATATCCCTTCTTTGTTCTTCCAATTCTAGCTAATGATTTACTTATTTCTTTGTTTGAGAGATTATTACCCCATCATACGCAAATAACATGCACCATGGAATCACTTTTTGTATGTAAATTGCAACGCATCCATGATTAGGGCAAACAAATAAGGACTCAAGGCAGACCTTTGATGCAGCCCAACTCCGAAAGGGAACTCATTCGTCTATCCGCACATAGTTCTTACACTAGTTATCACTCTTTCGTACATGTCTTGGAGAATCTCAACATATAAGTTCAAGATGCTTAATTTCCTTAGTGTCCACCAGATAATCCGTCTCGACACTCTATCATAAGCTTGTCAAATTAATAAAAATCGAGCGTATTTTTTTCCTTCTCTCCCTAAATTTTTTCTATAAGGTGTCTCAATAAGAAAATGGCTTCGGTTGTTAAAGCAAGAGGCAAATAGCACAAAAGAAAATTTAGAAATTTAAACATCAGTAAGGAAAAAGTATCGCCACAACATTATAACTGATGGATGGACAGGTCAAACAGGGAGGGGAGAAATGTAATTAATTTTTGCTTGTTGGGAGGGGATAATGTCTTTAATATCTATTGACATATCAGACTTGGTGCACGAGAATATTTTTCTATTTAAGTTGCTTGATGTTGCCATTAAATATGGAGAAGAGCAATATGTCATGTAGGTAGTAACTGATAATATTCTGGCTTACTTGGCAGCAGGACACCTTCTGATTGAAAAAGGCAAAATTTATTTCAGATTTTGGACCTGATTTGCTGCCCGATACTGATCTAATATTTTGGAAAGGAGTTGTCAATTTCTCTTGAGACAGCTCAGTCTCTTGTAGAAGCCTTGAGATTGTTGATGAGTTATGAGCAGCTGCCCATGGGCTCTATTTATGAGGAACTGATACGAGATAGAGTGCAAACTGCAAGCCAATTTAGGAACCATTTATAGAAGGTAGGAGATGCAACTCGATCAACCACTACACTTAGCGACTTAATTAAACTAAAAGAGAGCATAACGAAAAAACTTTTAGCTCCATCCTAAGCAAGCTTCTACGAGTATTTGGAGTGAATGATTTTTTAATCCATTTTACAAGATAAGATTAGTGATTAGATTTATGACTAACAACAGTAAAGTCCATTTTTCGGAAAGACCACAATTCAAGTAAGGACAAAATTCCAACCTACTAATATTATAGTAATTTATTGTTAATTAAGAAAATATGTCATTCATTGCACTAATTTGTAAATGTTATTAATATTGGAAATATTATATAACTATGAGTGGTAAGTATTGGAAATTTGAGCTTAGTCTCTCTTGTAATGACAATGTAGCCATCTCACTTCCCTTCTTCATTCTTAACATTTTTCTTTGAGTTTGGTTCATTTTTTATGGTTCGCAACTATTAACGTATAGTTCAGTGTGAGATTCATGCGGGATAGATACTCCTGATATATGCCTGCTCTTGCTTTTTGTATCCTCGGTCTTGCCTACAAAATGCATCCAGTTGCGAGAGCAAGTAGAGCACATTCATGCCTGTAAGTAGCCATTTTCTTCAATTTGATTATGCATTTCAAATTTATTTTCTATTTTATAATCTACATGTCTATTGTTATGCTAATTTAGTTACTTCTTCTTTTATTTTTTGAATGCACACAAAGAAAAGGAACAGGCTAAAGAATGAAAGAACAAATGACCTCATCTTCATTAAAAAAACTCGGCATCCAAGGAAAAGGTTCCTAGAAAGAAAGAAAAACCAAGAACTTGGACCCAAGCAGCCTCAACAAATTGGATTGGCTGATTAAGCAAATAATGGTGTTTGAAGGTGATGACATCACTTGGGACTAAATTTCAACTAGTCTTTAGGGGAATCTCTGGGTGAAGGGCACAAAGGCCAAAGAGAATCAAAATTGATCTCTACTGGCACATCAAGGAGAATGAACCTAACAGGCCAACTTGAGAATGAAAAGAAAAATCCGACTTGAATGAGATGGAAGAAAAGGAATACATGGAGGCAGATGAAAATGCACCAAGTGAGTACAACGAGGAGAGGAACATCGAGTTCAGATTAGAGGATTTTTGTTGATTTAATCGATGCCTCTATAATGTAAACTCCAATCGCCATGTTATGTGTACACTTCAACTTTACAAGTAAATTATGTACCTGTAAAGACCTTATATCCTCGCTTGTTATTATTAGTTTGTGTCCCTTTAATCGGATAGTTGTTGTTGACTTGTTAGCCGTTACTTGTTACTCCTTGCTTCTAGTGACATATTTTCCCTTATTTTAGAGATCCTCAACTACAATATGTTCTCTTGCAAAAAAAGACGAAGCATTATTGTCGCTTGCTGCCCAGGCCCCACCTAATGCGTAGGGAATCCTCCACTTAGGACCTGCTTAGCGCAAAGGAAGAGTCAGCAGCACTTTCTAGGCCCGTTGGATACAAATAAATAAATTTTTAACTTTTTTTCTTAAAAAAAGTAGATAAGTTATCTAACAACAAGAAAGTTCTAAAAAGTTAAAATCAACTTATGCTAAAAGCAAAAAAAAATTGTTTTTAACTTTTAAAAAGTAACTTTCATCTCTCCATAACCCCACTACCACTATGACCACCACACCACCACTATCACTATTATCACCACTAACATTACATCACTTAAATGTGTTTGCTTTAGTCAAAGTTTGAATTTTGGTCAAACTTCACAAGATTTCTATGTTCTTTAAATTTTGACTGTTTACTTTTTATCAAACATTGACTAGTGGTTATCATTATTTTAATATGTAACTTGGTAGCAGATTATGAAATTTATTGTAATTCAAAGTTTGACTTTGGACAAAGCTTTTAATTCAAATTTAACTATTTGCCAAGCTTTGACTAGTGTATCTCAGTTATAATCCAAATTTTATAACTTAGACAGTACATTCTCATTTTTTATTGGTCAAATCTTTGACTTTTGATTAAAGTTTGATTTGTCAAAATTAGACTTTTAAACAAACATTGACTAGTGCAACCTGCTAGTGAGTATTTGCTACTATGTTAATTTGTAACGTGCCACTATTATTGTTCTTATTCAAAGTTTGACTTTTATCAAAATTAACATGTTGTCAACTTTGAATAGTGTAACTGAAAATAAATAATGGATACTACTATATTACTTTATAACGACAATAAATTTTTCAGATTTTTTATTCGTCAAACTTTGACTTTTAGTTTTTATCAAAATTTTAACTTTTACTCAAGTTTCACTAGTGTTATTTAGACAGTCCTTATAACTTTGAATTTATAAATTGGCAGTGCAAAATTTTAAATTAGTCAAATTTGACTTTTGGTCAAAGTTTGACTTTTTTATAAAAAAAATTAGATATTAGTCAAACTTTTACTATTTTAATTTGATAATATATAGTGGCTACTATGAAATTATAACTTGCAATGCAAAGAGTCAAAGTTTGACTTTTCTCAAAATTGGACTTTTTTTATCAAACCCTAGCTAGTGTAACGTGATAGTAGATAGTGATTATTATTAGTTTAATTTGTAACTTGATAATAGTCAAAATTTGACTTTTGGTCGCAATGTACTTTTTATTATAAAAAATTAATTTCAAATTTTGAATATTCTAACCTAGAGGTAGATAGTGGCTACTGATGTGTTAATTGTAACTTGATAGTTAGTACCTTGCCAGATATTTTTATTGGTTTCGAATTTAATCAAATCTTGACTTTTGATCAAAATTTTACTTTTGAGTCAAACTTTGACTAATGTAATATAATAGGAATAGTGGCTATTACTGTTTTAATTTTTAACTTAGCCATACAATTTATATTAGTCAAATTTTGAATTTTCATCGAAGTTTGACTTTCCATAAGAATTTAAATTTGTGTCCAACTTTTACTAGTGTAACCTAAACAGTGAATAGTGGCTACTATCGTATCAGTTTATAACTTTGTTATATATTATTAATTTTTTTATTGGTCAAAATATGCCTTTTGGTTAAAATTTGACTTTTAATTAAAATACACTTTTAGTATAACTTTGACTAATGTATTTTTTAGATAGAAAAATTAAAGCTTTGACTAATGTAACATGGTAGGAGGTTACTGGGTGTTTAATTAAATTAACTTTTGGATTTTTTTCCTTATCGTAATATTTTACCAAACTTACTCCTATGTTCTTTCTTTTTTATCGGTAAAAGGCAGACTTGTATTAAAATAATAACGAGAAGCTGGAAAACATACAAAAGAAACCAGACCGACCAAAAGGTAGAAAAACTCCAACTTTCTTAAAAGTAGAAAAGGACAAAAGTAACTTAATTTGGAAGTTACTTTTGAAAGTAACTTTTGATCCAAACAGGTCTTCTTAGTTGCAAAAATATTACAGGATATCCGCCCTAATTTAGTCGATCTTGGTTCTGAAAAGATCATGGTAGTTTTCAAAGAAGAAAAGCATTAGCATTGTTTTGTTAACAATGTACAATAGTTGACATTTTTCTGTAGAATTATTATGACTATAATGAAAACGATATTTCTCCTCCCAAAAGAATCAAGGTGTTCTCTTTATTCCGAAAAAGGGCATTGTTCTTCCAACAGAAATCCTATTCCCAAGAAGAAGTTTATAGAAGATTAAAATTTACAGCTGAAAAAAGTTCTTAGGCATCCTGAACTGTGAGATAGACCCTATGGTAAACAGTGGAACCAGCATTTAGACTATAAAGAACTTGAGATACAGAACATTAAATCAGATATTCTTACACTCTAAATATAAATCAATTGCACGAGCTAGATGTCTTATTCCAGGCAATCCTTCCAGCAGAGAAATAATTGGATAAAATGTCATGCAGATGACATCTGGTGCTGTAGATACAGTCTCTGCCCACTGCGCATGATTCTGAACAAGATCATCACCGCCCCTCCTCCTAAAAATGACAGTAACATCCTGCAACAAAAAGTACTATAGCTAATGAAAATACATAAAAAATAAATAAAAATGTAGCATAATTGATTTAGTTTTCAACAAGAGATAAGAAATTGTGACAGGAAAATACTATTTTACAAATAAGATGTATTGACAAGAAGGATAATAATTCCCAGCCTGTTAGAATAATGGTAGGATTACTTGATGTGTAACCAGTTTTCATTTGGTGTGTGCACAGTATACTTAAGTTATAACTAGTTTACCCCTTTTCTGTTGTCTCAAAATATTGGGATATTGTCTAAGGAGTATATATACTAATGATAAAAGGGTATAAGGATTATCACATTCAGCCCTAATTTGGCCGATGGTTCCTCTATTCCAGTTATAGGAATAGGAACCTTTCTAGTATCTTCCCTCCTTTCTTTGTCTCATGTTCTTAGTGTTCCTCAATAATTTGTTATCAGTTAGTAGTCTTGCTAAAATAATTAGGTGTTTCATTACTTTTATCTCTCCCATTGTCTTGTTCAGGATCTTGCTAATAAGAGGATTATGGGTAAGGGCAACATTAAAAGAGGCTATAATATTTGGACGTAGATTATAAGTGCTCTTCTGCTGCTACTATTCTACTAATTCTCCACTTGATTTTTAAGCTCGTTGTCCTGTTCTTATTAATGCTAGCCTTGATACTTTTCCTATGGCATGCCAAAATAGGACATGTTGGATTGAATATTTTGTGCTCCTTAATTCTTTCTTTTAAAGCTATTTGCATGTTTTCCAAGTTTCACTGTGAGATTTATACCCTTCCTAAACAAGTCACATTTGTTTATCTTTTGCGCATGCACGGGCACAACTCTTCTTTTCAGTTGATTCATTCTGATAGTTGGGGTCCTTTTGTTACCTCTCTTGAGGGCTTTTGTTATTTTGTTGTTTATATCAATGACGAAAGTTACTTGGGTCCATGTCATGAAATTGAAAGATGATGTTTTCCCTAAGTTTCAGGAATTCCATTCCACGAATCAAACTAAATACAATGCTTCCATTAGAACTTTCCGTTCTGCTAAGGGGGGAGAGTACACCTCTCATTCCTTTGCTCAATATCTTCAGGATCATAAGATTGTTTATCAATTTCAATGCCCCTGGCCCCCTATACTCCATAACAAAATGGAGTAGCTGAGTGCAAATATAGACATCTCATTGGAGTTGCTCTTCTTTATTGAGAGGTTTGCATGCGCCTAAGACCTATTGGTCAATGGACTTATTGTTTTTTTTATCCTTCATACTTCTTCAAAGATTCTTAGTGGTCATACTCCTTATGTCCTACGTTCTATTGATTCCATGTTCTCTATTGAACCTCAGATATTTGGGTGCCCTTGCTTTGTTCGGGGCGTTCGAAGGTAATCTATTGTTAGAATTTATCCCAAATAGTCGCCCAAACAAAAGGCCAAGATTTTGGAAAGCATTGGGATCATCTGAAAACAGATACAATGAACAATGATATGAGATTGCCTAATGTAACACACATACAAACAAATAAAAAAGAACATAGAGCGCCCAAAATTTTACCCACAACAACTCCCTCTCTTCCGCCATATGCCAGAACCACTATCCATTTAGCAAAAGTTGGTTTCCTACTAAACCATCCCTTATAATAAAGAGATAATTTTTCAATCATTTGTCAAAGACACTCCATGGACAATGAAACAATAGTTGAAATTAGGGCTAGGGTTTGGTTGGAGAAGGAAGAAGAAGCAGAGAGAGAAAGAGAGAGAGAGAGAGAGAGAGAGAGAGAGAGAAATTTAGGATTATAAGTCGTCGTCCCATACCCATTTATCATTAATATTTATACTTTTATAAAGAGATAATGGCACATCCACAGATACTAACAAATTCGCGTACATATGAAGACATTTACACACAAACCAAGTAACCAACTTAAAACAAGTTCTACGGACACACCAACCCATTACTGCCCCCCCCCCCTCGTTGGAGCATAGATATCAAAGAATGCCCAACTTGGATATAAGCTCATATAATATTGACCTTCCACGGGTCTTAGTTAGAATATTGGCTATTTGTTCTCGAGACCTAGCTTGAGGAATGCAAAACTCATTGGCTTCAACTTTCTCTCGAATGAAATGGCAATCATACATTCCTTTACGAACTCCTATGGCATGATCTTATATTCAGCCTCAACACTTAGAATTAGACAGAGCATGTTTTTTACTCCAAGTAGCCAAATTGAATGGGTCCGCCCTCATTCTTGGATTTTGGCTTTTTTTTTCACCCATTTCTTTCTGGTCATTGAAGAGGGATGGCACATGCGACTCTGGTCCTCCAACAAAGGCATAATATCTTGTGGTGGATCTCCTGTCACTGATGGATCATGTCCAATCAGCATCGGTAAAAACATCCACATCAATCTGACCATGATTTTTATACAACAACCCCTTTCCTAGACCGGATTTCAAGTATCTAAGAATCATGTATATTGCATCTAAATGTATAGTCCCCGGAGCATGCTTATGTTGATTTACAACCCTCACAACCTAGGCGATATCTGGACGAGTGGTGGTAAGGTATATCAACTTTCCAACAAACCTTTGATACATCGAAATATCCTCAAGCAACTCTCCATCTTCTGAAGTTATCATGTGTTTAGGACCAATTGGGATATTTGAGGGCTTATGCTTAACATACCAGTCTAAAACGCAAATCCAAGGCATACATCCTCTGATAGATATAGATATCCTTCCTTGATATGGCACTCAATTCCAAGAAAGTACTAGGACCAAATCTTTACAAACACACTACTTAGATACTATTTGAGTCTCCCAATCAAACAGTGGTTCGAACCCCCTTTTTTACAAATAAAGTGTGATCATAGTGACTTCTTTTGTAGCCCAACTTGACAATTGCATCACTAAACTTCTTGAACCAAGCCCTTGGAGACTGCTACAACCCATAGATTGTTGTTGACACACTCTTTCTAATGAATCAAAATGTTTAAATTTCAAGTTATAATTGCAAAGTTATGTCCAAATTTCATGAAGTTGTTACGCGGTTCTCACTAGGTCTCTGCACTTGACATAAGTTTAGCACCATATCGCTTTGAAATATAAGAATTTTGAAATGAGTAACCAACCATCGGAAAGAGCATCAATATAGCTTTCCAACAAAGTAATGTCATCGACATAAACAATCACACAGTGGTTCGAACCCCCTTTTTTACAAATAAAGTATATTGCATCAACACACTCTAAGAATGATAATGGGGACTGAAAGAAGTTTCATCTCGTTAAGTGGGCGGACTGTTGCGATCACAAGCAGATGGGGGTCTAGGTATTCAGAGGCTAAGGCTGGCGAATTTAGCTCTTCTTGGGAAGTGGTTGTGGAGGATTGGCGATGATAGAGACAGGGACAAGTTGTGGTGGTAGTTGGTCACCAACAAATATAGTTTGTCAGAGGAACCATGGCATTACAAATTCAGAAATAATAATAACAAGTCGGCCTGGTGGAAAGAGGTGAAAGGGTGCGCGGAGATCATTCAAAAAGGTACTCTGTTCCGCTGGGGTGATGGGCAGCGAATTTGGTTTTGGAAGGACATCTGGGTGGGTGATCAGCAGCTAAAACTCAGGTTCCCCACAATATACAGCTTATCCGATCACAAGGATGTTGTTATCAGCCACTTTGCGAGTCTCGAGCAGGGTCACTGGGTGTGGAATATAACGACCCGAAGAGGAATCAGGGAATGGGAAGTGGCCAAGTTCAGGAATTTAATGCACCTCATCAGGGGGTTGACTCCCAACGACTGCAACAGGGATCGTAAGGAGTGGAAGCACTCAGCCAAAGGGACCTTCTCCATTAAGTCCCTATACAATCAGATTTTGGAGAAGGATACGAGCAGCAACGGGGGGCGATGGTGGGCTGGTTTCTGGAGAATTAAGATTCCTCCGAAAATTAAAGTTTTCGTGTGGACTGTCACGCGGGTAAGAATATTGACAAGGGACCAGCTTGTGAGAAGAAATATCCTGGTAAATAATAGATGTCTTATGTGCATGAGACGGACGGAATCCGCGGACCACATTCTTTGCATTGCTCTTTCGCGCACAATATCTGGTCTAAGATCTTCGGGTTCTATAACGTCTCCTAGGTTATGCCGGAACGGCCGGTCCAAATGATGGAAATGTGGATGGCAGCAAAGGTAGATGGGAAACGGAAGGAGCTGTGGACAGTCACTGTTTACGCGGTGTTTTAGGTGATCTGGTTAGAGAGAAATAACATAATCTTTAGAAAAAGGGCTAAGCCGCAGGGGATGGTCATTCGTGATGTTCGGGACCTTATAGTCAGTTGGAACACCATAAAGAAGCCTGATTTTGAGGAAGGGTTGATGTATTTTCTGATGCTCTGGGACGGTCCTGCTGGTTGAGAGGCTTCGGTGTGCGTGATGTAGTGGTAGAGCTTGGGGGGTCGATACATCGCGGCTTTTCTCAAGTTCCCAGGAAGGTTTTTGAGGGATTTTCTTCTTTTGTTTGGGTAGTCTCTTGCTACCCGCCAAGGTATGTACTCTTGTTTTTTCTTCTGTTTATGAATGGTTTTTGTTATCATTTCAAAAAAAAACAAAGAAAAGCCTGTGCAATTCTGACATTGGACAAAAATTTCATGGTCAAAATACCAAGAGGTGTTTGTCAAGCTTAAAGTTTGTGTTGGAAATTGTGATGCTAGGCACTAGAATTAGCGATGCTAAAATGTTAGAATTAATGATGGCCCATATAACATGTCCTATTTTCAGGTCTATATAGCGAAATTCAATGTATTTGACATAGCTTTACTGTTCGACTCCATACGACCTCAAATTTTTTCTATATATTCTTTGTATACTCTTGAAAAAATCTTTCCTTTTGTTTTTCTAGCTGTTTAGGAATCCAAATTATTCCACCAAAAATTTGATTAAACCCCTTTAAAACCTTTTAGAACAATGTGATCATCCAAATCTCAATTAATTCAATCCTCTACACCCCAAAAACTCTCTAAAATTCCTCAATTTACCTGTCAAACCAACCTTTCCTACATATTCCTTTTATGTCTTAACAGATTCTCTTCCAGTTAAGCCCATCTACATGACAATGATCCTATCTCTTTGAGATAACCCCAAGCTTAATTTTCATCAAAGCATCCTTGAACATTTAAAACTTGTCAAGCATCCATGGTTTTATCTTATGAACTGGACTCATTGCCTTCAAGTAAAAGGTGTTGAATATCTTGCATTCTTACTCAATACCTTGACTTAATTCACTGCATAGCATCCATTTGCCTTAGCTTAAGATTGATCTTCATTTCACAATCACCCAAGCAAACCTTTGATCTAACTGAAAGCCACTTTGGACATGTAGGATTTCCTCTAGAACTCTATATTCATTTGACTTAAACTTGGAGAATTGGAGAACAACATAGAAGCCAAATCCCTTCCTCTTACTATCTCTCTCCCTTATTTAGTGTATTATATTCTTGCTCTTACTACATCATTGATTTAGTAAAAGATTGACGTAATTAAAGTCCAATTGTCTTCCAGCAAAAGGAAACTTCACTAATTTTTTATTTTATATTAGCTTACTTCAATCCTTTAGTAGGTCGTTACTCTGCTTGATTTAGTAAGTGGACAATCCAACTAATGGACAAACTTAACTTTAGGCAAGCGGACATTCTGTTTGGCAATATTCTTTTATTTCTTTATATTTTTCTATATTTCCTAAGTAGCATGGTACACATCATTGAAAGACGAATAAGGTAGCTTTCTAACAACTTCCTACCCTGTAACTGAAGTCCTTACCAGAGGCTTTCTGTTAGAACGGTTGAAGGAGTTTGTATTAATTTAATGATTCCGACAGCAGAAGTGTTCTAGCATAATAACAACTTCAAATTTTTCCATTAACTCCAAAAATCTTGACATAAGGACATTGTGAAACCATCCGGGTTTTAAACTTATCCCCAGTCAATTAATCCAGAAACTGCCCTTTTCACATATTCTTCATCAAAGGTTTATCTCCAAACCTTCTATGCTCATGTTTCAATGGCATTGAAATACAAACCATCCAGTTTTGATCTTACTAGTTTTTCCCTGGATTATAGGTTCTTGCAGAACTCCACAATAAGTAAACATCCTCTACCCGCACACCAACTGCAAGAAAGCGTCGTGTAGGGTTCAACATCTTACAAGCATTTGCAATGGTATGAAAGAATTTAGTATTTCCTTTCCCCTCTTTTTGCCAACAGATGTGGAACTTCTGTCTCCAACAAATTTTCTCTTTCCCTTGTTTTCTTGAATGTTTTCCCTTTTTTTCTCATCCTCACTCAAAATGGAAACGTCCCCATTCACATCAAGATTCTTAATTTCTTCAGTGTCTCCCATTTCTGGACTGGGAACAGAACAAATACTTCCATATTCTATTCTTGTATTTCTTCCTAACTTTCTAAACTTGGTCGCTGATTTTTTTTTGTGCTACCCTCAACAGCCCACGTAGTCCACCAACCGAGAACTCTATCGCAGAACGCATATTCCAACCACATAGTTTCAAATCACAGAACTCATATTCCAACCACATATTTCAATGGAAATGCTCCCACAATCCCATTATAATCAGTTTACTTCATATATTAATCTCTCTACATATCCCTCATGCGAAGACAAGTTCGATTCTTAAAGGCTATAAAAGTCGGATCACGATTCTTCACCTTGAATTTTCTATCAGATCATCTTCATTTGTAACCAAAAAACCATCCCCCAGTCTACAATCCTGTAAAAAAAACTATCGTAACTATGGTTGGTCGGAAACTAACAGTTCTCTGACACCTTTTCTCTTTTCTTTTGTATTGGCATAATATATTGACAAGGACGTTTCTAGTAGTTCATCGGTATCAAGAGATAGCTGGTATGTTTGTAACCATTACTCCTCGTGCCTGGGCTACATTGTTGTTTTATGTGGATCAATGGTGATTATTAGAGACACCACTTGGGCCATTCAATGATTAGAAGACACATTCAACCACAGTTTTAGATGGGACTTTGTGGAAGACCATACAATCTTCTATTTCCGTATTCACTTTGTGACCAAATGGACAGGAAACTTTGTGCATACCTCCTTCCCACTCAGATATGGAACACCAGAAACGTGAGAGTGTATTTCCCGATTGTCACAGAGAGATGGATCCGCAACCTGAACATTAGGAAAGGTTAGGAACTCAGTAAAGCATAGAACAAGTTATCAACTACATTATGTGACATAATTAGCCCATGTAAGTATCTCGACATCTCAATAGTATAGAAGCACAATAAAAAAAATTGCAAAACTAGCCTTGTCTTTGAAGGGACCAGTACTTGTCTGGCTTTCCGAATATAAAAACCTTTGATCCCCAATATCTTTCACGTATTTTTCTATATCTGATGCTGACAAAGGAGATGATTGATGCTGCTTGACATAAATTACATCGCTACCACCAATTGTTACAGACGTAATGATATGCGTGCCAAAATTTTCAATAAAACTGCAGAAAAACATTGGACAGTGATAGTTAATAGGGCTAATAAAGCCTCACCTACATCAATAGATACACCACTCAAAAGTGTGTTTTCTATGCCATGTGACACACATCTTTAACCAATCTAAGTTGTCCGCACCATGTGAACTGGTGCTAGCCTAAAAACCCATCACAGGATTCGAACCATACAATCTAGGCAAGGTATCAAATTCGGTATCGGAATCAGGTATCGGTCTATCTTGGATCGTTATGTATCGGCCAATACGGATACAGCACTACAGATACCACATCGGCCATTTTTTTATTTTTTATTTTTTATTTTTGACAAAAAGCAAAAAAAAATGTATTTGTCAGCCGATACCATCTAATGTGTTTGTCAGCCGATACCGAGATGGTATCGGCCGACACTAACCCTAATTGGTCTGATACTGATACCGATACCTATATCGGGGTGGTATCGGTACCTTTCCTCGACAAAACCGATGTGTATCGGTATCGGCCAAATTTTGATACCATGGATCTGGACAATTTAAAATAGACCGGTGTTCATATATAATGCCTTATTGAAGTGCTCAGATTGGATGAAACGGATGTGGCGTTATGACGCCACATCAAAGAACATACACATTTTGGATGAAGTACATTGGTAAAAAATATGCACCATGTGACATTTTGTGGCCTAAAAGTATGCAATTGAGAGTGTCCATTTATTGATCTAGGTGAACAGCATCAATCTCTAGTTAATAACACTATATGGCAATCCAGATTGAGATAATCAACACTCTTAGTAATAGTTAAATAAGGCTAACGAAACTGCAAGCTCTAGTTTATCCTGGTCTTGAAAACTAAATCTTATTACCTTGCACAACAATTACAGCGATATACAAAACTGCTTACCTTGCCAAGGATGATGGCTCCCAATATTGTGGAACAGCACGTTTGATGTTTTCCTGCAAATCTAAATTATCTTTTTCCAGATGAACCGTATATAGAGGAATGACATATCCATCCATAGCAAGTGATTTTGTGGCTGCTGAATCAATTTGCCAGCAACCAGTGAAATTGAACACAGAGTTAAAGCCTCCGAGAGGAATGCTTCCTGATATGCCCGACCTAACATTGAAATGTTCTGCCATCTGAAATCAAACAACAAAACCGCTGTGACCATCTTCAAAACTTATTACAAAAATGTTACATTAACACTTTGATTCATCAGAGATAATGTTCGTAGACCTAAGAAAAAGCGAATCCAACATTTAGATGCTCAAATGACAGTTCAACATTGCAAATTTTTCCTGGAGATATATGGTATTTAGCATATTATACAAATGAACATGTTAGCTAATATCATGCAAGAATGTACTACACAGAGAGAAATGTCATGGACAAAAAGAAACGAAGTGTTCGACAAATCTTGCTTGTCAATAACCTCGGAGTAATCAAGAGAATATTGATTCATAATTAACCGATCGAACAATACTTGAAAATGATTTTTTGTTCAAAAACGAAATGTTCCAAAGTGTTCCTAGAATTTCTTGCCCCATGAGATCATTTGTATATATGCATCAGTATCCCAATTCATGGATCTCTTAGTTCAAGAAAAAAGAAGGAAGACAAATTGGCATGATATGATATGTTATCTTTTCACTTTTCCTAATAATGTAAATACAATATGTGTTAACCGTATATCAAACAAATAGCAATTATTTAGTTATGTACCCAACAGTTAGAATGTCCGCATTGGGAGATTCAAAAAGATAATCTCAATTACATCAAGCTAACATGTTTGTATTAAGGTCAAAGCAACCAAATCACAGTTTAAAACAAAAAAATTCAGATTTCCGAACCATTAGATGGTTAATTCAGCATCCAGTTCTCCACAAGCCAAAACTGCTCCAGTAGCATTCCAAGGTATGTTCTAAAATTGCTCAGGCACTAATGTTTCTTAATAAAATAAATTTTCAGTAGTCAAAAATTCCGTACTAAGGTTTTTTTTTTTTTTACTTTCCATGCCAAAATTTTAATCAGTGTCGAAAGCTCCCAATCCTCAAGATTCCCTAACCCAAATAAAATCATATTCACATTCATACAGCAATTCAATCAAAGCCATCCCCCCTCGTCTCAAATCCCAACTACTTCTAACAAAGCAATAAAGCCCGCAAATACAAGGCTATTTGAAAATTAAGATATCCAAATCTTTCTCATCCAGTAATACTTCATTTAGCCATCTATGTACATATTATAGAAAAGCGATCTCCTAACTCGAGTCATGGGACATAAACCCGTGACTCGAGCTGCATGTCATTTCAACTGCCTTTGAAAAGCTCCTACGAAAGCAACCCAAAACCATAATACTGAAGTTTGGATCCATCAATCATTTGGTGGGGTGTCAGCCCGGTTAATTCTCATAAATTCAGGAAAGTTTTGGGGAATAAATTCTGATAAATATTACATAGTATGTATTTGTAATCCTCATGGATTAACAATTTAAAATTGTAAAATAATACTAATACTAATACTAATAATGATAATAATAATAATACAAAGTGTGATTTAAGCATGTATTACAATGATAAAAAATTCAAAAAACTCGAAATAGTAGTTACTTAGGAAAATTTTAAAGAATTGAGGAGTGAAGCTAATATTCCGCAAAAAGTTCAGCCGACCACTTATAGGGAGAATTTTGTCAAAATTTGATAAATTCGGAGAATTCTGTGAGAGGGCCAAAACCATGAAAAACTCGAGAAACCACACTGACCCATTTGAGATTTTCGGCACCAAAACGTACCCACAATTAACAAAAAACTAGAAAAAAAAAAAAAAAAAAAACATCAGAATTCATACAACCCATAGACCCCAAAAAACTGCAAAATAGCACAGACCCAGTTGATATTCTAGCCATTTAAAGATATGCAAATCATCAAAAAATAATCATCATCACCCAAAAACACACACAGAGAGAGAAATCGACAGCTTAACTACACCCAAACAAACCCAACTAACAAAAATCGATCAGCTATATATATATATACCTCACGGAAACTACACACAGACGAGGTCACTCTCCCCCCTCTCTCCTGATACCACTCGATATCAACAGACACATTCTCCAGACTAAGAACCTTCGACACCTCTATCTTCCTTGTATTCTCTTCATCAATCCGAACGAGACGAGACAGCATAGAAGCTCCTTTACAGTAGAGAAGCCGCGTATCGGAGGTGACATCGAAGCCTCGACCCAAAGCTTGGACCGAATTGGAAAGAGTGGTGAGAGCAGCTGGTGAAGAAGAAGACGAAGAAGAGTTGGTCTCCATTTGATGAAGAAGAAAAACAAAAAGAGTTGCTTTGGTTTCATTTCTTATTAGGTTGTTTGTTGCCGCATTTCATTTCCCTCTCTGAAAGCGTGGTCTGTGTTTGGTTGTTCTAAGGATGGCTTTTGACTGTAATAATAATAAACTAAAAAACGCGTTTTCTAAGGGCAGGCAGAGGTTTTGGGTTGACTGGTCTCTCTATTAATTTTCTCTCCAACCTACCCGTCGTCTTTACTCTTTGACTTTGGGCAGGGTATTTAAAAACCCATAAATATCCGCATATCCGCATATCCGCTGGGTTCCAAACCGATATATCCGATACGTATCCGCCAAACTATGCGATATTCAAGAACCTTTTTATTTTACTTTGAGGCCTGGTGCCGGATATAGAGAAATATCTACACTCACTGTCAGTTGTCCACCATGTGACATTCATCGCGAGGACCGAGGGTCATAGCAACTTAAGCAAGGTCAATTAGGGCACCAAAATTTTTGGGCATTTCCTTATTTGTGACCCATCAAACAAAGGACAAAAAGATACTTTTATTTTAAAATTATGTCTCATGGTTCATCGGCCCAAAACGGGAGTAGTTTTGGGTTTATCATGCCATGTGGCATGTGATCTGGCGTCCAGGCGCACGGGTCATCTTGTGAGCCCGAGCGCATTCTCCCACTTGCCTTTTATTTTTAATATAATATAAAAATATTTAAAAAATTGTAAAAAAGGCAATTTTGATATTTTATCCAATATTTGGCCAATTTGACCCGATATTTGATGTTATGCTAAAATAAGGTTTATATCCAAATTAGATGGGGCCTAACCCGATATGTATTAGACATGTCCGTTATTTAAAACCATGGTCCCAAGTCGATATGTACCGGATACATCTTATACGTATCAGCCGATATTAAAATAATTCTTTTATTCCTAAAACAGCAAGGCCTTGTCACGCGAGTTTTGCTAAAAAACTCATTAAAAAAATGTAAAAAGACTTTTTTGTACGTATTTTGGACATTTTCCGCCGTTTGGGAATATAGTACGTCCCATTTGCAAAAGAAAAAAAAATGGAAATAGTCACGATAAAATTTTCAGGGAAAATTTTCCTGAAACTTTTGGTAGCCTACACTGTAGGAAAGAATAAATGTCCTCCTTCTGTGCACCAATTAAAATTGTGGTTTTTGCGGCTTGAGATTTTCATCATTAAACGTTGATTCTATTGAATTAGATGTCGGGATCTTCGTCCCTTCTTTAGCACAATAAATCTTGAGATCATGGCCCACCTATCAAACGGTCATAATCTAACGATCATAAGTGAAAACAATTAGCACCAAACGTGATCTTTATCATATGACTCAATGCACTCCAAAGTCATTATCCGACTCAACAGTTGATTGTATTGAATCATATAAGAGAGATTGAGTTTGCACCACTCTTTTCCGTCATAAATTTTTAGATTATAGCCTTTATATCAAACGGCTTAGATATATCATCACCTCATAATCGTGTCATTATTCACACATAATAACATCACCCCATCTCCTCCGGCCAGCATGCGTTCACCTCTTTGAATCAGACAACAGATATTGGTTTTTATCCCAATCTTCCACATGATGCATCTTGAGATCATGGGTATATCATTAGATGATTTTTTTATTTCATGTGGCACACATTCCAAAAGATGATCCGTGATTTGTATTTGAGCTTCGTGCATGTCTCGCATGTTTAGAGTTACTGTTTGGGATATGTACCATGCAGAATAAAAAACTATCTCAAGATCCATCTTGTAAAAAATTGGGACAAAAAACAATTGGGTAGCTCTAACGCACCCACACATTCTGACAATGCCTACGTCAAAAGCTTTTTAAAATCATTGCTTGCGTTCGATCATATGATGGAGATCGTGTTTCACCCAGATCATCCACACAAAGGATCTTGAGATCACGTTGCACCTATCAGCCGATAGGTTTTTGATTCCACATCTCACAGACCCCTAAAATATGGCCCTAAAATCAAGTTTGAGCATGATGTGTGCCATTGCACACAAGAGGCATTTTTGGGGCATCTGTTTCATGTCTAATAAGTGAGACATAATCTCAAGATCCATTTTGTGGAAGATCAAGTTGAAACACAATCTCAATCATCAAATCTGAAGCAATCAACAATTTTTACGAGGTTGCACACGTGGGCGTGAACAAAGCTACCCAAAACAATTTCCATCGTCTAATTTAAAGTGATTACTATCTTTTGACTCGAAAAGATAGGGTGAGGTTACAGGTTCACATGGTGTGAATAATAGTACCTTAGGAAAATAAGCTTACACATGATAACACGGTAGCCAAAAAATCGAAAAAAAAAAAAAAAAAAAAAAACTCAACCATCGTTAAATTCTAAAAATAAAACTTCCCATGAGTTTTTTATTTACAAACCCATGTAAAGTGAAAAAAAAAAAAAAAAAAACTTTTCCATGAGTTGTCAAACAAGGCCTTACCCAATGATAATTTCAAAGGGAATTTTTGGTATCACATCTAATTTATATCCAATGTTAATCTGATATGCATATTATCCATGTCCGATACATGATTGATATGGGCCGATATGCACCAGATATTTGACTATGTTGACCCAATATTCCCACCTTCACAAAATCAAGGGTTATATTGTATCGGATGGACTTAATATGATACATACCGGATGATATGTAACGGATGTGGCCGGTGTTTTAAACCATGTTTCCGGGATACAATGGTACTACCCCTACACCTTCTCTTCTGGTACACTCAACAATCAATTTGGACCGTTCATTCATTTAGTCATCATCTTCTGATCCCAACTTGAAAAAACTTGAAAGTTTCTAACAATAACTTGAATCTCTTTTATAAAAAAAATCAAATTAATCACCATATCGGAAAAAGTTTTTCAATAGATGGTAAATCGAACTTTTTATCGGTTGTTAAAATTTGAAAAAAAATCTCTCAATAGGTGGTCTACGCTCAAAATATTGACTTGATTGATTGACTCTTTAAATTTTTCTAATTTTTTAAAATTTTCATTATTGTCATTTTTTTAAATTATAAATTGTTAATTCATGTTGATTATATAATGCATTTAGTAACCTTTCAAAAAATCATTTTTTAATTTCAAATACGTTAGATTTATATATATATATATATATATATATATATATATATATATATATATATATATATTTATTTATTTATTTATATATTTATAATATTATAAAATTAAAAGAAAATAAAGAGACTACAAAATATAAAACTAGTTCTTCAAAAATTATATATCATTCACTTCTCTTAAGTAATTTCATACTTTCACAAGATCCCTTTATATATAATTACAATGTGAGAATGTGAAAAGTTTAGAGAATATAAAAGGTTAGGAGGGTTCATGTACATTGTCATAATTCTACAAGAGTTACATAGTAATGGATAAGAATTCTAAGATATTACAAAAATGTGGTTAAGAATCTCAAAAGTTAGAAATTATACGGTCATCCATCATAAAGAATATATTTATAATACTCCCCCTTGGTTGACCAGACACAAAGAATATATGCATTGTTAACACTTTGCCAAGGAAAACTCAGTGAAAAAAAAAACTATGGCGAAGGAAAAATAGTACATTATTCTTGTGTCATAGAAAACTTTTAAGATTGCCTCATTAGAATCTTGCAAAAGAAAATCTTGTAAGATAAAACTTTAGAGAAAGAAAAAGAGTATAATCCACTTAATCATTTACTCTCTCTCAAAGAACACAAATATTCGTTGTTTATGAACAAAAATCTTTGAGTCAACCCATTCCAATATTGTGCACCATCTTCTTTAATGTTATCACATGATAATGTTTTTAATCTTTGAGTCAACCCATTCGTTGGTAATGTTTTTAGTAAACAAATTTATCAAATTATCACATGATCATATTTGTTTAACATCAATCTTCCCACTCTTTTAAAGCTCATGTGTATAAAAGAATTTTAACAAAATGTGTTTGGTTCTGCCACCTTTGATATAACCTCCTCTAATTTGTATGATACAAGTATCATTATCTTCATATAATATTGTCAGGCTATCTTTAATTACAGATAAATCACATTTTTCTCGAATGTGTTAAATGACCGATCTTAGTCAAATACTTTTTCGACTTGCTTAATGGATTGCAATAATCTCCAAATGATTTGAAGAAGTAGCAACTAGTGTTTGCTTGACAGATTTCCATGAAATAGTTGTATCACCATATATAAATATATATCATTTTTGTTATTTACCTTTATGTGGATCAGAAAAATAACTTGCGTCTATATATCAAACTAATTGTGAATTTGATTCACTTGGATAAAATAATCTCATATCAGTTGTTCCGCGAAAATAGCGTAGAATATATTTGACCCCATTCCAATGCCTTCGAGTTGATGCAGAATTGTATCTTGCTAGTAAGTAGGGGTGTATTTGGTTCGGTTTGGTCGGTTTTAGACCAAAACCACAAATCAAACCGATCCAAATCGGTTTCTAGATTTTCAAACCAAACCAAACTGTCTAACTCTTAAACCAAACCAATCTGATTCGATTCGGTTTAATTCAGTCGGTTTCGGTCTTCCTATAAGTTCTATTTGTATATCAAAATTTTCTCAACTTCTTAACCTATTTAATAATTTTACTATTTTCATATTTTTCGTAGTTGTTTACTTTTGTAATCTATTCACCCTTCTCAAAATAGATAACAAAAATAAATGCATCGCATTAACTCTAATTAATCAGAGTTTGGATAAAGAAGAATACCGGAAGAGATGAATATTTGATGGTCGCTTTAAAATTAATCAAAACCCCGCCTATACATATATAATTACTTACAAACTACATTTGATTTAGTTCAATGATTTCGGCTTGGGGAGGCTTGAAACCAAAACCAAATCAAACTTTTCGATTTTCCTTTTTCCCAAACCAAACCCAAATCGGTGCCCGTCCAAACCCGGCGGGTCGATTCGATCCAAAAAATGCATAGCCCTACTAGTAAGTTGGCCGAAAAAGTTATATCAGGTCAGGTATAGTTTGCAAGATACAATAGAGCACCAATTGCACTAAAATATGGTACTTCAGGACTAAGAAATTTTTCGTCGTTCTCTTGAGGGCGAAAATGATCCTTTTCACATTAAGTGTAAAGACCCGTATTTTGAACCCGAGTTAGACTGACCCTGTGTGTGTATTCGGCTCGGCAACCGACGTCACCATTTGTTTTGGATTTTTATCTAGATGTGATTGTGCAGACAGATTTTAATTTAGAGCCCATTTGGACCCTCGTGCGAAAGTTGTGCACCGACCTCGGTGTAGCCGCTCAACACCGGACTTGAGTTTTAAAATTAGAAGTGTATAATACATAAGATGTGTGTGTGTGTTTTACTTTGTGAGCAATCCTATTATAAGAAGGAATTGCATTCTCGTATTATACTAGGTTTTGTTAAGAGATGATAGTTACCCAACCGTGTGAAACTCCGTCTTCTCTCTTCTTCAATCATCGTAGGAGATCGGTTTAGAAAACCTCCTTCTCTAGAACCCTCTTTGTTGAAAACACTTAAACCTTAGAAAGAACTTGAATCAACCTTGGATTCGTAGTTGGCTATTGGGAGAGGTTGAGATCATTGGGAGCGTGTTGGAGTTGTCTCTGTGAACTCGTGGGATCGATCGCGGCGCGAATCGTTGAGGAAACCCGTCGGTTTCGTTCCGAAGCTCCATTCGCGTGACTCATTTCTAATCTAGGAATCCTTAGATTAAAGGTACGTTTTAATTAAACTTTTTGATTAAATCATTAGATTAGCCATGAGTTTTGCTTTGGGATGTATGGGTTTCGATTCGGGTGAAAACCAGCGAAATCGCGTCGCTGTAGCTCGCTCGAACGAGCTATTATCATCGCTCGAGCGAGGTATCACCGAACTACGATATTGACTTAGTATTTTAGTCATAACTTTTTATCCCGAACTTCGATTGAGACGATTCTTTTTACGTTGGAAAGCTAATAGAAAAATCTACAACTTTCATGTTTTGACCAACTCATGGATCAATCGTCTTGATGGTCAAAAATATATGAGAATGTTACATCAAATCGCTCGAGCGAGCTATTATCATCGCTCGAGCGAGGTATTGTCGAACTTCGACATTGCCTTGGTATTTTAGTCATAACATTTTGTCCCGAACTCCGATTGAGACGATTCATTTTGCGTTGGAAAGCTAATAGAAAAATCTACAACTTTTATGTTTTGACCAACTCATAGATTAGTCGTCTTGATAGTCAAAAAAATATGAGAATGTTACGTCAAATTCTAGGATTGGCGCAACTTGCCTGTTTTGACTTGTTTTTGAGGAAACACTTAAATAGGTCTATATTATTAGTAATTAGAGTTTATCTTAATGCATGAACGTATATTGTGATGTAAATTGAGGGCGAGAGGCCATCAATAGGACTTTGCTTGACTTCGCATTACTCCGAGTTTTGGTAGGAGAATCTCATCTTTACAGTATTTTATTTTAATTCGCATGGATATTTTGAATTAAAATCTTTGAACTTGCATATGCCATTGAAATCACATCTGTAAATTGAAATTGATATGAATGACTGAAAATCTAAATCTACCCAATCTCAAACCCTAATCTGCTTAAGCTCAAAATCAAATCAAGAACCCAACTATGTATAAGAAACTTGCATCTGATTTATATTAGTATCTGCATTTGTTTTATGATTGACCTGAACGACCCCTCAAAAAAATTCCTGAACAATTTCCTGGCACAAGTTTCCCTCATTACGTAGGGGCTTGTTGCATCCTGAAAAAGGGTTCATGAACGACGATGGTAGGTAGGGGTTCCCATCGGCTATATTCCTGCTCTCGAGATATAGTTTACTCGGGAGGTATTTTAAGTTGAGGATTAAGTTATGAATTACTGGACTTTGCATATAGAAGTTAGAGAAACTAAGACACAAATCGATACATTCTTTCAAATTTAAATAAATCTTACATATGATTTCCGCACCTAAATTCAGTTTATTATCTGCTTATATGTTTGACAAGCTATATTCCGGTATTGGTCTTGAAACCATGTTAGTTAAAGTAAAATGCCGTAGATGTCTTTCTTCTACTGAGCTTTGTTGGTTAGCTCACTCCGACTATCGTCATGAGTTCAGTCGACGTGGCTATTTCGTATGCGAAGAGTGATCGCTTGAGGTTCCTCCTGAGGAGTTTTTCCCAGTATAGAACTTACTGATTTTCTTATTTGTGATGAGAGTTAGACTTGAATTTGTGGGCCCATTTTAGTTGGATATTATAGTTTTATACTTGACGTTGATTTCTGTTATGAGCCATGTTTCGATGATGGTCGGCCATCATCAGTGGTTCTTTACTTTTAATTGCTTCCGCATTTATTTTAGCTATAAATTTTTATTACGCTTTACTCTGATATGTGCCCTGTTTGTCCGGCTTATCGTTTATTCGATAGGTTGGCGAACCGGCCTTTCCTATACCCGAGGGATTGGAAAAGTTGGGTCGTCACATTAAGTGAACGTACAATCATTAGAGTACTCAAACTATGAGTTTTATCCATTTAAAAGTGCTTCAAGACCTTTTCTAAATATGTTGATTGATGAATAGAAATTCCATTTGAAAAATGTTCAATTTGTAAACCTAAGCAAAATTTTGTTTTCCCAATATCTTTCATTTTAAATTCATTTTTTAAATGAGTAGCAGTTTTTGAAAGCTCTTCTTGAGTTTCAATAAGATTTAAATAATCAACATATACTGCAATAATAGCAAGTCCAGATTTAGACTATTAAAAATGCATGGGCAAATTGGAATATTCTCAAATCCTTCTTTCAATAAAATTCACTGACACGATTGTACCACATGCGTCCGAATTGCTTTAGCCCATATAAAGATCTTTGAAGCTTGATAGAATAAATACTTCAGGATTTTGAATTATATGCTTCAGGTATTTTATATCCTTCGAAAATTTTTATGTCTATATCATTATCTAGTGATCCATATAAATATGTGATAACCACATCTGTTAAACACATATCCAAACTTTCTGTAACTACTAAGCTAATAAAAAATCTAAATATAGTTGCATCCATTACTCGAAAATATGTTTCTTCATAATCAATACCAGGTTTCTGCGAGAAACCTTGTATAACAAGTCGTGCTTTATATCTTACAATTTTATTTTTTTCATTATGTTTTCATACAAATACCCACTTATACCCAACAGACATTACACCTTCATGTGTTTGAATTACAGGTCCAAATACTTCACACTTGGCTAAGGAGTTCAATTCTGCTTGAATTGCTTCTTTCCACATTTGTCAATCATTTCTACGTCGACATTCTTCAACGGTTTGTGGTTCAATGTCTATCATTACTTTTGATAATGTCAAGAGTAACTTTAAATGAAAAAATGTCGTCGACAATGGTTTTATTTCGTTCTAATATTTCTCTTGTACTTACATAATTTATTGAGATCTCATTATTTTCAGATACCTGTTCCTCTTTAGGGGATAACTCTTCAGGAGATTCCACTTCAGGGGATTCTTTTTTAGGAGAATATTGTGTAGAAAGTTTTGAATGGATCTAATATTTCTGTTGCATGTTTTGTGGGTATGGTCTCTTCAAGAGCATCAATTTCATTTATTTATGCTTTTCTCTTTCGAGGGACTTATCCTTTACACCAATAGGTCTTCCACGCTTCAAGCATGCATTTGATTCATTCACAGTTATACTGACTGGTTGTCCTACAAGGACTTCAATCTTTGTTGGAGTATTAACATCTAGAATATGAGACTTTACTATTTTCCTATTGCCAGTAAATGCATTCGGTAATTGATTTGCAATACTCTGCAAATGAATTATACTCTGAATTTCTAATTCACATTAGTTTGTTCAAGGATTAAGATGAGATAACGTCGATGTATTCCAAGTGATTTCTCGTTATGCTTCAGGCAACAACTTTTCTCCCCTTAATGGTGAAAAAATTATTTCATTAAAATGATAATATTCAAAACGTGCCTTAAAAATATCACCAGTTAAAGGATCAAAGTATCTAATAATAAAGAGAGGATCAAAACCAACATAAATACCAATTCTACATTGAGGACCCATCTTAGTGCATTGGGGAGGTACAATAGGGGCATAAACAACACAACCAAATAAGCGAAGATGAATTATATTTGGAGATTGACCAAATGCAAGTTGCAATAGAGAGTATTTACGGTAAGCAGTTGGTCTGGTTCAAACTAATGATGCAACATGTAATATTGCATGTCCCCAAATAGAAATAGGTAGTTTTATTCTCATAAGCAAAGGTCTAGTAATAAGTTGACCAAATGCAAGTTGCAATAGAGAGTATTTATGGTAAGCAATTGGTCTAGATCGAACTAATGATGCAACATGTAATATTGCATGTCCCCAAGTAGAAATAGGTAGTTTTGTTCTCATAAGCAAAGGTCTAGCAATAAGTTGAAGTCGTTTAATAAATGACCCCGCTAAACCATTCTGAGTATGAGTATGTACAACAAAATGTTCAACATTACTCCCGATTGACATACAATATTCATTAAAGACTTGGGATGAAAATTCCCCGACATTATCTAAATGAATAGACTTAATTAGATAATCAGAAAATTGTGCTCGTAGCCTAATTATTTGTGCGAGAAGTCCAACAAATTCAAAATTAAGTGTAGAAAAAAGACAAACATGTGACCACCTTATTGATGCATCTATTAAGACCATAAAATATCTAAATGGTCCATATGATAGATGTATTGGTCCACATATATCCTCATGAATTCTTTCTAAAACTGATCGAGAATCAATAATTACTTTAGAAGGAGATGATTTTATAATTAGTTCACCTTGTGAACAAGCGGCACGTAAATAATCACTTGGTAAAAGAATCTTCTAATTCTTTAAAGGATACTCATGTGAATTATCAATGATTCGACACATCATAATTGATCCCAGATGACCAAGACGATAATGCCAAAGCATAAAGACCTTTTGATCAGAGCACTTCTGGTGCATCACAATGTATGATTCAATTATTCTCATAGTCATATAATATAACCCAGAAGAGAAAGCAGTCAATTTTTCTAATATAAGCTTCTGGCCTAAATTTATTGAAGTAATATAAAGATATTCCTTTTTATCTTTATTTGTGATCTCAATATGATAACTACTACAACGAATATCCTTAAAACTTAGTAAATTTCTTTGAGATTTGGAAGAATACAAAGTATCATTAGTATAAAAATTTGTGCCTTTTGGTAACATGATAATTGCTCTTTCGTATCCTTCAATTAATTTTGATGAATCTGATATGGTAGTGATATTAGCTTTGTTTAATATCAAATATTAAAAATATTTCTTATCTTTAAGAATTATGTGGGTTGTACAATTGTCTACTAAGCAAATATCTTCATCAACTATCTTGAAATTAATCAATCAATCATTACCATGTCACCTTACATACAAAAAAATTTAAATGTTAAATTTTATTACTTAAAAATGAAATACATGTAAACATAATAGAATCTAAAAAGACATATTAATAGTTGTAAACACATCCATCACAAACTTAAAGATAAGCTTTCTAGTTATGGTCTACAATAAAATCAGAAACATCAAGATGAGTTATATCTACTCTATTTTGATTATCAAGGCAAGTAGTAGGATCTATTAGATTATGGTGATTAGCAAAATTCATTTTAATTCCTTTTTCTTTTTCTTTGATAGAGGCTTGGTATAATTTCAATAAATGTTTAGCCGTACGATAGGTACGCGACCAATGTCCTTTCATACCACATCTATAATATTTATCTTCATAGTTCTTTGTAGGTTTATTCTGCAAACTTTTGTGTTCACCTTATTTTTTCTCATTTTGGTTCCACTTCTGATTGTATGATATATTTTTATTTGAAAAATTATGAGTACGTATCTCTTGAAATTGATAATTCTTCCTATCATGTCCGCGCCCACATCCTCGACCTCGGTTTCCTTTAAAATTATGAAATAAGGTTCCAATCGCTTCAGGGAATTATGTAGAACCGGTTGGTCAGGATTGATGATTTTTATTAAAAGCTCGTTGTTTTGTTCAGTCACTAAAAGATAAAATATTAATTTAGAGTATTTTATAAACTTACGCTCTCAATATTGCTACTACAGGAGCACATTCGATGCATGAAAAGTAGTTTATGTTTTTTCTAACATATCTTTTTGAGAGACTTTTTCTCCACATAATTTTAATTGTGAGCTGATTTTAAAGAGTGCAGAGTTATACTCGCTAACAGTCTTAAAATCTTGTAACCTCAGGTGCATCCAATCATAATAAGCTTTTGGGAGGATTACAATCTTCTGGTGCTTGTATCTCTCCCTTAAACTATTTCACAAAATGAAGGGATCTTTTACAATAAGGTACTCAATTTTTAACTCTTCATGTAGATGATGGCGAATAAAATCATAGCTTTAGTGCGTTCCTGCTAGGATGCTTGATTCCCTTCTTTAATAGTGTTTCCAAGGTTCTTAGCCTCAAGATGGATCTCAACATAAAGGATCTAAGATAAGTAATTGTTGCCAAAAACATTAAGAGCAATAAATTCGAGTTTTGTAAGATTTGACATTATCTATGACAAAAATATATTGAGAATTAGATGAATCATATAAAATATAACAAATTAAAATTATCAAATATTACTCACACTAATATGATGATTTTCTAGTCCATATTATCTCACATGAAATATATTCACATGTTATAATACGATTCACAATACGTTAAATAATAATCAATAAAATAGATCGCTAAATTATAAAGAAATATACCGCCAACAAACAATATTATACTGGTAGCTTTTGATGCCAAAGATAAGAGATCCAACAATTGATTTGAACTTCGTGTTGATAACGTGTTATAAAGTTAAAAGAAAATGAACAGAAACTAAAGGGATTACAAAATATAAAACCTGTTCTTCAAGAACTATATCATTCACTTCTGTTAAGTAATTTCATACTTCCATAAGACCCCGTTATATTGAATTACAATGTGAGAATATGAAAGGTTTGGGGAATATGAAAAGTTAGGAGGATTCATGCACATTGTCATAATTCTAAAAGAGTTACATAGTAATGGATAAGAATTCCAAGGGACTAAATACATGTGATTAAGAATTCCAAAAGTTGAAAACTAAATGGTCATCCATCATAAAGAATATATTTGTAATATATAATTCTTTATTATTTTTTATGATCCTCAATTTTTTTTTTTGAATTTTCTTCAAATCTTTTACGAATTTATCTGAATTAAATGAAGGGATAATGGCTCCAAGCAACATTTCAACACCAAATGGTGTTTAAATGATTTTACATCATTAAAATGTCACTTTTTATCTCACACTATTGAAGTTTGATTTATTATGCCATGTGGCACACATCTATGATCAATCTAAATTGCCAAAGTGGAAATCCATTATTGGAACATGTCCCAGCCAAAAGAGCATGCTTCTAATTAAGTGGATGTAAACCCTCCGGTTGGTGAATTTTAATATCAACCATCAAAATTAAGAACAATCGTTGGAATTATAGTGCACAGATCGGATGGCTCTGATCTCTCAAAAAGTGTTATTTTTGGACCCATGGCCCTTCAATTGATGATATATCATTTTGACGGTATGGATTTCCAAGATCATAACCCAATAAATGACATAAGATAATTTAAAAACCGTTTAAAGGACACTGATATAGGGCATATGTGAAACGACGCACCATTCAACGAATTGCTTATGTGGCGCAATGTCAGTGCAGTGGTACCCAACATTGCAGGTCACAGTCTGTGCTTGCATCACGCCATCTAAGCAATTTGTTGTTGATACGTTGTTTTATCACTCTCTCATTATAATTTATTGTTCGCTCATTATATTTTTCCCCGTTTAATTTAAGGTGAGGAGAGTAGGTCACTTAAATGAATTGACACCCACCAAATAATTGTCGAACCTAAATCGGTTACTATGACCTTGGCACTATACCCACCTACATGTATTAGGGACACACTGGTTGGCAAGTCCTTTTTGTTCTCACATGTCCTTAGATCAGGTAAACCCTAGCCAAAGCGGGTGCTAATTTGGACACAGCTAGTGTTGGGTAGCCAGTTGCCTCCTTCATTACCCAGCTGAGCGCTTTGTGATAAGTGTTGAAATATGATCATATTTCACACCCTAAAATATACACTTAGCCATTCGATGAGAGTAAACTAACGATTTCTATGGAGTTTTAATGGTTTTAGGAGGATTTGACCCTTGGATCAATTCAAGAGTACAAATGAGTATAAAGACAATATACACTGGAATGTAGAACCAATAGGGCATCAAGCACATAAATCCGTGGAAGAGTGATCGATCAATTTTGGAATCAATAGATCGAAGAGTAACGAAGATATTTCGTAGTTGAGTCTGTCCAGAATCGATCAATCAAACTCATAACCGATCGATCGAATTTAAATAAATAAATCTTTAACCAGACTCTGTCCAGATTTGATCGATCGAAATATGAAATCGATTGATCGATTTAAGTGAATTGAAATGTGGTAGCTCTCAGTTCAAAATCAATTAATTGAATTTGAGATTCGATCGATCAATTTTAGTGTTTTGGCAAGGGATTAGGGTTTCGAAATAAGACCCTATATAAGCTAGAGTTAGAGTTAGGGTTATTTGCTTCTTTTGGACAGTCGTCTTCATTTTCTTAGCCGTCTTGACATTTTTATTTTTCTTTTCTTCATTTTTTTAGCATTCTTTTCTTATTTCCTAGCCTTTAGATAGTAGATTAGAAATTTATTTTCTAAAAAAAAAAAATTGTTGTTGGTAGACTCAAGCGTACATTGGAATTGTTTAAAGCTTTTAACGATATTTTAATGCATTATTTGAGTTTTATTTCAATCATGTTGTGGTTTTCCTTAGCAATGTCTAGCTAAATCTTCTTGAGATATAGGATCTAATGAATCTCATCTGAAGTAATCATTTATGATTATAGATTTGTGGTTGAAATTTCTTTTTAGATGCTCTTGGATATTATTTTTTACTTGTCTTTGCCTACTTTTGTGATTTCAATCACCGTTCTAAGATATGGGAATTAGTCATGCTTTTCCCATGATCTCAAATATTTGATTTGGAATCGTTGCCCTATTTTTCATTGCATAAATCTGAGACATTTATTTATTGTGATTAAGGAATTCTTTAATGCGATGAATATTTTGCCTTTTTTCTTTTATAGTTTTGGAAGGATATAATCTAAGATTATTTGTGTGGACTAAATGTTTTATTTTCCATAAATGATTGATTAATTTTGATGTTTATGTGATTTAACATCTTTAAATTTCCAACTAGTTAGATCTATAATTGTGAATGATAATCAAGAATGAGAGAATTTAGCATCCTAAATATCGCTTGTTTTTCTTTAATTAATATTATCTTGTTTAGTTATTCTTCTTTTACATTCATTGAATTTGTTTGGCTAGATTAATATTGTGACAATTCTAGGAAAGATCCGTGATTGGTAGTTATTCCTAAAAGAAAATCTATTTAAAATCCTTGTGAGAATGATCTCATACTCTGCACTCATTTACTAAGTACGACTCATGCACTTCCCAGTATTACACTTTCAAAAATTCACAACTCCTTGCTCATGGAGTCTTTTTCCCCCTTTTTAATGAATTTCGCTGCTCATTGAAAAAATTAAAAATGACTTAATGAGCTGTTGTAGAGCTAGTTGTCTTTGGCTGGGTTTGGGTTAGCTCTTTGAAGGCAAAGAGCAACTCTTTCGCTCTTTGGATCCAGCTGAGAACTACTTACCCGACCTGCTTTACTTAATTTTTAACTGGGTTAGTGATTGTTAAAATCTTAAAACCTTACAAGTGCACAAGTTCATGGAACTAGGGTAAGTACTAAGGGTGTCGAACCACAGAGATTATATGTTTATTTAAATTAATGTCTCGATTAGAAAAAAAGGCTTTCAAAACTAAAAGTAACTAGGGAAAGCAGTAAAAAAATATCTGAAAAGCAATAGAGAAAATAGTCTAAGATCCCTCTCGATCGCAGATTCGTAATAAATTGCATTTCTATTCCTAATCTAATTTGAATTCCGAGTAATAACTGATGAGTAGTGAAATATGATGATATTTCACCCCTAGATACCTACATTTTGTTATTCGATGAAGGCTATCTGATAAGAATTATTAGATTTGAAGTGTTTCAGGTAAATACAAGCCAAGTGTAGAAAACAGCTCAAGATTTCTGAAAATAATGTCAAAACACTGTAACTTTGGGTCATCGAGAACTTGGTGCGACTTGCAGATCAATTTGGACCTTCAAGACGGCCGAATTATGAAATTGTAAAAACACAAAAGTTGTAGAGCTTTCTGTCAGCTTTCCAACGGCTTAAGAATCGCCTCAATCCGAGTTCCGGACAAAAGGTTAAGGCCAACATACCGAAGTAGTGTCTGATGCAAAGTTCGGCGGGAATTCATGAAAATCTGGGAGGTCGATGCATCGACCCTATTGGGTCGATTAATCGACTCTAAATTTTCGAGTTGGAACATCTCTGTGGCTGGGAAACTTCGACTCTATTTAAAGCGGATCAAACACTTAGAAAAAAAGGGAATTAGAGATAGATAATTAGAGAGTTAGTTTTGACTTTTCTTTTTTTAGAGTTTTTGGAGAGAATTTTTTAGAAGATTATTATTCATTATTCATTTTTGGTTTTAGACTCCTCTTGGCATCTTTTCAAGAGTTCTTCTTTCTCCTTCTTCTAGGATTCCATCTGGGTAGATTGTACCTAGGATTTGCATTATTTTTCCTTTACGTTCATGAAAGCATAGATTGTATTTAGGAAAAGGCATTGTAAACAAAGATCTTTTGGAAGAAATAAAAAGAGGAATGACTTTGAATGAACAAGGAGATCATATACTAAAGATGAGCGGCTAAATCAGTAGATCGGGGAAGATGCGATCCCCAGATAAGTACCCTTATTTATGATTAATACCATAGTCGATTTATTGTCATCATGGAATCGTTTTGCTAAAAGTTTGTATTATTGAAAATATATTGAATGCTTTGTTATGACCGTTGATTGCGCGTATCAACGACCATAATCGCTAGATCTGGACCTGCAGACTGATCTAGGCTGCAGAGCGATTATGTACTTACTGTTATAATCTAAACATCATGAGATACGCTATGCTTCTTACATGACTCATACCGCAATGATAGGCTGAGTCATTATTTTTAGATAGGGTATGCCGGATTGATGATCATATTTTATTACGAATCATCTCTATAGACGAATGATGGTGTGAATGATGCTTTAATGAAACTGTGGGTTTTAATGGTAGAAAAGGGATACAAATCTGGGATAGTATATTCCTTGATCTCATTTAATTATTATTTTAGATTCATTAATAATTAATTGTTTAGATTAATTTATTTTTCTTGCATTTAGAAAAAGTGATAAATTTTTTGTTAAATTGAATTTGCCCTTTGGTACTTCCTTAGGGACGTTTTTAAATCTCTGAAAGAATTAATTAAAATTCACGTTTCCCTGTGGGTTCGACACCCTTGTTCTTGCCATACTGCAATAGATCTTGTGCACTTGCAAGGGTTATATTTAAAATCGATCAATAACCTTCTTGTCACTACAAGCTAAAGCTAGATAAAATAATCAGATCTTATTTATAGTCATGTACTAGTCAAGACTATATAATCCATCTAATCTCCAACGATCTAATCCGTAAACACGATTGCATGAAATCTATCGAACTAAACTATAAGTACTAATTCAATGGTGAATTTTCTATCAAATCTACTCATAATCCTTATAAGACGATTGTGATTGTCAAAAACAAAAATAAAACGCTTCAACATTATTCTCAACAAGTCACTAACAAGAGTGAATCCCAATCATGTAATCATTATTATAAATAGATTCAAAATAGAATAGAAAACAAAAATTTAAATTTTTGTTTGATTTACAAGAGATCCCAAACTTCAAAATTTTTGCCACACATTGTTGTTCTGATCTTCATCATTGGAGTATAACTCTCCCATTCGACCATATAACAATGGTTTACTATTCTCTTAATTTCACAACCTCTCGAAATCTGAAAAACTATAAAAACTATGAAATTATATTGATAAAACTATGAATTAAAAAGCTATATCTAAACCTAAACCTAGGGTATTTATTTATATATCCATGAGGCTCTAGTACAAGGAGATAAACTAGGAAAGAAACCCTAAAATGACTCTAATTATAAATAGGAAAGAAGGAATTCTCGGACTGCAACTTTCCAAATAACCCACTCACTTTGTGTTGAAATTCCTATCTCGACAGGTCGAGATCCAATCTCGACAGGTCGAGATCCAATCTCGACCTATCATGATTGAAAATCTTGAACACCTTTTGCAGAACTTGATAGTTCGAAATTCAATTTCTACCAATCGAGTTTGGTAGATTTTGATCTTTTTCTTCTTTTTTTTCTTTCGTTTCTTTTGGGCTTTTGATCTCCTTCTTTCTTTATTGGGTTTCTTAACTCTTTTATTTCTTTTCTTTCTTCAAAACCTACTGCACATGAAAGCCAACTAAATAGAAATATTAGTCATCTTTCAAGGCCTAGCAATGTTAAAATTCGGGTCTTTAATTTAATGTACGGTTTTGAAGGTTTATCGGTTAAACACAAAGAGGGTCAAGTCAAGCATTTGAAACTATATTTTATGTGTGTGTGTGTGTTTGTGTGTGTGTGTGTGTGTGTGTATATATATATATATATATATATATATATATATATATATATATATATATAGGTACCTCTATTAGCGCTCACACAATCTCTGAAAATGCCCACGTGTGCAACCCCTTCAAAATCATTGATTGCTTCATATCAGATAATGGAGATTGTATTTCACCTCGATCTTCCATATAATGGATCTTGAGATCATGTCACACCTATCAGACGATCAATTTTTATTCCACATGTCATGAATCCCCAAAAAATGACCCTAAAATGCTATGGCACACATCACGTTCAAACGTGATTTTAGGGATTAGTGACGTGTAATAAAAAACCGACTGTCTGATAGGTGCGACATTATCTCAAGATCCGTTGTGTGGAAGGTCAGGGTGAAAAACGATCTCCATCATCTGATTCGAAGAAATCAATGGTTTTGAAGGGGTTGTACACGTGGGCGCTAATAGATACCCATTTATATATAGAGGACCAGGGATATGTGCTCGGGCGTAGAGATATCTCAACGCCAATTGATATGGGCGTGACACATAGCCCCCCTTTTGTGCAGTGATGGGTGGCATGAGGGCCACTTTACTAACTAGGGTTACCCTTTTAAAATATTTTAAAAGCTAAATACCCTTCCAACCGTCATTCTTGACTTTTTTAAAGTCTCTTGCTTTTCTCTTTTTTCATTCTATTTTTCCAAGAACGTGTCAGACTTACTTTTTCAGACATATTTTACTTAAAAAATGTAGCTCCCCGTAGCGAAGAGCTAGCACATTGGCAGAGAAGCGTCGACACCTGAAAACTAGGCGAGGGCACCCCGGCGCAGGGTGCTAGCGTCGGGGTGTCGGTGCCTCATTTTAGGGGCACCAACGCCTCAATATCGAGGTGGCGCCTCATTTTAGGGCGTCAGTGCTTCGTTTTAGGGGCGCTGGTGCTTTGATAAAGAAAAAATTTAGCGAACCGCTAGCACCTTGGAAGTGAAGTGTCGGCACCTGATCTGTTCCAAAATATGACCATATTTTACACCCTAATATCAATATTTGGCTATCCGATGAAGGATATCTAACGGCTATTATACAGTTTTAGTGGTTTTAGGTATTTTTGACCGTTGGATCTTGAAAAAGCATAAAAGAGTATAATTATATAAATATACTTCCAGTTTATGAAGTTAAATGTTAGATGTTAGTAGCAAAAATAAAAGAAAGACAGTAAAAAAAACTTTTCATATATATATATGAACTAATTATAAAAATATGGGAAGAAAACTAACTATATGAAAAAGTATTCATAGGAAAAATCTAGACACACTAAACTAAGGCTCTGACAGCAACGTCCAAGAATGAATCTTCGATAAAGATCGGTCATCGGCTTCTAACCACCTTCAATCAAAGTCTTACATCATGTCCACCAAAAGAGAATCCACTCCTTTGTAGGGTCGCCCCCTCTCCTCTTCTTTAGAGAGGGTATCTAGAACTCGAGAGAGTGATACTCCAAGAGTTGTCTAACACTCCCCATTGCCCTTCCAAATCCCTTGCTTTCCTCCCATGATTCATCAACTGCACCTATGATATAGGTACGGAAAGAAGTTGAGGAGAATTGGAAGATGACACATCTCAGCCTCCCATTTAGCGTATACTGCTCCTTTGCAAAAAATTTAAGAAGAGATTGTAGCGCAAGCAAAGAGAGAAGATAAGTAATGGAGAGGGGTGTAGAGGAGATCAAGGATGGGATGAAAAATGACATTAGAAATTGTAGCCCATCCTTACTATATAGGAAGTCGCATTCTGGGTGGGTTGTAATGGTATAAGGGTTAGGAAGTGGGGGAAGATGGGTGTCTGGTATATGGTTTCGGATTTGGGTTAGGTTTAGGGTCAAGGGTAGTTTTGGTGGATGATTCAACATCTAGATCTTCTACTTCTACTGCTCGCAGAGCTCAAATTTCTATATATTTCGAGAATTTCACGAGCCGCCATCAAATCACTTTGGTTATGTCCTTCCGTCATGGGGTGTAGGGTTAAAGACGGAGGAAGAAGAAAGGTTAGAAATTGGTTTTAGTCTATGGATGGGTATGGATTTATAGGGAAAAGTCTTGAACCGTCACTTCGAGTAAATGTCGATGTGTAGGTACCTAGGCTAGGGTGGTTGGGAAGTGGTAGTTTTGAATGAAAAATTTGTATGTTTCGCTTATAACTTTAATGGGTTCTAGTCCCTAGGTAACCGATAGGATCGATCACTGGTGCTGCCTATTCCCTAGAATTGTCGTTTGCAATTCCTTAGGACAAAAGTGACTCATTGACCCTTCAAATCGTACTCACTACGATTTGACTCTACGAATCACCCTACAGTCGTAAATCCATACGCTTTAAGTGATTGCGACGTATCAGAGATTTTTATGATTGTCTAGACATTTATATATCGTGGATTGTAGAATTCTCTTTTACTAACATTATATATTCATATGTTACAAATGGTTGCTACGGGTGAGTCGGTAGCTCGACGGTGCCCATGAGTATGTCAAACATACTCAGGGTCTTCCAGTGATATAATGATCACTGGCCCTTCTTCGGCTAGAAAGAAAAAATTTCAGGGTTTCATTCTTCGTTTGAGAAGTAAGAGGGGAGACATGAACAAAATATGTGCTCTCCTCTAATTTTTTTAGATTTTTATAAAATGGTGACGGTGCGTCGAAAGCATTAGAAAAGGGTAACCTTGGTATATATGGTACTTCGGTCACAATATTAGGTACACTATCTTTATTATCTTTTTGGGGCCTATTTTTAATTTTTATTATTTTTAGTTTTTCTGGTGGGAAAACATCCTCTTTAATTTCAGGCTTACTATCCTTGGTCTCGGGGATGACTACTAAGGTAGGCATCTCCACCTTATTGTCAATAGTCTTAGCACTTCTTAAAGGTTGAACAATTTGAAGCTGTTTTGCGGGAATGAATGTATCTCTCACAAAAACTTGTCCTCCGGGGTTACTTGCTGGTCGTAACAGTAACTGGTTGCTCTCTCGTTCCTCCAATTGCATAGCTAGCTGACCAACTTGGGCTTCCAGCTTCGTAATGGATTGTATGTGTGAATGTAAAATGTGAGAGAATTGAGCGAGCTGGGATAAATCCTTGGAACGCTGATGCCACTGTTGTTGTAAATCCCTAAGAATTTCAACAATTGTATCATCAAATCCACTGCTCTGAAGACTGAATTGCTGCTGTTGATATGGCCTTATGGGTGGCGGATAGGTCTGTTAGAAGTTTAAGTTCGGGGGATATCTTGGATGAACAACAGATGGTCTATGTTGTTGGCCACTAGGGGCTCCATAATTAAAATGAGGATGACTTTCCCACTGCGAGCTGTATGTGTTACCGGAGTCAATCCGCTGGAACACATACGCCCATTCTCAGTCTATCATCTTCGGGTATAGTGGGGCGACAGGACAAGTAAACACTCAAAATATTTATAGATTTGGAACGAGTGTGGGGCATAAACTAAAAATAATATAATAATAATAATATATTATTATTTATTTATTTATTTTATTTTAGAATTTTGCCAAAAATAGAAATTTTCATAAACATGCCAAAAAGAAAAATACATAATAAAAGAAGTATTCTAAAAAAAATATGGCCCAAATTGGATTCAGAATCACCTCCTAAACACTAAAGGAAATATTATCAAAAAGAAGGAAAGAAATAACTAAAAAGAGGGATTTGAAAGGGTAATCAGTGGATTTTGGGTTCGAGAAAAATTCTACCAAAGGTACTCACGACGTGCGCGTCGCAAAGAGCTTTCCGAATTTGAGTTATTTGCGCGTTTCCGACACCCTAGCCAAAGTTATGGCCAAAATATCGGCACGCGCCCAAAACTGCTCCAATTAGAAAAAGATCACAATTTCCTACCAAATATATATATATTTTTATTTTTATTTTATTTTATTTTTATTTTAGAAATCAGGGAGAGAAACAAATCTGAGTTTTTCGCCTCTGTGGCCAATAGAAGTTGAAACCTTGATTCAATGGCTCTGAATAACCCTACAGAAGCTTAAGAAGTGATCAAAGAAAGTTAAAAATATAAAGAAATATAAAAGAGAAAGATAAATATTAGTTTCTAAAAGAATAAAAATATTAAATAAAAATAGAAATAAAGATAAATTCCGCTTCCCCGACAGCGGCACTAAAAACTTGACTTGCTTCTTATTATGTATTATATTTATATTAAATTCAAGTTTTAACCTATTGCAAGTGCGCAATGGAAATTATAGTGCTAGCATTAGGATCGTTCCCACGAAGAAGTTTATTATCTAGCTATTCCTTTTATTTTTACCTTCTATTCAAATTCTTATTTTAAAAACTTCTATTTATCTTTAAGATCTAAACTACTTGAGAAATATGAATAAAAGAATGTGTATTTAAACTAAAGTGCGTAAAAATAAATCCTAATCCTCCTTCTTCAGATTAAGGTCGTCAATCTTAATCTTCAACTATCGCATATTTATGAAAATAAACAGTACCGTTACACCATATATCAAGTTTCCTGGCATTGGTCATCAATCAAATTTAAGATCATATCAATACAGATTTAATCTAATCACTAACTTCTTAAAATCTGGGCGTCAATCAAACCTTAGAAAACTGAAGATGGAAAAGTAAAAATCGTTACACTAATCTGCAAATTCTAACCTGAGTCGTCATTTCAAATTAAAACTTAGAGATGGTTATAAAGAAAATAAATTTAAACTAGAAAGTAAATAAATATATCTTTCACCCCTCAGCCGCAGTCGTCAATTGCTCCTGAGAAACTACAGATATCTACACTAATCTTCAGCAATTAATTGCAGTCGTCAATTGCTCTTGAGAAACCTCTGATATTTAAACTACTCTAACTAGTATACACTACCGATCGAAAGAAAATCCAACCTTAGGCGTCAATTGATGCTAAAATTCTTCGATGCATATTCCTATACTGAGTCCTCTTATTTATAGATCATAAGGGGTCGGTTTACAAAGGTCTAGTTCTAATAAAAGAAACTACTAAAAATAAAAGTATCCTAATATAACTCTAATTTCTAATTTTATCGTTCCTCGCTTTCTTTAGTTGAGGCGCTTCTAGATTGTTCTTTCTTGAGCAGCAGCAGAGTCCTTCAAAATCTTCTTTATCAATTTCCTCAAATCAGTGTTTCGTCAGACTTCTAATTTAAGAGATCTTCTATTTTTGGTTCATGGCGGTGATAGTTATCACGTGATAAGCAGCAAGGAACTAAGCTTTCTGTAGAATTGCTAATAACGCTTTTCTTTTCTTTCTTCTTTAATAGAAAATCGTAAATTACAATTTTCTTCTTTCAATAAGGTTTATAGAGGGAAAATCGCAATAGACAATTCTTTAGTTTTTTCGTGACTTTGATAAACTTGGCGGACGATTATTTGGAAAATCGCAAATACTTCTCTTTCTTGAGCGGTTTCTTCTGTAGAATCGTAAATTACAATTCTTTGGCGTTCATAGTCTCTTACTCTGGGAAAATCGTAAATAGCAATTTTTCATTCTTTTCAGTAGGTGGAGCTTCCGTCTTTCATTCTGTTTTCATTCTTACTGCTTTTTGAGTTACTTTTGACAAAGATTAACACTTTGGTTCTAATTTACTGCTTATCCTTAATATCTGCATATCAACAACTTATTAGTAGCAAATTATGGTCTAACATCACTAAGTTAAGGGTGATAAAATGGTAAATTATGTGACTGATCACGCTTCTTATCATAATTCGAGAAGAGTTTATGGAATACGCATGATCGATGAAATAAATAAGAAACGCAAAGGTTTAGGAAATCCCTCTGTGGTGGCAGTACACCATGATGACTACAACAGTCTATTAAATGAAATTGCATGACAAATTGCTATTTAAAGGGTATCATAGCGCCCAAAAATTTTCATCTTCTGTTGCTCATTCGATTAAAAGTTTCATCTTCCTCAGTCCAGATCGAAATGCGTCGTAACGGCTTGAGAAAGAGACACCGTCTAGCACACAAGTGTTTTATCAGTTCTTATGATGGTTCGGTTGTCAACATCCCCGGCGACAACGAGTTGGTTGTCGTCCCCGACAATGAGCATGTAGTTCACCATCCGTATGAAGAAGTTATCATCATTTCAGACGGTGACGACCTTCAAGTTATGTTGTCGATGGTGGGAGACCCAAAGTCCCTTCTTCTCCCGACTCAAGAGCTGGTGCTTCTTCTCCTGGCTCCGCAGCCGATTCTTCTTTTTCTGCCTCAATTTCTTCCTCTTACACCCTAGCCCCAACCACCGCCACCATCTCCAACTCAACTTCCTCATCCACCACCGCTAGCATAACAGACTCCCCACATCAGCCTACAACTCTATCTCCATTTCTACCTCTACCTCACCGCTACCTCCTCCACATCTACCTCCACCATTGCCTTCCTCATTGTCACGGCCTCGTCGAACCGTGACCCATACCCTGCCACCACCTCCAACATTTCCATAAAATGTGACATCTTCTCCCAACCAACCACCGCCATCACCATATTCACTCATCCACCATATCCCCAAGGAAAGCTCCTCCTCCCTTCATTCTCTTTCCTTCTTCCGAGGCGAAAGAAGGAAAGAGAATGAAGGGAGGAGGAGATTTCCTCCTTTCGAGGCGTATCTTTTGTAGTATTTTCTCTATAGCAATGGTAAGCGACATCGCATCAAATAAAAAATGATGGCGCTTCAACTAAGACGCGATGATGCTTCAACCAAGACGCAATGACGCTTCAACTAGGATGCGATGACGCTTCTAATTAGAAGCCATGACGGTGTACGAAACACGATGTACAGAGAAAGTGTAAAGAAAGACAATGTAAAGAAATAATTTTGATTTATTAATGAAATCTTCTGTATCCTGATTAGACGCACAAGATTAAAAAGAAGCGCCGATGCATCAATGACGAAGCTCCCACGCTTCAAAAACTGAGTGTCGTCACTTCCTTCACGATGCGTTGTTGCTTCTCGTATGAGGCGTCATCGCCTCTGAATGATGGTCACAAAATATAGTATATAGGAAGACAATTTATAGGAAAACAGTGCAAAGAAAGAGAGTGTAAATGGGAAGGGACGTCACATAAATGGGAAGCGGTGCCGCATCAACTGAGAAACGATGGCGCTTCAACTATGACGCGATGACGCATCAATGCAGAAGCGATAATGCTTCGACAACAAGACCCATTTACGATAAAAAATGATGGTGTAAAGAAAGACATCGTAAAGAAAGATGATGTAAAGAAATAATTTTAATTTATGAATGAAATCTTTTATATCCTAATTAGTATATCTTTTTTCTTCATAAATAGCTCTGAGTAATAAAAATGAAACTCCATTAATATATGAAAATGTCAATCCACAAGAGCGTGTTCATGAAAAGTTAATATTATCAATGGTTTCAGGTTGAGTCGCAGGCGCTTCACTCACCAAGGATCCAATAGGCGCACGGGATTAAAAAGAAGCGTCAGCGCCGGCGCATCAATAAAAAAGTTCCCACTCTTCAAAAACTGAGGGTCGTCGCCTCTGAATGATGGTCACGAAACGTAGAAATCAATCCTTAAATCATTGAGAATAAACATATAAAAAAAATAAATTCAACACATGAACAGATTATCATACGCTAGCTACATGATAATAAAAATAGCTCTGGTAAGATAGGCACAAATGCAATGTATCGAAATATCAACGCATCGAAAAAGAAGCGCCAACTAATCGAAGAGACGCGCCCACGCTTCAGATACGAATCAATGATGCTTCGAATGTGAATCGTCTGCGCTTCCTAGGCCAAGTGATTACGCTTTTCAAGAAATTAAATCAGTGTGACCCTGTGAGAACGCACGTTCCCTCATCCCCTATTCTATTTGGCTCTGTCTAGCGTTATCAGCCATCGTCCAGACCTTCAGAAGCACGCAAGTTGTCATTTTATGACCCAACTGACCACAATACTTATAATGGCGTCTCTTCTTTTGTGACTGTTCAAAACCAACCTTCATTCTAGACTTCATTCTGTCATTGTTGCTTGGCCTACCTTTGGTGGCACATCATATTGGATCTCGCACTGTAATATTGGCATGGTCTTGTAATAAAATTCTTTCGCTAGGCTGGGAGGAGCCGCTCGGACAGGAAACGATGCTAGTCGCTCTTTCATTCTCCTCTTCTGTTCTAATGGCCTCTATGCCTTGTAATAGTTTCATCATCCCTTCTAATGTATAATCCACCAAGCGATACGATTCTATTCCCAACTGAATTAACTTTAGTTCGACTTCTCTCAGCTTCTACATTTTCATTGTAGATACAAAATTGGAATCCTCTTTGTCACTCACTCCAAAACTTTCCTTACTGTATCTAGCATCTTTCGTCCATCGCCGTAGAATATACTTAGAAAGAATTTGGTCTATCTCTTCCTTGAAGTAAATTTTGAAGATGTGAGAACACACCAAACCCTCTGTCTTGAAGTGCTTGCAATCACAAGTGGTCGTGGCGTCTCCACATTCGAAACGAACTTTGATTATTCAACCGCTATCCTCCGTGCTATCCCCACCACTTCTACAAACTTGGTATACAATAACCCCCCCGGCTCCCTCTTTGAGCACCTTTTGGGCCTTAAAAGAGGTAAACTTTTGAAACTCAGAGTGGAATTTATTGAACATGGTTCTCGAATACACAGTAGCGACATGCTTCTCGATTGAATTTCCAAACAAGAGGTTCGGTGTCGTAGACATTGAGACGAGATCCTCCCTTTATTTTTATCTCGACGAGATTGGACGCAAAGATCGTATTACTTGACAAATTTCGTCAAACTTGTCTAGGCATTGACATAGGTATCGAAGAAAAAAATTATACTTTCTCTGTGTTGCGTAGTGGTCATGCCGGCCTAAAAGGTATCACTCAAGTAGTATCGAATCCATTTCCTTTTAAGAGCGCACATTTGTTTCGACCACACGTTGCTTTACAATTGAAACTCCTCGACAAGTTCTGCCCATCTCCTTTTAAAATAATCAACTGTTTGACTGAACTTACGCTGATTGTACTTTGTTTCGAAATTCTCAAACTTTACCTTCAGCTGAGAGAGATGGTTCAATTTATTCCTCCCTATGTGCCATAAGTAGAGGCGATGTGTGGTCCCTAAAAGAACTTCAAAGATGGCCTTGCTCACCCATTGCATTGATCGGTGATGATTGCATTAGGTATCTTATGACCCATACACTTCATTCATGTGTTAAAAAACCAAATGAATGTCTCCTATGTCTCATTCGCGAGAAAATCATCGTCTGCCAATGATGGTTGACCCCGTGAATGTGGTGAATGGTAGCTGCAATTTGTTTATTTTGTAAGTGGTATCGAATACCACTACATCATCAAACTGTTGATACGTCATTTGTGACCTATGATCAACCCAAAATATATTATGCATACGACATTAATTCATCTAGCTCGGCTTAAAAGAAGAAACCATCTCCTTTATTCTGCCTATCAATGAAGGTCTTGATCATAGTCGTACACATCGGATCGAAGTTACTCTCATTTCTTATCTTCTTTAGTAATCCCGAGTTTGTTGAAGGTTTACAGTCACACCAGCCTCTCCATCCAAACTCGACGAAATAGCAGAAATCTTCGAAGGAGGAATTATGCCATCAAATGTTCCTATCAACAATTTACTTACCTCATTCATCTTATTATGTGATCGTAGTTCCTTCACCTTCGTAGGTGTATACAACTGATGATTATGCGGCTCTCTAAAGTTCATAACCTTCCACAACTTTTGGTTGCCGATCTTAATCTTTAACCTTGCCCCACATCCGCATTCGTTATCTCTTGAACACTTTATATCGGCGTGTAATTTGCGCTTATCAGGCTGCTTGAACCCTTTAAATGAACATATATATTCTCTTTATAATCTCTCCCTTTATAGATTTGTAAGTGTTACTTTTTCTAACGCTGAAACAAACTTTCTTCGCTTATAAATTATAGAAGTTATAGGTCTCATCTTCATATTGGAATTTCAAGCCTATACGTGGCTTCCTTTCCTCGCTCGGATTCTCGACACCTCCACAAGAATTCAGCATTTCGATATCCCTATCACAACCAAGTGAAATTCCTTCTAAAGAAACCGTCTTGTGGGTGAGATTTGAATCAACACCTCCTACATTGAATCCTCCAATCGAGTCCATTATCGGCCCTGCATTAGACAAAAAAAATCAACAGATTTGAGTTAGAAGCGATGACGCGGCCATACCAATAGCCAGCTCTTCAATATGGAAGTGATGGTTCTAACTCGTAGTGCCATCGCTTCCTATTGCTTCAAATATGAAACATGTACTTATAATTTATATATTTTCAAATGTTTATAATTTTTTGATCTCCATCCTTTAAATAAGTGAGATCCATTAACTATGAGTAGATGAGGGAATCGATTCACATACAAAGCACCGTCGCGTGGACGCAAAAGCGACGATGCATCTAATGCCATATATATTTGAATGTTCAGTAAGCTGAAAATAATACATAGGAAAAAGAATTAATACTTAGGCCAAACGTCACTCTCCTGGCCTTCTATCTAGTACGCGCTCTAGAAAAAAGAGAAAATTGTCTCTTCTGCGATTCTATCCAGTACAAGCTCTAGAAAAAAAAGAAAAAATTATCTCTTTTGTGCTTCTATCCAGTATGAGCTCTAAAAAAAAATAAAAAGTTGTCTCTTTTACCCTTCTATCCAGTACGAGCAAAGTTGTCCTTTTTGCGCTTCTATCCTGTACAAGCTCCAGAAAAAGCACAAAAGTTATCTCTTTTGCGCTTCTATCAAGTACGAGCTTCAGAAAAAATAGAAAGTTGCCTTTTACACGCTTCTATCCAGTAAGAGAGAAAAAAAAAAAAAAAAAGTTGCGTGCTTCTATAGCATCAGCGCTCCAGTGAGAGAGAGAGAGAAAGTTGTGCGCTTCTATCCAGATCGTAATCCACTGAGAGACTATACAGAGAAGCGCAAGCGACAGAGAGGAAATAAAACGAGGGAGAGAAAGAACCTGAAGAGGGAGGGGAAGAGAGGGAACGGGGGAGAGAAAGAACCTGAAGAGGGAGGAAAAGAGAAGGAACCTATACCATTTTTTGAATTATTTTACTGCCATATTATGACAAGACCTTTCCCTTGGGGATAGTGCTTCCTTCCTCCAACAAGTATTGCCTACTGCCTACTTTACCTACCACTGACACTAGAAAACTCCCGATGTGGCTAACCCGGGTTAGTGAAAAAAACATTTTCCACGTGTCCACTACTCATTGGGAGAGCGTAGAGAAATCACTACTCCCGAGCTCATTTATCCTTTTTCCTATATATATATATGAATTAAGAGGTTTTAGGAGATTTTGAATTTTGTCGGGTCAGGTTCGGGTGCACCATCGGATCAAGTCAGATCAAGCATGCACCCTTGACCTGACAAGGAACCTAAATTTTGGCCAAACCTAAGCTGACCCGGCCTACTAACACCCATAGGTATGGCAAGAAAGCAATGCACAACATGAACTCTGGCATGCATGGATCTTCTTTACTCTCTAAGGCCTCGTTCGACAGCTAGATTTCACTTAGAATCTGAGTTGAAACTCAGAAAGCAACAAAAATGAGGGATAATCTGAGTGATTCCTTCGTTCGAGAGTTTTGGTTGGGAATTGGGATTCTGGTGTCTTTCCGAGTGAAAACGACGTTTGAATGTCCGAGCAAATTGCTCGGATTAGCTCAGATTATGAGCTCAGATTTGGGGGGTTGATAACATCAGATCCCAACTGCAACGCCCACTCACCAATTCTTAACCCTCTCAACGATCTCTGAGCAACGGCTACAAAATCCAATTTGAAATACCATTGTCTTTGCACAAATGAAGAATGCAATCGAACGGGCGTTGATCTACCAAAGGCTTAGTAGAATCTATTGGGATGAGATCAATACGTCGTTCTTTGGCAAGATTAACAAGAGTTGGCTGAATCTTCTAGAAAATTGGTATCAGACCAGCTTAAGGCAAATTTATTTTCCAATAAAAAATAATAAAAATTGCAGGTGGAGAAGATGACGGAGAGTTTATCTCACCTTACCGTCGTCGGTACGACTCTTTGGCTCATCGGACGGCCACCGGACTGGTACCAGATGATTCTCGGCGTCAACGGCTGTTGGACCATCCCATTTCCGTCACTTACTCCATTAAGATCATCAGGCGCCTATCCTGTGTGTCGATGGCTGTTTTGCTTATGATGGTTCCCCTCTCTATATATATATTCTATTGTACTCTTTAAACCTATATATATATTATATATAATGTTCTTGAAAATACTTTGCAGTCAATGAAACAGGAACCGCCTTACTTATATGCATAGTTTTTTGATTTTTGGAAGGCTATCCCATGTGGAGCTAAAACACCAAAGATAGTGCTTCCCAAATTGATTTTTAGGCTAGTTTCATTAGAGCCTAATTTTTATTCTGTTTACACCAACTGCAAATATCAGTTTAATCCAATAAATCTATCAAGCAAACCCGACCAGGTATCCGGATCGGGTTAAACATGTTGTAACCCGGAGAAATTCGGGCCGAGCTTCGCTTGAGTGTTCCAACACTCGGCCCCCACCCGACCAAGATATATATATATATACTTATCATTTTAACGTTATAAAAAAATTAATTAACTTTTTGATTGGGTATTAGTGACCAATTTTAAAAGTAGTGGTCATTAAATCAGATTCGAAAAAGACTCCGTCAAGTATGTTCAGCCCCATCTCGATTGGTTAACTATAAATTTTAAGAGAAAAACGAGTACGACATCTAAATCGATGATTAGATCACGTTTCTATGGTTACAGCATAACCACTGATTGAATTGATTCTGAAGATTTTCCGAGAGGAACTTAAAAACAAAGAATTCTGAGTTTTATAAGAATCTGTCAGAAATCTGAGTAACTTAAGAATGCATATGGGAAAAATCTGGAATTTGAGTCTGCTAAATTTTTTTTCAGAAATATGAGTGTCCAAAAATCTGAGCTTTTCTAGAAAAAACCAAAAAATACCTGAACGAGGCCTAAGTTCTACCACTTCTCAAAGGTCCACAAAGTGCACAATTTGGTGAATATGTTGGTTGTTATAAACCAGCTTGCTCTAAATTGTTTTCAAACAGAGAATGGATGGTCTAAATAGATCATCTTAAACCGTTCAGAAGGAGACCTTGAGACTAGGGCTCTAAATGGGCCAAGCTGGCCCGGACTTTGGCCTGCACCCGGCCCGAAAAAAGTGATGCTGGCCCGGATTTTGGCCCGCACTCGGCCCGAAAAAAGTGATACTTTTAATCAAGGAAATGCGGCCTGGTATCTAGAACGGGGTAAACATGTTGCAACCCGGATTAATTCAGGTTGGGGTTGGGTTGAGTATTCCAACACCTGGCCTGCTCCCGGCCCGTGTATATATATATATCCTTTTAAAGTTGTAAAAAAATTTATTTTAATTTAATATAATTTATTTAAATGTCCTGAGATTAATCGTTGTCCGTTATAACCATTGTGCAACTGTTATCCGTTATAACCATTGTGCAACAAACTAAAATGAAATAGTTGAATAAAAGCATATACCTGAGCCTCTATAATGTTAATATAATTATGTACACTAAAAAAATAAGGTGTTTCAGCAGTAGCAAGAAACTGCTGCTATTAATAAAAAATCTATCTCTATCAGTCTTTGTCGCTTTTGAAATAACAAGTTTTTTTGTTATTAGTGGCAGTTTTTAGCTACAAAAAATTGTCGCTAATAGTCATATTTTTTTTTGTAGTTTTTAACCTTTTTCAAACTTTTATTAAAAAAAAAACACTACAAAAAGTATGACTATTAGCGGCAATTTTAACTGCCGCTATTAAGAAAAAAACTACCGCTAATACCCTTACCGCTAATAGTCTTTAATAGTTTTTTGTTAATAGCGACAGATTTTTGCCCAATCAAATTTTATTAGAAAAAATAGCCCAAAAAAATAATCCAATCAAAATATATAGAAAAAAAACAGTTGAAAAAAAGCTCGAAAAAATGCTGAAGCCCGGTCCGTCCCAATAGGGGGCGGGCTTGGGTTGAATACATTGCAGCCCGGGTTAGAACCGGACTAAAAAATTAAAAACCCAATTTGGATAGATGAGGGCCAGGTTGAACCCCAGCCCGACCCTCCGGCCCATTAATAGCCCTACTTGAGACGCATGTTGACATATATATACACACCCTAAAGAGTACGGAGATCTGTGTGTCACAAGGTCTATCTGACACATGGCTCACACACGCCACTCCTTGTCTTCAATGATTGATATGCTCAAATTCACATAATTGATGCACACACTGCATGTGGCAAACTGTTTTCTCCCGCTTGACCTATTATACGTTGAAGTCCGGAACCACTCCCTATTAATTCCACCCTCTATGTGTTTCAACTTCCTAACTCTTTTCCTTTGCTACCTACCAAGTTTTAAAAACATAGGTTCTGGTATTTGAACCTGACTATTCGGTTAGGAAAATTAGGGTTGGCACCATGAGAATCGTTGACTACCTTAAATCAGATAATGGAAGCTTTTTTCGTCCCAATCTTTCCCAAAAGATCGTGAACCATTGACCCCTTCTCATGGTACGCTTCACGATCTTTTGGAGACATTTGCCACGTAAAATTAACATTTGACTATATGAAAGGTGGGTCATGATCTCAAGATTTATTTTCTATGAACGATTGGGATGATAATGATTTCCATCATCTGATTCAATGGCAATCAACAATTATTATGTGGAATCCGTAGTTGTCCTTATCGAATATTTGGTAGCAAATGCCTGCAACTGTCCGATTGCATTTTTAAGTTCAAAATTACTATTCTCCTCATGACCTTTGAGCAAAGATGATACGTACCAAAATGAGAAATCATAAGAATACTTGTAAAGGCATTTGTTGAGGAGCTACTGTAGAGTGTGTTTGAAGAAGGTTCAAGGGTTCTGTTATTAGCCACTAAGAAATACCACATTATATGAATCTTAATTATAAGAGATGCGAAGCAGAGATCGCTAAAGAGAGTGGGGATACAAAGATGGAAGAAGGCATAATGACGATGATGAACCACTCATTTGGGAGCATAGATCTTTGATCATTTTAAGTGTTTTGTGTGAATGGCCCATGCTTGTAATAATGTTACCTGATTGGGATTTGGATTTGCAGTTTACAATTGTTGAGTGAACTCAGTTCATTGGATGGGATAGTGGTCCATACTCCATAGAAATATTATTTATATATGAAAAATGTTCTTTCTTTCACAAAGTAACTTGGGCGCCTTTGGTTAGGCAGGTGTGTTCTTTGAACTAAAGAGTCAGTCGACTACTAGTTGTGAGTCAGAGAGAATCGAATTGCAAACTGGTGCGCAGTTTATTACCATACTTAGCGAACCACGAAACTTTGTCTTGTACCATGTTGAATATAGAATTATCAAATATTTTATTCTCTTATTTGCATCTTTTAATTTATTTTTACTATCTTTTTACCTAATATAAGTTTATCTTTTTGTCTTTGCACATAAAAATGATTTATTATAGATGTGCTAATAAATGGAGTAATTTTGAACTAAAGTGTATGATCGAGTACAAAAGAAAATATAAGAATGGAGGAGGGTGTGTGGACATACTTTTGAGATACAAATAAACATCCATATTTGTTACCAATATTACTTTTTCTCTCTCATCTTTTCATCTCTTTCCTCATTAAATGTCCTAGCATCCATCATCTCATCTCATCACACCAAACATTTAATAGTCATACTTTCACTCTTCTAGTATTTCACCATTAAATATTTTTTCTATATTTTCATCGATCTTTCTCTTCAGTTTATACTTTCTTTTTACTTGCCTTCTTTTACAAGGCATGAACTTCATTGACTTTTATGAGTTTGAAATATATTTTGGATGAGGTCAAGATCACATTTCTCATGATGGTAACTCTTCAAAAAGATATTGAAGAAAATTTAGTTTAACCCAAAGACTCAAGCAATGAAGAAATGATTATTCTAAAGAGAGCCTTGGTGCTATAAATAGAGCATTCATCTTGGAGTAAGAAGAAGGGAAGAGAGTTGTCTTAAAGTTCATTTGATTGGAAAAGGCTAGGAGGAAGTTTTAGGATTTTCTTTCAAAGTGTTATTTTAGTTTTGTATGTAATATGTTTTGAAGAAGAAAGAATGATCTAAGAGCTACAATTTTTATAATGTATTATTACTTCTCTTTTTATTTTACTTTGATCATGTATTTCATTAGAGGCTAGCTTAGTAGTACTAGGATTTTGATGAAGCTTCTTTGATGTAATATTTTCTGGTATACATTAACCCTTAAGCTTTTGTTGAATTTATGTTTAGAAATTTGAATGAAAATTACTTTTGCATATCTTTGATTGATAAAAATGCTTCTTAGATATGAGTTCAATCATGTTTTTCTCATAATTTAAGATAAATTTTGTTAATTATTTGCTTGGTGGAAACTTGTTGATATTAAAATCGAATATCTATTGTGATTCAACATCGTTGAATATATTAAATGATTTGGTTTCAATTTTTAAAAACATGAAAAAAATATATTTTTGCATGATAAAATAGAGCTTTGATGATGATATTTTTCATAATAGCATGATTGATTTCTAGACTATTATGTGATTATTTTTCAACAAATTTCTAAGGTTCACGTCGCCAAAAATATTATATTAAGGAGTGTGGATTCTAAACCCTAGTACACATCTCATTTGTGTTTCTACTCTACCTATATTCTTAGTTAGATCACATTATCTACTAGGCATCATTTAGTTTAGTTTAATATTTATTTTTGCATATCTTAGTTTTACTTATAATAGTTTGCCTTATTTTTAATCTTTCATTTGATTTTATGCAAATTGTGATAGCCCGATCTTTCCGTTCTCATAAAATCCTATACAATATTTTTTTTCGCTTTCTTACTTCTGAAACTCAAGGAAAATCGAACCATCGATCACACTTCACAATCCGAATACAAAATTTACTTGATACATTAACATATAAGTGAGGAAATGAAAGCAAATATCATATATATGCGGAAATAAAAATTTAGATACCTTAAGGCAGGTCTAAAATCTTCTACATTATACACAACATCTAACACATATAAAAAATAGGGCCCAAAAGAAACCACCAGTGATGGCCAACCATCACCTAAACAGTGGCTCACCAAAACATATCTACCAACTAATTCTTTTAACACTAAATCCAGTCATAGGACATACCAAGTCTAAAATCTAATAGACTCTAAAAATATCCACCATACAAACCTAAAACATGTCTAGTTCAAGTCCTCACCTAGGGTAGAATTCCCAAAACGGGAGATCTTGTGCCTTTCTCCAGTACATGATCCTGATCTATACCTGTACTTATGATGTATAGTCGAGGGATGAGCTAACATCTAAGCTCAGTAGAAAAGCATCGATAACATGCATATTATCACATTACACATATATCTTGTGACATAAATCGAATATATTTTTTAAATAAAGATTCACAACTTAAAGGGATATCCAATGTAGATTTCAAAGTTTAAACACATGATTTCTAAAATTTATCCTTATAACAAATGAAAAACTTAAACTGATCATTTAAATACTATTTCAAGCATATATAACATTAAGAGTTGCAAATATACCGATGGAAATACCCACCATCGTCGTTCAATGAACCATTCGTATGATGCCCAAGCCCCTTTATATGAGGAAAGCTTGTGCCAAAGGAAATTTATTGTAAATTGATAAGAAATGAACGGATATCCCGTCGTCTCGGAGCACAATTATACGGATATCCCACCGTACCGGTAACGGCTATCCCTCCGTATCGGTCGCGGATATCCCACCGTGTTGATTGGGTATTCATACTCGTGAACCTTAAATCAAAGTGCTAAATTTAAGTTATAGTTTATCACCGTGAATTGTAATAAATATAATAGGTTTGAAGTTTCAAAGCTTACACATACACTTATTTACATCTTTCCGATGCCACACACACACATTGTTGATTTCACACACACACACGCAGTTTCTTCTAAGTGCACATATACACACACTTTTCATATTTAAAATTATGAATGATGCTCATGCTAAATGACTATCAAGATTCCCAAATCACACACATCCTTATCATATCACAAAATTCATGCTATTTGTAATTAAATGTACATGTTACTAAGTTTTCCTTACCTCAACTTGAAGTTGAAATGAACTCTTCCTCTTCTCAAGGCGACATTCCTATCACGTCCTCTCGATCACAACCTAGAACACATCAATTTATATCCTATATGTCAAAAATGATGAACAACAGGAAGCCCTAAAGTCTTCCCGAATCCCCCATACTGAAAAATAGAAAAATCTCAGAATCTGTTCAAATCGATCGATTGAAATCCATTTCGATTGGTCGATTCCTCCAGAAAACCAATTAATTCTGGTGCCATAATCTGATTGATCGGTTCCCAAATCGATCGATCAAATTTCCTTTCGATCGACCGATTATTTCTGAAACCTCTAACACGCTTATTATTTTTCACAAATCGATCAATCAGTGTTCAAACCGATCATTCGGTTTCACAAATCGAACGATCAGTGTTCAAATCGATCATTCGGTTTCACAAATCAATCGATCGAATTTTATTTCGATCGATCGATTTTTTCAGAAACCTTCATATTTTTACTCTGACAAAATCGATTGATCGAATACTTATTTCGATCGATCGATTTTGTCAGATTTTTCATAAACACGATTTCTTCTTTCTTAACTTGTTTTTTCACTCAAACTCACATTTATTTCTAATATTTTGGGGCATTAATTGCCCAACCATACGTCATAATTATTCATGATTTAAACACAATATCTCACCTTTCATGCACACATTTTACGTATTAAGATTTAATCTAATTACTCAAATCGCACGATTTCTTACCTTAAAGACTCGCGATATCAATGCGCACGATGAGTGATCTCTGAAACCACGACGTTCGCACCACCTACTAACAATGGGTTTCAGGACTCCATTCGGCCTCCCTCCACGCTTCACAATCACTACAACATCGTGATTTCTCACACACGTGATTTGCGAAATTCTTACGGTGATCTTGCGGCCCGGAGCACACGAATTCAAATGAATCCTTAATCTTCTTCTTCAAAATCCCTCTCTCTCTCTCTCTCTCAACTCTCTTGCAAAACCAAGCAAAGCCAATGACGCTTACATGAGATGCCACTCCCTTATATAGTTGGTCTACTTCCTTGTGAAGCACATACGCACACTTATGCCTTGTTTGGTAACTCGAGTTCTAGCATTTTTTCGCTGGAAATATGATATTTCCCAATAAAGCTCAATTTACAAGTGTTTGGCAGTATCGTGGGTCCCCCTTTTTCCGAGAAAATAAAAAAAAACTCGACAAAAAAACCCACCAAAATTTAGATGGAAATTTATTTCACCCACTGCCATGGTAAAAACGAGAGGAAGAGGAGCCTTTCGCTTTCTCCTTCATTGACGCCGAAAGGAAGACCCCGCCGTGGCTATTCCCCATTTAAACATCGACAAACCAGCTTCATCTTCTACCTCAACACCAAAAACAAAAAAAATGGAGAAATCTGGCTACGGGAAGGTTGGAATCTACAGATCTCTCCATCCTCCTCTCCTTCTCCTTCAAACCCCTAATCTCTCTATGGTCTCCTTCCTCTTCCGTAACTCATCTTCTTATTCTGATAAGCTCTCTCTCGCTGATGCTGATTCCGGCAAAACCCAAACCTTCCATCACTTCAAATCAACGGTCAGCAGAGTCGCTGCTGGGCTTTTCCAGCTAGGTATAAAAAAAGGCGACATCGTTCTCAATGTCGCTCCCAATTCGATCCAACTCCCTCTATGTTTCTTGGGAATCCTATCTCTTGGAGCAATTGCGACTACTATTAATCCTCTTTACACGATCTCGGAGCTGTCGAAGGAAGCAAAAGACTAAAATCCGAAGCGGGCCTATGCCAGATTTCCCGATCAAACAGACCGATACGGCCACCCTCCTGTATGGATGAAGTAGCAGTAATATTGTGTTCTTTATTTTATTTTAAATATTAAAAAATAAGTCAAATTATTGATACTTTAGTTATAACAAAAGATGATGATATGTAACATGGCAAGCATAAATACTTTTTATCTATTTATTTTTCCATTAGTTTATATAGGATTGAACTTCCAACCTCGAAATTTCGTCAATTGTCACCTTCCAATTGAGTTAGAAGCCCAGTCCCCAAACCTTAAGCCAACACTTGAAACCACTTAAGCTATTAAGTGGGTTATTAGAATTAAGCATAAACCTGCTTACAGGGGGGATGAAATGGGAACTGTCTCTTCTTAGCCTTCCTTGCATTCTCTGAGTGCAGAGTGCAGAATTCCAAATTTTATGCAATCATGTAAGATTTGCAAATCATGGTGGGATACAATAATTATGTTATTAAGATTCAAAATGAAAAAGGTGTATAACTAAGGGCCGCTCTATCCTCACCCATACAAAATTTGGGTGCGAATAGAGCTGTCAAAAAATAATTAAAAAGTATTACCGGCGGTTCGAAACTGTCGGTAATAATTTGTGTTTAGCATACAACCGGCAGTTTTAGATTGCCAGAAATAAAATAATGGCATATTATTAGTGGACAATGACTGCCGATATAGAATTTACCAACCGCGGTTTGAGTTATGGTGCGGTCTACAAAATTGGTTTGATGAACGTATCGCCCCCAAAATCGCCGGTGAATCATTTGCGACACCTCTTTCCTTGGCAGTCTTACTACCGCCGGCAAAGGTTTTACCAACGGCTTGTGATAATTTTAACGGCCAGTTATTGCTGCCGGGAAACACCATGCAATTTGTAGTAGATCTTGCATGTGACATTTGATCGGATAATCAAAATTATACAACGAGTGAATCTATTGTGGATTTTAAAGATAATCAAATTTTATGGACGCTAGTTAGGGATGCAGGTTCGGTGTACCGAACCGAACCGATTTTTTCAGTGTTTGGTTCGGTACTCTACAAACCGAAACTGAACCAAAATTTGTATTGGTTTGGTTCGGTCTACTGATTTGCAAAAATACCCAAACCGAAACTGATATTTTCGGTATTCGGTTCAGTTCGGTTGGGATTAGACATGCAACCCGGCGTAGATCAATAACAACGTCGGAGCTGTGCCTAAGACCTTGAGAGTCGTCGGTATCGACATGATTCTAGCACCGATGATACTCGTCGAGAGGTTGAACATTGAGCCACGAGACTGATGCGCCGCCAGGTTTTGGGTTTCGGTTCTCCAGCATAATGGGTTGCGCTTTCGGTGTTGCCTATTGAAGCGTGGCCCATCCTGCTTTGAAGTTGTAGATCTGTGTTTCTCAAAAATTTAAATGGAGAGGAAGAGAGGTGTTATGTGTTTCTTAAAAATTTAAATTGAGAAGATGAAAGGCGTTTGTGCTTTTATAGTAGGGTCTTAGGCAGCTGAGTTTTGATTGGTTGATTTTTTTTAAAATGTGGATCGATAAATGTGGACTGTCGATTTAGGGTAGAGAGATTGGACGGCTGGAGATGGGGTGGGTTTAAACATGAAACGCATATAAGTGGGCCGGTTCAGTGTAGGTTCGGGTCGATTTGGGCCGGTTCCGGTTCGGGCCGATTTTAGCCCATTAATGGGTCGGCTTACTCAACCTACCCAATCGGTTCTCGGCCAGCCACCCAAACCGAAAATCGAACTGATTTCACTTCGGTTCGGTTCGGTTTAAGTCGGTTTTTAGGGAGGTCCGGGAGGGCAGGTTTTCGATTCGGTTTCGGTGTTCGATTTAGGGTTTGCATCCCTAATGTTAGTAGCCAAACGATTGGCAAAAAAAATTTACAACCTTTGGATTATTTAAAAAAAAAAAAATTCCAAAGAGTTTTTTTTTTTAACTAACCCATGGGAAGTAAAAAAAATAAAAGTTTCCCATGGGTTTTGCCAAACAAGGCATTAGTGTGTTATTTTTCCACTTAAGATGTTTTGGCTCCGGTGTGAAGCTAATACACTTAAGTTAAGCCTTAGCTCACTTACTATAGGCCCTTAGTCGATTCAAATAATTGGCCCGATCAGTTGACCCAATTAGTCGGCCCAATATAATCGGCCCAAATAGTTGGTCCAATTAGTCCAATAAGTTTTAATCATTAATAAACTTTCATTTTCCATAAGTCTTGCCTCTAGGCTGCACACGCGCACAATGTGTCGTCCCAGGCACGTACACTTAGTCAGTGCGTGCGGGTTCGAAATTTGAGGATGTTACATTCTTCCCTCCTTAGAGAATTTTCGTCTTCAAAAATTGACATATGTAGTAACATGTTGATCAAGGAAGTACGTCTAAACCTAATCACACACGCCAAAGCCTAATCACACCCATAAATTTGAAAATGTCCAAACCTTGTGTCCATAGTCTACACATTTACATACCTACCTGCATAAAATCCATACATCTTCCCATTGAAAACCCATGCATTTAAAATATACTTAAGTGAGTCTAAAGTCTATTCTATAATGACCCAAAGTCCTTCACATTCTACTATTTAGAATTATCTAAGACCAATCATATTGAAACTTTTAACCATCTACATATTTATGTGTTAATTCAAAACCATATACATCCAAAAGTTACCATTATTCAAAGGTACTAATAATCCAAAATTTAAAATATTCAATTTTATTTTTTTCAATTATCTCAAAATCAATCCAAGGTCCGCAGCTATCTCTCGGAACCACCCCTATGAGTATCCTCATCAAGATTCAGCGTCCTCTAAATCAGGGTTATCACAATCTCCTCACCTTAAAGGAATTTTCGTCCACGAAAATTCACGACGTGACGTTTGGTTATCCAATATAGTAATTATTTGTGAAACTCAAATTACACACAGCGAATTGGAATTATGCACATGGTCAAAGCCTCAGAGTTGAATGAAGATTTGCTATAACACATTGTCTGAAGATTGACCACACACTGGTAAAAAATCTATTTGCTGAGCTTTACACTGAGGATGTCCATCTCTCACTACCCGGACCTATGCTCACTCAAGAGTCAAAGGAATAGATCAGTCAACTCGCGCATAGGTTATTACGAAATACCACTTTCACAACTTAATGAAGTATCTCTCTAAATAGTTGGTAAGAACATATTCAGAAAGAGATATATTGACCTTGAGATTAGAACCATTAATCCAGAACTGTAACCACAAACAGGATCAACCATACCATCAAGCACTTACAAATTGACTACTAACTCAACATACCTTCACTACAACGATGTTAACCATTAATGACAATGCACAATTTTCATAACCAAATTTGAATTGCTAATAGTGACTCTCAGATTTCGGATACATAAAATTTTACATAGCCCAATTAGCCAGTGATCGACTTACTATGTATGCCTAATTAACTCTTAACCTATTGCAAGCGCACAATAAAAATTGTAGAGCCAGTATATGATCGTTCCCACGAAAAAGTATTATCTTATTTATATTTATATTTTAAAGTTTATATTTATCTCTTAAGGTTTTAAACTACTTGAGAAATATGAATAAAAGAATAGTTTCTTAATTTAAAGTACATAAAATAAATCCTAATCCTCCTTCTTCAGATTGAGGTTGTTAATCCCAATCTTCAGCCATCGGATATTTATAAAAATAAACAATACCGTTATATCGCATTGCAGTCTTCTAGAATTTGGGCGTCAATCAAAAACTAAAATTCCTTAACACAAATTTAATCTAATCAATAATTTCCTGAAATTTGGGCGTCAATCAAATTCTAGAAAATTGAAGATGGAGAAGTAAAAATCGTTACACTAATCTGCAAATCCCATCCTGAGTCATCAATTCAAATTAAAACTTGAAGATGTTTACAAAGCAGTAAATAAAGTAAATAAAATCTAAACTAGAAAGTAAAGTAAATATATCTTTCACCCCTCAGCCGCAGTCGTCAATTGCTTATGAGAAACTAGGATATCTACACTAATCTTCAGCACCCAATAGCAGTCGTCAATTGCTCTTGAGAAACCTCTGATATTTAATCTATTCTAACTATTTTACACTACTGATCAAAAGAAAATCCAACCTCAGTTGTCAATTGATGCTGAAATTCTTTGATCCCTTTTTCCTACACCGAGCTCTCTTATTTATAGATCATAAGGAGTCGGTTTACAAAGACTTCTAATTCTAATAAACGAAACTACTAAAAGATTCCTAATATGACTATAATTCATAATTTTATTCTTCCTTGCTTTAAATTGTAGATGTGCTTATGGATTGTTCTTCCTTGCTTTCAATTGTAGATGTGCTTATTTCAGCAACCGAGATTTCCTAAGAGCTTATCTTCATCAATCTTCTCAGCTTTGTGATTCACCAAACTTCTAATTTCAGAGATCTTCTAATTCAGTATATGGCAGTGATAATCTTCATTCACGTGATCAGTAGCAGCAGCAAATATAGCAGCGAGAAAAGCTTTACACTATCATAAATTACGATTGTTCTTCTTTTTCTAGAGAATCGTAAATCACGATTTCTCATTTTCACACAGCTTTCTTACTGGACGATTTCCTATAATGAACGATTGCATTTCTTTTATCGCTTTTTACTCCTTTGTACCTTTCTGAAGATTCGTCTTTTGAAGAATGATAAATTACGATTTCTTAGTTTTTTACTTTTTTTCCATCTTCAGCTTTAGCGCACAATCGTAAAGTATGATTTCTTGACTTTCAGCAGCGGCGAATCATCTTCTCTTTGCTCAATCGTCTTTTTACTGCTTTTCGAGTTTATTTTGATGAATATTAACACTTTTGCTCTCATTTATTATTTTTCCTTAATATTTGCACATCGTCAACTTGTTAGTAGCAAACTAAGTCCTAACATCACTAAGTTAAGGGCGATAAAATGGTAAATTCTGTGATTGATCAACCAGTATCATAAATAAACTTGAAACTATGACTGCACCCATTATAACAAGGCATCCACAAAGTTGAATATACACTCACGTTAAATTGGGGATTCCAACAACCATTAACTAGCACATTTAATTAATACAGCTATACAATCAATATAATCAACAAGATTTTGACTATGAATTAATAATCACCAATATTTTAACCATGAACTAATAATTATAATCGTTAGTCTAAAGGTGCGACGTCTACCAAATTCAAAATTATCGATCGGATACCCTATTTTCATAGAGTAAAATTATTTTAACTATCAACTGCAAGCATACCAACGTCCACCATCACCTATGTCCGTAAAGATATGCAGTCATTACTAAAATGAGCTTATTTCAAGCCTACCTCAATGATCTTGAAAATTTAAAATTTATGCCTTAAATCATTCCTAAACAATCAATAGGTCTGACATACGTGTTAGGTCAAAATTAATCGTCTCTTCATGTGCACAATCCTCAACACAATCAATATAATAATTCAGTCTGAATGTCATCCCTATGGATCCACAGCCATCAGTTATGGATTAAACGTGATGGAAACTACGCAATCCATAACAGAAGACAATCTGTCCTTAAGTAATTATACCCTAATTGTCACGACTGATTCAAGTATGTCATTATAATTGTCACCTACTTAGTTAAACTTTTAAAATTGAAATTTGTTTATGCCATGCAAGCGATTTAAGCAGATACACGTATGATGGTATCGTGACATTCCTCAAGTGCCAAAAGCAAACATGAATTCTAAAGACATTCATCATCTAAAAATAGAATAAAATCTCGACAATTGATAATGAATTTATATCTTAGAGGACTTCATTTGCCACCTGGGCATCGTGCATTGATGCTTCACTAGTGTGAATCTGAGTTATAGGGAAAATTGGTCTGGGAGTAGACATTGATGTTATCCTCTCCTGATGCATATCTGGGCAATTTTTGATCTAGTGTCCTTTCTGTAATATCCTGAAAAATTGACCGTTTGACTTTGACCTCGGGATCCGTGCCCGATTGATTGTAGATTTGACCAAGTGATGGTCAAACATTTAGTTCATGAAGTGATGAACTGATGTGATACAATTTGTGACTAGGAGTGTTGAATAGTATTGATTTTGAGTCACATATACCTATCTCTGGTGTATGTGTTTAACACACAAGCAGGAGAGAGGATATAAGGGTTTAATAACCCTAGTTCCCTTTTGTTGGTTGTTGAAGAGAGAGTTAAGAAGAGAGAGAGAGAGAGAGAGAGAGAGAGAGAGAGTAAAGAAGAGTTATGGAAGTGGAGTTAATACAAATCAAGAGGAGATTAGAGCATTGATACCGGATTCAAAGTGATTGGGGATCGTTGAAGCAAGTGATGGAACCCAAGCCATCAAACCCAACAAATCAATCCCTTGAAGGGATTATTGAGGTGAGTTTTAATTAAAGTGGATGCATGTAGTGCAGACAAGTTTAATTCAGTCAAGTAGGGTTAAATGGATAGATTAAAGGCATAGAAAAGAAAGGATAAAGATTTGGAAGAACAACCCGGAAGGGGGCTGAATCTGGCCAAATCGATTAATCGAAATTGGAGTTCGATTAATCAATTTTGGCCTGAAAGTTGAAAAGTCATGAGTGCCCGATTTCGATTAATCGAATTATAGTTCGATTAATCGATTTGGATTTCGATTAGTCGATTTGGAAATTGACTAATAGACTGGGTACCTCTAGTGGCTAGAGAAAAGAGACCTGAAGAAATCGACTAATTGAGTTGGGAAATCGATTAATCGATTTTAGATTTCGATTAATCGATTTCAGACTTTCGACCACTCGATTTGAGAATCGACTTCATTATGTTAGAGACTTCGATTAATCGATTAATCGAATTTGAATCTCGTTTAATCGATTTTGAGAATCGATTAATCGATTTTGAGAATCGATTAATCGATTTGGGTTTCGATTAATCGATTTTGGGAATCGATTAATCGACTTTAACAGTTTTGCTTAACTTTCTAAGTTTTCTTTGAGATTAATGGAGGGTCCAGGGCATTCTTCATTACATCTTTAGTGATGTATTGCATGTGTTATGATGTACCATAGGTGGTATGTGTGAGAGCAATCACAAGGAGCCGCGTGGGACCTTGATGCTTGGACCTTTAGAGAATTGAGGTAGGAAACACTTTGAACATGTACTTTAATTTCAAGAGCATGTATGTAGTGATATAATTATCAAATTTAAAGTTGTTTTAAATTATGAAAAGCTTTGTGAAATTGGGTGTGTGTATAACACCAAGAATGTGAAAAAGGCATCAGTGTGATGCAAGTGATTAAGATCAATTAATCTAATAAGAATGAGACATCCCCAGGGGATGAGAAAGTAATAAAGGCATCAGGTGTGATGCGGGTATGTATACATTCCAGCGATGTATATATATGATTGAATAATTACTGTTGAAGCCTAACTGATATAAGATAGCACACTTACACGGTGAACAACTATATGTAAAGCACATGTTATTTTTATTATTTAAGATTTGATAGGATACCCCACCGACATGACGGGATACCCACGACTGACGTGGCAGGATATCAGTGACCGGTACGGCGGCGAATCTGTACACCAGTACGGAGGTTTATCCGTAATCGTAAGCACATCCCAGGGATGTTGAGTGATATTTAACCCTGCCGCCTAGTGAGAAAGGGGCTTGGGTCGTATTCCCAGGGAATACATTTTAACAACTGTCTATTTAGACGACGATGAAGGGTATCTCATCGGGGCTCGATGCTATATTGCTCGGGGATTACTTAAGTTGAAGATTTAAGTTTTGCTTTAGGCCTGTTCAGTGTCATTCATGATAAATCAACAGTAAAGTAAGACATGCTAATTACCCGTAAACTTGAATGCAATTCATCAGCTTTTAAACTGTTTTCTAGCAAATGTATAGACACATCATGCTTAGAATATCATGGAATATATGTGAGTCTTAATTTATATATTCATTATGTTTGTTCCCTATTGAGCTAGGATGTAGCTCACCCTTTAGACTATATGTCGCAGGTCCCTTGATAGCAGCTGTCGAGGCTTCGGGAGACGTAGATCCGGGTGATTCGGATTACGTACCTGGAGACGAGTTGGAGCCTCCACCCGAGGACTTCTTTTAGGAGACTCTGCTGTGTACTTTGACAGAGAGTAGTTTTGAGGGCAGATTTGTACGGCTTGGTATGTCAAGCCTTCTTTTGTTAAACATGTAATTAAATTGGATTATTCTTTTGGCGAACCATCTGGGGTGATCTGTTTATTACCGATGGTTAGGGTCAGTTCTCTTTTCATGCAGTGGCATGAAAGTAGAACTGTCTTTTGCATATGCCAGTTGGGCATATTAACTTTTCCGCTTTAATGAGATTATTTGCTTTATTTATTTAATTGTGCTTGCCATACCAATGTTCCGTGTTAAGTTTTGGGGTACGGTCTAGAGGATCGTGCTGATGGCACGGGTTTCGGGATGTCGAAATTCGAGTTGTCACAATTTCTCACCGCATTTAAAACATCTACCTAATGCTAACCGACATTTCTCCATTTTTTGATGCTTGCCACACCGCGCTCATGTATCAATTGGTGTAGATGCGGGGATACGTAGAGTCTGCTGCACCGCCAAAACTCTAGCTATTGTCTGATCCGATGAGTGTGAGGGTACGTGGACAATCCCTCTGGCTGCCAAATCACTTTGTGTAGAGATGGCAAGGGCACGATCCTGAACTGTGGACCGAGAGGTATCCAGAGTTGTTGCTAAAGTTTTTTCCCCCTTTGTCATTGCGGGACAATCTCTAATCCGATATCCCATACGTCCACACTTGAAACACACACCTGTGGACCATCTACAATTCCTTGTCAGGTGCCGCCCTCTACACCTTGAGCATGACTCAACTGGTGTGGATGGAGAAGTATGAGCCGTGTTTCGTAATATTAACACGAGTAATGCAGTCTATTGAGCCATTGTGTTGATCATCGCCTCTAACAACTACCTATTTTGCTCGTGATCATTTTCTTTGGTGCATACAATTTTTGCTCTTTTACATAGTGTCATAGTAATCTGTCAAAATGAAACAAAGGTTTCAATTAATAGTGATCGTGATCATCATGGCCCTATGATTGAATAAAAATCTAAAACATAACTCGCATACTATAGCCATACTCCCATCACGATCAACAAGTATCTCTTCTACAAGTGATCGTGAAGATCCACAACTTATGTTCTAAACAGCTCCTACTGTCACAGCTTAGAGTCCCTAGAAGATCTAAAGCTTAAGCTTTTACCAACTGTGACAGAGTCATAGTTGGGTCTCCTATGCCCTGATAGAATCTACTGCCATATTCTTGGGTTCCAACAAGGCCTAACGCCTAAGCTTTGATACCAATTGTGACAGTCCAATCTTTCTGTTCTCATAAAATCTTATACAATATTTTCTTTCTCTTTCTTGCTTCTGAAACTAAAGGAAAATCAGACTGTCGGATCACACTTCACAATCCGAATGCAGAATTTACTTGGTACATCCACATATAAGTGAGGAAATCAAAGCAGATATTATACATATGCAGAAATAAAAATTTAGATATCACAAGGCAGATCTAAAATCTTCTACTTTATACACAATATCTAACACATAAACAAGAGGGCTCAAAAGAAACCACCGGTGATGGCCGACCATCACCTAAATAGTGGTTCACCAAAACATTTCTACCAACTAATTCTTTTAATACTAAATCTAGTCATAGGACATACCAAGTCCAAAATCCAACAGATTTCAAAAATATCCACCATACGAACCCAAAACATGTCTAGTCCAAGTTCTCACCTAGGGTAGAATTCTCCAAATGGGAGGTCCTGTGCCTTTCTCCAGTACCTGATCCTGATCTACACCTGGACCTGTGACGTATAGTCGAGGGATGAGCTAACATCTAAGCTCAGTAGAGAAACATCGATAACATGCATATTATCACATCATGCATTTATCTTGTGACATAAATCGAACATGCTTTTCAAATAAAGATTCACAACTTAAAGGTATATGACTTGAAACAAAACTGATATCCAATGTAGATTTCAAAGTTTAAGCACATGATTTCTAAAACTTATTCTTATAACAAATGAAAATTTTAAATTGATCACTTAAATACTATCTCGAGCATATATAGCATCGAGAGCCGCAAATATACCGATGGAAATACCCACCATCGTCGTTCAATGAACCATTTGTATGATGCCCAAGCCCCTTCGTATGAGGGAAGCTTGTGTCGAAGGAAATTTACCATAAATTGGTACAAAATGAATGGATATCCCGTCGTCTCGGAGCACAATTGTACGAATATCCCGCCATATTGGTAACGAATATCCTGCCGTGTTGATCACGGATATCTCGCCGCACCGGTTGGGTATTCATACTTGTGAATCTTAAATCAAAGTATTAAATTTAACTTATAATTTATCACCTTGAATTATGGTAAATATAATAAGTTTAAAGTTTCAAAGCTTACACACACACTCATTTATATCTTTCCGATGTCACACACATTGCTGATTTCACACACACATACACAGTTTCTTCTAAGTGCACACACACACACACTTTTCATATTTAAAATTATGAATGAAGTTCATGCTAAATGACTATCAAGATTCCCAAATCACACACATCCTTATCATATCACAAAATTCATGCTATTTATAATTAAATGCACATGTTACTGAGTTTTTCCTATCTCAACTTGAAGTTGAAACGAACCCTTCCTCGTCTCAAGGTGACATTCCTATCACGTTCTCTCGATCACAACCTAGAACACATCAATTTATATCCTATATGTAAAAAATGATGAACAACAAGAAGCCCTAAAGTGTCCCCGAATCCCCCACACTGAAAACAAAAAAATCTCAGAATATGTTCAAATCGATCGATCGGTTTTCAAAATCGATCGATCGAAATCCATTTCGATCGGCCGGTTTCTCTAGAAAACCAATTAATTCTAGTGCCATAATCTGATCGATCAGTTCGCAAATCGATCGATCAAATTTCCTTTCGTTCGATCGAATTCTTCAGAAACCTCTAGCACGCTCACTATTTTTCACAAATCGATAGATCGAATTTCATTTCGATTGATCGGTTTCTCTAGAAACCTTCATATTTTTACTCTGACAAAATCGATCGATCAGATACTTATTTCGATCGATCGGTTTTGTCAGATTTTTCATCAACACGGTTTCTTCATTCTTAACTTGTTTTTCCACTCAAACTCACATTTATTTCTAATATTTTGGGGCATTAATTGCCCAACCATACGGTCATGATTATTCATGGTTTAAACACAAGATCTCACCTTTTCATGCACACATTTTATGTATTAAGATTTAATCTAATTACTCAAATCGCACAATTTCTTACTGTGACAGCCCGGATTTCGGCACCGCGAAACCCGTGCCATCAGCACGATCATCTTGGCCGTGCCCTTTAGCTAAGCACGGAACACTGGTATATCAAGCATCGAAAAGTATAATAAACGAATTTGCAGAATTTAAATCTATATTAATTAACTTCCCTAAAAGACAGTTCTACCCTCATGCCTCTGCATGAATGGAGAACCGATCTGAACCATCGATGATAGAAATCATCACGGATGGTTCGTCCCAAAAGAATAATCCCAACTCCTTATGTACATGGTTTTAAACAAAAATCAAGGCTTGACATACCAAGCCGTACAAAATCTCTCTAAAAAGCCCTCAAAGCGGCACAACGGAGTCCTCTAGAAGAAGTCCTCAGGAGGTGGCTCCAACTCGTCACCGGCCGCAAGGTCCGACTCGTCGGGATCAGCGTCTCCTGAAGTCGCGGCAACTGCTAGTAGTGGACCTGCGACGTATAGTCTATAGGGTGGGCTACATCCTAGCTCAATAGGGAACAAACACGGTTGAACATATAAATTATAACTCACATATATTCCATGATATGCCATGCATGATGTGTCTATGCAGTTATTGATGAAAACAGTTAAAAGCATTTCATTTTACTGTTCATTACTTATGTTTTCATTTATTCATGAATGATGCTGAAAAGGCCTAAAGTAAAACTTAAACTTTCAACTTAAGTAATCCCCGAGCAATATAGCATCGAGCCCCAATTGGACTTCATCACTTCAGTAGCGACGTAATCCGGAGCAAAACGGGCAAGTCGTAGAAACTCCACGCCATATTCTCTCACTGTCATCCTCCCTTGCACCAATTGTAAAAATTGTATCTCTAATTGGTTCCTCACCACTTCTGGAAAATATTGTTTGTTGAACTCCTCAACAAACTCCTCCCAAGTCCAAGGCAACTCTGGGGTCTCCTGAGCCCGAGTCCGTATCACGGACTTCCACCAAGGCCCAGCCTCCCCATCCAACATATAAGCTGCCCATCTCACACTTTCATCTTCCGTGCACGTTAGCACGCTAAAGACTTTCTCCATCTCCATCAGCCAGTTCTCAGCGGCCATTGTGTCTGCCTGCCTAGAAAATGAAGGAGGTCTCATCCTCCTAAACTCTGTAAAAGATGAAGGTACAGGCAACGCAGGTCCTACAGGTGGTGTAGGTGGTCACGTTTTCGACGCATGAGTCGCAAAGGATGCGGCTTGTTGTGCCATAGTCTCCATAGTGTGCATCATCCTTTGTCGCTCTTCTCTGTCCTCTTGTCTTTCTCTCAATCTTTCTTGTTCTCTTAGATCTTGATCCTGATGATCTCGATCCTCTTCATCATGTTGTCTACTACTACTGCCCCCTGGGGCCTCAGTACCTCCTAAAGGCACTCTATTAGTAGGAGAGATGTAACCATCTCCACTACGTAGACTCCTCTGCTGGCCTCCCCTTGGTCGGCCTCTTCCCCTAGATGACATTTGCGGCTGCATTTGAAACTAAAGTTTCGTTAGCAGAAGCCCCTATGTTCTGACGAAAGAACCCTTGTCAGAATTGCTAAAAGAAATTAGCTTTGATACCAACTGTGACAGCCCGGATTTCGGCACCCCGAAACCCGTGCCATCAGCACGATCATCTTGACCGTGCCCTTTAGCTAAGCACGGAACACTGGTATATCAAGCATCGAAAAGTATAATAAACGAATTTGCGAAATTTAAATCTATATTAATTAACTTCCCTAAAAGACAGTTCTACCCTCATGCCTCTGCATGAATGGAGAACCGATCCGAACCATCGATGATAGAAATCATCACGGATGGTTCGTCCCAAAAGAATAATCCCAACTCCTTATGTACATGGTTTTAAACAAAAATCAAGGCTTGACATACCAAGTGATAAAATCTCTAAAAAGCCCTCAAAGCGGCACAACGGAGTCCTCTAGAAGAAGTCCTCAGGAGGTGGCTCCAACTCGTCACCGGCCGCAAGGTCCGACTCGCCGGGATCAGCGTCTCCTGAAGCCGCGGCAGCTGCTAGTAGTGGACCTGCGACGTATAGTCTATAGGGTGAGCTACATCCTAGCTCAATAGGGAACAAACACGGTTGAACATATAAATTATAACTCACATATATTCCATGATATGCCATGCATGATGTGTCTATGCAGTTATTGATGAAAACAGTTAAAAGCATTTCATTTTACTGTTCATTACTTATGTTTTCATTTATTCATGAATGATGCTGAAAAGGCCTAAAGCAAAACTTAAACTTTCAACTTAAGTAATCCCCGAGCAATATAGCATCGAGCCCCGATGAGATACCCTTCATCGTCATCTATATAGACAGTTTTAACGTATTCCCTGGGAATACAAATATAATACCCAAGCCCCTTTCCCCTGGGGATTGGTAGCGGGGTTTCACTTGTCTCAAATCAACACCCCTGGGGTGTGCTTACTATGTACGGATAAGCCTCCGCACTGGCCTACGGTTTCGCCGCCGTATCGGTCACGGATATCCTGCCGTGTCAGTCGTGGATATCCCGCCACGTCGGTGGGGTAACCTATCAAACCTCAAATAACAAAAATATCGGTGCCTTACATATAGTTATTTACCGTGTAAGTGTGCTATCTTATATCAGTTAGGCCCTATCAAACATGATTCAATCATTGGATACATCCCTGGGATGTATCCATTTACTTGCATCACACCTGATGCTCTCATCTCTTTACTTCTTCATCCCCTGGGGATGGCTTATTAGAATTACTCTTATGGATGTCACACGCACACACACTTTTCACAATACTTAAGCAATTAAACAATTGAATTGAAATCTATATCACTACATACATGCTCTTGTAAAATAAGGTACATGTTCAAGGTGTTCCCTACCTCAAGTCTTTGTTTGCTCAACGCATCAAGGTCCCACGTGGCTCCTTGTGCATTAATTCACATGTACCACCTATGGTACCACATAACAGGTGAAACACGTCACAAAGGATGCAATAAAGAAGGTCTAAGACTCTCCAAGAATCTTAAAGTCAAACCCAAAAGTCAACATATTTTATCTCAGTCGATTAATCGAATTCCAAAATTGATTAATCGAATCTGATTCGATTAATCGATTTCCAAAATCGATTAATCGAAAGTCAATATCGATTAATCGAATCTCATTCGATTAATCGAAATTCTCTGTTTTGCAAAGTCGATTCTCAATTCGAGTAGTTCGATTTTCAAATCGATTAATCGAGATTTTCATTCGATTAATCGAATCTCATTCGATTAATCGAAATTCTCTGTTTCGCAAAGTCGATTCTCAATTCGAGTAGTCGAGTTCCTAAAATCGATTAATCGATCCCAAATCGATTAATCGAAAATTGAAATCGATTAATCGAAATCCCATTTCGATTAGTCGATTTTTCCCAAGTCTTTTCCTCCAGCCCCCTGGGGTCCACTGGAGGTTCCCAGTCGATTAATCGATACCCAAATCGATTAATCGAGATCCAAAGTCGATTAATCGAACTCCAATTCGATTAATCGAAATCGGGGTCCTCTGACCTTTCAACTTCCTGGCCAATTTCGATTAATCGAAACCCAATTTTGATTAATCGAAATTGTCAGATTCAAATTTTCTTTTTCTTCTTCCATACTTTTTCCTCTATTTTTCTAAACCATTATCCTATGATTTAACCCACTTTCAACTACAATTTAGACTCTACGATTTATGCATTTTATTCACAAAAATTTACCTTGAATCAATCTCAAATTGATTTCAAATCAAATGGTTGGAAGGCTAGGGTTTCCAGCTTTGGCTCTAACAGATCCAACCCGTGTTGAATCCGGCTTTTATCGCTTGAATCCCCCCTCCAAATCAGTTGCAATAACTCCTCTCTTTACTTCCTCTCTCTCTCTCTTCTTTACTTCTCTCTCAACCACCAAAAACACACATTTAGGGTTATTAAACCCTTTTATCCCTTTCCTCACGTGTGTGTGTTGAGCACATACACCGCGATAGGTGCATGCGACTTCACAATTACAACACACACCACATAGACATTTAATTTGTCACATCTCATCCGTTCATCACACTTCATGCTAACTATTGGACTTCCATTTGGTCAAACCTATGACCGATCGGGCACGGATCCCGAGGTCATAGTTTAGCGTGATTTTTCGGGCTATTACATCCTCCCCACCTTAGGAATTTTCGTCCTCGAAAATAACCCAAGGTGTCTGTTGAGTCCTCCCCCCACACTCGCAGGTGAGGTGGTCCAGTTGACTCAGACGTATATGTATTCACAACACAAGCATGGAATTTAAATTTTTGACGAAAGAAAACAATTAACACAAAAAGTGGGATTTCTATTAATATCAGAAGTTTTACAAAGCGCCAATAAATTGGCATACAAAATATACATGTACAAAAATCATGACTGATACAAAATAAATATAAGACTTATGTAGTCCCCTCGCCAGGTTGGTCGGGAGCTACAGGGGCTGGTGGGTCTGCTGGAGCTGACTGTGGCTGCGGTGGTGGCGACTGTGCTGGCTGAGTGGTCGGCTGTGGCTGCGGCGTCTCGGTCGGCGGAGCGGAGGTAGATGTGAAAGGAATCGCGTCTGCAGTGGTGGGATGGAAGACGGGTCCTCGGTGGAAGGCGGTGCGTCCAGCGGTCCACTCCTCCTCCTGGGCGAGGTAGCGGTGGTAGTCGGTAGGATAGATGTGGCAGAGGGTGTGAAATAGGAGGAAGTCTATCCTCCGATTCATCCTCTAGTTGTTGGCCTCCATGCGAGCCAACACGTCCTCGATGGTAGGACCGGGTGGAGCGGCGCGCCGGCGGTATGATGAGGTGGGTGTCGCGGGCGCGGAGTGGGCAGGTGGCGTCGGTGAGGCTGTGGTGTGGGAGGGAACCCTCTCCACGGATGGCTCGGCGGGGATAGGGTGTGCCCCACCCACGGGTGGGTCCTGCTGAGGTGGTGGGGGTGGTGGAGGTGCTACTGCTGGTGCTGCTACTGCTGCTGCTGGGGCTGGAGCGGGACCCGGAGCTGGTAGGGTCCGCTTTAGAAGATTGTAGCTACGGGTCCATGAAGACTTCGTAAACGTCTTCACGCGATCCGTAGCCCTCACCTCGTGAGGCGAGATGCTGTAGGAGGGCTCGTCGGAGTAGCACTCCAACATGCTCGAGATGAGCCGAGCATAAGGCATCTTCTCCTTGGGCCGCATGTTGCCCTTCATCAGCTTTCCCTTGATGTATTTCATCCCTTCTAGGATGACCATTGTGGTGTCGAACCACCGGCCACCGAAGGCCGCATAAAGTGCATGTTGTACTTTGTCCACGCGCTCGGTGTCGTGGCGCATTGGGTAAAGGTTGCACTTTATCACCGAGTCGAGCATCCACATATAGTGTGGAAGGTCAACTCTCTTAATGGAGGAGCCCGACCCCTTTTTACCATTGGTCATGCGGGTCATGACTTCCTCGAAGCGGGGGTCCTCCTCGAAGGGTGGGACTAGGGTAGTCTCTGGGGTAAAATCGAGGTAGCATTCAAGCACCTCGTGTATGTGACGTCGAGTGATCGTGTACAGACGACCCTCGATCTTGGTCAAAATGCAATCATCGGTAGGGCCATCCGTTAGCCCTTGGTAAAACAGTCTAACCAATCTAGGGTAGTAAGAACCCCGGATTGGTTTGAGAAGGTTGTCGAGGCCGGCGTTATTGAGGTAGTTTCGAGCCCATTGGGTCTCGCCCGGCACATCGGGATCGGTGAATAGGGTAGGGTCGATAATGTACTCGACCTCAAATGTCTTGGCCGCCCACCATTCGTTTGGTTGTACCACGTTAGTGGGTGGTGGGGGCATTGGGGTCGATTCACGGGAAGGCTCGCGCGTAGATGCGCTCGTCGAACCGGAGGTGGTCTCCGATGCCGACGGTGATGGAGTCCTCACCGGCGATGGGGTAGGTGGTGGTGGTGCGGCGTTCTTACGCCTAACCGGCAACTTAGAAGTCGCCTTCTTTGAAGATAATCGGGTTTTGGGCGGCATTCTTAGAAAACTAGGGTTTTTCTAATTCAAATTTGAAGGAAAAGTGCGAAATTAGGGTTTACCGTAGGTTTTGATGGCGATGCGAGTCGAAAACCAACGGAGAAGGGAACCCTAGGGCGTCCGACGGCCGGAGAAGAAAGAGAAGATGAAGCGCCAAAAATTCCCCAAGCTAAAATGATTTCGAATGGGGAATGAAATCCCCAAATTCATATATATAGGCCTCGGCTCGATTAATCGAAATTCAGAATCGATTAATCGAGATTCAAAACTAGGTTAAGCCGCGTAAAATCGATTAATCGATTAATCGAAAGTCAAATTCGATTAATCGAAATTCCAAAATCGATTAATCGAATTTCACTTCGATTAATCGAAATCGTGTAGTAACTTCTAAATTTTTCAGAATTCCTTAAGTTATTCGATTAATCGAAATCCACTTCGATTATTCGATTAATCGAAGTTCACTTCGATTAATCGAAATCGTATATCTGAATTCAATTTCTTTTAAGTCCTTTTTGTAAATCGATTAATCGAAATCTAGTTCGATTAATCGAAATCCAAAATCAATTAATCGACACTGCTTCGATTAATCAAAATTTCATGAATTGACTCCCAATTCTTCTAACATTCTCAGTTTGTTCGATTTATCGAATTTGCCGTTCGATTAATCGAATTCTAATTCGATTAATCGAAAATCTCAAAATCGATTAGTCGATCCAAATCGATTAATCGAGATTCTAACTCGATCAATAGAAATTTGTCTTCTATGTATATTCTAACTCGATCAATAGAAATTTGTCTTCTATGTATATTCTAACTCTCCTTTCAATTTCCAATCACTGGTATATGCCAGTCGACTAATCGAACAAAATCGATTAATCGAAATTCCAAATCGATTAATCGATTTGAAATTCGATTAATCGGTTTTGTCCAATTTCTGCAAATTTTCAATTTCTTTGGTTCTTTGATTATTTTTGGTAGTTTATGACATCAAGTGGTTCTTCCATAGAGTTGTATATACTTGATCATGTACATATAATTCTGTTCCTCAAATCAGATTGGATCAAATTTGCCATTGAATTACAAGTATAGTGGAGATTGCACAAACATGTTTGTGGTTTACATTAAGTTCTCACGTCGTTGGAAACAAGGCTGGATATTGTTCTTTCACATCGGCCTCTTGTTCCCAAGTAGCCTCTTCTTTTGGATGATTGTTCCACCGAACAAGCAGTAAGGGAATCACTTTAGTGCGCAGTACTTGTTCCTTTCGATCCAAGATTTCCACTGGTTCCTCTATCATGCTCATGTCCTCACACATCTCTATAGGTTGCTTTCCTAACACATGAGACGGATCATTCACGTACTTCCTGAGCATCGATATGTGGAAAACATTATGTACTCTATCAAACAGCGGTGGTAAACCAATGCGGTATGCAACTTCACCTACACGTCCCAAAATTTCGAATGGTCCAACATAACGTGGACTTAATTTCCCTCTCTTGCCAAATCTCATTACACCTTTCATAGGTGACACCTTCACAAACACATGCTCGCCCACTTTATAGTCAACACTAGTCCGCTTCATATCGGCGTAACTTTTCTGTCTACTCTGTGCTGTCTTCAACCTTTCTCTGATAATTCGGACAACGGTGGCGTTGTCTTCAAGTAGTTTTGGTCCTAACACAAATTTTTCACCTGTTTCCTCCCAATTGAGGGGTGACTTGCATCGTCGTCCATACAGAGCTTCATACGGTGCCATGCCAATGCTCGTTTGAAAACTGTTATTATATGCGAACTCGAGCATCGGTAGATACTCATCCCAGTATCCTTGCATATCAAGCATGCACGCCCTGAGCATGTCTTCTATTACTTGATTCACTCGCCTCGCCCATCGCTTGAGGATGGAAAGTCAACTAAAGTCTAGTCGTGTTCCCATTCCTTCTTGAAATTTCTTCCAAAACTTAGACGTATATAGTGGATCACGATCTGAAACTATGCTGCTTGGAATCCCATGTAATCTTACAATCTCCTTCATGTATAAGTCTGCCAGTCTTCCTGCCGTATACGTAGTATTGTACGGCAAAAAGTGCGCTGATTTGGTCAATCGGTCTACGATGACCCAAATGGCATTGTGTCTCTTGGCAGTACAGGGTAATCCAACAATGAAGTCCATTGAGATCGATTCCCACTTCCATTCTGGGATTGGTAAAGGTTGCAATAGTCCAGCAGGATGTCTATGATCAACCTTCACTTGCTGACAAGTCAAACACCGTGACACGTACTCGGCCACGTCTTGTTTCAGTCCTCTCCACCAGTAGTTCTTTTTCAAATCTTGGTACATTTTGGTGCTACCAGGGTGGATAGCATAATTTGACTTATGGGCCTCATCAAGAATCGTTCGTCTTAGATCGGCATTGTCCGGAATGCATAGACGGCCTTTAAACAACAAAGAACCATCTTCTTTTACTGAGAAGTCCGACCTAATGCCTTCACTCACGTCTTGATGAATCTTTGTTAATGCCGGATCTTTCATCTGTAGATCGTGGATATGCTCAAATATCACTGGCTTTACTGATATGTTAGCCAAAAAGGATCCAGTGTCCTTTGACTCAATGTTCGCATCATAGAATGTCAGGTCTTCCAATAATTTCCATCGGTGCATACCCAAAATCAAACAAGCTAACTGAGCTGAACCTTTTTGACTCAATGCATCGGCTACTACATTCGCCTTGCCTGGATGGTATTGTATGGAGCAATCGTAATCCTTGAGGAACTCCATCCACCTGCGCTGTCTCATGTTGAGCTCTTTCTGTGTAAACAGATATCGGAGGCTCTTATGATCGGTGAAAATTTCAAAAGTCTCACCATACAAGTAATGTCTCCAAATCTTCAGCGCAAAAATGACTGCTGCCAGTTCCAAGTCATGAGTCGGATAATTTTTCTCGTGTTCCTTCAGCTATCTTGATCCGTAAGCTATCACCTTCTTGTGTTGGTTGAGCACACAACCAAGGCCATTGTATGACGCGTCATTTGTACAGCGTATCCTCCATCCTCAAGGAATCGCTAACATCGAGCCGTGAGTCTCGTTTTGAGTTCTTGAAAACTCTTTTCGCATGCCTCACTCCACTCAAACCTTGAATCTTTTCGTGTCAGCTTTGTGAGAGGTCCCGATATCTTTGAAAACCCCTCAACGAAACGTCGATAATAGCTTGCTAAGCCCAGAAAACTTCGGACATCGGTCACTGTCTTTGGTTGCTCCCATTTAACTACTGCTTCTATCTTTGCTGGATCTACCGTGACACCATGCTTTGAGACAACATGTCCCAAAAAGCTAACCTCTTCCAACCAAAATTCACACTTGCTGAGTTTGGCGTACAATTGGTGTTCACGTAGCGTCTGTAGAGCAATCCTCAAGTGTTCTTCGTGTTCCGTCTTGGATTTGGAGTATATTAGTATATCATCAACAAACACTACGACGCAGGAGTCCAAGTGTGGTTTAAACACTCGGTTCATCAGATCCATAAACGACGCCGGAGCATTCATCAATCCAAACGGCATCACAAGGAATTCATAGTGTCCATATCGTGTCCGAAAAGCTGTCTTCTGAATGTCCTCAGCCTTGACTCGCAACTGATGATACCCAGATCTCAGGTCGATCTTGGAAAAATACCTTGCTCCTTGCAGTTGGTCGAATAGATCGTCTATTCTAGGCAAAGGGTAGCGGTTCTTCACAGTGAGTTTGTTCAATTGTCGATAGTCAATGCATAGCCGCATTGACCCATCCTTTTTCTTGACAAACAAGACCGATGCTCCCCATGGAGATACACTTGGTTTAACAAACCCCTTGTCCATAAGTTCTTGTAGTTGTTCCTTCAACTCCTTTAACTCAGTAGGAGCCATTCTATAAGGTGCTTTCGAAATAGGCTCCGTTCCTGGTGCTAAGTCAATGGCGAATTCTACTTCTCTTTCTGGAGGTAATCCAGGCAATTCTTCTGGAAACACGTCGGCGAAGTCTCGCACAACTGCTATCTCAGAAATGACGTTCTTTTCTTCCTTGTCCTCCTTTAAGAAAGCTAAGTATCCACTGCAACCCTTTTTGATCATTTTCTCGGCCCTTACTGCTGAGATCAGTGGCACAGATGACGACCTCACTCCTTGAAACCGAAATGATCTTCTTGTGTTGGGTCTGAAAATGACTACCTTGTTCTTGCAATCGACAGTTGCACAATGCTGCGCCAACCAGTCCATGCCAAGGATCACATCAAACCCTTGCATGTCTAACAGTATCAACTTTGCTTCTAGTTCGTGCACCTCTAAGTCTCGAACTGCTACAATGATGGATTTGCATGCTAACTCCGTGTCTACTAACTCTCCAGTCGCGACTACGTGAAAATCGACAAAAAACAACGGCTCAAAACCGTTGTAAATGTCATAAGCAACGGTTTTAAGCCGTTGCCAGGGCCGTTGTTTATAGAGCAGTGGTTTTCATATACAACGGTCCAAAACCGTGGTTTATTTACCAGATAAACCACGGTCCATGTCCGTTGCAAAATAACAACAGTTTTAAGCCGTTGTTTTAACGGAAAAAAGGTTGTTATTTTTCTTCTGAAACCACGGTCTAAATCAGTGGTATATGTAAACAACGGTGACAAACCTTTGTTAATTTCCTCTGAGAAACAACGGTTATGGGCCGTTGTTTATTGAATAAAATAATAACAATATTAGACCGTTGTTCCTAATGGGAAAGGGTTGTTTTTTTTTTATTCTGAAACCACGGTCTAAATCAGTGGTATATGAAAATAACTAGTATGGACCGTTGTTTTTATTATTATTATTATTTTTTAAAATTAAAAATTTTCTATTTTTTTTTATTGTAATGAGAGCCATTTTACCTATTACAAATATTGTATCAACCACATATCACTCTACAAGGGACAAAATTCATAATCTATTCAACTAAATGAAAAAATAATAAGCCAAAAATAAAATCAACATCGTATTAATACATTCAACACCATCTCATTAAAATATTCAAAGATATTATATTAATATATTCAACAATATCCTATAAATACATTCAATGCAGTATGTTAGAGCATGTCTCGAATTGCTAATAAGCCCAATGGTAGAATTTTAATGTCTCATTGGTTGACACCTTTGATTGAGCACATTTCAACTCGTTGTCGAGATGACTTTTCTTTTATGATTTATCTGCCCACTTCTTGTGTGTTTTCAGCTTGCACCTAGCTCTCATACCACGAGTTTTCCTGCCATAAAAATAAACTCAGTCACATTAATAAATTTCATAATAAAATGATACTCAAAGTTTGCATGCGTGTTCAAGAAAACGGTTTATTGCCGACTTTGACCGATTTTCCCTACTTAGATACCCTTTGTGTATTATTATCAACCTTTAGTTGAGCTATAGGCCTAACCCATTTTTCATTCCTTTCTAATTTCGGAAACTTAAACAGAGTGTGAATGGGAAAACAAATAAATAAATACTCAAAGTTTGCATGCGTGTCCATGATGTCTGTTGCGTGTTAAGCACAGACATCATGGACCTTGAGATGCATGCAGGCATTGAAGAGCATGAAATTTCATGTGCGTTACAAGGTCCACAAATGTGCGCAGAACTCGGGGGGTTCCTCTCAACGTGTTAAGCACAGACATCAAACGGCCATCAATCAACATTTTTGCAATTTCATGTTGAATTTCCCATTTTTCATATGCGCTTTTTACACAAAAATAGATAGCAAACCATATAAAACAGAGAAAAATTTGGGAAAATACCTCAAAATACAGTAGGGTAACAATCAATATATATCCCAACCGGATTTAGCAGGCTTCGAAGATGGAGGAGCTGCTTAAGAAAAAATAAAATAATCCTTCAGAAAAAATAAAAGAAAATAAAAACCCTAACTCTGAAATTTCAAAAAATATTTTGGATGATCAAAAAACATATAGATTTAAGAAAAACTATTTCTAATTAGGGTATGCCAAAGTAAAATGATTTGGGTATAATCCTTTTTAATATTTTAGAAAAAATAAAATAAAATAAAACCCCTACCTGATCGTTTCTTCAATGTCGCTTTGGCGAGCTTTAATCGCTAGGCCTCAAAGAGAGTACTGATGCATAGATTAATTTCAACTTTAATGGGCTTCAAGCTGTGGCATCTGGAGACGACGAGGATCGCGTCGAATCAGGGTTCGGCTTATGGAGACGAGGAGGTTTGCATTGAATCAAGCTTCAGATTTTGGAGATGAGGAGGATCGAATCGCTTCGGCGACGACGAAGATCGCATCAAATGAAGAGGAATAAGAAGGGCTAAGAAGAGAAAGGGTAGCTGGACAGGCGTTCCCGCGCTGGATTTTACTTATAAGGTATTTGGGTATTTGGGCGCCTAATATAACTTAGAGGGCCGAGGTTCGAATCGCCTAAGCTATAACAAACCGGGCCGTTGCATTTGAGAAACGGATGCCCAATTTGCTTTATATCTTGAGGTCGCAGGTTCGAATAGGCTTAATTATACAATATTAGGCCGTTGCATTTTAGAAACTACGGTGTTGGGCAGTTGTATCAGTTGATTTGTCCACAACGGTCAAAGACCGTGGTTTTCTTTAAGCAAGCAGTGTTGCTTATTCTTCATTTTCACGTAGTGTCGGAATAGACACAGATAGGACGAAATCCAACGTCTCTGGAACAATCTTCATCTTCTTGGCGAAACGTGGAGTGACGAATGAGTGGGTAGACCCTGGGTCTATCAACACTCGAGCGTCATATCCACCGAAGCATCCTTTTTCATATATGTTTAAAGTACCTATAGTATACATGCATACATACAATAATTTACACATCAATTTACACTCTTAATTCACATACAGCTTTTTGTCTTGAGAAAAGAATCTATACAATTTCTAATGCATGCTCCTTTTCTATCTAAAATTTTAATGAAAAGAAAAATCTTCTTTAATTTTAGCGAGTCTCACCTTGGATGACGTCATGCACGTTCCCTGCTTCCTGAGCAGTGACTGCATAGGCTCTCCCCTGAACGATCGGCTTCCTTGCTTGAATTGGTCGTGGTGCTGCAACAGAAACCGTCTTTCTCTCAAGTGGCCCACCTTGCCACATCGGAAACAACCCCTAGTTCCCAATCTACAATCCACCGTCCTATGAGGCTTGCCACACTTTGCGCAAGTCTCCCGAGGTGCAGAAGAAACAGTACGAGAACCCTGTGTTTTAGTGGCGCCAGTAGACATGGCAGGGCTCTCATAGCGAATAGGTCTCCCCGACGCAAGTAATGGAAACCTCTGTTGGTGTTGTTGTTGTGTCGGTCTTCCGAAACCCCCTTGGAACTGTGGTCTCTGATTTTGGGCTACGAACCTTGGCTTTTTGTTCACCGGTTCATAGTGCCCCGATCTTCCTTGTTCATTTACTCCTCTCTGCTGCTCTCTCTGTCGATATCTATTTGTGTTCTCCTCTTCAACCACTAGTGCTTTACTCATGACCTCTTCATAGGTCCTCAGTTGAAATGGAGCTACGCCTCCCCTAACCTCAGGCTTCAAACCTTGCTGAAACCTTTTGGACTTCATCACTTCAAGAGCGTGTCCGAGCAAAGCAAAATCGTAGAAACTCCACCCCATATTCTCTCACTGTCATTCTCCCTTGCACCAATTGTAAAAATTGTATCTCTAATTGGTTCCTCACCACTTCTGGAAAATATTGTTTGTTGAACTCCTCAACAAACTCCTCCCAAGTCCAAGGCAACTCTGGGGTCTCCTGAGCCCGAGTCCGTATCACGGACTTCCACCAAGGCCCAGCCTCCCCATCCAACATATAAGCTGCCCATCTCACACTTTCATCTTCCGTGCACGTTAGCACGCTAAAGACTTTCTCCATCTCCATCAGCCAGTTCTCAGCGGCCATTGTGTCTGCCTGCCTAGAAAATGAAGGAGGTCTCATCCTCCTAAACTCTGTAAAAGATGAAGGTACAGGCAACGCAGGTCCTAAGTCCTGGTGTGGTGTAGGTGGTCACATTCTCTTGACGCATGAATTTGCAAGGATGCTTGTTGTGCCATGGCAGCTGCCATAGTCTCCATAGTGTGCATCATCCTTTGTCGCTCTTCTCTGTCCTCTTGTCTTTCTCTCAATCTTTCTTGTTCTCTTAGATCTTGATCCTGATGATCTCGATCCTCTTCATCATGTTGTCTACTACTACTGCCCCCTGGGGCCTCAGTACCTCCTAAAGGCACTCTATTAGTAGGAGAGATGTAACCATCTCCACTACGTAGACTCCTCTGCTGGCCTCCCCTTGGTCGGCCTCTTCCCCTAGATGACATTTGCGGGTGCATTTGGAACTAAAGTTTCGTTACCACAAGCCCCTATGTTCTGGCCCAAAGAATAATTGTCAGAATTGCTAAAAGAAATTAGCTTTGATACCAACTGTGACAGCCCGGATTTTGGCACCCCGAAACCCGTGCCATCAGCACGATCATCTTGACCGTGCCCTTTAGCTAAGCACGGAACACTGGTATATCAAGCATCGAAAAGTATAATAAACGAATTTGCGAAATTTAAATCTATATTAATTAACTTCCCTAAAAGACAGTTCTACCCTCATGCCTCTGCATGAATGGAGAACCGATCCGAACCATCGATGATAGAAATCATCACGGATGGTTCGTCCCAAAAGAATAATCCCAACTCCTTATGTACATGGTTTTAAACAAAAATCAAGGCTTGACATACCAAGCCGTACAAAATCTCTCTAAAAAGCCCTCAAAGCGGCACAACGGAGTCCTCTAGAAGAAGTCCTCAGGAGGTGGCTCCAACTCGTCACCAGCCGCAAGGTCCAACTCGCCGGGATCAGCGTCTCCTGAAGCCGCGGCAACTGCTAGTAGTGGACCTGCGACGTATAGTCTATAGGGTGAGCTACATCCTAGCTCAATAGGGAACAAACACGGTTGAACATATAAATTATAACTCACATATATTCCATGATATGCCATGCATGATGTGTCTATGAAGTTATTGATGAAAACAGTTAAAAGCATTTCATTTTACTGTTCATTACTTATATTTTCATTTATTCATGAATGATGCTGAAAAGGCCTAAGCAAAACTTAAACTTTCAACTTAAGTAATCCCCGAGCAATATAGCATCGAGCCCCGATGAGATACCCTTCATCGTCATCTATATAGACAGTTTTAACGTATTCCCTGGGAATACAAATATAGTACCCAAGCCCCTTTCCCCTGGGGATTGGTAGCGGGGTTTCACTTGTCTCAAATCAACACCCCTGGGGTGTGCTTACTATGTACGGATAAGCCTCCGCACTGGCCTACGGTTTCGCCGCCGTATCGGTCACGGATATCCTGCGTGTCGATGTGGATATGGTAACCTATCAAACCTCAAATAACAAAATATGATTGCCTTACATATAGTTATTCACCGTGTAAGTGTGCTATCTTATATCAGTTAGGCCTATCAAACATGATTCAATCATGGATACATCACAGGATGCTCATATCTTTACTTCTTCATCCCCAGGGATGGCTCATTTAAATTACTCTTATGGATGTCACACACACACTTTCACACAATTCTTCATTGAATTGAAATCTATATCACTACATACATGCTCTTGTAAAATAAGGTACATGTTCAAGGTGTTCCCTACCTCAAGTCTTTGTTTGCTCAACGCATCAAGGTCCCACGTGGCTCCTTGTGCATTAGTTCACACGTACCACCTATGGTACCACATAACAGGTGAAACACATCACAAAGGATGCAATAAAGAAGGTCTAAGACTCTCCAAGAATCTTAAAGTCAAACCCAAAAGTCAACATATTTTATCTCAGTCGATTAATCGAATTCCAAAATTGATTAATCGAATCTGATTCGATTAATCGATTTCCAAAATCGATTAATCGAAAGTCAATATCGATTAATCGAATCTCATTCGATTAATCGAAATTCTCTGTTTCGCAAAGTCGATTCTCAATTCGAGTAGTTCGATTTTCAAATCGATTAATCGAGATTTTCATTCGATTAATCGAATCTCATTCGATTAATCGAAATTCTCTGTTTCGCAAAGTCGATTCTCAATTCGAGTAGTCGAGTTCCTAAAATCGATTAATCGATCCCAAATCGATTAATCAAAAATTGAAATCGATTAATCAAAATCCCATTTCGATTAGTCGATTTTTCCCAAGTCTTTTCCTCCAGCCCCCTGGGGTCCACTGGAGGTTCCCAGTCGATTAATCGATACCCAAATCGATTAATCGAAATCCAAAGTCGATTAATCGAACTCCAATTCGATTAATCGAAATCGGGGTCCTCTGACCTTTCAACTTCCTGGCCAATTTCGATTAATCGAAACCCAATTTCGATTAATCGAAATTGTCAGATTCAACCCCTTTCGAGCTGTTCTTCCCAATCTTCTTTCATACTTTTTCCTCTATTTTTCTAAACCATTATCCTATGATTTAACCCACTTTCAACTACAATTTGGACTCTACGATTTATGCATTTTATTCACAAAAATTTACCTTGAATCAATCTCAAATTGATTTCAAATCAAATGGTTGGAAGGCTAGGGTTTCCAGCTTTGGCTCTAACAGATCCAACCCGTGTTGAATCCGGCTTTTATCGCTTGAATCCCCCCTCCAAATCAGTTGCAATAACTCCTCTCTTTACTTCCTCTCTCTCTCTCTTCTTTACTTCTCTCTCAACCACCAAAAACACACATTTAGGGTTATTAAACCCTTTTATCCCTTTCCTCACGTGTGTGTGTTGAGCACATACACCGCGATAGGTGCATGCGACTTCACAATTACAACACACACCACATAGACATTCAATTTGTCACATCTCATCCGTTCATCACACTTCATGCTAACTATTGGACTTCCATTTGGTCAAACCTATGACCGATCGGGCACGGATTCCGAGGTCATAGTTTAGCATGATTTTTCGGGCTATTACACTTACGTTAGAGACTCGCGATATCAATGCGCACGATGAGTGATCTTCGAAATCACGACGTTTGCTCCACCTACTAACAATGGGTTTCAAGACTCCATTTGGCCTCCCTCCATGCTCCACAATCGCTACAACAACATCACGATCGGATGGTGATCTCTCACACACGTGTTGGTGATCTCTCACACACGTGTTTTGCGGAATTCTCAGGACGATCTTGCGGCCCGGAGCACACAGATTCAAATGAATCCTTCTTCTTCAAAATCCCTCTCTCTCTCTCTCTCTCTTTTTCTCTCTCAACTCTCTTGCAAAACCAAGCAAAGCCAATGAGGTTTACGTGGGACGCCACTCCCTTATATAATTGGGTCTGCTTCCTTGTAAAGCACATACGCACACTTAGTGTGTTATTTATCCACTTAAGATGTTTTGGCTCCGATGTGAAGCTAATACACTTAAGTTAAGCCTTATATCACTTACCATAGGCCCTCAGTCGATTCAAATAATTGGCCTGATCAGTTGGTCCAATTAGTTGGCCTAATATAATCGACCTAAATGGTCGGTCCAATTAGTCCAATAAATTTTAATCATTAATAAACTTCCATTTTCCACAAGTCTTGCCTCTAGGTTGCACACGCGCACAATGTGTCGTCCCAAGTATGCGCACTTTGTCAGTGCGCGGGTTCGAAATTTGGGGATGTTACACAAATCCTCTTAGTTTAGTATAAAGTCAAACTTCATTTCTTGATTAGATTAGGATTATATTAAAATAACCTTACTCTTAGTTTTCCTCTCTCTATAAAGTCTCTGTGGGTTCGATCTTGTTCTTGCACAAGCTACATTGCATCCGATTTGTGCACTTGCGAGTAAAACAAATTGGAAACAATTTAAAAACAATAATAATACCATACAACCCAAAAATCACACATCATATTCAAAACTTTGATTGGATGTGGCTCTAATGCATTGATATGTGTGATTCTTAAGCTATGCGGTAAAAGTGATGGCCATCCATGTGAACTGCTAAAATGATAAAAAAAATTGTATGCCACGAAGCCTAAATGTGTGCTTCTCATGAAAGATACGTGTAAATGTTTCTCATTTTCCGCTACCCCTCTCTCAAACTATGTACATGAGGATAATGAAATATCTACACTCAACAAGACTACAAAAGTATTAAATGTTTAACAAGAAGAGAGTGATACTTAGAGAAGAAGAGAACATGGGGTAGAGTTCTTATTCTTCATTCATTGTCTAAACTAATACAAGGCTTGCAAGTGACAGTAGAAAGTTGAGGTGGCTAATTACCTGGGAGATGGGTTCAAGCTCTATTATTAGGGGAGGAGTAACTTGGTAATATGCATTATAGTGGATAGAGAGTTGAGGGATAAGATTATGAAGTTAAAAACAAAATGCTCGAATTATAATAGTTAAATCGTTTTAGAAAAATAAATAAATGTTATTAGTGTCTCTTCACCCTAAGTTGGACTATGTAAAAGCATGAAATGAGAATTTTAACAATTGAGGGATGAATAATTACAAGGCATATCTAATAGTAAAAGTTATTGATTGGAAATGATGTTAATGATTATGCAGGGAGGATGTAAAATGAATATAAAAGGATATATGAAAGATATAATCTTGCTGGAAAAAATAAGTTGAAAAAAGTTATTCTTAATTATGTAATTACTCTTGTCCTGGCAATAATGAATAATTTTTTTAAGAAGAGAGAAAAACTTCTTATAACTTTTAAAAGTAGAGAAAAGAGAACTCAAGTGAAGAGAGTGTGCTAATTGCTAAGATTGAAAGGTCATCCCAAAAGAGAGAGCTTTACAAGTTACAACACCACATATATTGATAGTATTGATTGTTTAGATCAAGAGCCAAGGGCCAAAAAACTGACAAATGATCGCTCAAATAAAATGATTAGAACTAAAAGAGGAAAAATAATAACCTTTAAAAGAAAAATGAGTGAACGAGAAGTATGATAGTGTGAAAGGGACTCATATGAAATGTGGGAGCAAAGCTTGAAAATCTAAAGAAAGAAAATGTATACAGATAAAACTATGATGGTGGAATGCAAATATTCAAAATTAACTATCGAGAAAAAGTGTTTTATGAAATGACAAAGAACAAAACTAGAAATATTTTTGAAAATAGATGCTCGCAAAAAGAGAAGCTAAAAATGTTATAAATATGAAGTATATATACAATTGATACAGTAGGTTAGGAATGAAATAAAGAGAGAAAGGGATCTATAAACTTATCCTGATTAATAAAAAAAACTAAAGTTCTCGACAAGGAAAAATGTATTGCAGACGAAGACCAAGAGGTGTTAATAAAAGTTTCAGATAAAGAATAGATGGGAAGAATATTTTTAAATTTTAAAGTTTCAGGTGTTATAAGACGAAGACCAAGGGATGATAAACGAAATATCGAAAGCTAAGATAAAAGTAGCCTTAAAAGGAAATAAAAATGGGAAAGCATTAGAACCATGTAAAATACCTACAAAAATTTAAATTTTCATAGAGAGAATGGACTCAATTGATTAACTAAATTATTCAATAAGATATTAAAATTAATTATATATATATATGAGGAATAGAGGAAGAGCATTATGATTCCTTTTTATAAGAGCAATGAGACATTCACAATTTTGTTAATTATCGAGGCGTTAAGCTTATTAGCTAGACTATGAAACTCTATGAAAGAGTATTAGAATACCGACTAGGACAAGAATCATGTGTATCAGATAATCATTACAGTTTTTTGTTAGAAAGATAAAAGAAATTACGCTAGTTTCCTATTGAGACAACTTATGGAGATGTTCAGAGAGATTGAAGGAAGAATGTGTAGATAATTTTTATTGATTGGAGAAGGTTTATGATAGAGTGACGAGACAAACAATCTGGTACACGCTAAGGAAATAATGTATCATAAACTTATATATTGAGGTTATTCAAGAAATATATGAAAGGGTAACAAGTGTAAGAATGACATGTGGAGAATTTAGGCTCCATCAAGGATCTACCTTGAGCCTTTATTTGTTCGCCCCTATCGTGGATGTGTTAATCATAAATATGTAAGAAGAGATTCCATAGTAGATGTTATTTAAAGATGATGTGACACTAATTGGGTAAATAGTGAAAGAAATAATAGAGAAAAGTGTTGGAGTAAGAGGTTTGGAAGTTAGTAAATAAAGGTTGAATAAATGAAATGAAAATTAGTGAATATGATAGCCCGAAGTAGGACTTAGTTAAAACAGAAAATTATTTAATGCCATATTCTCATAAATTTTTTCATTTATACTTTACTTTTTAATTGGATCATATATTCAAAGAGGACATGATCCCAAATAAGATTAATGCAAGTTAGATGAAACGGACACAAGTAAGCGGAGTACTATGGTGTTGGTATGCGATTTTTGAGAACTCTCTCGAATTCAGGAAAATGGCTCAATGTGGTCACTTGAGATCGGTTTAAATGAGGGTGAAGGTAAACTAGCAACAAACAGACTTGCTAGTGGGTGGTTTGACAAAAAAACAAACTTGCCGAACCGAGTGTTAATAACAAACAGACTTATTAACACTCAAGTGATGGGTAATGCAACAAACAGACTTATTAACACTCAAGTGATGGGTAATGCAACAAACAGACCCACAAAACCAACGTCAGTGACAAACAAACTCACTTTGATGTAAAATATGAATAAAGGTGAATTAGCAACAAACAGACTTGCCAATAAACCTGTAAACAGAGATGTTAGTGACAAACAGACGGACTAATATCCTGCAAAAAAGATGTTCATGATAAACATACTTACTAATAATTTAAAGGAGTTAAACATCAAATAATCCTGCAAAACAAAGTGTTAGTGACAAACAGACTCACTAATAAAATAAAGTATTTTAAAAAACGATAGTAGAAAACAGACCTACTAACCTGATTTGTGATAGCCACCCACAGATATTTATCGACACCATAGAATGTCACTGATCACGAGATTTGAGGTGGGGGATTGTAGATTGGACTCATATACTAAACACCGGCCTGCCGATTTTAACCACTAGGGTTGCCTAATTTTATCTAGTTCAAAAATTTAACCTAAGAATACTAAATTAAAAAGGGGTGTGTTTGCCCGTTATGCGCTAGAGGAACGAATCCGTTCTCGAGTGCCCTCCGTTGGCACCCTTGTGAAAATCAGTTTAAAGCCTATGATGTTTTGAAATATGAAAGATTGGCATGGACCTAATTGGATCTAGGGCTAAGAATTTAGAAAGGGTATCTTAAGGAAAAGACTTTAGGGCTAATCTTATTCTCTTTGGAAAGCGCGAGAAACAAAATAGAAGGGTTAACCCCAATTAGAACACCTACTTAGCGAAATCTCTAGAAGCGGTTGAAGTTCAAATGTTTAGGCCTCGTTCAGGTGTTTCTTGATTTTTCCCAGAAAAGTTCAGATTCTTGGACACTTAGATTCCTAACAGACTCTTAGCAGACTCAGATTCTTGGCTTTTCCCATATGTGTTCTTAAGTTACTCAGATTCCTGACTTTTCTTATAAAAGATATAAATCCTTTGTTTTTAAGTTCCTTTCAGAAAATCCTCAGAATCACTTCAATCAGTGGTTATGCTATGACCGTAGAAACTTGATCTAATCATCGGTTTGTGTGCCATACTCGGATTTCTTTCAAAATTTACGAGCAACCAATCGAGATGAGACTGAGCATATTTGATGGAGTCTTTTTCTGAATCTGATTTAATGGTCATTACTTTTAAAAAGTTTTTTTTTACGAGAATAAATGGAATAAGGTATTTGGTACCTCTATTTACACCAACCAAAACTCTAAAATACCCACCTCGCAAGTAGCAACACTTCAAGATAATTTGATTGATGGGTAGGCATGTGCCATGAAAATTTCGGTGCCAAATGATTTTATTTTCCTTATAGCTGATGAGAGCAGCTATTTGTTCCAGTTTTTGGAGTAATGTATCACACAATTTTTATTGGACAAGAACCATTGATTGATCTGAATCAGATGATGGAGATTGTTTTTTGTTTCAATCTTCCTCACAATAGATCTTACGATCATGGAGCTCCTATCAGATGGTCAGATGTTGATTTAACATAACACATCCCTAAAAAGTGACCTACATTATGGAAACGGGAGTTGACAAAATCTTTTTGGAGATGTGTGCAATGTGAAATCAACATCTGGCCGTCTGATTGGAAATCCATGATCTTAAGATCTATCTTGGGGAAGATTGAAATAAAAAAGTAATTCGGTTGCTTTAATATATATTATATATAATATATAGAGTACCCTTAAATCCACCCACCGAATCTTTGAATTCGCCCACGCTGAAACACATTGACTGAATTGAATCGAATGATGGAAATCATTTATCCTCCCAATCTATCACATGATGGATCTTGAGATTATCGGCGTACCATCAAACGACCAGTGTTTTATTTCACGAGGCATGCATCTTAGAAAAGTGACCTTAACATGGCGTGCATGCTTAAAATTGATTTTAAGGTTACTTTTATGGGTGTGTATCACATGTAATAAAAAATCGACCGTCTGATGGTACACCCATGATCTAAAGATCAATCGCGTGAAATATTGGGACGATAAACAATTAATCTCCATCATCTGATATAATGCAGTCGATGTGTTTCGGTGTGGGTGAACTCAAAATTTGGTGGGTGGATTTAAAGGTACTCTAATATATATATATATATATATATATATATATATATATATATATATATATATATATATATATATATATATACACACACACACACAACTGACCATAACCCACATCTAGCTGTAACCCACATCTAATATATATATATATATAGGAACGATGCTACTTATATAAAATAGGAACAACAACGTAGCAGCGTCTAAAACTGTTTCTCCTCCGCACAGGATAGGTGCCTTTTGACGGTGAGATCAGATCTTAACGGAGTAAGGGTCATAAAAGTGACGGTCCAATAGCCCGGCCAATGGCCCCCGACCAAGGATCAAAATTTCGACCGAAATGAACGAAATTTCGGTCAAATTTTGTATGAGATTGAAATTATCGGCCGAAATTTTTGCCAAATTATCGGTTTTCGGCCGAAATTTCGGTCCAAATTTTCGGTTTCGGTCATGCTTGTAACCAAAATTTTGGCCGATATTTTGATCCTTGTCCCCGGCGCAAGGCATCTTCCGGTTCCGGTCTGGTGGCCGTCCGATGAGCCAAAAAAGGTGTACAGGCGATGGTGAGTTGAGAAAAACTCACCGTCATATTCTTCAAATGGTTTTTCTGTAATTTTTTTTGCTTTTGGGTTTTAAGCCTACTCGGATCTGATGTATACATTTATCTCATGTATACAATGGCGCTTACAATCTGAGCTCAGATTCTGAGCTTTTCTGAGCAATTTAGTCGGACGACTAAGTGTTGTTTTCAATCGGAAAACACTCGGAATCCCACTTCTCTAGGAGAACTCATGAACACTAGATTAAGTTGGAAAACCTCACAATCTGGCTGCTTTCTGAGTTTAAACTCAGAATCTGGGTATATTTCAACTCTCGAACGAGCCCTTAGAGTTCAACTTTTCTAATTCGGAATCTCAGAGCCAACCTCAAAAATTCAAAAGAGGATAAGCGAATTGATGATGTGTTTTGAATGAGAGGGGTAGGAGCCTATTAGTAGTATCGGCCTAATTATATGCTGAAAGTCCAACGTATAATTGATGAATTATACACCTGTGAAATTGACTATAATTGAATTATATACTGTAAGTCCAACGTATAATTCAAGTGGCGACTGGGAACTCGGCTCATGGAGCCGACTTAATTTGCTTGGAGGTACTCTTCTAGTCAAAAGAGGACTAATTATATGCTCAGAAATCAGCGTATAATTCGGAAGGCGGTTCGATTCTCGGAGTTTTGTTCCTACGCCAAGGATGACTAATTATACTCTGGGAAACCAGCGTATAATTGGCAACTCATCCGGGCTAGGTCTGCTTGAATTATACGTTGAGATTTTAGCGTATAATCAATTATACACTAGGATTTCGGCATATAATTGCCAAGTTACGGAATTTGAGAATTTTGCTAAAGTTTGACTTTTTCAGAATTCTGGGCAGACATGATTATGAGGTGATTTGAACACAATTGAATATTCCCTAGAGATAAAAAATGGGGTGTCTACATATGCAACCTAATAATTCCACTCAGATTAGAGGGACGATTTATAAGCTAATGGTTAGACTTATCATATTATATGATATAGGATATTGGGGGTACGAAAAAATGACAAAAAAGACGTGGTTTAGTTGTGGAAAAAATGACAAAAAAGACATGTGGTTTAGTTGTGTATCTTAAGATGGATTTGTAAATAAAAATAAGACATAAAATTTGAAACGGGTTCATAAAAAGAAATTTAAGAGTGAGAAATTACGGCAAGTCACTTGAGATGGTTTGCGCATGTCTATCAAAAGCTAGAATTACGCATGTACTAAGGGTTGAGTTGTCACAAAAAATATATGGCAGTAAAAGGTCTTCGCACCTTCATGTGCCTACGCACCGCTTTCCTCCTGGTCGTCATTGGCCTTCTCTATGTCAAGAGTTTCATGTTCAGCCATTATTTGTATAGTAAATATAAACGTTAGGCGTTTGTTGTTAACACTCATGAGAGTGTTGGCACCTTCATTATCCTAAAAGGAGGGAAGGAGTGCACTAGATTCATTGGTTGTACAAACTAATATGCTATAATGGGTTAATGGAAGCTCATTCTTCATAAAAGCCCTCTTTTCTGCCCATGCCAATTTGCTAAAATGCCTAAACATCATATAAGAATCATCCATCTAAAAAGCATGCTCTTCCAAGGAGTTCCAACTATTTGATCTAGAAAGTTTGATATGGACCTTTGCTCGTATATGTCGTAAGCTTCAAATAGAAGTACGCGGGTTTGATGATGGAACCTTAAATAACATAATTTTTGGATGCACAAAGGTCATTATTTGATCCACTACTTGGATCAAATATGATAGTTACCAAAAAAACCTATATCGCAATATGATAGTTATCAAAAAACAAATATCGCAATATGATTCCATATGACTTTAAAGTCAGAAGGAGAAGATTTATCTTATGCGGAAGTGGAGGAGATTCAAATACCTATTATAATTAACCTAAGGCCATGTATGGACTAACCCTATATGGTAATTACACTACCCTAGGTTAACATGAAATTACTTTTTATGTCAAAATGGTAGAATACCATATAAGGTTCAACTAGTTGACTTAAACATTGCTAAAACCATCTGAATCCCATAATGAATTCAATAATTTAGACTGCCATTGCACTCAAGCAAGCATATTACAATAGTAAAAAATAGCTACGTTTTTTCATTGAAGTTTTCAGGAAGCTTTTCTGAAGGGAGAAACCTCTAAATAGACCCTTATGACCTTATTTAAAATATTTAAAAATTAAATATTGATTAAGATTGTATTAAAGTTATTATTAAAAGAATTGAATTAATTAAAATTAATTTAACAAGTAGATTAAATTAGGCAAATAATTGAGTTTGATTAAGATTCTACACTTGTTCTCTTGCCTTCAAATATGCGCTCATCAAGATTAACAAAATAAAGTCCAAGAACACAATGTCGTCATTCTCTAGCTAGCTCTATTTTATCTTCTTCTTCACCTCTGCTTCTTAAGTTAATAAACTCTTGGATCAATTATGCATTTTCTTTCTATCTTATCTAAAAATCAGTTAGAGTTGGAAGGATTTCACCAAATCTCACAAACTTCACTGTATTGCTTCAATAACCCCAAAGGCCTTTTATTGGCAAATTCCAACATTTCATTAAGGGGGTTGGCAAGATCTCAATCATCATCATTAATAAAAAAAAAATAAAAATTCATTCTATAATAAACAATGAACTTATCAAGAAAATTAAAAATCTGAAACATAGGGCTTAAGACCAAAGAGCCACAACAAGCTTTTCTAAGCATTTCTAAACATAGGGCTTAAGACCAATGCCGATAAACAATAAATTTATCGGCATTGGGTATCGGCCGATATGGGCCCGTAATACCAATACCGAGTTGGATACTCGATACGTATCGGCGCTGATACGTATCGGTTTGCAGAAAAACCGATATGTATCGGTATCTGTTGATATTTGATACCTTGTTTTAAAGTAATTCTTGTATCCTAATAAAAACGTCATGTTAGTATCGTTATAATTGATCTATCCCTTGTATTCGCTTATATCTTCATAAAAATATAACCATATTATTTACATTATTATTTATAAGCTCGACTTCAAAGGCTTGAAAGTAGAACCAAGTCTTCATGGTGGTGGGCCTAGTGGCAGTTAGGTCATTCAGTGGGCCAGGTTAGGGCTGTTGGGCTAGGGCCCAAATCAGCCCATACATGCTTGGGCTACCTATATTGCAGTCTTTCTCCTACCCTTGTTTGGACTAAGATGTATTCAACCAACCCGGCCCTAGGCATAGCTAGGCCGGATGTGAGTAGGGTTAAGGAAGAAATTTTATAAAACGATTTTCACTAGAATTTATTAATAGAAGGTTCTTAATAAGTCTTAAATCTTCTTTTTTGAAATAATAGTTTTTAAGAATGTCAATTTTTTATTTATGAAAATTGAACAATCTATATTAACGTTATATTATATAGAGTAGAGAGCAATAAACTTGGGAAGAGAGATATTATGGCTCGATGGCTTGTGGGACTATTAATATAGTCATGGGTGGCATTTTCACTAAAATGACACATGGATGAAACCGGTCAACCATGCTACTAACACCATCACCGACTACCACCGTCATTGCCACCGTCTTTTGGAGTTGATGTCGCCATTCACAAAGGCACTGGATATCATGCCGCCTTTATTGCAAGCGCCCACTTCGGAAACCCCTTAAAACTCATTAATTTGGTGAGATTATATGATGGAGATCTTGTTTCACCCGAATATTCTAATCAAAGGATTTTGACAAGGATTAAAATTTGGACCGAAATTTTGGCTTAAAATCCATAATTTAGCTGAAATTTTGAGTCTTATACAAAATATGACCGAAATTTCAATCCAAATTATCGTTTTGGTTAGGACCGAAACCGATACTTTGGACCAAAATTTTGGTCATTTCGGCCGAAATTTTAATCCTTGGATCTTGAGATCATGTCGCACCTATTAGTCAATTTTTTTTTTCCATATGTTAGAGATCCCAAAAAAATGACAGTCGAATCATATGATACACATCACACTCAAACATGATGTTAGGGCCATATTTTAGGGATCTGTGATACGTGGAATAAAAAATGACTGTCTGATAGGTGCTACATGATCTCAAGATTTTTTTTTGTGAAAGATCATAGTGAAACATGATCTTCATCATCTGATCTGACCAAATCAATGGGCTTTAAGGGGTTGTCGAAATGGGTGCTTTCAATAACCGCATGGGCGCAAACAGCAGTACCCATTTATTTAGAACAAGCAAAAAAAGGAAGCTACAACTTAGCACATGATATTTGTAGTGTGCACACAGTTTAAAAGGAAAGACTTTCTTCTTTTTGGGATTGGTGCCCCGTATAATACAATCTTAGTCGTATGATTTAAAGACCATGGCAGAAAGATCGTTGAGACCAAATATTGGCACGTAACTCGATCTCTATCATTTGATTGAATACAATCAAAGACCATCCTCTCATTCAATCCTTGACGTTGACAAATCAAATGATTGAGATCATGTTTCGTGCTAATTGTAGCCTCAAAGATCTTCCTATTATGGCTTATAAATCAGACGGCCCAGATGGTGTTTCATGTGGCACATATCCAGAAAATAGTGAAGTCGTTTTTCCAAGCATGTGCCACGGTACAAATCTCGTGTGCAAGTATTAGCTATTAAAAATAAAAAAGTTCAATTATTTTAAAAGGGTGTCATTACAGAGTACAGACTTTTGCCTCTTTTGCCTGCAGCCCTAATCACTATTTATGCCTTGTTTGATAAAACTCATGGGAAGTTTTTTTTTTTTTTACTTCCCATGGGTTGGTGAAGAAAAAAAGTCATGAAAAGTTTTTTTTTAAATAAAACCATGAGTGTGTAAAACTTTTTTTTGCCAATCGTTCGGCTAATAAGATGGTAAGAATGGTAAGAATGGTCTAGTGTTTTTTTTAACTGTTGCCTAGACGTGGTACCAAACCAGATTTATGGTTCAGATTGATGATCACATACCAGATGTTGGCAAGAGAACATTATACTAGCCTATCATGTGATTCCAAATTTTCAAGGTGAAAGTTAGTCGGTCCATATAGTTGACATAAGAGAAAAACATAGAGAAAAATAATCCAAGGAGGTAGATTAGCCATAGCGGTTTGATCGTGGAGTTAATAAGAAGAGTCATGCCTGTAAAATACTACATCTTTTCCCCATACAAATTTTATAGTCTTATTTGGGTAGGATCAGTGCCATCATCCACACTTCTATTGATTTTTCTTGGAATGTTCCAATGGTTGTACAGAATTTCCCAATCCAATGTTGCACTGCATTAGAGGAAGAACATGTTGTGAAACTGGATGGCCATCCGACGGTGGTATAATTGTGAGGACTATTGGCATCTTTGATGTTTCAGTAGTCATATTAACAGACAATAAAACTAAGTACTTATTTTGAACTTCTGAAAATTACATGGCTGTTGATAAATCCAAGGCAACTCTTTTATGCATCCTCTGTTTTGTTTTTAAATATTACTGAGGATGAAAATAGCCCCACATTTAGCAAGACGTGACTCTTCACACTTAGATTAAATTAATACAAAATGCATAGAGAGGAAGGGTTAATTTATATCAACAAACATAAAATTCAATGAAAGATGAGGACTTTGACAGATAGTCCAAAGAAATTATCTGTTCAACCTCAAAATTTATTGAAGTCAATTTTCTATTGGAGCTAAATCACCTAAACATAAAATAAAAGCCATAAGAACGGCATCTTGAGTTTTTCTTCTTCATGGAAATCAATAGTCAAATAAATTAAAAAAGACAAGAATTGACATAAAGAAGACTAGTGTTTTGCAAAAAAAAAGGTTTGAAATTCGGTGAGTTATATAAACATTTAAAAGATAAAAACACTAATCATAAAAAATGTGGTAGAAATACAGTGCAATCCTCAATAAAACATTGTTACTAATTTACTAATTAAGAGCCGATTGTAATTGGACTGTGCTTATATTAGGATGTGATCGACCGAGAATAGGGGGCGACGCTTAACAACCAACCAAACTCGAATTGTGAGTAAATCGTTTCCGTTGAGCCTCATCATACCTCCCTAATTATTAATTGATGAAATAATAATAAAGCATTCCAACAATTTCATATCACTACAGAAGAAAAATCTAAAACACCAGATCAATCAATTATCTCAGCACCCAAATGGTTCTGGAAATCTCTACTTCGTGCATCACCGGGATCCACTACAATTCCGATGTCGGAGTTTTCTCGGAATTCTCTAAAGCTTGCTATCCTTCCCAGTTCTTCCACTTATAACAACTTCTAGCCTAGCCGATGTTTCTACTAGGAGTGAAGCAAAGGCAGCAAAAGGAAGAACTTCAGAGAATTCAAGGCTAGTGATCGCAATTTTACTCAATGTTAGTCTCAGTAATTTGCATTCTTTTTCTTTCGTTTGGTCAGAAGCCCTTTTGCTTTGCCACTGTAGCAATGCTGATGTGTCGGTCGGAAGTTTCGGCATCTTTACTTGGTTTCCGGCGGGCAGCAGCAGCAAGAATGTTGGTGTTCTGATTTGAGCTCAGGAAGAGCCGAGGTTGGGATTTAATGGCGAAATTGAGGTCTTGTAAGGCTTCATGGAGATGATCGGAGAGTAGATCCGGTGAGCAATGGCTGATGCATGGATCTTTGAAGAGAGCTCGGACGGATGGCGGAGTCTGCAAGAAGTAAATCAAATAAACTACAGAGTTGGTCGTTGTTGATGACATGGTATCAAAACTCGGCTGATACCGTTATGTATCAGTGATACATATCAGTTTCGTTGAGAACCAATAGCGATACACCCTGACACAAGTATCAGGATGGTATCGGTATAGTATCGGTATCGGACTGATACAATTTTTTTTCTATTTTTTTTTTTACTTTCTTTTTTTAAAAAATAAAATCAACTGATATGGTATTGGCGATACCGTATCTGTATCAGTCCAAGATGGACCGATACCTGACACCAATACTAATATTGATACCTTGGTTGATGATACAAACTTAACAGAAAATTGGAGACTTTAGAGTAACCTGAATTTCCATGTAGAGCCACAGCCGTTTATCTGAAATGGCGAAGAACGCCTCCCAGCTTAACATATTGTTGCCACGGATATCTGTAACAGTGTCTCGAGTGCCTCGGCTCCCAACTTGCAAATAATGCCTAATCAACAGAAAATCGAAAATAGAAAGGAAATGAGATCAGAATTTAACTAGATATAATGAAGAATCCACAATACCAGTAAAGAAAATTAGCAGTGTTTCGTCGCTAGATTTCGAGTCTAAAATCGCTCTATAACCCTTGGATATGGGATCTTTAGACGATTCGCCTCCACTGACTATAACCTCGGGATCTTGGAAATACTCGTTCACACAAGCTGCAATACTTAAAACATCTAAAAGTTGGTAGTAGCATTTCCAATGGTGATGACTTCAACGAGACAGCTATGTAGCCTACTAGAATTCGTAGAATGTTACATTGTGTATTTGCATATATATATATATATATATATATATATATATATATATATATATATGGTGGCTTTATTAGTGTAATAGAATTTGCATACCTTCGATGGATCTGGCTAACCCTTCTAGCTTGTACACAGTACTATTATGGAGATCTTCGCCCGACCAATTCGGAAAAATGAAGAGGCTCATGAGAAGGCAAAGACTGTAGCCTATGGCGATGGTGTAGAGGCGCTCCTGTGCAATGTGAAGCACGTTGTGGATATGATAACTAGACACTGTGATTAGATTAAAGGTTAGAAGGAAAATTACAAGACCATAGTCATAGTTCTTCTTTATATAAGGGAAGAACCTCATGTATGTTGCTGCAATGCCTGAAAAAAAAGGAAATATCATAAGGTTTTTTTCAAGCTTTAAAAATAATAACAATTAAAAAAAAAGTGGATAGATCATGCATGCAAGAAGAAAATTAAGGGGGACATATTCTAATAATAATTCTAAACTGTATATAAAAGAGAATAATGAAGGTGTGATGAATCTGAAAATACAAGCATCTTGCTGCGTCTCCCTTTGATCTCTGTTAAGTTCATTATTTCTTGCAGTTAATTGGTCGAAGAAGAAAAAAAAAGTGACCGGATTCGTGAATCTAAGAAATTTATGATCAGTTTGCTATCTACAGTTTTCAATTCATTATGTTTCTAGTGAAATTAAAAGACAACTTGTCTAGTTAGCTAATGAGTTGAGTTTAATTTAGCAAAGTTTGCTATGACTAATGAGAAAGTATAAATTTATGTCTGCATTACCTTCTCCTTGAAAAAACTTAAATTTATTGACCTAAAACCATCCGATCCTGAAACAAGACAGCATTAGATTACAGAATACTCCTCAGCAGTGTTTTTGAGCCAAGTACCTATTATGAACACTGATGCTCCAATGAAGACTGCACGGTAGATTCTCCCTGATTTCTGTGAAATATATTTGATGAAAAAAGCGAGGGAGCCTGCGCACAATGTCCCAAATCCTCGATTTAGTCCCTTGCATAGAGTTGCACCTAGCATGTTCCATAAATATAATTTAAAACATATCAAAGCACGTATCTCTTAAAAGAAATTTTTTTTGGGTGTCTTAGATTTTAATCAATATGCCATAATCCAGGAATCATATCAATTGGATTTGCCTCAGGATCTGGGTGATTGCAGTTTAATCACAGGCAAAGTTCCCGAAAGAAAAGTCCATTGATCAGATGGTTAGGATCTTATATTCTGTGCGAATTTTGGGCTGTAGCCATACGTAGCAAAATTGGTGAAACATATTTAGGTTGTACCTTTAGATTAATCCATGCATATGGCAAGCCTGTTGGGGTATCAAATGCACATAAGAAACGCCTTCCCAAGTCTTCAGCGAGTCTAAGTAGCTGATTCTTGTATATTCCATTGACTAAAGTGTGCATCCAACTCAAAACCAATTGGCTGAGTTTTAAAAGTATGAGTTTATAATTTACCAAATGTGGGACTAAACTTCAACAGGTAGCATGAGTTTTAAAAGTATTTACTAATTTTCAAAACAGGTTCGAACCCAACTTACCTATAAAAAAAGAAAAAGTATTTTATTAATTGTGTAATATAAATTTGCACTCGTTAATAAAAAAGTGTAAATGAACGATTCAGTTATAAACTTAGAAATCATAAAGTCCTAAGCTCCAATTCCCTCTTTATGCTTTCAAAATTTTGTTAATATGTGGGAAGGGGCTGCACAGTTCTGTTTTGGCATGACTTTTGAACTACTGAAGGTAAGTTGTTGAGGTTGTATCCTAAACTATTTATGCTGGACTCAAATATGGAGGCCATGGTTGCAGATTATAGGGACCCATCAGCTAGCATTAGCTGGTCTTTGAGGCTAAGAAGACATATAAATGAGAAAGAACAACAGGAATTTGAGCATCTTATGAACATGATCAACCATTAGAAGGTGATGGGCAATTGCTTATGAAATTTAATCATGTTTCCATTGCCATGAAAGCGGTGTTACGATGGACCACAATAATATGACACAGATGTTAGAGATCCCACAATAATTATCTATAAAGCTATCTATAGATAGAGAACCCACAATAGTTATCTATAAAGCTAATTATGATGTAGAAACAAAACACTAATTTTGCATAGAGAATATCACAAATTATCCTACATATTCCCTCCCACTATGTATGAAAAAAGGAGAATTTGAAGTCCTAGTATGGTCAACAGCCTAGTTAGGCCCTTAGTTTATTACGAGACTGTACTCTATTGAAATGGGTAACAACATTTAGAGCCAAATCTTTGAACGCCTGCTATGTTTTCAAACCCAAAAAACTGAAACATTTAAAAAAATGGCAACTAACAACTACCATTAGAGTCCATGGGACAGGTAAGGGTGCACCCTGACCAGACCCCACCTGATAGACAAAGGGCAGATGCCCGACTGGACACAAAAAACTTGGTCGGGTAGGACTGACCTGGTTTAGAAGGCACTGAATCACTTCAAACCCATATAAAATATAAATAATTTATTGGGTTTAACAGATTGGGTCAAAATCTGCCAAGCCTAACCCGAAGGTGGGGTCGAATGCATCCGACCCAACCTTCGAATGATTCAAGTTTGTACAACTGACCTAGTTCAAGAACCGGCTAAAACAGGTCGTGTAATGGACTCACTGACCTGTTGACAGCCTTAATAAAAAAACAATATGGATCAACAGAAGTGCTTCAGCATAGCTCAAATATAACCAACTTCAGGTTTGCATCTGATCAACCGGCAAGTAAATTCAGACCTACAGTAAGACCACAAAATTTTTTTCCGTCCGTTGTGTAACAGTAACAAACTAATTTACAGTCAAGTGAACCATATTCATATTGTTTCTTCCATTTTATAATTTGGATATTGCACAATATAGATTAGTGAGATGCTTAAAAATTAGAAGATTCTGCTTCTAAATATTAATATATACATGTAGTCCTTAGATCATAGTATCCAAGTTCGAATTCAGTAATAATTCAGGAGGGCCTCAGTTCACTTTAACTTGGATAAATTCAAGAAAGCTTCCGAAAAATTTGGAACAATTAAGAGTAATAAATTATTAAAAACACAGAAACATATCTTAACCTATTTAAAATTAAAAATGATTTTTCTAAGCACTAAAATAGGTAAATTTACTCAAATGCGTCACAAATGCACAATAATTAAAGAAGATAATTAAGGATAGCAGAAGTAAACCTGCAGCATGGGGTCCAGTTGTGTAGAATAGAACTTGAAAGAGGATCACTCCTCCAACCATAATGTCTCACAGCTCAAAATTTTGAAATAAAGTCCATAGTACTCCAGTAGCACTCCTCCAGCCATAGTGTCTCACAAAAAAAAAATGGATTGTCCTCAACACACACATGTTGGGCACCCAATACTCCAGCAAACACAATCACAAAACAGCTGGTAGCAATCCAAACTCGAAATCATAAAAATTAAAAATAAAAACAGAACAAATAACAACAAATACTCCTCGGTCCAACTGGGATCAGATCAAGTATATAGCAGATATCTAACCTCCCCCATTCAGATTTCAGCAGCTAGACTGACAAGTTTGTGCACAACTAAAAACTGCTATTATCACCAGCAAAATAGCATAATTGAATCACCAAAATAGTAGCAGTTGCGCATTCTTAATTAGATAAGTAAACTAACTAATACAATATTGAAAAGTTTTTGCTAGAATATGGTCCAAAACAGGCATATATAGGCCCCTAGGCCCCAATAAAATAAGCAAAACATTGTTCAACTTCAGGAAAGCTAAACTTTTAGGTTGAAGGTGGAGTTAGATGAGTCGCTGTCACCATCGCTGTTGCTGGAAGATGAGAAGATGTCCACCGGTTTTGGCTCACGCTTGTTGGCACTCCTTTGTTGTTCCTTTTCAACTGCCTGCACTCGAGAGTGTCCACTAGTCTGGCCTATTGAAGGTGTCGTTGGAGCGGGTGCTACAGTACGTACCAAGATTGGCAACTGAATTGTAGCCATGGGGATTGTTGGAGCCTCTATCTCCTCATCTCAGGTCAGATCGATAATTTCGCGTATTAGTCGTCGAGGTGGATGAAGGGGACGGACGGGAGAGTCAACTGAGACGTATATTATTGGAACCCTCTTACGAGGTTTGATCTTTTTGGGTGTGGATGACGAACATTGTGTGCTTCCCTCAGACATAGCTATATGCACATCAAAGAAAAATAAGTTATAACTATTATTAGAGCAAAAGTTGAAATAATTCAATACCAAATGAAATATGTTTTTGTAGTAATAAGGATAGGAAGATTGAAATAATTCTAATAATTCTATTAAACACGATACATTGAGGGATTAAACACAAGATCATGTGCAAGTTTTTGAGATCCTCTTGAAATGCAACACAATACTATTACTAGTCATTTTTAATTGAATCAACGATTAAAATCTTCCCACATATCGCTCGCTAGTTTATCACAAAACACATTTGCAGCTTCCCGACTTTCCCTCGTTTGTGTGGCACAAAGTAAAGGGTTAGGTACATATTCTTCTTCATCATCGTCGACGTCTAGATGTACGCCTTCCAGAAATGCATCAAACATGGGTCCTCTCCTCCCTCCACTTTCACGAAATTGTTGATTATACAACAAGCAATGCATATCTTTATTTGAGTCTTGAGAGGATATTTGATTTGAACGTTAAGTACTGGGAAGCGCTGCTTAAGTACACCGAAAGTGCGCTCCACAACGCTACGTAATGATGAATGTCGAAGGTTGAACAACTCCTTCTCAGTCTCAGCGGGGTTTGCACTGTTCCAATCACCACGATGATATCTAACACCTCGATAGGGGGTGAGAAAGCCCCGCATGTTTGCGTACCCTGCGTCGGCGAGGTAGTGCTTACCATTGGGCACATGTAATTTGCAATGCTCCCTAGTTAAAGTGTCTGTAAGGACACGAGAGTCAGGGGCTGTCCCCTCCCACCCAGCGAGGACATATGTGAAGAGCATATCAAAGGAGACTGCGGCTAACATATTTTGTGTTGTTTTCTTTGAACGTCCGCGAAACCGTTCTGCTTTAGACCGGCTAACAAAGACTGGGATGTGAGTCCCATCAATGGCCCCAATGCAATTCTTGAAACATATAAATCACAACGCAATGAGGGTGTGGCTTAACATCTCTCTACTTAATGTAAAACGCGTGTATTATATTTGATTTGCCTAATCCTTACCTTAAAATATGGATGGAATCGTGAATCGCTTAGTATCTTATCTGGGACAATTGCTCCTGTTGGTTGCACCATATATGCGTCATGGAGTTGCATGATCCCATCCAAAACGAGATTGAAGTATCGACTGATTGTTTCCCCCGAGTGTTGAAACCGGTCTTGCATACATCGATTTGACTCGTTATGAGATATGGTGAAAAGGAATATAGCAAGTTGCTCCTCAACTGTAAGTTCTCGAGAATCCCTTAGTAACTGTCGCTCTCTAAATATAAAACATAGTCTGCGAAATACAGGTGGTCGCATACGAAAGAGCTCGTACGACACCCTTGGAGCTCCGTTTAAGGTTTGGTCGATGTACATTGCACCAGTCAAGATGGACTTGTGTACAATCTGTTGTTCAGGTTGATTGTTCTACAAGTACCACATAGACTGCATCAACATGCCCACGGTCAACCATACTATCACTTCCGCATCATGATCAGCAGGATCCATTAAGCCTACATGTTTTAATTCGATCGTATGATTATTATTAAGATAGATAATTATAAAAAACACATTAAAGACAACATATATATTCAATTACAATACACAGAAATAAAATATACGATACATTAATTTTAACTTCATTGAGGCGGAGGGTCATTGGGTTACACAAATACAATTTACGCCAATTGGGAGGCATGGCCAGGAAGGTCTTGGCGATAGACTCATATGTAAGTCTAATGCATGAGGCCATGTATAGTGCATCGTCAATCTCATTCTCTACCCTCATTGCCCATAATGTTGCATGGAACTGTTCATGCACGCTCAAAGGCGACGGCTTGTGGACGAACTCCTGAAGTCATCCATGCATTCTAATATGGATTCATTCACTGTTTGCTTCTTCCCACGAGAGCTGGAAGAAGCATCCCCCTTCTTTCGTTTACCTAATGATCCGCTGGATCCTTGAGGCGTACTCTCAGCTGTGAAGGGGGAGGCTGGCTCTCGCGTGGGTGGCCCCCCAAAAAGATCATCCCACTCAGGCAGATTATCCGTCATATTCATGAGATTGGGAGAATCTTGTTTGGCGAACGTTTTGAGGAGGTGGGTCGCTTGCGTGCATGCCATCCCTCCCATCAGCAACACTGTCATCATAAATCAGTTGAAGGGTCTCCCAATCACGCACTTTATCCTTCTTGTATTTCTTCGCCCAACTATTGTTCTGCACGAGATTGTAGGAGCAAAAGTGAGGGCTTGAATAATCTAAGATTATAGGAAATATAATAGCTTCTTAGAGATGTTTAATTATTACATATCAATTTCTCACCGCGGTATATGTCGTCCAAACATCAGGTTCAGCCACAACCTTTTTTGAGACCTTGTCCCATCCAAACCCACTTGCTGCAATGAGTTTGTTCATCGCAAGATAGTGTTTCTTAAGTGTCCGAATTTTATTGTAGACATGGTCTTTCACAATAGTCACACCTGTACATTTGAACAATGGGTGACTATTCAAATGAGATAAAACCTCCTCCCATGCTCTCTTTGTCCATCCTCCCCCCTCCAATCTCCTACCTCTAACAGCTTGCTCAGCCATCTCCTTGACCAAAATGTCCTCTGTTGCTCGTGTCCAAACAAAATTTTTTCGCTCACCCGTTGGCGCACCCGACTCAGAATCGATAGATGATGTCATTGTTGCAATCTTATTGCTTGCTTTAAAATGTATACACAGGAGATGAGAATGTATCGCAAAAATTAACAAGGGTCATTAGCTTAATGAAATATCTTAGTATTTCTTTGATAGATAATTGCAATGTAAGGAAATGGTGCATTGCTTAATTTGAGACAATTTAATCCAAAGTTTTATAAATTTAGACCCGTTAATAGCGCATTTTAAAGAGAGGAAAGAGAGCGTTTTTATAAATGCAAGAGGCAAGAGAGAGATGTATAAGAGATTATTGGATCCCACACTACCCACACTACCCAACCAACCCAACAACCCATAATTCAGCTCCTTATAAAACTGATTCGAGTTTCTTGTTTAGACGATATGGGTCTTAGCTCCAAACAAGTTTCTTCTGATTGGTTAGATTGGAACAAGGTATATATATATATATATATATATATATATTTATCTTGTTATCCCTTTGTTTTTTTTTTTTAAATTCTATTTTCTGGTTGATGATGAATATAAGAAAAGAAACTGCTATATTTTTTACTTAATTTTATTTTTTTGGCCTACATTTGGTGTGGAAGTTCTTGGAAATAGGAGCATTAGATGTGCGTAAGGATCCCAAAGCTTTACAATTAAAAATTAAGTTTCGGTGATGTTGCTTCCTTAAATGACAAGCTAACCACACCTCCCACTAAAGTCTTCTAGTCCATGCTGCAACTATTTACACAAGATAAGAGCCATCACAAACTATTATTATAGAATAGAGTTTTCAAACAAAACTACCATCAACAGATGCATGGTCATTATGGGTCCCTACATTGAATTCTTGGATTATTTGACTGGAACCAAAATATAAAAACAATAGTAATCAATTTACTAGAGAGAAAACAACAGCTTTCAAATGTTTATTTCCTCTAATTCAATGTCACAATTATCACACCAAAAATAAAAAAATATTAATAAAAAAGATATATCTAAAAAAATTAAACAAAAATAACAACCACGAGATAAAGAATGATTAAAAAAGTGCAATCTTTCATCCCTGTTTCAAAGATGGATAATTTTGGGTCTAGCTGTATAAATGCAAGCGCAGATCTATGAATAGGAGATGTTGTGCAAGTATTTAAGGGACCCAAATCACCAAACCCTTCATCGAATTGCAAAAATATGTACCCAAGATAAAAAAAAGAAAAAAAAATATCAATTCCATCTCAAAATGGCCATAAATACAAATTTTCACCTTAACATAACAAAAAAGCCTTAAAATTAAAAAAAATCCCCAAATTAACGAAGAAAGAAACTAACTTCCAAATATTGGCAAAGCAACCAAACCCAAACTAAAATCATATAAGAAGCGCTAACTGAAAAAGAAAAATCAGAATCGTTCACTAGATCACAGAAAGACTATCTACAAAAAAATGCCCGATCTATCAGAAACCCCACTAAAAAAATGCCCGGTGTATCAGAAACCCCACTAAAAAAATGCCCAATGCATCAGAAACCCCAAAAAACGATCCGATCTACAGGTAAATCCAAAATAGAAAAAAAAAAAAAAAAAATCAAACAAAGAACATATCTCTAAAAAAAATATCTGTAAAATTCAACAAGTGCAGCAACAAAGATGTATAAAAAAGCAGCCACTAAAATTAATTAAAAACAAAGATTTAGGCAACATAGGAGAACAGAATTAATGGCTACCCAGATCTCTTATCTTTCATTAAAAAATCAAAGAATGAGAGAGAGAGAGAGAGAGGAAGTAACATATATAGAAAGAAAAATAACAAAAAAACTTATGCAAAAAAAATTTATTAATGAGGATGCTTGAGGAGATGGAATAGCTGCAGATTTTTGTGGTTTGAGAAGATAGAGGAAACTTATTTGAAATGAAAATCTAACCTCTTTCGTTTGATTGGATCTGATGAACCTTGTTAGAGATGATGGTTTCAATCGAATCGTCATGTCTCCGTGACTTGGTTGAATCTTATAGGATTGAAGACCCCCCATCTTCTGAGTTGTCACACCATCACCAAGCCCCAACGTGAGAAGAAAACACGAGAAAGGCAGCTCTGAACCAGATTCGTCTCCCTCCTCTGAACTTGCCCTCCACCGTTCGATCACACGATCGAACGGTACTGAAACCTTAGCCAAAGGCAGCTACAAGAAAAGAGAGAATCGTTGTAGGTAGAAAATAAATGGGGAAGAGCGATGGGGGCTGGCTTTCGGCGTCGATGTAGGAGAAGACGAGGGCCCTTTTAGCCTCTCGTTTTTACCAACGCGTGGGCTAAAATGATTTCCGGCGAAAAATCAGTGGGTTTTATTATTCGATTTTTTTTTTTTTTCCCCGAGATATGTGAGCCCCACTCCAAACACTTGGAAATAGCAATTTCTTGGGAATTTTGAAATTTCCAGCAAAAAATAGCCCAAACTTCGGTATGGACTTTGGACAGCTGGTTGCTTTTAGTTTCCCAAGATCATAAGATCAAATGGTATCAAATTATCAGTCAGCTAGTTGATCCACAAGGCGCCCCCTCCCAACTTGTAACCAATCCACGTCATCATAACTCCTTGAGAAAAGCAAAACCAGGCCTACAAATTTAACTCTCCAACTTACTGTTCAAACTCAACGATCCACGAAACCCACACGAAAGCAGATAAAAATGCGCCCATAATTCTTTCCTATATTTAGAAAGATCTGATCTCTTCGATTGCAATCTCTCTCATTTCTTTTGTATTTTCCGTTTTCTCTTCGATCTTTGGCTAGGGTTAGTACTAGAGTTTTGGTTTGTTACCGGAAAATGGAAATTGTTGATCCGTCGATCTTAGCTCGCGGACGATTAGCTGTTCTTTCTTCACATTTGGTGTCTGCTTCTTCTGGTGGATTTTCGCCAATTTTGGAAAGTTCGTGCGTTTTAGCTCAAGATGTCGTGTCTCCTCCAGGGAATTTAAGGGGCTCTTTGACTGTAATCGATGAAAGAACGGGGAAGAGGTATCAAATTGAGGTTTCTGAAGAGGGAACTGTGAAAGCTAGCGATTTTAAGAAGGTACGAGGTTTCTCTATTTTACTATTATTTATGAGTCTCTATTGTAATTAATTATATTTGTTTTTCATGAAGAATTTGTTTCTGTGAAAAATCTAATTACTCTTATTATAAAAGTTTTATTGAAACCAGAATACTGTAAAGAAATAAGAATAAGATGGAAAGAGAGAAGAAGATGAAGATATACTAATCTTAACTTCCTAATATAATATTTAAACAAACCCTAGAGATGATTTAACACCTTCCCGCAATTGCATCAAAGGAACATGCGATTGGCATAAAAAATGGCTCTTGATCTTTGTAATGATATTGCCTATAAATGGAGGGAAAACGCACATCATTGTTGGTGGTCACTGCTGCCTGTCTATCAAGTCCATCATTATGCATCCCTCTCATCTTAGGGTTTTTCGGAGCAGGTGGTCCACTAAATCAAGTCTGTCATGAATTCATGATCTCTCCCACAAGCAAGTACAAATCTCCTTAAAGATGATTTTAATAACGATGATGATAAGATCTTGGCTTTGATGATGAGTAGGAGAGAGGGGATTGAAGAAACCTAAAAAGACAAGAAATGTGGGTCGAACTCACCCTGATACCATTTGAAAATCTAAATACTATTACTGTAGAAGATTTATATTTATATTTATTTATTTTTAGTTTATTTCATCCCTGATTTAGTTTATCTAGGCTTAAGCGAAAATTTCAAATAGTGATTTGTGTCTACTTTATTTGAATTTCACTATGCAAATAGCGAATTGCAAACCTTTATAAGCAAATCAAATGACAGATCAGGTTGCTATGGCCCTGGATCTCCTTGTCATATGCAATATATGCCTTAAATTAGAATGTTAGGTAGCTTTTCATAACATTTTTAAGGGCCTGGGACTCACTTCTGGGCCCTGAAAAGCAATAATGCCATAAAAAAGTGTTCTTGGGTATCCATCCCAAAACCAATTGGCAATGAGTGGAAGGGCCCAGGATATTATAAGGGGAGAGAAAAGGCTATGACTTACCTGATGTCGGATTAAACTTCAACACACCCCCGTATGTGTTGGCGGGAGTAAGCCAAATCACGTGGAAAATTAAACTAGGTGACGTGGAGTGGAGAAAGGCCTGCCCTGATACCATGATAAATTTGGGTATCCATCTCAAAACCAATTGGCAATGAGTGGAGGGGCCCAGGGTATTATAAGGACAGAGAAAAGGCTATGATTTACTTGATGTGGACTAAACTTCAACACACCCCCGCACGTTTTGGCGGGAGTGAGCTAAATCACATGGATAATTGAACTGGGTGACATGGAGTGGAGAAAGGTCTGCTTTTATACCATGATAAATTTGGGTATCCATCTCAAAACCAATTGGCAATGAGTAGAGGAGCCCAGGATATTATAAGGGGAGAGCAGTGGCGGAACCACGTAGAGCTCAGTGCGGGCGAGCGCCCGCCCTCCCTCTTTTCTCTCCCTCTCGCCCTCCCTCTTTTCTCTCTCTCAAACCCAACAATAATATCTCTTTTCTCTCTCTAAAATCCAACCTTCTCCCTCCCTCCCTCCATCTTTTAAACCCAACGACAATCTCTCTCTAAAACCGAACCTAAACGGTCTCCCACCCTCCCTCTTTTCTCTCTCAAACTCAACGACAATCTCTCTCTAAAACCCAACCTAAAAGGTCTCCCGCCTTCCCTCTTTTCTCTCTCAAACCCAACCACAATCTCTCTTTTCTCTCTCTAAAACCCAACTCCCTCTTTTCTCTCTCTTTTTTCTCTTTCTAAAGCCCAACCTAAAAGGGTGCCGGCCCTCTTTTCTCTCTCTAACCCAACCTAAAAGGGTCATCTCCTCCATGACCCCACTATAAATACCGCTCACTCTCTTTTTCTCTCTGGACAAATATAAAAACCCTCCCTGCCTCTCTACAAACATAAAAACCTCTCTCTCTCTCTACAAATGTAAAAAAAGTTTGGAGCTTAATTCAATGGCGATCGAAAGAGGCATTGACGATCTTCCAAAAAAACTTGCAAATTACACAACTTTAATAGTTAACACCTCTTTGGTTTCTCGAACGAGCAGCTCTAGTTCATCCACACCATAGATCCATCGTCCATGGACGGTTATAGTACACGTGGCTCGAAACCTATCAACGATGCCGTCCTTCGCTTCGGCTCTTGTGAACCGTTCGATCGGTGTTGAAAGCACACGAAGTCAAGTCGACGACTTAAATGAGTGCGTGATGAACTCCTTTTTTTTATTATTTTTTGTTTAAAGTTTGGGAAAAATTTTGGGGGAGTACAAAAGACACACACACACACACACACACACACACATATATATATATATTATATTTAATATTTATAAAAGTCTTTCTTATGATTTAAAAATGGCTAAAATTAATAAAATTTCATTAATTTTGGCGATATTTCATTGAAATTTTTGCAATTTCAGAGAAGTGATCGAAATTTCGTTAAAAGTTTCGTTTGAACCCTGTTTCAATGAATTTTGGAGAATTTCACTGAAATTTTTCACTATCAGTTGCGCCCTGGCTGGGTGAAAATCCTGGTTCCGCCACTGGGGGAGAGACAAGGCTATGATTTTCCCGATGTGCGACTAAACTTCATCAAAAATACCACAAAAAAAAAGTGTTCAATAACACCCAGCTTCTCACCCAGCTAATTCGTGTGAAGCTATTTTATCGTAAAACAAAGAAAGAATTCGGAAGCTACCTTAAACCCACTTCCAGATTCGTGCTTTTGTTGACGCTTGTGCCCATGATGCCTCATCAATAGATGATTAAAGTCACAGTCGGTTACATGCATGGTTAATTACAAGATTAATCATTGGCCATTATGTGATTAATGGAGGTTGTTTCTCCTTCAGCATTAATGGGCAAATCCGAACCGTCTATATAATGGGGTTGATGGACCCATTTGATATGTGGAAAACACAATGGTGTACAAGGATCCAATGGTGGAAAATCATGGATCAAGATGGTCGAGAGAAAACCTTGGCTCAAGGCGATCACTAGCCTCGCAGCGATCAATCAACGGTCCAAAATTTTCTGGGTCCAACCGCTTTTGCAGGATTCAGATTGTAGAAGCGATGCTAAACCAAATTGGGCTTTACATGGCTGGGTAGGGAATTGGCCCAACAAGAAAGTTACGCTAATGAGATGATCCTAACTCCTAAATGGTGTTGCTTGGTAGATGATCAGTTCCCTCACCATGCCTCTTAGGAAAATTCCCAATGATATTAAGAGAAAAATATTCTAAAGTACGTAATTACCTAGGAAATATAAGTTTTCTGATCGTAAGGGTTGGAGCTTAAGAGTAAACTGGGTAACTATTATGATCCAAACTAGCTGATCTAGAATCTGCATTGTTTGGGCGGTCAAAGTTGTAACTTACATTGATCGCACTGTTAAGATTTATCAATTGGTTTTGGGCTATGCCTATCCCTGTATTGGCTTATCACTTGGATGGTCCATAGTGATATACACTGCTATGCATATGGTAGGATATCTGGGTACACTTAAAAGGTGTTTTGTATCTAATCTAGTAACGGAAGCACAATGCTTTTCTTTTCTTTGTTTTTGTTCTGAACATTATAATTAATTTATAGTCTTGAGATATTAGTTGGGATGTTGTGCCTTGAGTTGTATACGGACTTTTTTATTTGTTTATTTATCTATTTATTTTGGTTTTCTGCTTGGTTTTTGCATGCTGTATCTGTAGGGTGCTTTCACTGCTTTGGCTGTTCCTAGTTCTCTTTTGATCAAAATATTTACTCAATAAAATATTTGTACTCTTATTATTATTATTGACAATATTTCTATGATGAATATCCAATTTTTTTTGCTTTATAACGTTCACTCATAATCATAGTTCTACAGATAACAACAGGAAAGCTTGATAAGGGGGTTAAACTTTATGATCCGGGATATCTTAATACTGCTCCAGTCCGTTCGTCAATTTGTTATATTGATGGAGACGAAGGGATTCTTAGGTACAGAGGTTATCCTATTGAGGAGTTAGCTGAGAGCAGTTCATTTCTTGAGGTGTCTTATCTTTTAAGTGAGTTTCTCACTTTCAGATAATCTACATTTTACGAGAATAATTTCAACCTTTTTTCTAGAAATGTCACATACTATCTTTGAATTTTTTCCCCTCTTGAGATGCTAGTGACTAACATCATTAATTACGACAGTGTATGGAAATTTGCCTTCTCAAAGTGAGTTAGCAGATTGGGAGTTTGCGATTTCCCAACACTCTGCTGTTCCTCAGGGCCTTCTGGTGTGTATATACTCTAGACATTTTTCATGGCAAGTTGGAGATACATTTATGCTTAATGTCAAGCTATTGATATAATGACTTGTTGCTGAATTCTTTTTTGCCCTATTTCTGGTAGATTTGGGATTATTTTTCACAAGATTCTGACATTGATTTCTATGTAATTTTACCTGTCGGTTGTCACTGAACTCATAACTAGTTTTGTTCTGATCCAACACCTTTCCTATCTTTTTTCTTTGGCAATTGAGAATTGATAAGCAAAAGGCTGTGATATACACTGATACAAAGATGGTTCTATGGTGTTACTTTCTCTCTAATGGCTGTTTTGTTATGTTTTCTCTTTTTGTAGGATATTATACAGGCAATGCCTCACGACGCACACCCGATGGGTGTGCTAGTCAGTGCAATGAGTGCTCTATCTGTGTTCCATCCAGATGCCAATCCCGCTCTAAGAGTAAGTAGTTTAAAGTTTGGATCTCAATCCCTCGCGACATTGCATTTGCTTAGAACAATGGAATTTCTTATATAGAGTGATGAAGGTTTAAATCTCTGTTTTGGTACCACTATGCTACTACAGTTGATGAAGGTTTAAATCTCTGTTTTGATCCGATGTCCCCATCAATCCTCCCCAGGTGGTAGAAACTCATCTCAGATGAGTAGTAGAACCCACTCATCGCAACTTTGATTGCTCAACTCTCGGCTTGCCTTCCACTCTGTGAGGTAGCCACATTGGCAGTGAAAGTTTGGAAACTCTATAACCTCTTCATTCAATATTTTCTCATATTGCACAGGTAGGGTATGGGTTATGAATTGGTTATTGAGTTTGGTTCGATTGTTTGGGCAAACAAGGAATGGGTCAAAGGGATATAGTTGTTGGACCTATAATAAGTGTAAGTTCCTCCATTGCAACTATCAGATGATTACTCTTGTCTAGAGGAAAACCTAGACCATCATCATTACCTCTTTTAAAGATTGGAGAAAGTTCCACATGCTCAAGGCTATCTTGAAGTAACACAATATTGTCATTATTAAATTCATTAAACAAAGTATTGGGAAAATTTCGTGTATTTCCATTGTTCGATAAAATTTGATTGTTAATCCTATGCAAGTTGGAATGATGACATGCTCCTATCGACTATAATGACTCATGCGGTACGGACATACGATCAACACTTTCTTCGGGAATAAAAACCTTCCTAACACAACCTATGATTTTCACAGGAGTTTCATCCTCATCATCACTTGGTATTCCAGTAGGTTCATAAACTTCTACTTGTAACTCATTGTCCTCTTTCTTGATATCCTTCTGAATAATCAATGTTTGGGGTTTACTGGGTCATTGAGATGCAAAGTGACCGAAACCTTAACACTTATAACACTGTTGTGGTGCACGCTTAGGATTTTCGATCAAATTTCCTTTTCCCTTGTCAATCTGAGGATTCACAGATTTTGAGGATTGATTATATGCATTATTCACCTTTTCAGTAGGACTAGATCGAAAATCGGGATTGGAGGAACTAGATCGCCCATTGGTTGAAGTGTTGATATACCTTTCTAACTCTTGCACTCTAGCGTAATACTCTTCTAAATCTTCAATAGGATGAGGGATGAGCTCTCTTTGTCGATCAGGATGCAAACCAGTGTGAAACCTAGATAAGGTGACGTGTGGATTTTCATAAGCTTTAGCCCGATACAAGTACTCCTGAAATTTGTTAATATAATCATCGAAAGACGTACTTCCATGCTTCAAGCCATGCCATTGATCCATGAGTCGTTGGTTGTAGGAAAGGGGAACATATTTATCATAAAGTTTTTCTTTCATGTCCGTTCATGTGGTGATAGGTTCGAGTTTGAGAGCTTCTCGACGTCGTTCCATGCTTGTCCAATTAAGTTTTACTTGTCCCACAAGTTTCATTTTGGCAAACCTTATTTTTTGCTCATCCGTCATATCATACCAATCAAATAATGGTCCATAACGGCTGCTCAATTTATGTAAATTTTTAGGTCCATCTTTCATTCGAAAGTGAGAGCGTCAACCTTAACTGACTTTGTAACTCTATCAACTAGGTCGAGACGATTTTCATGCCTAGGAGGCTCTCTCTCTTTCATCGAAATTAACCCTATGATGTACACCGTGACTCGATCTAAACAACTTTTGGAGTTGGGCTGTTAAATCAACTTGTTAGGCTTGCTGGCTTTGTAATTGGGCTTGTATGGCAGCCATCTGGGTGTTAAAACTCTCTAAGGAAAGCATCTAACTTTTTTGAATTCATGGCGACACTCAAGGTAAAAGAAAACACTAACACACCTATATGTAACTGAAAAACCTAAAACTTAGTATGGACATTGACAATTGAACTGTGCTCTGATACCAATTTGATGCAGGACAAATGCTAAAACCTTCATTATGCGAATTTGAGATTAATTTCAGATTAAATTGAATAGTGGAAATATTTAAATTACCCAACTATATAAAATAATTTAATAAATTTAATTAAAATAATTAGGCTAACTTAATTTTAGCGCTCACATGCATTGAGATTTTCCGATATAGAAAAACGGCTCTGATGAGGGACTCGAGTTTCGATCTAATTTAGGTTACCAAACAACAATTACGGTATCGTTTCTTGGCTCTTTTAAGATTTGAAGAAATTAAAGGTCCGAAGGGTTAATTCAATCAAAGGGGAAAATCATAATATATCAATTAATAAGGTGTGAACAAAATTTCAGTAACTAATTAACTAGGGATTTTGGGTTTTTGATTTTATCAATGGAAATAAGGAAAATAATTAAGAAGACAAAATAGAAAGATAGGGTTGAAAGGCTTCACACTAAGGATGTATATCGGCTTTGCACCAAACACAAGATAAAACGAAGATTTACTCCTTGAGTTTTGAAAGATTCGTTCTTTTGAGTGAAAACTCTTGACAAGTTCTCTAAGGTTTGCACAAAGCAACTCTCAATTTCATTAATCATCAATCAACTAAAAATAAAGTCTTTACATGTCTTTATATAGGCTAAGAAAACCCTAACTAAACATAAAATTCGAAATAAGGAAGCCCTAAAATAAATAAAATTCTAAATGACAAGTTTTTGCCTAAAATTCGTGTAAACCGTCATTTCACAGAAGTCCATCATGTGACTACAGAGGTCTGTCATTGTGCACGGAAGTCCTTGCCGTAATTTTCAAAATTGTTTTATTTCACAAAAGTCCATGTCTTGGGCATTGAAGTCCGTCATATGACGACTTTTCTTTCTTTTGCTTTTCTCTTGTGGATCTTCCTTGAAGTGACCAACTAGCCTTGTACAAAGTGCCTTAGGATTCTTCTTGCTCCTTCGGTTCACGCTAGATGACACCCTTGATCTGATGTCCCCATCACAGAGCCATGTGCAATCACTTATATTTTATGTTTGTGGTAGCATTGGGTGCAGGGTTTTACTTTCCAACTGATTTCTTTGAGACAAACTAAGTGATAGATGCAAAATCATGAAGCATATTATGGGAATTTATAACTCATGTTTTGAGTGGTTCTAAATACACAGTGCCTTCTGTATGTATAAATATTACAGTGCCTTCTTTATGCATACAATTACTATAATGCCAACTCTTGCATATTTTTACTAATTTTGTTTTAACAGAATTTGATCAAAATCTGCAAGTATGTGTTTCTTTTAATCAGTGAACATGTGTACATATTGTAGACGGTGCTATATGCATATAGATGCACAGACAGAGAGGTACAAGACAAAGACACACAAACACACGATGGAAATGGCTGAGCTTTCTTGCTACTTTGCAAAGCACAGCTAGAGCAGATACTTTGGCTGTGTATGGCATGGCTCTCTGCTGGCCCCAGCCACAACTGAGTTCACCTTCTTTAGTTGGTTCCCATCCTCTTTTCTAAATCCCTGCAAAGGGAGATTTACCTGCTCTAGCAGCAACCTCCCTGCTTTGTACTAACTCCCTATCAGAGCAAATAAAATCTGCTTTGGCAAGGAGTGAGTAGAGAGGAGGGTAGAACTGCTAACAGGTAAATCTTGCATAAACTCTTGCTATGCAATGAGTTATCAAGGAGAAGGGGTTCCTACTAAAGTAGGTAGCAGGGTGTTAGTAAAGAGGATGGGAACCTGCTAAAGCAGGTGAACTCTACTATGACAGGGGCTAGCAGAGAGCTATGCCATACACAGCCTTTATGTGCACCTACTGAATGGTTGCATTGATAGATATAAAATAGGGCTTGCCCCGCCCCATTGCAGCTGCCAGAGTTGGTCTGAGATTGTTCCTCCAAAAGGAATTTGTGTTTCTTAAGTCAGTTTCCCATGGCAAAATCAATTAAAAGCTTTCTTTTCATGTCTAGTTATGGATATGGATTTGGGTACCTCTGTTCGCGCCCACATCCTAGACCCCTTGAAAACCGCTGGTTGCTTCAGATCAGATGATAGAGATTGTATTATACCCCGATCTTCCACACAATGGGTCTTAATATCATGGCACACCTATCAGACTGTCAATTTTTGATTCCATGTGTCACGAATCCCCAAAACATAGCCCTAAAATCACATTTGAGTGTGATGTGTGCCATATGATTGAAGATCTGTTTTTTTGGGATCTGTGACACATGGAATAAAAAACTGACCATCTGATAGGTGCGGCATGGTCTCCAGATCCGTTGTGTGGAAGATCAAGGTGAAACAGGATCTCCATCATCTGATTCAAAACAATCGTCGGTTTTCAAGGGGTCTGAGATGTAGGCGCTTTCAGAGAACAAGTGGGCACAAATAGAGGTACCCTATGGATTTTATCTGTTTACTAAAAAATGTTCTAATTCAGAATCAAAGTAAATAATGACTTGTAAGAGCTTGAGAGCCTATGAAAAATCATCGCAGTTTGGTTCTCTGTTCTACATACATTTCTTAAATAAGTTCAGAATGTATTTAGCAGCAAAGTTCTGGTTTGTTAATCAAGTTGGTATCTGAGATCTTTTAAAAATAGTGTCCATTTTATCTACAAATGGTGTCTGATATCCTTATACAACTCTTGGACGTTTATTTGCCATCACAGGGCCAGGATCTTTACAATTCAAAGCCAGTGAGGGACAAGCAAATAGCACGCATACTTGGAAAGGTATGTTTTCTTTTGTAGTTCTGGAGAAAATATCCTATACCTTCTGATTTTCTCACATAAGTTTCTCTCATGTTGGGAACTGATCTTTTGCTTTTATCATGTAAAGACTGACACATATTCATGCTTGCGGACCAATCACTGCAACGTGGGATGCCAATTTATTAATGCAAACCGATTCTATACCTGCAGGCACCAACAGTTGCGGCAGCAGCCTATTTAAGATTGGCCGGAAGGCCTCCAGTTCTTCCTTCTAGCAACCTTTCGTATTCAGAGAACTTCTTATATATGTTGGACTCGTTGTAAGTTCTGCTGGTGCCTTCTTCCTCTTACAGTTATGCACAGAAATTATATATGCAGGTTTTGCTCAGTGTCTTATTTGTGCTATTATTTTCACGTCATATGTTTTCCTTTCTACCCAGATAGTTCAACTATAATGATACCCCATGAACATATTAGTTTTTGAAGGAAATTTGTGAAGAAAATATGACAAATAAAAGAACATGGGTTCTGTGTCATACATTTTCTTCCTACCTAGCTAATGCTTGAAGTGTTAAAAAATTAGTATTTATTAAGTTTTTCCTATCCTTCAAAGTTAGCTGCTACTTGTCTTGCGATACCCGAGTTTGCATAGAGTGATGTATTTGTACAAGCCGACTCTCTCAATTCATCCGATTGGTGAACACAAAGACTTGTATTCCATGTTGAGTCTTTTGCGGAAGTTGTATTATTGAATTTCGTTGGGTGATTTACAAAGCTACATAACATAGGATGATCATGCTTTCATTAATCCTGGTGTCAGCTACTCACCTCAGAAAATTATGTACATGCCTTTTGTAATATATATTAAAATTTTTAAAAGAATTAAAAAAATTGGCATGTACACATCGATGGCTCATAAGCTATAAACCCTCATTCTTTGCCGAGTTTCAAAACTCGGAAGAATGAGAACTGTCATTCTTGGAATCATGAACTCACTCTAACACAATTGAATGTATTCTGTGTGAAATTGCAGGGGCAACAGGACTTATAAACCCAATCCTCGACTGGCTCGTGTCATAGACATTCTCTTCATACTTCATGCAGAGCATGAAATGAACTGTTCCACTGCTGCTGCCAGACATCTTGCTTCTAGGTATGCATATTTTTGTTTTGAGCCTATGACCCTTCAGTTTCAAAATGTTTGTATCATATTCTGATTTTAGCATGCAGTGGTGTTGATGTCTACACTGCTCTTGCTGGAGCTGTTGGAGCATTGTATGGCCCCCTACATGGTGGAGCAAATGAGGTTTGCCTAATGACCTATACTCATATTGTGTATTCTACTACATATTTTAACGATCAGTTAATGAGTTCTTGCCGTCCCCTGCCAAATTTCTACAAATCAAGTGAAACTGAGTTGTGAATTTAGGTTTTTCCTAAATCAATTTCATTGATTGCATAGAAAATTAACAACTTTGACAAGCAAACTAAAAAATGGACCATGGTGAATATGAATAAACTAGTTTCCTTGTGATTGTAGGCTGTTCTTAAAATGCTAAGTGAGATTGGTAGCGTTGAGAACATTCCAGAGTTCATTGAAGGAGTGAAAAACAGGTGAGTGTGGCTTATATGTGTCTTTCTTTTCTATGAATACTCAATGAGAGCTAGTCAAAGTAAGCACAATTATCTTTCTTGATCTGATTTTTCTTGTGCTTGATCTTTTTCAAATCATACAGGAAGCGGAAAATGTCAGGTTTTGGTCATCGTGTGTACAAAAACTATGATCCCCGTGCCAAGGTCATACGCAAACTGGCAGAGGAAGTTTTCTCCATTGTTGGGAGGGATCCTCTCATTGAGGTATTTCTCCATCCTAAAACCAGTACATATTTTTTGCAAACCGTTAGAAATATAAATATAGCTTCCTAACTTTCTCAAGTGCACTGTATAATAATCCTGTCTGCTGTAGGATAACTGCTCCCCTTTGCCATTTAATAGTTAAACCGAGCCCACAGTGGTCTTGACACACATATTAAAGAAAATAATGGGCTCATTTCCTACAATTTAATGTCTAGCCATACAACACATAAGAGTCTCGGGTTAACATTTTTGATCTGAAACGTATTATTTATTATATAAGTACTAAAGCACATAAGAATATACCAATGAGACTCTAAAACCAATATATATATATATATATATATAAAGCTTATATATATTTTACATCGGTCAAAAATTCGGAAAACCGGTACGTATCGTCCAGCTCCAAAACCAATACGTTCCGGACGGTACGTATCGGTTCCGGATGATACATACCGGTATTTTCCCTTCGTCACTTGAAGCTGGGGGCCTCACTGGACGATAATTTGAAATTATCGAGCGATAAATTGGATGATACGAACGATAAATTGGACGATAATTTAACTGTTTTTAAGTGGCCCTGAGAAATACCCAATTTATCGTATTGTCCAGGTCCAAAACCGAGACGTATTGGACGATATTTTGATCCATGATATTTTAGTTATTTCTCTTCTATGATTAATCAATAAATGAGGTGTTGAACCAACAGATAATTGGACTGTTTACCAATTATCTGTTGGTTAACAGATAATTGGCACCAGTTTCTTCCTGAAATTTAGCTATGTTAAAATTCAAAAACTTTTTAATTATTAATTCATTTAAATTCTCACTGCTTTCTAGTAAGTAACAATGCAAATGAGAAAAAAACAAAAATGAAAAGTCTATTAGTCATGTGCAAAATAGAGGATAATAATGATTAGTTTTGCATTATACTTAATAATTCATTACACTTAAAAATGGTCCCCTAAACTTATACTTTGCATGTGAGCTGGCACATAACATTGACACATAGAATGGCTCATGAAGTTTATTGATTTATTTTTTGCCGCCAATCTATATTAAGAAGAATTCCATATCAGATTTTAAATACTTCAATATTTTAACCAAATTAGGGGAAAAGTTACATAAAAATTGGAGAACTAATTGGATGCTAGGGGTTAGTCAATTTCTGAAGTAGGAAAAATCTAGAAATTTCCAATATTAGGTTTTGTGAAAGGGAAACTGAAAGCTTCAGCAATGCCTTCGTAGAGGAAATTCGAAAACGATGCATGATGGTAACAATCTGGATATCCTTCACAAGTGTTTCAAAAAAGAATGACCCAAAGAAACCTGATTTCTTTTCCATTGCAAAAGAATCTTGCAAATAGATGATACAATTATTTTTCATTACTTTAAGAAATCTTAACCTCCCAAGGTATATTAGTAAACTAATGATAATTGACACAAGAAATCTGGAATTGAATTTTATCACATTTCGAAATGGAAAATCTAGATTTTGGTGAGTAGATATCTCCAAGATTCTGAATCTCAGATATTGAACTCCTTACTCCTCAAGTGCAAAGTTGTGCCTTCCAAAATGTCAATTTGTTAAACTGCCTGGTTTTCTCTTTATCAGCCCCTAAATTTTAGGACCAATTTAAAAAAAAAAAAATAATTTTATGACTTCCTTGCAATAATAATATGTAAGGAGATGAGACATAATTACATGTTCTACTTCCATGATCTTTCCAACCTTCCAATAAATCACTATGAACTACTAGCTAACAATAAACACATGCTGCTCCTCTACAATTGACATACCAATATTGAAACAAACTACTATAATTTGAGAATGTAAGTATGCTACTTCGCAAAATAATCACATTTGAAATGCATATTCTGTGTTTTCCATCGTTTTTAGGTCTAATCAGCTTGAACTAGTGTTCAATTTCAGAACAATAATTGATGACGAAAAAGAAAAATGCTGATTTTATACTTTTGAACTCTGAGTAAAACTATTAAAACACATTATATTACACATAGGTAGAACTCATTATATTAAACATAAGTAGAGGCATGAATACTAGCACAATGACTCACACGGTTCCTACTACTTTATCTCTAATGTGAGTCTTGCCATCTTTGTAATCTGTTGCCAAGTCAAAATCCAAGAAATTATTAATCTTTTATTATTTAAGCAATACAGTGCATACTTATTTTCTTTTCTGTTAAATATCTCTATATATAGATTCCTTATGGAAGGATGCCAAACCTTTTATAGAAAAATCTCCCCCATGGGGAGTAGAACTTATTATTATTTTATTAATATGATATTGATGTATGAGATTTCAAATTTCACAATCAATGAGCAGATGATGCTAAAATTAATAATACTAAAAAAATCATGAGAAAGGTAGTTATTCTCCATGTGTTGACAAGCAAACAGTAGCAGGGCCGGCCCTGGACCAAGGCGAGCCAGGCAGCTGCCTTGGGCCCCCGATTTTCAGGGGTCCCCCAAAAAAATCCCTTTTAAAAATCAGGTTTGCCAAAAATAAAATAAAAAATAATATGTTTATAAGGCCCCCATCTCCTGCCAGCCCTCTCTCTCTCTCTCTCTCTCGTCTCTCCAAAGTCCAAACCCTCCCCTGTTTCCAGGCTCCAGCAGTGTCTCTCTCTCTCTCTCTCGTCTCTCGAAACCCTCCCCACCCTTGAAGAAACCAAAGAACCCAAAAGAAATCAACAAATGCATTGAGCTTACAAATCAACTAATCAAGCAGCAGCAAAAATGAATCTTCTTCACCCTTCAAAATCCAAGAGAAGACCATAGAAATATAGAATCTGATTGGTGGCCTGGTGGGACAGTTTCTGGCATAAAACTTCGACTTCAGGTATCCTATTGACTCTCTATTGATTCTTTTAATTTTCCCCTTATTTTAAAGATCAGCACAATAGATTGATCATAGAATCTTAATGGGTTTTGTTCATTATAAGCTACTTAATCTGTTTTCTTGTTAATTTTCCCCTTATTTTAAAGATAAGCACAATAGATTGAACTTAGAATCCTGAATCCAAATGGGATTTATTGAATCTAGGCTATTTAATCTGTTCTCTTCAATTCCAGTTTGCGCTTTGCAGTTTTGGCCTTTTGGGTTTACAATAGTCAATAGATCGGGTATGCGTTTTTTTCCTTTAATTTTTTGGTCTTTTGGATTGGATATATGCATGTGATCTCGAATCTTTGTTTTGATTTGGTTTTTGGTTTTCTTTTTTGTGTCTTTTTTTAGTATGTTAGGGTTCATTATTATTATTATTATTATTTATCGTTCTATGAATTTTTTTTTTCTTCTAATTTATAGAACTCTGGTCATTTCTGCGTTCTAATGGCATGCGTGACTAATTGTCGATCGGGATCGTTCACTTAGATGCTTTGAGGCAAAAACATCACATTGATCGGAAAAACCAAAACATCTCAATGCATATTTTAATCATTCGTTTTCAGTAGATTTGAACGGTCAGGATCTTCTGGTCGTTGTAAATTTTGTGATGTGGACTGCTTCTTGAATATTCATGTCTTGTTGATCCGTTTTGTTGATTATAGGCTATTTAATTTATTCTCTTGTTGTAGTTTTTTTTTTTTTTTTTTTCATTAGTCTTTCTTTTTTACTTTAGCTCGCTTTAGTCATTCCAGTTTGTCGTTTTGGGTTTACATCTGATTTTTATTTTTTATTTTTTTATGGGAAGAATGATTGAGAGGCTGAAAAACAACCCACCCATGAATTTTCTTTTATGAGGTTTGTTTGCATATAGAATTCTTATATGTTGCCTTTTTTTATCTTAGTTGGATAGTTTTTATATCTTCTAATTTGATTTTTTTACAAAGACCATATGAATGTATGAATCTAGCTCTAGCTCCTATCCAATGATTTGACTTGAGTGTTATAGCCCATGATGCTTTCTTTAAAACTCTGGAAAACTGAGGTTCTGAAGTAATTCGGATCGCTTCTCCTTATAATGAAGTGAAATATGTTGAACTTTTTTGTGAATATTACCAAATTGAACTAATGGTCCGGTAGACATAGTAAGTTGATTGGTGAATTCAATTAGAAATGAGAGGTTGCCTTCGATTTAGTAGATGAAGACCATCTGCCCAAATCCAATCCAATCTTTTACTTATCCAACGAGCGACTTTTTGAGTTCGTCCAATTTTCAGTTATGTTACCATAAAGGCCTAAACTATTGAAATTACGTTAGCGACACTAATGGGGTTCAGTATAGGCTTCACTCTGTTACCATTACTTTGTTCTTGGGTGTGTACCTATTAAGCCCGCGTTAAGTCTAATAAACGATGTTTAAATACCTATTAATTGGGTGAGCAGCTATAGCTTCTTTAGGAAGGTCTTTGTGGACATGGTGACTTAGGTTTGGGACAGCTTGTGTGAAATATGGCTGGCTCCTTCTTTGGGCACTTGATTTACTGCTTGGGGCGTCACTTTTTTCAGTTTGACATTTTGGCCATGTTGTAGTTTTACTGGATCGGCTAGTGCCTGGTCTAGTCTCTTTGAACACCTCGCTCATTGGTCTATATACTTTCTTTTTCTTAATAACCGTGAAATAACTGTGGCACGGTTGGGGCTCTCACCCCGTAGGGGTTGTCAAAGCGCAAACTAGGAAACTCCTAATGTTTGAGGAGCCAATTAGTGCCCTTATTTTTATTTAGAAATTTATTTTTTATGTTGATAATTAAATGATAGACATTTAGAAATTTATTTATTATGTCGTTAATTATATATATAGTATTAGTAACTTATCCTTTTCTTAAACTCATGTTTGTAGTTGAGGAATACCGCACTCAAATCATATGTAATAGAAGCTATTCTTCTGGAGCTGAGAAAAGGAGGAAGCAAAAGACAGAAAAATTTATTCAGTCTCAAGGAGCCATTTACAAGTTCTTTGGAAGTAGTAAACAAATAGAGCTTGAAAACTTGAGCAATAAGGAAAAATACGACAATAATGAAAAACATGAAGGCCAAGACTTGGTGAATGAAGGGGAAGATGAGGGTGAAAAAGAAATTATAAATGAGAATGAGAATGAGATTGATAATAACAAATGTTGGCCTTTAAATATATATGATCCGAACAATTGGAATAATGTCTAATAGAGTCTTAGAGACTTCTTAGTAGAGAAGGGTCCTTTGAGAGATGAGAATGAGAATTTTTCGAGAAATATTTTTGGTAGGAAGTTCTCTTCTTCTCATTACATGCGACAATTAGCAAATGGAGAAAAGGATGATAGAAAATGGTTAGTATATTCAAATACTAGCCAAAGAGTTTATTGTTTCAGTTGCAAGTTATTTTTCACTGAAGGAATGACTACTCAATTGGTTAATGAAGGATTCAATGATTGGAAGAATATTAGCGATAGATTGAAAAGTCATGAAAGGACTAGCGAACATATTACAGGCATGAGCAAATGGATTGAGTTGAGTTTGAGATTGGGAAAGAATGAGACAATTGATAAAGAGGTCCAAGAAAAAATAAAGAAAGAGAAAGAGCATTGGAGGCATGTATTAATAAGGATTGTTTCCATCGTGAAGACTCTTGCATAAAGGAATATAGCATTCCGAGAGGATAATGAAAAGATTTCTCAAAGAGGAATGAAATCTTTTTGGGTATAGTTGAAATGATAGCCGAATTTGATCCAATAATGCAAGAGCACCTTCGATGAGTCTAAAATAAAGAAATCTATTATCATTATCTAAGTCACAAAATTCAAAATGAGTTGATACAAATGATGGGGGATACAATCAAAAGTACGATTATTCAGAAAATCAAAGCGGCAAAATACTATTCGATAATACTTGATTGCACTCAAGATATTAGCCATGTAGAGCAAATGTCACTTGTTATAAGATGTGTTGATGAGTCACCAAGTCAAATACAAGTGAGAGTTCTTTCTAGAATTCTTAAAAGTCAGTGATACTTCTGGACAAGGGCTTTTTAATGTTCTTGTAGAAATTTTGAAGACTCTTGAACTCAATATTGATGACATAAGAGAACAATGATATGATAATGGATCCAATATGAAAGGAAAACACAAAGGTGTTAAAAAAAAATTGCTTGAAATAAATTCTAGAGCATTTTACACCCCATGTGGTTGTCATAGTCTAAACCTTGCACTTTCTGACATGGCCAACTCTTGTTCTAAAGCTTCATCATTTTTCGGCGTAGTGCAACATATATACACACTCTTTTCATCTTCTACAAAGCGATGACAAATTTTAATGGATAATGTGAAAGGTTTTACAGTTAAAGGGCTATCACAAACACGTTGGGAGAGTCGTGTTCAAAGAGTTAAAGCAATAAGGTATCAAGCTTTAGAAATAAGAGATGCTCTACTTATCCTGGCAAAGTCTACTTGTGAAAATGGCAGCAAAAGTTCTAGTGAAGCACAATCGCTCGCAACAAATGAACTTGAGAGTTATGAGTTCTTACTAGCTATGATATTTGGCACAATGTATTGTTTGCTGTGAATACTGTTAGCAAGTTTCTGCAACAAGAAAGTATGAATATTAATATTGCTATCCAACAGTTAGAAGGACTCATTACCTATTTTAAAAGGTATAGAGAAAGTGGGTTCGCGGAGGCCCTAACTGAAGCTAAGAAAGTTGCGACTGAAATAGAGATCGAGCCTATATTTCGTGAAAAACGCATTGTTTGAAGAAAGAGACAGTTTGATGAGGATGCAAGTGAAGAAGTGGCACAGTCAGCTGAAGAATCTTTCAGAATTAATTACTTCACTTATATTATTGATCAAGGCCTTTCATCAATTGAGCATAGATTTGAACAGTTTAAAACATATGAGCAACATTTTGGACTTTTGTTTGATTTGAAGAAGTTAGGTTCGGTCAATGAAGAATTTTTGAAGACTTTTTGCATAAATCTTGAACATGTTCTCAAACATGAACAAAATATTGATATTAATGGGCTAGATTTATCTTCAGAATTGAAAATCTTGAAAGATACTTTGCCGAAAGAAGTGAAAACGCCGATTGAAGTGCTAAATTATTTGAAACAAATGAAAGGTTGTTACCCAAATGTCCGGATTGCTGATAAGATAATGCTGACTATACCAGTTACAGTTGTCTCTGGTGAAAGAAGTTTTTCTAAATTGAAGTTGATCAAATCATATCTTCGGTCAACGATGTTACAAGAAATATTAAATGTATTAGCTATGTTATCCATTGAAAATGATATGATCGATATGATTGACTATACAACTTTAATTAGTGACTTTGCAGCCAAAAATGCAAAAAGAGAAATATTTAAATGAATTTTTTTAGTATTGCATTTATGAGTATTGCATTTTATTTTTGTATTGCATTTTCTTTTAATATTTACTTATATTAACTTCATAGTTACATTTTCAAATTATATATAGTAAAATAGAATATCAGTATTATTTTCTTTTGTCAAAATTTTTTTTTGGTGAATTTTTTATATATTATAAAGTAATATTAAATAGGGGCCCCATTTTAGGATCTCGCCTTGGGCCCCCAAAATGTCAGGGCCGACCCTGAACAGTAGATGGACATCTCCTTTGATCCTTGATAAGGCTATGATTTGCAAGTCAATGTTATGTCCAAGTTGTTGAGAAATTTTCGACTTCTTTGATTATATTTTGTGCAAAGCTGTTTAAACACAATCGTGATTCTATCGGATAGCTCAACTTATATGTGAGGAAAAATTTATGTGATCTATAAATTAATTACAAAATGTTCTAGAGCTCAAAAATTCAGTGAGTGGGTAGCATGGTCTTATAAGCAATACACATAATTTACATGATATAAAAGTTAAGTACAGGTTATATATGAAAGAGTAAAATAGCAGGATCTCTCAATTGTCACATTTTTTATTTATTATTATTATTAGAAGAAAAATTGGTAATTAAAAAAAGAAAAGAAAAGATAAAGTGGCAATTAACAACTGCTGCTATTTTTCATTAATGTAGTTGAAGTTATAAATTTTCTGCTTTACATTTCATTTCTGTAAAATGCGAACGATGATCACCAAGTCTTGTTCAAATTGCATGGCTTATTTCAAAACATGGTGGGGCTGGTGGGATCTACTAACAAAAATGTTCCCAGCATGCTTTGTGGTGGGTCAAACAACTCAAGTAGATTGACCTCTCCCAAATTCAAGTTAGGGCGAATGTTCCTTTTTTATCATTTTTCGGTAATTTTTTTAGTAAGCAAATTATGTGTCCTGTGGCCTTAAAGCCTATGTTAGTGTTATCCATAAACTGAATAATGTTAATATCAGAGTAATACATAAATTTTAATATAGCAGTAATACATGATATTTTTCCATTATACTTATGAGCTTATTCGATAGTGTCGTGATGAATGCTCATTTTTAAAAAACTTGCAGTTATAATCCAACTTGGGTAAATCAGAATTTTTCATTGAGTTGCACATAGCATCAATTATCAACTATATGACATCCAATTCTTGTCAAGCTTTATGGATGGTGCATCAAGGAAAATTTATTTTCCTTATTATTAGATTGAGAACAAAAACCTTTCTTGTGCTCTCGTTAATATTCTTAATATTGACATATCATTGTAATCTTCTTATTTAATTTGTGTTTTGAACATACATACGTGCTCATCTAAATATTCGAAGATTGAACCGGTTGACTTTTAAAACAGATCATTTTATATAGTTCTTACAAGGTTGTTATGAGTTTCATTTTGATCGAGACTTATAAACAGTGTTACCTAGACACGTGGCTCGGGTGCTACGTGCCAAGGAGTCATAGATGTCTGGCACATCAATTGTTGAAGGTTCCAATGCGGCGAGAAAAGTTAAAAAATTATAAAAATAGAATGTATATAGAAAAATAAAATTGAAAGGAAATCTTAGAGAGCCAATTAAGATATATAATGAAAAGTATACATAATGTATATGATGAACCTAACCAAACTATTCCATATTATACAAATTGTTTCCAAGGGCCCAAAGTTTTTTATTTTGTAATTTACTAAATTTTACACATTTTTGCAAAACGAAAAATTCATTTTACTGTGTCAAAAGGAGGAACATTTTGTTGGTATAATGTTGTATCTTTTCATACATCTCTAGAAGTGTTGTGTTGCGTTGAGGAGCATCCAAGTGCCACCAAGTGCTGGGATGGAAAAAATCTCAAAAATAGAAGTGCCTAGGTAACTCTGCTTATAAAACCCCTTCAATAGCTTCCTTGAAAAGTTATGTCTGGAAACCATCCCCAAAATGATGGGATTATAGGCATTGAAAATGATAAGTAGCTATAAGATTGTAGATTTGGTTGCAAACTCTTTTTGGTCCATTAACTAAACAAAAGTTTTGGTGTTACTTTGGTTGTGTTTGAAGTATTCTGCATATAGGATAAGAAGAATAAACTAATCTCGGATTCCGGGATAGATGAACTCGTTGCAAGAGACGTTGCCTTGAATATGGTAATATTAATTCAAGTGCTTCCATGAAGTAATCTGATCAGCTTTCGGTTTGGTGTTAAAACTGCACTATGTGTACTTATGGACGGTACCAAGGTCAGATTAGTTCATGAACTTTTAATCGATTTAGTATTATACCAATACCCAACACAAATGAATGAAAGTAACTTGAGTAAAAAATTAGGCATATATCACTGTGGTCAACCTTGTAATTTGTTTGAGTAAGACGTAATGGGAAACTTTTATGCATCTTGTGAGGTTTTAACTAAGCAACGTTCTGTTTGCAGGTTGCTGTTGCATTGGAGAAAGCTGCATTGTCGGATGAGTATTTTGTTAAGAGGAAGCTTTATCCAAATGTTGATTTCTACTCGGGCCTAATCTACAGGTATTTTTCTCCAGTCATTGTTTATTTCCCCTTCCTGAGTTTTGCCACTGGGGATGAATGTTTTTTTTTTGTTCACCAGGGCTATGGGATTTCCAACTGAGTTCTTTCCTGTTCTGTTTGCCATCCCTCGAATGGCTGGCTATTTATCACACTGGCGAGAATCACTGGACGATCCTGATACAAAGATCATGAGGCCACAAGAGGTTACTTCCGGCCCATATAAAGTGCCTTCGGTTTATTTTTTTGGTGCTTCACTGAGAATTAATGATTGTTTTATTACTCTTGCCAATTAGAATTGTGCTAAATTTCTCAAGTCGATAAAAGTCCCCTTTTATAAATCCTTTTGTGTACCTCATTCTCAGACAATAATTCAGATTCTTCATCTTACTCATTTGCGCTTTTTCATTCATAGATGCTGTCCTGTCTACACTCTTTACCTCTGATTCAATGCATTCTTCCAGTCACTTTAATGCATTCTTCCAGTCAATTAGTTCCTTTATATCATTCTCTTGACTCCTTTTATCCGATTGCCTTAAAATTTTGATGTTATGGTATTTGTTTTTCACTGACATTAGTTTGAAGAACATTAACGTTGAAGGAAATTTGGTGTTATGGTCCCTTTGTAGCTGCAATTTCTTCATTTTCATTACACTGAATGTGAGAGTATTTGATACCTTTCTTTAAACTTCCAGGTGTATACCGGGGTATGGCTCCGACACTATACTCCTCTCAAAGAACGAATGATATCGACTGATGCCGAGAAGCTTGGCCAGGTGTCAGTTTCCAATGCGACAAGGAGACGGTTGGCTGGGTCTGGTGTTTAGTTCATGAAAAGGAAAAAAAAAAACACAGAATAAATTGCCTTAAGGCTTTGTCATAATATAGCATGTGGGCAGAGATGAAAATTGAAGCTACAAATGCTTGCCATCGTTTTTTTTTTTCATTCTAAATAAAGTATGCATCTTTATATTTTACTATAATAATGCCTAATGAGAGAAGGCATTCAATAGCTTAGCCTGTAGTTTTTCTTATTTGTTCAAATATTGTGTCTGTCTATTGGCATGCACATAAATTACTTGACCTTGTACTGTTTGGCGCTCAAAAATATTTTCTTCCGGCTGTCGCAAAATTCCCTTGATCAATAACAATTTTAGAAAAATTCTTCAAATAGGTGGTATGCCAAACATTTTACTGAATATTCGTTTGATTTGTAGATTTTCTGAATTCTTCTTGATTTTTTTCTGAATTTAACGAATTTTCCAATTGTTCATCATTGTGCATGCTTTAATCTACTTTCTATTGTTTTTAAGATTGTAAGTGGTTAATGCATGCGGATTATATAATACACTTATTTAAAAATTGAAGACACTGTTTTCAAATGAATTTTGGATTTGTAAGGTTAGGTCTCTAGGGTGTTAGGGTTAAAGAAGAGAGAGAGAGGGACAGAATGAGAGAAGGCTTAGTGAGTTGGATTATCTCACTACCTTTTATATTAAGTGAGTGAGTTATTACATACACACCCAAATTTACTATGCACATATATTGCACATATTACTTGTGTTCTTAACACTCTCCCTCAAGCTGATGTAAGCATATTAACTATGCCTAGTTTGACAACAGCATTACTAAGAGTATTAGGCCAAACGATCTTATTTAAAATATTTGCAAGTTGCTGAGATGATGTAGCATCAATAAAAGTAAGTGTTTTGTCTCATACTTTCTCTCGAACAAAATGAATGTCAATCTCAATGTGTTTGGTTATCTCATGAAGGACAGAATCAGAAGCTATCTTTTCAGTTGTTTTGTTGTCACAGTGAAGATGAACAAAATCTAAAATAAGATAATTGAGCTCAGATAGTAGAGAGCGCAATCACAGAATTTCGCAAGTGCCATGTGTTATTGCCCTGTACTCGGCTTCTGCACTGGATTTGAACACCACTGTCGGCTTCTTACTCTTTCAGGCAATCCGATTCTCCCCCACAAAAATATAATAATCAGAAGTAGATCGACGGTTAATGACGGATCTAGCCCAATCGACATCGGCGTAGGCTGAAATGTGCATAGGACCACAAACGCGGTATACCAATTCAAACCTCGGGTTGGACTTGATATACTTAAGAATGCGATGAAGGACAACACGGTGGACAGTATGGGGAGTATGCATAAACTGTCTCACAAGACTAACTACAAACTTGATGTCAGGTCTAGTGAGAGTAAGATAAATTAATCTGCCTACCAATCTCAGGTACTCATGTGAATCGGGAAGTAAATCACTATCCTTCTCATGAATTGAAAGCTTCTAATCAATAGGTGAGATATAGCTGATTTGTAACAAAGCATACCTGTGTCACGCAATAACTCTATGACATACTTTCTTTGAGAGACAAATATCATTTTTTGAGATATAACAATTTTCAATCTGAGGAAATATTCTGCCCAATTCTCTAAGTTTTTAACTTCAAATATTCTGCCCAATTCACTTTTAATCAAACTGATAATGACATGATCATCACCTGTAAGAATAATATCGTCTACATAAACTATAAGAATCACACGGTCAGAGGAATTAGAGTGAATGAAAATAGTGTGATCAGAGTGACATCTCTGAAACCTCAAATTGACAACATTGCTAAACCGATGAAATCATGTCTTGGGTGATTGCTTCAATCCATAAATTGATTTTCGAAGTCGAGAGACCTTTGCAGTCTCCTCTTAAAGCAAGAAATCAGGAGGAGGATCCATATAAATCTCCTCAAGAAGATCACCGTGAAGAAATGCATTCTTCACATCAAGCTGACACAGAGGCCAACCCTGCATGACAACATGAGTTACGAGAACACGAACATAAGTCAACTTGACTACAAGAGCAAATGTAGCCTCATAATCGATCCCATGAGTTTGAGTAGATTCTTTTACAACAATTCGAGCCTTATACTGAGAAACAGTGTTATCTGAATTGTGCTTAATAGCGAAGACCCACTTGCAGCCAACAATGTTCTTCCTTGATGGAAGAGGAACCATGTCCCATGTATGATTGACTTGTAAGGCAACTATCTCCTCGACCATGACAGCCCACCAAGAGTAATTGTCAAGGACAACACGAACAGTCCTCCAGATCATCTCAGAGCCAATAACAGATAGAAAGGCTTGGTAGGCGGGAGAGAAGTCCTGAGAGCAAATAAAATTGGCAAGATGATAAAGGGTCACCCAATCGTGAACCATTTTCCTAAGTGCTATAGGAATATCCAGATCATTAGTAGAAGATGAGGAAGAAATATGAGCTAGATCAGGGGTACTTATAGGAGCTGGAGTCACTACTGCGGAGGATGCTGGAGGAGGCACTGCTATGGTTGGACCACGCTACATGCATCAGACATAAATAAGCACCTCCTTTTGTTGTTGAGAAATTAAAATATTCTGAAGTGTATGCAAAGGGAGAGGAGGGGCAGGGGTAGGACTATGACGATTCTCATTAAAGTAGGGAGCATCCTAAAAAAAAGTGACGTCCATGGAAGTGTAAAACTGATGAGTATAAATATCATAACAACGATACCCTTTAGAAACAGTAGAATACCTAACGAAAAAATATCGAATAGCTTTATCATCCAATTTCCCTCGAGCAGGACGAAGGTCCTGGACAAAAAAAGTACACACAAACACACAAGGATCAATAGAAAAGAGAGGATTTGCGGGTCTAAGAGTCTGATATGGAGTATGACCCGCTAAAACCCTAGATTGGGTACGATTCATAAGAAAGCAGACAGTAAGTAGTGCTAAAGACTAATAAGGTTTTGACACATATATACCACGAAATAAGTACCGAGTCAATCCTCAAAGATGTTTGTTCTTACGCTCAGCAACACCATTTTGTTGCGGAGTATAAGGACATGAGAATTGATGAATAATGCCATACATTATCAGGTAATCAACAAAGGATTGAGATGCATACCCCCCACCCTTATCAGAACTTAAATTTTCACAATAGAACCATATTAAGTTTTAATCAAGGTATGAAATTCTTGAAACTTAGAAAAGACTTCACTTTTGTTTTTTAGCAAATAGAGCCATGTACACTTAGGTAGCATCAACGAAAGTAACATAATACTGAAAACTATCAACATAAATAACTAGGGATGAACCCCACACAGTAGAGTGCACAATATGAAATGGAGCATCATATTTATGCATATGTGATGGATATGAATGTTTTACATGTTTCGAGAGTTCGCAAACATCACATTAAAATTTAATTGAACTACAAAGATATTTAAAACTTGGAATCAATGAACATATGTTTTGAAATCTGACATGACCAAGTTTGGTATGCCACAAAAATAAAGTATCAAAGCTAACTCGAACACTAAAAGGCAAATTAAAAGGAGAAACAAAAGCAGGTCCATCAACAACATTAGCGGTAGGTATTCTAAAGTCGACCAGCAGGTAGTATAGTCTACCTCGCTCAACTCCTCTACCAACAATCTTCTTTGTAGTAAGCCCCTGAAACACACAGTAACTAGGATAAAAGATCACACAACAGCTTAGTTTCTTAGTAATGTTACTAACAGATAGAAGATTAGTAGAAAACTGAGAAACATATAAAACATGAGATAGTGTAAAGAAGAAGATATAAGAATGGTCTCAACCCTTAAAATGGGAGTGAAGGAACCATCAACCAATGTGAACCTGAGCAAGAGAAAAAGAAGGAGAATAGAGAGAATAATCCTGAGACTCACTCGTCATATGATCAGTGGCCCCTGAGTCAATAACTCAACTACGAGCAGTAGTAGTGGTCGCAGATGAATTAGATGTACCTGGGGGCTCAAAAGCAGATGCAGAAATCTGTAGAAGGAGGTTGTGAGGCACGAAGCTTATATAATTGAAATAACTCTGCTATTGGGATCGAAGGGAGCTCAAGTCAACAGTAGAGGTATCGAGAGGAGCAGTATGGGCAGATGTAAAAAATCTAGGCTGATAACCCTCTGGATAATCCTGAAGACGATAACATTGATCACGATCATATCCCAAAAGACTACAGTGAGAACATGTGAGAGACGAACGACCTCCTCGACCTCGTCTACCTCCTCTGTGACAACCTGATTTTCTCTACACAGATTTCGGGGAAGATAGGACCGCCCATGCAAATGCGAAAACCAACACAAGCAAAAATCGTATGCATATGCAGAAAGCAAAGCTATCAGATAGTAGTCACTAAAATACCAACATATACAGAACATAACTGAAACAAAATAAACCACTACTAATGGTTGACCTTCACCTAAACAGTGGTAGTATTTATAAAAGAACTATAAACAGAGCCAAAATTTACATTATACTAAGTCTAAAACGTACTGAACTAAAGGTAAAAATCCTAGGGCGGAATCTCTTCTTTTGCCTTTGGAACGTAGTCAGGATCAACGTCAAGCTCAGGATCCTGATCAATATCTACACCTATGACACAAGGTGTCGGGATGAGCTAACAGTCTAAGCTCAGTAGAGAAAGAATCAATACCAAATCACAATTCATATTATCAGTTAATGCATAGATTCAATGAACATTAATCGGAAAGTATTTCAAATCAAAACAAGCTAAGTTTTGGAAGCAATTTCAAATCAAAGCAGAGACAATTTTTGGAAACATTTTCATAACGGAAACATAGACTGATTTCAAAACATGTTCATATCAAAATGGAGTTGTGCGATCTTAAGTTCCAAATCAGAGTTCAAAAGTCATGTTTCGGATTCTGTGTTCAGATTCAAAGTTCAAATGTCGGATTCGGATTCAAAGTTTCAGATTCACTTATTCATTTTCTCAATTGTTCGGTAGTTTCTTAAATACAAATTACAGATAATCCACCGCATCGGTTTCATTTACAAATTATGGATTAACCATCGCACTAGTTTCATTTTACAAATTACGGATTAGCCGTTGCACCGGTTTAATTTATAAATTACGGGTTAACCGCCACACCGATTTAATTTGCAAATTACGGTTTAACTGCCACACTAGTTACAAGTTCACATGCATATACAGAGTTTATATTTATGTTCAGAGTCTTATTCAGATTCATATTCAAAAGTCATTCAGAGATCAAAGTTCGAATTTCAAGGTTCATATTCAAGGTTCAAAGTTCATGTTCTAATTGGAAGTTTAGAAGAGTTTCAAAAGTCACATTTTTCATGATCAAGTCGAATCAGTTTACCTTACATGAATCTATAATTCAAAAATCAGAATGTAATTGTGCATAAAATCTATAAATTGAAGTAAAATGTAATCGTGTAATGAAACTTCCCTACCTCGGTTCTGAAGTTGCACGCAAACAATGCGAAAGCTCTTATAGACGGCTTCAAGCTTATCAATGCCTACATGATGTTCACAACTATGTGTTATGGATTGACGTATCAAAACGGATCGAAGTTCCCCAAGTTTTATCAAACAAAACAGGGAAACTCGCTCATTTATTTCCAAATTCGCTCAAGCAAGTTTGACCAGAGAATTTTGGCCTGAAAAATTCGCTCAAGCGAATTTTCCAGTGCGCATTTTCTTTCAGCTTGAAGGTGTCTCGCTCGAGCGAATTCACGCGATTCTGCGTGCAATTTGGGGTTCTTCCCTAATTCGAACTTCCCAAACTCCAAAATAACTTCATAAATTCTTTCAAACAATCCCTAAACATTCACAAATCGAACCTAAAACGTATTTCACACTAGCAAAACATAAATCTTACCTTCTATGACAGTCGAAATCAACGGAACTTGACACCGAAGCTCTCGCTCGTCCGAGAGTTTAATCTCCACCTCGCATTTGAACTCAGATTTCTCAAACCGTTTGTAGATCACGCATGCGAAGCTCACGATTGTCCAAGGACGATATTTCTCGGGGCATACGACAAACTAAGGATCTCCTTGAGCAAAGAAGTCGAGATGGCATTCAAAAGTTAGGGTTTCAAAAAGGAAAAGGGGAAACAGAGCTAGGGCTTTTTTCTTATGAACTATTTCCAAAAGCAAATGGAGAAGACGAGTGTTCAACCCATTTATATCTTATAATGGTTGCTAGAGCGAATTTCAAAATTTGCTCGAGCGAATTTCCATTTACAAAGGGTCGTTTGAAAAATCACTGGAGCAATTTCCGAAATCGCTCGAGTGAAAGGATTTCTAAAGAAATTGCTTGCGCAAATCAAGGTCGCTCGAGCAAATTGGTTCTCTTTGATAAAACTGTTCATCGACTATTTGATCATTCTAAACTTGTTTCTCCCCTTCTTTCCTGCACTCCAGATTCACAACAAGTCATAGGGCCACAACAACAAATATACACATTCAAAAATGGAGAAAAGTGGCCCGAAATTTTATGACATGTGGCGTATACCTTGTCAGACATAAACACCTAATTAGGCGTGTTTCTGTTTGAAAATTTCAGGTCATTACAGTCTCCCCTCCTTAAAAGAATTTTCATCCTCGAAAATTCACTACGTGACTGTATGTCATTGGTTCGTTTCGCGAACTGTTCATCATCTAACTAATATACAAAGCCGATAATTTTTTTCAAATGTGTAAAGATTAAAAAACACTTCTATGGCTAATAGAATACACTCATAACAAATTGGAAGAGTATATCCACAACTAATTGGTTGTTAGAATTTCTAACAACCATAAACAAAAATTTGAAAACATCCTTGACAAGGTTAATCTTAAAGCAAGGCATCCAGTATGATTTACAATTTAAGTTGTCCAATAAATTACATCATCACCACAATTTTATATTCTTGAAGGCTCGTGCATCATTCAAAAAGGTGCGGATATGGATCACGTATATCCACTTCACGTTCCCAGGTGGCCTCTTCTACTGAGTGGTTCCGCCAACTTACGAGCACTAACGGAATTCGTTTGGTACATAGTGTTTGCTCCTTACGATCCAAAATCTGTACCAGTTCTTCCACTACGGTCAGATCCTCTTGGAGTTTAATGGGTTGGTAGTCCAAGACGTGAGTCGGGTCTTTCACGTACTTTCACAATATTGATATGTGGAACACATTGTGTATACTTGATAGTTGCGGAAGTAAAGCAACTCGATGTGTCACTTCGTCGACCTGGCCTAGTATCTTGAAAGGTCCAATGTAGCGTGGACTTAGCTTCTCACGCCTTCCAAAATGTATCACGGCTTTAGTCGACGAAATCTTGATGAAAACATGGTCTCTATTCTGGAACTCGACATTTATCCTCTTGAGGTCGGCATAGCTTTTTTGTCGGCTTTGTGCGACCCTTAATCTTTCCTGGATTAACCGAATCATTTCTGTCGTGCTTTCAATAATCTCTGGACCCAATAAGAGTCTCTCTCCAGTTTCCTCTCAATTGAGTGGAGACTTGCATCTCCGATCATATAATGCTTCGAATGGGGTCATTCTAATGCTTGCCTGATAGCTATTGTTATAAGCAAATTCGATTAGGGGCAGGTGCTTCTCCCATGATCCTTGAAAGTCAAGCATACAGGCTCGAAGATTATCACTTTGGCCCTATTTTGTTATCTTTCCTTAATATCTGCACATCATCAACTTGTTAGTAGCAAACTAGGGCTTAGCATCACTAAGTTAAGGGTGATAAATTGGTAAATTATGTGAATAATCAGTATACACAATCTGCCTCTAAAATAATAGCGAACCGTCCTCCCTGATGGAGATATCAAGTCTAACGTCACTCGTTACACCTTGTCTAATGACCATCAACTCTTATTGGTCATCTGTAACTCGCGAATATTATCAAATATTGTCGGCATGATGGTGACGTTAGCTACTAAGGCTCTTAATTCTTTCACATCGAACCTCGTGTCATATGTCGATATATCCTTGAACAACTTCCACCTGTGGATTTTCGCAATGAGATGTGAAAACTGAGTGGAGGATTTTCAACTCAGAGTATCTGTTACAACATTAGCTTTTCCAGGGTGGTATTGAATAGAGCAATCATAATTTTTGAAAAATTCCATCTATCTTCTCTGTCTCATGTTCAAATTCTTCTGAGTGAAAAGGTATTTGAGGCCTTTATGATTTGTGAAGATCTCATACGTCTTCCCGTAAAGGTAATGTCTCTAGATCTTTAATACAAAATTGACCATCGCCAGTTCGAGGTCATGCGTCGGATAATTTCTCTCGTGGTCCTTAACTTGTCGAGAGCCGTAAGCAATGACTCTCTCATGTTGGTTAACCACACAAGCCAATCCACTGTGTGATGCATCGTTGTAGACTATGAAGCCTCCACTGCCTGAAGGTATGACAAGCATTGGCGCGGTGGTCAGCTTCTTCTTGAGCTCCTGAAAGCTATTTTCACATGACTCGATCCACTCAAACTTGACATTCTTCCTTGTAAGCTACGTGAGCGATCCTGAAATCTTAGAGAAGCCTTCGACGAATCTTCGGTAATAACCAGCCAAACCGAGGAAGCTATGAACTTTTGTCACTTTCTTCGGTTGCTCCCATTTGACAATAGCTTCGATCTTGGTTGGATCGACTGTAATGCCCGCGTCAGAGACATGTCCCAAGAAGTTAACTTTTTTAGTCAGAACTCACACTTGTTCAGCTTGGCATACAGCTTGTGATCACGAAGTGTTTAAAGGGTACATGCAGATGTTGTTCATGATCTTCTCTCATCTTCGAATAGATGAGAATGTCATCTATGAATACGACCACACACTTATCGAGGTACGACCTGAACAATCTGTTCATTAAGTCCATGAATGATGTCGGTGCATTAGTTAGACCAAAAGACATCACCAAGAACTCATAATGTCCATACCGGGTGCGGAATACTGTTTTCGAGATGTCATTGGCTTTAATCTTCAGCTGGTGATTTCCTGACCTCAGGTCTATCTCCAAGAAAACTTAGCGCCTTGGAGCTAATCGAAGAGGTTGTCGATCTGAGGAAGTGGGTATCGGTTCTTTATCATCAACTTATTCAATTGACAATAATCAATACAAAGCCGTATAAATCTGTCATTCTTGACAAACAATACCGGTGCTCCCCATAGAGAGACACTAAGTCTAATAAATCCCTTGCCTAGAAGCTCTTGGAGCTACCATACGGTATGGTGCCTTTATACTGGTTCGGTGCCTTGAGCGAGATCAATTGCATACTCGACTTCCCGATCAAGTGGTAATCCAGGTAAGTCATCAGGAAATACCTCTGAAAAATCACATGCAACAGGGATGTCGGTGATATTGATCTTCTTATCATGTTGACCTTGTATAAAAGCAAGGTATCCTTGACACTCATGTTGTAGTAATCACATAACTCGAATAGCCGATATGAACGACGCCACATTCGACTTAATGCCATGGAATAGGAAGGACTTCTCCTTTGGAGGGTGAAATGTGACTACTTTCGAAGGCAATCCACGCTTGCATGGTAGGTTGACAACCAATCCATGCCAAGGATTACATCAAATCCTTGCATGTCCAAAATGATCAGATCAACCATTATTTCATGGTTCTCAATCGGGACGACTGCTGACTGGTATATGGTGTCGGTAACTACTGAATCCCCTATTGGGACTAACACCTCTAGGATGAATTTTAAGGGTTCCGGAGTGATACTCAATTCAGCCATGAATTGAGACGTCACAAAGGAATGCGTCGATCTTGGGTCTATTAGAACCCGTGCCTCATGCTGACAAATGACACTACTCTGGTACATGTGCAAAGTCCCTAATTTTATGTATGTAATTTCAATTAAGTGATGGTGTCGTGACATTTATGAAGCGTCGAAATTGAAAACAATTCTTAGGCATCTATTGACTGATAATAAGGTAATAATTTGACAATTAAAATAAAATTATACCTTGGATAACTTCGCTTGTCACCTGGGCATCGTGTGCCGAGACGGCAAAGGTACGACCCTGAACTATGGGTCGGAAGGTCCTCTGAACGGGTGCTGAAGTCGTATGTTCCTTCCTTGCCTTAGGGCAGTCTCTTATGATATGTCCATGCAAGTCACCCTAGAAGCATGCCCCCGAAATCTACCTACATTCTTTCGTCTGATGCTGCTTCCTGCAATGTGTGCACGATTCAACTGGTGTAGATGAAGAAGTGCATGCAACTTGTTGCACCCGTGATGCTCCCATTGGAGTGGAGTACGCAAGATGGAAAGGTCCCGTAGATACAAGCACAGGCAGCCTAGGGTATGAAATCTGAGTAGGCTGACGAGGTGCTAGGTTGTATAAGATGGCATCTGACTTGTCCTACTCTTATTGTGTTAGTCTCTCCTTCGATTCATATTCTGAATGTCTGAATGTCTTCTTCCACAATAAGGGCCAACTCCATGACCTTGACATAGGTCCTTACCCTAAATAAAGAAATCCTCTCCTTAATATTGGGCCTCAAGCCCCACTCAAACTTCTTAGCCTTCATCAATTCAGTGGTGATATGTTGGGGTGCGAATCGGGATAGCCTGGTGAACTCCGCCTCATATTTGCACACTGACATTCCTCCTTGCCCTAATGCCACGAATTTAACTTCCCATTGATCTCTGACTGCTTAAGGGAAGTATTGTTCATTGAACTCTTCAACAAATCGTGCCCAGGTCCACGAGGCATTCGGTACCTCTAGTAGCCTGGTCCTCCCCACGTACTTCCACCAAGAGTCCGCTCCCCCTGCTAGTTGAAAGGCAACACAATTAACCTTTTCTTCTTCGGTGCTCGGAATCACATGAAGAAGCTTTTCATTTGACTAAACCATTCTTCCGCTTCTAGCGAATCAACTTGACCATAGAAGTTTGGAGGATTCGTTCTCCTAAACTTTTGGAATCTAGAAGGTGGGCGTCTTACTACTAGCTGGGCCATTGTGTTGACCATCTTCTCTAATAGTTGCCCAGTCAACCCATCATTGTTTCCTTCTCCCAACAGAGTAATGTTCACACCCATGGCAATTCCTTCACCACTGGATGTCCCCTCGCCTGCCTCTATTTTGGAAGGCTCCAGGTCTTTCGCGTGGGGCCATAATGATCTATCATGATCGAACAAACGTTTTGTTAGAAGTGATCGTGAAAATTTAGCCCATATGTTATGCTAGAATTTAATGCCATAGTTTTGACATCAACTGTGAAACTTGGTGTCCCAATTGACCCGCACTGATATCGTATATAGGATCTAATCCCCTATCTCTGATACCAACTGTGGCAACTGGATTTTCCTCGCATGGATTTTGAGCAAGACCAGACCGTCCATGCAAATGCGGAAACCAACACAAGTAGATATCATATACAAATCAGACAGATATTGTATGCATATGCGGAAAGCAAAGCTATCAGACAGTAGTCACTAAAATTTCAACATATACAGAACATAACTAAAACAAAATGAACCATCGGTGATGGCCGACCGTCACCTAAACAGTGGTAGTATCTATAGAAGAACTATAAACAGAGTCAAAATTCACACTATACCAAGTCTAAAAAGTACTGAACAAAGGGTAAAAATCATTGGGCGAAATATCTTCTTCTGCCTCCAGAACATAGTCAGGATTAACGTCAAGCTTAAGATCCTAATCAATATCTACACTTGTGACACAAGGTGTCGAGATGAGCTAACAGTCTAAGCTCAGTAGAGAAAGAGTCAATGCCAAATGACAATTCATATTATCAATCGATGCACAGATTCAATGAACATAAATCAGAAAGCATTTCAAATCAAAATAGGCTGAATTTCAAATCAAAGTAGAGACAATTTTCGGAAACATTTTCATAATGGAAACATAGACTAATTTCAAAACAAGTTCATATCAAATGTGCGATCTTAAGTTCCAAATTAGAGTTCAAAAGTCATGTTTCGGATTCAGTGTTCAAATGTTGGATTCAAATTTAGAGTTTTAGATTCACTTATTCATTTTCTCAATTGTTCGATAGTTTCTTAATTACAAATTACAGATAATCTGCAGCATTGATTCCATTTACAAATTACGGATTAATCGCCCCACCGGTTTCATTTTATAAATTCCGGATCAGCCGCTACATTGGTTTAATTTACAAATTATAGGTTAACCGCCGCACTAGTTTAATTTACAAATTACAATTTAACCGCCGCACCGGTTTCAAGTTCACATGCATATTCAAAGTTCATATTCATGTTCAGAGTCTTATTCAGATTTATATTCGGAGTTCATATTCAGAGATCAAAGTTCGGATTACAAGGTTCATATTCAAAGTTCATTTAAGGTTCAAAGTTTATGTTCTGATTTAAAGTTCAACAAGAGTTTCAAAAGTCACAATTTTCATGATCAAGTCGAATCAATTTACCTTACAAGAATCTATAATTTAAAAATCGGAACGTAACTGTGCATAAAATCTATAAATCGGAGTCAAATGTAATTGTAACAACCCTAAAATCTAGAACATGAACTTGACTATTTCGATCTACGTGCCCGACACGGAAATCGAGACCGATTTAAAATTTTAGAATGGATATTAGTTAAGATAAAGTTGCACCGTGGTTAGATGAGTTCACACGTGCATTTTCGTTTAAGTCTGAGTTGTGTGAAGGGTCAACGTGACACGTTGCGCCGTAGAGACCGTGTTCGTGCTCCACACCGGAACATAAACTAAGGGAAAAATATAAATATCTGTTTATTATCTTATAGGAGAAGGAAGGGAGACCTAGAGAGAGTTCTCCTTCTTCTTCTTCTTCTTCTGCCCCTTGCTCTAGCAGCTAAGGAATCTGTAGCTAGGTGGGTTTTCAAGAGGGTTCTTGGAGAAAACAGGGTTAGCAATATTGAGGTGGTGAGTTTCTTAGGCTAGGGTATGTAGAGTTCAATGAGATGAGCTTAAGCATGGTCTAAGTATGTGTGAGGTCTCTGCATGCTGAACTGGAGCTAAACGGTTGCTCGTCGGACTCGGATCGGTGATAAACTCCAAGAACTAGATCCGAAACCCTCATTCGGATTGATTTGCCGAAACCCCGAGAGGGCCCAAACAAAGGTGAGTCTGTGTGTTTAAATAGGGGCAAATGAGAAGCCCAAGTATGTGCATTGATTGTGTGTTAATGGTTGTTGGGAACCATTAATGAAAAATGGGTTGAAATAGGGTTGGAGATGACCTCCATTAATGACAGAGTTTCTGTCATTATTGATCGATCAATGAAGGCATTGATCGATCAATGACAAGTGGTGATCGATTAATGAAGACCATTGATCGATCAATCTGTATAAGACAGATAGGGGAACAGAAGCCCCTAAATTCTGAAAGTTCAGTGCTCGAAGAGCATTGATCGATCAATCCTGGGTATTGATCGATCAACGAGAGAGTGATCGATCAATGACAATTGGTGATCGATCAATGAAGGTATTGATCGATCACTGGAGGGTATTGATCGATCAATGAAGGCATTGATCGATCAATCTGTATAAATGGTTAATGTGAACAGAAGGTGGGAAATTTTTGAAAATAGGCTAGTGATCGATCAATGAGGGCATTGATCGATCAATGAGGGCATTGATCGATCAACAGGAGGCATTGATCGATCAACCAAAGTGGTGATCGATCAATTTAAGTTGTGTTAAAAGTGAATAGAAGAGAGGTTATTGATCGATCAATGAGTATATTGATCGATCAATGGTGATTTGTGATCGATCAATAAGGTGTATTGATCGATCAATGGACTATGTTACAGGGAGAAAGCTAAGAAGGTATTGATCGATCAATAGAGTTATTGATCGATCAACAAGAGGTATTGATCGATCAATAAGAGTGGTGATCGATCAATCACCCCTGTTTTGTTCTGTTTTGAAATTATGAGTTAAACACCACCGGACATTGTACCAGTTAGCATTCTGACACCTCTGACACTTAAAGTACTATGTTTATGGTCTAGGATCAAACCCTGACACCTTGAAAGGCTTTGGATTTGCTTAGAAGATAATTTAACCTGAGGTAGGGGGAAACCAACCTAAACTGTTTTTGAGTATGATTCCATGTTTATTTCATATCTATGCCCTGATTTCTGTTTTTAACAAGCATGTATGCATCTCATAATTCCTGCTATCTTTGATTTCTGTTTCCTGATTTGTATCCTGAAACCTGCTTTTGATTTCTGCTATATGATCTGTGAGATATATATGTATGTGATTTGATGATTTAAACCAGATGATCCCCACCGACCCGGCGGTATATCCGATGCCTGGCACACTTGTGCACCTGCTTTCAATCCTCGGCGCAATTGCACTCCATAGATGAGGCATTGTTGTACTTTCAAAATTGTTCATGTGAATGACGATTGGTTAGGGTTTCCTATCGGACATTCCTGTTTACTCCGTGCTATATAGTCACGGGAGTTTCTTAAGTTAAATACACACAATTTAAGCTCTTTGATAATATACTTACATAACATCTGATTTCTTGTTTAAAAGCTCAGTATTTTATTTGATTCATCATGATTATACGTTTCCGATTTGATTTCTGTTATGAGATAGCATGATCTGCATATTCAATTCATTTAGTTGGAATTCTTCTATTGAGCTATGATGTAGCTCACCCTGCTTTCTAAATAACTTTTAGGTTCTGAGGCTGTAGCTCCCGGCACAGAGAGTGACCCAGAGTACCAGCCTGACCCAGAGGCTGAGGCCGAGGACGAGGAGACGGACATTCAGGCAGACGAGTTCTATCCGTAGCCTGAGTACTTGAGTCCGATGTACTGTATTTTGATATTTTGGATTATTGTGTGCCTGGTGGCCACTTTTGTATATATTTTTAGTAGAATTACTTATTGTATTATTTATGCATTCTATTCGGAACCACTATCGGGAACCATTGTTTGGGCGATGGATGTCCATCACCAATGGGTCTTCTTGGTTCCTTTTTGAGAATGTGTATTCTTTTGGCATATATAGAATTACTTGTTTTAATTATTATTGTTCTTTTATATTAAATGCATTTTGAGATGGACCTACCTTTGGATAGTTATCGCAGCTTCCGCTATATGAGCGAGACACTTATGATTTGTCACGGGATCATCCAGTATGATCTGATGGCGGATTTAGGAACGGAAATCCGGGCATCCTGATAATCTGTAATGAAACTTTCCTTCCCTCGGTTCCGAAGTCGCACGTAAACAATGGGAAAGCTCTTATAGACTACTTCAAGCTTACCAAAACCTACATGATGTTCACAACTATGTATCATGGATTAACGTGTTGAAGCTGATCAAAGTACCCAAAGTTTTATCAAACAAAACTGAACGTAGCCAAAACAAGGAAATTCGTTCAAGCGATTTCCAAATTCGCTCGAGCGAATTGGCAGATTCCACATGGCACAGTCAAACTCGCTTGAGCAAGTTTGACCAGAGAATTTTGGCCGAGCGAATTTTTCAGTGAGCATTTTCTGAAGGTGTCTCGCTCGAGTGAATTCACGCAATTCCGCGTACGATTTGGGGTTCTTTCCCAATCCGAACTTCCCAAACTCCAAAACAACTTCACAAATTCTTTCATACAATCCCTAATCATTCACAAATTGAACCTAAAACATATTTCACACTATCAAAACATAGATCTTACCTTTTATGACGGTCGAAATCAATGGAACTTGACACCGAAGCTCTTGCTCCTCCAAGGGTTTAATCTCCACGCGAAGCTCACGATTGTGCAAGAACGATGTTTCTCGGGGCATACGACAAACTAAGGATCTCCTTGAGCGAAGAAGAAGGCGAGATGGGGATGAAAGGTTAGGGTTTTGAAAAGGGAAAGGGGAAACAGAGCTAGGCTTTTTTCTTACGAACGATTTCCAAAAGAAAATGGAGAAAATGGGTGTTCAACACACACACACACACACACACACATGTATATTATAAGGGCTGCTCGAGCGAATTTCCATTTACGAAGGGTTGTTTCAAAAATCGCTCGAGCGAATCAAGATCGCTCGAGCGAATTCGTTCTCTTTGCTAAAATAGTCCATTGGCTGTTTGATCATTCTAAACCTGTTTCTCCCGTTCTTTCTTGCACTCCAAATTCACAACAAGTCATAGGACCACAACAACAAATATACACATTCAAAAATGGAGAAAAGTGGGTCGAAATTCTATGGCATGTGGCGTATACCTTATCAGACATAAACACCTAATTAGGCATGTTTGTATTCGAAAATTTCAGGTCATTACATCCTCTATCGCTCCCCCTACCTCGAATAGTAGGAAGGCGAATATCAAATGCAAAAGCAGCACACTCCTGAGGAGCATAAGTGATTGGATCACTATAAGACATCACATGGCGATGTTGCTCCTTAGTAAAAAGTATCTCATAAACATTGCTAAAAGTGAGAAGTGGCCTGGTGGTGAGAATCTATGTGCGGGTCTGCTCATAATCAAAATGAATGCCACCCAAAAATTTGTAAATCTGATCTCGTTCATAGCGTTTAGTCAGCTTAGCAGCAACGCCTTCTCCAAACTCTGAAAGAGGCTCATAGTGATTGAACTCCTCCCACATGCTTTGTAATGTGTTGCAGTACTCCCCTATAGAAGAATCCTTCTGTTTGCACTCAACAATCATCTGCTTGAGTTAATAAATTATTGTGTCATGATCAGAGGGAGCAAAATTATCTGTCAGCTTGTCCCAAAGCTTAGAAGTGGAGTCATAAAACATGAAGGTCTGATATATAGAGGGATCCATTGAATTAAAAAAATCTGCCAAGAATAATCACATTATTTGCATCCCATTTCTCGACATCAACAACATTAATCTTAGGTCTTGGGGTAGATCCAGTCAACAATCCCCTTTTCTTATGGTCTTGAACGTAAAGTATAATTGCTCTTTTCCATTCTAAGTAATTGCTGAAATTCAACTTCAAAGTGGCTATGGTAGTGAGTAAATTCTCACTACTCATATTTTTATAACGCTCAGTCATTTTGGCCAATAAGCAAAGCATAAAAAACGAGAATGAACAAAAAAAAATGTATCACAAAAGAACTTTTCTTCAAACATCTTTTGTGCAACCCATCATATGTCCAAAATATTTTAGCAGCAAACATCTCCTCTCAAATATGACAGGAAACAAAGATTTCCTCAAACACCTTTTGTGCAACCCATGTCCCATCATATGTCCAAAATATTTTAGCAACAAACATCTCCTCTCAATTATGATAGCAAAATATGTATAACATATCACCAAAAAAAAGTAAAGACGTTCAATATCAATATGAGTCATAAGGAAGCAACACTACATTTATCAACTGTTCAATAACTGCATTGATTTCACAAATCTGATGTAACAAATTCCACAAATCTGGTGTACAATGACACAGATCTCTACAAACCACTAGAAGCATATCACACAGTGGCCAGAATCAAAATTAAACTCTCTAAATATAATCATCAACCACTGATAAATCTAGAAGCAAGAGAAGTTGCTTAAAGGCTACCATATACTAATAATCCACAAATTCAGAAATCCATAATCACTGTAAAAAATCTATCAGCAGGTATAATAGAATACTTAGAAGATCCCAACCACCATATTAGAACATAAATGCAGATATTTGAAGGCACTAAGAAGGTCTTAGATTGAAACAAGAGTGATAGTTGGAGCCCAAAAAAGAGAATCAATGACTATCCCTCACCAGATTCAACATATCCCACCCAAAACTCCACGAAAAAGCATGAACCCATATTCAAATAATTATAAAAGAGCAGATCCATACCTCTAGCATGAGCTTCTCTACCCCCAAAAATTTGGACCATCAGATCTAGCAAATCTATTCGGTAGTATAGGAGCCACAAAATTGGATATGTGAAACAATGAACATGTGAGATCGACTTGTTTGATACCAAGATGAATTTAGGATTTGTAAGGCCTCTAGGATGTTAGGGTTAGAGAAGAGAGAGAGAGAGAGAGAGAGAGAGAGAGAGAGAGAGAGAGAGAAAGAATGAGAGAAGGTTTAGTGAGTTGGATTCTCTCATTAGCTTTTATATTAAGTGAGTGAATTATTATATAACCCAAATTTACTATGTACACACACTGTACATATTACTTGTATTCCGAACATTTTCAACTTTATATGGCATGTGGATTTGTGTTGTCAAAAAAATGACGTATTTTGGGTGGGGACTTAAGCCTATACCAGAAACCAATCGGGGCGGGGACCTAAGCCTAGAACCAAACAATATTGTGAAATGTGGGTCTGATCATGACAGAATGGTATCAGAGCCGAAGACAGCTCTTCTATAAGGTGAGGGGATTATAGTAGTCCTACATCAAATAGGAAAAAGTCTTGACCCTGGGTCATATGTGATTGCGGACGCTACATGTCATGATGCGTTTTGGGTAGGTAACCCCATGTCAGAAACAAAATCGAGGTAGGGATTTAAACCTAGAAAGGATAATATTGTGGCATACGGGTTTGGGTCGCCACACAATGATATCAGAGTAGATGACGACTCTTTTATAAGGTTGGGGGTGGAGGATTGTGATAGTCTCACATCAGATAGGTAAAAGTCTTGACCCTGAACTATATATGATTCAGACGCTACATGTCATGACGTGTTTTGGGCGGGGACTTAGGCCAATGCAAGAAACAAAATCAAGGAGGAGACTTAAGCTCAAAATTGGACAATATCTTATGTTGTACGCTCTGATTCACGGGTGACATGTTTTGGGTGGGACTTAAGCCAATGCCAGAAACAAAATTGAGGCGAGAACCTACGCCAAAAACTAGATAATATTGCGGCATGTGAGTCTGAGTCGTGACAATTAGAGTCCATAAATCAGATGGTTTAAACCTCCCAAAACACATGATTTTTGGGATCATTTCCCTTTCTACTTAGGATATATCACTTTGATGGCGTAGGTTACCCACATCTTAACCCATTAATCGTGTATGATCATTTAAATACCATTTTGTTGTTTAAATGACGGTCAAGAGAATCGGGCCCTTATTTTATTCATAATCCTTTCAATTAGTTATATAGGTTGTGTAAGTGGCTTTGAGGGTATATTATTTAAATGCCCTTATATTAATTTATTGGGTAGTAAAATTTGAGGATACTTTAATAAATTTATTATATTATTTTTTATTAAATATAAATTATATACAAAAAAATATTTAAAAAAATATATAACTTGGGCATGCGGGGCAGGCTACTGACCATGTGGCCTACCCTAGCCCGGTCTAGACCGGGCTCCTAGCTCCTACCCTCACCATATGTATCGGGCCGGGTTAGGGGACTTAAAAAACCTGGAATTTCATGGCAGTCGGGCCAACTGCCCTACATAACAGATATCATATTGGGTTATCAAAGCAATGTTAAGTGGTGGCCTTTGATGCCTTCATAATACATTTTAAAGCCTTGATTTCATGAAAATAATTTAAAAAGTTTTCAGATTTTGTTATGCTATAATAAAAAATTCGCTACCTCTATTTGCACCAACCGATAAAAATTCGGTTACCTCTATTTGTACTGATAGAAATTTGGTACCGCTATTTGCACCAATCGAAGAATCTTTAAAAGCACTCATCTATTATTAGTATTCACTTATTATTTGAGAAGCTATAATCATTTCTAACTTATCTGCAAGTTGAGAAGTTATAATCATTTCTACCTTCTCACATTAAACGTACCCTTCCTGCGAGAGGCCAACAAGGACTGAGATTCAAACTCATAACCTTCTCTTCTCTTCTTGAGGTGAGAACCTTGACTTCTGGTAGGCCTACTTAAGCCATAGCGGGGATACTTATTTAAAAGAGAGTTGCCCTCCTTTTTAGCTAGGGTACTGGTATTTGCAGCCGAGTCTTTGGTATTCACAGCTAAATTTTCTGACTGTCATGAATCAAAAGATGGAGATCATATTATGCCCTAATTTTTTATACAATAGATCTTGAGATCAGGCAACCTATAGTAAAGCCAGATGTTGATTCCAAATGACACACATGTTACATTAAACTTTATTGGATCTTTCGCTGAAGAGGATCACTAGTTTCCATATGAACCGACACTAACCGATTTATGTGTTAGTGTACCTTGGTTACATGTCATCTTTGTGTCCGAGCTTGCTTCGATGGCAATGATCTTCAATCCTATTCTTCAGTGTCAACTCTATAGCACAATGGGAATACGAGCTCCACGAGAGATAACGAGTTTTTGTTAAAGCAAGAACTGGGACTATGCATTGATCCCTTATATATATATATATATATAGTGTTATGCATATCCTATCCATTAAGGATTTCAATTGATAATGTAATTGTAAGCCTAAATTAGGAGACCTGATTATTGTAGATCACAATCATCCCTTATATATATATATATATATATATATATATATATATATATATATATATATATATATATATATATATATATAGGTATCGGCCGATACCCGAGTTGGCCGTATAGGTGCATACGTATCGGTATCGGCCGATATTTGATACCTTGCTTGACAACATTGCATCAGGGACTATAAACCTGAGCGTAGAGATTTCTCTGCGCCCACCATCAGGTGTCGCCCATCATGAGGATTAGGTGTCACGGTAACTTAGGCAAGGTCGATCAGATCTCATTAAAAAAATTAAATTATTTTTAAGATTTTCCACAGTTAAAAATGTAGTTGAAGTTGGAGAAAATCAATGCACCAAAGTTTGGAGCGTTATCTTATCTTTGACCCATCAAACGGAGGGCAAAAAAGTTAAAAAATAAATATTTTTTTTCCAAATCATATGTCTCATGGTCGATCAACCCCAAACGGGATTTGTTTTGTGTTTATCATGCCACGCGATATGTGATTTGGTCATCGGGCGCATGGGTCATCCTGTGCATCCGGGCCTATACTCCCCAAAGCCTTGAATTAAATGACAAAAATTTATTTTTGTCCCAAGCTTTTACACCAAAAATCTTGAACAGAAAATGTCTAGCTGGAATCAAAATTTGCAGGGGAGCTCCGAAAATTTCTCACTTATTATTTGTGGACGATAGCCTACTCTATATGAAAGGAAAGAAGGAGTCCTTGGATCGAGATCAACTGAATTCTTGCGCTATATGAAGTCGCTTCCGGGCAAAAGATCAACAAAAACAAATCAGCCATCACCTTTAGCGAAAATGTTAGCTTCAATCAAAGGAAAGTTGTGTTCCAAATTCTCAACATCAAAGATGGTAAAAAGTTTGAAAAATATATGGGCCTACCCACGGTTATAAGCAGATCTCAAACGAAATTTTTTCAAAGCATCAAGGATATATTTTGGAAAAATCTTTAAGGTTGAAAAGAAAAACTTCTTTCCAAAGCAGGTAAGGAGATTCTCATCAAAAGCGCTGCTCAAGCCATCTCAAATTATGCGATGAGTTATTTTAAAATTTTGGTTACCTTTTTACAAGACTTATCCGACATGAAAGGTCGTTTTTGGTAGGGGAAACAAAATATGGATAAAGGTGTTCATTGGCTCTCATGGGAGAAAATTTGTCGGACAAAAATGGTAGGCGGATTGGGTTTCAAAAGTCTAACCCATTTTAATCTTGCACTTTTGGCTAAACAAGGTTGGAGATTAGTCACCAAACCAGACTCTCTAGTAGCAAAGTTGCTCAAAGCTAAATACTACCCACACTCCGATATCTTGAATGCACCGATTGGCCGTAATGCTTCATACACTTGGCGTAGCATATTGGCAGCTAGAAAAATTCTTTCTCAAGGACTGTTTGAGCATGTTGGTGATGATACTAATATTAAAATCTAGGATGATAACTAGGTGCTAGAGGTAGACATTCAAGTTAATTTACCCAAGAAATCCTAATACGGGTATATATGTAGAGGGAAACTCTAAAAGCTGGAATGAAGGGGTCATCAGAAGTTGTTTTCTTGAGGAAGATCTAGAAGTGGTTCTTAACGCCCCACTGATGATGAGTATTGTGGCTGATAGGCAAGTGTGGGCTTACACAAAAAATGGTACTTCACAGTGAATAGTGCTTATTATGTGGCCCTATAAAGTGAACCAAGTAAGGGTGATCAAGCTACCTCAAGCATGGAACTAGTGGACTCTAGAAGGGATGATACAGGCTATAAAATGCCTCACAAAATTCATATGTTTGCATGGAGGGTTGCACATGGTATTCTTCCGATTAAGGAACAACTCCATCGAAGAATCCAAGTCGTGGATCTGCTTTGTGAGATTTGTGGTAAAGTGAATGAATCAATTTTGCATGCATTAAAAGAATGCGATATGACGGTTAGATTTTGGTTTCTTACTAGGTTTGGATCCCGTACTTTCCTTTGTAATTCGGTCAACTTCAAAGACTGGGCTAAGGATTGCACCTCTTCTTTGTATATGCTTGAGAGATATGAAATTTAAGAAACAAATTTGTATCAGAGAGAAGCTAAGAGATATTAACATTCTAGTTTGTAATGTAAAAAACTTGCTTACAGATTACATACAAGTCAATAGTACCCAAACAGAGTCATCCAGAGAAGATAGGTGTAATGCAAAATGGAATAAATTGGGAGCTGGTTTCCTTAAATGTAACACGGATGGGGCATGACAAAAGGAGAAAGACAAAGCAGGGATTGAGGCTATAATTAGAGACTCGGAGGGAGAAGTCGTAGCATCAATGTCGGCTACAACAAATCATATGACAAGAGTTGTGCATTGTGAGGTCGTCGCTCTACTATCTGGAATGAAGCTAGCGTTGGATATTGGCATCCATTTTGTCATTTTGGAGTCGAGTTTCGGAACCTCATTTCAAGCATTAATAATAATGAGGAAGATTTATCAAAGATAGGCGGCATCACCGCTGAAATTACAGATTTTACAAAGGAATTCAACTCCATACTATTCTTACACTGTTATAGAGAACCATGTCATTGATAAACTCGCATCTGGTTGGAAAAGAATCCTCTGAAATTTTTTGATTTTGTTATGTTCGATATGCTTAATGAATGAAATTTATAGTTTCCCGTATAAAAAAATTAAAAAAAATCTTGAGGGCCTATAAAATGGTATGCATATGTTAATTCCAATTAAATGGCACACATACCAAAAAGTGATTTGTGTATCAAGTCTCCCGGCTTCGTGTCGTTTATCTAACACTAACGCTAAGGCTGCGTATGGCTTAGCTCTTTGCTAGCCCCTTCCATAGCAGAGTTCACATGTTTTAGCAGGTTCACATCCACTTTGCTAATATCCTGCTACCTGCTTTAGCAGGTTCACATCCATTTTACTAACATCTTGCTACCTGCTTTAGCAGGTACCTCTTCTCTTTGATAACTCCTTGCATAGCAAGATTTACCTGTTCAGCAGTTCTACCCTCCTCTCTACTCACTCCTTGTCAGAGCAGATTTTATTTGCTCTGGTAGGGAGTTAGTAGAGAGCCTTCCTTTGCAAGAAATTAAAAAAGAAAATGAGAACCAACTAAAGCAAGTGAGCTCTGTTGTGACAGGGGCTAGCAGAGAGCTATGCCATATGCAACTTAATATTGCATTTTTGGTGTCGCCTACCCACTTACCAATTAAAATGCTTGAATGTTATTGCCCAAACTAGGCCCATTTATTTCTTCAAATAATGTAGGCCCACGATCGAATGCGACCCTGATGAGACATAAGTCAGCTCATGTTCAAGAGATGTCGGGGCGGGCCGGGCCCATCCGGCAAGTAGCCTACTTGGCTCATCACCCTCACCTATAAACTAATCGAGTCAAATTGACTCAATTGTTCATATTAGAAACATTGAAGAACTCAATAAAGGGTCTCAATTACATTTTAACAAACCCCTAAAATCTACCTCAAGAAGCGAAGGTCCTGATCGAGTTCGAATCCTACCCTTGTTGATCACTCGCAGAGATTCATCCCTGCTTACCAGACACGTGTAATGTGCTGTGATGCACCTATTCGAGGATTAGTTAGGCGCCCTAAGAGGCCTGAATACCCGGACATCGAAAAAAAAGACTACTACATCGTTTTAAGCCAAATTATCGCATTCTATGTTATAATTATATCAACCAAGCGATTAAACATCATGAGTACAGCTCAGTCTGAAAGAGTGCCATGGGAAGTTTCAAATCATTCCACTTTAGTATAGACCATTTTTTATATGGAATAAAGGCTTCTAATTAATCCAACTCTCCCGATCTCATTTCCACATTAGGGCCATGAAGGATCGCTTTTATGCCATGTGGCATGCATCATTGGTTAATATAAGATAAGATGCCTAACAAGCAACTTATTATTAGCACATGTTTAGTTAAAGAGTTAAGTCTATAAGTATTCTAGAACCATCTAATCAATATGCTTTAACATACAACTATTTTAAAAAATATGCACAACCATCCATAAAAAAAAAACAAGATCAGTTCAAATTTTCGAGTGAGTACATTTTTGGGCCAATGATAATTTCCAATATGGCTTACCAATTTGATGAATTTGATTGCTTAAAAATATGCCACTTGGCTTAAATTTAGGAATGATGACACGGTTCCCATTTGTAACAGAATTGCATAAAAAATCTACATCAATCGCAGGAAATGAAGCCCACAAGTATATTAGCAAATCAAATTCATCTACCTTAAATTTACTTAATCTTAAAATTAGGCATGGCGCCGGTCGGGCTCGGTTTCGGAAAAAAATAGGTTATGATACTAAAAACCAATTATTTTGCGCACAAAATTTGGAAAAAAAAAATAGCGAACAAGGTTTCATTTTTTAAAAATTGAGCTAATATTTTTCAAAATTATCCTAAGAATCATTCCTTGTAAATATTTATGTTCAGAAATGTGTCGAGCATGAGCTAAATATTTCATTTTTGACACAATTATCTTTTTTTTTTTTTTTTTTTTTTCTGCAACTAGTCCTGTTTTGCTAAATAAATTTCCCACTTGGAATCTTAGTCAGAAAATTTAAATTCAGTGACTTTTTGAAAAAGTCATAAATAAAACGCACTTTATTCTTAAAATCAATGAGTCACGTTTTAATGACGACTTTAAAATCACACTTTTCGAAAAGTAATTAGTGACTTTTAAAGTATCTTTTTTTTTTTTTTTTTTTCATATTTTTAACCTCTTTTATATTTTTCCCCATTTTTTCTAGACTATTTCCTAAACTTTAGGGTGTTTCGCCAATTTTTCCGAATTTTGAATTTTCCTATTGCCAACTTATTTCTGAACCCGGACTTGGTGACTATGCTTGAAATCATCAATAAATATGAAGTGTATTGTTCATTTGAAGCCTCTATCAATTATTGTTAAAAGTTGAATTCCAAGTTGCCCTGGTATTATTATCCAAATTGATTCATAGGATAAAAATCATAAATCCTATGATCCTGGTTTAAAATCTCGATATCGAAATGGGATTTGGGTATCTCCAATCCCGACACTATCAATATCATCATTGTAGCGAAGACGAACATAATCCGAGTCCCGTGAAAAATTTAACAACTAAAAGAGAGATGTCATGTAGAGGAAAAACATATTAGTCGACGATTTATTTATTACGAAATAGAATAGTTTGAATTATTTTCCGTACGTTTTCACATTATTCACTAAAAAAAGCCAATGATACAATGATACAATAAAAATAAAAATGTATGATCTATTTACCATACATTTTCTTCGGTGGTAGGCCCTTGCTTAGCGCGTTTTATTTCTTTTAATGAAATTACAACTTTACCGATAAAAAAAAAAAACCTAATTTGCAGGGATACCGTCACCACGGCGACAACGTTGGCTGGGTGAACAACCGCGATTATATTTATTGCCATTTACTGGCACATAGCCGCCCGGAGGCGCCTTGACTGCCTGCTCAATAGGTATAGACTTTGCTGCAACCAGGCAACTTTCGTGGCTTAGCAAAATAAGGCCCATCAAGGCTAGACCCACCAACCACAAGTGCATCTTGTTGTTCACCATTTTTTCTCTCTTTCTTCCTATTTCTTGCACCTCTTCTTCCTTTTCTAAGGAACAAGGAAATGCACCTTATATAAATTTTTTAGGGAGGTTAAAACAGGGAAGTAACCTAAGATGATGAGCTAATTTTAGGTTCCTTTGTGAATAATTATGGTTGTAAATATGTGGTTAATGAAAGATAAGTTGACTTTTAATAGGTCTTTTTCTGTTTATTTTCTCTCCATCTCCTATTTTATTGCAAATGCTCACATGTTGTTGTTAATTCCCTTCATCAATATCGAAGACCCACTTGTAGCCAACAATGTTCTTCCCTGATGGAAGAGGAATCATGTCCCATGTATGATTGACTTGTAAGGCATCCATCTCCTCAAACATGGTAGCCCCCCAAGAGGGATTGTCAAAGGCAGTACGAACAGGCCTCCGGATCGTCTCAGAGTCAATAACAGATAGAAAGGCCTGGTAGGCGGGAGAGAAGTCCTAAGAGCAAATAATATTGGTAAGACGATAAAGGGTCACCCGATCGAGAACCCCTTTCCTAAGTGTTATAGGAATATCCAGATCATTAATAGAAGATGAAGAAGAAATATGATCTAGATCAGAGATACTTGCAGGAGCTGGAGTCACCACTGCTGAGGATGTTGGAAGAGGCATTGCGACGGTTGGATCACACCACCTACATTGGACATAAGTAAGCACCCCCTTTTGTTGTTGAGAAACTGGAAGATCTTGAAGTACAGGCAAAGGGAGAGGAGGGATAGAGGTAGAAGCATGAAGATCCTCATTAAAGTAAGGAACATCTTCAAAAAAGGTGACATCCATGGAAGTGTAAAATTGATGAGTATGAGAATCATAACAACGATACCCTTTAGAAACAGTAGAGTACCAACGAAAAGACAAATAAGATTTTGACACATACAAATCATAAAGTAAGCACTGAGTCAATCCTAAAAGATATTTGTTCTTACGCTCAACAATACCATTTTATTGTGGAGTATAAAGACATGAGAACCGATGAATAATGTCATATATTGTCAGGTAATCAGCAAAGGATTGAGACACATACCCCCCCTCCTTATCAGACCTTAAAATTTTCACAATCGAACTATATTAAGTTTTAGCTAAGGCATGAAATTCTTGAAACTTAGAAAAGACTTCACTTTTATTTTTCAGCAAATAGAGCTATGTACACCTAGTGCAGTCATCAACCAAAGTAACATAATACCGAAAATCATCAACATAAATAACTAGGGATGAATCCCACACATCACAGTGCACAATATGAAATGGAGCATCAAATTTATGCATATGCGATGGATAGGAATGTTTTATATGTTTCGAGAGTTGATAAACATCACATTGAAATTTAATTGAACTACAAAGAGATTTAAAACTTGGAATCAATGAACATATGTTTTGAAATTGGATGTGACCAAGTTTGGTATGTCACAAAAATAAAGTATCAAAGCTAATGTGAATACTAAAAGGAAAAATAAAACGAAAAACAACAGCAGACTCATCAACAACAGCAGCTGTGCTCTAAAGTTGACTAGCAAGTAGTCCACCTCGCTCAACTCATCTACTAACAATCCTCTTCGTAGTAAGCTCTTAAAACGCACAGTAATTAGGATAAAAGATCACACAATAGTTTAGTTTCTTAGCAATGTTTTTAACAGATAGAAGATTATTAGAAAATTGAGAAACATGTAAAGCATGAGATAGTGACAAAGAAGAAGATATAGGAATGGTCCCAACCTCTAGAATGGGAGTGAAAGAACCATCAGTAATACGAACCTGAGCAGGATAAAAAGGAGAATAGAGAGAATAATCTTGAAACTCACCCGTCATATGATCAGTGGCCCCTGAGTTAATAACCTAACTAGGAGTAGTAGTAGTGGTCGCAATAAAAGCAGATGAATTAGATGTAGCTGGTGGCTCAAAAGTAGATGCAGAAGTCCATGGACGATCTGTAGAAGTAGGTTGTGAGGCATGAAGCTCATATGATAGAAATAACTCTGCTATTGGGATCGAAGGGAACTCAAGTCACCAGTAGAAGTCTCGGGAGGAGCAGTATGGGCAGATGTAGAAAATTTAAGCTGATAACTCTCTGGAAAATCGTGAAAACGATAACAGTGATCACGATCATGTCCCAAAAGATCACAATGAGAACATGTGAGAGAGGAATGACCTCCTCGATCTCCTCGACCACCATGACCTCGTCTACCTCCTCTATCGCTCCCCCTACCCCTAACAACAGGAGGGTGAATATCAGATATAAAAGCAACACGCTCTTGAGGAGCAAAAGTGACTGGATCACTAGAAGACATCACATGGTGATGCTACTCCTCAGTAAAAAAGTATCTCATAAATATTGCTAAGAGTGAGAAGCATCCTGGTGGTGAGAATATGTGTGTTGGTCTACTCATAATCAAAATGAATGCCATATAAAATTTGTAAATCTGATCTCGCTCATAGTGCTTAGCTAGGATAGCAGTAACGTCTTCCCCTAACTCTGAAAGAGGCTCATAGTGAGTGAGCTCCTCCCACATACTCTATAATGTGTTGTAGTACCCCACCATAGAAGAATCTTTCTGTTTACACTCAACAATCATTTGCTTGAGTTGATAAATTATTGTGTCATGATCAGAGGGAGAAAAAGTATCTGCCAACTTGTCCCAAAGCTTAGAAGATGAGTCATAAAATATGAAGGTCCGATATATAAAGGGATCCATTGAATTAAAAAGCCACCCAAGAATAATCGCATTATTTGCATTACATTTCTCGACATCAATAACATTAGTCTTAGGTCTTAGGGTAGATCCAGTCAACAATCCCCTTTTCATATGACCTTGAACGTAAAGTATAATTTCTCTTTTTCATTCTAAGTAATTGCTGGAATTTAGCTTCAAAGTGGTTATGATAGTGAGCAAATTCTCACTACTCATATTTTTATAACTCTCAGTCATTTTAGCCAATAAGCAAAGCATAAGAAAAGGAGAATGAACCAAAAAAAAAGTATCACAAAAGAACTTTTATGGCAGAAATACACCAAACAAACATTTCCTCAAACAGCTTTAAGTGAGTGAATTATTACATACACACCTAAATTTACTATGCATACACACTGCACAAAATGCTTGTATTCCTAGCATTTTAAACTTTAAATGGCATGTGGATCTGTGTTGTTACAAAAATGACGTGTTTTGGGTGTGGATTTAAGCCTATGCCAGAAACAAATCGGTGCGGGGGGCTTCCTAAGCCCAAAACCAGACAATATTGTGAAATGTGGGTCTGGTCATAACAAAATGATATCAGAGCCGAAGACAGCTCTTCTATAAGGTGGGGGGATTGTGGTAGTCCCACGTCAAATAGGAAAAAGACTTGACCCTGGGTCATATGTGATTGCGGATGCTACATGTCATGATGCGTTTTGGGTAGGAAACCCCATGTCAGAAACAAAATCGAGGTGGGGATCTAAACTTAAAAAGGATAATATTGTGGCATGTGGGTTTGGGTCGTCACGGAATGGTATCATAGTAGAGGACGACTCTTTTATAAGGTTAGAGGTGGGGGATTGTGATAGTCTCACATAAGATAGGGAAAAGTCTTGACCCTGAGTTACATGTGATTGCGGATGCTACATATCATGACGCGTTTTGGGTGGGGATTTAAGCCAATGCCAGAAACAAAATCAAGGAGAGGACTTAAGCCCAAAATTGGACAATATCTTATGTTGTACACTCTGACTCATGGGTGACGTGTTTTGGGTGGGACTTAAGCCCATGCCAGAAACAAAATTGAAGTGAGGACCTACGCCCAAAAATGGATAATATTGCGGCATGTGAGTATGGGTCGTGACAATTAGAGTCCATAAATCAGATGGTTCAAACCTCCCAAAACACATGAGGACCATTTCCCTTCTACTTATGATCTATCACTTTGATGGCTTAGGTTACCCACATCTTAACCCATTAATCGTGTATGATCATTTAAATACCATTTTACTGTTTAAATGCCGGTCAAGAGAATCGGCCCTTATTTTATTCATAATCCTTTCAATTAGTTATATAGGTTGTGAAAGTGGTTAATTGAGGGTATATTATTTAAATGCCCTTTTATTAATTTATTGAGTAGTAAAATTTGAGGGTATTTTAATAATTTTATTATATTATTTTTATTAAATATAAATTATATACAAAAAATATTTAAAAAGAATATGTAACTTGGGCATGTGGGGCAGGCTACTGACCATGTGGCCTATCCCAGCCCGGTCTAGACCAGGCTACTAGCTCCTACCCTCACGATATGTATCGGGCCGGGTTAGGGGACTTAAAAAACCTGGAAGTTCAGGGCAGTCGGGCCAACTACCCTACATAACAGATATTGTACTGGGTTATCAAAGCAATGTTAAGTGGTGGCCTTTGATGCCCTGTATAATACTTTTAAAGCCTTGATTTCATGAAACTAATTTAATAATTCTTCAAATTTTGTTATGCTATAATAAAAAATTCGCTACCTCTAATTGCACCAACAGATAAAATATTCGGTTACCTCTATTTGTACCCATAGAAATTTGGTATCTCTATTTGCACCAACAGAATCTCTAAAAGCACTCATCTATTATTAATATTCACTTATTATTTGAGAAGTTATAATCGCACTCACTTATCTAGCAAGTTGTAACGAGAGCTACGATGAATTCAAGTGTGTTTTATAAGAGGTTTCAAGAGGACTTCATGTTGATTTCAAGTGAGTTTCCAATGGGATTCTAAGTGGGGCAATTTCAGAAAGGTTTTAAAAGAATTTCAAGTGGGTCTCAAGAAGATTTAATGAGTTTCATTCCAATGGGTTATTTATGATGATTTTCATTCTGGTGAGTTTCAAGAGGGTTTCAAGTGAATTTTTGGTATATATTCGATAGGTTTTATTTTGGCTGATTTCAGGTGGGTTTTCGATGAAGCTGAGGAGGAAGAAAAAGAAGAAGAAGATGATGAAGGAATCCATCGAAAAGGAGTGACATACAAACTTAGAACTCAGAACCTTCTCACATTAAATGTATCCGAATTCTGAAGGATTAATTCCTGGGAGAGGCCAAAAAGGATTGAGATTCGAACTCAAAACCTTCTCTTCTCTTCTTGAGGCGTGGTCCCAGCAAGGACCTTGACTTCTAGTAGGCCTACTTAAGCCATAGCGGGGATACTTATTTAAAAGACAGTTGCCCGCCCTTTTAGCTAGGGTACTGGTATTTGCAGCCGAGTCTTTGGTATCTGCAACTAAGTTTTCTGACTGCCATGAATCAAAAGATGGAGATCATATTATGTCCTAATTTTTTATACAATAGATCTTGAGGTCAGGCCACCTATCATAAAGTCAGATGTTGATTCCACATGACACACATGTTACATTAAACTTTATTGAATCTTTGGCTGAAGAGGATCAACAGTGTCCATACGAACCGACACTAATCGATGTATGTGTTAGCGTACCTTGGTTATATGCCACCTTTGTGTCCGAGCTTGCTTCGATGGAAATGATCTTCAGTCCTATTCTTCAGTGTCAATTCTATAGCACAATGAGAAAACGAGTTTTTGTTGAAGCAAGAACTAGGACGGTGCATCCCTTATATATATATATATATATATATAGTCTTATGGATATCCTATCCATTAAGGATTTCTAATTGATAATGTAACTGTAAATCACAATCATCCCTTCTCCCTCTCTCTCTCTCTCTCTCTCTCTCTCTCTCTCTTTCTATATTATATATATATATATATATATATATATATATATATATATATATATATATAGGTATCGGCCGATACTTGAGTTGGATATCTATACATATCGGCCGATATTTGATACCTTGCTTGACAACATTGAATTAAGAGGCCAGAGACTATACACCCGAGTGTAAAGATTTTTTTGCACCCACCATCAGGTGTCATCCATCATGGGGATCAGGTGCCACCGTAACTTAGGCAGGGTCGATCAGACCTCATTTAAAAAATATTTTATTTTAAAGATTTTCCACCGTTAAAAATGTAGTTAAAGTTGGAGAAAATCAATGCACCAAAGTTTGGGGCGTTACCTTATCTTTGACCCATCAAACGGAGGGCAAAAACATCAAAAAATAAATATTTTTTTCCAAATCATATGTCTCATGGCTGATCAACCCCAAACGGGATTTGTTTTGGGTTTATCATGCCACGTGATATGTGATCTGGCCATTGGGCGAATGGGTTATCCTGTGCGTCCTTGCGTATACTCCCCAAAGCCTTGAATTAAATGACAAAAATTTATTTTTGTCCCAAGCTTTTACACCAAAAATCTTGAACAGAAAATGTTTAGCTGGAATCAAAATTTGCAGGGGAGCTCCGAAAATTTCTCACTTATTATTCGTGGACGATAGCCTACTCTATATGAGAGCAAAGGAGGAGTGCTTGGAGATCTACCGAATTCTTGCGCTATATGAACTTGGAGATCTACCGAATTCTTGCGCTATATGAAGTCTCTTCCAGACAAAAGATCAACAAAAACAAATCAGCCATCACCTTTAGTGAAAACGTTAGCTTCGACTAAAGGAAATGCGTGTTCCAAATTCTCAAGATCAAAGAGTGTAAAAAGTTTGAAAAATATATGGACCTCCCTAGAGTTATAGGCAAATTTCAAACAAAAGTTTTTCAAAACATCAAGGATATAATTTGGCAAAATCTTCAAGGTTGGAAAGAAAAACTTCTTTCCAAAGCAGGTAAGGAGATTCTCATCAAAAGCGTTGCTCAAGCCATCCCAAATTATGTGATGAGTTGTTTTAAAATTCTGGTTACCTTTTCACAAGACTTGTCCGGTATGATTGGTCATTTTTGGTAGGGGAAACAAAATATGGATAAAGGTGTTCATTGGCTCTCATGAGAGAAAATTTGTCGGGCAAAAATGATAGGCGGGTTCGGTTTCAAAAGTCTAGCACATTTTAATATTGCACTTTTAGCTAAACAAGGTTGGAGATTAGTCACCAAACCAGATTCTCAGTAGCAAGGTTGCTCAAAGCTAAATACTACCCACACTCCGATTTCTTGAATGCGTCGATTGGTCGCAATGCTTCATACACTTGGCGTAGCATATTGGCAGCTAGAAAAATTCTTTCTCAATTACTATTTTAACATGTTGGTGTGGTACTAATATTAAAATCTAGGGCGATAACTGGCTGCCGAGAAAGGAGACATTCAAGTTAATTTTCCCAAGAAATCCTAATGCGGGTATATATGTAGAGGGAAACTCTGAAAGCTGGAATGAAGGGGTCATTAGAAGTTGTTTTCTCAAGGAAGATGTAGAAGTGGTTCTTAATGTCCCATTGCCAATGAGTATTGTGGCTGATAAGCAAGTGTGGGCTTACACAAAAAATGGGTACTTCACAGTCAATAGTGCTTATTATGTGGTCCTATAAAGTGAACCAAATAAGGGTGCTCAAGCTACCTCAAGCATGGAATTGGTGGACTCTATATGAGATGATACATACTGCAAAATGCCTCATAAAATTCGTATGTTTACATGGAGGGCTGTACATGGTATACTCCCGATTAAGGAACAACTCCATCGAAGAATCCAAGCCGTGGATCCGCTTTGTGGGATTTGTGGGAAAGCGAATGGATCAATTTTGCATGCATTAAAAGAATGCGCTATGGCGTTTAGATTTTGGTTTTTTACTAGGTTTGGAGCCCGCACTTTCCTCTATAATTCGGTCAACTTCAAAGATTGGGCTAAGAATTGCACCTCTTCTTTGCATATGCTTGGGAGATATGGAATTTAAGAAACAAATTTGTTTGGAGAGAAGCTGAAAGATATTAACGTTCTAGTTCGTAATGTGGAAAGCTTGCTTATAGATTATATACAAGCCAATAGTACCCAAATTATCGCATTCTATGTTATAATTAATTAGGTCTAGCGATTAAACGTCATGAGTACTGCACAATCTAAAAGAGTGCCATCCTAAGATGCAAATAATTCCACTTTAATATAGACCATTGTTTATATGGAATAAAGGCTTCAAATTAATCCAACTCTGCAGATCCCATTTACACATGGGCCATGAAGGCTCACTGTTATGCCATTTGGCATGTATTGTTGGTTAATATAAGATGCCCAACAAGCAAACTTATTATTGATCGGAAAACTGTGGGGATAATATTGCCTTGAAAATCGGCATGTCGAAAGCATATGACTGTATTGAATGGTCATTCTTATTTGAAGTCTTAAAAAGGTTTGGTTTTTCTTAAGAGTGGATCAAACTAGTACCTGGGTGCATTTCCTCTTATTTTTTTTCTGTGCTTGTTGGTGAAACACCTCACGGATATTTTAAAGGATCTCGTGGGTTACGACTGTTATATTTATTGTTAATATAATAAATATTTTAATAATTTAAAGAAAATAAAACTTTATTTGATTTCTTAGTTTTCGGTTGGGTTCTAGGCAATAGATATTCTCAAGTTTTATATGCAAATTAATAGTCTCACATTGGTATCTCGTGGGTTACGACAAGGTGATCCCTTATCCCCATCTCTTTTTATTTTGGCCAAGGAAGTGCTTAGTAGAGGGCTCCATTACATGCGAGAGAGTGGCTTAATGAAAACATTTCATACTTGTCCTTATTCAAATTCCATAAGCCATCTTTTGTTTGTTGATGACATTCTCATTTTCACCAAAAGTACTAAGAATTCCTTGAAAAATCTAAAGGATTTTTTAACTCTTTATGAGGAAGCATCAGGCCAAAAAATAAACTTTGAGAAAAGCTCATTCTTTATTTCAGAAAAGGCTCCCAATAGTAGAATCAACTTGATTAATTCTATTATAAGATTTAATCAAAGAGCTCTGCCCACTAATTATGTTGGAGTTCCTCTTTTTAAAGGTAGACTTACTAAGGAGTCTTGTTAGAAGTTGGTTGATAATATAGCCCGGAAGGTGAAGGGTTGGAAGTCAAAGTTACTCTCTAATAGTGGAAGATTGACCCTCTTGAATCACGTCCTCGCTAGTATACCCATATATCTTTTATCTATTTTATCGGTTCCTAAGTATGTCATGGAAGTCATTGAGAAAATTTTTGCAAATATTTTTTGGGGCCAAACGAATGGTAAAAATAAATCCCATTGGACTTCTTGGAATAAAATTGCTAAACCGATTCATGAGGGTGGATTGGGGATGAGAAAACTTACTGACATACATCAAATTGGCATGACTAAGCTCTGTTGGAAAATGATCAACACTACGTCAAAATGAGGAAAAAACTACTATAGCAGCATAAAATAAACCACTGCTTAATATAGTGGTGCAACATACCACTGTCTAAAATAATGGTTTCTTAAGTTAAATCAGTCGTCACGTGCGTGTGATGTCATCATCACGTGCAAAACCATCGGGCCTCCCTTGAAATCAATCGGGCCTCCCTATTTTGTTTTTATCTCCTAACAAAACACCTCTCTCTCAACTCTTATCATTTTCTCCCTAAAACCTACCCTTCCTCTCCTCTTCCTCTCCCCAAGCGATCTCTCTCCTCTCACGAGCACCATCGATCTCTCTGGACCTCTCCCCCGACGAGCTCACTAGAGCTCTCTCACAACGATTCTCTGGCGAAATTTCGATAGGGATCTACACCGTTTGATTCACCGTCAACTATTTGCGGGGATATTTACGTCTCACAATCACCGACGGAGAAATCCTGCGACGATCGGTAACCTAACCAACCTCAAGTGATCGAACAAGCGAGCGATGACGGTAAGAGATCAATCTGCATTTTTGATTTCATTTTGGTCACTTTCGCTCTCGATCATCTTTGTTTTGGCATTTTTGGGACCGATTTTGACCTAGATCGGGGTTTTATTCTTTGATAGAGTCGATCTGCTGATCTATTATTTGATTTTGGTTTTAGTGCTTGATCTGCCTGAAATCAATTTGATTCTATTATAAGGATTATTTTTTCTGGCATATGCTTGAGATTTGATCGCCTTCAACGATTGCCTCTGGATTTTTAACTTTTGTAAATATAGTTTCATTTTTTTTTGAGTTTGGATGTAGTTTCTAATGGTGATTATGGTTTCTCGGGGTTTTTATCTCCGATTTGGTTTAAAGAAATAGAGGAAATTTGATATGGTTTCTCGGGGTACTAGTTTGAGGTGATTTTATTGAGAAGTTTTTATTTGATTACCATTTCAATATGTAGGTTTTAGTTGTATGATTTAATTTCAAGCTTCAATCGATTTGAACTACGAGAAGTTGTTTAATGATCTAAAGAGTTGCGAAATTATTTATGTTTTCTTGTTAAATTGATGGTTGTAAGGGTAATGGAGAATCATTTGTTGGATCTTGGCACCTCGAAGCGATTTCACAAATCAACACGTGTTGATTCGATGCCCATTTTCAGTTAGTTCACATGTTTGAAGCTCGAGTTTGAGTTGTTTGAGTTCAACTACTTTGGGTTTTCGCTTCCAATAACTCGTTGTAGAGATCGGTGGTTCGCGTGATTCTGTGAAGGTAAGAGATTCACTCCTTTTAAGCGAAAGAGACCTATATTCATTCTTGAAAACGATCGCATATGCACTATTAATTTCCAAAGATTCTCTTATTGATTTAGTTTATTGATTCAAATTTCGAGGTTTTAGGACTTGATTGAGATGAAATCGATCTCTGTTTATAGTTCAAATGGTTTGGATCACAGTTTGAAGTTAAGATCAACTTCATTGGAAAAAAAGTTTAGATTTTGATCATCTTATTTGATTTAGTGTTGCTAAATTTACAAAAATTTTGATGTTAAAGGTCAAAATCCTGAGAGGTCGAGTTGGGTTAAAAATCCAGATTGGTTTATTAAATGGGTGTGTTTCAGGTATAAGTTTCTTCTCTACCATATATTTTTAACAAAATCTAGTCCAACACAACTCCGCAACCTCTGATCGATTTCGCTAATTCGGTTGGATTGGGTTCAGGTTTAGAGTTAAATAGTGTGATTAGGAGATTGTTTTTTGAGGAGATTACTATATATATATATATATATATAAAGCTGAAAAATATAACAATTAGTTGGCATATGAGAAAGAGAGCCATTTTATGGCCAAATGACTCTTCTGTCATAAACTTTCCCTTTCCTAATAATTTTTAGTAGAGAAAAAATGCACGTCTTCACTAATCATAGAAGCTGTGCTTATAAGTTACAACTAGAGAGAGAGAGAACAAAAAAATGTAAGTCTTTTCTGCTGCTTTAATAATTATATGGTGTCTTTGTATATGAAGTTCTAAGCTTTTTTCCAAACTAAGGCAAGAAGGCATCTAATATAAGTGCCTCTGAGCCTCTCCAACTTCTCTAATAAGAGTAGTTGAGCTTGACATTTGGTAATCAATTATTTGATCAATTAATTAGTGCAATCGTATGTACCACTATGTAAATGAATTGGGTATAGATGTGTCGAAATTTGTAAAAGGAAGACAGGTTTGTTGTTGAGGACAAAGTGCGATGGTGATGTATTGATTTAATTGAGTCTCCGAACTTGCAACCAATTACATCATGTCACATCAGTTTGTATATTGTCCGAAAAAATAATTTTTTTTTTTGGAAATTACTTTGCTAGAAGCGGCGATATCTTAATTCTATAATTAAATGAAGGTTTGGCAAAGAAGCAGGTTAATTATGTAATTATTTAATTATTTATTATTATTATTATCATTAGTATATGCTCTTCCAAACAAAATATTCCGGTTTCCCCGGTATTGAGACAGTTAGAGTTGCATGAATGTGTAGATAATTAGTTAGAATTATAGTAGCATGAATGTGTAGATAATTAGATTGCAATAGAGTTGTGCATTTTTTGTTGAACAAATTGTCACTTTTAGTTTTTAATGGCTAATATTATTGATACTTGTCTTTTCCCTCAATTCTCCTACTTGAGTTTTTTTTTTTTTTTTTTTTTTTTTGTAGAAGATGCCTCCAGCAATCCCATACAAAAAAAGGATGACAATAGTAGAAAGCGTCATCTTACGAATATCTCGATGGCGTTGCATCATTTATTTTGTTTGCAAAACAAAATGTTGAGGATGCTAATTGGTGTTGTTGTCCGTGTGTTAAATGTCGAAATTTTCAAAAGCATAACCTTGAAACCATTATGGAGCATTTAATTTGTGATGGCATGGATAGTTCGTATACCTGACGTGGGACGTATCATGAGGGAGTCGTCTTCTACAAATCGTTAATACGTTGGGGTTTCTAGTAGTTCAACTAGTAACCAAAATAATGATATGTTTCAAGAATGGAAGAAATGTTGAACAACACATTTGGACATGTTCATCTTGAAGACTTACGAGGATGAAGATGATGATCGGGATGAAGGTGATGATCGGGATCCACATGATTTACACGAGGATATGGAGTCGATGAATTTGAAGAAACATGCATTAGAACCACTATATCCGTCATGTAAGGGTGAGCATACGAAATTGTCAACTTCTGATTGAGTTGTTGAGTATGAAGGCTGAACATCGATGGTCTAATAAAAGTTTCACGGAGTTATTAAAAATGCTAAAAGAAATTTTGCCCGTGTCAAATACTTTACACGATAGCACCTCGATGCAAAGAAGTTAGTTAAGTCTTTCGCATGAAACATGAGATCATTCATGCTTGTCAATGATTGTATATTATATTGGAGAGATCATCTTGATAAAATGAGTGTCCTACATGTGGTGAGCGGATGGAGACCCGTGGAAGCTTCAAAGCCAAATTTTAAACAATTACCGTCGAAGAAGTTAAGATACTTTCCACTAACCCAAAGACTTCAAAGATTATATAGTGTACCTTGGATTGAGACGATGACATGGCATGCAAATGCAATTGAAAATGAAAGTTACATGGGTCATCCTGGATTCTTCAAGTTGGAAATCAATCAATGCTCGTTGGAGTGACTTTTCTCTTGAAACACGTAATGTTCGTTTAGGACTTGCAACACGGATTTAATCCTTTGAAACAAGAGTAATTCTTATAGTTGCTGGCTGTTATGATTGTTCCATTTAATCTTCCTCCATCTATGTGTATCGAAAAGAGTTTACAATGTTAACTCTATTAATTCCGAACCCAAAAGGTCCGAGGCACAACATTGATGTCTACTTACGACCACGATTGCGAGTTAAATGAATTATGGTCCATGCGGTGCTACAACATATGACTCTTATAAAAAATCTATGTTTAACATGAAAGCAATTCTATTATGGGCTATACATGATTTTCCAGCATATGGCCATCTTTCGGGATGTAGGACAGCGGGAAAGTATGGTTGTCCTGTTTGTAGTGAGGAGGTTGATTCGACATGGTTATCACATGGAAAGAAATATGCGTACATGGGCTACAGAAAATTTCTTACTGATATGAGTCATCCTTTCAGAACTCAAAAGTCACAGTTTAATGGGAAGGAAGAACATAGAAAGCATCCCCACCGGTTGAGTGGTTCTGAAGTACTATGCAAAATGAGGTGTATCAAAACAGAATTTGGAAAGGTAGCAAGCAAGAAGAGGAAGAGATCCGAGACTGAGCATGAAAAGAGCAGTGCGTGGTCAAAGAGATCAATCCTATATGATTTACCATATTGGAAGGTGGATAATTAATATATTTTATTTTTCTAATATGAAATTTATACTTCACTTCACTCAAATATTAATACATGTCCTTTATGTTTGTAGGATATTCTTATTCGTCATAATTTGGATGTAATGCATGTGGAAAAAAATGTCACAGAGAACCTAATTGCAACAATTATGGACACAAAGGGTAAAACCAAAGATGGTGTTGAAGCACGTTATGATCTCAAAGATATGAATATAAGGAAAAATTTGTGGCCCGTGGAAGTAAATGATAAGTTGTATTGTCCTAAAGCTCCATTTTGCTTGTCACGAGAAGAAAAAGAAATAATTTATAAAACCTTGCACAATTTGAAGGTTCCTATTGGATACAGTGGAAATTGGAAGGACAAGGTATGTTTGAAGGAATTCCAACTCAAAGGCTTGAAGTCACATGATTATCATATCCTCATGCAACAGTTACTGCCAGTCTTGCTGATGCATGCATTCAAGAAAGAGAAACCATTGAGAGCTGCTATTCGACAATTGTCAATATTTTTTAATGTCTTATGTTCTAAGGTTATCTCTCGTGTTGACCTTTTGAACATGAAAAGGCATATAGTCGAAACACTATGTGTATTTGAAAAGTACTTCCGCTCATTTTTGTTTCTATGATACACCTTGTTGTTCACTTAGCAGAGGAAGCGCTTGTTTGCGGACCTGTCCGATATCGATGGATGTATCCTTTCGAGAGGTAAATTATTGGAGTAAAATTAATAACTTCTTTTAGTTAATAACGTTAACATTGATATCTAATTGAAAAAAATGTGCAAGATGATGAAGACATATAAGCATTATGTGAAAAATCAGACATATCCAGAGGGGTGTATTATGGAGCAATATCTCATGGAAGAATGTATGAGGTATTGTATGGAATATATGCCAAATTCTAGCAGAGGAAGCCATAAGAAAGGAGAAAATGCGTTCGTGGAACAAGATGTTACTTTTGGGTACCCTATCGATGGAAGTGGAAAAACTTATCTTCTTCAACACGTGCAGTATGAACAAATACGTAGATGGGTTCTAAAGCATTATCCAGAAAATATTGAGTGGGAGAAGTAAGTAATTTATTTTATATTTTTAAATTATATATTTTATTTTAAAAATGATATAATATAATTAAGAGTTAATATTTACAGGAAGTATCAGGCTTATCTTCAAGATCACAAGTCAAGCAATAAGCATCAGAGGGACAACTACATTCCTTGGTTAAGAAAAGAATTAGAAAATGAAGAAAATTCTATCATGAAGAGCCTTGCTGATGGTCCAGACTTCAATGCCATATCATATAATGCTTACATGATCAATGGTTATCAGTTTTGTACCGCACAATCAGAAATGAATAAAAGCACACAAAATAGAGTTGTGCATTTTGTTTTTTTCTTAATGGGTAAGCTTGATGGATTACTTGGTTAAGTTTAGGGCTGTCAACGGGTCGGGTCAACCTGTTATCTGACCTGCCCTACCTAGTTTTTTATCCGGGTCAGGCACATAAATTTTACCCCGTGTCGGTTCAGACTTAAAGCATCTTGCTCAGGTTGGGCAGATTTTGACCCAACCCGACCTGAGGTGGTCTGATTTTACATATAGGGTTTGGTGTTTAGGGGATATTGAACCGCCTTGACCCTTTGGGTTTTGTCGTGTCGACTTGGACTGGGGACTTCGTAAGTCCCTACTCGGTACTTAAGTTTTTGAATATTTAAGGGACGGGTGCCACATGGCACCCAAAGGGACGCTGGACCAGCCAAGATGGCTGGCCCAAGGGTCCAGGGTGCCTTTCTTCTATAATGTAATGCTATCATTTTGTTTAATAATGCCATCATTTTCTCTAACTGCATTTTTTGTCTCTTAAACCAGCTGAGAGGATTTGAGCATATCAAAGGAATTATTTTGGACCCTTTACCCTTTGATGTGGAAAGGGATTTAGTGACTCCTACTATGAAGAAGAAAAGAGCCCAACTACTGAAACACTATCAGGTATCTAATATACGCCGCATTTGTGTCTGTGTGCTTCCTTTTCTTCAATGCAGTTTCAGTAATTAATTTGATTGGATAACCAAATCATAGGTGTTTGATCCATAATCTGCAAAGGATCAGAACGTATCGATAATTTGCCAGTGGGTCTCTTCCACTTCCCATCACCATCTGTTCAAACAGATGATGATGATGATGATGGAAGAAGCTGGAGGGAGACATGGTGTTCATATAGAACTCGCGTCTTCTCTTCACATCTGCTGTTTTAACTTTTTTCTCTACTTTTAATTTTTTTTTCACCCAATCAATTTAGGGGGTGATTACTGATTACCAATCTGTAATTTTATGCAGGTGGAAATCGATACACTCTACAGGGATATTACAGGAGGCAAATAGTTGTACGATCGCAAAATTCATAATGGTGTAGAATATGTTGTATCATTTTGATAAAATTTATGGCGATTATGTAATCTTCATCCTTCTTCTTCTTCTTTAGCTTATTTAATGTTTAATTATGCATTAAATTAAGAGTTATTACGTGTGTGGGTCAATTTGTGTACTTATATCAGCTAATTTGGTCATGTGGTCAGTGTATTCTAATACAGGTGCCATCTTCTAGAGTTCTGCTAACTTGGTCAAGTGGTCAGTGTATTCTAATACAGGTGCCATCTTCTAGAGTTCTGCTAACTTGGTCAAGTGGTCAGTGTATTCTAATACAGGTGACCACTGCAAAATTGTCCACTGCAAAACCGTCTCACCAAGCTGCCTGCAAAATTTTCTCACTATGATATATAGTGAGAAAAGTCAAAGGCAAAGGAAGAAGCAGAGGACTTAATTCAAGAAATGGCTGAATTGCGATACCAGATCACGGAGATACTTGAGCAAGAATGTAAGCGCCGCGCTTGTGTTGAACAAGCTTCTCTGCAGAGAATTTCTGAATTAGAGGCACAGGTATTAATATATATAATCACACACACACACACACAGAGACAAAAAGAGAGAGAGGAGAAGGGCTCCTATACCCTTTCCCTAGGAAAGAGGCCATACTGACATGAGCTTATATGCATCTCTTTATTTTTCTTTAATTGGTTATTGAAGAGAGGTGAATAAAAAATGATCGCAAAGAACAGAGGCTACAATTGAAAGCTGGCTGTAAAAAAAAAAGATGCAACTGTGAGCATGTGGTTCTTGTGTCATTGTCTGTGACACTGAAACATCGGTATCTAAGTTGCATCAATTTGTTGATTCTGGTGTTCTAAGATGCTTGCATGCTTAATTTATCATACTGACATGAGCTTTTTGCAGGATGATCACTCGACTCCTGGCCAGAAACTGTTGGCGCGCCATTCTGTAAGCAAGAGCCGTGGACAACACTGAGGTCTGTTCTTTATAACAGAGGTATTTTATATACAGATTTAGGTCATTAAGTACATTGATTTCATAACTTAACACACCAGTTCAAACAATTCTAGTAATGATCCTCCGACTCATCTGCAAGCTGATTCTGGTGGATTCATTGGACTCAGTGTTTTATTTGAGATTGTGAAATGTGCTAATAGGTGCCAGTGGAAATTGCCGATAACATATCGGGGATTTTTTTTTTTAATCTGTAAAACGCTATAATATATATATATATATATATATATATATATTTTTTTTTTTTGTGAGAAAATGAATTATAGCATATATAAGAGAAGCGAGGTGCTCAGCAAGAAGAGAAAATGGAAAGAATAAAATACATCAAAGCAAAAGCCCAAAGCTTATAAAAACAGGACAGTGTAGGCCAGGTCCATGATCTACCTCGGGTAAGGAAAACTCCATACAGCCCAGAATGGGGAACATGACAACTTGCCTAATACATCCAACTACAATGTGGAGTCCTTTGGAAGACTGAGCTGCTCCCTTTTCTATAGTTTCTTCCTCTTCTCCACAAACACGCAAGTCTTTGATACAATTTTGTAGTGAGAAGTCATCAATATCTCAATTTAATTGCTTAATATCATAAATATTTAATTACGTTCTCCTTTTGATTTCAGGCAAAACTTTTCGATTTGAAGCTCACCTCAAACGGATCACTAGGGGACGGGGATATTTGGCAGGAGAGGCGAAGCATATATATATTTTTTTAATTATGAAACTAGGTCATGGGGTCCTTAGATTGTTAACTCTTTTTTTTTTTTGGAATAAAAGGATTGAGCATGTAAAGTTTAAAATATTTGATTGATTTGAAAGGTTGGATCATAGGTTGAAATGCAATATTTTGTTTGAATAAAAGAATTTGGCATCTATTTTATTTATGGATGTGCTTGAATATGAGATTAATAGCTTTTTTTCTTTATATAATTTTTTTTAAAGCATTAAAAATTACATTAAAAAAAAGTATTACAAAAAGCATAAAAAATATTGCATTAAAAAAAAGCATAAAAAAAATATTATTTAAAAAAAATTTGCATAAAAAATTGTCGACGTAATTTTTTTTTTTAAAAAATTTTGTATAAAAAAGCCACTGCCCTAAACAGTTGTAAAAAAAGGAGTGGTTTTATTTTACCACTATACAAGACAGTGGTTTATGAACTTTATAAACCACTGTCTTGTATAGTGGTTAAAAACCTCCTCCTTTACAATTGTTTAAAGCGATTTTAAAAAAAAACCACAAAGGCGGTAGTTTTTGAAAAACAAGCTATTTAAGGCAGTGGTTTTTTGGGCTTTTTCACGTAGTGCAATAAAGACAGGGTGTGGACGGAATTTCTTCTCAATAAATATTGTTCTAAAACTGGTCTCTGGAACTTTCGTAAGAAGATTGGGGAATGAAAAATCTGGGCTTCTATGCAATCGAAAATAAAATTTACTATGGAAAATTGTCAATGGGTGGTTGGTAATGGAGCAAATACCATGATTTTACAACATCCTTGGTTTTAAGAAATTCCTCTTATTGGGAGTATGCCTAATAGGATCAGTTCTGACCGATCAATTCTACACTGCTCTCATAATTATACTTGGAATGCCGAAAGTCTTATTGATGTGATGGGTCTTAGTGCTTCTACTAGTATTATGTGCACTAAGTCTTGGACTAAAGGGAATGATAAAATATTCAGCTTTGAACATTTTAAGAGTTAATCATCCTCCTAATGTTGTCTCGAAATGGCTTCGGAGCACCAACTTACCCAAGAAGTTAAAATTTTTGGGTGGAAGATTATTAATAAAGTTGTCTTTGTGGACTTCGTAGTGAAATCGCGCAAATTTCCTTTAGCGTCTCCATGCCCGCTATGCTGTTGTGCTGAAGAATCCATGGAGCACCTTTTTAATTTGTGCAAATTTTTCACTATGGTTTGGGAGAATTTAGAGAAGATTTTTAATATTTCCCCTGGAGGGAATACCTTAAAAAATAAAATCATGGCTTGGTTTCCTGTTGGTAGGAAGTCTCAGATTAACCTCATCAAGAGAATGATTCCTTCGTTGGTGGTTTGGTATATTTGGATTGCTAGAAATCGTGCTAAATTTGAGGATGAAAATGCTAATTCCGAGCTTAAATCCTCTAATATTTTGAAATGGGTGAGGGAACTTGGAATTTTGGTCAACCCAACTAGAAAACTCCTTTGTGGAGAGGAGGATATTTTACTAGGCTTGGGCATCCATTTGATTACTACTCCTGCTCCCAGAATCATTTGGACCAAGTGGAGGCATCCTGTGAATGGCTATAAACTGAACATTGATGGTTCAAGTCCTATGGGATCTAGCCGTTCGTTCGGTAGTGGTATTATTTGGGACCATTCAAACAATTTTATCAGAGATTTTTCTAGTTTTTATGGGGACGGATCCAACAATGAAGCTAAGGCTCGGGCTCTATTGAATGGTATTAAATTAGTTCTTAAGTTGGGTATAGTGAATATTTTGCCGCCTCTATATTATATAGTGAATATTGACATGGACTTTTGGTCAACCCAACTAGAAAACTCCTCGTTAATCATGGTCGATTCATCATATTTATAGAGGCGGCAATAAAGCGGCGGATGCTCTTGCCTCTTTTGGTAATATCCATGGTATTTCGCAAGAGTTTATGGATATTAACGAGTGTAATTTTCAGACTCGGATTTATCTTCATGATGATAGGTTAGGTCTCCCAAACCTATCTATCAGGTTATAATTTATTTGGTTATTCTTTGTTCTGCTCTTCAATTGTGGGGTGATGGCGATGCCGAAGCTCCATAATAGCCGAGCTTGTATCAATTTTGTTGTTTTTCTCTTTTATATATTCGCGTATTCAGCGAAAAAAAAAACTTATTATTAGCACATGCCTTAGCCAAAAAATCATGTCTACAAGTATTCTAGAACCATCCAACCAATAAACATCAATCGTATAAAAATATATGCACAACCTTTCATATAAATGAACAAAATCAGTTCAAATTCTTTAGTGAGTACGATTTTTGGGCCCACGATAATTTCCAATATGACCTACCAATTTGATAAATTTGATTGCTAAAAAATATACCACTTGGCTTAAATTTAGGAATGATGACACGGCCCCAATTTGTAACGGAATTGCATAGAAAATCTACATCAATCGCAGGAAAGAGGCCCACAAGTATAGTAGCCAATCAAATTCATCTACCTTAAATTTACATAATCTTAAAATTAGGCATGGCGCGGGTCGGCCTCGATTTTAGAAAAAAATAGGTTATGATACTAAAAACCAATTATTTTGCTCACAAATTTTGGAAGAAAAAAAAATAGCGAACAAGCTAGCTAGGTTTCATTTTTAAAAAATTGAGCTAATATTTTTTCAAAATTATCCTAAGAATCATTCCTTGTAAATATTTATGTTCAGAAATGTGTCGAGTATGAGCTAAATATTTCATTTTTGACATAATGATCATTTTTTTTTTTTCTACTTGGAATCATAGTCAGAAATTTCAAATTCGGCGACCTTTTGAAAAAGTCATAAATAAAACGTAATTTATTCTTAAAATGAATTGAGTCACGTTTTAATCACGACTTTAAAATGGCACTTTTGGGAAAGTAATTCGTGACTTTTCAATAAACAGTGACTTTTAAGGTATCTTTGTTTTTTCATATTTTTATCCTCTTTTACATTTTTCCCCATATTTTGGCCAATTTTTTTTGAATGAATTTTCCTCTTGCCAACTTATTCCTGAACCCGGACTTGGTAATTATGCTTGAAATCATCAATAAAATATATATGAAGTGTATTATTCATTTGAAGCCTCTATCAATTATTGTTAGAAGTTGAATTCCAAGTTGCCCTAGTATTATTATCCAAATTGATTCATAGGATAAAAATCATAAATCCTACGACCCTGGTTTAAAATCTCGATATCGAAAGGTGATTTGAGCATCTCCAATACCAACACTTTCAATATCATCATTGTAGAGAAGACGAACATAATCCGAGTCCCCTGAAAAATTTAACAACTAAAAAAGAGATGTCATGCATGTAGACGGAAAACATATTAATCCACGATTGATTTATTTATTACGAAACAGAAAAGTTTGAATTATTTTCCGTACATTTTCACATTATTCACTAAAAGGAGCCTATGATACAGTGATACAATAAAAATAAAAATAAAATAAAAATGTATGATCTATTTACCATACATTTTCTTCGGTAGAAAGCCCTTGCTTAACGCGTTTTATTTCTTTTAATGAAATTACAACTTTCCTGATAGAAAAGAAAAAAAGAACCTAATTTGCAGGGATACCGTCACTGCGGCGACAACCTTGATTGGGTGAACAACCACGATGATATTCATTGCCATTTTCTGGCACATAGCCGCCCGGAGGCGCCTTGACTGCATGCGCAATAGGTATAGACTTTGCTGCAACCACGCAACTTTCGTGGCTTAGCAAAACAAGGCCCATCAAGGCTAGACCCACCAACCACAAGTGCATCTTGTTGTTCACCATTTGTTCTCTCTTTCTTCCTACTTCTTGCACCTCTTCTTCCTTTTCTAAGGAACAAGGAAATGCACCTTATATAAGTTTTTTAGGGAGGTTAAAACAGGGAAGTAACCTAAGATGATGAGCTAATTTTAGGTTCCTTAGTGAATAATTATGGTTGCATATATGTGGTTAATGAAAGATATGTTGACTTTTAATAGGTCTTTTTCGGTTTATTTTCTCTCCATCTCCTATTTTATTGCAAATGCTCTCATGTTGTTGTTAATTCCCTTCATCAATATTAGAAATTAGTTCCTTGAGATAGAAGGGGACCTGGATGTGACCCTCAAGTAATAAAAATATTTTTATACGGGTACCTCTGTTCGTGCCCATGCGTTCTTAAGCCACCATTCCTCAGACCGCTTGAAAATCATTGATTGATTCGGATCATATGATGGAGTACGTGTTTTACCCCGATCTTCTATACCATAGATTTTGAGATCATGTCACAACTATTAGGCGGTCATTTTTTGATTGCATGTGTCACAAATCCCCAAAGCATGACTCTAATCAGATTTTCGCTAACATTGAATCGTTGACTTTTGATGAGAATGTAGCTATTTGACTGGTTTGACCTTAGTCGAACCTTTGACTTGGATAACGTGGCCTTGGGCTCACCTTTTCTTTGGGGTGGATGCACCATGCACAACCGACCCAACTTTCAAGCACCATTACTATAGTCCACATGAGTTTATTTAGTCCCTAGATGCGTGCGCCAAGTAGAATTGATGCCGTGTTGTACACCCAACCCAAGCGATGTATCAATTTGTAAAATAAGAAACAAATTAATGAATAAATATCTGTATATATAATTTTATATATAGATAGGCGTTTGGTACTAGATCTTGGGAGCATCCAATAGGGGCGGACATCAAACACATGAACCCAACATCTTATCACCTTATTACCTTAGGTGATCAACAACTAGACTTACTAGTGAAATTGTATTACCTTATTACCTTGGGTGATCAACAACTAGACTTACTAGTGAAATTGTATGTGGGACATTAGATGAGATAAGTATGAGGCTTGGTGTAGGTAACATCTAAGCTAATCTTGTCTCTCTTTTACACTCATCGTATGTGACTATTTAGCACTCAAGCTAGTCCCAAGTCGCAACAACCCGCCACCAGCTCACACGGTCCATTTATTGAAATCTGTAGCCTAAAGCCACCATACATTCTTCCCATCTCTCTCTCTCTCTCTCTAACTTAAATGCCATTCTTTCTCTTTTCTCGTGTGATTTCTCCCGGCCGACCCACCCGTCTAATTTAATACAAGTCCAAGAATTTTTTGCCTCCCATTTTTAATATGAAGCTATAATAGATATGTTATATAAGTTAAGTTGACGAGACAAGTAAGAAAAGTAATAACTATTAGAAGCATCAAATACATTAAAATATATTACATCCTTTCAGTTTTATAGTCACTACAAAAAAAAGACTATTAGCGACAGTTTTTTTAATAAAAATTATTGCTATTATTCCTGTCGCTACCAAAAACTGCCGCTGTTAGTCCTATCGCTACAAAAAAAATGCCTTAATAGCAAGTGCCGCTGAAACCCCTTATTTTTGTAGTGAGTTATGAAATATTTATGAGAACTTTTATTATATTATTTACGTAGAATTGTAAAAGATTCACTTTCACTCACAAGGTTACACCCATGTTCACCTAGGTAGATTGTGATGGATTAATTGTGTAACCCACTGAGTTTACGTGACTGAGTAAACTCATCCCATGAAAAATAAACAGCTACCGAGGAATTATAATATCTGTCAGTTGGTTCTCACTGAGAAACTTTATAGACATTCGATAAAGAATCACCGAGATATCACAGACAACAATTAACTTAAAAAGAGGAAGATGAGAGGTTGATGGGCACCGAATGGTAGTTTATGTAGCTTCTTCGATTAGGATTGAACGGAGAAGAGGAAGAAGGGAGATTAGTAGCCATCAGATTGCGGTTTCCGTACTCTCATGGTTTAGAGTTGGCCGGAGAAGCGGGAAACAAGGTGTTAAGAAGATTTTCGACATTGATTGTGACTATCGGGTGGTATTTCCGTAGCCCCGCCATGTACAGATGGCAAAAGAAGACGAGATGTTAATGGTCACTGGTTTCTGTACTCTTGTAGTTTAGGGTTGAAGGGAGAAGAGAAAAACAAGCGGTTGACTGAAGAGGAGGATGGTAGGGTATAAATGCTTCAAAACCTAAGTTTAATCTTCAAAAATACCGATTAAGTGGGGTGGCTTTACAATAGGGTGAGAAAGAAGTTTGGTGGGATGTGAATAACGGAACCCCGACTACTTAAGAAATTTTTTTTAATGTTTCAACATAGTTGACGGTAAATTTGCGGCTACTTGAATAAAATTTTTTGGGAAAAATCCACGTCCTAAAGGTGGTGCAAACATGCAAGGTAAAGATATTCAATAAAATTTTAAAATTAATTAATTAATTAATAATTAATTAATTTTTTTTATTATTGTTATTAGTAATTTCTAATTAAATAATAATTATTAATTTAAATTATGATAGGTAAGTTGAGATTGAACCTACAACCTCAAGGTTGCATTATTACCAACCTTCCAGCTTAACTATAGGCTCTACCCCTTTCAAGAAGCCCTCTTTTCACCTCCCCTCTCTTTAATTGCCTCCATGATATTGTCTTTCCTTAGATTCGATATATCTTTGAACCTTACTCACGAAAATAAAAAATACCCTTTAAATAAAGTTTATTCTCTCAATCAATTGAAATAAAAAAAGCTAAAAAAATTGAGGCGACAACCCACAAATAAAGAAAAGCAAACCACAAGAATGAAATTTTGTCGATCTACGGAAATGATCGGACTATTCGATTATTTTTAATTAATCTAGAGATTACATAATATAACTCCAACAAACATCCACAACATGAGATATACGTGGAAACCTAGTCACTGGGAAAAAATCACGGGACCTAAGTCCACAAACCAAATTCATTATGAAAAGAAAGATTGCAATGAGTTTCGAAAGATATACTGACAAATTCACATGCCCTATCAAACCCCAATGCAAATCGACCTCCCATCACGAGTCGCCTCCATAGCTTCTGATTCGGATGCTTTTCTTTTCCGTTGATGAACACACAACGATCCACCTTGAATCCCACAAGGCTATCAATCACACACTCAAAACACTTGAGCAAAACAAGGTAAAATGAAGGTGAAGAAACATAGAACTCTTTGAGTTGAAATCTATTTACAAACACTCCAATAGTTTCAAAGAATGAAGAAGATGATGTTCTAGGGTTTTGGCTCAAGGAGGAAGAAGCACTTTTTGCTTGCTTACTTTTGTTTTTCAAAACACTGACTTTTATACTCAAAACCCCAAAACCCTAAAAAATCGAAAAAAGACAAGAGAGTCCTTTTTTACATGAGAAAGGGAACAAAACAGGTTTGTTATCGAGAGGATCACGGCACGTTGTGATAGGTATCACGACGCGCTGTGATGACAGCATGCTGTGATAGGTATCACAGCGCGCTGTGGCTACAAAGGCAGCCCACTACACAACCCCCAAATTCTCAATCCATTTTTTAAAGATAATTTTCAAGCACAGGTCATAGTGTGACAGATATCCTTGATCCAACAAGGTAGACCGCATCCATCTTGACACACAACTATCCTAAGGGAGATCTATATGGATTTTGGAGAAGAGTGCGACAAACATGTTCTTTCAATCTCCCCTTTTGTCACATTCTACGACAAAATCGTGTTTACATCAAGATGATTACAATATATCAAATAAGCCCTACTAAACCTATATATTGATCTATATGAGAGAAAAAAATGTGCAATAATACATAGACTCATGATCTCCCCCTAAATCTATGTCTATCCTAAGCCAAGATGGGTCTAAATCCATCGCCTGCAAAACAGATAAACTAGAACAAATATCCAAAACATTCAATCAATAATCACATTAGCTGTAAACAAATTAGTCTCCCCCTTTTTGTCAGAATGGACCAAGGGAACTAACCACCACTCACCACAAAAGGCATGGACACCACAATAGCCATAAATCCATCAACAAATCCATCCCATGAAACAACAGTCAAGATCATCAATCAAACATAATTACAAACCAAATAGAAATATCCAAATTAAAACAAGTACCACAACAAATATTAGTCAACTAAGACACCAACAGGAGTATCCAAATCATAAACAAATAACCAAATGTCCACCAAGTAAGGAAGTACTAAGACACCAAACACAAGGGCACGACAGGGCCCCACAAAATCCACCATACCAATATTAAAGACACCCGAAAAAGCTAAAAGTGTAAGAGACTACAAATACTTCCCTGATCATGTGGGTCCACCGGCACCAGATCCATCGCTAGCATCATCCGATTCTTCAGAAACGCGCCACTCATCAAACCTCTCGGAAAAGGTGATAACGTGAGAATCTACCAAGGCCACCTCCTCACACACACGATCAATAGCATTATCAACAACATCAAATCGTTGCGAAAAGAAGTCGAGTCGTCCTAAGACCAAATTTTGAAATCCAAGGGAAGAGAGAGGATGATCTCGAGCCGTAGCCGATGATGATGCAGCCGTAGCGGAAGAAGGCGATTTAGAAGAATCATTGTTTTTTTTCACGTAGTCTCATAGTCTCAAGGGTGGAAAAATAAGTCTTAAGGAAATCAATACCTTGAAGAACAATGGGAGAATGAGCAGGCACGTTTATATAGGTATTAATGATTTTGGAAAGAATGATGGGAAACGGAAGAGCCGATTGATCTCGCAGTTTAAGGCATCGAACCTGAATCAACCGCCAAATAGCGGTGCACGTACAAACAGGATGATCGGTGTCGATTAACCACATGAGCTAAAGTTCCGGCAGGCGAATCTCATTAAGGTTACCGATCTTCGGCCAGAGGGTGCTGAAAATCAGTATACACAGAACGTAGGAATGACGCTTGAGAAATTTCGCTGAAATGGCAGCTTGAGGATTCACCCCCGGAGAAACACACATAGTCAACGAGATCCTACCAACCTAAACCAGATGAGTCCTCGGGGGACGATGAATCACGAGGAAAAAGAACCCCATTCGGAGTAAGAGGAATCCCGAGAATCTTAGAGATGACAGCAGGGGTGATGGAGATTTTCACACCAACGACAAACGACACAAGACGATTCTCTTCCACGGAAGAGACACTAGAGCCAGGGTCGTAGTTGGCATAGAAATACGAAACTAATTCCTTATACGCCGAATCGCAAATGGAGAAGAGAGGATCCCAACCCCGAGAGAAGATCTTACTATAGAACGAGTATTCCTCGAGACAACTAAGATCAAAGTGTCGCTCAATTGCGAAAGGCCGACCTTGAAGAAAAGAGAAATTTGTTTTCGCCTCTTTCGAACGAAAGAGAGTCGAAGCCACGACACCGGAAGAGGAACCACCCATCTTCTGTTTCTTGGTCGAAGCCATGGGAGAAAAACAAGAGGGACGAAAGAGAGAGGAGACGAAAGGAAGGAGAAAAGGAGGGAAAGTGAAACAGAGAGAGGAGAGGAATAAGGAAGGAGGGAAAAGATTTCCTTATAAAACCAAATGGACTTGACGGCGCACTATGAATGATATGGCAGCGCGCTGTCATTAATGTATTAACCGCTCCCCAAAAAAAACCATCTGAAATGGTTTTGGGAAATGAAACCGTTAGTGGCAGTGCGCTGTAACAACTTCCACGGCGCGTTGCCAGCCTGTCAACATCAAATCAGGCGGAAAACTGAAAGGTTGACGGCACGCTGTGATGAAACCACGGCGCGCTGCCGAGGAGAATTGAAAAACACAGTCTCAGAAAATCAAAACAATGGCGGCGCGCTGGGAAAGCCCCACAGTGCGTTGCGAGACCCAGTGCATTGTTGCAAACCCACAGCGCACTGTCAATGTGATTTGGATAACTCAGGGAAAAAATGAAACCAGCAGCGCACTGTGAGAAGTACACTGTGCACTGTCGAAGGGAAAAAAAAATGAAACCCAGTTCTAGCCATGGCGTGCTATGGTAAGATGACAGTGCGCTGCCAAAGTGAACGAAAGAAAAAAATTTAATAGGTAGAAGATAGTAGCGGCGCGCTGTGTCAAATCCACGGCGCGCTACCAAAATTATTATTTATTTATTTATTTATATATTTTTTTTAACGAAAAAATGCAAATCGTGAAGAATTGGAAAAAATGAGCGAACGGTTTGCAGCAAAATAACCAAGATTACCTATCATGAATGCAGAGCATGAAGCAACAAATCAGAGCAAAAACAGTCGTCATAGCAATCGATTTACAGAGCCATTTATGATTTTAGCTGTAAACAAGAATATCTCATGAAGAAAATGAACTCCCAGCTCAACATAGCAAGTGTAACAATATACACAGAGACTAAGAAGTGATAGCATAAACCAAGGCATTAATCAGAGGTGGTTTAAGGACACAACACACAAGTCAGACATGTTGCCATTTTCTCTCCTGCGAAAGACCACGCTTGTAGACACAATGCGTACGTGGATAAGACGCTTGGCAAGGCCATCCAAGGGATTTGCAGTGGGTGGCTCTCACAATATGATGACAGAACATTCAGACAATAACCCACTATACTCTTTTAGAACAAGATTTCATATCATAAGATGGGCAGATTTTTAAACAAGCAAGAGTGTCACCCACACCGGGCACATCAGGAATCCAAAGACATAATACACAACCAACAAAGTAGAAAAGTGTCCAAACCAATAGGAGCTATCTCACATAACGACAGAGTGATACGCCAACTTACACTAATAAGGTGCGTATTGTGACCACTACCATAGTAAGGAGAGCAACCCATAACCACATGAGATACAATGGGTCAGAAAACCACTCTTAATATACATCAACATATAAATAGAGCAAAACACAAGACTGGGAGTACAGAATGTCATGAGACAAAATTAAAAACTATCATAAAATCAAGAATAGACAACAAAAGCTCAGATTCGGTTCATGATAGACAACTCAATATAAGCATCAACCCATCAACAAATCTCACCAGTAAGAAATAAAATATAAGATCATCTTGCAAGAACTGAAAAAAAACATAAGGAACTAAGAAAATAAAAGAAATGAAAAAATAAATGAACCACAAAAGGAGAAGTGCAAGAAAAAAAATATAAAAAATATAAAAAAATCACACACACTACTCAATGGTGCACATACCAATAGACTTGCGAAGGTACTCGAAACGAGCAATGCCTAAAGGCTTAGTAAAAATATCGGCTTGTTGAAGTTTAGTGTCAATATGAGTCAATGGAATCACTTTGTCCTCAACTAGCTCACGAATGAAATAAAATCTAATATCTATGTGCATAGTGCGAGAGTGTTGGATCGGATTTTTAGAAATGCAAATTGCACTAGCATTATCACAATGGAGAGTGATCACATCTTGATCAATCCCATAATCTTAAAGCATTTGTTTCATCCATAAAATTTGAGTATAACAACTCCCAACAGCAATGTACTCGGTCTCAGGAGTAGATAGAGAGATGGAGGACTGTTTATTGCTGAACCAAGAAACGAGGTAATTTCCAATTAAAAGCAACCGCTACTGGTGCTCTTACGATCTTCCGCATTTTCGACCCAATCAGCATCAGAAAAACAGGCAACAGAAGACGAAGTATCAAATGGGTACCAAAGACCCAAACCAGAAGATCCATTTATATAACGGATAACACGCTTAACACACTTCAAATGAGATTCACAAGGCGAAGCCTGATAATGAGCACACAACTTAACACTAAAAGCAATATCAAGACGAGTGACAGTTAGATAGAGCAGACTCCTGATCATACTGCGATACAAAGTATTGTTTACCTCCACTCCCACGACATCTTTAGAGAGTTTAGAGGTAGTGCTCATGGGGGTCCGAGCATGTTTACTGTGCATAAGCCAAAATTTCTTAACTAGTTCACATACATACTTGGATTGAGAGATGAAAATGCCGGAAGAGCATTGCTTGATTTGCAACTCAAGAAAGCACATGAGCTTCCCAAGAAGACTCATTTCAAATTCAGATTTTATCAGATTAAAAAATCATTCAGTTTTAGGCTCAGTGTGGATCCAAACACAATATCATTCACATAAATTTATGCCACAGTTAAGGCCCCATCCTCCCTTAAAATGAAGAGAGTTTTATCAACTCCCTCTCTATCAAAACCATTTAGAATAAGGAACGTTGTCAAATGTTCGTACCAAGCATGAGGGGCTTGCTTTAGCCCATAGAGAGCCTTCTTCAACTTATAGACATGAAGGGGAGAGTGAGGGTCTTCGAAACCTTTCGGTTGCTCAACATACACTTCCTCCTTCAACAAACCATTCAGGAAAGCACTTTTAACATCTATTTGAAATCATTTAAAACCAAAATTGCATGCAATCGACAACATCATTCTAATGGATTCCAATATATTGACACATCAGGAATCCAAAGACATAATACACAACCAACAAAGGAGAAAAGTGTCCAAACCAATAGGAGCTATCTCACATAACGACGGAGTGATACGCCAACTTACACTAATAAGGTGCGTATTGTGACCACTACCATAATAAGGAGAGCAACCCATAACCACATGACATACAATAGGTCGGAAAACCACTCTTAGTATATATCAACATATAAATAGAGCAAAACACGAGACTGGGAGTACAGAATATCATGAGACAAAATTAAAAACTAGCATAAAATCAAGAATAACAAGCAAATCAACCACAACAACTGCCAAGAATAGACAACAAAAGCTCAGATTCGGTTCATGATAGACAACTCAATATAAGCATCAACCCATCCACAAATCTCACCAGCAAGAAATAAAATATAAGATCATCTTGCAAGAATTGAAAAAAAACATAAGGAACTAAGAGAACAAAAGAAATGAAAAAATAAATGAACCACAAAAGGAGAAGTGCGAGAAAAAAAATATAAAAAATAAAAAAAAATCACACACACACACACACACACACACTACTCAATGGTGCACGTACCAATAGACTTGCGAAGGTACTCGAAACGGACAATGTCTAAAGGCTTGGTAAAAATATCGGCTAGTTGAAGTTCAGTGTCAATATGAGTCAACGTAATCACTTTGTCCTCAACTAGCTCATGAATGAAATTAAATTTAATGTCTATGTGCATAGTGCGAGAGTGTTAGACTGGATTTTCAGAAATGCAAATTGTACTATTATTATCACAATGGAGAGTGATCACATCTTGATCAATCCCATAATCTTGAAGCATTTGTTTCATCCATAAAATTTGAGTATAACCACTCCCAGTAGCAATGTACTCGGCCTCAGCAGTAGATAGAGAGATGGAGGATTGTTTATTACTGAACCAAGAAACGAGGCAATTTTCGATGTAAAAGCAACCGCCACTGGTGCTCTTACGATCATCCACATTTTCGATTCAATCAGCATCAGAAAAAAGGCAACAGAAGACGAAGTATCAAATGGATACCAAAGACCAAAACCAGAAGATCCATTTACATGACGGATAACACGCTTAACACACTTCAAATGAGATTCATGAGGCGAAGCCTGATAACGAGCACACAACTCAACACTAAAAGCAATATCAAGACGAGTGACAGTTAGATAGAGTAGACTCCTGATCATATTGCGATACAAAGTGTTATTTATCTCCACTCCCACGACATCTTTAAAGAGTTTAGAGGTAGTGCTCATGGGGGTCCGAGCATGTTTACTGTGCATAAGATGAAATTTCTTAACCAGTTCACATACATACTTGGATTGAGAGATGAAAATGCTGGAAGAGCATTGCTTGATTTGCAACCCAAGAAAGCACATGAGCTCCCCAAGAAGACTCATTTCAAATTCAGATTTTATCAGATTAAAAAATCATTCCGTTTTAGGCTCATGTGTGGATCCAAAAATAATATCATTCACATAAATTTATGCCACAGTTAAGGCCCCATCCTCCCTTAAAATGAAGAGAGTTTTATCAACTCCCTCTCTATCAAAACCATTTGGCACAAGGAACGTTGTCAAACGTTCGTACCAAGCACGAGGGGCTTGCTTTAGCCCATAGAGAGCCTTATTCAACTTATAGACATGAAGGGGAGAATGAGGGTCTTCGAAACCTTTCGGTTGCTCAACATACACTTCCTCCTTCAACAAACCATTCAGGAAAGCACTTTTAACTTCCATTTGAAATAATTTAAAACCAAGATTGCATGCAATCAACAACATCATTCTAATGGATTCCAATCTAGCAACCATGGCAAATGTCTCATGAAAATCAATACCCTCAACTTGGGTATAGCTTTGGGCAACCAACCTAGCCTTATTTTTAATTACAGTTCCTTTTTCATCTGTCTTATTCTTAAAGACCCACTTTGTCCCAAATGACACGAGTGTGAGACGGACGATGAACAAAATCCCACACATAATTCTTGATAAATTGAAGTAACTCATCTTGCATGGTCAAAATTCATTTTTCATCAAGAAGAGCTTCCTTCAAATTTTTTGGCTCAATTTGAGAGGTGTAGCAAATATTGCAAATAACGTTAGCTACATGCTTCAAGTTGTGACGGGTTTGAAGACCGGCACTTGGATCGTCCAAGATATCACTCGAGGAGTGACTTTTCATGTCTCTAGCATACGAAGGGTGCTTCTTCCTAACACTAAGAGGTTCCTCCACAGTAGAAATGGGAGAGTCATTGTTGACAATGGTTGGAGGACTCTTTTCAACAGGAATAGAGGAAGGAGAACAAGTATCAGAAGAGCGGCGAGAAATCAGACTATCCTCACCATTATCAACAGCATGACTAGTACTAGCAAAATCATCAATGACCACATTGTATAATTCCATTATAGACTGAGTCCTCAAGTTGAAGACCCGAAATGCTCTACTATTTTGAGCATAGCCAAGAAAAATTCCAAGATCACTCTTGGGCTCAAAATTTTCCAAGTTATCCCTATCATTCAAGATATAACATTGACTCCCAAAAGTCCTAAAATGGCTCACTTTTGGCTTCTTCTCATTCCAAATTTTATAGGGTGTTTGGTTAGTACCGAGACGCACAAGCACTCTGTTATAAATGTGGCAAGCCGTAGAGACAGCTTCAGCCTAAAAATGTTGGGCCAAATCCTTGGCATTTAACATGACACGAGCCATCTCTTGAAGCACACAATTTTTTCTTTCACCAACTCCATTTTTCTGAGGAGTGTGAGGTGAGGAGAACTCTTGCATGACTCCCAGAGAATTGCAAAAGTCATCAAATTTGAAATTACTAAACTCACCACCTCTATCAATCCTGATATATTTAACATAAAAACCTTTCTTTACTTGACATCGTCTAACAATAATAACAAATTCCTCAAAGGCACATGATTTCTCTTTCAAAAAGGCAATCCAAGAGTATCAAGAGAAATCATCAACCATAATTAGGATATATCACTTTCCTCCAATACTGCTAACTTTAATTAGTCCAACTAGATCAAAATGAATAAGATCAAGAACACTGGAAGTAACAGTACTGGGGAGTTTCTTGTGAGGAGCTCGAGTTTGCTTGCCTAATTGACATGCACCACAAACTGAGTCAAATATTTTTCTTAGTTTGGGTAGGCCTTTGACAATTTCATCATTAGCAATTTTCAATAGGTCCTTAGTATTCATGTGACCGAAACGACGATGCCACAGTTCAAGTTCATCACTGAAGGTCAACAAACAAGTGGGATCAGATAGCACATGAAAGGTGTAACAATTATCAGAAGACCTAATTTCACTTAAAAAAATTTTCCCAGATTTATCAACAACAGAGCACCCAGGCTTGGTAAAAGTGATGTTCATCCCTTCATCCCACAACTGACTGACGCTAATCAAATTTGACTTTAACCCATCCACATACAAAACATCAGTGAGCTTAGGACAACTAGGAGCATCAACCACTCATTTCCCAACAATTTTGGAATAACCCCCATTTCCAAAGGTGACAGAACCAGACCCACATTTTTCAAGTGAAGAAAAATAAGACTTGTTTTCAGTCATGTGTTTTGAACACCCACTGTCTAGAAATTACTTAGATGGCTCCAACACTTGCAAAGTAGTATCTACAACCAACATTTTCAAACATTTTCTTCACCCATTTCCACTCCAACAAATTTCCAAGACTCCTCAATCGATAGAGCATAGTTGTGTCATGATTTTGGCGAAAAAGATTTATTTTTCTAACAAGACACGAGAGATTTAGATATCATTTTCTTCCACAATAGAAACAGATAGGACCTTTTTCGCCACTAGCCATTCTACCATGAGAAGGAGTAGGAAAAAGAGGAGGAAGAGTGGATGAAGAACCACAGTTAGAACTTCTTAGGACTTTGGGAACAAATTTCAAATTTTCTTTTCCTTTCTTCTCAGGGGCAAAGGGATTTAATTGCTTAAAACCCAATCCAATTTTATCACCCTATCCCTTCAAGCCTCCCAAGCTTTTTGAGTGTCAACCTTGGCATTTTGTAACTTTCCTAGGGTGATTTTTTCATTTGAAAGCTCTTTCTTGATTCTTTCATTTTCAACACTCAGGTTGTTGTATTTAAGACAATACTCAGCCCCTTCAAATTCCAAAAATTTGATTTTATCCCTTAGGCTTTTCATTTCGTTTTCCAAAAATTCAACATTTTCAATCAAAAAATATTTCTCAACATTCCTAACAACACATGAGGATGAGAGGGATGACACATCATGGATTAACTTCATCTTCTCTTTATTCAATTGAATACTGACAAGATAAAGTTCATCATACACTTCAAATATATCAACCTCATCTTCATCTTCATCCGAACCATCAGAGATCACATGAGGAAAAAACTGGTTTTCCTCAGAAGTAAAGGCAACAAATGCCCGAAACCCATGTTGAGACACATTTGACTCATAAGAGGAATCCTCATCACTAGTGTCATCATCTTTAGCAATAGCCATAGCTTTAGATTGCCCAAAGTTTTTCTTCTTGTTGGGACAATCATAAGCAAAGTGTCCATAACTGCGGCACTTGAAATATTGAGTTTCTTCAAAAGATTCCTTATGATAATTTTTTACGAGAATCTTTGGCTTATTAAAGGACTTGCCGACACTATTTTTATTTTTAAAAAATTTCTTGAATTTTTTCGCAAACAGGGCAAGGTCCTTATCATCATCACTATCACAATCCTCATTCTCATCCTTCTTCTTAGAGGATCGAAAAGCAACACCTTTTGCTTTTGATTCCCTTGAATCTCAGATTCATAGGTTTGAAGAGATCTCACAAGTTCATCTATATTGATCTTGTCAATATTTTTACTTTCATAGATAGCAGTCACCTTTGGTCTAAACCTTTCAGGTAAGGATCTCAGAACCTTCCTGACAACTTTATTTGGTGGAATCTTCTCTCCAAGGTAAAAAGATCCATTGACAATATCATTTAACTTGGTGTAGAAGTCAGTAAACTTCTCATCATCATCCATCCGAAGATTCTCAAATTGCGTAGTTAACATTTGCAGTTTGTTAATCTTGACTTCTGGAGTCCCTTCAAACGTGGTCTCGAGGATCAACTAGGCATCTCTTGCCACCTCATAATTACAAATCCTCTTGAACTCGAAATCCGTTATAGCTCCAAAAATGGCATACAAGGCCCTAGAATTATCATTAGCAGCCTGTTTTTCTTCACCACTATAACGGTGAGTACGTTTAATAGTGATTTTCTCAATTCTATCTAAATGGACCATTTCTTGAGGTGGAGACCACCCAGTCTGAACTACAACCCACACTATGATGTCCATGGATCTGAGAAAGGCCCTCATTCTAGCCTTCCAATAAGGGTAGTTATGGCCATCAAACAACAGAGGACGTGTTGTGGAGATGCCCTCTCTAGGTAAATCAAAATTTCTCGAATAAGGCATAAACACTCGACTCAAAAAGAACTAGACAGAGTGAACCTTGCTATGATACCAATTGAAATTCCGTCGATCTATGAAAATGATCGGGCTATTCGATTATTTCTAATTAATCTAGAGATTATACAATATAACTCCAACAAACATCCACAACACGAGATGTACGTGGAAACCCAATCACTGGGAAAAAACCACGGGACCTAAGTTTACAAACCAAATCCACTATGAAAAGAAAGATTATAATGAGTTTAGAAAGATATATCGACAAATGCACATGCCCTATCAAACCCCAATGCAAATCGACCTCCCATCACGGGTCGCCCCCATAGCTTCTGATTCGAATGCTTTTCTTTTCCGTTGATGAACACACAACGATCCACCTTGAATCCCACAAGGCTATCAATCACACACTCAAAACACTTGAGCAAAACAAGGTAAAATGAAGGTGAAGAAATATAAAACTCTTTGAGTTGAAATCTATTTACGAACACTCTAATTTTCAAAGAGTGAAGAAGATGATGTTCTAGGGTTTTGGCTCAAGGAGGACAAAGCACTTTTTGCTTGCTTACTTTTATTTTTCAAAATACTGACTTTTATACTCAAAACCCCAAAACCCTAAAAAATCGAAAAAGAACAAGAGAGCCTTTTTTTACATGAGAAAGGGAACAAAATAGGTTTGTTGTCGAGAGGATCACGACGCGTCGTGATAGGTATCACAGCGCACTGTAATGACAACCCGCTGTGATAGGTATCACAGCACGCCGTGGCTACAAAGGCAGTTCACAACACAACCCCCAAATTCTCAATTCGTTTTTCAAAGATAATTTTCAAGCCCGAGTCATAGTGTGACAGATAACCTTAATCCAACAAGGTAGACTACATCCATCTTGGCACACAACTATCCTAAGGGAGATCTACTCGGATTTTGGAGAAGAGTGTGACAAACAGGTTCTTACAACGAACTCAAAGTTTTATGTGGTAAAACCTTTTGCAAGGAAACCTCCACAATACTTAGTTCAAGCTAAAAGAATTCACTAAGGAAGATCAAACGCTTACAAAAGTAGCCAATGATATATGCAGAACTATAAATTGACAGCCCAATGACAACACTCATGATCGGACTTTCAAGTCGACTACAATGAATCTCTCTGGATTCGTCCTTCACAGTGATTTGATTCTTTTCTTTAAAATCACCAGTATCACCACCATGATCCACTCGTATCCAAATGAGCAGCAACAATTTCTTGAATCCACAAGCGCAATAATTGAATCATAAGTGCAAATCTCCAAGAAATTGGAGGATGCCTTTGAGTGAGAAGATGAAAGATCACAAGAATAGATCTCAAAGGCTAGGGTTCCTTCTCTTCTCTCTCGAGAAAAATAATGTTTATAAAAGTTCTAAGGGAAGTAACCTAAAAGAATCCGTAAAAAGCCTTATATAGGATCCCAAAAATAAGAAAGTTTTGTGCGCGTATTTTTTTCTGCTCTTGCATTTGGGAAAGAGTTAGAAATTAGTAGGTAGAAACATTATATACTTAATACTTCGGCAATCTTCCTGTTGAATTTGTTGTGTTCTTTGTTGCCATAAACAGGAGAGGAGAGAGTGGGAGGGAGAGCTCGTAGTGAATTTAGGGCCGCCAATCGGTCGGGTTGGACTAAAAAATATATGTTCCCAATGGATCAAGTGTATATATCCGATCCGACCCAAATATACGAGTTGTACCAAAATTCCTCACCGGGTACTGCTACTTTGACTCCTTTTTTGAGTAAGCTAAGCAATTTTCAGTGACAAATATTATTGACTGATTTGAATAAGACATTAGAGATTTCTTTTTCCAATCTTCCCCACAATAGATCTATAGATCACGGTGCGCCTATCAGATGCTTAAATGTTTATTCCACATGACCGACCATCTCTAAAAGTGAAGGCCAACTCCTTTGCCCATGATCTAGGTCACTTTTGGGGATGTGTATTGGAATCAACATCTGACCGTCTGATAGGTGTGACGTGATCTTAAGGTCTGATTTTTGAAAGGTTGAGTCAAAAATCAATTTGCATCATTCAATTTAAATCAGTTAATGGTTGTCGTCTGAAAAAAATGGTTTGGTCCTTACTCCACAAACGAGTTTGAACTTGGATACCTTTGTTCACGGTTCATGCAGACAGGTTTAATGAAAGCACCAACATTCAAAAGTGATTTCTATTTGGAATCACACGATGGAGATCGTTTTCTCCTTGACATTCCACCCAAGGGATCTTGAGATCACGATCTTACTATCAAGCAAAACACGAACTTACCAACAAGCAGATCCCAAAACAATGGCACTAAAATCACCTTTGAGCGTGATGTGTATCATGTAATTTTAGGGCTATTTTTTTGGTAATATGTGTCACGTGGAATAAAAAATGGATCCTTTGATGGTACGCTCATTGTCGCTAGATCCTTTGTTGAAAGTTTGTGTGAAAAAAGAATCTCTATCATCTGATTCCAAGCAGTCAATAAGTTTAAGTTTCGAATGTAGACTCTTTTAGTGAATCTGTAGGGTGTGAAAAGAGGTACCTGAATTTCAACTTTCTGACCTAAACACTTATCTCTTTGGATAGAGCATGAAAAATGGAAGAAAGGTTTTCATGAATTTTTTTTGGATAGGTAAACTGGACTTAAACATGTGACCTTAGATTATTTCCATAAATTCTTAACTTGTAGGAATCTACATGATTCTATTATTTTTCATCATTTTTTACTTCATTAGTCATTTTGAAAGCTTTGAAAATGCAATAGAGAGTTAAAAATAATGTTCGGATACTGCAACCTTTGGCCATGATTGATTTTAAAATTTTATATAAACAATCACAGAAAAACCTTTGATAACATTGATTCCTCTTTCTCTATGACATTTTACGATCGTGATATTTGGCTAAATCCCGTGAAATCAATCTGGAATGTTTTTTGTGATAACACTTAATGACATTAGAAATGAGAATGTTGACATAAGTGATGATAAATCTTATAAATTTCAGTCAATTTATATTGAGTAAATCAGTAACTAAAGAACTCCCGAAAGAGTTATCATGCGATGGACCATGATTGAGTGTAATCCAAATAAAAATAGAAACTTTTTATCTAAAAATAAAACCATTAGGATTTGTTAAAACTTCCCATCAATCACACAGTTATCGACTATGCGATAACAATAATGATATTTAAGCGCATTCTGATAGCTAAAATGTTTGTCTTCTATAGGTTCCCGCAACAGCTTTTTCTTGCCGTCCAAGAAGAGAGAGAGAGAGAGAGAGAGAGAGATGAATCATAAAGAAATTTAAAATAGAAAAGATTTTACATAATGAATTGTTTATTTTATAAAAAAATTAAATGATTCAACTCCTTAAGCCATGATTGGTGTTCATGAAGTATAACTGAAAACAACAAGGATGATCCTAAATGAGCCGGCCATGATTCCATCTCTCTTGAGTAGCTTACTCTCAACAATTCATGGGTGACACAATAGATTCCCTATGACGACCCGACTTTTCCATTCCTCAAGGTATAGGAAAGGCCGGCTTGCCAACCTATCGATTAAACGATAAGCCGGACGAAACACAAACAAACATTAGAGTTAAAGCACAAATAATTCCATTTCTATAAAGAAAACAAAACACAAAATAATATTTCTAACTCCAGGTAAAACCATGGGCAAAAGAACCGAACAGAACCACCGGTGATGGCCGACCATCAACGAATCATGGTTCGCAAAAGAATAAGTATTTAATTACATGGATCCAAAATACAAAACATATATATGCCGAACATACCAAGCCCAAGTATCTAGTCTCAAAAACACACCAAGACCAGACACAATCCTAAACTGGGAAGAAATCCTCAGCAAGAATCTCTGAATTGCCCTCAGGAACGTAGTCCTGGTCCTTCAGCTCAGGATCCTCAGAAACCAACTCAGTACCTGTGACGTATAGTCGGAGTGAGCTAACCATCTCAGCTCAATAGAAGAAAATCATCAAAAGCATTGTATCTCAATTAATATGGTTTTCAAGCATATTTCATAGCATATTATGTCCAAAGCAGATATTCAAAAATGACTAAATCTCAAGTACGAGAACATATGCAAAATCACATTCTAAGTTTCCCAAAACAGATTCAAAACAAATGACGGATTCAGATGTTCAATGTTCTTACTTCCTATATGCAAAGTTTATCATTTCATGACTTAAGTCTCAACTTAATCTACCTCTCGAGTTACTATATCTCGAGAATAGGAATAATACCGATGGGACCCCTACCTACCATCGTCGTTCATGAACCCTTTTTCTGAAGTGCAACCAGCCCCTGTGTTATGAGGGTAACTTGTGCCAAAAAATTGTTCAGGAATTGAGGGGTCATTCAGGTGAATCATAAATCAGATAAAGATTCTAATACATAAGTTAAATGCAAATTCTAATACATAATTCAGAGTTTTAGATTCAAATTTCAAATTCAGAGCATATTAGGATTTCAGAGTTCTTATTTCGGATTCAGAGTTATTATTCAAATTCAAGTTTACAAATACAAGTTCTAGATGTCATATGCAAGTTCAAAAGATCATAATACAAATTATCCATGTGAATTAAAAGTAGAGTGCAAGTGATGATGAGTTTCTCCTACCTCAGAATGCTTCACACAAACCAAAGTAAAACAACCCTTATCGGACGATGTCAAAGCTCACAACATAACCTAAGACCATTAATGATCATCTATCAAGGGTCTGGTAACATATAAACTGAAGATTCAAATAAAAAAATAGAAATAAACCAAGCAGACTAACTCTGTTTCTCGCGGGAGCAAGGTATAGACCTCGGGCGCGCGAGCTCACAACATAATAAATCTCACGCGACCGATTGGATTTCACCTTACTACATTTACGTATGCGAGGCTTTGCGTGAGTGAGCCTCTTATTCACACAAGCCCTTGCGCGAGCGAGTCTCAGAGTCTCTAAGGCTACACATCTCAACAGAAGGCTCCTCGCGCGAGCGAGCACTTAAGCTCAGGCGCGTAAGACAAAGAGACATCACAAGCTCAGGCAAGTGATTGGATTTCAGTGTACTGATGCCAAGCACGCGACCCCTCATGTGAGCGAGTACTTAAGCTCAAGCGCGCGAGACACAGAGACTCACTATACATCACATTTCAGGTGTAAGAACTCTCATGAGTCTTTCTGAAGGTTGCTCGCGCGAGCGAGATTTGAAGCTCAGTCGCGCGAGTTATAGAACTCCGTAATTTCTGAGTTTCAAAAACCCATTTCACATCGCGATTTCTCACCATTTTTCACCCAAATCATCCACACACATTCACACACATAAACCAAACATTTATTCTACGAATCTTACCCATTAATCTCAACAAAAATGTATCTTTCACCAATCGATTTCACGGTTGAGGAATGTTGCCCAAAGAGGGTTTCATACCAAAACCTTCGGATTCTTTCTACGATTCCTATTGCGATGGATCTCAAAAGCTCACGGTGACTCCATCCTTTCGCACATGTCGATCCTAACCTTTCCAAATTGTTGAAGCCGAGAACAAGGGATCGGTTCTCACATGTTTCAAGTTCAAGGGTTTCAAATAAAAAGGGTTTCTAAAGAAAGGACGTTTCCAATGATCGGGGTTCACAAATGGCTGAGCTTACAATGATCACGTGATACAAATCTCACAAGAACTCGGGAAGGAGATGGATTCAAACAGTTGGGTCGTTTTCCTCTCAACTCTCACTCTCTCTTTCTCTTTCTCAAGCAAACCGGAAATGGCTTCTTTAAGAAACCTTCCCTCTCTTATAAATGGGTTTTGTTTGGTGTTGGGCACACACACACACACGACTTGTGTGTTTAGTTCTTAACCACTAAGGTTCAAGTTCGATGTTGAGCAGCACACCACAAGTCGGTGAACAACGTTCACACTAAAGTCCAATCAATCTTTAAACTTTAATCCCTTCACACAAATCTTTCCAAATAATAATCAAAAGACTATAACGACATCGGTCGCCGTGCCGGATACGCAAATGGGCTCAGTCTGGTTTGGGTTCAAATTTATGGGTCATTGCATCCCCAAATTTTTAATGGGGAGGACTTGACATGAGAACAAGTTCAAGAGAGCATATTTGGATTGACACCAAGAAAGAGTTGAAGCCAAAGGAAGCAGCGGTCCAAACCTAGCATTGGTAGTAGCAGGCAAGGAGACTACCTTTGAAGGGGATGCTACCTTTGAAGGGTCCGCTACATTCAAAGGTGCCAGTTGGGTGCCATGTCGCACCCAACCCGAGGATTAGATGCTAGGGAAACATGCCAAGGTCAGTAAACTACCAATCAAAAAAGAAAATGGTAGTTTTCCACCATTGAATTTTGGGTAACTGTGTGTGTGAGGCTCTGAACTATGCATTCAAGTGAAGCGCGGGGGAGCTGAACCTGATCTGGCCGACCACCACCTGCACAAGTTTTTCTTAATGTTATTTTATGGAAAATCTTTTCTATTTTAAATTACATAATGATTCATCTCTCTCTCTCTCTCTCTCTCTCTCTTCCTTTTTGGACCGCTAGAAAAATTGTAATGACCCGTAAATTTGAGCTCGAACTAGACCAACCCTTGTGCATGTCTGGCATGGCGACCAGTGTCGCCATAGGCTTTTAATTATTATTTGGATAAAATTGTGTGGATGGATTAAAGTTTAGAGTTCGATGAGTCCTTTAGTGTGAAAGCCATGCTCCGATTTGCGGTATGCCACTCAACACCGAAATCGAACCCTAGGTAAGTAGATGTTTATTTTGGGTTTTGTTTGTTATAAGAAAGGGGAAGGCTTCTTTGAGAAGCCATTCCCGATTTGTGCATTGAGAAAGAGAAAGAGAGAGTGAGAGTTGAGAAAATCAACCCAGCCGTTTGAAATCCGTCTCCTTCCTGAGTTCTTGTGAGATTTGTATCGCGTGATCGCTATAAGCTTCCCCATTTGTGAACCTTGACCATTAGAAACCCCTTTTTTATTTGAAACTCTTGAGCTTAGAACAGGCGTGAGACCTCCGCTGACTCATCTTCAACACATCGAAGGGGTTAGGATCGATACGTGTGAATAGAGGAAGTTACCTTGAACTCGTGAGATCCATCGCGGTGGGAATCATGAAGAAATCCGAAGGTTTCATGTCGAAACCTCCGTTTAGGGCAACACTCCTCAAACTGTGGAATCGATCGGTGAAAGGTATGATCGTGTTGATTTTAATTATCTAAATTCGTAGGGAAAATGCTTGAAGTAGTTGCTTGTGTATGTGTGGAAATTTTGGGTGAAAATGGCGAAAAGTCGCGAGAGACAAATGGGTTTTAGAAATCCAAAAATTGCAGAGTTCTGTACCTCGCGCGAGCAGCCTCAGAAGGACTCTTGAGAAATTTTTACGCCCAAGATGTAATGTTCCAGTGAACCTCTGTGTCTCGCGCGCACGAGCTTAAGTACTCACTCGCTCGAGGTGCTCGCGTACCTCACAGCAGTACACTGAAATCCAATCGCTCGCCCGAACAGGGTGAGGTCTCTGTGTCTCGCGCGCCCGAGCTTCAGAGCTCGCTCGCACGAGAGGCATCCTAATGATGTATGTAGCCTTAGAGGCTCTGAGACTCGCTCTCGCGAGGGCTCATGTGAACAAGAGGCTCGCTCGCGCGAGACCTTGCGTGCCTAGCGGCAGTAGGCATAAATTCAGTTGGTCACATGAGATTTGAGGTATTTGTGTGCTTACGCGCTCGAGGTCTGTACCTTGCTCGTGCGAGAAACAGAGTTTAGTCTGTTTGGTTTGTTTTCTGATTTTCCTTCTGAATCTCTTGCTTGTATGCTACTAGACCTTTGATATATGTTCATAAATTTTCTTAGGTTATGTTATGAGCATTGATACCATTTGATATCGTATTTTTGCTTCGATTTGTGTGAAAGCGTTCTGAGGTTGGAGAATCTCATAATCACTTAGATTCCATTTCAATTCACATGGATATTTTGTATTATGATCCTTTGAACTGTGCATATGACATCTAAACCTTGCATTTGTAAACTTGAATACGATTAAGAATTTGAATTTGAACTAAGAACTCTGCAATCTGAATTATGTAGTAGAATTTGCATATGAATTATGTATTAGAATCTGCATGTGATTTATGATTCACCTGAACGACTACTTAATTCTTGAATAATATCCTGGCACAAGTTATCGTCATAACGCAGGGGCTTGTTGCACTCCTAAAAAGGGTTCATGAACGATGATGGTAGGTAGGGGTCCCATCGGTATTATTTCTACTCTCGAGATATAATAACTTGAGAGGTAGATAAAGTTGAAACTTAAGTCATGAATTCGATAATCTTTGCATGTATGAATTAAAAACAATGAGCATCTGAACTCTTTACCTGTTTTGAATCTGCTTTGACACTTAGAATATGAACTTGCATTTGATCATTGTCTTTGAAAATCATTCATCTAGTCTATTTTGAATACATGTTTTGGGCATAAGATACTATGAATTATGCTTTAAAAACCATGTTAATTGAGATACAATGTACTTGATAAGTTTCTTCTATTAAGCTTAGATGATTAGCTTACTCCAACTATACATCATATGTACTGATTCAGACGTAGCGGCTCAGGGCTACAAGAGATATTCGGACTACGTTCCTGAGGAAGAGTCTGAGATTCCTCCTGAGGATTGCTTCTTTGTTTAGGATCTTTCTTATTTTGTGCACTTTCTATAGGTTTAGACTTGGGCTTGGTATGTCCGGCCTATTATGTTTTGTATATTTTTGGATTCATGTAATTATACTTTATTCTTTTTGTGAATCATGTTTCGGTGATGGTCGGCCATTACCGGTGGTTCTTTTCGGTTCTTTTGCTCATAGTTCTGCCTGAGATTAGAACCGTTATTTTATCCTACTTTCTTTTAGAAATGGAATTTTTGTTTGTTGTACTCTGATTTTGTTTGTGTTCCGCCCAACTTATCGTTTAATCGATAGGTTGGCGAGCCGGCCTTTTCGATAATCTAGGATTGGAAAAGTTGGGTCATCACAAAAATGAGTTGTGGAGACCTAAAGAAGACAAAAATATCTTAACGTAAATACAACATAGCACTAGAATGTTCTTAATAAAGCAAATCGAATAAGTCTCTGTGATCTGAAATGCTTTTAATTTGTTCATAAACTTTATCTATGGAGCAATTAGAATACGCTTAAATATTATTATTGTTATCACGTCGACAATAACTGTGTCATTGATAAGAATTTTTTGCAAATCCTAATAATTTAATTTTCAGATAAAAAGTTACTATTTTTATTTGGATTACACTCAATCATGATCCATTACATGATAGCCCTTTCGGGAATTCTTTAGTGACTGATTCACTCTATGTAGTTGACTGAAAATTGAGGTGATGATGGTTTTTTATAAGATTTATCATCACTTATGTCAACATTCTCATTTTTGATATCATTGAGTATTTTCACCATAAACGTTTCACATTGGTTTCACAGTATTTAGCCAATTGTCACGATCATGAAACGTCATAGAGAAAGAAAAATCAATGTTATCAAAGGTTTTCCTGTGATTGTTTATATAAATTTTTAAAATCAATCAGTGCCAAAAGTTGTAGCATCCTAACCCTTTTTTTAACTTTCTATTGCATTTTTAAGAGTTTCAAAATGACTAATGCAGTGAGAAATTATGAAAAATAAAGGAATCAAGTAGATTCCTACAAATTAAGTATCTATGAAAGAACCCTCAATGTCGCAGGTTACCTATAAAAAAAAAAATTCATGAAAATTTTTCTTCCAATTTTCTTGCTTTATCCAAACAGATTAGTGTTTAGGTCAGAAAGTTGAGATTTAGATACCTCTTTTCACGCCTTACAGATTCACTAAAAGAGCTTACATTCGAAACTCATTGGCTGCATGGAATAAGATGATAGAGATTCTTTTTTCTCATAATCTTTTACACAATGGATCTTATGACCATGGGCATACCATCAGAGGATCCATTTTTTATTCCATGTGGCACATATTACCAAAAAATAACCCTAAAATTACATGGTACACATCACGCTCAATGGTGATTTTAAGTTCATTGTTTTGGGATCTGTTTGATGGTAAGATCGTGATCTCAAGATCCATTGCGTGGAATGTTAAGGAGAAAACGATCTCTATTGCATGATTCCAAGTAGTAAATGAGGTTTGGAGTTTGGCGCTTTCATTAAACCTGTCTGTGTGAACCGTGGACAAAGGTACCCAATGTTTAATCCCTATAGGGTACGATTATTCTCACTCATTTTCGGAGTATGAGCCAAACAGGTTTTTTCGGACGAAAATCATTAATTGATTTGAATCGAATGATGCCAATTGGTTTAGTCTCAATTTTTCAAAAATCAGATTGAAAGATCATGTCGCACCTATCGGACAGGTAGATGTTGATTCCAACACACATCCCCAATAGTGTCCTACATCATTGGCAAAGGAGTTGACCTTCACTTTTAGGGATGTCTGCCATGAGGAATAAACATTTGAGAGTTTGATACGTGCACCATGTTTTAAAGATCTGTATTGGGAAAGATTGGAGAAGAAAACAATCTCCCTTGTCTGATTCAAATCAGTCGATAGTTTTTGTTAGTGAAAATTTCATGATCCTTACTCAGAAAACGGGTCAAAGACTCAAAGTAGAAGTATCCGAAGAGGAATTTTAGTGTAACTCGAATGTTTAGGTCGGGTCGGTTATATATGCTTGACCCCTTGGGAACATATCTCTTAGTCCTACTTGACCCATTAGCCGCCATAAGTTAATAGCTCTCTCTCTCTCTCTCTCTCCTCTCCTTTTGTTGAAGGCAACAAATAACCCAAAACAAATTCAACTGGAAGAATGAAACAGAAAACGAAGACGTGGACGTAGAAGTATCAAGTATAAAATGTTTCTACCTATTGATTTCTAATTCTTTATTTGATTTAACATTTAATTATATTTGTTGATAATATTTCTAATTTTTTCAGTAAGAGATTTTTATAAAAATTCAATTTTTTTCACTTTCGAATCTTAGGGTTTTACTATACTTGTTTATTTTAGATCAATCATCTTTAAGTTTTTACCAAAAAATTGGATTTTTTTTCTGATTTTTCTACTCTGTTATTCAATTTGTAAATGTAAAATTTTGTGATCTTTGTTTAAAAAGAAAAATTGAAATTTATTGGCGACAAAAAATGTTGAGGCCCGAATCACATGTTAGATCTGATACCACTTGCTAGCTCTAATACCACTTGATAGCTTTGATACTACTTGTTAGGAAACACTACGGACTCCCTATCGTGATGAATGTGGAAAAATAAGAAGATTCAAGAAAAAAATAATTACATGCACAACACAAAGATTTACGTGATTCACCCAATCGAGGGCTACGCCCACAAGAGTATATGCACTATTTATGAGCGATTACAACGCACACAATCTCTTCTCTCTAGTGCACTCTCAATCAAGATCGAACACGATCTTACACAGCCAACACGCTGTAAAAATAAGGACACAGTCCTTCAAATAACAGAGAAGAGATCTGTCGAAATATAATCACGATTCCAACACAAGAACGGCTTCAATCGAATCTTCAATTCTCAAGCTTTTCTTCAATACTTTTTCTCTCAAAGTATTCCCACCAATTTTCTCTCCTTAAAAACTTTCTATAACAATGCCTGGAACCCCCAGAGAAACATTCTGTAAATAGGTTCCAAACTCTTTTGGAAACATGACTCACAAATCTTCTAATATTTGCAAGTATTCAAAACACTTCCAAAACAAACCCAAAATTCAAACCTGCAGATCTAGATCCGCCCAACAGCCAATCGATTGACTTCCCAACCTTAATCGAATGATTTTCCAAACTCAATCGATTGACAGCTGTGGTTGGGATTAAACCTTATTCAACAATCTCCACCAAGGTTTCATCTCCAACCACGTCACTGCCCCAACAGGCATCAACATCTTTGACAAATATTAATCAAGTTTAGGCAATGCCTAAACTTATTCTGCATAACCGGCTTGGTCAATATGTTCGTTGCGTTCTCTTTCGTATCGATCTTCTCAATCGATATTTCTCCATCTTCTATCATATCCCTGATAAAATGATACCGGACATCTATATACTTTGTTCTAGCATGAAAGACCTAGTTCTTTGCTAGGTGAATGGCACTCTGACTGTCACAGAAGATATCGATACTCTCATCAACCTCACCAACTTCACTGACCTTTAAGCCATGAGGCTTCCTTAGCTGCTTCGTAGCCGCTATATACTCGGCCTCTGTAGTTGACAATGCAACTATCCCTTGGATCGTAGACTTCCAACTGATCGCTCTACCTGCCAAGATGAAAACGCACCCCGTAGTAGATCTTCTTCTATCAAGATCACCAGCATAGTCGGAATCGACATACTTGTAGAGATCCAACTTGCTTGTATCTCCACCTTCAAATATCAAACCATGTTCAACTGTACCTTTTAGATATCTCAATATCCATTTCACTGCAAGCCAATGTTTCTTACCTGGATTCGATATATACTTGCAAATCACACTCAAGGCCTGTGCTAAATCTGGGCGTGTGGCATATATCAAACTCCCAACGGCATTTGCATAAGGAATATTTTTTATATATTCCCTTTCTTTATGTGTGAATGGACTCATCTTCTTTGTGAGTTTAAAATGCTCTACTAGAGGAGTTGATACAGCCTTGGCATCACTCATATTGTACTTCTCAAGGAGCTTTTGGATAAAGGTCATTTGAGTTAGCCAAAGCCTCTTCTTCTCACGATCTCTCATGATTTTTATACCTAGGACCTTATTTGTGGAACTAAGATCTTTCATCTCAAATTTCTGGCTCAATGATTGCTTCAGCTTATTAATTTCAATCTTGCTTTTTGCTGCTATCAATATATCATCTACATAGAGAATTAGGAAGATTTTCTCCCCTTTACCATACTATTTCCGATAGACACAATAATCATACTGTCCCCTGTGATACCCTATGCCCAACATATATGAATTAAACTTCTTGTACCACTGCCTGGGTGCCTGCTTGAGACCATACAAGGATTTCTTCAATTTGCAAACGAGTGTTTCTAACCCTTCTGTTTTAAATCCTTCTGATTGTCTCATAAAAATTTCTTCCTGAAGATCTCCATGGAGGAAAGCTATTTTCACATCCATCTGTTCTAGTTCGAGATCTTTCTGAGTAATAACTGCCAATAACTTATGAATCGATATATGTTTCGCAATCGGAGAAAATATCTCATTATAATCGATACCCTCTTTCTGAGAAAACACCTTTGCAACTAACCTTGCCTTAAACTTTGGAGTTTCACTCCTATCACCTTCTTTCTTTCGAAAGACCCATTTACAACCGATGGCACTCTTCCCTTTAAGAAGTTTCATGAGATCCCAAGTCTCATTCTTCAAAAGTGACTGTCATTCTTCTTCCATAGCTAACTGCCACTTTACTGTATCTGTATCCAACCGAGGTTCTGGAATTATGCTTGGTTTCCCATTCTCTGTGATAAGTGCAAGTGTTAAAGGAACCATATCCTTAAACTTTTCAGGACGTTTCTTCATCCTCTCTGACCTTCTCAAGGTAGTCTTAACCGATACCTGGGACTGCAAGTCTTGAGAAATTGTGCCATCATGCTCTATCTTAGAGTCTTTATTATCTTTCTCATCTTGCTCATGCCTCTCAACATCAACTTGTACCTAAAGTTCACCAGATGACTAAGGTTTGTCTTCTGCCTTTTTCTTCGGAAACTCATCTTCGTTGAAAGTAACATCTCTTTCAATTATCACTTTGTGAGATTGTGTATCCCACAAACGATAACCCTTGACTCCTTTACCAAAGCCAATCAAGACACACTTTTTAAATTTTGGATCCAACTTGGATCGTTCACTTCCCTGAAGTAATGCATACGTAGCACATCTAAACTATAAAGACCCGTATTTTGAACCCGAGTTACACTGACCCTGTGTGTGTATTCGGCTCGGCAACCGACGTCACCATTTGTTTTGGATTTTTATCTAGATGTTATTGTGCGGACATATTTTAATTTAGAGCCCATTTGGACCCTCGTGCAAAAGTTGTACACCGACCTCGGTGTGGCCGCTCAACACCGGATTTGAGTTTTAAAATTAGAAGTGTATAATACATAAGAGGTGTGTGTGTGCTTAACTTTGTGAGCAATCCTATTATAAGAAGGAATTGCATTCCCGTATTATACTAGGTTTTGTTAAGAGAGGAAGAGACGTGAGTGCCGTGAAGAACCGTAGTCGTTTGATAGTTATCCAACCGTGTGAAACTCCGTCTTCTCTCTTCTTCAATCATCGTAGGAGATCGGTTTAGAAAATCTCCTTCTCTAGAACTCTCTTTGTTGAAAATACTTAAACCTTAGAAAGAACTTGAATCAACCTTGGATTCGTAGTTGGCTATTGGGAGAGGTTGAGATCATTGGGGACGTGTTGAAGTTGTCTTTATGAACTCGTGGGATCGATCGCGGCGCGAATCGTTGAGGAAACCCGTTGGTTTCGTTCTGAAGCTCCATTCGCGTGACTCATTTCTAATCTAGGAATCCTAGATTAATGGTACGTTTTAATTAAACTTTTTGATTAAAATCATTAGATTAGCCATGGGTTTTGCTTTGGGATGTATGGGTTTCGATTCGGGTGAAAACGAGCGAAATCGCGTCGCTGTAGCTCGCTCGAGCGAGCTATTATCATCGCTCGAGCGAGGATACATTAAAATACTCAAAAGGCGTTCCCTACCTCGCTCGAGCGAGCTTTTGTCATCGCTCGCGCGAGAAAGTTCTGAAGGATCTCGCTCGAGCGAGCTATTATCATCGCTCGAGTGAGGTATTGCCGAACTCCGATATTATCTTAGTATTTTAGTCATAACTTTTTATCCTAAACTCCGATTGAGACGATTATTTTTGCGTTGGAAAGATAATGGAAACATCTACAACTTTCATGTTTTGACCAACTCGTGAATCAATCGTCTTGATGGTCAAAAATATATGAGAATGTTACATCAAATTTTAGGATTGGCGCAACTTGCCTGTTTTGACTTGTTTATGAGAAAATACTTAAATAGGTCTATATTATTAGTAATTAGAGTTACTCTTAATGCATGAACGTATATTATGATGTAGATTGGGCGCGAGAGGCCATCAATAGGATCTTGCTTGACTTCGCATAACTCCGAGTTTTAGGTAGGAGAATCTCATCTTTACAGTATTTTATTTTAATTCGTATGGATATTTTGAATTAAAATCTTTGAACTTGCATATGTCATTGAAATCACATCTGTAAACTGAAATTGATATGAATGACTGAAAATCTAAATCTACCTGAATCCTGAAACCTGAATCTGCTTAAGCTCTGAAAATCTGAAATCAAGAACCTGAACTATGTATAAGAGACTTGCATCTGATTTATATTAGTATCTGCATTTGTTTTATGATTGACCTGAACGACCCCTCAAAAATTCCAGAACAACTTCCTGGCACAAGTTTCCCTCATTATGCAGGGGCTTGTTGCATCCTGAAAAAGGGTTCATGAACGACGATGGTAGGTAGGGGTTCCCATCGGCTATATTCCTGCTCTCGAGATATAGTTTACTCGGGAGGTATTTTAAGTTGAGGATTAAGTCATGAATTACTGAACTTTGCATATAGAAGTTAGAGAAACTAAGACACTGAAATACTGTATCTGTTCTTGAAACTGTTTTCACACATTTAGAAATAAATCTTACATATGATTTCCGCACCTAAATTCAGTTTATTATCTGCTTATATGTTTGACAAGCTATATTCCGATATTTGTTTTGAAACCATGTTAGTTAAAGTAAAATGTCGTAGATGTCTTTCTTCTACTGAGCTTTATTGGTTAGCTCACTCCAACTATACGTCACAGGTTCAGGTACTAACGTGGCTATTCAGGGCTGTGAGACTGATCCTGATTACGTGCCTGAGGAAGAGCTTGAGGTTCCTCCTGAGAAGTTTTTCCCAGTATAGAACTTACTGATTTTCTTATTTGTGGTGAGAGTTAGACTTGAATTTGTGGGCCCATTTTAGTTGGATATCATAGTTTTATACTTGATGTTGATTTCTGTTATGAGCCATGTTTCGATGATGGTCGGCCATCATCGGTGGTTCTTTACTTTTAATTGCTTCCGCATTTATTTTAGCTATGGATAATTATTGCGCTTTACTCTGATATGTGCCCTGTTTGTCCGGCTTATCGTTTATTCGATAGGTTAGCGAACCGGCCTTTCCTATACCTGAGGGATTGGAAAAGTCGGGTTGTCACAGTTGGTATCAGAGCTATGATTTTTAGATTCTCTAAGGACCCATGAGAACCCAACCGTGGCCCGGTACAATTCGCATCAGAGTCATGTCGTTAGGTCCAGAATCACTAGTATTGTGTGTGATTGTCTTTACAATCAATGTTGACTGATGTTGTGGTGTTCACAATGACAGATCAGTATGGCCCCAAGATTTAGAGGCAGAGGTAGAGGTAGGACGGACATTCCTGAAGGTGTCGGTACATCGAGGGGAGTTGCCTTCGCAACCGGTTCTAATGCAGTCCCTATAAGAGCCGGAGTTGATAGAGGTCAGGGTGAAAGAATGGAACAAGTGTTGGAAAGTCTGGCCACCAACATTGCTCAGCAGACCGCATCTATGGCTCAGTAGACTGCTGTAATTGCCCAGCAAGCGGTGATTTACCGGACAACAACAACAATCATCAGGATTTGCCGAATTCAGGAGGATGAGACCTCGAAATTTTTCTGGACAGACCGACCCGATGGAAGCCGAAGGTTGGTTGGATGAGATGGAAAAGATCTTTGAGGTGCTTCAGTGCACCGATGTCGAGAAGGTTAGATGGGCAACCTTCAAACTGGACGAACAGGCTGGACCATGGTGGAAGTCCGTGGCTAGACACAGGGAGCAGGAGTTTCCCAGTACTCCTTGGACATGGGCTGAGTTTATCGAGGCGTTCAACGATCAGTACTTTCCCAAGATCGTTAGGCATCAGATGGAAGTTCAATTCATCGAGCTGAAGCAGGGGACAATGTCAGTGCGTGAGTATGGAGAGGAGTTCATGCCACTTTCGAGGTTTGCACCTCAACATGTGGCCACCGATATGATGAAGGCCAGAAAATTCCAGCTGGGTCTTAGGCCGAGTATACAGGAGACCGTGGCTATGTGGAAAATGGAAACATATGGAGGAGTACTTTCAAAGGCCCTCATAGCAGAGGAAGAAATTCAAAAGCGGTTTTTGAGAAGCAGTCAGTCGAACAAGGACAGGATTGTACAAGGGCAGTCAGGTACTTATGAAAATAAGAGGGCCAAGTTTACAAAGCCGTCAGTGAACCTTATTCAACCTGCATTTTCTAGACCAACATTTTCTTCTGGACCGAACCCTTATCAGAGATTGGCAGCATCATCACCTATGCAATCCGTACGACCAGCGGGTTCTACGGCTAGTGGAGCTTCAGTGGCACAGGGATCCTCTCGTGCACCATCTTTTGTTTCGGTCACTATGTGCCTAAGGAGCGGGAAACCACACAAGACCGAGGATTGTAGGAGGAACACTGGAGCGTGTTTTCGGTGTGGCGCAATCAGACACATGGTTAAGGATTGTCCTCAGGAGGACAAGGGAAGAACTAGTTCAGCTTCTACTCAGAGATCGACCCGACCTACTGTTCAAGGTCGAGCTTATGCCGTGACGGCTCAAGAAGCCGGAACATCGAACGACCTGATCCAAGGTATTATTAAAAGTTGAGATGTCTTCTTATTTTATTTGTTATATATAATTGCTTGATATTTAAAAAATTTTGTTAATAAGTTATGGATGAACACACATGTTTAGAAACTTTTAATTGAAACGCTTGTCTAAACTAAGGTACCCTTTTTATGCATCGGGAGAGCGATGTAAGCAAAACCGAAGCGCGAGTGTTAATAGACTCCGGGTCTACACATTCTTTTGTCACTCCATTGTTCGCTGAAAAGTTGGGCATCATTCCCAAGGCCCTTGATTTCATCTTGGCAGTGTCAGTTCCTACTGGTAACTCAGTGAGCACCGATACCATGTGTCAATCAGTGATTGTGATGATTGAAGACCACGAGACAGTGGCTGATTTGATCATTTTGAGCATGGAAGGGTTCGACGTGATACTAGGGATGGATTGGTTATCTACTTACCATGCGAGCGTGGATTGTCTTCGGAAGATTGTAACATTCTGCCCGCCGAAGAGAAAATCTTTTCGATTTTGTGGAGTCAAATCTTGTGTGATACTATTTATCTCTGCCATTCGAGCAGACCGTATGATGAGGAACGGGTGTTGTGGTTATCTGGCCTACTTGCAAGATCATAAGGAGGAGAAGAAAAATATTGCAGATATTACGATTGCTTGCGAGTATTCAGATGTTTTTCCTGAAGATCTACCTGGATTACCACCTGACCGGGAGATTGAGTTTGCGATTGAGTTAGCGTCGGGTACTGAACCAGTATCAAAAGCTTTGTATCGAATGGCGCCTACAGAATTGAAAGAGTTGAAGGAGCAGCTTCAGGAACTGCTAGATAAGGGCTTTATCAGACAGAGTGTGTCACCCTGGGGAGCACCAGTTCTAGTTGTAAAGAAGAAAGACGGTTCAATGCGGCTTTGCATCGATTACCGCCAGCTAAATAAGTTGATAATTAAGAACCGTTATCCACTTCCAAGAATTGATGATCTGTTCGATCAGTTACAAGGAGCAAGGTTCTTCTCAAATATCGACTTGAGGTCAGGCTACCATCAGTTGAAAGTTAAGTCCGAAGACATTCAGAAGACAGCGTTCAGAACCCGATATGGGCACTACGAGTTCCTGGTCATGCCATTTGGGTTGACAAACGCACCCGCGTCATTTATGGACTTGATGAACCGGATATTCAAGTCACATTTGGACAAGTCTGTAGTGGTTTTTGTAGATGACATCCTCATCTATTCAAAGACACGAGAAGAACATGAGCAACATCTGCGAGTGGCTCTACAAACCCTTGGAGACCATCAGTTATATGCAAAACTTAGTAAGTGTGAGTTTTGGCTTGAGCAGGTCAGTTTCCTAGGCCATGTTATCTCTGAGACCGGTATTACAGTTGACCCAGCAAAGATTGAGTCAGTGATGAATTGGGTACAGCCAAAGACCGTTACGGAGGTTCGTAGTTTCCTCGGTTGGCAGGATACTACAGAAGGTTTGTGGAGGGCTTCTCCAAGATATCAGGTCCTCTTACACAACTTACGAAGAAGAATACTAAATTTGATTGGACAGAGCAGTGTGAGCAAATTTTTCAGGAACTCAAGAAACGATTGACTCATCGACTTGCTATACCATCAGGCAAGGGAGGCTTTGCAGTATACAGTGATGCATCATATGAGGGTTTAGGCTGTGTGCTTAACCAGAATGAGAGAGTCATTGCTTATGGATCTAGATAGCTAAAAGACCATGAGAAGAATTACCCGACGCATGATCTTGAGTTGGCAGCAGTGATTTTTGCTCTGAAGATCTAGAGGCATTACCTTTATGGGGAGACCTTCGATATATTTACCGATCATAAGAGCCTCAAGTATCTCTTCTCACAAAAGGAGTTGAATATGAGACAGCGTCGATGGATGGAGTTCTTGAAAGATTATGATTGTACCATCCAGTACCACCCCGGGAAAGCAAACGTAGTGGCAAATGCGTTAAGTCGAAAGCTCTCTGCTCAATTATCACATCTCACCGCAAGGGTGCGACGATGGCATCTATTGGAAGATATGACTCTAAGTAGCATGAGATTTGACGTAAAAGGTTCAGGTGCGTTAATGGCTACGCTGGTAATTCGTTCCACTCTCTATGAGAACATTCGCAGACTTTAGATGATGGATGATGAACTTATGGCTATCAGACGGGATGTGATTGGGGGAAGTAAACTAGATTTTTCTATTAAAGATGATGACACTTTGTTGTTTAGAAACCGGGTATGCGTACCAACTAGTACTGAGCTTCGGGACACTATTTTGGAAGAGGCTCATAAGTCTATGTACGCTATTCACCCTGGCAGTACCAAGATGTACCAGAACTTAAAGAAAAGCTTCTGGTGGAGAGGTTTAAAGAAAGATGTCGCTGTGTATGTCTCGAGATGTCTTGTGTGTCAGCAAGTAAAGGTGGATCATCGAAATCCGGCAGGACTGTTGCAACCACTACCGATACCTGAGTGGAAATGGGAGGCCATTTCTATGGACTTTATTTTGGGATTGCCAAGAACATTAAGAAAATATAATGCCATCTGGGTCATTGTGGATCGATTGACTAAGTCCGCACACTTCCTTCCTTATAATACGTCGTATACCGCCAACAAGCTCGCAGAATTATACATCAAGGAGATAGTTAGGCTGCATGGTATACCGGTCAGTATCATATCCGATAGAGACCCGATGTACACATCTCAGTTTTGGTAATGATTTCAAGAAGGAATGGGCTCTAGGCTCGATTACAGTACAACATTCCATCCTCAGACCGATTGGCAGACTGAGAGGGTGAATCAGATTATAGAAGATATGTTACGTGCTTGCATGCTAGATTTTTAGGGGTCATGGGACCACATTTACCGCTGATCGAGTTCGCCTACAATAACAGTTACCAGGCTAGCATCGGCATGGCACCCTACGAAGCTTTGTATGGACGACAGTGCAAGTCTCCGCTTAATTGGGAAGAAGTAGGTGAGAAACTCATTTTAGGTCCCGAGATCGTGGAGAATACAACCGAGACAGTTCGGTTAATCCGTGAGAGACTACGCATTGCTCAAAGTCGTCAGAAGAGCTACGCTGATCTGAAAAGGAACCATGTTGAGTTTAAGGTGGGAGATAGCGTATTTGTCAAAATCTCTCCTACAAAAGGCGTGATGCATTTTGGGAAGCGTGGGAAGCTGAGTCCGCGCTATGTTGGACCTTTCGAGGTATTGGGCCGAGTCAGCGAGGTTGCCTATCGAGTAGCCTTGCCACCGCAGCTATCGGAAATGCACAACGTGTTTCATGTGTCCATGTTACGAAGATATGTTAAGGACCCGACTCACGTATTGGACTACCAGCCCATTGAGCTCCAAGAAGACCTATCCTTGGTTGAGGAACCGATATGAATCTTGGATCATAAAGAATAAATCTTACGGACAAAGTGCATTCCCTTAGTACTCGTGAAGTGACGGAACCATTCTTCAGAGGAAGCCACATGGGAGCGTGAAGCGGAGATTCACGAGCAATTTCCACAACTTTTCGAGTGAAGGTATATTATAAACTATAGTTATATAAGAAAATCATACGTACCTTTAAATTCTTGAATTTGCTTCAAAAAAAAAAAGGAGAATTTCTTCAAAATCTTCAATGTTAAATTGATTCGTAACATCGATGCTTTACATATATATCTATAGCGATCACACAATAAAATCTTAAATGTCATATTTATTCATTCTCGGTTAGAGCCGTATGTCTATTGGAACCCGTGTCATCAGTTAGAACATGTTACTAGGCATGTGATCATGCTTCTGAATAAGTATTCGATTATGACATTTGAAATTTCTGCTCAAATAATTACCAAAAGGGTGAGGTAGGTGTGTGTGTTAGGTTTGTGTCATGGTGAAGTATGTTTCCAGGCACGTGACACTTGGGAAGGTATGCATCCATGTACGGATGTAATCCTCTATGGCAGTATGGGATGCCACACGCAGTACATCCAGGTTACTACGGATCCCGACCCTTGAAAGCGTGCTTAGTGAAGCCTACCGCATCGCGACCAAAGTTCTTTTAGACTTTAGACTGTTGCGATTTTGCTTTATACTGGTGTTAGGAAAAGGACTTACATGATTCGGTTTAGCTTATCCGTACATTTTGAGGCGAAAATTCCTAAGGAGGTAGAATGTAAAGACCCTTATTTTGAACCCGAGTTAGTTAGACGACCTGTGTGTATTCGCTGACAGCAGACATCACCATTTGTTTTAGATTTTTATCTAAATGTGATTGTCTTGAATGATTTTAATTTAGAGCCCATTTGGACCCTCGTGCGAAAGTTGTGCACCGACCTCGGTGTGGCCGCTCAACACCGGACTTGAGTTTTAAAATTAGAAGTGTATAATACATAAGAGGTGTGTGTGTGCTTAACTTTGTGAGCAATTCTATTATAAGAAGGAATTGCATTCCTGTATTATACTAGGTTTTGTTAAGAGAGGAAGAGACGTGAGTGCCGTGAAGAACCGTAGTCGTTTGATAGTTACCCAACCGTGTGAAACTCTGTCTTCTCTCTTCTTCAATCATCGTAGGAGATCGGTTTAGAAAACCTCCTTCTCTAGAACCCTCTTTGTTGAAAACACTTAAACCTTAGAAAGAACTTGAATCAACCTTGGATTCGTAGTTGGCTATTGGGAGAGGTTGAGATCATTGGGGACGTGTTGGAGTTGTCTCTATGAACTCGTGGGATCGATCGCGGCGTGAATCGTTGAGGAAACCCGTCGGTTTCGTTCTGAAGCTCCATTCGCGTGACTCATTTCTAATCTAGGAATCCTTAGATTAAAGGTACGTTTTAATTAAACTTTTTGATTAAAATCATTAGATTAGCCATGGGTTTTGCTTTGGGATGTATGGGTTTCGATTCGGGTGAAAACGAGTGAAATCGCGTCGCTGTAGCTCGCTCAAGCGAGCTATTATCATCGCTCGAGCGAGGATACATTAAAATACTCAAAAGGCATTCCCTGCCTCGCTCGAGCGAGGTATTGTCGAACTCCGATATTGCCTTAGTATTTTAGTCATAACTTTTTATCCCAAACTCTAATTGAGACGATTCATTTTGCGTTGGAAAGCTAATGGAAAAATCTACAACTTTCATGTTTTGACCAACTCATGAATCAATCGTATTGATAGTCAAAAATATATGAGAATGTTACATCAAATTCTAGGATTGGCGCAACTTGCCTGTTTTGACTTGTTTTTGAGAAAACACTTAAATAGGTCTATATTATTAGTAATTAGAGTTAATCTTAATGCATGAACGTATATTATGATGTAGGTTGAGGGCGAGAGGTCATCAATAGGACCTTGCTTGACTTCGCATAACTCCGAGTTTTAGGTAGGAGAATCTCATCTTTACAGTATTTTATTTTAATTCGCATGGATATTTTGAATTAAAATCTTTGAACTTGCATATGCCATTGAAATCACATCCGTAAACTGAAATTGATATGAATTACTGAAAATCTAAATCTACCTGAATCCTGAAACCTGAATCTGCTTAAGCTCTGAAAATCTGAAATCAAGAACCTGAACTATGTATAAGAGACTTGCATCTGATTTATATTAGTATCTGCATTTGTTTTATGATTGACCTGAACGACCCTCAAAATTCTGAACAACTTCACGCACAAGTTTCCCTCATTACGCAGGGCTTGTTGCATCCTCTGAAAAAGGGTTCATGAACGCGATGGTAGGTAGGGGTTCCCATCGGCTATATTCCCGCTCTCGAGATATAGTTTACTCGGGAGGTATTTTAAGTTGAGGATTAAGTCATGAATTCTTGAACTTTGCATATAGAAGTTAGAGAAACTAAGACAACTGAAACTCTTTGCATACATTCTTGAAATAAATCTTACATATGATTTCCGCACCTAAATTGATTTATTATCTCGCTTATATGTTTGACAAGCTATATTCGATATTTTTTGAAACCATGTTAGTTAAAGTAAAATGCGTAGATGTATTTCTTCTCGAGCTTTGTTGGTTAGCTCACTCGACTATACGTCATGTGTTAGTCTTGATGTGGCTATTCGAGTATTGTGAGATCGATCCTAACTACGTGCCTGAGGAAGAGCTTGAGGTTCCTCCTGAGGAATTTTTCCCAGTATAGAACTTACTGATTTTCTTATTTGTGGTGAGAGTTAGACTTAAATTTGTGGGCCCATTTTAGTTGGATATCATAGTTTTATACTTGACGTTGATTTCTGTTATGAGCCATGTTTCAATGATGGTCGGCCATCATCGGTGGTTCTTTACTTTTAATTGCTTCCGCATTTATTTTAGCTATGGATAATTATTGCGCTTTACTCTGATATGTGCCCTGTTTGTCCGACTTATCGTTTATTCGATAGGTTGGCGAATCGGCCTTTCCTATACCTGAGGGATTGGAAAAGTCGGGCCGTCACACAAACACCCTCAAGTGAGAGTAACTTTCGTGTCTTTCATACCAAACCTCATCTGCAGTTTTCGAGTTTAATACCGCTGAAGGCGACCAGTTGACCAAGTAACATGCCGTGTTCACTGCCTCTGCCCAGAACCTGTGACTCAAGCCGGAATAGTTTAACATATACCATGCTTTTTCTAATAGTGCTATGTTCATCCTCTCTGTTACACTATTTTGCTAAGGATTTTCAGGAACTGTTAAGTGACTAACAATCCCTTGATTTTTACAATAAACTTTAAACTCTGATGACAAGTATTCCCCACCATTATCTGAACTGAGAATTTTTACCTTTTTATCTGTCTGTTTTTCAATCATACTCTGTCACTGCCTAAATTTCTTAAACACATCTGATTTATTTTTAATCATATACACCCAAACTTTTCTAGAGTAGTCATCCATAAATGACATAAAGTAGTTGGCTCTACCTACTAAAGTGACTTTAGCCGGTCCCCATATATCTGAATGTATGTAATCAATCAGCCCCTTCGAAGTGTATTTTTCAATGGAGAAACTGACTTTCTTCTGCTTCCCGGAGATACAATCTTCATAAAAATTCAGTTTACAAGTTTGAATTTCAGAAATTACATTATTCTTTATGAGCTCTGTTAACCCACGTTCACTCATGTGATCAAGCCTTTTGTGTCACAAATCTGAGTGATCCTTAGAATCTTTTATAGCTGCAATACCGCTGCCGCAGATTATGTTGCCTACTAAAGTATACAGATTCCCCATCTTTTCACCTTTCATCAAGGTCATAGCATCACGTACGACCTTTAGTTGATCGAATTCTAGGATGACTCGACATCCTATCTTATCCAATGCCCCCAACGAGATCAAATTTTTTTTCAGATCAGGCACATGCCTAACCTCAATAAGAGTGCGAACACAACCATTAAATATTTTGATTCTGATCGAATCGATACCCACTGCTTCATATACACTGTCATTCCCCATCAAAATCGTCCCACCATTGGCTACCTTCTACTGGTCAAACTAATCCATGTACGGACACATGTGATACGATGCCCCTGAATCTAGGATCTATCTACCATCAGATTGACGGGAGCTTAACAATGCACACAATAGGCCTTCACCAAAATTTGACTTAGCAATACTAGCTTGTTGCGAAGTCTCTTCATTTACCCTTATTATTATTGAATCTCTGCTTACAATATTTACGAATATGTCCAGATTGCTTACTGAAGTAACAGATAATATCATTTCTGTCACCCCTAGGTTTGGACTTGCTATTTTCTCTTGTTGATTTATTATCCCCTCTTGATTTGTCTCTTTTGCGATCATGGTTCCAACCCCTTTTACTCAAGAGACTAATCCCTTCGGAGTTAGATTTGAGTTGTTTTCTTAATTCATCGAAAAGAAGTACAGCAGTCACTTCTTTGACGATAATAATATCTTTACCATAAATTAATGGGGTAACAAGGTACTCATAAGATGATGGCAATGAGGTGAGCAAGAAAAGTGTGAGATCTTTTTCTTCAAGTTTTACCTCAATACTCAATAGTTCACTAACTATTTTATTAAACGAATTCAAATGGTCATGAATATGCGTATCAGCCTTCATACGAATGGTGTAGAGTTGCTTCTTTATGAAGAGTCTGTTGGACAACGACTTTATCATGCAGAAAGATTCCATCTTCTTCCACAGATCCACGGTCATCTTCTCGTGAAGAACGTTATACAGAACTTCAGCGGACAAGTACAATCGGATAGTGCTTATGGCCCTCTTATCAATGGAGTTCCACTTTTCATCGGACATCTCTGAGTTCTTCTCCATCCCCTTACCAAGTAGGGCATCATCAATGCCTTATTGAACAAGGAGATCTGTGACCTTAACTTGCCACAAAGCAAAGTTATTCTTTCTAAAAAACTTCTCTACTTCAAATTGTGCATTCGAAGCCTTCATTGCCATTGTAGCATAAACCTAGCTCTGATACCACTTGTTAGATCTGATACTACTTGCTAGCTCTAATACCACTTCCTAGCTTTGATACCACTTGCTAGGAATTTTACCCACATTGCGAACTCCCTATCGCGATGAATGTGAAAAAATAAGAAGATTCAGGTAAAAAATAATCACACGCACCACACAAAGATTTACGTGATTCACCTAATCGAGGGCTACGTCCATGGGAGTATATGCACTATTTATGAGCGATTACAATGCACACAATCTCTTCTCTCTAGTGCACTGTTAATCAAGATCGAACACGATCTTACACAACCAACACGCTGTAAAAGCAAGGACGCAGTCCTTCAAATAACAGAGAAGAGATCTGCCAGAATATAATCACAATTTTGATACAAGAACAGCTTCAATCGGATTTTTAATCCTCAAACTTTTCTTCAATACTTTTTCTCTCAAAGTATTCCCACCAATTTTCTCTCTTTAAAAACTTTTTCTAACAATGTCTGGAACCCCCAGAGAAACTTTCTGCAAATAGGCTCCAAACTCTTTTGGAAATATGACTCACAAATCTTCTAATATTTGCAAGTATTCAAAACACTTCCAAAATAAACCCAAAATTCAAACCTGCAGATTTGGATCCGCCCAACAGTTAATCGATTGACTTCCCAACCTCAATCGATTGACACCTGCGGTTGTGATTAAATCTTATTCAACATCACAAACACCTCTAGAGATTTTCTACAATGATGGGGAGGCTTGCAAATACACTACTTCCCTCATATAGTCGAAGTGCAGATGATAATTAGGGTTTATTTTTTTTATTTATCTTTTATTTTCTTAATTTGACTTTGCTAATGTATGATTTGTAATATTGTGAAACGCAAAGCTTTCTGAGAGGCCATTAGAGCTTCTTGGAAGCTTTGCTTGATGATAGGGGTGCCTAGGGTTCTGCTTGATATAGGTGAAGTATTCATATTTTCTTCAGCACAGACTGCATTCTCCAATCTCTTAATAGGTGGTTTAAGCATTAATCTTACTTGACAATTTTTTTTATCATATTAAATCGTTAGTATTATTATTTTCTTGATGCTAAGAGCAAGATTTTTTATGTTTAGGAGCTTAAATTTATAGTTTTATATCAATTTTTTTTGTAGGTTGTGGGTCAGTAGAGAAACACTATCTGAGAATGTGTTGGATTACACCAACTAGGATTGGAAGAAAATGACACTCTAAAGAGAAAAAAGTTATTCTCTTGTGTAGAAAAGCACCAAAAATGAAGACTAAAGTAATATACTACTTAGAACCTTTCAAATTTCATTCATATGACTTGTAAAATGAAAATACATGAGTGATAAATATAGCCCAAAATACAAATCAGGGAATAAATAAGCATACACTTCTAAAGCAACAACCTAACCTAGAAAAAGATAGAAAATTACATTCTCAAAGTATATTCCATATTCTCAAGACACCACATTAATTACACCAATTTCCTATGACAAAAAAGAATTCCAAGGTTGACCAATATAACTGCACATGGGCCAATGACCCAAAAGACAAAATGGGCCAGATGGGCCGGTCTAGCTTATAATTCTAATAGAATGGACACTAATGGATTGACTTGGATATATCACAGTCAATGCTTAGTATGAGAATTTACGATTTTCGCATGTAATTGAAATTTATGTTTGTTTTATATAGTTTTTTTATTTTAAATAGTTTTTTATTAGTACTCAGATGTTGCATTGGAGGGTGAAGTTGACGGTAACCTTGTATGCGTATGGCATAGCTCTCTGCTAGCCCTTACCACAATAGAGTTCATATGCTTTAGTTGGTTCACATTCTCTTTTCTGACTCCCTACAAATGAGGATTTACTTGCTCTAATACCATCCTAGCTTCCTACCAGAGCAAATAAAATCTGCTCTGGCAAGGAGTGAGTAGAGGGGAGGATAGAACTACTAAACAGGTAAATCTTGCATAAAATCTTACCATGCAAAGAGTTATCAAGGAGATCAAGGGGTACCTGCTCAAGCAGGTAACAGGATATTAACAAAGAAGATGGGAACCTGCTAAAGCAGGTGAATCCTGCCAGGGAAGGGGCTAGCAAAGAGCTACGCCATAGGCAGCCCTTATGCCTGCTACTATGGGTCAGGTTAGCATTTTAATTTTAAGTTTCTGTTTATTATTTTCTTTATTCATTGAAAGTATTTTGATTTCAATACTTGGTGTCAGCAAATGAAATTGAAGTGATGTGTGTTAGACGCCCTTTGTTAGTTTGTTTGATCAAGTTGGAAACAATAGATCAAATTTACATTATATGCATTGCTCTAGCAAACCAAATCGTGGACCAGGTGAATTGGGAAGAATTGATGTCATGGTGGCAATTATGATAACTTAAAAGAAGAATGTCACTCTCTCGTGGGACATTTTTTTTCAATTTATTTCATCTATTAACCCCTCGTGCATGGGTTAAAATTACTTTACATCTGGTTTTCTATCTACTAACCCCTCATGCACTCATGCCTTGATTGGAATTACTTTACATTAGGTTTTTCAAGCTTTTGGTGACACAGATTTTCTCGAAATTTTTGTTAGAATCTATAGATAGGAATTCTATGTTGGTTAGAGGCTAAATTAAAATTTTGAGAGGACTCAGGTTACTTAATAATCTTCTCACTTGGTACTTCGAGCTCTTAGCTCTTCACTCCCGAAAGTCAAAAATTGCAGTAGATCAAGTTTTCAACTGCTTAGGCAAAAGCAAACGTGAGAATATAATTAAATCCAGTTTGAGTTTTGATACCATGCTTTGCATGTATACTTTTGGCCTATAGGCGACTTACAATGGAAGCGAGTGCCTTTGTGACGGTTTGCTCTTCAAAAAGATGGTGGGGGTAACCACAGAGTGTCTGGAGTCATGGTAGATTACTTGGGTTTGCTTGCTCCCCAAGGTCATGTTATTTGATCATCTCCCCAGAATAATCCGATCACGTTGTACTCGTAGAGATTAGTCATCCCCCTCGAAAGGGTTTTGAATCCGTATGCCATAAAAAAAATGATCTATTAAATCACAAGCCTTTCTCCCACTGTAGTTATTATTTTCAAGATAAAATTTCTTCCATGCTATTTGCTTGGGATGGGGTTTGCTCCTCAAGGTCATGTTATAGAATCCCCTCCCTATAGAATCTCCTCCCTAGAAGAACCCAACCACGTGCAAGTTGTACACACGTTGTACTCGTAGAGATTAGACCACCCCTCCAAACGGATTTGACTCCCTATGCCATTAAAACACAAAAAAATTGATCGATTAAATGACAGGCACATTCCCCACTGCGGGTATTATTCTCAAGATAAAACTTCGTCCATGCTATTTGCCTGGGAAAATTGGAAGTAACCTATTATGCTGAAATACCAATGGCACTATCAACAACTCCAGGTCGAAGACCTAGGCCCTGCAAAACGGTCAATAGTATTGGTTAGGAAGACAGAAAGTAATAAATTTTTTTAAAAGATAGAAACGTACTCATGTGTATATATATATATATATATATATATATATATATATATATATATATATATATATATATATATATATATGGGAGCCAGTTAGGTCCTCCAATGGAGGAAGGTGACCGTCCTCCAAGAAACACATGGAGCTCCACGTGGCACTCAAAATACTGTTTGGGTGCCACGTGGAGCACAGGTAGACGGTATAGATCAATATTAAAAAAAAAATCGAAAAATACTTTTTAAACCCACAAGTCAAAGTTTGACGGATTTCATTGGTCCTCATTTCACGGTTCAAAAAACACACGGTGGAGATGAGTTTTCAATTTATTTATTTTCAAATATGATTTACGCAATGCACTCGAGCTCCATGTGGCATCGAAACAATATTTTGGGTGCCATGTGAAGCTCCACGTGGAAGCTTGGAGGACGGTGACCATCCTCCCATGGAGGATAGATACCTTTTCCTATATATATATATATATATATATATATATATATATATATATATATATAGAGGGAGAAAGAGAGTTTGCAAACCTATCTTTTTCTTTCTTTACAAATTATATTTTATTAGAAAAAGAATTGGGCCGTAGAATCGATGAAGATTAAAAACATAAATTCCTAAATAAATTGTCCACAATAACTCCTCGAAATTGCTTACAAGTATATAACTCATAGACTAGTGCACTTATAACCTAATTAGAATCTGCTACGACCCGAATTTTTCAATCCTAGAGTATCGGAAAGGCCGGTTTGCCTACTTATCAAAAAAACGATAAGCCCGACGGAAACACAAACGAAAATCAGAGTAACAGCACAAGGAAGCTCCATTTCTATAAAGAAAGCAGAACAAAAATAACGGCTCTAATCCCAGACAAAATCATGAGCAAAAAAATAAAAAAGAACCATCGGTGATGGCCGACTATCATCAAAACATAGTTCACAAAAAAAATAAAGTATAACAGCTAACAGACTAAGCTCATTAGAAGAGACTTATATCAATCACATTATATCTCAATTAACATGATTTTCAAAACATAATTCGTAGCATATTATTTCCAAAGTAGGTATGCAAAAATGACTAAATTTCAAGTACGAGAATCATATGCAAGTTCATATTCTAAGTTTCCCAAAACAGATTCAAAGCAGGTAAAGAGTTCAGATGCTCATTATTTCTTAATTCATAGATGCAAAGCTTAATCGAATTCATGACTTAAATTTATACTTAATTTATCTCTCAAATTAATATATCATGAGAGCAGGAATAGGACTGATGGGAACCCCTACCTAATCATCATCGTTCAATGAACCCTTTTGAGGAGTACAACAAGCCCCTACATCATGTGTAACGACCCCGAAAATTAGAACACGTGCCTGACTGCTTTGATCCGCGTGCCCGGCGCGGAAACCGAGGTTAATTTAAAAACTTTAAGGTTATATTAATTTAAATAATGTGGCACCGTGATGAGATGAGATCACGTGTGAAATTTCGTTTAGATCTGAGACGCGTAGAGGGTAGATGGAACACGTTGCGCAGAAGCAACTGTGTTCATACTTCACACCGGAATAGACACCAAGGGCAAAATAGAAATTTTGCTTGAGAGAAGTAGCTTATAGAGGAAGGATGGGGAGACAAGAGAAGAGAGACTTCATTCCTTCTTCTCCTTCATCACCTTGCCCTGTGTGCTCCATAGATTGGAGATTGATGCTAAGAAGTGTGAAAGAAATCATTGAGAGAGAGAAGAAGAAGGGTTAGCAAGAGAGAAGAGGAGCTAGACCTAAGGGTTTGAGTTACCTAGGGTTTGAGATTGTTGTGAGTGACCCAGATCTGTTGAACCAGAGCCAAGGAATTTCTCGCCGAATCCGCGTCGAAGAGGAGCTCCGAGATCTAGGTTTTGGAAACCCTCTTTTCGGGTCATTGCCGGAACCCCAAGAAACCCACGAACAAGGTGAGTTGTGTGTGTTAAATAAGGTTAAATGAGTAGTTTAAAGGGTAGGTTTATGATGTATTAATGGTGATTGCACAACCATTAATGGAGAGAGAGCAAAAATGGAAGGAAAGGTGAACTCCATTAATGACAGCTTTGCTGTCATTGGTGATCGATCACCAAGGTGGTGATCGATCTACAGTGCGTTGGTGATCGCTCAACAAGGGCTGGTGATCGATCAATCTGTATAAGTTTATAGGGAACAGAGAGTTGAGAAGTTGAGGCCCGAGGTGGTGATCGATCACCAAGGTGGTGATCGATCTACAATGAGTCTGGAGATCGATCACCAAGGTGGTGATCGATCTACAAAGGTGTTGGTGATCGATCACCAAGGTGGAGATCGATCAATTTGTATAAAAATTTATGTGGACAGAGAGAGGAGTTTTTGAAGCTTACTGTGGTGATCGATCACGGTGATCGATCTACAAGGCTGTGATCGATCTACAAGTGGTGATCGATCTACAAGTGATCGATCTACAAAGTGGTGTGATCGATCTACAGGTCTGGTGATCGATCTACAAAGGTGGTGATCGATCTACAAAGGTAGTGATCGATCTACGATGGTGGTGATCGATCACTCACCCCTTTTACTGCCTTGAATTCATGAAGTAGACACCGGGATATTGTCTTGGGTAGTTCTCGACATTCCTAACACTTAATGTGTGTATATGGTATAGGATAAACCCTGACACGTCGAAAAAGCTTTGGATTTGCTTAGAAGATAAACTGATCTGAGGTAGGGGAAAATTCAACTTAAAGTGTATCTAAATTTAATTGCATGATATCTTAACATCGTATTCTATCTACGATTTTGAAAGCATGCGCATATGCATTAAACTCGATTCCGTATTCGATATACATTTTACATTTTGCATATGCTACGATAATCGCCCGATAATCTGCCATGATAATCTGCTCTGATAATCTGATTCATGAGGTAATAAGTATGTATTTGATTTGAGGTTTAATATTCAGACGATCCCCACCGACTCGGCGGTATATCCGTTTCTTGCACAATGTGCAGTTGCTTGAAAATCCTCGGCAAAATATGCACTCCATGTGTGGGCATTATTGCATTCCTGAAAATTGTTCATTGAGCGATTGGTTGGGGTTTCCTATCGCACTCGTCGGCTACCACGTGATATATATACACGGGAGTTACTTAAGTTAGAGATATGCATGATTTAAGTCATTTAAATATAATAAGCATAGCATTTTGCTAATTCCGAAGTTCTGTTTACTTTTGCCAGTTATGCATTCTGATTTCCTGCATGTTTGAGCATCAATCTATATCTGTTCAGTTTCGTTTCACTTATCGATCTAAGATATGTTCTGCAATCATGTTTAATAATTTAGATGTAAATTAATTGAAATTCTTCTACTGAGCTAGGATGTAGCTCACCCTGCTTTCTGAAATCTTTTAGGTTCTGAGGCTGCAGTGCCCGGTACTGAGAGCGATCCGGATTATCAGCCGGATCCCGAGGCCGAGGCAGAGGACGAGGAGACGGACGTTCAGGCGGACGAGTTCTATCCTTAGCCTGGGTATTGATGCCCGACATTTTGTACTTTTGATCTTTTGGATTTACTGTGTGCCTGGTGGCCACCTTTGTATAAACATATGTAGTTCTACATTTATTTATTTCATGTTAGTCCACATTCCATTTCGGAACCACTATCGGGAACCATTGTTTGGGTGATGTACGTCCATCACCGATGGTTCTTCCTGGTTCCTTTTTGGGAATGTGTATGTTCTTCCTTACATTTAAATATTGTTGACGTGTATTTAGTATAGAAATTGGTTGACTCCGACTACAGCTGCTCGGATGTGTCCACCTAGCTTCCGCTATATGCATGATACGCAGGATCGATCCGGATCATCCAGTATGATCCTAACGCACGGATTTAGACGGAAATTCGGATCTTGGTATCGAGCGAGCCTAGACTGTAGGTTGAACTACGGGTTTAGAAAGGATTGTTTTCACAATCTATGTACTGATCAATGTTGTTGTTTTTACAATGACAGACCAGTATGGGCCCTAAGTTCAGAGGAGGGCATAGTGGAGGTAGAGCAGGACAGAGAGAGATTCCCCTGAGGGATGTGCCAGAGGTCACGTCGCGGGGCTTAGAGTTTCTCTCGCAACCAAATGTGGTTCCGGTGGGACCAAGAGGAGGAAGAAGAAGAAATGAGGAGAGGATGGAGCAGGTGTTGGAAGCATTAGCTACCAACGTCGCTCAACAAACAAATGCTGGCTCAACAGTGCCTAGACCACCCCATCAACCTAGTGGGTTTATGCGGAGTTTAGGAGAATGAGACCTCCTAACTTCGGTCAAACGGATCCCATTGAAGCGGAAGGATGGATTGAAGAGATGGAAAAGCTCTTCGAGGTGCTACAATGTAGTGATGAGGAGAAAGTGCGTTGGGCCACTTTCAAACTTGATGGTGATGCCGGACCATGGTGGAAGTCGGTGTCACAAAATCGACAAAAGAGAATTCCCTCACACTCCTTGGACATGGGAGGAGTTCACGAGGTGTTTTACCACAAATACTTCCAAAATTGTGAGGCATCAATGGAAGTGAAGTTCATAGAATTGAGACAAGGCGCCATGTCGGTGAGAGACTATGGAGCAGAATTTGACAGTTGGCTAGGTTTGCTCCTCAAAGATGTAGCCACAGAGTTGATGAGAGCCAGGAAATTTCAACTTGGCCTTAGACAGAATCTACAAAAACACGTCGCCATGTGGGAAATGGAGACGTATGAGGGAGTCATGGCCAAGGCCCTCATAGCCGAAGAGGAGAATCAAAACAATTTTCTTGGAGAGGACAAGCGGAGAGAGAGACCATTTCAAGGGCAATCTCGGGACACGGAACAAAACAAGAGGGCTAGGTTTGCTAGACCTCCGAGATACCCTACACACTCTCGACCGGGCGATATCTTGGTCCTAGTTCCTACCAGGGCGGCAAGACCTACTTCTTCTAGATCATTGGACATCAATGGATCTTCCGGTAGCGGGCCTCGGTGACACAGGGACCTTCAAGGATCTCATCCTTTACTCCGGCCGTGGTTTGTGCAAAGTGTGGAAACAACACAAGAGAGGATTGTAGGAGAGATACTGGGGCATGTTTGTGTGTGGCAAGATGGGCCACTTGGTTAGGAATTGCCCCGAGGAGAGTAAGGAGCGACAGATCGGTATCAACAGAGATCATCTCGACCAATAGTCCACGGCCGAGCTTATGTCGTCATCACATCGATGCTCGACATCGAACGATGTCATCCAAGGTATGATTTGAGATTCAATGAATGTGGTTTAGTGATATAACGAATTAAGAATTTTGAAAAATATAGAAATTGTTGAATAATTATGATGTAAATAGTATATGTATGCATGCATAGTTAAGACGTTGAGATAACATTGAAATTGGCGTATAGGTGAACTGAAATTGTATAGGAGTTGCGACATTTGCTTTCTGAGCACGAGCCTTGATAGATCCACGCTCTTCGCACTCTTTCATCCGACCTCAATTTACAAAGAAATTGGGTGCCACTCCAGAACAGTTAGACTTTATTTTGACGGTGCCAGTTCCCACGGGTAATACTGTGAACGCACTCACCGTGTGCAAGTCGTTGATAGTAAGGAAGAACACAAACACAGTGATTTGATTCATGGATATGAAAGGATTTGATGTCATTATGGAATGGATCGCTATCCGCATCGCGCAAGTGTGGATTGCCTTCGAAGATAGTGGTTTTTCGTCCACCTAAGCGACGGTCATTTAGATTCCTTGAGAGAAATCTAAGGTGGTTCGCTGATATCCGCGATTCAAAGTGAAAAGATGATGAAGAATGGATGCATGGATATGTGGCTTTTCTACAAGAACAACGGGAAGAAACAAATGTGCTATCCGATATTCACGTCGTGTGTGAGTATTCCGATGTATTTCCGGAAGAATTGCCTGGATTACCACCAGTTAGAGAGGTTGAGTTTGCAATCAATTTGACTCCAGGCACCGAACCAGTATCTAAGGCTCCGTATAGGATGGCTCCAACAGAATTGCAAGAGTTGAAAGAGCAACTTCAGGAACTGCTTGACAAAGGATTTATCCGGCCAAGTGTGTCTCCTTGGGGAGCACCGGTGTTGTTTGTCAGAAAGAAAGACGGTTCAATGCGCTTATGCATTGATTATCGGCAGTTGAATAAGCTGACGATTAAGAATCGTTACCCGCTTCCTAGGATCGATGATCTATTTGATCAATTGCAAGGAGCGAGGTTCTTTACGAAGATTGACTTGAGATCAGGTTACCATCAATTACGGGTCAAGGCTGAAGATGTGGAGAAGACGGCGTTCAGAACTAGATATGGGCACTATGAGTTCTTAGTTATGCCATTTGGATTGACGAACGCACCCGCATCATTTATGGACCTGATGAACCGTATATTTAAACCACACTTGGACAAGTCGGTGGTTGTTTTCAGAGACATTCTTGTCTATTCCAAGACAAAGGAGGAACACGAAGAACATCTACATGTGGTTTTATGGACCTTAGAGAACACAAATTATACGCAAAGCTCTAAAGTGCGAGTTTTGGTTGAACCAAGTGAGTTTCTTAGGCCATATCGCTCCGCAAAGGTATAACCAGAGATCCCACAAAGATCGAGGTGCCAGTGAATTGGGAACAAATTTTAAGACAAAGGATGCAGAGGTCCTAGTTTTCTTGGTTTGGCAGGTACTACAAAGTGCTTGTAGAAAGGATTCCTAAGCTATCGAGTCCACTCACTCAAATTTCACAAAGAAAAACGCTAAGTTTGATTGGACGGAACAATGCGAGAAGAGTTTCCAGGAATTAAAGAGCCGTCTAACTACAGCCCCAGTGCTAGCTATACCTTCTCGCAGAGGAGGCTTTGCTATCTATAGTGACGCATCATATAGGGGGATAGGTTGGGTCCTCAATCAGCATAAAAAAGGTTATCGCATATGGCTCTAGACAACTGAAGGAACATGAGAAGAACTACCCGACTCATGACTTGGAGTTAGCAGCGGTGATCTTTGCTCTAAAAATTTGGAGGCACTACTTATACGGTGAGACATTTGACATCTACACCGACCACAAAAGCCTAAAGTACTTGTTTACACAAAAGGACTTGAACATGCGACAGCGCAGGTGGATGGAGTTCTTAAAGGACTACGATTGTTCCATCCGATCACCGAAAAGCCAATGTGGTGGCGGATGCTTTGAGCAGGAAGTCTACAGCTCAATTGGCACATTTGATCACCAGAGTGCAAAGGTGGCATTTATTGGAAGACCTGGCCTTATGTGATACGTTGATTGATGTTAAGGGTTCAGGTACTTTGATGGCCACCATTGTGATACGGCCCACATTGTTTGATAATATACGAAGGCTCCAAATGGTCGATGACGAGCTTATGACAATTAGAAGAGATGTGATCAATGGGATAAGGCCTGATTTTTCTATTAAGGATGATGGCACCTTGCTATTTCGAGATCGGACGTGCATACCGGATACCAAAGATCTAAAAGACACAATTTTGGAAGAAGCGCATAAATCTACGTATGCTATACATCCGGGTAGCACCAAGATGTACCAAGATCTCAAACGAAGTCTTTGGTGGAGGATTAAAGAAGGATGTGGCGAGTATGTTTTCGGTGTTTGGTCCGCCAAATAGTGAAAGTAGACCATCTAACCCGGGTTTATTACAACCCTTGCCAGTACCAGAGTGGAAATGGGAAGCCATCTCGATGGACTTTATTTTAGGATTACCGAGTACACTGAGAAAGAACAATGCAATTTGGGTTATTGTTGATCGTTTGACGAAATCCGCACACTTTCTACCGTATCGGACTACAATCACAGCCAATAAACTAGCCGAGTTATATTTGAACGAAATAGTTCGATTACATGGAATACCTGTCAGTATCGTGTGTGATAGAGATCCTCTGTATACGTCGCAGTTTTGGCGACGGTTCCAAGAAGGCATGGGTACGAAATTGAGTTCACCATTTTCATCCTCGAGCAGATGGGCGATCGAGAGAGTGAACCAGATAATAGAGGATATGTTGCGAGCATGCATGTTAGACTTTCATGGCTCATGGGATCAACACTTACCTCTAATCGAGTTCGCGTATAATAATGACTATCGATCGAGCATTGGGATGGCACCTTATGAAAGCCTTATATGGACGCCGATGCAAATCTCCATTGAACGGGAAGAAATCAGAAGCTTGTCTTGGGACCGAAATGATAGATAGTACCGCTAAAACAAGAAGAGTAATACGTGATAGGTCAAGATGGCCCAAAGTCGCCAAAAGAGCTATGCCGATCTTCACCAACACAAGTGGAATTTCAGGTATAATCAATTACATTAATGATATGACCATGGTTAAAATTAAACTACAAAGGAATTGACCCTTGTTTTCAGGTTGGAGACAAGGTGTTTGTGAAAATTTCGCCAATCAAGGGCGTCATGCGTTTTGGGAAGCGCGGGAAGCTAAGTCCTCGGTACATTGGACCATTTGAAGTACTTGGACGGGTTGGCGAAGTAGCATATCGGATCGCCTTACCACCGCAGTTAGCAAGCATGCATAACGTATTCCACGTATCCATGCTACGCCATTACGTACGTGATCCGACTCACGTCTTGGATTTCCAACCAATAGAGCTTCAGGAGGATATGACGACGATTGAGGAACCGGTTGCTATTTTAGATCGTCGACATCAAGTCCTGCGGACTAAATTAATCCCGCTGGTACTAGTTAGGTGGAGAAATCATTCCCCTACTTGGGAGAGAGCAACCGAAATCCGTGAACAGTATCCGCATCTGTTCACCTGATGAGAAGGTAAGTCTCGATACTTCATCTAGGAATTCATCGCCGTGATTATAAATTGGTGTGAGCATATCCTTGACGAATTTATCTTTTGGAATACTCTATGTGGCGTGTATGAATTAGTAGTTTTAAAATCCGGACCATCAAATTAAGGAGATTGACCAGATGAAATGCAGTATTACTGGCACCCGTGATCGATCTACACCAGTTGGTGATCGATCTACAAGGGACCCGTGATCGATCTACACCAGCTTGGTGATCGATCAATGAATCGGGTTGGAACTTAAAGATTCCTTGGTGATCGATCACCAAGAGGCCGTGATCGATCACCAATGGACGTTGAGTTATAAAGAGGGGAACCCGAGGGTCATTTGCAACATTCTAACCGCAAGAGACCAAAGGGTTTTCGATTTTCGCCTTCCTCAACCATTTTCGTTCGTTCTCCGGCTATTTCGCTCGTTCTCCCCAATTTGAGTGTGTCGCCACATTCACCAGAATCTTCCGTTCCCTTACCTTTCGACTCCTTTTTTCTTGCTTTTCGCCCAAATCTATACCATGGGACCACGCACGAAGAATCCTTCGCGTAAGGTACCCACATCCCGGGCTCGTACTCCGGTACCGCCTTCTATTCCAAATCCCCCGCCGTCCGTACCACCCATGGCACCGGCTTCGACCTCTACCCCGCCCGTTCCCGCATCCGCATCGCTCACTATTGAGCGTGAAATCCCCAACGCCTGGTGGGCTTCCAAAACCTTCCTACCGGAATACGTTTTTGTGTCCTCACTATATGAGGACCGACCCGAAATGGCTTGGGCCAAGGGTTACATACAAAGCTAGGGCTTAAACCCTTACTCGCGCCTTCCATGACCATTACACGTGACAGCGGCTTTTCTTTCAAAACCTCAAATGGGGTGATAGTCGCCATCGACTCGTCACAACCATCGATGGCCTTGAATATAAATTCAACCATTTCCACGTCGCGGCGGCACTTCAATGCCCGTCCGCGTACATTGAGACCAGTGGCCTCGAGCCTCCTTACGTCAAGGAGGTACCCTATGCCGATGTGGTCACCAAGATGACCCAAGGCCAACACGGTAGGGGCCAAGCCATTTCTAGGGCCCAACTACCTGATCGGTTGTGGATGCTTGATACCTACATCAAGTGTGCCCTCAACCCTTTCCTGCACAAGTCCTCACGGACTGGAGTAGTGCAACAAGCACTATTCTCCGCCTATGAGAACCGTTGGTTCTCTATGGCAGATCTGGTCATTGATGGCATCATAAACGCCAATGACCTGATGTCTGAGAAGGGGCGATCTGGAGCGAAGAAACAGATCCCCTATGCACGCCTCGTCACCAAGCTGGTGGAGCAGTATGCTGCTCTACGCGAGGCCTACGTTTTGGCTCCCCAGGAGCCTCGTTTGACCAACAACACTAGGGTCTTTCATCTGAAAGACTGGACAAAGAGCTACAATTTGTTGGTTAAGCGTCTTCCTGAGGAGGAGGAGGAGGCGGTGAGCCTGCCCTCTGGCAGAAGGTTGACCCCTCCTAGAGCAGAGGGTTCGATGCACGATGCGCGACTACAGAGGGCGAACACCACAGACCTACCACCCGGCCGGGGCCATCCGCCGACCAGCCCCTATTCCACCCGTCCGATCGATTCGCACCACCCCTCCCCACCGTCTTCCTCCGCAGCGTCGCCTCGATGCTTCGCGAGTTGGTGGAGAGCAATCGCCGCATCCACGTGAGACTGGATGGCGTTGAGGCGTTCCAGAGACAGATGCATCGTCGTCTGGACTATCACGCGGGTATGCATGAGCTAGTCATGCAGCACCTCTATGCCACGACGTCCACGCCGATGCTCGCGCACGCCCGCCTGCACAGGGTGGATCCACGCGACTATCATTCACCGCCGGCGCGTCCCAGCAGACCGACGCCTGATCACGCCGGCCCATCCGATGCTCCCGCAGGTATTACCAGACTACTATTGCTTATTAGCCATTTATATGTACACGTATCTCTCTAGTTATATTTCGTTGCATATTGCATATATTCTGTTCATACTTTAATTATTCTGCCTGCAATATATAAACTCCGTAAATCTTTTAGTTACCATGCATGACACTTAGATCAATTTCCTGTATTAGTTTAGCATGTGAGTCTTAAAACTACAAAATCCCTACGTACGCCTCTTAGACATTTTCGAGGACGAAAATTCCTAAGGGGGGGATAATGTAACGACCCCGAAAATTAGAACACGTGCCTGACTGCTTTGATCCGCGTGCCCGGCGCGGAAACCGAGGTTAATTTAAAAACTTTAAGGTTATATTAATTTAAATAATGTGGCACCGTGATGAGATGAGATCACGTGTGAAATTTCGTTTAGATCTGAGACGCGTAGAGGGTAGATGGAACACGTTGCGCAGAAGCAACTGTGTTCATACTTCACACCGGAATAGACACCAAGGGCAAAATAGAAATTTTGCTTGAGAGAAGTAGCTTATAGAGGAAGGATGGGGAGACAAGAGAAGAGAGACTTCATTCCTTCTTCTCCTTCATCACCTTGCCCTGTGTGCTCCATAGATTGGAGATTGATGCTAAGAAGTGTGAAAGAAATCATTGAGAGAGAGAAGAAGAAGGGTTAGCAAGAGAAGAGGAGAGATTCTAAGCTAGAGGAGCTAGACCTAAGGGTTTGAGTTACCTAGGGTTTGAGATTGTTGTGAGAGACCCTGATCTGTTGAACCAGAGCCGAGGAATTTCTCGCCGAATCCGCGTCGAAGAGGAGCTCCGAGATCTAGGTTTTGGAAACCCTCTTTTCGGGTCATTGCCGGAACCCCAAGAAACCCACGAACAAGGTGAGTTGTGTGTGTTAAATAAGGTTAAATGAGTAGTTTAAAGGGTAGGTTTATGATGTATTAATGGTGATTGCACAACCATTAATGGAGAGAGAGCAAAAATGGAAGGAAAGGTGAACTCCATTAATGACAGCTTTGCTGTCATTGGTGATCGATCACCAAGGTGGTGATCGATCTACAGTGGGTTGGTGATCGATCACCAAGGGCTGGTGATCGATCAATCTGTATAAGTTTATAGGGAACAGAGAGTTGAGAAGTTGAGGCCCGAGGTGGTGATCGATCACCAAGGTGGTGATCGATCTACAATGAGTCTGGAGATCGATCACCAAGGTGGTGATCGATCTACAAAGGTGTTGGTGATCGATCACCAAGGTGGAGATCGATCAATTTGTATAAAAATTTATGTGGACAGAGAGGAGTTTTGAAGCTTATCGTGGTGATCGATCACCGGTGGTGATCGATCTACAAGTCATGATCGATCTACAAGGGTCGGTGATCGATCTACAAAAGGTGATCGATCTACAAAGGCTGGTGATCGATCTACAAGGGCTGGTGATCGATCTACAAAGGCTGGTGATCGATCTACAAAGGCTGGTGATCGATCTACAGTGGCTGGTGATCGATCACTCACCCCTGCTTTTGCCTGTCTTGAATTCATGAAGTAGACACCCCGGATATTGTGCCGGGTAGTTCTCTGACATTCCTAACACTTAATGTGCTGTGCATATGGTATAGGATAAACCCTGACACGTCGAAAAAGCTTTGGATTTGCTTAGAAGATAAACTGATCTGAGGTAGGGGAAAATTCAACTTAAAGTGTATCTAAATTTAATTGCATGATATCTTAACATCGTATTCTATCTCTGATTTTCGAAAGCATGCCTGCATATGCATTAAACTCTGATTCCCGTATTCTGATATCTGTTTCTGTTCTTTGCATATGCTCTGATAATCTGCTCTGATAATCTGCCATGATAATCTGCTCTGATAATCTGATTCATGAGGTAATAAGTATGTATTTGATTTGAGGTTTAATATTCAGACGATCCCCACCGACTCGGCGGTATATCCGTTTCTTGCACAATGTGCAGTTGCTTGAAAATCCTCGGCAAAATATGCACTCCATGTGTGGGGCATTATTGCATCCCTGAAAATTGTTCATTGAACGACGATTGGTTGGGGTTTCCTATCGGCACAAATCTGGCTACCACGTGATATATATACACGGGAGTTACTTAAGTTAGAGATATGCATGATTTAAGTCATTTAAATATAATAAGCATAGCATTTTGCTAATTCCGAAGTTCTGTTTACTTTTGCCAGTTATGCATTCTGATTTCCTGCATGTTTGAGCATCAATCTATATCTGTTCAGTTTCGTTTCACTTATCGATCTAAGATATGTTCTGCAATCATGTTTAATAATTTAGATGTAAATTAATTGAAATTCTTCTCTTGAGCTAGGATGTAGCTCACCACCTTTCAAATCTTTTAGGTTACGAGGTCGCAGCGTGCGATCGAGAGCGATCCGGATTATCACCGGATCCCGAGGCCGAGGGAAGAGACGAGGAGACGACGTTCAGCGACGAAGTTCTATCCTTAGCACAGGTATTGATGCCCGACATTTTGTACTTTTGATCTTTTGGATTTACTGTGTGCCTGGGGGCCACCTTTGTATAAACATATGTAGTTCTACATTTATTTATTTCATGTTAGTCCACATTCCATTTCGGAACCACTATCAGGAACCATTGTTTGGGTGATGTACGTCCATCACCGATGGTTCTTCCTGGTTCCTTTTTGGGAATGTGTATGTTCTTCCTTACATTTAAATATTGTTGACGTGTATTTAGTATAGAAATTGGTTGACTCCGACTACAGCTGCTCGGATGTGTCCACCTAGCTTCCGCTATACGCGCGGATACGTGTGATCGATCCGGGATCATCCAGAGTATGATCCTAACGGCACGGATTTCTGGAGACGGAAATTCAGGCTGTTACATCATGAGGGTAACTTGCGTCAGGATAATTCACATTGTTCAGGAATTGAGGGGTTCGTTCTAGTGAAACACAAATCAAATGCACATTCTAATACATAAATCAGATGCAGATTCTAATACATAATTCAGAGTCCAGATTTAGATTTCACATTCAGAGCAGATTCAACTTTTCAAAGTTCTTATTTCGAATTCAAAGTTCTCAATCATATTCAAGTTTTTAGATGGGAGGTTTAGATGTCATATGCAATGTGACAGCCCGAATTTTTCCAACACAATTTTTCGAGATTTTTTTTTTTTTTTTTTTTTAACAAAATGGAAAAATCCGAACCGTCAAATCATAGAACACAATCTGAATACAAAATACTTGGTACCCCTACAATTCGCAGAAATTAAGCGGATAATATTCAACAAAATATAGTTCCTATTTATACAAAGGACAAAAAAAATATCAAAATAGCCAACCACCGGCAACGACCGACTGTCGCCTAAACAGTGGTGGTAATAGTCTCCACAACAGAACTATTTCAAAATATACCATAATTTAAAGTGTAACAAAAATTTACTGAACACCCAGTCCCATTACCAATGAACTAAGGATAAAAACCCCACTGCCGAAGATCCGCTTTCCTCTCCGATAGAGACTTGGGGTTTTCTCCAATCCTAAGGTTCTGGTCACAACCTATACCTGTGACCTATAGTCGTGGTGAATTAACAGTCTAAGCTCAGTAGAGAAAATTTTAAAACCATTTACAATTTATCATATCAATGCATAAATTAGTGACAGAATTCAAGAGCTGTAATAGGGCATTAGATTTAATGATAGAATAAAAGCATAAATGAAACATAGATTTGAAGACAAAATTAAAAACAAAACAAGACATGATTCCATAACAGGTCTAATGATGAGAACGGAGTATAGATGAAATGACAATTTCGTACTAAGACAGAATTCAAGTGGCAGAGCTTAATAAAACAATTTTTATGTCAAAACATGAGGTTTCTTATCTAAATAGTTGACTTAAATCATAACTTAAATTTCCTTCAAAGTTACTATATCATGAGAGTAGAAATATATCGATGGGAATCCTAACCATCGTCGTTCAATGAATAATTTACTGAATTGCCCAAGCCCCTGTGTTATAAGGGATACTTGTCAAAGTGAAATTATCGTTGGCCGATAGAAATTTGTATGGATATCCCGCCATACCAGTCACGAATATTGTAATATCCCGAATATTTTGACCTATTTTCATTTACCTCGGTAAGCGTGTCCGGAAATTTTTACCGATTTTGTTGAACTTTTGGTTAGCTTTGTGTTTGATGAGAATGATGGTAAAAGGGTATTGTCAAAGGATGTGTAAAAGTCATGTAAATGATGACTTACACAATAGCATTAGTGTTTGTGTTTAACACCGGATATATTTCAACTTAAGTGGATAAGTTGTAAAATAATAAAATCTAGATATTTCTTTACTTGGCATTTGGTTATAAGAGAGAATTGCAAGAGAAGTTATACTTCTCCCTCTCGTTTGAATTAAAGCAGCAACCTTTAAGCCTTGCCTCATTTTGATCTTAGATCTAGAAAGCTTGAGAGCTCCTCTTCCCATCTCAACCATTAGTTAGCCTTGAGCTTGAATTCGGATCGGTTTGAACTATTGAAAGAGAAGAGAGATGTGGAAAGTGAGAAGTTCTCTGTGATTTTATTGTGGCTGAGGTAGTGTCCACCTCTTTTTGAATTTGGATTGATTTGAAGAATCTGAACCATTGAGCTTGGAGATTGGTTCCGGTGCGTGTATAGGTGCAACGGGATCAACAATTTAAGCTACAAGAGGTAGGTCTTGAAACCTCCTTGTGTCAATTTGTTTGTGTTTTGTTTAGAATTGAAGATGTGTGTTCAATATAAGATCTGATGGTTGTGTTTGAAACTGAAGAAAAAGGTCCGGACATGAAAAGTTGGCAGCCATAGAACCAGAGAAATTCGAGGGTTAATTTTCAAATCGAGGGTCAAATTTAGAATTCGACCATCGATTAGAAAATCGACAGTCGAAATGTGTTGTTTGGTGCCTGAAGCAAAATTTTGGAAATCGATGGTCGAAAATGGAAATCGACCATCGAATTGGAAATCGAGGGTCGATTTTCAGGGTTTTGTGACTGATGTGCAGTTTTGAAATTCGAGGGTCGAAATTGAATTTGACCATCGAATTTTGAATTCGACCCACGAATTTGAATTCGAGGGTCGAATTCTGTCCTGTTTCAGGCATTTGAAATTTTTGTTGGATTTTTAATCTGCAAGCTTTTGGATTGATTTTTGGGTTCTATATTAACACTGAGAGTGGTAATATATGTAGGTTTTGATAATTAGGAGTCCTTGGTGAGGACTGTTTGTGCATGAATTTGAAACTTCCTTGTTGAGGTAGGGGAACCCTATATTTAATTTGCATTGAATTATAAGTATACCTGATTTGACTGTTTCTTTTAAGAGGCATAAATTTGCAAATTCTGTTACACACAGCATAAATAAGACTTTGCATATAAGACACAAATCTGAAATTTGGAAATTTTGTTATGATTAAGAACCTTGTAATTCGAACCTCAGAACCTTAGTTAATCTTTGAATCAGAACTTCGAATCAGAACTTTAAAAAATCAGTATATGCTATGAATAATAAGCCTTGATATGTGTTAGCATTTGCATTTGATTTAGGGTTCATACGGACGATGCCCTAGATTCTACCAACCATGTTGACGGTAATACTTTGGCGCAAGTTTCCCTCATAGCGTAGGGGCTTGTTGCATTTTAGAAATGGGTTCAAGAATGACGATGGTCAGTAGGGTTTCCCATCGGTCACGCAGTCCTCTCCATTGCTATAGGAAATTTGGGAGATAAAATTAAGTTATAAATTTAAGACAAGAAGCATGCTAATTCAAAAGAATTTCGAACACATCAGATTTACATTTTCATTTTTGACTCAGGATCAAAACTGGAGATTTAGTTCGCAAAGCATCATTTGAAAATCATATTTGATCTGATTCCTATCTTTGAAAACCTTACTTATAATGAAATGCAAATATATCTATTTCCTCTATTGGGCTTGGTTGTTAACTCACCCTCGACTATACGTCACAGGTGCTGAGACTGACCTTAGGTCAGAGGATCTGGAGGACTCCGATTACATTCCTGAGGAGGAATCGGACATACCAGCTGAGGAGTTCTTTCCGTGACCTTAGATCCTCTATTTTTGGTACTTTTGTTTGGATATTATTTTGAATATTGGGCCTTAGGCCATCATTATGGTTCTTTTGGCTATCACTCGAGGAACCATTATTGTGAACCACTATTTTAGGTGATCGGATTGGCCATCAACGGTGGTTCTTCTTGGTTCCTCACAGTGATATAATATTTTTGTTATAGAAAGCTTTTGTTCTTAATTAATATATGTTTTGCCTCTGTCTTTAGATCTTTGATATGTTGTCGGCTTCTTTTTGTTACGGCTTATTGAGAAATCAATAAGTTGATGAACCGGCTTTTCCTATACCCTAAGGATTGGAAAAGTCGGGTCGTCACAATTGGTATCAGAGCAAGGCTCTAGGTTTAGAGTCTTAGGACTAAGGGATAGATGGTTTTTAACAATCAATACTGATCTATTGTTATTGTTTCAACAATGATAGATCAGCATGCCTCCACGGTTTAGAGTCAAAGGCCGAGGTATAGAGGGACCTCATACAGCTCGCATCGAAGAGATAGATGAGGGCGTAGGCACCTCATACGGTAGAGGGCGGACTTCATCTGACCCTAATACAGATCCTTTGGGAGCTGCTAGGCAAGACGGGGGAAATGTTGACCAGGTGTTGGCAGCCTTGGCCAGCTACATGGCTCAACAGACTGCTGCCATAGACTGACAAACCGAGATGCTGGCAGCCAGACATCGGCCAGGAGGATTCACAGAGTTTAGGAGGATGAGACCTCCTATATTCTCAGGGCAGACGGATCCTATGGAAGCCGAGGCATGGCTGGATGAGATCGAGAAAATATTTGAGGTGTTGCAGTGTACCGATGTCAAGAAAGTACGCTGGGCATCTTTCAAACTTTTGGGCGAGGCCAGCCCGTGGTGGAAGTCTGTTTCCTGGATGAGAGAGCAGGACTACCCCAATACTCCATGAACTTGGGCAGAGTTCGTGGAGACGTTCAACGATCAGTACTTTTCGAAGATCATACGTAACCAATGGGAAGTCCAATTTATTAAGTTGAAGCAGAATGAGATGTCGGTGCGCGAGTATGACGCAGAATTTGATAGACTTTCCCGATTTACACCCCTACACGTGGCCACTGAGCTGATGAGAGCTCAGAAATTTCAGAGAGGGTTGAGGCTGAACATTCAAGAGAGGGTGTCGATGTGGGAAATGGAGACGTATGCGGGGGTCATGTCCAAAGCCCTCATTGCAGAGGAAGACATTCAAAAATAGTACTTGAGGCGAGAGCAGGGAAATAAGAATCGGTTTGGCCAGGGATAACAGAGTGCTTCAAAGCAGGTGAACAAAAAGCCAAGGCTCTCTAAACCTCCTCCCTACCCTAGTCAGCCATCATATTCTAGACCGGCTATTGCTTCAGGACCAGTGACATCTTCCTATCAGAGACCGTAGAGTTCGTCACAAGGGTGACCTTTCAGAGCCGGGAGCACTACTGCGAGTGGAGCTTCTGTGGCTCAGGGTTCGACGCGAGGATCAACTGTTACTCCTGTTTCTACCCCAGTGTGTGCAAGATGTGGGAAACCACATAAGACAGAGGATTGCCGATGGAACACTGGAGGATGCTTCAGGTGTTGACAGGTTGGCCACATAATCAAGGATTATCCTGCTATTGAGAAAGGACGGACTACGACAGTCTCTACGCAGAAGTCGACGCGACCTACAGTTCAAGGTCGAGCTTATGCGGTGACTACACAGGATGCCCAAACATCGAATGACGTAATCCAAGGTATCATTAAAGTTGAGATGTCATTTATGCAATTGATTCAATTATTTTAAATGTTTAAATTCATTCAAGTATATGTTAAAATCACATTGGAATTATTACATATAATTAACAAACTTTTTAATTAAAGGTACCCTTATGATGAGTCGTCGAGGCGACCTGAATAAAATTGAAGCACGAGTACTTATAGACCCTGGGTCTACACACTCGTTTATTACTCCTCCCTTCTTAGAGAAATTGGGTATTACTCCCGAACCCCTTGCTTTCATTCTGGATGTAAAGATTCCTACGGGAAGTTCAGTATGCACTGATACAGCATGTCAGTCAATCATCGTGATGATTGATGAGCACTAGACAGTGACCGACATGATTACGTTGAGAATGGAAGGGTTTGATGTCATTCTTGGAATGGATTGGTTGGCAGCTTATCACACGAGCGTGGACTGTCTACGAAAGATCATGACCTTCCGACCACCAAAGCGAAAATCCTTCCAATTCCGTGGAGTTAAATCTAAGGTTGCGCCATTGGTTTCAACCATTAAGGCTGAGCGCATGATGAAGAATGGTTGCAGTGGGTATCTGGCCTACTTGTAAGATTCTACAGAGAAGAAAAATGACTTGGCTCTTATCAAGGTGGTCTGCGATTATCCTGATGTCTTTCCAGAAGACTTACCTGGATTACCACCTGACCGAGAGATTGAGTTCGCGATTGAGCTAGCGCCGGGTATAGAATTGTTATCTAAAGCTCCATATTGGATGGCGCCTGCTGAGTTGAAAGAACTCAAGGAATAGCTTCAGGAGCTGTTGGACAAAGGCTTTATTCGATCGAGTGTTTCTCCTTGGGGTGCACCGGTCCTTTTTGTGAAAAAGAAGGATGGATCGATGCATCTGTGTATCGATTATAGGCAGCTCAACAAGATGACAATTAAGAATCGTTATCCTCTTCCGCGGATAGATGACTTATTTGATCAGTTGCAAGGTGCAAAGTTCTTTTCGAAGATTGATCTGAGGTCAGGCTATCACCAACTCAAGATCAAGGTGGAAGATATATCCAAAACTACATTTCGGACGCGTTATGGCCACTATGAGTTTTTAGTGATGCCGTTTGGATTGACGAATGCGCCTGCATCTTTCATGGATCTTATGAACAGGGTGTTCAAACCACATCTTGATAAATCTATGGTGGTTTTCGTAGATGACATCCTCATCTATTCGAAAACCAGAGAGGAGCATGTGCAGCATCTGAAGATGGCTCTTCAAACACTCAGGGACCATCAGTTGTATGCCAAACTCAGTAAGTGTGAGTTTTGGCTTGAGCAGGTCAATTTCTTGGGCCACGTAGTCTCTGAAGCGGGTATCTCAGTGGATCCTACAAAGATAGATTCTGTGGTGACATGGGAACAACCTACGATAGTTACAGAGGTCCGAAGTCTCCTTGGTTTGGCAGGGTACTATCGGAGATTTGTCGAGGGTTTCTCGAAGATATCGGGTCCACTTATGCAGCTCACGAGAAAGAATGCTAAGTTCGATTGGACAGAGCAGTGCGAGCAGAGCTTTCAGGAGCTGAAGTGTCGCTTGACTACAGCACCCGTGCTTGCTATACCTTCTGGCAGTGGAGGTTTCGCAGTACATAGTGATGCTTCTTATGGTGGATTAGGCTGTGTGCTTAATCAACACGTGCGGGTCATTGCGTATGGTTCTAGGCAGTTGAAGGACCATGAAAGAAACTATCTGACGCATGACTTAGAGCTAGCAGCAGTTATATTCACCTTGAAGATCCGGTGACATTACCTCTACAGTGAAATCTTTGATATATTCATCGATCACAAGAGTCTTAAGTACCTCTTCACTCAAAAGGACTTGAATATGAGGCAGCGATGATGGATGGAGTTCTTGAAGGACTACGATTGCTCGATTCAGTACCATCCGGGAAAGGCGAATGTCGTTGCATGCACTTAGTAGGAGGTCTTCAGCACAGTTGTCACATCTTGTTAGCTGGATTCAGAGAAGAAAGCTTTTGGAAGATATGGCTTTGGGTAGCTCACGGTTCGATGTCAAAGGCTCGGGAGCATTAATGGCTACACTTGTATTACGCCCTACGCTCTTCGAGAATATTAGGAAGCTTTAGATGACCGATGATGAGCTGATGGCGATCAGACGAGATGTGGAGAATGGCAGCAAGAAGGATTTCTCCATACGAGTAGATGGGACCTTGTTGTTTCACGACCGTGTATGTGTACCATCGAGTACAGAGCTTCGAGACACCATTCTGGAAGAGGCTCACAAATCCATGTATGCCATACATCCTGGTAGCACCAAGATGTATCAGGACTTGATGAAGAGTTTCTGGTGGTGAGGTTTGAAACGCGACGTCGCTGAGTACGTATCGCGGTGCTTGGTTTGTCAACAGGTTAAGGTTGATCACCAGAATCCTGCAGGCCTATTGCAGCCTTTACCTGTGCCTGAGTGGAAATGGGAAGCCATTTCAATGGATTTCATACTCGGGTTGCCAAAAACATTGAGGAAGAATAATGCCATTTGGGTCATTGTCGATCGGCTAACCAAGTCTGCTCATTTCTTACCATACAATACCACTTATACAGCCACTAGACTTGAAGAGTTATACCTGAAGGAGATTGTTAGACTTCATGGGATACCGGCTAGTATTGTGTCTGACCGAGACCCATTGTTTACTTTACACTTCTGACAGCGATTTCAGGAGGGAATGGGTTCTCGTCTTGATTTTAGTTCGGCGTTTCACCCACAGACGGATGGCCAGACTGAGCGAGTGAATCAAATCATAGAGGACATGCTGAGAGCATGCATGTTGGATTTTCACGGGTCATGGGACCAACACTTGCCTCTAATCGAGTTCGCCTACAACAATAGTTTTCAGGCTAGTATCGGTATGGCTTCATTCGAGGCTTTATATGGACGACGGTGCAATCGTCGTTGAACTGGAAAGAAGTGGGTGAGAAGCTCATTATTGGACCTGAGATAGTTGAGCGCATGACCGAGACGGTTCGGTTGATACGCGAGCGACTACGAGTAGCTCAGAGTCGTCAGAAGAGCTATGCCGATCTCAAACGGAGACACGTGGATTTTCAGGTAGCTTTTGCTATGTACATGAGTCTTTCTTCACTTGGTATACATTCCATGTGAAATTTGGCACTAATACTCGATTTTTCAGGTCGGCGAGAATGTCTTTGTTCGGATTTCGCCTACGAAGGGCGTTATGCGGTTCAGAAAATGAGGGAAACTGAGTCCTAGGTACGTTGGGCCTTTTGAGATATTAGGCCGAGTCGAAGAAGTTGCATATCGTGTGGCGCTACCGCCGCAATTATCTAGCATGCACAACGTTTTCCATGTGTCGATGCTGCGTCGATACATTCGTGACCCGACTCACGTGCTTGATTACCAACCCATCGAGCTTCAGGATGGTTTGAAGGTGATTGAGGACCCGGTTTAGATCTTGGACCGTAAGGAACAGATCCTACGCACTAAGAGGATTCCTTTGGTTCTCGTGCAATGGCGGAATCATACACCGGAGGAAGCCACTTGGGAACGTGAAGCTGAGCTTTGAGACCAATTTCCGCGCCTTTTTGATTGATTTTGTTGAGGACTTGTATATGGGATGTTTTCTATTTTGACCTTTTTAGTATGTACTTTGTTATATATTTATATAATTTTTTGGTAAATAATTTTGCCGGTTCCATTTACATTTAATTTGTGCTTATTTAACAAAATCTCTATCTTGTAAAATGGAGAAATTTTGGGCCTTAGACCAAACTCTGGTATATTACTCACTAATGGTCATGTGCAATAAATTTGGGCCTATATTCAGCCATTTCCTTCAAATTCAACGAGAAATTTGGCCTTGGTACTGATATCATGGTCTGAATTCATGGTAGGAACAGAAAAAGGGCTCAAACAATATCCAATTAGACCCAAAGATATGATCATCATTTCAAAAATTTTGAAAAATTTGAAGGCCACAGGTGTGAAAAAAATCGAGTGTCGAATATCAAAATCGAGGGTCGATTTTTGCATGAACAGTGCATAGGTGTTTTAAGCCAAAATCAGGCCTGAGAAAATTTTTCCAGAATTCGAGGGTCGAATTAAAATCGATTGTCGATTTAAAAATTGACCCACGAATTCAAAATCGAGGGTCCAAGATTTTCTCGATTTAAGTGAGGGGTTTTATTTTATTTGGCCATTTCGTGTTTGCTTCTCAGTGGGTTTGCGCTTAGGGTTTTAGGGCGATTTGGTGCTTTTAGGGCTTCTTCATCATTTTGGCCGAAATCAGACGGGGAATCCACTGCATTTTCCAAGGGATTTGGATTTCAATCACTGGAAACCCGATTTGGGGCTCTTCACAAGGTAACTTTTGCTCCATTTCTCTTGTACCGCCCTATTTTTCTTGCAAATTGTGGGAGTTACTATTACTTGTTTTGATTCGATGGGGCCTAAGAAACAAGCCCCAATTCGAAACCCCACATCCAAGAGGCTGGCTTCGAAAGCTGGTTCCTCTAGTCGCCCTACACAATCCGCCCCACAGTCTGAGGAACCATCTCAGTCGGTTCCACCAACCACTCAGCCCACACCATCTGTTTTCCCTCCAATGCCTGAGCAGCCCAATGAATTTTGGAGCATCAAGGGCTTCACCACTGATTATGTGTTTCACCCAGAGTTGTTTGACCAACAAACAACCACACAGTGGGCGGGCGAATATCTTGAAAAAGCCCAGATGACTTCCCTGTGCACCGAGTTTAATGACCACTTTTATTCCCGTCTCGTGCGCCTGTTTTACCAACATATGCGCCGCGAGGACGGAAAGAAAATTTATACAAAAATTGATGGGCGAGATTATACCTTTGATCTCGATGACATGGCTGTGGCACTACGTTGCCCTTTGAACTATTCTAAAGCCATGGGATTAGGTCCTCCCTTCCCCAAACCAGTTCTCTTTAAAGATGTAATTACTCAAATGACGCAGGGACGTCACGGGTCCGGTAAATCCATTGTCCGCACGCATATGCCTGAGTCTCTGTGGATATTGGATAAAATTTTTAAGACTACCCTTTACCCCTTTGGTCATAAGTCCGAGCGTACCAGCCCCCTACAACAGATTTTATTTGCCGCTTACAAGGAGCGATGGTTTAGTGCTCCTGAGGTCTTGTTAAAGGGAATTATCAAAGCCCGCAAGAAAATGGGGAAACAAGTGAAAAAGCCGAAGAAGGGCATTCCCTATGCCCTTTTGATTTCTGTGATGATTGAGAACTACCGAGCGGGCCCCGCATATGAGATTCCTCCTACCGAACCAAGATCTATTGCCGGTAGAAAAATGTATAAACTTGTCAATTAGGGTCAAACCTACGAACGCCTTGTGCAGACTCCTAAGGACCCAGTAGTTCTTGATGAGCATGAAGATGAGGACCCTACTCACGTTGCACCTGACACAGCTGCCCCTACTCAGCCCCCACAGAGCAACATCCTTACGCTCTCGGAGTTCACACGCCAGATGACTTCCATGAGCCACCAGATCCACGAGCTCACACAGCATACCAGCTCTATGCGTCAGGAGTTGGACGTGCATGGCGGCGCTCTCTCTTATCTGATGCAGCACGCGTTCCCCGATGATTATACCATGTATATGGCCGACATACGTGCCTCAGTGTATCGCCCTTCGGCGTCGGGCGCCGGTACTAGTATACCTACTACGACCGGAGAGGATGCGGGTGACGGTGTTGGTGAGCGAGCTGCTGATCCAGATCAGCCTGGTCCATTTGCTGCGGGGGATTTTTGAGTGTCACTTTGAGGGGGGGGGCTATGATTTTGGATTTTATGGGTCTATATTTATTTTTACAACATGGATTATTTCGGACCTGGTGGTCCTTCTTTTTGTTATCTTTTCTCTTTCTATTTTTGTGATGTGGATTGGATACTCTCTATGTTTAGTCTTATATATATCTGCTATATGGGTTTGGCATGCTATGTGGGTTTTAATTTTGTTATCTATTTCCTATTGGGCTGTCTTTCTTATGTTGTGGGTATGTTTAGTCTTCTTGTGTACTCCCTATGTGGGTTGGATTTTATTCTATAGGCATGTCCTCTCGGTGTGGGTTTTGCTATCTCTGTAGTTTTGTTATTATTGTTTTGCTATGGTGGGTTTTTGTTATCCTTGTTGCTTTCATGAGTCACTGTGCATCGGTCTCCCGGTACGTGACACTTGGGGTGTGGGCATCCATGTACGGATGCAATCCACTATGGCCTTTTGGTGCCACATGCAGTACATCCATGTTACTACGGATCTCATTCCTTGACTTGCGTGCCCTGCGGGATCGGCCCACAGTGGCCCATGTTTCCTTTTCGTTTCGTTGTATGGTGTGTGTTGCATTCAATTTTCACGGACGCAAATTTCTAAGGGGGGTGAATGTAATATCCCGGATATTTTGACCTATTTTCATTTACCTCGGTAAGCATGTCCGGAAATTTTTACGGGTTTTGTTGGACTTTTGGTTAGCTTTGTGTTTGATGAGAATGATGGTAAAAGGGTATTGTCAAAGGATGTGTAAAAGTCATGTAAATGATGACTTACACAATAGCATTAGTGTTTGTGTTTAACACCGGATATATTTTCAACTTATGTGGATAAGTTGTAAAATAATAAAATCTAGATATTTCTTTACTTGGCATTTGGTTATAAGAGAGAATTGTAAGAGAAGTTATACTTCTCCCTCTCGTTTGAATTAACGCAGCAACCTTTAAGCCTTGCCTCATTTTGATCTTAGATCTAGAAAGCTTGAGAGCTCCTCTTCCCATCTCAACCATTAGTTAGCCTTGAGCTTGAATTCGGATCGGTTTGAACTATTGAAAGAGAAGAGAGATGTGGAAAGTGAGAAGTTCTCTGTGATTTTGTTGTGGCTAAGGCAGTGTCCACCTCTTTTTGAATATGGATTGATTTGAAGAATCTGAACCATTGAGCTTGGAGATTGGTTCCAGTGCGTGTATAGGTGCAACGGGATCAACAGTTTAAGCTACAAGAGGTAGGTCTTGAAACCTCCTTGTGTCAATTTGTTTGTGTTTTGTTTAGAATTGAAGATGTGTGTTCAATATAAGATCTGATGGCTGTGTTTGAAACTGAAGAAAAAGGTCCGGACATGAAAAGTTGACAACCACAGAATCAGAGAAATTCGAGGGTTGATTTTCAAATCGAGGGTCGAATTTGGAATTCGACCATCGATTAGAAAATCGACAGTTGAAATGTGTTGTTTGGTGCCTGAAGCAAAATTTTGGAAATCGAGGGTCGAAAATGGAAATCGACCATCGAATTGGAAATCGAGGGTCGATTTTCAGGGTTTTGTGACTGATGTGCAGTTTTGAAATTCGAGGGTCGAAATTGAATTCGACCATCGAATTTTGAATTCGACCCACGAATTTGAATTCGAGGGTCGAATTCTATCCTGCTTCAAGCATTTGAAATTTTTGTTGGATTTTTAATCTGCAAGCTTTTGGATTGATTTTTGGGTTCTATATTAATACTGAGAGTGTTAATATATGTAGGTTTTGACAATTAGGAGTCCTTGGTGAGGACTGTTTGTGCATGAATTCGAAACTTCCTTATTGAGGTAGGGGAACCCTATATTTAATTTGCATTGAATTATAAGTATACCTGATTTGACTATTTCTTTTAAGAGGTATAAATTTACAAATTCTGTTACACACAGCATAAATAAGACTTTGCATATAAGACACAAATCTGAAATTTGAAAATTTTGTTATGATTAAGAACCTTGTAATTCGAACCTTAGAACCTCAGTTAATCTTTGAATCAGAACTTCGAATCAGAACTTTGAAAAATCAGTATATGTTATGAATAATAAGCCTTGATATGTGTTAGCATTTGCATTTGATTTAGGGTTCATACGGACGATGCCCTAGATTCTACCAACCGTGTTGACGGTAATACTTTGGCACAAGTTTCCCTCATAGCGTAGGGGCTTGTTGCATTTTAGAAATGGGTTCATGAACTACGATGGTCAGTAGGGTTTCCCATCGGTCACATAGTCCGCTCTCATGCTATAGGAAATTTGGGAGATAAAATTAAGTTATAAATTTAAGACAAGAAACATGCTAATTCAGAAGAATTTCGAACACATCAGATTTATGTTTTCATTTTTGACTCAGGATTAGAACTTGAGATTTAGTTCGCAAAGCATCATTTGAAAATCATATTTGATCCAATTCCTATCTTTGAAAACCTTACTTATAATGAAATGCAAATATATATGTTTCCTCTATTGGGCTTGGTTGTTAGCTCACCCTCGACTATACGTCACAGGTGCTGAGACTGACCTTGGGTCAGAGGATCTGGAGGACTCCGATTACATTCCTGATGAGGAATCAGACATACCAGCTGAGGAGTTCTTTCCGTGACCTTAGATCCTCTATTTTTGGTACTTTTGTTTAGATATTATTTGGAATATTAGGCCTTAGGCCATCATTATGATTCTTTTGGATATCACTCGAGGAACCATTATTGTGAACCACTATTTTAGGTGATCGGATTGGCCATCACCGGTGGTTCTTCTTAGTTCTCCACAGTGATATAATATTTTTGTTATAGAAAGCTTTTGTTCTTGATTAATATATGTTTTGCCTCTGTCTTTAGATCTTTGATATGTTGCCGGCTTCTGTTTGTTACGGCTTATTGAGAAATCAATAAGTTGATGAACCGGCTTTTCCTATACCCTAGGGATTGGAAAAGTCGGGTCGTCACAGATATTCCGCCGTGTTGGTCACGGAGATCCCGCCGCATCGGTAGGGCATTCATTCACATGAAACTTAAATCAAATGCATATGCTAACACATAATAATCTTTTCATAACTTACAAAAAATTTCCTTTTATAACTCACGACAAATCTCAATTTCTTTTCCCAATTCAGGAACTAACAAATTTATATGCAAAATTCAAGACACATATGAGGCACTGATGCTTTTCAAAACTTTCAAGATGAGCATGCAAATTGTTACAAGTTCTAAAATTATAAAAATAAACAATGTCTTATGAGTTACAAGTCAAAGGCAACCCAAACGATTTTCATGCAAAACACGAGTCAAGAAGTGAGACGAGATGAACATCAAAGGCATCTATGAATCAAAATCAAAAGTGCAAATGGATGTTGAATTTCTCCTACCTTAAGTTGTAGCCGCTCAAAGCGATACCTAGGTCCTTATCGACAGCCTCCCATTCCCAAACTACATCACACATACGTTGATGTATTAACGACAGATTCTAAATACTAATAACTTAAATACTAATCACACATACGTATTTAAGTGTTTTCTCAAAACTGAGGTAGAAATGGGCAAATTCATGTTAACTTCAAACTTGGACCAACTTTTTGCCCAAATTTTACCTTTAGAACATTTGATTCATAAATTTTTTTAATTTATGAAAATTATAGGTCTCGTCGTCCTCTTTCCAACTCCATGAGAATCGCACCAATCGGAGTTCGGAGTACAAAGTTATGGCCGAAATATCAAAGCTGTGTTTGCACATTCAGTCAAAATCGAACGTTTGGTTTCAGATTCGAACGTTCAATTTCTTCAGAAATCTGGCACCTTTGTTGTCAAAATCGACCGTTCGATTTCAATTTTGAACGCTTGATTTCAAATTCGAACGCTCGATTTTAAATTCGAATGTTCAATTTCGACAGTTTCTAAACCCTTCGGGTTGCTTCCTTGGTCTTTTTTTCTCCAAAACTAATTCGATTTCTTTCTCTTTTCACTTACCAACCAACTTAGATTTATGTATAAATCATACAGTATTAGAACATGAATGAACTCACCTTTCAAGGTCGTTTCCGTGGCTCACGACGATTCCTATCGAAAGGGGGTTTCGGTGTGAATTTGTGAGTTCTTGCGGCAATTGTACCAAGATGAACTTCTAAACGAAGTTCCACACAAGCACATATTGCTATTCCCTTCTAAATCATGCTCTCCTCGGTTAAGATGGCTGATTCTAGCCCATTCGAAACTATGTTCCTGATCATTCCTCGATCCAAATGAGATAGAAGCTTTAAGATTCTCCGTGGTCCGAATTACAAGAGCTATCGGAAATTACAAGGATCCTTGCGAGGAAGTCGAAAAGTCTTGCGTGAAAATCCCACGATGGTTTGAAGAAGAAGAAAGCTCTCACTCTCTCACACTTTCTCTCTCAAAACTTTGCAAGAAATAAGCTTGCATGAGAAGCTTTTACCCTTATATTAGGGCTCAGTTCCTGTGTTAAGCGGTAACACCACAAGAGTGTTAGTCTTATCCGCTTAAAAGAGTTTTGGCTTTGATGTGATTCTAGTAGACACAATTTAGGTATTTGCCACATCTTCAAGGGTTCTAGACTAGGCCAAAAGTCGGCCCAATTAGTCGGCCCAACTAATCAGCCTAATTAGTCAACCCTAATTGATCGGTCCAACAAGCCTTAATCCTTCCATTTAAAATTTTCTCTCTAGATTGCACACATGCACAGTGTGTCGCACCAGGCTTGCACACTTGACCTGTGTGAAATCGCTCAAAATCTAAACATGAATTTTGGGGTCCAATTTGGTGTTAAGCCGGTACATCGCAAGTCAGTGCACGGGTTTTCATTTAAGGCCAAAAATAAGATCAAATAAGATCCTAAACTCACTTCTCCATACATATTATATTCTTAAGTTTTTAAGGCGGCACCGTCGCCATACCAAACACGTACATGTGGTCGAACGCGTTCGGGTTTGAAAATATTCAGGACGTTACAAATAGATTGGGTCTCATTATTTGCGCCAACCAGATTATCACTGAAAAGCCCAAGTTCCACACACCGCCTCGAATCACATGATGATGAATTAGTTTCATTCTCATCTTTCGTACATCGGATCTCGAGACCATCGCCTTACCATCAGACGGTTAGTTTGTGATTTTCGATAGCATGATACAGAGCCCATCACAGCTTACGTGAGAAGCTATGCACCATTCATATTTGGTCCTGGTCATGGTGTTATGCGGTAACACCCTTCCTATAAGCAAAACAAAGCAAAATAAATATCAAACCTTTGGATATTTAGTTCTCAAACCTTATCCACTCAACTTAAGTCTACTCGTTGTAGTTAAGCATGCACATTGCGGGTTGGTGTACAGTTCTTCATCTAAGGTTGATTAATATTCTATATACCTACAAACCCAAACCTTTCGCGATGTTACATCTATACATATAACCTATCTTAGTTTGGGTGTCACGTGCCAGGTTAGGTTATTGTGCTCGGGTCCACTTTCGATTCGAGTTAAAATTCGGCGTAGGGCCCAACTTCAAGCATTGGGTTCGGGTTTGTGTGCAACATGTACAAACACATATACACTCCGGGTTTGTGTGCAACATGTACAAACACATATACACTCCACATAGGGTATGAGTTGGGATTCAGTGTGTTCGGCGTGTACTCCATAACCCGTGGGATTTCAAGACCGCGTTACATAGGTCAAATGTTTGACTTGGGTTAAATCAGTCAATAGGTCGCATTCTCGTCAAAGGTCAACGATTCAACGTTCTCAAAATTTTCAAGCCATTACATGTAGAGTTCAAAAGTTCATATTACAAAATATTCATGTGAATTAAAATAGAATGTAAGTGATTTTGAGATTCTCCTACCTCAATATGATTTCACGCAAATTGATGTAAAATATCCTATCGGTCAGTGCCGATGCTCACAACATAACCTAAGATAAATAATGACCATATATTAAAGGTCTGGTAACATACAAGCAAGAGATTCAGACAAATTTCAGAAAATAAGCTAAAAATGCCCAAACTCTATTTCTCGTGCACGCGAGATACAGGGTCGGGCGCGAGAGTCTTATGACAAACCTCGCCCTCGGGCGCACGAGGCACAGAGGCTTCACTGGAGTCACAAACCTCGTGGGCGCGAGCCTTAAGTTAGACATTCTAAAGGCTTCTCGCACAAACGAGCATTGAAGCTCGGGCGAGTGAGAATCCCAGCTCTATCGCGCGATTGATTTTTAGCGCACTGTTGCAAGCAACCTCGGGCACGCGAGGTTCATACAGACCCTTTAGAAGACACCTCGCACGAGCGAGCATTTAAGCTCAAGCGCGCGAGAGCCAGAAAATTGCAGGAACTTTATTTCTCAGTGCATGAGGCTCTCGTGACCTTTCTAAAATTGTGCTTTCGAAGCTTTGAAGCTTCAGTAGCTGAGATTCTGACGCAATTTCTGAGTTTAAAAAAAACCCATTTTCATCGCAGTTTCTCGCCATTTTTCATCCAAACTTTCTACACATATTTCAAGCAAATAATCTAAACTTTTAATCTATTAATCTAGACCATTAATATCAACAAGATCGTACCTTTCACCGATCGATTTCACAATTTGAGAAGTGTTGCCCTAAAAGGGTTTTGAAATGAAATCTTCGAATTCCAACAGCGATTTCCACCGTGATTGATCTCACGAGCTCAATATGACTTTATCTACTCTCACGTGTCGATCTTAACCTTTTCAAAGCGTTGAAAGCGAGTTGAAGGAGAACGGCTCACACTCGTTCTAAACTCAAGGGTTTCAAATCAAAAAGGGTTTTGAATGGTGGACTCACCAAGGTGAACTCAAGTAGCGATCGGTGTCACGTGCTTTCGCGAAGAGTGCGGAGCTTGCGGCGATCACACAATCTAAATCTCACAAAGGTTTGAGGGGGAGAAGCTCTCACTTGCTCTCTTTCTCTTTCTCAAGGTTTACAAAAATGAGGATGATGGTTTACCCCAGAAGCCTCCCTCTTATAACTCAAACTAAAGACAAAATATCTAGATATTTGCAACCCAAGTTCTATCCACATCCCATAGGCTCTGATTCGATGTTAAGCGGCACCCCGCAAGTCGGTGCACGACTTCTCTACTAAAGGCCCAATCAACTTTTAAATCTTAAACTTCTCAAATAATTTAATCAGTAATATTAATTATTTAATAAAATTATGGTGACATTGGTCGTCGTGCCGGACAGGCACATAGGGTCAGTCGAGTTCGGGTTCAAAATTTATGGGTCATTACATTCTCCCCTCCTTAGGAATTTTTGTCCATGAAAATACTATACGAACAGGTCAAGTCTACGGTAACCCTTATCCTAACAAACTTCATAACAAAACATAATCAAAACAGTCATAGGTTTAAAGAGAATGGTTCACAGTGCGATAGACTTTACCAACCATGCTTTTCAAGGGACGGGATTGGTAGTAACCTGGATGTACTTCGTGTGGCATCTCATAACACCATAGAGGAGTTGCATCCATACATGGATACCAACATTCCAAGTTTTACATGCTTGGGAAAAGAAACCCCACCGTGACTCAAGCTTACCACTCGTATCTCTTACGTTTACTTATCAAACAACACATACATTCTAGCAGGATTTAATCTGGCAAGTAATCTGTTTCCAAAATCTGATCACTTGTAAAATCACAACCAACCACAAAAATGAATAACATGACACACACACGGAACCCCACACATTTTAACAAGGCTATAATGACTCAGAAATTTGAGCCCGAACTAGACTGACCCTGTGTGCGTGTCCGGTACTGTGACCGATGTCGCTGTAGGCTTTTAATTATTTCTGGATAAGATTGTGTGGAGGGATTGAAGTTTAGAGTTTGATTGAACCCTTGGTAGAAAAGTCGTGCACCAAGTTGCGGTGTGCCGCTCAACACCGAAACCAAACTTATTCTTTAGAAAATAAATGTCAAAGATATCTACCTTAGCTTGTGTGGGTTATAAGAAGGGAGTTTGGCTTCTCCCGTAAGCCATTGGGCTTGTTTTGCTAGAGAAAGAGAAAGTGAGAAAGAGAGAGTGAGAGTTGAGAGAACCGACCCAACCGTTTGAAATCCATCTCCTTCCCAAGCTTCTTATGAGTTTTAGATCGTATGATCGTCGTTGTGAATCTCGATCATTAGAAACCCCCTTTACTTAGAAACCCCCTTTTTATTTGAAACCCTTGACCTTAGAACGAGTGTGAGCCGCTCCTCGGACTCGTCTTCAACACTTCGAAAGGGTTAGGATCAGCGCGTGTGTGTGGATGGAGTTACCATGAGCTCGTGAGATCAATCGCGGTATAAATCACTGTGAAAATCTAAAGGTTTCATTCTGAAACCCTGTTTTGGATAACACTCCTCAAACTGTAAAATCGATCGGTGAAAGGTACGATCTATTTGAGATTAATGGTTTAGATTAGTAGAGTAAATGATTAGTATATTTGATTGAATGTGTCTAGAATGATTGGGTGACAAATGACGAGAAATCGTGATGAAAATGAGTTTCTAAAAACCTAGAAATCGCATGTCTATGTAACTCGTGTGCCCTAGCTTCAATGCTCGCTCGTGCGAGCGGCCTTCAGAAAGGCTCTTGAGAATTTCTTACGCCAGAGAGGTAAAATCCAGTGAACCTCGTGTGCTTGGCAGCAGTGCACTAAATTCCAATCGTTTGCCCGAGCTGAATGAGGTCTTTGTGTCTCGCGCGCCCAAGCTTCAGAGCTTGCTCACGGGAGAGGCCTTCAAATGATATAGGTAGCCTTTAAGGCTCTGAGACTCACTCGTGTGAGAGCTTATGTGAATAGGAGGCTCGCTCACGCAAGGCCTCGCATGCCTAGTAGCAATAGGAAAAAATCCACTCGGTCGCGCGAGGTATGATGTGTTTGTGTGCTCGCGCACCCGACCCTGTACCTCGCTCACGTGAGGAACAAAGTCTAGACACTTTTGGGTTTATTTTTCTATTTTTATTCGAATATGTTGCTTGTATGCTACCAGACCCTTGGCATATGGTCATTAATGGTCTTAGGTTATGTTGTGAGCTTTGGCAAGGATTGATAGGATATTTTGCTTCGGTCTGTGTGAAAGCGTTCTGAGGTAGGAGAAATCTCAAATTCACTTACATTCTATTTTAATTCACATGGATGTTTTGCGTCTTATTTGAATATCAGAAAATATAGGTCTTTGTTTTCTTTTATGAACTTCGAAACTGTACATATGACCAAGGGTCAAAATATCGAAAAACCGATACGTATCATCCTGACCTCCAGGACGATACGTATCGGGTATCGGCCGATACATTGAATGTATCGGCGATACATTGAATGTATCGGCTTGATACATTGAATTTTTATTTTATTTTCAAAAAATCTCAAAAAATTAAGAAAAATAAATTTAATAATTTTCTATTTTTTTTTATTTTTTTTAAAATATATTTAAAGCTTATTTGATGCATATTTTATAATAGGATGGATCCCTAATTAAAGTATTGCATAATTACGACTAAAAACTTTCAATTTTTTCCTTTCTTTTTTATTGTTTAATAAATAAAAATTTTATTAACAAACAACAAAAATATATTAGGATATAAGCCCACAGCAAAGGACAGATCACTCTTAACATAGTTGATTCATTGTACATGACTAATGGTCAAATTTTTATTATACATGACTAATTATCAAAATTAAAAGGTATATTATAAAAAAAAAATTAATTACTTTAGAGCCATATTGAATTTCGTGGTGGTTCTTGGCCCTCGTTATCATCATCATCGGTGCGTAAGCTTTTCTTATAATGTTGGTCATATTGATATCCATGATTATGTGTGCCTCCTTGAAACTGAGATATTAGCGACGAATATGGCTCAGTGTAATAGTTGAAGGTTGGTCCTCCAAAAATTTGACTAACAAAGTCATATGGCCCGGGATAGGTTGGTTGAGGCCGATAGTATGGGTTTCTTGTAGTTGAATCTTCGGTATTTTGCAAACTAAATCCCCCGAAGCTAGAAGTCATATAACCCACATCATTTTGTGGACCTTGTGGTGGTGGTGGAGGTGGTGTTTGGTAAGATTCTTACGCTCCTCTTCCTTCAATCCCTCCACCTCTAAATGTAAGAGTGTCATACATTGTTAGCGAGTCCTCATCCAATGCGACAATACCTCCAGAAGTATAGGGATCAATATCATCCGCTCCACCACTAGTGTCAGCGTGGATTTCATCGCCTCCATCATCACCCCCACCATCATCATTATCACTACCGGGCTGCATTTCGTCATCAGATCCAACCACTGAATGATGATTCAATCTTCGTTTCCGCCTCAGTGGTTGGAAAGTCTGGTCATCTGCTGCTCTTTCAGCATTATCCAGCCATGCGGTGTCCTCAGTATCCAACACTATGTCACAACCTCAGATTTTTGGGATACGTGCGCGTCATGCTCTATATACATGTATATGTGTTTCACAAGGAAACCAAAACGAAACCGTAGACACTATGTGTGTATGTGGGAAACACACTAGTATTTCCCTAACTTATAAGTATATAAGTGAAAGAGAGAGGAGAGAAGAGCCCTTGCGTAACTCTATTCTAACCTAAATAGAGAGAAGGAGAATATAGAGAGAAAGAAAAGAAGAGCCTAGTAAAGAACTAGGGTTTCGTTGGGACTTAAATCGACAGAAGAGTTGGAGAAAAGGCTGGAGGAGGAACCTTGGAGGCCTGTTAGCCTAGTAGAATTTCGAATCTTAAATCAAACTTGCGCGAGACTCATCGTCGGAGGTATGTTAAAGGCATGATAGATGCTTAGGCATGTTTTAAATAATAGGAAGAATGTTGGTTGAATGATTTTAATGATATTAAGGTTTGAATGAAGGGAGAAATAGTGTTCTCGATCTGATCGAGGAGCAAAAATCATCGCTCCTCGCTCGAGCGGTCTAAAGGGCTCGCTCGAGCGAGGATGAATAGGGAAAAAATATAGCTCTGGGCTCGCTCGAGCGGTCCCCAAAACTAGAGGGAAGCTCGCCCGAGCGAGGTCCCTAGTAAAGCTTCAGGCGGCTCGATTTAACCGCTCGAGCGACCTCGATTTAACCGCTCGCGCGAGGTCAGGTGACCGCTCGAGCGAGGTCAAGTGACCGCTCGAGCGAGGTCTGGTGACCACTCAGTTCTTGAAATTATGGGTACAAGAAACATGGAGGTTATTCACTCCAATGATTCTAGTAACCTTTCTAAGCATATGCTAAATACATGAAATGTAGGTTTGACGCATGATCGTGAAGTGTAAACCTCTACGAGAAGGCGTGCTTTGAAATTCATCGAGGTAGGGAATATTCTTGAAACATGTGCATTATTCTGTCAAATTCATATATGTAGTGTAATCCATTTAAATAGTCAAATACTGCATGATCATTATGAAAAAGGGTGTGTGAGTGAGTTTCAAACTTGGTAGTCTTGAGGTCCCCAGGGGACGAAAAATTATAAAGTAAACATCTGAAGGATGCGATGGAAATCAGGGGCATCCCAGGGATGCAGATGAAACCTAACAGTGAAACGGAAGTAATGTGATAAGGCCTGATGTAATATAATTAGCACAATCACGGTGAATAACTATATGTAGAGCACATTCGATATTTTTATTATTTAAGGTTTGATTAGAATACCCCACCGACGTGGCGGGATACCCACGACTGACTCGGCAGGATATCCGTGATGTGCAAATCCGTACCTTCATAGCACATCCGAGGATGTAGATCTAAAATAGACCCCGCCACCTATGAGAAAGGGCTTGGGCAAGATTCGAGAATACATATAATAACTGTCTAGTTAGACGACGATGGCGGGTATTCCATCGGGGCTCGATGCTATATTGCTCGGGGACTACTTAAGTTAAGATTTAAGTGATTAGGCCAAATTCATAACTAAACCAGTAAGGAGATTAAACAAAACCATGCAAAGTAACAGTCGAAATCATTATTTTTATTCCAGATATTTCAATTGTTTTCCATAAGTGTTACTTGATAAATTATGCTTTTTAAACTGCTGATATATGTGTGAAGGTTAATCTATATGTTCTTTTTATTTCCCTACGGAGCTAGGATGTAGCTCACCCCCTTTAGACTATACGTCGCAGGTCTAGGACTAGCGGCAGTAGAGATTTCTGGAGACACTGATCCAGGGGATCCGGATTACGTGCCCACGGAAGAGTCAGAACCTCCTCCTGAGGAATTCTTCTAGGAAACCAACTGCATACTTTGAGAGTGAGTTGAGAGTATTAGGTGCGGCTTGGTATGTCAAGCCTCTTTATTTCTAATGTATTTAAATACAGTTTCTTTTGATAAAACGTCTAGGATGAACAGTTATCACCAATGGTTTGGGTAAGTTCTTATGCCCATGAATTGGCATGGGACAAGGACTGCCTTTCGATACCTTAATTATTTTTTTTATATGAGAATTTGTTTAGAGTAGCTACGTGCGCCTTAATTACAGTTTTGGCTTGTATATACCAATGTATTGTAAAGAACACAGGGCACGGCCTTGAGGGTCGTGCTGATGGCACGGATTTCGGGGTGCCAAAATTTGGGCTGTCACACACAGGCTCTTCTCTCTCTTCGATCTACTGATTTAAAGGGTCATCCTCAATGAATATACAATCCAACTGGATAGGATCAAAATATTCACTATCTGTAAGATAAAATATGATAGATGAATTAGTACATGTCTGATGCCTTATTAATTAGATCAAATAAACACTGTATGAACTAAGACTTTATATAGTATCTTACCACGATTAGCCATCTATATATTTCTGTCCCTTAATCTCATGTTGTAGTGGCAATAGGCGAACTTTTTCAATCATTCCATAGTTAGCCTATTCCTTATCTTCGTGTGAATGAGAGAGAATGTGCTCCAATTTCGCTCACAGTTGAACGAGAAACAAGTTTGCGATAAAACCCTCATGGCAACCCGCCTTAATATCGGGCCATCACTTCCATAATGCATCCACCAATCAGCGGGTTTATCATACTTGATTTGGGATTGTCCCAATGGGGTCCCAAATGACTATGTCTCTTGTGGAATATATCAATCTATATATCAATAACCCACATATCAATAAACAGATCATATGACACTGCATTATTACTTATAAGATATTATTACTCACATCTCTTATGGCTTGACCTTGCTCTGCCAACTCAGGGAGCATTCGCTGGATCACATTGAGCAAACCACTGTACACGTCATCGGCCTCAATCAATTCAAAGCGTCGCGTATACTGGAAGGCCGGATTTAAGTAGTGTGCTGCTATACATCAAATATGAACAATCTCATCAATATATAGAAACAATGAATAATATAAAAAATAATAAATAAATAAAAATTACTACATAAGTAGTTTAGCATGTTATTCTTGCGGCATGCAAGTACTGGTAGAATTGTGCATCCCACCTCTTGTCGATGATTGCCCAATATCGTTTATATTTTGTCGGACATTTAGTTTTAATAGCCAATTTGGCTTTAGCCATCGACTCATAAACGTATCCTATCGTTGGTTTCTCATCATCATCTACCAACCTCAACACTTGTACCAACGGGGTAGTGACGGCGATCTGGTGGTCAACATCTGCCCAAAACTGGAGACTGTAGATCAGGTCGGCAACTTCATTGCAAGCAGGTCTCTTTACTCATGGGAGTTCTAACTCATGTTTTCTCTATTCTTCATAAGAGACCATACTTTTGAGCTCACGCCTATATCTAGCCAAGCTCTGTAGGGCTAAAAATTGTGTCGCAAATCGCGTAATTGCAGGCTAGAGCAGCTCGTTCTTGGTGAAATCTCTCATCAAATTCACCAACTTGTCACTATTGTATAGGTAGGAAGTAATCGTTCTTCCCTTCTAAATAGTTGCATGTACTTTGCTTCTCTTTCCTAAATCTTTAAGAATGAGGTCCACGCAATGAGCGGCACACGGAGTCCAATACAAGTGATGTCTCTTCAACATTAACTGACGGTCTGCAGCTTTATAATTGGCGGCATTGTCTGTTACCACCTGCACAATCCGGTGCTCTCCAACATCTTCAACTACTTTATCCATTAGTTGGAAGAGGTAACCAGCTATCTTCGCGTGTTTTGAAGCATTAATTGATTTTAGAATTATTATCCCGGCATCGGTGTAGACCAAAAAGTTGATCAAACTCTTCTTTGTGGGACCTGTCCATCCATCGCACATAATTGTGCAACCTCTCTCATTCCATACTTCGTGAAAGTTGTCCATGTAAGTTCCTATCTCTACGTACCCATCATCTAGTAGGGGCCCGGATACCTCGTATGCAGAAAGCTTTTTGACTCCTAGACCAGCTTCTGCACTTGTATCATACTTTTGAAGTACGACAACTTTACAACTTGACTTAGAATGTGATTGTATATTACGAACTTTGCAATCAATTTTTCAAGCCTCTTTTCGTATTTTTTCAGTGAAATTGTGCTCAATTTACTTTGCTTTGAGCTTTCTGTACAATGCATGAACGGATCCATGGAACCTATAGTATGACCTATAGTAGACAGCCTAGTGTCCCTCACTAATGCTAACCTACGCAACCCGGCAATGTCATGAATATCCTCCTCATCATCATCAATAACATGTGGCCTATAACTAGATCGACCACCAGCAGTAGGCATGGATGGGCCCCTCAAACTAGATCGAAACCGATAATCAGCTTCTTCTTGATCACGTCGTTGTCATGCTTCTCTAACACTCTCCCTCATGACTCTCACTGTTACAACATCCTCATCCTCATCCTCATCTTCATCATCCCTACGTTCAGGTGCAAAAAACTTTGGATCTACCCTCCTTATTCTGTCATATATTTCTCTATCACGATTGGCTTCTGCCTTTTTCTTTTCCTTAACTGCCTATAAACTGGCTCTGACTTCTTCTCTTATCTCTCTGGGAATATTGGGGCACCCTTTTGTCTCTCCCTTTACGTGAGCCAAATGCTCCTTCAACCGTGTGATACTTGTTCTCAATAATTTTTTTCCATAAAGTTTACATTATATTTGGAGTCTATCACTATCTATTGTTGTGTCGTATTACCAGGCTGAATCTGATGATCGTACCATGTTTATTTTTTTCACCTGCATTAATGACCAAACGATTGGACTAAATTAAAACATTTAGATAATACTTGAAAATAAAATTTATTTGATATGTATCGTTCGATATGTATCAGTTTTGGACCTCAACGGTATGATACATAGGCATTGTATGATTGTATCGTACCCCCTAAAAAAGTTTACTAATTTTTTTTAATTTTTAGTGTCACTAATTTTAGTGTTACTTTTTTAAACTAAACTTTTTTTATTAGTAATTTTAGTTTTAAAATTATTTTTAATTTTGTGTTACTAATTTTTTTTTAAAACTAAACTCTTTTTTTTTACTAATTTTTTTTTAAAACTAAATTTTTTTATTTTGTGTCACTAATTTTTAAAACTAAACTAGTTTTAAATTTATTTTTAAAACTATAATTTTTTTCTTTAAATTAAACTTTTTTTTTGTTTTATGTTACTAATTTTTTGTTACTAATTAGTATTTTTGTGTTACTAATTTTTTCTATTATTAATTTTTCTTTAAACTAATTTTTTTTAAGTTTTAGTGTAACGACCCGAAATTTCTAACTAGAAAATACGTAAAAATTTCGGATCGCTAGATCATAATTCATAATCTAAACACAGAAATTCTTTGGTATCGATTAGAGAGCAACTAATATAAATAAATTGAATGCAAAAATATCCATAACTAAATCAATTTGCATTAATGACCATAACGAAAGTGTAAAAAAATTAAAAGTAAAACCACCGGTGACGGCCATTCGTCACACAAACAGTGGCACTTAATATCTCAAAACAATAATAATAGTCCCAAAAGTTCTTAAAAAAAACTATACCAAGTCTATATACTCAAAAGTATCTAAAGATAAAACTCGTCAGGTGGAAGATCTGCTTCTTCTTCCGGTACAAACTTGGGATTTTTAAATCGATCCGAACCACTTCTCATATACTGTGACATATAACCATCTAAGCTCGGAGAAAAGTTCAAGGCCAAAATTACATTTTATCCGATCAATTGCATAGTTCGATGATAAATTCAAACGCAATTTAAATGACAAAATAGAATTCGAAAAATATCATGGGTTCAAAAGCACATATACTAAGTTCTAATTTCATATGATATTCGATAGCATTGACTCTTAGGTTTCATGTGAATATTCATTAAATCGTTTCATTATCAAATTTCAGGTGTAGTCTTCTTAATTTATGATGACTTAAAAATATAACTTAAATATCACTAGTACAAAAATATAGCACTAGAGTCTCCAATTTCCGATGGGAATCCCCTCCTAACCATCGTCGTTCAATGAACAATTTTCTAAGTGTTCAAGCCCCTGCGTTGTGAGGGATGCTTGTGCGGTTCAATGGGCTGTCGAAACGGTTTAAAAGTGCCAAAGCACAGGATTCGGTTCAAATTAATCTCTTTAAATCACATGTAGAGTTCTAATAAATAAGTTCAATGGTTTATTAAATAATTCTCATTCTAATCCAGATTCAAATTCAAAGGGCTCGATGTTCAAAGGTTCAATGATTCAAAGTCCAACAATTCAATGAAAATTATCATTCAAAAAGGAATCCAATGATTTTGTTGCAATTAAAAAAGTATAATATTCAAAAATTCAATAATTAATGCAAGTTATTTTACTAATTCTAATGTTTAGATACCATACGATTCGAACAGTTCAAATTAATTCTAATAATCATAGCTCTGGTTCGAATACATCATTAAAGCCTATGATTTAAAGTCTAAAATGTAATTTTGCATTGAAATCCCCCTACCTCGGGTTCTAACGTGGCAAGGAGAATTGAGACAAAAGGTGTGATTGATCGACGATTGTGGCAGCGTGGGTCGTTCTAAGATTTCACAAATATCCACCCAATTTCTTCTTCTCTAATACACAAATAATAGATATATCATAAAGAGAGAGGTTTGCGTATTGATCGCGAAATTAATATGAGGAGATATTGGGTGATTTACCTTTTAAATAAAAAATATAAACTGATTACACGTGATCACTTGCCGGCATCGCTTCAAATAAGAGAGATAGAGAGATTTCAGGTGAGAGAGAGGGCTGCTTGGGCTACCCAATTGTAGAAAGGGACGAAAGAGATAAAGGCGTTTGGAGAGGGTGAGTTGGGAGTCCTCTTTCTTAATAGAGAGACGTTTTGGGATGAGAGAGAGGAGAATAGCAATTGGATCGGTATTAGTATTTTAGAGAGACGTCTGACAAAAGCAATTTGGGGAAGTTACTCAATTAGGGAGGGAGAGAGAGAGTGTGAGTTAGTGGGTTCGGTAGCCGCTTGAAGGGAAGGTGGTTTAATTGGGAAAGTCAAAGGTTTAAAAAAAATTAGCAAGAGTCCAAGCTTGTTATTCCACCAGCGTGGAAAGTTGCCAGTTGGGCCCCACATTAATGAATTTAAAGTTTTAAGTGATTGAGGGAAAGTTGCCTTGGCAATGAAGTAAAATATTGGGCGGTTATGTGGCTAGGCTACCACGTATCTCTTTTAGCTAGGTGTTTGAATGATACGGTGCATTGACTTACTTGGGTGTTTCCCACCAACATCTAAAGTTGTAGGACCATCATCTATCACCACATATAATTATACTATATATATCTATATATCTATATATGTATGTTACGTGTGAAACAAAATACAAGCAAGGTGAGGCTAGTTGGGTAAATTGCCAAGGAATGAGGGGTGGGCTGCCCCCAAGGTTTCTAAGTTGGTCTTCTTTTCCAAATTCGTCTGTGGTAAGATGGGGGTTGGGTTAGTGTGTTGGCTGTCAAGCACATATAAAAAGGGGTAGCTTATTGGGTGCCATGTGGCACACTCACGCATTGACCAAGTGAAATACACTTCGGTTGTAATCTTTATCATCTGAATTGCACATAAATTCTATATTATATTATATATATATATTATTTTTCTTTTATTTATTTTCTTTTAAAAGGCCTAATTATGGTCTTGGGTGCGAATTGGAGTCAGGTTCGAATTTGAGTTACGGTCGTGTTTGGGTGTATTCGTCCAAATAAAATGTGTGGGCCACAGACCATGTTTCAAATTTTCAAAAGTTTGACCAAAGTCAAATCGATCAAAATAGTTGTATTATCATCAATGGTCAACGAATCAACGTTAGCAAAATCAGTATCGTTACATTTAGTGTTACTTTTTTAAACTAAACGTTTTTTATTAGTAATTTTAGTTTTAAAATTATTTTTAATTTTGTGTTACTGATTTTTTTTTTAAAACTGAACTCCTTTTTTTTTACTAATTTTGTTATAAAACTAAATTTTTTTGTTTTGTGTTACTAATTTTTAAAACTAAACTAATTTTAAATTTATTTTTAAAACTAAACTTCTTTTTTTTAAATTAAACTTTTTTTTTGTTTTCTGTTACTAATTAGTAATTTTTTGTGTTACTAATTTTTTTTATTACTAATTTTTCTTTAAACTAATTTTTTTTTAATATTTAGTGTTACTTTTTTACACTAAACTTTTTTTATTAGTAATTTTAGTTTTAAAATTATTTTTAATTTTGTGTTACTAATTTTTTTTTTAAACTAAACTCTTTTTTTTTTACTAATTTTATTTTAAAACTAAATTTTTTTATTTTGTGTTAGTAATTTTTAAAACTAAACTAGTTTTAAATTTATTTTTAAAACTAAACTTTTTTTCTTTAAATTAAACTTTTTTTTGTTTTATGTTACTAATTAGTAATTTTTGTGTTACTAATTTTTTTTTAAAGCTAAACTTTGTATTACAAAATTTGTAATAAAAATTAGTGTGATTGATGTGCCATGGGTTATGTGTCACATGTGTGACACATCAATTACATGTGCCGCGACACCTGTGTCACATGTGTCGCGTCACATCACGCGTGACACGTATCACATGTGTCGCGACACATTACACGTGATATGTGTCACATGCATGGGTCAAAAAATTAGTAGCAGAAAATTAGTAATACAAAATAAAAAAGTTTAGTTTTAAAATAAAATTAATAAACAAAAAGTTAAATTTAAAAAAAAAAAAAAATTTGACCCATGCCTTCTACCAAAGTCTACTCAATTTTATGTGGTTGAGCTTGAAAGTTCTTCGTAGGATGAATAAGCATCATCCAGGCAGTATGAGTATGAGCATCATCCAAGCAGTATGGTAGATCTAATAATAAAATTAGTAATAAATAAAAATTAATTAAAAAAATAATAATAATAAATATAATATATCTAATGAAAAAATAATTAAAAATACAAGTTAGATGATGAAAAATCATACCTTCTCTTAAATATTCAACGAAAATATAAGTGTGACAATCTGGTGTCTACGATTTCGGTCTCCGATGGCTAAGAAATAAGAAGTATAGTGAATTACAAGTGGAGAAAGAAGTATAGTGGTGTAGAAGAAGGGATCCTCAGGTGGTTTGCAAGTAAAGAAGAAGAAGAGATCCTTGGGTGATTTGCAAGTGAAGAAAAAGAAGATATTCTAGGGTGGTTTGCAAGTGAAGAAGAAGAGGATGGTTTGCAAATAAAGAATCTCTCTCGGGTGGGTTTTATAGCGGGTGGATTTTATCCGTTGCCGGTTTGCCGTTAATATCCGTTGCAAAAAGCAAATGCAACGGATATAAAATTATATCTGTTACTTTTGCAACGTTTTAATTAATAAAATAATTAAAAAAAATTATGCAACGTATATAAAATTATATCTGTTGCATCTTTTGTGGCTATGGTAACGATTTTAAAAAAAAAAAAAAAAAAAAAAAACAAACAGAAAAGGACAAAAAACCAAAGAAAAAAAAGAAAGGAGGTGGGGCTCGACCGATAATTTCAAATTATCGGACGTATCAGACGATACGGGCGATAATTTGCCCGTATCATCTGATAATTTTATTTTTACAATTAAAAAAAAAAAAAGATTATCGGACGATAATTTCAAATTATTGCCTGATAATTTCAAATTATCGTTGTATCGTCCGATACGGGCGATACATTGCCCATATCGGACGATAATCACCCTATTTTTAGGGGATACGATACATAGGCAATGTATCGTACCGCCCAAGTCCAAAACCGATACGTATCGGTATCAGACGCTTTTTTGACCAATGCATATGACATTTGAAGCCTACATCTGTAGACTTGAATATGATTAGGAATTTGAATCCGAATTAACAACTCTGATTCTGAAATCTGATTCCAAACTATGAATTATGTATTAGAATCTGCATACAAATTATGTATTAGAATCTGTATGTGATTTATGATTCACTTGAACAACCACTCAATTCATGAACAATATCCTGGCACAAGTTACCCTCATAATGCAAGGGCTTGTTGCACTCCTAAAAAGGGTTCATGGACGACGATGGTAGGTAGGGGTCCCATCAGTATTATTCCTACTCTCATGATATATTAATTTGAGGGATAAATTAAGTATAGATTTTAAATCATGAATTTGATAAACTTTGCATACATGAGTCAAGAAATAATGAGAAATCTGAATTCTTTATCTGCTTTGAATCTATTTTTGAAAACTTAGGATATGAACTTGCATCTGATTTGCGTACTTGAAATTCAGTGATTTTTGCATACCTGCTTTGGATATAAGATACTTTGAAATATATTTTGAAAACCATGTCAATTGAGATATAATGTATTTGATGAGTTTCTTCTATTGAGCTTAGATGGTTAGCTCACTCCGACTATACGTCACAGGTACTAATTCAGACATAGCGGCTCGGGGCTATGAGAGCGATCCGGAATACGTTCCTGAGGAAGAGTCTGAGATTCCTCCTGAGGAATTCTTCCCTGTTTAGGATCCTACTTGTTGTGTGCACTTTTTGAGAGATTACACTTGGGCTTGGTATGTCCGACCTATTATGTTTTGTGTATTTGAATTCATGTAATTATAATTATTTTTTTTGTGAACCATATTTCGGTGATGGTCGGACATCACCGGTGGTTCTTTTCGGTTTTTTGCCTGGGGTTAGAACCGTTATTTTGTTCCACTTTCCTTATAAAAATGGAGCTTCTTGCGTAATTACTCTGATGTTTGTTATGTTCTGTTCAGCTTATCGTTTAATCGATAGGTTGGTGAGTCGGCCTTTCTGATACTTTAGCATTGGAAAAGTCGGGTCGTGACAGTTGGTATCAGAGAATGGCTCTAGATCCAGATTCCATAGATGGGAAGGATTGTCTTTACAATCTATACTGATCAAATGTTATTGTTGTTTAAAATGATAGATCAGCATGCCCCCGAGGTTCCGAGGCAGAGGAAGAGGAGGAGATGGACCAAGGATGGTTCCGTTGACAGACGTTCTTAAAGGGGTTGGTACATCTAGGGGAGTTGCTTTTGTTTTCGATTCTAATGCAGTTCCGATTTGAGTAGGAAGTGGCCATGACGGGCGAGTTGAGCAAGTGTTGGAGGCATTGGCCACCAATATGGCTCAACAGACAACATTCATGGCTCAATAGACTGCTGTTATTGCTCAACAAGCAGAGCTGATTGCAGTTAGATATCAACCCTCCGAATTTACGGAGTTTAGGAGGATGCATCCTCCTAATTTTTTGGGTCAGATTGATTCGATTTTGGCAGAGGGTTGGTTGAACAAGATGGAGAAGATCTTCGACGTGATTCAATGCATAGAAGTTGAGAAGGTGCGTTGGGCAACCTTCAAGTTAGATGGGGAAGCTGACCCTTGGTGGAAGTGAGTATCCAAGATTAAGGAGCTGAAATTCCCCAACGCACCATGGACTTGGGCAAATTTTGTAGAATCTTTCAATGATAAGTACTTTCCTAAGATCATACGGCGCCAGTGGGAAGTCTAGTTTATAAAGCTAGAGCATAACAAGATGACGGTGCAAGAGTACGAGGCCAAGTTTGATAGACTAGCGAGATTTACACCTCATCATGTGGCCACCGAGTTGATGAGGGCCAGAAAATTTCAGATGGACTTATGGCCAATTATTCTTGAGAGGATTTCGACTTTCGAGCTCAAGACATATGCCAGAGTGATTAGTAAAGCCCTTATTGTTGAGGAGGGCATTGATCGGATGTACAAGATGAGAGACCAACAGAATAAGGAGAAGAGAAACATTGCTGGCATTACGGTTGCTTGTAAGTATTCGGATGTCTTCCCTGAAGATCTACCTGGATTTCCACTTGACCGAAAGATTGAGTTCCCAATTGAGCTAGCGTCAGGTACCGAACCATTGTCGAAAGCCCTGTATCATATGGTGCCTACGAAAGTGAAAGAGCTGAAAGAACAACTTCAAGAGTTGTTGGATAAAGGTTTTATCAGACCGAGTGTGTCTCCTTGGAGAGCATCGGTATTATTTGTGAAGAAGAAGGATGGGTCGATGCGGCTTTGCATCGATTACTGCCAGCTAAATAAGTTGATGATTGAGAATCGTTATCCACTTTCGCGGATCGATGACCTCTTTGATAAGTTGCAAGGCGCAAATTTCTTTTCAAAAATTGATATAAGGTTAGGATACCATCAGTTGAAGATCAAGGTGAAAGATATTCTAAAGGTTGCTTTTCGCACGAGGTATGATCACTACGAGTTTCTGGTCATGCCATTTGGGCTAACGAACGCGCCAGCATCATTCATGGACTTGATGAACCGGGTATTCAAACCACACCTCAACAAATTGATGGTTGTTTTCGTAGATGATACCCTCATCTATTCGAGAACAAGAGAGGAGCATGAGCAGCATTTATGAGTGGCTCTTCAAACACTCAGAGACCACCAGTTATATGCAAAACTCAGCAAGTGTAAGTTTTAGCTTGAGCAGGTCAGTTTCTTAGGTCATGTTGTCTATGAGACTGGCATCACAATTGATCCAATGAAGATTGAGTTAGTGGTGAATTGAGAGCAACCGAAGACGGTTACTGAAGTCTGTAGTTTCCTTAGTTTGGCAGGATCCTACAGGAGGTTTATTGAGGGTTTCTCCAAGATCTCGGGTCTGCTTACATAGCTTACGAAAAAGAATACTAAGTTTGATTGGAAGGAGCAATGTGAGCAGAGTTTTTAGGAGCTCAAGAAGCGATTGACTACTGTGCCAGTACTTGCCATACCTTCAGGTAGTGGAGGCTTTGCAGTTTACAGTGATGCTTCATATGGGAGATTAGGCTGCGTGCTTAATTAGAACAAGAGGGTCATTACTTATGAGTCTAGACAGCTAAAGGACCATGAAAATAATTATTCGACGCGTGACCTTGAGTTGGCTGCAGTCATCTTCGCTCTAAGGATCTGGAGGCATTACCTTTATGGGGAGATGTTTGGTATCTTTACAGATCACAAGAACCTCAAGTATCTATTCACACAGAAGGAATTGAACATGAGGCAACAGAGATGGATGGAGTTCTTAAAAGACTACGATTGTGTCATCTAGTATCACCCCAGAAAGGCAAATATTGTAGCCGATGCACTGAGCCGGAGGTCTTCTACTCAGTTGTCACATCTCATTGCTAGAGTACATGTATGACACTTACTTGAAGATATGGCCTTAAGCAGCACGAGGTTCGATGTTAAAGGTTCGGGTGATTTGATGGCTATGCTTGTGATACGTTCTACTCTCTTCGAGAACATTCGCAAGCTTCAGATGATGGATGATGAGCTTATGACTATCAGACGGAATGTGATTGGGGGAAGTAAGACAGATTTTTCCATCAGAGAAGATGAAACTTTATTGTTTCGAGACTGGGTATGCGTACCAACTAATACTGAGCTTCGGGACACTATTTTGGAAGAGGCTTACAAATCTATGTACGTCATTCGTCCTAGGAGTACTAAGATGTACCAAGACTTGAAGAAGAGCTTTTAGTGGAGAGGCTTAAAGAGAGACGTCACCGAGTACATATCGTGATGTTTGGTATGTCAGCAGGTCAAGGTTGATCATCAAAATCCGATAGGATTATTACAACCTTTATTGATACATAAGTAGAAATAGGAGGCCATTTCCATGGACTTTATTCTGGGGTTGCAGAGAACTCTAAAGAAACATAATTACATCTGGGTCGTTATGATCTTAGAAATGGAGCTCCTACGTACTCTAATATTTGACTGTTCTGTTCGGCCTATCGATTTATCGATAGGTTGGCGAGCCGGCCATCCTGGTATTTTGAATACAAGAAGTTGGGTCGTCATCCTTGATATCAAAGTTGTGGCTCTAGATCCAAATTCCTTAGAACTATGGGCACGATTGTCTTTACAATCAATATTGATCAACTGTTATTATTGTTTAATGATGATAGATCAACATGGCCCCAAGGTTCTGAGGCAGAGTCAGAGGTAGAGACAGACTGAGGACGGTTCCATTGCAGGATGTTCCCGAGGGTGTCGGTACATCTAGGGGAACTGCATTTGTTTTTGGTTCTAATGCAGTTCTGATTAGAGTTGGAAGAGGTAGTGATGGACGGGTTGAGTAGGTGTTGGAGGCTTTGGCACCAATATGGCCCAATAGACGGCTTCGATGGCTCAGCAGACTGCTGCTATTGCTCAGCAAGCAGAGTTGATTGCAGCTATACATAAACCCTCCAAGTTTTCAGAGTTTTAGAGGTGTCCTAATTTTTTGGGTCAGATTGATCTGATTGTGGTAGAGGGTTGGTTGAACGAGATGGAGAAGATCTTCGACGTGCTTCAATGCATCGAATTTGAGAAGGTGCGCTAGGCAACCTTCAAGTTGGATGGGGAAATGGACCCATGTTGAAAGTCTGTATCCAGGACTAGGGAGCTAGAAATCCCCAATACACCATGGACTTGGGCAAAATTTGTAGAAACTTTCAATGATAAATACTTTTCCAAGATCATACATCACCAGTGGGAGGTCCAGTTCATAAAACTGGAGCAGGAAAAGATGACAGTGCGAGAGTATGAGGCTGAGTTTGATAGACTGTCTAGATTTGCACCCCAGCACGTGGCTACCGAGTTCATGAGAGCCAGAAATTTTTAGTTTGGCTTAAGGCCAAATATTCTAAAGAGGATCTCGACGTTTAAGCTTGAGACTTATGCGGGGGTAATTACTAAAGCCCTCATAGTTGAGGACATTGATAGGATGTACAAGAGGAGAGACCAGTAGAATAAGGAGGGACTAGCAGAATAAGGAGAGAGATGGACAGGGTCAGATAGGTGCCTATGATCAGGCAAACAAGAGACCCAAGTTTACGAGGTCGCCCAGATATCCTATGCAACCGGTGTACTCGAGACCTGTAGCTTCTTTTGGGCCAACCTCCTATCAGAGACCATCATCTTCACCTGTATGATCTTTCCGACCATCAGGTTCTACTGCGAGCAGGGCCTTAGTGGCACAAGGATCCTCATGAGTCTCATCTTTTACTCTGACTCCTTCATGTATACAGTGTGGGAAACCACACAAGACTGAGGACTGCAGGAGAAACACTGGAGCGTGCTTCCGGTGTGGGAAGATCAGACATATGGTTAAGGATTGTCCTGAGGAGGACAAGGGAATGACCACTTCAACTTCTACACAGAGGTTAGCTCGACCTACCATTCAAGGTGAGGCTTATGCCGTGACAGCTCTGGATGCCCAAACGTCGAATTACGTGATTCAAGGTATCATTAAATTGTCATATGATAATTTTTAGATCGATTCTATTGATTCTATTTCGCTATATGTTTTATAAATTCTTGTGTTAAGATATGCATAAACACCGCACAACTTACAAACATTTAATTAAATCTTTTGTGATAATTAAAGGTACACTTGTTATGCGTCATGATGGCGATGTATGAAAAACTGAAGCACGAGTATTGATAGACCTCGAGTCTACTCACTCATTTGTCACTCCACTATTCTTTGAAAAGTTGGGCATCATTCCCAAGTCCCTGAACTTCATTTTGACTGTATCAGTCCCTACGGGTAGCTTAGTGAGCACAAATACCGTGTGTTATTCAGTGATCGTGATGATTGAAGACCACGAGACGATAGTCGATCTGGTTATATTGACTATGGAAGGGTTCGATATAATCCTAGGAATGGATTGGCCTTCTGCTTATCATGCAAGCGTAGATTGCCTTCAAAAGGTTGTGACCTTCTGTCCTCCAAAGAGGAAATTCTTTCGATTTTGTGGAGTCAATTCTAGCGTGGCACCGTTCAGCTCTACTATCCGAGCATAGAGTATGATGAGGAAAGGGTGCTGCGGATATCTTTCTTACTTACAAGACCAAAAGGAGGAGAAGAACATTACAGAATTACGGTTGCTTGTGAGTATTCAGATGTCTTTCCTGAGGATCTACCTGGATTGCCACCGGACCGAGAGATCGAGTTTGTGATTGAGTTAGCACCAAGTACCGAACCATTGTCAAAAGCTCCGTATCGTATGGCGCTAACTGAGTTGAAGGAATTGAAGGAATAGCATCAGGAGCTGTTAGATAAAGGCTTTGCAATACCGAGTGTGTCTTCTTGGGGAACACCGATATTATTTGTGAAGAAGAAGGATGAGTCGATGTGGCTTTACATTGATTACCGCCAGTCAAACAAGTTGATGATTAAGAATTGTTATCCACTTTCGCGGATCGATGACTTCTTTAATCAACTGCAAGGCGTAAAGTTCTTTTCAAAGAACGATTTGAGGTCAAGATATCATCAGTTGAAAATTAAGGTGGAAGATATTCCATAGATTGCTTTCTGCACGAGGTATGGTCACTACGAGTTCCTGGTCATGCCATTTGGGCTAACAAACGCACCAGCATCATTCATGGACTTGATGAACCAGGTATTCAAACCACACCTCGATAAATTGGTGGTTATTTTCGTAGATGATATTCTCATCTATTCGAGAATGAGAGAGGAGCATGAGCAACATTTACGAGTGGCTCTTCAAACACTCAGAGACTATCAGTTATATGCAAAACTCAGCAAGTGTGTGTTTTAGCTTGAGCAGGTTAGTTTCTTAGGTCATGTTGTCTCTGAGACTGACATCACGATTGATCCAGTGAAGATTGAAGCAGTGGTGAATTAGGAGCAGCCGAAGATGATTACTGAAGTCCATAGTTTCCTTGATTTGGCGAGATACTACAGGAGGTTTGTTGAGGGTTTCTTTAAGATATCAGGTCCGCTTACACAGCTTACGAAAAAGAATGCTAAGTTTGATTAAATAGAGCAGTGTGAGAAGAGTTTTCAGGAGCTCAAGAAACAATTGACTATTGCATCAGTACTTGTCATACCTTCAGGCACTGGAGGTTTTGCAGTATACAGTGATGCTTCATATGGGGGATTGGGTTACGTCCTTAATCAGGATGAGAAGGTCATTGCTTATGGGTTTAGACAGCTAAAAGATCATGAAAATAATTTATCTAATGCATGACCTTCAGTTGGCTGTAGTGATCTTCACTCTAAAGATTTGGAGGCATTACCTCTATGGGGAGATATTCAACATCTTCACTGATCATAAGAGCCTTAAGTATCTATTCACGCAGAAAGAGTTGAACATGAGGCAGCGGCGATAGATGGAGTTCCTAGAAGACTACGATTGTGTCATCCAGTATCACCCCGAAAAGGTAAATATTGTAGCAGACGCACTGAGCCGGAGGTCTTCTGCTTAGTTGTCACATCTCATTGCTAGAATACACAGATGGCACTTGAAGATATGGCTTTATGTAGGACGAGGTTTGATGTTAAAGGTTCGGGTGGTTTGATGGCTACGCTTGTGATTCGTTCTACACTATTCGAGAACATCCGCAAGCTACAAATAACTGATGATGAGCTAATGGCTATCAGACAAGATGTGAATGGGGAAAGTAAGACAGATTTCTCCATCAAAGAAGACGAGACTTTATTATGTCGAGACCGGTATGCATACCAACTAGTACTGAGTTTCAGGACACCATTTAAAAAGAGGCTCATAAATCTATGTACGTTATTCATCCTGGCAATACCAAGATGTACTAAGACTTGAAGAACAGCTTCTGGTGGAGAGGCTTAAAGAGAGACGCGCTGAGTACATCTCGAGATGCTTGGTATGTCAACAGGTCAAGGTTGATCATCGAAATCCAACAGGATTATTGCAACCTTTACCGATACTCGAATGGAAATGGGAGGCCATTTCTATGGACTTCATTCTGGGGTTGTCGAGAACTCTAAAGAAATATAATGTCATATGGGTCATTGTAGATTGGTTGACTAAAATCGCTCACTTCCTGCCATATAATACGACATACACCGCCAGCAAGCTCGTAGAGTTGTACCTCAAGGAGATAGTCAGGCTGCATGGTATATCGGTCAGTATTATATCCGACAGAAACTCACTATACACGTCTTAGTTTTGGCAGCGATTTCAGGAACGGATGAGTTCTAGGCTTGATTATAACTCGGCATTTCACCCTCAGACCGATGAGCAGACTGAGCGGGTAAATCAGATCATTGAGGACATGCTAGGTGCTTGTATGTTAGATTTTCAGAGGTCATGGGACCAACACTTACCATTGATCAAGTTTGCCTACAACAATAGCTACCAAGTTAGCATCGAAATGACACCTTTTGAGGCATTGTATAGGCGGCGGTGCAAATCTCCACTTAATTAGAAATAAGTGAACGAGAAGCTCATTTTAGGCCCAAAGATCATGGAGAGTATGACCAAGACAGTTCGGTTAATCCGCGAGAGGCTATGCGTTGCTTAGAGTCGTCAAAAGAGTTATGCCGACCTCAAGCGGAATCATGTTGAGTCTCAGGTGAGCTTTGTAGCATTGATCACCTTAATATTATTGTAAAATGTGTTTTGTAGCTAATACCTGCGTTTCAGGTGGGAGACAATGTATTTGTCAAAATCTCGCCTACGAATGGCGTGATGCGTTTCGGCAAGCGTGGGAAGCTAAGTCTGCGTTATATTGGGCTGAGTCGGCAAGGTCGCTTACTGAGTAGCTTTACCTCGCAACTATCTAGCATGCACAACGTATTCCACATGTCCATATTGCGGAGGTATGTTAGAGACTCGACTCATGTGTTAGACTACCAACCCATCAAGTCCTAACATTGGTCGAGTAGCCGATACAAATCCTGGATCGTAAAGAACAGATCTTATGGACCAAGAGGATTCCCTTAGTACTTATAAAGTGGCGAAACCGCTCTCCGAAGGAAGCCACTTGGGAACAGGAAGTCAAAATCCGAGAGCAATTTTCACGTCTTTTTGAGTGAAATTCTAAATTTTGGTTTTTGTAAAGGATTGTAATCTATGAAATATACAAGTACTTCATTTGGTTTCGAGTTTTCTTATTCAAATAAAATCTTTCATTTTGTTGAAAATTGGTAGTTCTACTTATATCTACTACTTTATATAATTAAATTATTGCAATCATTATCACTTTGTTGTTTCGATCTGTGTGGATAATTAGAATATGTGGGCTACTGTGTATGTGGTCGTGCTTCTGCAAAGTATCCGATTTTGGAAATCGATTATCTGTCCAATTCAATTCTGTTAGAATGTACGTGGTGGTCTGATAAGAAAACGTAAGAGATATGTGTGATAAATTTGAGTCACGGTGGGATTTCTTTTCTGAAGCAGGTGAAACTTGGAATGTAGACGTCCATGTACGGATACAACCCCTCTATGGTGTTATGGGATACCACACGAAGTACATTCAAGTTATTACGGATACCGTCCCTTGAAAAGCGTGGTTGGTAAAACCTATCGCACTGTGACCCATTCTCTTTAGACCTATGACTGTTTTGATTATGCTTGTTAAGGACATTTGTGTACGATGAGGGTTAAATCGTAGACCTGTTAAGTATGTTTTACATTTTCGAGGACGAAAATTCCTAAGGAGGGGAGAATGTAATGACCCATAAATTTGAACCCGAACTAAATCGACCCCATGTGCGTGTCTGGCAAGGTGACTGATGTCGTCATAGGCTTTTGATTATTATTTGGATAAAATTGTGTGGAGGGATTATGGTTTAAAGCTTGATTGGACCTTTAGTGTGAAAGTTGTGCACCGATTTGCGGTGTGCCGCTCAACGTCGAGTCTAAAACTTAGAAGATAAGAACGAAACACGCAAGGTTGTGTGTGTTTGCTCCACATCAAAGGAAACCCAAATATAAAAGAAGGGAAGGCTTCTCAAAGAAGTCATTCCCGATTTGTGCTTTAAGATAGAGAAAGAGAGTGAGAGTTTGAGAAAACCGACCCAACCATTTGAAATCCGTCTCCTTCCTGAGCTTCTTGTGAGATTTGTATCGCGTGATCGCTGTAAGCTCCGCCATTTGTGAACCACGATCATTAGAACCCCCTTTCCTTGGAAACCCCTTTTTATTTTGAAACCCTTGAGCTTGAGAAGAGTGTGAGCCGCTCCGCGGACTCGTCTTCAACACTCCGAAGGAGTTAGGATTGATACGTGTGAATCGAGGAAGTTACCTTGAACTCGCAAGATCCATCGCTGTGGGAATCGTGAAGAAATCCAAAGGTTTCATTCTGAAACCCCCTTTTTAGGGAAATCCAAAGGTTTCATTCTGAAACCCCCTTTTTAGGGCAACATTCCTCAAGCCATGGAATCGATTAGTGAAAGGTACTGTAATAGCCTGAAAAATCATACTAAACTATAACCTCGGGATCCGTGCCCGATCGATCACAGGTTTGACCAATTAGGAGTTCGATAGTTAGCGTAGAGTGTGATGAGTGAATAAGATGTGATGGTTTGTGTAGCTATGTGGTGTGTGTTGTAAATCTGAAGTCACATACACCTACAGCGGTGTATGTGCTCAACACACAAGGAGGGGGATAGATAAAAGGGTTTAATAACCCTAAAACCAATAGCTTTGGTTGTTGAGAGAGAAGTAAAGAAGAGAGAGAGGAGAGCATAGTTGATGCAAGGAGTAAATGCTAGTTGTGGAAGGGAGATTCGAGCAATAAACGTCGGATTCGACGCGAGGGATCCGCTAGAAGCAAAGCTGGAACCCTAGCCTTCCAACCACTTGATTTGAAATCAATTTGAGATTGATTCAAGGTAAAATTTTTGTGAATAAAATGCATAGATTGTAGAGGTTAAATTGCAGTTGAAAATGGTTTAAATCATAGGATCATGGTTTAGAAAAATAGAGGAAAAAGTGTAGAGAAAGATTGGGAAGAACAGCTCGAAAGGGGCTGAATCTGGCAATTTCGATTAATCGAAATTGGGTTTCGATTAATCGAAATTGGCCAAAAAGTTGAAAAGTCAGAGGACCCCGATCTCAATTAATCGAATTGAATTTTGATTAATCGACTTTGGATTTCGATTAATCGATTTGAGTATCGATTAATCGACTGGGAACCTCCAGTGGACCCCAGGGGGCTAGAGGAAAAGACTTGGGAAAAATCGACTAATCGAAATGGGATTTAGATTAATCGATTTCAATTTTCGATTAATCGATTTGGGATCGATTAATCGATTTTAGGAACTCGAGTACTCGAATTGAGAATCGACTTGGCTGAACAGAGAATTTCGATTAATCGAATTAGGATTCGATTAATCGAATGAAAATCTCGATTAATCGATTTGAGAATCGATTAATCGATATTGACTTTCGATAAATCGATTTTGGAAATCGATTAATCGAATCAGATTCGATTAATCGATTTTGGAGTTTGATTAATCGACTGAGATAAATTATGTTAACTTTTGAGTTTGACTTTAAGATTCTTGGAGGGTCTTGGACCTTCTTTATTGCATCCTTAGTGATGTGTTTCACCTGTTATGTGGTACCATAGGTGGTACGTGTGAACCAATGCACAAGGAGCCACGTGGGACCTTGATGCGTTGAGCAAACAAAGACTTGAGGTAGGGAACACCTTGAACATGTACTTTATTTTACAAGAGCATGTATGTAGTGATATAGAATTCAATTCAAATGTTTATTGCTTAAAAATTGTGAAAAGTGTGTGTGTGTGTGTGACATCCATAAGAGTAATTATAATGAGCCATCTCCAGGGGATGATAAAGTGAAGAGATAAGAACATCAGGTGTGATGCAAGTAAATGGATACATCCCAGGGATGTATCCAAGATTGAATCATGATTGATAGGGCCTAACTGATATAAGATAGCACATTTACACGGTGAATAACTATATGTAAGGCACCGATATTTTTGTTATTTGAGGTTTGATAGGGTACCCCACCGACGTGGCGGGATATCCACGACTGACACGGCAGGATATCCGTGACCGATACGGCGGCGAAACCGTAGGCCAGTGCGGAGGCTTATCCGTACACAGTAAGCACACCCCAGGGGTGTTGATTTGAGACAAGTGAAACCCCGCTACCAATCCCCAGGGGAAAGGGGCTTGGGTACTAATTGTATTCCCAGGGAATACGTTAAAAGTGTCTATATAGATGACGATGAAGGGTATCTCATCGGGGCTCGATGCTATATTGCTCGGGGATTACTTAAGTTGAAAGTTTAAGTTTTGCTTTAGGCCTTTTCAGCATCATTCATGAGCAAATGAAAGACACGAGTAAACTACCAGTAAAATGTAATACTTTTTAACTGTTTTATCAGTAACTGCATAGACACATCATGCATGTCATATCATAGAATATATGTGAGTAATAATTTATATGTTCAACTGTGTTTTGTTCCCTATTGAGCTAGGATGTAGCTCACCCTATAGACTATACGTCGCAGGTCCACTACTAGCAGCTGCCGAGGCTTCAGGAGACGCTGACCCCGGTGAGTCGGACCTTGCGGCCGGCGAAGAGTTGGAGCCACCTCCTGAGGACTTCTTCTAGAGGACTCCGTTGTGCCACTTTGAGGGCTTTTGAGAGAGATTAGTACGGCTTGGTATGTCAAGCCTTGTTTTGTTTAAATCATGTATATATTGAGTTAGGATTATTCTTTTGGGACGAACCATCCGTGATGATTGCTATCATCGATGGTTCGGATCGGTTCTCCATTCATGCAGAGACATGAGGGTAGAACTGTCTTTTGGAGAATTACTTAATATAGATTTAAATTCCGCAGCTCCTTTATTGTTTCACTTTATACTTGATATGCCAATGTTCCGTGCTTAGCTAAGGGGCACGGTCAAGATGATCGTGCTGATGGCACGGGTTTCGGGGTGCCGAAATTCGGGCTGTCACAGGTACGATCGTGTTTATTTTAATGATCTAAATTCGTAGAGTAAATGCTTGAATTAGTTACTTGTGTATGTGTGGAAACTTTGGGTGGAAATGGCAAAGAGCCACGAGAAAATTGGGTTTTAGAAACCTAGAAAATCGCAGAGTTCTGTAACTCGTGCGACCGAGCATCAAAGCTCGCTCGCGCGAGTAGCCTTCGAAAGTGCCCTTGAGGATTTTATACACTCGGGAAATAAAGTCCAGTGAACCTCTGTGTCTCATGCGCCCGAGCTTAAGTGCTTGCTCGCGTGAGGGGTTCACGTGCTTGGCAGCAGTACACTGAAATCCAATTGCTCACCCGAGCAGGGTGATGTCTCTGTGTCTTGTATGCTTGAGCTTTAGAGCTCGCTCGCGCAAGAGACCTCCTAATGATGTATGCATCCTTAGAGGCTCTGAGATTCGCTCGCGCGAGGCCTCGTGTGCCTGACTGTAGTAGACAATAATCCAGTTGGTCGCGCGAGATATGAGGTGTCTGTGATCTCGCGCGCCCGTGGTATGTACCTCGCTCGCGCAAAAAATAGAGTTTAGTCTGTTTGGTTTATTTTCTGAGTTTCCTTTCAAATCTCTTGCTTGTATGCTATCAGACCTTTGATATATGGTCATAAATTGTCTTAGGTTATGTTGTGAGCATTGACACTTCCGATATGGTATTTTTGCTTTGATTTGCGTGAAAGCGTTCTGAGGTAGGAGAATCTCATAATCACTTGTATTCTATTTCAATTCATACGGATATTTTGTAATATGATCCTTTGAACTGTGCATATGACATTTGAAACTTGCATCTGTAAACCTGAATACGATTAAGAATTTGAATTTGAACTAAGAACTCTGAAATCTGAATCTATCCTAAATCTGAAATCTAAATCTAAACTCTGAATTATGTATTAGAATCAGCATGTGATTTTTGATTCACCTGAACGACCCCTCAATTCCTGATTAATATCCTGACACAAGTTACCCTCATAATGCAGGGGCTTGTTGCACTCCTGAAAAGGATTCATAAACGACGATGGTAGGTAGGGGTCCCATCGGTATTATTCCTGCTCTCATGATATAGTAATTTGAGAGATAAATTAAGTTTAGACTTTAAGTCATGAATTTAATAAGCTTTGCATACATGAATCAAGAAACAATGAGCATTTGAATTCCTTATTTGCTTTGAATTTGTTTTGGAAAAACTTAGAATATGAACTTGCATCTTATCACAATATTTGAATTTCAGTTATCTATTCTGTTTTGAAAATCTGCTTTGAAAATCATCTATTCCGAATGTTATGAAAACCATGTTGATTGAGATACAATGTATTTGATGAGTTTCTTCTATTGAACTTAGATGGTTGGCTCACTCTAACTATACATCTCAGGTATTGATTCTGACGTAGCAGCTCAGGGTTACGAGAGCGATCCTAATTACCTTCGTGAGGAAGAGTCTGAGATTCCTCATAAAAAATTCTTCCCGATTTAGGATCCTTCTTGTTTTGTGCACTTCTGTGGGATTAGATTTGGGCTTGGTATGTCCAGCCTATTATATTTTGTATTTTTGGATTCATGTAACTATATATTTATTCTTTTTGTGAATCATGCTTCGGTGATGGTCGACCATCATCGGTAGTTCTTTTCGGTTCTTCTGCTCATGGTTTTTACCTGAGGTTAAAACCGTTATTTTATTGTGATTTCCTTATATAAATAGAATTTAATTGTGCTTGTACTTTGATGTTTGTTATGTTCTGTCCGGCTTATCGTTTAATCGATAGGTTGGTAAGCCAGCCTTTCCGATATTCGAGGATTGCAAAAGTCGGATCATCACAGAAAAATTCAACTTTCAAGAGGGTAGATCAGATTGGCTCTTAAACCATAATGTGTTTTTTTATTTTTATAACATTTACAAATAATAAAGAATTATTATCTCATTAAATCTACAATTTAGAAATCCAAATCCTCTACTATTAATAACATTCAAATTTTTTTTCAATCCAACTTCAAATAATTGCTGCCTTTTTCTATAATAATATTAATAAAAATAACTGAATTATTATTTAGTCAAGCCAGAAATTATGTCCCTTTCAATTTCAAATAACTAACACTGGTGGCCTTTGTTTGATCAATCGACTAAAGTTGACCTAGTATCCCAAAATTATCCATAGTTTCTCCTTTTTTAGTTTTCAAAGACTATTTGTTACTTTAAAACAATAATCATGAAACATATTCAAAAATAAAAAAAAAATATAACCAGCATGAAGGCTCTCAGGTTGGTGAAGACTGGAGCGCAAAAGATTGCAAAGATGGCAGAAGTTAGCATAAAGACACTTGCAACATATTTTTCATTGCATATAGATAATTATATTATTATATGCCACAATGGGTCTCCTCGTAAAAGCAAGAGCACCAGTGTCATTAAATTTTGAAAAAAATGAGGCATATGGGTGTTGTTATTAGGAGGTCTAAATTCAGTTTTGGGTAAATTAATTATAAGATGACAAGAGTGACAAGTTAAGTTTATATAAAAAAAAAATGAAATATATATGGAATATTGAGTATATAACAAGAGAAATCATATCCAGTCCTCATAATGGCATCAATGTATATATGATAGTCATTTGGCATTAGTATCTATTATGCACTAAATAAAGGATCCAGAATCTTCTTACGTTGCAATATTTGTTATTCTAGTTAGCTTGCAGTAGAAGTTGAGTATTGTATCTGTATTTGTATAATTGTATATGCAGTGGCACTGTGGCAGTGGTCTCTTGAATCTTGATGATTAAATTTTTCTGAGGTTTAAGTGTTGCTTCTGAAGCCATTGGATCTCACTTTGTGATTATTTGAAGTTTGATTTATACGTTATAGATTTAGGGTTACTTTCTTAAGCCATTGCTTGTCTATTTTTTGGGTTCAATTGGGTATTTAGGTTCATATTTGGATCTGTGACTATGGGTCTTTTTCTTTTGTTAATGTTTGGGTTTATAGGGAGATGAGTTTTGGTTTTTCTTTATGGGTTTGTATTTGATTTGTTGTTTGTTCAAGTTTGAGAAATTGGTTGTGGGATATACCAATGCCGATATGGTGAGGAAAATTGGCTCTTGTTCAATGAATTATATTTTATTAATTTAGAAGAGGTATTTTAACAAAAAAAAAAATTATTCTTGTATCACAAGCATTCATTATGAGATAGAATGCTAGAACCATTCATGGCTTTTTTACCATTTCTATAATTTGTTGTTTGAAGGCGATTGCAACACCCTTTTATTTGTTTGATTGTTTCTCTCTCTAAGCCTAATTCCCTAAATCCGAATTATCTAAAGCCCTAATTTCCTAAATTCGAAATTAGGGGTGTATTCGGTTCGGTTCAATTTGGTCGGATTTGGACCAAAACCACAAACCAAACCGGTTCTAATTGGTTTCCAAATGTTCAAATCAAACCAAACCGTCCAACTGTTAAACCAAACCAACCTGATTCGATTCGGTTTGAGTTTGGTTCAGTCGGATTCGATTTTCCTAATTTCTTTTTCGATTTTTCTTTTTGCCAAACCAAACCCAAATCGGACTAAAACCGGCGTTTCAATCCGATTTGGTCGGCTTTATTTCCTAAAGCCCTAATTTATTTATTTATTTGATAAGACTAAAGCCCTAATTACGTAAATGTGACAAATCGTCGAGGGGAATTGTCTTAGCATAAAACTTTATTACCGTTGTCAATGATTTTTTATAGAATGATATATAATTATTAATATCTTATTAATGAAAAGTTCCTTTTTTGTATGCAATTTTGGTGAAAATTATATTTTATAAATAAATAATTATAAATTATTTTATGTGTATATAATTTATAAAAAAAATTAAATCTAATTCAACTTATGCCCCGACTTGATGAAAATTTTGGTTCCGCCATTGCCCTAGTGCGGATAATTGTTGGTTGCTTCAGACCGAGCGAAACATGAGGCTTTTTTGAAGGAACATCCAGATCCAGTTCCGACTAATTAATTTTATTAAAATGACTTTGTTGAATGCTTCTATATTGAAAAGTCTCTTAGCCTAGTCTCCACAGGAAATAGCTGAGCAATGGATCCAGGGTATGCAGGGAAGTGTTTTCCATGACTTTAAAACACGAAAATTCAAAAGTCAGTTGAGTAGAGTTACTTCAAGACTTGACTCGCTCCGACTTGGTAACTTTATATATATATATATATATATATATATATATATATATATATATATATATTAATAATAGAAAATATGTTGCAAGGAAAATGATGGATAGATATGTTGAAGAAAGGCGTAGTTTAATACTATTTGAGAAGATAGGGTTTCTAAAACTATATCCCATGAAAATATTTTATTTATAAGCGTAGTTTCTGTACCAAAATTGCATCATCCTAGTGAAATTTTGACTCGACTAGGACAAAATTCAAAATTGACTTGCCAAGTTTTAGAACGAAACTGTTTTCTATTCTATTTACTTTGGCTATCATTTTGTTGTTGTTGTTGCTATTTGTAGGCCTTTTTTGATCGCCTTCGGGCGGTGCAATCACCTGGCTTGGTTTCTTGTTATGAGTCATTCTTGCAATAAAATCCTTTTTGTCTTATTAAAAAAAAATGCGTACCCAAACTTTTCCTGAGAGATCTATACAAGCAAATTTCTTCATTTTTTGAGATCAGCAGAACTACACAAGCAAATGAGTTTAAGGTGTGACAGTGAGAAAAACACGCCATGCATAGAATGCATCCAATCATATTAATTGTAAGTTTGTAATTGCGAATGGCATTCTCCACACATGGGCTGCCGTGAACATTTATGCACTGCCGCCAATTGTTTGTTAGCTTGAATATTGAAATCTTGATTGGTTAAAATCGGGGAAAATATATTAAATCAATCATGGAATCTTATGCAACACAATAAATCTTGCAAGTTCGCAAGGTGCAAAAGCATAAAGAATGCTTGATAACCTTTTTCATATTTTCTTTTAACCAATTGATTTAGGATATGCAAAATACATCACACAACATCCACGTTGGATAGAGGATTTTCTTACAAGGAGGGCAAGTTATGATCGACAGAGAAAAGAGTTAGTAAGTGACACAAGCGCTAGGGGACTTGGTACCCGGGGCACTTTTTGGTATATGTGTCATGTTAAATTAACATGTGTAACATCTTATAGGTGCACCATGATCTGAAAATATTTAACGTAAGAGATTAGGATGAAAATAATCTACATCGTTTGACTCAAAGCCGGCAAACGCCATCTAAAATTAAAGGCTACTAGGTAAATCTACCATTAATTTTAGATGAGATTTAATTGCAGCAAATCAGACGATGGAGATCATTTTGGTTTGAATCTTTCAATAAGTTAATCTTGGGATCATGGGTGTAAAAAAAATTACAAGAGTTAATTCCATACACTTTTTTAGGGGTGTATATATATATATATATATATATATATATATATATATATATATATATATATATATATATATATTCATCGGTTGCATTTAAATTTTTTTCTGCCTTATTAAATGTAAAAAACAACCACAAAATGAATCCCTTCGTCTTCCAATCTAAAAGTCTTCCAATCTAAAAGAGTATAAGACTAAAGCCCTTTCATTTTCTCCAACGTCGTGTGATGGGATCAACACTTGAGCTTGCAGCATGGTATCTTGGGCACGCGATGTGGTACCAAGAAAGGCACGCGACATCTTGGTGCCAGGATAGCATGACATGTGGTATCAGGAGGGCACGCGACATGGGCCAAGAGGGCCTGGCAATGTGGTCACGCTGCGAGGACGCAACATGGTCGCATGGGAGTAAGATGCGGAAGTGACACGGACGCGACATAGCCAAGCTGGGCTAGCGATGCGAAAGCGTTGCGGTATGTCAAACCAAGGGGTTTGAGGTTCTCTTGCCATTCTAGCTGAATGACTGCTTTACCCTTATATGTGAGAGAGGAGCTGGAGAGTTGCCTTCCACTCACACGAGGCCTTACATTGCCAGAGGGGGCGCAAGTGTCTCCCAGGCCTGAAAGGGTGGGCCTAGGATATCTGCGCAGCGATGCCGTGTGACACCCAAGGTGAGGTTGAAGTATGACCCCGGACTGCGCTTCGTGGTGTATACCGTTGGACAACATCATGAGCGCTACGTGAAACTCAGTAGAGTACAGGATAACCATGAGGTACTAGTGCAGTGCACAGGGTGAAGCTTGAACAAGCCAAGTATAGAAAAATGGTGCAAGTGAGCGTGTCGTAAGGGGCACGATACATCGAATGGTAGGCTACGAAACAGAGGTAACCATGAGAGGGAGTTCCCGTCTTCTAGGTGGGTGGTATTAGAGCTTATGAGTAGATTGGTTGGCTTTGTTGCATGCGGTAGCGAAACACCGCGTGAATTGATAGCGTGTCAAAGGACGCCCCTGCGACAGTTGGTATCAGAGATGACTGACTTAGCGCATCGGGCGTTAGGTGCCTCACGAGCTGACACTGCTGAAAGAGTGAACCCGTGACATTTGGTATCAGAGTCAAGTTCGATCTAGAATAGATGATACTATTGAGCTAATTGGTGCCAGCAGGGGCACGCGACATCCCCGAACTAGTTAACAGGTGAGGGTCTTGTGACTGCAAAACCAGGTTGACCCGACAGGAGTGACGTTGGGGAGCTAGTGGGAAGGTGTGGACCTAAGAACTAGATTGGAAGTGAGCTAGCGGGGAGGTACCAAACCTCGGGCTAGATCTGAGATGCTAATAGGCTGGGAGGAGTTGGCGGGATCAGTTCGCTATGATAATGCATCAACAAGGACATTGACATTATGGAGTGGTGCAGGATGTGACGGGATCAACACTCGAACTTGCAGCATGGTGCCTGGGGCACGCAATGTGGTGTCAAGAAAGGCACGCAACATCTTGGTGCCTGGATGGCATGACATGTGGTGCCAGGAAAGCACGTGACATGGCCCAAGAGGGCCTGGTGACGTGGTCGTGCTGTGAGGACGCGACACGATCGCATGGGGGTAAGATCCAGGAGTGACACGGTCGCGACACGGGCGCGACATGGCCAAGCTGGGCTAGCAATGCGAAGCGTTACGATATGTCAAACCAAGGGGTTTGAGGTTCTCATGCCATTTTTGCTGAATGACTGTTTTACCCTTATATGTGGGAGAGGAGCTGGAGAGTTGTCTTCCACCCACATGAGACCTTGAGTTGTCAGAGGAGACACAAGTGTCTCTTAGGCCTAAAAGGGTGGGCCTAAGACGTCGACGCAATGATGCCGTGTGGCACCTAAGGTGAGGTTGAAATATGGCCCCGGACTACGCGTCGCGGTGCATAAGGCTGGGCAACTTCACGAGCGCTGCGTGAGACTCAGTAGAGCACGATAGCATGAGGGCTGCGTGGGACTCCGTTGAGTACAACAGCATGAGATAGGCACACGACTGTGGGCTTGATTCGATATGCGAGCAAGACATGATGGCATAGGGAGCTGCACGTCAAGACTGTTGCGAAGCGAGGTACTAGTGCAGTGCATAGAATAAAGCTTGAATATGCCAAATATAGAACAGTGGTGCAAACGAGCGTATAGTAAGGGGCACGATACATCGGATGCTAAGCCACGAAATAAAGGTAACTACGAGGGAGAGTTCCCGTCCTCTAGACGGGTGGTATCAAAGCTGATGAGTAGATTGATTGGTTTCGTTGCATACGGTAGCGAAGCACCGCGCGGGTTGATGGCGCATCGAAAGACACCCTGCGACAGTTGATATCAGAGGTGGCTGACTTAGCGCATCAGGCGTTAGGTACCGCACGGGTTGACACTGCTGGAAGAGTAACCCCGTGACAGTCAACCGCCCATCTCCTCAATCTCTGGCGCCGCGCCGCACACTCCACAATAAGATACTCTCTCTTTCTCTCTCTCTTAACAAATTCGTGATGGTGGCGTGTCCCATCCAGGGGCGTAGCCACATATAGTGTAGTAGGGGCTTCAGCTCCGATAAGCCCGATTTAATGTTAGAAGATGTTAGAGAATAGGCTTCTCATGGGGCCTTCTTCTTTGTATAAGCCCTCCAAATTTATGGTATATAGTTTGGTTCGATTTCTTTGTGTAAGCCCACAAAACCGAAAACCGACCGAACTGATAACTATCGGTTTCGATTTTGAGCCTTATCGGTTCACCGATAATTATATGTTCCGTTACGGTTTTGCATGAAAACCGACCCGAACCGACCCGATAGCAACCCTAGTTGTAGGCAACAAAGAAAACAGAACAAATTCAACCGGAAGGACGAAGCAGAAAACGAAGAAGTATTAAGTATAAAATGTTTCTACATACTGATTTCTAACTTTTTACTGGATTTAACATTTCATTATATTTGTTGATATTATTTCTGTTTTCTTCAATGAGAGATTTTTATAAAAATTCAATCTTCTAAGTTTCAAATCTTAGGGTTTCACTATACTTGTTTTGTGACAGCCCGGATTTCGGCACCCCGAAACCCGTGCCATCAGCACGATCATCTTGACCGTGCCCCTTAGCTAAGCACGGAACACTGGTATATCAAGCATTGCAATAAAATAATAAACGAAATTGCGGAATTTGAATCTATATTAATTAACTCTCAGAAAGACAGTTCTACCCTCATGCCTCTGCATGAATGGAGAACCGATCCGAACCATCGATGATAGCAATCATCACGGATGGTTCGTCCCAAAAGAATAATCCAAAACCCCATATACATGGTTTTAAACAAGATCAAGGCTTGACATACCAAGCCGTACAAAATCTCTCCAAGAACTCTCAAAGTGGCACAACGGAGTCCTCTAGAAGAAGTCCTCTGGAGGTGGCTCCAACTCATCCGGGATCGGCGTCTCCACGAAGCGCACGAAATGCTAGTAGTGGACCTGCGACGTATAGTCTATAGGGTGAGCTACATCCTAGCTCAATAGGGAACAAACACTGCTGAACATATAAATTATAACTCACATATATTCTATGATATGTCATGCATGATGTATCTATGCAGTTGTTGATGAAACAGTTAAAAAGCATTTCGTTTTACTGTTGATTACTTATGTTTTCATTTACTCATGAATAATGCTGAAAAGGCCTAAAGCAAAACTTAAACTTTCAACTTAAGTAATCCCCGAGCAATATAGGATCGAGCCCCGATGAGATACGCTTCATCGTCATCTGTATAGATAGTTTCAATGTATTCACAGGAATACCATATAGTACCAAACCCCTTTCCCGGGGATTGGTGGCGGGTTTCACTTGTCTCAATCAACACCGGCCTACGGTTTAAGCGCCAGATCGGTCACGGATATCCTGCCGTGTCAGTCGTGGATATCCCGCCACGTCGGTGGGGTAACCTATCAAACCTCAAATAACAAAAATATTGGTGCCTTACATATAGTTATTCACCGTGTAAGTGTGCTATTCTATATCAGTTAGGCCCTATCAAACATGATTCAATCTTTGGATACATCCCTGGGATGTATCCATTTACTACATCACACGATGCTCTTATCTCTTACTTCTTCATCCCACAGGGATGGCTCATTAGTTTACTCTTATGAATATCACACACACACACACTTTTCACAATTCTTTAAGCAGTAAAATATTTGAATGGAAATTTATATCACTACATACATGCTCTTGTAAAATAAGGTACATGTTCAAGGTGTTCCCTACCTCAAGTCTTCATTTGTTCAATGCATCAAGGTCCCACGTGGCTCCTTGTGCACTAGTCCACACGTACCACCTATGGTACCACATAACAGGTGAAACACATCACAAAGGATGCAATAAAGAAGGTATAAGATCCCCCAAGAATCTTAAAGTCAAACCTAAAGGTCAACATAGTTTATCTCAGTCGATTAATCGAATTCCAAAATCGATTAATCGAATCTGATTCGATTAATCGATTTCCAAAATCGATTAATCGAAGGTCAATATCGATTAATCGAATCAATTTCGATTAATCGAAATTCTCCTTTTCGCAAAGTCCATTCTCAGTTCGAACAGTCGAGTTTTCATTCGATTAATCGAAATTCTTCTTTTCGCAAAGTAAATTCACTGTTCGAACAGTCGAGTTTTCATTCGATTAATCGAATCCAATTTCGATTAATCGAAATCCTTCTTTTCGCAAAGGAGACACTCGATTGAATAAATCGAGTTTCACAAGTTGATTAATCGATTCCAAATCGATTAATCGAAAACTAAAATCGATTAATCGAAATTCCATTTCGATTAGTCGATTTTTCCTTAAGTCATTTCCTTCAACCCATGGGGTCCACTGGAGGTTCTCAGTCGATTAATCGATTCCCAAATCGATTAATCGAAATCCAAAGTCGATTAATCGAAATCCAATTCGATTAATCGAAATCGGGGTCCTCTGACTTTTCAACTTCCTGGCCAATTTCGATTAATCGAAACCCAATTTCGATTAATCGAAATTGTCAGATTCAGCCCCTTTCGAGCTGTTCTTCCCAATCTTCTTCCATACTTTTTCTTCTATGTTTCTAAGTCATTATCCTATGATTTAACCCACATTCAATCACAACTTAACCCCTATAATCTATGCATTTTATTTACAAGAAATTTTACCTTAAATAGATCTCAAGTTGATTTCAAATCAAATGGTTGGAAGGCTAGGGTTTCCAGCTTTGGTTCTAACAGATCCAAGTCGCGTTGAATCCGGCTTTTATCTCTTGAATCCCCCCTCCAATCGGTTGCAATAACTCCTCTCTTACTTTTCTCTCTCTCTCTCTCTTCTTTACTCTCCTTCAACAACCAACAATACACATCTAGGGTTATTAAACCCTTTTATCCCCTTTTTCTCACTTGTGTGTTGAGCACATACACCGCGGTAGGTGTATGCGACTTCACATTTACAACACACATCACATAGGCATTCTATTTTTCACATCTCATCCGTTCATCACACTACATACTGACTGTTGGACTTCCATTTGGTCAAACCTATGACCGATCGGGCACGGATCCCGAGGTCATAGTTTGTGTGATTTTTCGGGCTATTACATGTTTATTTTAGATCAACCATCTTTAAGTTATTACAAAAAATTTGGATTTTTTGCTGATTCTTCTACTCTGTTATTCCGGTTGTAAAGGTCAAATTTTGTGATCTTTGTTTAAAAAGAAAAAATGAAATTTATTGGCAGTAAAAAATGTCGAGGCCCGAAACACAAGCACCTCCAGAGATTTTCTACAATGATGGGGAGGCTCTCAAATACACTACTTCCTCTCGTATAGTCGAAGTGCAGGTGGTAATTAGGGTTTATTTATTTATTTATTTTTTATTTTCTTAATTTGTTTTTGCTAATGTTATTTGTATTATTGTGAAAAGGCAAATCTTTCTGAGAGGGCATTGGAGCTTCTTGCTTTGCCTGATGATGGGGTGCCTAGGGTTCTGCTTGATATAGGTGAAGTATTAATATTTTCTTCAACACAAATTGCATTCTCTAATCTCTTATTAGGTTTAGGGTTTAAGCATAAATCTTACTTGATCGTTTTTTTTTTATTATATTAAATTGTTTATATTATTATTTTCCTGGGAAAAATTATGAAGTTTAGGAGCTTATTTTTATAATTTTATATCAATTTTGTTATAGGTTGTGGATCGGGACTTAGTGGAGAAACACTATCTGATAATGGACACCACTGGATTGGCTTGGATATATCACAGTCAATGCTTAGTAGGTGAATTTACGGTTTTCGCATGTAATTGAAATTTATGTTTGTTTTATGTAGTTTTTAATTTTAAATAGTTTTTTTCCCCACTCAGATGTTGCATTGGAGTGTGAAGTAGACGGTGACCTTATGCTTGCTGATATGGGTCAGGTTAGCATTTTAATTTTAAGTTTCTATTTATTATTTTCTTTATTCATTGAAATTATCTTGATTTCAATTCTTGGTGTCTCTAAATGAAATTGAAGTGATGAGTGTTAGATGTCCATTGTTAGTTGTTTAATCAAGTTGGACACAATAGATCATATTTACTTTATATGCATCCCTCTAGCAAATCAAATCATGGACCAGGTGAATTACGATGAATTGATGCCATGGAGGCAATTATGATAACTTAAAAGAAGAATTCCACTCTCCCATCGAACATTTTTTTTCAATTTATTTCATCTATTAGCCCCTCATGCCTTAGTTGGAATTACTTTACATATGGTTTTCTATTTACTAACTCCTCATATACTCATACCTTGATTGGAATTACTTTACATGTGATTTTTCAAGCTTTTGGTGACAGATTTTTTCGAAACTTTTGTTAGAATCTATAGATAGGAATTCTATGTTGGTTAGAGGCTAAATTAAAATTTTAAGAGGCCTTAGGTTACTAAATAATCTTCTCACTTGGTACTTCAAGCTCTTAGCTCTCCACTCTCAAAAGTCATAAATTGCAGTCGATCAAGTTTTCACCTGCTTAGGCTAAAGCAAGCGTGAGAATATAATTACATCCAGTTTGAGTTATGAACATTACAATTTTCATTCAAGTGGTTCAAAATTCAAACCATTAATATTTGGGAATTAGATGTCCATTCAAAGTTCTAATAATTGCACGCAGAATCATTTTATCTAACCCTTTGCCCTCATATGTTGAGGTTTTCAAATATCTGTAGCTTGTGGTTGAATAAGTTTTGATCAAGTTTCGAATCATTATCACTATTAAGGAATTAGATGTCAATTCAAGTGGTTCAAATTTCAAACCATTAATTCCAAGGAATTATGTGTCTATTCAAAGGCCTAATAATAAAAGTTAATGCATTTTCTTTTTAATTGAATCATTAGGTCTTTTTTTTAGTAGTCATGGATGGTGGTCGAACCGGTTTTGATCTAAAAATCTAACCAAAATACTTGAAATGCAATACTGCTAAATGATTAAGCATTCCTACATCAATTATATAAGCTAAAGAATGGTCTGTCGTGAGGCACTCCCACCTTGGAAGCATACTAAAATTTTAGAAAAATTAATAGCATCATTCTTGCTAGGGAGACGGTGGCTCTGTTTTCCCTTATTCACTGGAAGGCTAATACCATGGTTTTTCCATATTCACTGGGAGGCTAAGACCATGGTTTATCAACTTGCATATTATACTAGTAAAAAAAAAATCTCGCAAATTGTAGGGTACCTATATACGGACTCAACGAGTGGAGATGAGAGTAATTGTTTTCAGCTGCATCGTGATGTGGAGGCAGGTTCTATTCCTTGTGTGCTTTCTTTCTTTCTTTTTTCCCCCTTTTGAGTTTTATGTTGTTGAGTGGCCATGCTCATCTTTCACCTTTATAATTATTAGAGTTCAAGAAAGGGGAGAAAAAGGGCCAAAGAAGTGTCAGAAGTTGATGACGCTTACTTTGAGTATTTTATGTATCTATATACTTCATTTCTTGTTACTGATATTTCGGACTAAAACTAAAGGGTATGACAAGAAAAATTGGATAGTACAGTGGATCAAACTATGTTTTCCAACTATTTATCTAGTTTGGGTTATTTCTCTCCAAATTTAACTAAGAATGTAGCAAATTGTGATCCTTGAAGATGTAACTAAGACCCAAGTTCCAGTCGGAAACATTCATTTGCACTGTATCGGTATGTTTTAAATAAATCTAAATTGGCACCTGATTCTAATTAGCTTATAGGTGCACTAGTGTATGAGTTATATACTTGTGAGCATTTTCGAGGAGTTATTGTGGACGCTTTATTTAGGAATTTATGTTTTTTAATCTTCGTCGATTCTGCAGCCCAAATCTTTTTCTTTTTCTAATAAAGTATAATTTGTAAAAAAAGAAAAAGATAGTTTTGCAAACTCTCTCTCTCTCTATCTATCTATCTACATATATATATATATATATATGTATTAGATTAGTAAGTTCCTATTTTAAAATAATTTATTGGTTTCTGTCTTCCTAATCGATACTATTGACCATTTTGCAGGGCCTGGGTCTGCGTCCTGGAGTTGTTGATGGTGCCATTAGTATTTCAGCAGTTCAGGTTGCTTCCATTTTCTCTTTTGGATTTCTGTTTCTGCACGCACGCGTGCATTGCTATCACCTTTTTTTCCCAGGCAAATAACATGGATGAAGTTTTATCTTGTTAATAATAACTGCAGTGGGTGATGCACCTGTGATTTAATCGATCATTTTTTTTATGGCATAGGGCATGGGCCAAAATCTCGTTAAACCAATACGTATCGGTCTCAAAACCGATACGTATCGGATGATACGTATTGGAACAGTAAAATACCGGACGATACATTGAATGTATCGTCCGGCCATATACATACAAATGAACGATACGGTACTTTCAATGTACAGTATCGTTCGGGTCCGATACCGATACGTATCGTCCGGGTCCGATATCGATACGTATCGGTATCGGACGAAATTTTGATCCATGGCATAGGGTGTCCCAACCCTTTCGAGGGGAGGACTAATCTCTACGAGTACAACGTGTTTACGACTTGCACGTGACCGAGTTATTCTCGGGAGGGGATTCTATAGCATGACCTTGGGGAGCAAACCCAAGTCCTCTACCATCACTCCAGACACTGTGTGGTTACCCCCACCATCTTTTTGAAGAGCATCTTGACTGAAAGCTACATCCACACGAAGGTACCCACGTCCATTGTCACATGTAAACCACAAGTAGACATGCAAAGCATGGTATCAAAACTCGGCCAATGCCGATACCGATACGGCCATATCAGACTGTTAGGGTCAGTATCGGCCGATATTGAGATACAATTATTCTTTTTCTTTTTTTTTTATTCTTTTTTTTTTCAAAAAAAATAAAATTGGCTGATACGGTATTGGCGATACCGTATGCATAACAGCCAATATGTATCGGTGCAAGATGGACCAATACCCAATCCCAATACAGTGTTTGATACCTGGATGCAAAGGAATACACTTTAAAAAAAATATCTTAAGAATACTTATAATATTTTTTTGAAGTGTATTCCTTTGCATGTCTACTTGTTGCTTATACGTGACGAACGATGGAAACAGGTTCCTTCGTGTCGGTTATTTGATTGCTCATTTTCCTGCTCTGTGACATTTTTATTGTAACTAGGAATTTAACGGCTGTATTTTTAAGCTAGTCAATACATGTTTGATATACCTGTAAATAACTCCATTTTGTGGCATTTTGCGGCTTTACACAAAAGCTTGCATGTCCCTATCTGCTAAGTAAGCTTACAAACTACTAGTTGCACTCGATGGGGCTAAGCCTTCATCAGATTCAATCATGCTAGACGAATTTCTTTTCTTTGGTTTAAAGTTGGAAAGAATCTGACGTCTCTAAATAGGTGATTACTCTGAATACTGTTAAAATTAAGCTCCCCAGCAACGAAAGTTTTTTTTTCTTACTTTCAGATTTTCATTTTGAATACTGTAATAGCAGTATCGTTGCTTCATTTCTAGCCTTGCATTTTTTTTTTTGTGTGGCATCTGTTTCTGCATGTAGTTTTAATTGTTTTTCTTTTAGTCCCTGCTTGATAACTTGGAAATGCCAAATATTGGTGGAAAAGAATTCAGTTTCTGTTTGATAGCAGTGTAAGGAGTTGAAAAGGAAGAATTGACCTCCCATATGAACCCAATTTCCACATACCAAGCCATTTTAGGAGGAAATCATTGCAACTTCTCAAGTGGTTGACATCGAGTTTCTCACCAACACAATAACGGTTTTTGTGTCATTTCAGCCCTAATTTTGGTATAAAAAAGGGCCTTTTTTCAAATAATAAGGGCTATTGTTTTATTGTTTGGACAAAAATTTCATTTTTCAAATTCTTTTCCACACACACTAATCAATCAAGAGAAATCAATTTCCAATGGAAGTCATTTCTCAAACAGCCTAATCAAATAACAAAAATTTCATTTCCACATGAAATCATTTCACAAGAAACCGACCAGGAATTTGATTGCATTTCTTGTTTGAAGTTTCTCTGCTATCAAACAGATCCTTAAATAACTTAGAATATCACCGTCTTTTAACCGTTGAGAACAAAGGGACCTCTGTCATGCAACTAGTCTTTCACCTTACTGCTATAAGTTGTGCATCACCGAAACATGTCGAATGAAACTTTCGGCCAAATTTCAGTGATTTCTCACAAAAAATTCATTAATTTCGGGGAAATTAACGAAATTTTGCCACAATTAATATTTTTTAAAAAAATTTCTCCATTTTTAGATAATAAATAATAATTTTCTAAATATTAAATATAATCTATATATATATATTTTTTCTACTGCCTGGAATTTATCCGAAATGTTGCCGAAAACGAAATTTGTCACTATGCTATGCATTCAGAGGAAATGCTCCTGTGACAATTTCTTATGCTAGCTACCTCGCCCCGTGATCTCATTGAGTTCGGACTTTCTTTGTTTTTGAATTGAGCAGTGGTTATGCAATGCTGACAAGACAGCCAATGAGCCAAGATTGAGATTAAAGTACATCTTTTCCTTTGTAATCTGTTTTCAATTAGTATATATCTTGTGTTGGGTCTTATTGACTTTCATGCGATCCACTGCAGGGCTTTCTTTGGATCGTTATATAAGTGTCTGACAAGAGGAGCAAGAGCTGTTTTGCAACTGTATCCTGAAAACCCAGCCCAGCTTGAGATGATCACGACTTCTGCTATGCGCTCTGGGTTTGCAGGTGGTGTGGTTGTCGACTTCCCTCACAGGTACGAAAGGATTTGATTCTAGACTCTTTATATATATATATATATATATATATATATACTGTACACCCATGATCTCAAGATTAACTTATTTAAAGATTGGGAAAATTCCATAAAACCCCTGAACTTTCACGTCAATGACCGAGAAGCACCTGAAGTTTACTAAATGCAACATAACCCTCCGATGAATACAAACCCCCAAAATTAGACCCCTACCGTCAACCTCTGTCTCCCTACTCGACGGAAACTGCTGACGAAGCAGTTAACCCACGCTATCTGCCTACATGGCACTTAGCCCTTTATGACTTGTGGGAGAAGCCCCATCTCTCTCTCTCGTTAGGAAAATTGGCGCCAACTCCTCTTCTTCTCCTCTCCTCTTCAGCATTCAAAGCAGGTGGAAGTTCTTTTTGAGCAGTTGGCAGGATGAAGCGGCCGCATTCATGTAGGTACTATGGTGCTAATTTGTACCCGTGAGACAGGCTGAGCTAAGGATCCACGGGTTTTCTGCAGAACACACAAATAAGATCAATCCCAATTTACGTTGTTTCATAAAAGAAAGAAAACTGGAAAACATGAAAATTATAAAACTCACTCACCAATGTAGGTACAACATGTCCAGCTACATTAAACACTAATTTGCCTCTCCGGAGCAGCGACTACCAGTGCATAAGGGAATAATTTTGTATCAGATAAACATCATGCTTCAATGTCGCCCATGGCAAATTCCGTAGCTGCAAAAATATTCCAGCTGACAATATGTCATTTGATAATTCAAGGCTGAAACTGGAACCAACATCCACTCTGCAGGGTGGTGGCCCAGTTTAGAGGATATATATATATATATACAAGACAGCAAGTTTATTGATTTCTTTCACTTGCAGAGACCCACATTTTTCTATTACTCGAAAGTTTGGATGGGACACGGGATTTATTACTTTCTGTATCGTAAAATGAATCACTGCCGCTCCTATTTCAGATTCTAAACATCAAATGATCAGATTATATATGGAACCTATAAATGCCATCCAATGTAGATACTGTAATTTTCCGTCTTTTAACAGTTTACTGTTTACCCTTATATTACTTGGAAGTTTGGATGGGAAACGATTTACCCTTATATTACTTGGAAGTTTGGATGGGAAACGAGGTTTATTACCTATTTTATTGAAAAATGACTCACTGCCACTCCTAGTTCTGATTCTAAACATTCAATGGCCGGATTATATATGGCATCCATTAATGCCATTCACTGTAAATACTGTAATTTTCCGTCTTTTACAAGTTTGAATGGGTGGTACAGTTTGCCGTTATATTGCAAATTCACACATTTTATATGCCACTCCTATTTCTATTCTAGATATCTAGTCATATGGCTTACTCGTTATATTGTAAATTGACCCATGTTATATGCCACTGCTATTTCTAATTCTTTATATGTAGTCCACTGATGACATAAATCACCATTAATGTTATTCAATGTCAGTAGAGAGAACTGAATGCAGATATTGTAGAGAAAGCCAAGTATACTTAGAAGGTGACCAATTAAACAGAGATGTCAATTCTACTAAAAACCAAATGCCACTGCTATTTCTAATTCTTTATATGTAGTCCACTGATGACATAAATCACCATTAATGTTATTCAATGTTAGTAGAGAAAACTGAATGCAGATATTGTAGAGAAAGCCGAGTATACTTAGAAGGCGACCAATTAAACAGAGATGTCAATTCTACTAAAAACCAAATGCACATGCATCGCAGAACATGACATAAATGGGGAAAACAAGAAATGAAATAGAAAGGAATGGGAAAGTAGTGAAGAGTGACGAAACGAGATTCAAAGCATTATAATCTTAGGAGTTAAGAAATTTTCTAATGGCAATTCTGAACTATAATATCACCAAACTTTACATAAGAAATTAGTATACAAGTGACCAATATTTAAGACATACTCTTTAAACGACCAGAGAGATCATGGAAATTGGAGAAGAAAAGCAGGAAAAGCAGGTACCTCACATGTGAGATAAGATCTGGCACCCTCACATGTGAGATATAAGCCAAGTCAAAACACCTAAAGGCAGCAGGTTTGAGAAATTGGCATGCAACAACGTCAAGTAACATGCTTCTTGGAAGAACAAAAAAAACGTGGGATAGAGTTGGATTTAATTGCATTTATATAAAAAATTCATTTACAGTGCTCACAAATTGTTTGGTATCAATTAGTGAATAAGAGCGTGCAGTCGTACTATTACTCAGCTACAAGTGCGTGACCGAAAATCTGACCCAGCATGTGCTGAATTTGGGGATTAGGCAGGTGCTCTAAGAGGCCTGGACCACCAGGTTATCAAAAAAAAAAAAAAAAATCGTGACCGAAAACCTGAAAAACTATTTCGACCATAAAAGAAAAGAACAAACTTATAACAGCTAAACGCTCTCCAGAACTATGTCGATGTTTATGACCTTCCAACCATATTACAACTTATGATTATCATTTATGTTCTCTCTAAATCAGTTCCATTCATTACCAGTGACCAAGAGCAGGCTACTCCAATCAATATGAGCACCAACTCCAATCCTCCCTTTTTTCGCTAGGTCATCAGTATTATCTAACATTACTGCAATAAAAAATTAGAAATCTAACCATTGTTGCAACATTCACACTTTGACCAGCCTATTTAGTGGGTGTTCCATGCACACAAGAGTTTTACTATTTCAATTTAGTGTCAGCTAAAACGTGATTAAGAGTTCCGAAAATGGACTAATCATTTAACAATAAACCAAGTAGCTTTTGCATCGCAAGATAATAGCAACTAGCCAAATACACCTATTGGAGAAAAGGCTCTTGCCACACTAAAAAGGAAAAACAAAATCGTTCCTCTGCTGAAGATCCAATGAAAAACTTAAATGGAGAATAATAAATAATAAACAGATCCATCTCATAGAATTATGATATAAAAATAACAAAATTAGATATGGGTCACACAGAACAGATATTGAGTGGATAACAGCAAGAATATGATAATTATTTATGCTTTGAAGGCATCAGGATCCTCAAGTTACACCAACATCCTGACATCCCGCAGTCAGCTCCTCATCCCTGGAGATACACCAGAAAATATTGGGTACATGTTCCTCTTGAGGCCTCTTAAAGGCAAAGATAACTTTCCTACCATACCATATGAATATGGCCGCTTCATCCCGCCAGCTGCTCAGAAAGAACTTCCACCCTGCTTTAAATGCTGAAGAGGAGAGGAGAAGAAGAAGAAGCAGAGTTGGCGCTAATTTTCTGAACGAGAGAGAGATATGGGGCGTCTCCCACAAGTTATAAAGGGCTGAGTGCACGTTGGCAGATAACGTGGGTTAACTACTTCGTCAACAATTTCCGTCGAGCAAGGAGACGGAGGTTAATGGTAGGGGTCTAATTTTGGGGGTTTGTATTCATCGGGGGGTTATGTTGCATTTAGTAAAGTTCAGGTGCCTCTTGGACATTGAGGTGAAAGTTCAGGGGTTTTAATGGAATTTTCCCTTAAAGATTCAAACGAAAACGATCTCCATCGTCCGATTTGCTGCAGTCCAATCTCATCTAAAATTAACGATAGATTTACCTAGTAGCCTTTAATTTTAGATGGCGCTTACCGGCTTTGAGTCAAACGATTTAGATTATTTTCATCCCAATCTCTTACGTTAAATATCTTCAGATCATGGTGCACCTATAAGACGTTACACATGTTAATTTAACATGGCACACATCCCAAAAAGTGCCCCGAGTACTAAGTCCCCTAGCTCTCGTGAACCTTACTAATACTAACTCTTTTCTCTGTCGACCATAACTTGCCTCCCTTATAAGAAAATCCTCTTTCCACCGCGGATGTTGTGTGATGTATTTTGCAAATCCTAAATCAATAGGTTAAAGAAAATATGAAAAAGGTTATTAAACATTCTTTATGCTTTTGCACCTTGCGAACTTGCAAGATTTATTGTGTTGCATAAGATTCCATGTTTGTGTAAATATATTTTCCCTGATTTTAACCAATCAAGATTTCAATATTCAAGCTGGATCACATAAATTTTCCAGTCATTTGCAGTTACAATTAATAAGATTGGATGCATTCTATTCATGTCGTGTTTTTCTCACAATCAAAGTTGTTAAAGGAGCTAGGTGGCTGAGCCCTAAACCTTAAACTCATATGCTTGTGTAGGTTTGCTGATCTCAAAAAAAGAAGAAATTTGCTTGTGTAGATCTCTAACAACAACAAAAATTTACTTGTGTAGATCTCTAACTTTGCCTGATTATTTTTAAAAAAATGGACAAAAAAATAAAATGTCCATTACTATAATCATTTACTTTTTCCATTTTTAGGGTTTTCATATTCTAGATCAGTGCATAGATGGTCCAATTGATACTTACCTATCGAAATAAAGATATTTATAAAAGGTACTGTGCGTTACTTGTTAGATGAAAGGAAAAATTACAGATCATGGAGAAAAATAACATAAATATAATGACAGTTTTTTGTGATATTTTTTTCCTGAAAAATTATTGATGCTCGAAAATTGGGGGTTGGGGCTGTGCGTTACTTGTTAGATGAATACTCTACAGTGGTTTGGAATGGGGAAAGTTTTTTAAGAAAATTCCCTTACCAGCACTTATTTCGTTCAATTTTTGTCTACTCAAATACCAGTGAGTTGTAGCCTTGTAGGAAGTCATCAAAGAACTACTATTGTTCGATTAAAAAATTAGAATGTAGCAAAAGTTAAAATATAAATAATAGGCTTCTGTCCAGCCAAACAGTACGTTGATCCAAAATGGTTACCAACATTGGTCGTCTTTGGTGCTGCAGTTTACTAGACACCAAATCATTATTCTTCCATGTATGAAGTAGACCACCGTAATTCTTCCATGTATGAAGTAGACCACCGTAAGATGAGGATTTAAGCTCTGTTCATCAATATATTTTGTTTGCCTTCTAATTGAATGCTGATTTTAATACAAGAGGTATTCGATTGGGCTCTGAAGCATAAGAGGCCCTTATGCTTCAGAGCTTATGGGAGCTTTAGTAGAAAACCCATATCAATATATTTTGTTTGCCTTCTAATTGAATGCTGATATTAATACAAGAGGTATTCGATTGGGCTCTGAAGCATAAGGGGCTTCAGTGCTTATGGGAGCTTTAGTAGATAGGAAATCCCAACCCCCCATGGGGGGGATTACTTATTAGACGAAGATGGAGTTGCATGACGGTCTTTGGAAAGGATGAAGGTAACCTGGTTCTACATTAGTTTGCTGTCACGTGGGACCTAATCACATGATTGGGTGCCATATAAAGGAGCGACTCGATGATCATAACTATTGTGAAAAATAAAATAATAACAAAATATATAAGACTGTACGGTCCGTAGTGTGAACCATGTGGAAAATGAACGGTGAAACCAAATGTGGTTTTCCTGTTCATTTTCCGTGCAGGTTACTTTCTTGATTGCACGGTTTTATATGGCTTATTTTAATTTTTCGTTCATAATAGTGTGATGACTTTGAAAACAATTTGTATTGTTTTTGCAACAGTACTCGAGCCAAGAAATATTTTCTTGTCCTCACTTGTGGGCCATTATCTTTGAGCTCGACTGTCCCTATGGCCAAAGGTGAAGCTGAAGAGAGTTGCATTGATGACAGCAGTAGTGATGAAGAAAATCAAACGGTAAGCTGGCGCGTTGATGTACTTTTCAAATGTTTGTTTTTTCTATTTATGTTTTATTATTCATATCTTCTTTTGAGGAACTATTGGAATTAGGCTGCTTTCTTTTCACAATAGTAAAAGTTATATCCGTATTTGAGATTAGCAGTCACAAAGTCGGTGTACGGTAAAAATTTGGCAAGGAGTCAATTCAGGAAATTTGGTTAAATTCTGTAAAGGTCAAAAAAATAAAAAATAATAATTATAGATAATGTAAAATATATCATACTGTCTTTCAAGTTAGAAGAATGTTTTTAGTAAACAAAATAAGCGCTACATCTGTAATTACATAATCCAGGTAACTATATAAATTTATGACTACCCACTAGGTGAATGTCGTGGTGGTAGGCCTTGGGCTTAGGAACCCAGAGGTCCTGCCATCGATTCTTCTCGTCTCCCTTCCAATAACCCCGGACACATGTAGACCTAGCGAGCATGTGCGACCCGGAGGAGTGGGCCCTTGTCATCTACATGGTCGGCGTTTTCCCTACGGGGTTTGAGGTTCAGATACCTCCGATATATATATATATATATATATATATATATATATATATATATATATATATAAACATGCTGAATAACACGGCATTTGAGAAATTTTTGTAAAAAATAACAAACAACGTCAATTAATCAACAAATTGCTGAATCAGCTGATTATTCGTTGATTTATTCAGCACACCATTAATTTGAGATTTTTGGCCTTTTTTTTTTACTATGGTTATATGGTGTGAGCAGACTGCAGTATCATGAATGATATGGTCTATTGAGATTGAAATATGTATCTCCTCAAAGATGTTCCTGGAATGCCTTCGACTTTATGGGTGGTGGTCCTCAGCTACCCTGTACCTTTTTTTTCTTTTCTAAGAATGATATTGTGATCTTTACCAATTGATTTTTCGGATTTCAAACTTAATTCGTAATCAAAGGAAATGGGATTTCCTCTCAAAATTTTAAAGCCATATCACAGTGAAGCAAGATATCCACTACGTAAGGAGTGCGCAAAGGCCTTGTCAAGAGATGGATTTATGCAGAGTTATTTACCAGATTGGAAATTGTGTTCTTTTGATACACATCATTTTTCTTTAGAAAAGAAAATCATTATATACATTCATTTATATATATATATATATATATATATATATATATATATATATATATATATACATTCGTAGGAGAGTGTGAGGGAGAAATAATTGATATAATATATGTCTGGAGTCTGGATTCTACATTTTTAGAAATGATGCAATGAATCCTGTTTATGGTGATATAGGTATCCATTTCAGACAGAAACCGGCCAAGGAAAAGGATGAAAATGACTAAGACAGGGAGAGGGAGAGAATGGGTGTTGAAGAAGAAGGAACAGATGAGGAAAAAGGGGCACAACGTGCCTGTTGATGCAAAATACACAGCACGGAAACGGAAGACTCGATTTTGATTAATTTCATTCAATCTCTTGAGGAGCTATTGAGGTATAACTCTGCAAAACTTCTCCAAAACAAAGTTGATTTAATTAATACTGATTTTGTTTCCCAATTCTGATTTTAATTATATTGTATTTTCGTGATAGCCTAATTGGAGAGATGGTAATAAACATATATATATATATATATATATATATATATATATATATATATATATATATATATGAACAGGGTTCCGTCCTCCAGCATTGGGGAACACCTCAAATTGGCAACAAGACATGAAATTGATGACACAGAAAGCACAGGTGCATTGCTTAGATGATAGTTTTTATTATTTTTTTTTTGAAAACTCATCGTCACCATGTATTTTTTGAACCTTGAAATCTGAACTGTTGAAATCAGTCAAACTTTGAACATCCTTCAAAAATAAAAGTTGAATTTTTTCTAACCCATCCTCATGTGCTCCATGGGTAAGTCAAATAATATTTTGGATGCCACGTAAACCTCCACAACATCTTGGAGGACGCTTAAACATCCTCTCATGGAGGACGAAACTGGCTCCCATATATCTATATATATATTTCAAAAAAATCTTCTCTTGCTCTACGACTGAAATGAGTGAAGCCTGTTCGAATTAATTTTGACATATGACAAAAATGGCATCAGGTCGATTTTGTGTCAATCTATAAGGATTTTGAAACTTTTGCGGTCGATGACTTTGATGATGCAGAAAACCTAGTGTCTTCTAAACATAATGGCTAAATCATCTTTTCCCATAATTTTGTTTTGATAATATGTGGATAAGAAAAATATTGGTTTGCATCCTATATTGCAAATAATAAATGACGAGTACAGCTTAAAATATAGGTAGTATCAATTAGGAAAAGCCACCATGAAATCTATTAAAATTGTTACTTTTATTTTCCCCCATATGGATATTCCTTTGCTTTGTCAAGCTGATGTTGCATTTACACAGTGGCAGGAATCATGCAGGAGATGGTGTTAAATATAGGCATATATAGTAATATTTTTATTTTCTTTTTTAATAGGTAAGCATGGGATTTGAACCCTAAATGTTCAACGCTAAATGCTCTTGAGAGCAACAGGCATCACCACTGGGGCAAAGATCCAATCCCAAGATTTTCATAACGGGTTTGTTCATTCTAGCATAAATTTTGTTGTTACCAAATATTTGGTTGAGATATGGATTTGTTGTTTTCACAAAGTTTTGTTATTAAGCTCATAAATAGTAAGTTATATGTTTTTTCTTGTGCTAATTCTAAATTAAAATCTACTTATAGGCATGTTTCTTGGGGTTGAGATATGTACTAATGATGGCTTGCCACTTGGACAATTTAGATCGGGATGTGCTCCCCATGACATGATGATACATCACACTTTATTGGTGTGAGATAAACAATTAAACTTTTATGATGTCAGATAATTTAAACACCATTTTGGTGTTTACATGTCAGTCAGGAGCCATTAGGCCATAACTACCTCAAACTCGATTCACGTGTTTGACCTTTAGCTGTTGAGTAGCCAAAAAACCAAAACGGAGTTTTGATCACTTTTGGGATGTTTGGTTTCACAAGGAACACTATGACATATGGTTGCTATCATAGATATTATTATCATAAAAATGATACCCAAGCCATCTTTCAAAGCCGTAGAAAATCTAATATTAGACACATCAATTTTATTTTGTTTTTTTATTATTATTATTTTTTTTAAACTTATGATTTTATTTTATTTTTAAATCACAAATTTCATAAAGAACTTTAGAATTTTCCAACTTTTCTCATTTTTCCTAATTTTATATTAATACATTTTTATAAATTTTTTTTTTTAGTTTTTCATGATATTTATCATTTTTTACCAAATTTTTTTCACACAGATTTATTCTCAGGCTCCTTACTTGGTCATTTTCTGTATGTATTGGGTGGGGTTGGTATGAACCTACTCTCACTTTTTTATATTGTAAATAGGCGTTCTCAACATTCAAACTTGTGTTTTCACACCAAGCAACCATATGTCATAGTTCAAAAATTCTCAGTATAAGAGAATTTTATGAAATTTGTGATTTAAAAATATGGAGTACTAATTCTCAGTATAAGAGCATCTCCATCAAAGATATATAAATTTGAATAGTTAAAACCCCCTTTGGAGCCCAGTCTTTATTTTAATTATTGCCTTTTTAAAAATATTTTCAGGAAGGGTAACCATTTTAACTACTATTCCTTTAAAATAATGTTTTTTATTTTTATTTTAATATATATTTAAAATATATGACAAATGGAGAGAGACAAATAGAGAGGGAGAGAGTGAGATTTAATAAAATGTTATTAACAACGAATGGATGAGGATTCCCCAAACATAGCGAGTGAAGTGAGAGTCGCCAGTGATGGTGGGTTTCATAGCGCATTTGTTGGAGTAGTTTGTAAGGGTAACTTTTTAGCGATTTTGGTATTTTTTTTGCTTATAGAGAATCTGATGGAAATGCTCTAAGAACATATTGTTCGATTGATTTGGGTTTGAGCTATGTATCCAATCACGCCATGACCTTAACTTATGGACGATTTGGACAGTAAAATGACATATGGTGGACTTTCTTAGATTACTGCCTTTTCTCATCTATTTAGGGTCGGCTCATTGTAGATTTTATCATAGGGATTTCATAGGATCTTTTATAGCCGGCTGCCGACCTAATACTAAACCTCCTTTCTCGCCGGGGCTTAGAACCGAAAATAGTAACAACTCTTATATTATCAACAATCAACAATCGTATACGATATGTTTGTTGAATAAAAAATGATTAAGGAATGTCATTTGGGATGATTTAGAAATGTCCATTAGAGTGTGAAAATAGTTCTTATGAAAAAAATTATAACATAAAGCACATAGAAGTAGAAGAAGAGGAAGACCAATAAAAATTATATCAATAAATGTTAACTCCATGGTGACAAATTTCGTCGAATTTTGGTGAAATATTGCAAAATTTCCCAAAATAGGGGTCAAACAAAAATTTTGGGAAAATTTCGGTACTTTTCGATTTTTTCGTAGATTTTGGTAAATTTTTTTTATATATTAAATTTTTAAAAAAAAATATTATATATATATATATATATTATTTTTAATTTTTTTCGAAAGGTATCGAAATTAATACAAAATATACTGAAAGGACCTCTCACCGAAAACGAAATTTGTCACTATGGTTAGCTCATAAAAAATTGTGCATTTAAAAATTTTTTTTTATAAGTAAAAAAATGTGCATTGAAGGGCTTGAATCATACGATCAGGCACTTTAGGATAAATTGTTCTTTATACTAATATAAAGTCTACGTTGAAGCTGTTGGAAGTTGTTTTTATATTATCGTTAATTCAGGGTGTTAAAATTCGGCAAGTTTGGGAGAAAATCAAAATAGTTAAAAGCTAAGATTAAAAAGTAGGAAGTTAAAGACTAAGAGCATCTCCAAGGGAGACTTCAAATGCATCGTTGCAAGCAAGAGTCAAAATATCGGTTTCGTTTTTGGTTTCAGGCATGACTGAAATTGAAAATTTGAACAAAATTTTAAGGACTAGGCCGAAATTTTGGTGCCCATTTTTTTTTTTTTAAACCTTAAAATATCGAGATTTCAAATTATCGGCCGATAAAATTTTGGGCGAAGTTTTAGGGATTTCATTTCAGTTGGGTTCGAAACTGATTCTTTTCCTACCGATGGCAAGTCAAACTGTCACATTTGAAGAGTCTTTCACTGTTCAAACACTTCCAACAACATCTTCAATGCTAACTAAACTTTGAAGAGTCTCCATGGCTCTTCAACATTGACAAGGGTCACTTTCGGCTCTTCAAAATATTAAAATAATATATTTTTTTAAAAAAGTTTAGCCTATTTTTAATTTGTAAGACAACCATATTTAAAACTTTGATCTATTCGGATCGAATGGTCTATAATTGTGTTTCTTTCAATTTTTTTATTAATAGATCTTACGAACATAATTAACCTATCAAACGATTAAATTTACTTTTTACATGATGTAAACCTAAAAATAGTGACGTGTTTTGATACTAGTCATCATTTTCTCTAAAGTATGATTTAAAATAGAAGTTTGAAGAATTAGTTAAAATTTTTATTGGAAGTGGACAAAAAAACCCAACCCTTTAACTTTCCCTCACCCTTTAAATAAAGCCACATCAGTGCTCTTGATACTCTAAGCGCTCTAAGTACCATATAACCTCATGTGGGCTGGCCTAAAAATTTGAAGTTGAGAGTGTCCCGTATTATGACCAATTAATTCATTAAAGTAAAAATAAAAAGAGCTAATAGTAGGTACGTGAGTCATATATATGGAGTAATTATATTACATAATAAAAATTAGACTCACACATATAGAGTGTGCAACACGTGAGAAATGGGAGATGAGACTGGGGAGGTTCGCACAAGTTCTCTCCTTTGATTGCCACGTGGTCAAAAGCGAAAGAGGAGAGGCTAACGTGTGGCGAGAAAACTTCAAAGACTTTTTATGTTTCATTATGGAGCGCTACACATGGGGTTGTGCAGAAAACTGACCGACCCGAACGACCAAAATTTCGGGTCGTCTTCGGTTTTAGGGCATATAAGTTTGGTTTTGATTTTTGAAAAGTGACTTATCGGTTTGGTTTTGATTTTAACGTAAAAAATTTGAAACCAAACCAATAATAGGATACTACTTAGGTCCTACAAAAATAAGTTTTCTTTAAAAAAAAATAATAATAAGATTTACCTAAGTAATATGTAATATTTTCCTTTTTAAAAAAATAATAGGGTTTACATTTTTTTTACAAATAATACGTATTATTTGTATAAAGAAAATTTTACAAATAATATGTATTGTTTGTGAAAAAGAAATCACAAAATAAGTATTATTTGTAAATTTTTTATATATATTTTTAAATTTTACAATTAAAAAAATTGAGGTTTAGAAACCGGAAACCAACCGAACTGATAACTATCGGTTCGACTTCTGTTTGGAGGCTTATCGGTTCGATTTCGATTTGAGAAACTAGAAACTGTTAGTTATCGGTTCTATTTCGACTTAGCATTAAAATTGACCCGAACCAACCCGATAACACCCCTAGCTACACGTATCTATGATGGAAAATTTCTGAAGATATTTTCAAAAATTTTCAAACCTAGGATAGAATTTTTTAGAATTTACCAGATCCAACTGATCAAATCTTATGATGTGCATAAATTTTTGACAATTTCACAGTTTCAAAATTTTGGGCTCCCCTATTCTTGGAAGTCTTTATGAGGTATTGGTTAATATAATTTCAATGTACTGAAATAAAAAATCAAGTCAATGGATTAGTTGTTTAAGATATTTGTGTTATTTTACTTTTTACCCAATAGGTTATGGTTCAAATTCTTCTCATGCCCTATATTTGCTTTTTCCATATGGGTTGGATCAGGTGGGAGTTGGTCATGGGTCACGTCATTTGCTTCACTGCCTAAGTTGGCCTTATGTATTGACCAACAGATTCTCTGGACTCATTTTGATCGGTCCGAATTTGTTTGACCAGATCTTTTTTATATATACAATTTTTTCTTATTAAATAACTCAACTTAAAACAACGATCTTGTGCCCATTACTACTCAATTTTTCGCAAATGGCCTATCAATTTGGATCTACTCGACGAAAGCTATCCAATGAACCTATTTATGGAACCTTTTAAGACGGTTAAAGTGCTAAAAATAATAGGAAATATTCAATGACATTTAAAGTGCTACAAGATGCCACAGTTTTATTAATTGGGTTACTCGATGCGTGGGATACATTCTACTATTTAACTTTTCTCTTTTTTTGTTTTATTTTCCTTTAACATATATTTTTGTTAACTTATTAGTTACCTTTTCAAATTATACATAGTAGAATAAAATATGCAGATATTTGTAATCTAGGAGCAATTATGGTGACAAATTTCAATTTCGGTCCTTATTTTGGTATTTTCAGGAGGTACAAAAAATATTATATATAAATTATATTTAATATTTATAAAAAAATTATTTATTTTGCGAAAACGACTAAAATTTCTTAAATTTGAAAAAAATTTGTTAATTTTGCCGAAATTATTGAAATTTCATTGAAAGTTATATCCAACTAAATTTTAGCAATTTTTTGAAAAATATACGAGAAATTTGTCACTAGGGGAGAATTGAGTATTATTTTATTTGTTAAAAAAAAATTGTGGCGAATTTTTTTTTGGGATTAATATGGAAGGCCCCATTTTAGGAACTTGCCTTGGCCCCTAAAATAGGGCCAGCCCTGCCAACTAATCAAGTTTTATTTGAGATTTAAGATGGGGCTTAGCTCCCAGCTCAGTTAGTATGCCCCCCCACGGCTTACATCATGCCTCTAGACCGAGTCAACTCGACTCAATAGAATTTCAAGCAAACTCAGATAGAAACTAGATTTTTGAATTTGTTCAGTAATTCGACCAAGTTCCAAGTAACTCGACCGAGTTGACTCGAACTACCTCATTTAAATTGACAAAAATTATATAAAAAAATCATTTTACATAAGTAAAATATAAATTTTATCTTAGCCACAAGGCCCAGACATGCATGATCATGCATCGACACCGATATCCATAATTGTCTTATCTATAATGATAAATTTCGCCGAAATTCTTTGAAATAGGGGTACAATGAGAATTTTAGGACTTTTTCGTTGGTGTATACATTGCCTCCCCCCCCTCTCCTAAAAATGTATGACACCGTCCCTACTTGGAGGTACACTTTGACCACATTGTTGGGTGAGATTGGCTGGTGAAGTATAAAATCATCATCATCACAACCTTATCCCATCTATTTTGAGTCGATTCTGCAAGTACTATTTCTCCACTCGTTTCTGATAACTACTAAACTCTCTTTAAATTTAAAATCCTTCATATCCCTTCTCAATGCTTCCCTCTAGGTCTTAACTGGCCTTACTCTTTTACTACTTATAATTGTAGCGTCTCAAACTCTAGTACAGGGTATGCGTTGTATCTTTGATAAGCATGTCAAAATCACCTCAAGCAACTCCATATTTTTTTCTTCTATAGGTGTCATCTCAACATATGTATCTCGGTCATATATACTCTATCTTTTTATCGTGTTTTTCTAGCATAATATTCTCCATCATATAATATGGCATGTCTAAGAAAGTCATTATATAATAATGTCCTTTAATTAATTTAAGTGGAACACTTGGGTCACAAAATACTCTACTTGCTTGCATCCATTTCATCCAATCCACATTAATTGTATTTGAGTTGCCCTCTTTAAATCTACTATTTGATTGTAAAGTACAACCCAAATAGTGAAATTTATGTCGTTGTGGCACCAAATGATTTTCTATTCTAACTAGATCTTCATGTAGGCTATCATGATCACTAAATATGCATGTATGTATTTTGTCTTTGTTTTGCTAAGTTTCAAACCCTTTAGCTTCAAGCTTTTCTCTATAATTCCAACTGATCATTTAATTTTTTCTTGTTTGGGTAAGTAATAATGCTTTGTTATCCCCAAATAAAATGTACCATGAAATCCTCTCTTGAATGTCTTTGATTAATGCATCCATGATTATGACAAATAAATAAGAGATAAGGCAGATTCTTGATATAGCCCAACTCTGCTAGGAAACTGACTCATCTCTTCAGAGGTCATTCTTGCACTAGTTACAACTCTCCCATACATATCTGGATAAACATAACGTGTATATATATATATATATATATATAGATTTTTCTTCTCTCTCTAATTGGCTCCAGAAGTTGCCTCAATAAGTTTGGGATGCTATCGTTGGAGACCTTTTTAATGAATAATCCTTTTCTTTCTTTCTTAAAAAAGAGGAGCGCTAATTTTTACTTCTCTCATATCATTTTCTAATTATATCGAAAATGAAATTAGAAACTAAAATAAATAATTTTCTAATTTGATAGAAAATTAAATATAAATAATTATTTTTATGTGCACACCAACTTCTGCTATCCAAACATCACCCTATTTTCAGTTGAAAGCATAAATGAACGCAGCTGGCACTTGGCGGTTGTCATAATTCTCTCTCTTCTACCATGCTACATAGCACATTAGCAGAATCACCTCTCAGGAACTGACGGTCATGATTCCTACTCCTACACAATCCTATGGTTAGATTCTTTCCTTTACAACTACAGTTGCTTTCTAACTCTATTTCATATTAAAATTCTAGTCCGCTAATTTGCTCTTTGTCTTTTCAAACCCGTCTTTCGACTACTTCTTAGTTTTTATTGAATTTTTATTTTTTTAATTCGATTTTGATTGATATTTATGCAATCGATGGCCACCATCTCTGCCTCCACTACCACCATCGCCTACTGCGTCTCATTAACCTAAGAAGCTCCTTAAGCAACCATGCACCGAGGAGGGGTCTTCTGTGGGAGAAAAAGAATAAGTGGATGGCCAACTCTTAGTATCTTTCAGGAGAAGTGAGAGGACCTGAGCTACTCACGATTCCTCCCTCACAAACTCACTCCAAAAGAAAAGAAGAGCTGGTCTCTCAAACCAGCAAAAAGAAGGCCAGAGCGGAGGAAGCAATGGTTTTACCGGTTGCTGATTCACCACCTCGGGCGTATATGAATGTTATTTAAAAAATGCCCAACAAATGTAACGAGTAAGTATATTCCCTTCATATAACTTTTAACATGTCTTTTGAACCGTCAATGCGTCGTTGTCAAAGCGTTGTCGCCATTACGTGAGAGTGTCAGCGCTTTATAAAATGAGCACTAACGCGTTTTACTTTGAAGCGCTAGAGACTGATTCACTTATATTTTCATTTGAACCTAGGACTCTCATCTTGACAGTTGAGTCCCAGCGTATTACGGTTGAGTTGATGCGCTGCCTGCGATCCAAGCAGGAAATAGAAGACCTAGTAAGTATTAGTCTCTATTCAACCCTGACGCTTTCATGATTCTATATTGATATTTACACTTTCGTATGCAGATAATGACCGTGAACTTTAGGGTCATCGACAAGCAGGAAGACGTTGAGAAAAAGAGGAAGACTTTTCGGATGGCCTCCATTGCACTGAATTGCATGAAAACTGATTTTAAAGATTTTGAGAATTACATTAGAGAGCGTGGTCAACTCGCGCCCCCCTCCATGGCGGGACGGAGCAAAGACTATGCCGATTTATTTTTCGCACAACACAACACGATGTAGTTGGAGCGTTTCCTAATAAATAAAAATTGTGCCTTAAAAGCGATGGACTGTGACAAAAATTTTATCCCGATTCACATCGACAAGCCAAAACACTGGGCACTTGCTGTGGTGGCCCTCTTAGCTCATAGTATCGATGTCCTTGACTACGTCCCAGATTGTTCTTCGGGAGAGAAATATGTTGAGCAAGTAAGGACACTGGTAAGCTACGATAGAATTCTCTAAGAAGTAACACCGAAATCGCTTATCGCTCTTAGCGTTATCTCTAATTGGCACGTTTAATATGGGGCGTAATCGCTTTTATAATTAAGTGTCACCGCATTGACAATGGCTTTAACATTAACGCTTTTAAAATGGGGCGTCAGCGCTTCCAAAATGGGTCGTCAGTGCATTGATATTTTGCTGTCAGCGCTTTCATAATGAAGCGCCAACGATTAAAATTGGAGCGACAACGCTTCCAAAATGTGGTGTCAACACTTCCAAAATGGGTCGTCAGCGCTTTCGCAAGGAAGCGTTCGCACTATATATTGTTTCAACAGCTTTGTAATTGATATTTTGCTTTTTTTATTTATTGACAGACGCATTACCTCCCAGCCCTGTTTCATATGCATGGCATCCCAGATTCTATTTTTTCCAATTGGCCTTGGGACAGTAAGACTGTTCACACGCCAATCCAAAAAAACGATACTGATTGCGGGATTTTTCGTGATAAAATACGTAGATTATTTATGCAGGGAACTCCAGCCAGATTTCAAGCCGGAAGACATAGAAACTTTCAGAGCGGAGATTGGGCATGCCATCGGTACACACAATGAAGAGAATTGGGATGCCAGTGATAATGTGGATTTTCTTTTATAAATTTTTTATTTTATATAAATGTATATTCACATTTGTTGACATACATAGCATTGTACTGAAGATTATATGTATATAGGATTTGTTGACATATATAGCATTGTACTGAAGATTATATGTACATAGGATTTGTTGACTTACATAGGATAGATATACAAATACAGATTCTTATATTTAGAAGCGATGACGGTTCTATTTAGAAGCAATGACGCTTCTATTTAGAAGCGCTATTGCTAACATCAAACAACGACGTGCTATGTAATGAAGTTCTTAGAAGCGATGTCATCTACTTCTTGTCTTCGGGAGGGTAGGGGTAGGTGAAGATGGGGAAGAGGGTGGAGAGTTACGATGGGGTGTAGGGCGAGAGGGGGATGTGGTAGATGACTCAGCGTCATTGAGAATGCGCCGTTGTTGGCGAATCTGCCTCTCCTTCTTGGCCAAAATCGCTTCAAGCACGATATTTTGCCATTGAATCAGCCTATTCTTCTTGGCCGAAAGCACGCCATTCTCGTCCTTTTTCTTTTCGATAAGACGATCAAGGGTTTCACTTATCTCAGACCAGCTAGGTTGTCCCGCCATGGTTTAGGGTTTACAGCAAGGGAATTTAGAGACGGAAGGCAAAAGAAAGGATGTGGTCAAAATGAATAAATGGCCGTACTGCAAAACCAATTTTTATTTGGTTGGAATACAAAAACTCGTTGCTTCTGGAATGCCTCGAAAAGATTGTGCGAAAAGAAATAAATAATGTTAGAACAGCCTCTACAATAAATAATGCTCGAAAAGAATGCACGAAAAGACAACACAGTGCACAATTTCAATGTTCTCAAAATTCGTAATAAACGAAAAGTCGCTTAGGTCAACTAGCATGACTGCCCATTATGGAAGCGATGACACTTCGAATTAAAAGCCATGAAGCTTAAAATAGAAGCGATGACGCTTCTTCAATCGTCTCACTGAAACGTTGATGCTTAAAAAATAAGCGCCATTGGTAATATAATACAACTGGGCACTTTTTATCGTAATTTGAGAGAACTTTGTGGAATACGCTTTCTGCAACCAACCCTCGATAGTCAGTGAAGCGATAGTGCCCTGAATATTAGAACCAAGCAATGTGATTATTATTGCTAGGTGAGGCGTTGTTGCTAGTAATGACACTTGGAGTTAGAAGCGCTTACGCTTCTATACAATCAGCTTCTTGCTTGTAACTTATTTTCACGTAATTTGTTTTGAATGTAATGTATAAACTTCGTTAGCTTATTTGGAGACATTATTTTCTTGTTATTCTTACCAATCTCTTCATATGCACTGAGGACAAAGTTATACTAAGAGTTATATTTAAAATAGTCGCAGCAACAAATACGGATTCTTATATTTAGAAGCGATGATGCATCTATTTAGAAGTGATAACACTTCTAATTAGAGACTGTCGCTTGTAACGATAAGCGCCATTGCTAATATCAAACAGCTTCGCGCTATGTAATGAAGTTCTTGGAAGCAATGATGCTATCATTTAGAGAGGATGACTCGTCGGGAAATGACTTATTTGAGCGTTGATGCTTCTACAGAGGTTGGTGGAATATGCAGTGAACAATAAATAATGTTTGAAAAGACTGCGCGAAAAGACAACACAGTCCATAATTTCAAAGTCCTCGAAATTCATAGTAAACGAGAAGTCGCTTAGGTAAAGAAGCGCCCCCGTCCTTAATTGAAGCAATGACACTTCGACTTAGAAGCGATATGCTTTGAATTTGTAAATTTAAGTGTTGATGCTTCAATTTAAAAGCGATGACGGTTCTACGGTTCTACTCAGGAGGGTTAACGCTTCAATTTCGAAGCGTTGATGCTTTAATAAACTCTAATTTGAGCACTTGTAACTTGAAGCATAGTTGCTCTTTGTGGCTGGGTCAGCGCTTCGTTATGAGTTGTTTTGGATTGGAAAATGAACAACACATGGAGATGTCATGTTGAACTGAAGTCCGCGGGAAAAGATAGCACACCCTTCGAAAATCGTAACACCACTGACACACCGCTTCGAAGCGATGACACGCCGCTTGGAATACTAAGAGTTGTATGCATTAAATATGAAGCGGCAGGCAGTACACCACAATAATCTATTTAATTGAGGTTGCATCTTTCTCTAAAAAAAAAAAAAAATTGAGGTAGCATGAAAAAATTGCTATGGAAACTCAAAGCGTCCACTCATTTTCTTTTTTTGTATCTCCTTAAATTATCATTTCATCTTCCTCAGCCCAAGGGGAAATGCTTCTTACCGGTTTGCAGATGAGCCACAGTCTTGCTCTCCGACATTGTATCAGCTCATACGATTGTTCGGTTGTCGACATCCTTGACTACAACGAACTGGCTATCGTCCCGAACGATCTTCCACCACAGCCACAATTGCCACCACCATCTCCAACGATCCTTGAGATGACCTCATCAAGAGCTAAATCAGTGTCCGTTAAATCGTCCAATGCATCACCTCCTTCGTTATCTTTCCTTCTTACCCTTAATCCTCCCTTTCTCCAATGATGCTCCTCCCCTCTTTCTCTTTCCTGCTTATCCTTCCTCAATTCTTTCAAATGTCTGCATGGAAAGGAAGGTAGATGCACTAGTACTAAAGCCTACTTACAAAAATTTTATAGGAAAAGTATTTAATCTTTGGGAAGACCTTACTCGTACGGATGCTTGCGGTCACCTCATCAAGGGTTAAATTAGGGCCCGCTAGATCGTCCAATGTATTAGAACCATCATGAATTTCATCAGAGCCATTTACGATAAATAGAGATAGTGTAAAAACATATGTGTAAATTAAGACAATATAAAGAAATAGTCTTGAGTTATGAATGAAATCTTCAAATGTATGATTTGTAAATTTTATTTTATTTTATTTTATTTTATTCAGTGATGTCACAAGTAGTCCAACGAAAGCGCTAGCGTTATTCATAAGAAGCGACTGTGCCTTGAATATTAGGTCCAACGACCTGCGCCTTGATGCACTTGAATATTAGTAATAGCTAAGGCAGAGATTGTGTTGATATGAATGATAAAATATATGCGATGTTCATATAAATTTCGTAAAATTATCCTAACAAAGTTGAATTAGCTCTCTTCATGAAATTGAATGAAAGTGTTTGTATTCATATAAACTGAAACTAAATACAGAACTTTACTCTACAAGAAAGAGAAGAAAATTCGACAGTAAAAGAGTTTTGGAGACGAAAGTCAAAAAAAGAAAGATTATAGAATATGCTTTTTTATTAGAATACGATTGGTCGGCCGCTATTGCACTAATGATGTAAGCACCGATGCTTCAGTTAATGAGCGATGACGCTTCGAAAACGAAGCAACCGCTCTTCCTAATAATGCTCCGACGCTTAGGCCCGGCCACTTCCCATGACGGTTCGAGTTTCAATCTATGATGCTCCTATATAGAAGCGATTTTGTTTGATCTCGTGACAATGACGCTTCTTTTTTGAAGCGATGGTGCTTCTTTTTTGTAGTGATGACGCTTTGATGTGGAGCCAAAATGCTTTAACTTAGAAGCGACGGCGTCTCTAGCGAGCTACTTATTAAGTCTTGCTGACGCACTGCGCTTATTGTTACGATAACACATGATTATTTAATGTAATGAGTATTACAAACATAACTCCATAGTCAATGAAGCGACAATGCCTTGAATATTAGGGCCAACTCTTCGACTAAGCGACATGAACGTTAGGGCTAGCTGAGGCGTTGTTGCATCTAACGATGCTTCGATTTGGTTAGGGGGTGAAAAGTAAAAGAAAGGAATATGTCCAAAAGATTAAACTGATGGAAGGCTAAAATGCGTTTTCATATTTTCTGAGAAAAAGATGATTTTATTGTGATACGAGTAATAATTAATGTTAGATAAGACCGTGCAAAAATATAACACAATCTGCTTCAAATTTTAAAGCGATGACACATTGAATTTACAACGATGACGTTTTGAACATAAGGGATGATGCTTCAAATTAAAAGTGAAGACGCTTCATATAAGAACCGATGACGCTTGTAATTAGTGCTAGCGCTTTAACCTAGAGGCATAATTATTAGGGCTACCAGTACATCGAAAAGCACATACTGTATTAATTTGGAGACCCTGAGATAGATCTCCATCACAAACTTTACCGTTTTAGTCCTTGTCTAGATTTTTCTTAAGTTAATCTTTTATGTCATCAGCTTCTTTGTTAATCTATGTAAATATTAACTTCCATATTAATAAAGAATTTCTTTTTGTATATATTACTCCAAAAGTTACAGATTTGTAAATATACTATAATGCTCAAGTTAAAAGCGATAATGCTTCGAATTAGACGTGATGACGCATTAAAATGAAGTGAACTGAATATTAAGGCCTGTTTTTTTATTAGTGATAGCGCTCGAAATTAGTAATAAATGAAACTCCGCTAACGTGAAGAAGAGACCTCGCCATCAACCGAAGCACTGACGCTTCAATTAACAACGATGACGCTTTCAATTAGAAGCTGTGACGCTTCCATTTAGAAAAGATGACACTTCTAATTTGGGCTAGTTGTCACGGGGTAACTTTTCTTTCGATGCCCGTGCGGCGCCTCGCTACCGCTACAGTGAGGCCAGCCTAACTCAGATATCAGTTTTTCACGAAGCATAATCTAACACTGGTTATCATGCTCGTGCAATATCTCATTGCCGCTCACCGCGAGACCAACTCATACAACCATCACTCTGATACCACCCGCCTAGAGGACGGGAACTCCCGCGTCATGGTTGCCTTCACTCAAGGTAAACCCTCTCAATGCATCATGTCCACTCGCGACACGCATGCATCTCTTCATGCCATTCAAGCCAATCATCGTGTGTGACCCACGCGACCAGCACACTTGGAGTAGTATGCAGCCCTTCATGCTATCCAAACTAAGCATCGTGTGTGGCCCACGTGATCAGCACACTTGGAGTAGCATGCAACTCTTCATGCCATCTAAACCAGCCATTGTGTGTGGCCTGCGCGACCAGTACACGTCCGCATCAGGCCCTCAGCTAGTGTGCGCCACTGCATCCCATGTAGCCCTTGAGTGCCCTCGTGAGATCACCGACCCATGTGCATCGCGATGCTGGTACGGGGTCACATGGTAACCTCACCCCAGGTGACACATGGCATCGCCACATCACTGCAGCGATATTCTAGGCCCACCCCTAACCTAGAAAGCCCATGCGCTCGTCCCGCAACGCAGGGCCCCATGTGTGGGAGAATAGTTTCACAGCTCCCTTTCCCCAAGTATGGTCTAAACACCAACTTGAGCTAACCAGTAGAAGAACCTCAAACCCCTTGGTTTGACATACTACCATGGCACACGGCCTCCTGCTCGTGGCACACACCTGCAAAGGTAGTGTCTTGCCATTAATTATGGCACACGAACTTCTGTTCATGGCACACAGCACCATCCTCCAAGCCCACACGTCTTGTGAGGTCACGCATCAGTGTCACTTGAGATCGTGTCACGTCTGTGTCGTGTCCGCGTCTCGTCCGCATCGCGACCACGTCGCAAGGCCCTCATGGCCTCATACCCACATAGCACTGTGTCGCGACCATGTCGTGTCTGTGTCGTGACCATGTCGTAAGGCCCTCATAGCCTCATGTCGCATGCCCTCATGGCACCACATAGCGTACCCTCATGGCATCGCATCACGTCTGAGTCATGACCATGTCTTGTGCCCATTCAACACTGTGTCGGGTCCATCATTGCACCCGTATGCCTCGTGCCATCTTAGCACCGCATGGCTTGCCGTACAAGCCAGATGTCGCATGCCCTCTTGGCACCACATCGCGTGTCGTCATGGCACCGCCTCACATGCCTTGTACCACTCAGACGTCGTGTGCCCTCTTGGCACCATGTCGGGTGCCCCTAAGTGGATCACTGCACTCCAAGCCCTTCCCGTGTCTAGTCACCATACTAGATCGTAGCTTAGTTTGGGTCACCGTCGCATCATGCATAAGGGACACATACACGCGTCGCAGGGCCACATGCGCACATGCGCGCTACACAGCTAGCTACTAGGTCTGCCCGCCTACCTGCTAGCCATATGCCTAGTTCAAAGGTGATCGTGCTGTCTTATTGGCACCAAGACCTGCATTAGTTCAACTTCCGTCTTCACCCCATGTAAGGCCCACACAAGCACCTAGCCCCGAGGTTTAATACCTCCTCGCTAGCTCATCTTGGTTTCATCCATTGCCTACGGATAAGGACCCCCCCTTGGCCCTTGCGTGACTCCGCACCAATGCAATCCATCAATATGCCGCTTCGCGTGGCTCCGCACCCACGCAGTCTATCACTATGCATGCACTAAGCATTAGTGATCGTAGCTCGCTCTAGTACCTTGAAACTGTGTCTTCACCCACGAGTTCGCCTAACACGCTTTGCCTACGGCTCAGCCTAGCTACAAGGCCCTCTCGCCTTGCCTGCTAGTGGATCGATGTGCATCGTTATGCACCAGGGTCATGACCATGTCACATAGTGCTTCGGCTTAGCAAAATTATTATTAGGCTTACCAGTACATCTAAAAGCAGAGATTGTATTAATTTAAACAATAAAAGTAAAATTTATATTAATGTATTTATATATTAAAAAAATGAACAACAAACCGTACAAGATAAAAAAAATATATATAAAAAAGAGGAAGGAGAGTTGGGTTCTTCCGCCATGGTGAAGGGGGTTTGGTTTGGAGACGGAAGGCAAAAGAAGGGATATGGAGTGAAGGTTAACTGACAGAAGGCTAAAAGGTATTTTTACTGAGATACGAAAGGTCGCTGTAATAAATAGTGTTGGAAAAAACTGTATGAAAAGATAACGCTTCAATTTAGAAGCGTTGATGCTTTAATAAAAGTCTTATTTGAGTACTGACGCTTGTAACTTGAAGCACAGTCGCTCTTTGTAACCGCATCAGCGCTTCGTTATGAGTAAGTTTTTATTGAATAGATGAGACAGAAGTCTAAACAACACTTTGTATTAGAATACGAACAATACAGGGAGATGACGTGTCGAACCGAAGTCTGCGGAAAAAGACAGCACATCTCTCAAAAATTGTAACACCATTGACACGTCTCTTAGAACCGATGACACCCTGCTTGGAATACTAACAGTTGTATGCAATGAATATGAAGCGGCAAGCAATGCACCACAACAGTCTATTTAATTGAGGTTGCATAAAAAAATTGCTATTAAAACTCAAAGCGCCCACTCATTTTCTTCTTCTGTATCTCCTTAGATTATCATTTCATCTTCCTCAGCCCAAAGGGAAATGTGTCTCACCGGTTTGCGCAAGAGCCACCTTCTTACTCGTCGGTGTTGTATCAGTTCATACGATTGTTCGGTTGTCGACATCCTTGACTACAATGAACTGGCTATCGCCTTGAACGATCTTCCACCACAGCCACAACCTCCACCACCATCTCCAACGATCCTTGCGATGACCTCATCCGGAGCTGAATCAGTGTCCGTTAGATCGTCCAATGCATCACCTTCCTTCATTATCTATCCTTCTTACCCTTGCTCCTCCCTTTCTCCGACAATGCTCCTCCCCTCTTTCTCTTGCTTGCATACCCTTGCACTCCGATTGCTCCTTCCCTTCTTTATCTTTCCTGCCTACCCTTCCTCAATTCTTTCACTTCTTCTTTCGCCTCAAACTCAACTTCCTCATCTCCACTGTCTCGGCATCTATTTTGTGGTATTTGGTTGACAGAGTAATCCTTGCTCCTACAAATCCATGCGATAAACTCATCAATGGCTGAATCAGGGTCTGCTAGATCGTCTAATGCCTCACCTTCCTTCATTATCTTTCTTTCTTACCCTTTCTCCTCCCTTTCTCCGACGATGCTCGTCCTCCGCATTTCATTCCCTTCTTCTTGATGTCGCCTCGGCCTTAGCCTCCTCATCTCCACTGTCTCGGCTCACTTTGGATTTAGATGACACGTGGTTTCTCTTTCAAATGTTTTCATAGAATAAGAGGAAGGTGGATGCACTAGTACTATAGCCTACTTTCAAAAGTTTCGTAGGAAAAGTACTGAATCTTCGGGAAGACCTTTGTCGTACGGATGCTTGTGGTAACTTCATCATGGGCTGAATCAGCGTCCGCTAGATCGTCCAATGCATCAGAACCATCATGAATTTTATCAAACTCATTTACGATAAGTAGACAGTATAAAGAAAGATGTTGTAAAGAAATAATTTTAATTTATGAATGAAACCTTCGAATGCATGATTTGTAAATTTCTTTTTTTCATCTTATTTTATTCAGTTAGGTCACAAGTAGTCCAATGGAAGCCCAAGCGCTATTCATAAGAAGCGACTGGGCCATGAATAATAAGGCTAACGCTTCGATGTAGCGCCTTGAGGGCATTGAATATTAGTGGTAGCTTAGGCAGAGATCGTATTGATATGAACGATAAATTCAGTGCTGGTATGATATGAATGATAAATTCTGTGCTGGTAGATTTAATAAATGAATACATTAATAATCACGCCGCTAACAATAATGCTGGTAAGTCGAAGCATTAGACCTAAGTACAAGGGTCATCGCTTTTAATTGAAAGCGCCATCACCTCTAATTGAAGTGCCAACGCTTTGGTCATCGTTTCGTTTGATGGCGAGATCTCTTCTTAATCTAAGCAGGGTTTCGTTTATTACTAATCTCGAGCGTTATCTCAAATAAATAAGTAGCCCTTAATATTCAGCTCGATTCATTTTGAAGAGTCATCACTTTTAATCGAAGCGTTATTGATTGTAACTCTAGCGTTATCGCATCGAAACCGATTATTAGTGGTAGCTGAGGCAAAGATTGTAGTGATATGAACTATAAAATATGTGCGATGTTCATATAAATTTCACGAAATTATCCTGAGAAGCTGAAATTATCCCTCTTCATGAAATTAAATGCAAGGGTTTGTATTAATGTACTCATATATTAAAAAATATATGAGCGATGATGCTTAAATGCCTATGGTGGCAGTGCGTGCACCATGATGACTACGACTGTCTGAGACGCTGCCGCCTCTAATAACTAGCGAAATGTGTGAAAATACAACACAATCCACAATTATATTTAAGAGATGATGCGTCAACGTGAGGCACGCTGAATATTAAGGCCTGCATTTTTATTAGCTTACGTCTACGCTCCAATTAGAGAAGGTAACAAATTTTTTTTTTGTGTATATTATCTAAAAGGTAACAGATTTGTAAATATTATGGCCTATTTTTTTAGTAGGATACGAAAAGCGGCTGTAATAAATAATGTTTCAAATTTTCTAAGAAAAAGGCTTTTTTATTGTGATATGAGCAATAATTAATATTAGATAAGACCGCTCAAAATACAACACAATCCGCTTTAAATTAGAAGTGATAACGCTTCTAATTTGAAGTGATGTCGCGTCCAATATCAACTGATGACGCTTCAAATTAGTCAACGACGATGCTTCAAATAAGAATTGATGAAGGGTCAAATTTACAATGACGACGCTTCGAACATAAGCAATGACGCTCGAAATGAGAACCGAAAGGATATGGTCAAAAGATTAAACTGACGAAATGCTAAAAGGTGTATTCACATTTTCTTAGAAAATAGTTTTTTTATTGTGATACTAGCAATAATTAATGTTAGATAAGACGGCGCGAAAATACAAAATAATCTGCTTTGAATTAGAAGCGAGGATGCTACGAATTAGACACGATGACACTGGTAAGCTATGCTAGAATTCTCTAAAAAGTAATGCCAGAATCACTTATCGCTCTTAGCGTTATCTCTAATTGGCGCGTTTAATATGGGGCGTAATTGCTTTGATAATTGAGCGTCACCGCGTCGACAATGGCATCAAAGCTAACTCTTTTAAAATGGGGCGTCAACGCCTCCAAAATGGGTCGTCAGTGCATTGACATTTTGCTATCAGTGCTTTCACAATGAAGTGTCAGCGCTTTGAAATTGGAGCGACAATGCTTCCAATATAGGGCATCAATGCTTCCAAAATGAGTCGTCAGCGCTTTCTCAAGGGAGCGCCCGCACTATATTGTATGTCAACAGTTGTGTAACTGATATTTTGCTTTTTTTAATTAACAGATGCATTACCTCCTAGCCCTGTTTCATATGCATGGCGCCCCGAATTCCATTTTTTCCTATTGGCCTTGGGATAGTAAGGCTCTCCACGCGCCGATCCAAAAAAATGATACTGACTGCGAGGTTTTCATGATGAAATACGTAGATTATTTAAGTAGGGAACTCCAGCCAGATTTCAAGCCGGAAGACATCAAAACTTTCAGGACGAAGATTGGGCATGCCATCGGTACACACAACGAAGAGAATTGGGTTGCCAATGACGATGTGGATTTTCTTTTATAAATGTTTTATTTTATATAAATGTGCATTCACATTTGTTGACAAACATGACATTGTATTGAAGATTATATGTATATAGGATTTGTTGACCTACATATTTATTAACTTACGTAGGATAGATATACAAATACGAATTCTTATATTTAGAAGCGATGACGCTTCGATTTAGAGGCGATGTCGCTTCTATCAATAAGCGCCATTGCTAGCATCAAACAGCGACGCGCTATGTAATGAAGTTCTTGAAAGCGATGATGTTATCATTTAGTGAAGATGACGCTTCGAGAAATGACTTATTTGAGCGCTAACGCTTCTACAGAGGTTGGTGGAATATGCAGTGAAGAGCTATAGCAATAAATAATATTTGAAAAGACTGCACGAAAAGATAACACCGTCCATAATTTCAAAGTCCTCGAAGTTCGTAATAAATGAAAAGCCATTTAGGTAAAGAAGCGACCTCGCCCTTAATTGAAGCGACGACGCTTTGAATTCGAAGCGATGCCGCTCGACCATCGTCTGTTTAGGTAACCTCAAACAGTGGCCCTCTTCTTATTGGTATTTGAGAGAGCTTCAGGGAATACGCTACCTGCCACCGACCCTTGAAATTTATTTCGAAGTGATGTTTCAAACCCTAGCCTTTTTCCCTATAAAGCCACTATTCGTTTCAAACCCTTTCCATTCCAAACTCATCGTCTTTCTCCATCTCCAACCCTAACCCCATGGCGGAAGTACCAGACCATAACGAGCTAAGCAGACGGCTTGATCAAATCCTTGAAATACAAAAGGTCAAGCTTTTGGCTGTAATAAAAAGATTAGAAAAGTCGAAGCGCAGACAGCCATTCCAGACGTTGAATCGTCTATCGAGACCCTCCAACCCTTCCTTTCAACTTCTCACCTTCTCCCACTTTTTCACAATCTCACCATCAAATTCCTTCCTCACTGCGAGTTCCTCTACGAAATTCCTTCCTCAGTGCGAATTCCTCTACGAGGACGGTGGGTTGAAAATTTACACGCCACCCCTTTCCCTTGGCTATAAATTCTAACAAGGCTGCCAGCTAGAGGGATCCATCTCTCTCGATGGAGGCAACCGATCCCCATTGCTCCTCCTACTTTGGGTCTCTTTCCTTCCTCCTCCTTGGCCTCAGCCTCCTCGTCTCCTACCTTGGGTCTCTCTCTCTCTCTCTCTCTTTCTCTCTCTTTCTCTTTCTTTCTTATCAAATATCAATTAGCAAGTTGAAGTCGTCGAAATGCATACTAACTTACAAGTTGGTAAATTCTGCGGGGAAATTGGGGTCGATTAGAGAGCGACGACGCTTAGAATAAGAATCAATGAAGGGTCAAATTTACAACGATGACACTTAGAACATAAGAGATGACGCTCCAAATGAGAAGTGAAAGGATATGGTCAAAAGATTAAACTGACAGAATGCTAAAAGGTGTCACATTTATGAGAAAAATGATTTTTTTATTGTGAAACGAGCAATAATTAATGTTAAAAAAAAATGATTGCGCGAAAATATAAAATAATCTGCTTCGAATTAGAAGCGAGGACGTTGTGAATTATACGCGATGACACTTCGTATTAGAAGTGATGACGCTTCAAATTTACAACAATGAGGCGTCGAATTTGAAAAGATAAGGTTCGAACATAAGCAATGACTGTTGGAATATTTCAGATGCTTGTTGTTATATTTATTGAGAAACACAGTGAAGAAAATAAATCAAGAGTGGAGAGATGGAAATGGGTTAGCACAACAAGTCTAAAATACACAGACTTGTAAGATACAAGGCCTTTTGTAGCAAGTTTTATGAAGTAAGAGTTTGTCTCACAGGGAGTGATGATTTGATACCTCAAGGGTGCATAGTAATCTCCAGATCTAGCTACAAATCTGGCAAGTCTAACAGAAAGGGAGTTTAAGTGTCACAAGGTACACTAAAACTAAAAGAAAAATAATAATAAAACTAAACTAAAGAAAGGGGATAAAGAAGGATGATGGATGTGATGAAATAAAATAAAAAGATGAAGAAGTAGACAGCTGTGGATAAATCAACTTTGCAACTCAGAGCAAGAGGTGAGACTGTAGCAATCCTCCAGATGGCTGCAAGCACATCTATCAGGTAGAAGAATCTAAATCAACCCTTACGATGTAGACTCCTCTTAAGGCTATAGTCTGTCCACTTAAATAGTCACAGACTATTCAAGGGAGGAGGTTCAATCACTTGAATGGATTGATCCTAAGGCTATAATCTGTCCACTTAAATGGTCACAGACTATCCTAGAGATTTCTTCTAATCAATAGATTAAATCAGAACAGGAACACCATTGCAAACACTATATTTGCAAGGCTACAAGCTCATGCATCCATAGGAGCAATTAGTCCTATGGAAACCACAAGACATCAAGTGAAAACCACAAGACATCTCAGACTAAAAGGGGCTCTAAACTTAGCTGGTCATTGCTACTAAAGGCATGCAAGGACTCAGCTCACAAGTCTGCAATCTCTACTAAGATTCTAAATCTAAACACTGATAATGGTAATGAAAAATAGAGGAGGGTTTGTCTCTGCAACAATCTCTCACAAGGCTATGAGCTCAAGTGCAGAGAAAAACAATTCATCTCAACCCTGTGACCTAGACCAGCCCTAGGGCTATAACCTGTCCACTTAAATGGTCACAGACTATCCACGAAGGCTATCCTAGTCACAGATACTGAGATAAAATAGTAAAACTACTGTTGTCACCATGGTTACCAGGCTACAAGCTCAAGCAACCATGAGAGCATTAAATCTGTGAAAGCCTAGGTGGAGGACATAGGTCAAAGAACACTATGTAGGACACATAGGAACAAAAATAGATTAATGGAGCTTTAAACATGGCAGTTCATTGTAATAAAAGGACTTACAATGGTTGCCCTCAAGGCAACAGTATGTGAAAATCAAACCAAAACAACTCCCTCTATTATTACAAAACCCATTGTAAAACTAAAAAAAAAAATACAAAGCTGCTACAAAGAACTTAGCCCAACATTTCTGCTGTGCTAAAGCAAGAAGAAAAGGAAAAAGAAAGGGGAACTAAACTAAATGAGCACAGACTAACCTTGGCTCATATCTCAGGCTATTCCTGGATCAAACCCTAATTGAGCTCAGGATATTCCTGGCTGATTTTATAAGATAAAATATAGCTATTTATACAATCCATAGTAGCAGCTATGTGCCTTAGCCAATAAAAAATGAGGAGGTTTGGAGTTGATTTCGTGGCTCATCTATGGCACTTCGATGCCTCGAGATGCGTGGGCCTTGGGAACTGTGCCCTAGAAGGTGTGAAATACTCGAGATGTCCCTGGAGGTTGAGGACAGGAAGCTAGACTATGTGCCACGCGCAGATGACAGCTTCAGGCAACATTCTCGCTAAGATCTCGCTGGGCTGAAAAATAGCCTAGTTTAGGAGCTCGCTAGGCTGAAATGGGGGCATTTTTAGTGCTGCTCGCGAGGCTTAAATGTGTAGCTCGCTAAGCTCTCTTGTAAGCTCCAGCTTGCAAGGATCAGGGATAACAGCAGCTCCAGGTCACACAGATCAAGTATAAGGAGCTCCAGATCACGAGGATCAAATTACAAAAACTTAATGTTGCTCTCTAAGCTCATGACAGCAAGCTCGCGAGGCTCTTAGAGTGTGCATCTTCAAGATTCATTTGCAGTAGGTTCAGGTATGTCCTCGCTAGGATCTCGTTAGGCTGGAAGGAGGACCATTCTCCAGCTCACGAGGATTAACAAAATGTGTAGCTTTTAAGTGCTCGCGGGGGTCAGAATTCTAGCAGCTTGTTTAAGCTGCTCGCGGGGATCACTTGCAGGAGCCTTTAAATCTCACTAGGTTCACAGCAGCAAGAAGCTCGTGAGGATCCTAGAAATTTCCAGCTACATGCCACATGTGAGGATGGCTTTGCTGCTGTTCTACTTGTCCATAGCTACACAGGGTTGATGAACTATTTGAAATTCAGAAATGGTAGTAGCTGTAGTTGCTTCCCTATGTAGCTGGTGTGTTTTAACAACATGAAGCTTGCTGCTCTTCAGCTATACACAACAGTCAGTGCAGCAGGCTCTGGTATGTTGGAGTGAGTGCAGCAACAACTTTTGAAGGTTGCTTTGAAGTGTGACTTGTTTGAGCTCTTTGTGGCAGCAAAGCATGTTGGCATGCTTGAGTGTGCTCGAATTGCATCAGCGCACAACTTGAGTATATAGTGCAACAGCTTTTGAAGCTTGCTATACCCAGGCCTTTATGAAATTTTGTTGCAATTATGAAGTGCTCAGCTGCATTTGGTTGCTTCAGCAAATGGTGTGCAGCTCTAAACATTGCAGCAGATACATACCTTGGCTTGGTTCGAATTCTGCAGCTGGGTAGGCTTGTTGCAGCTGTGAGCGCAACATGAGTTGCATTGCTGTGATGTGTTCTATAGTAGGTCATAAAGGTGAAATGTTGTGGATGCTGCTGGAAATTGAAACTAATGCAACCATCACAGTCTTTGAGTGAGCTTGATTCTCTAGCATCAGCAACTTCAAATTAGCTTTGGGCTTGGATGGTTGGTTGCAGCTAGCATAATGCATGGATGAATTGAGTCCAGCAGCTGTTCTACTCTTTACTTGACTTGCATTAGTAAATTGCTTATGCTCTTGGTGGTTTCAACAAGGTGGCTCAGAGGTATGGTGCAGCGGCTCAAATGCCTGCTTGAGTGGTTCATTTAGTTGCTGAGATCCATAAATGCAGGGCCTTCTCAATTTGTGCAATAGTAGTTGCAGTTGCTTGCTTGCTTGAATGAATAAACTGCAGCCCTATTTCCAGCTGCTCCACAAGTGGAGTGCAGCAATAGCAGCTTCTCTCATCTGTTGTGACACATCACAATGTGTTGTATTGCTGAATGTGTAATTTGTACACTGTGGTCCTAGATATTCTCTTTAATCCACTGCACTAGTTCTCCTCTCATCTTGAGCTCCACTTCATCTCCCTCTCAGCAAGCCTTCTTAGGCTCAAATGAATGCAAAATAATCCCACTGATATGCACCATCATGGTGCATTCTTTTAACAATCTATCAGCCCAACAACTTAGCTCCAAATTCATTCTTCTTGGCTTGAAAATGAAGGATTGTAGCATTAAGCTATATTTTCCTGCTATTCACACAAAGCACACTTAAAAACCATTATTAACTAGCTCAAAGGTCTATCAAAGGCTAGGTTAAGGGATGAAAAGTGATACTTTTCAGAGATTAACAATGACGCTCCATATTAGAGGCGAAGACGCTTCCTATAAGAAGCGATGACACTTGGGTTAATTTGAACAAAAAAAGTAGAGTTTGTATTAATGTATTTATTTATATATTAAAAAAAAAATACAAGGAAGAGAATTGGGATGCCAGTTACTTTGTAGATTTCGAAGTAACGTTTCAAACCCTAGCCTTTTTCTCTATAAAGCCACCACTCGTCACAAACCCTTCCCATTCTAAAGTCATCGTTTTTCTCCGTTTCCAAATCTAACCCTAACCCTAACCTCATGGCAAAAGTACCATTCCATGATGAGCTAAGCAGAAGGCTTGATCAAATCCTTGAAATGCAAAGGGCCGAGCTTCTAGCTGTAATAAAAAGATTAGAAAAGTTAAAGTGCAGAAAGCCATTCCAGACGCTCTATCGTCTATCGAGACACCCGACACTCCTTTTCAACTTCTCACCTTCCCCCACTTTTTCACAATATCACCATCAAACTCCTTCCTCACTGTGAGTTCCTGTACTAAATTCCTTCCTCAGTACAAGTTCCTCTATGTGGACAGTGGGTTGGAAATTTGAACGCCACCCCTTCCCTTGGCTGTAAATTTCTAACCAGCCTCCTAGCTAGAGGGAGCCATCTCTCTAGATAGATCCCTCTCTCTCTCCATGGTGAGTTGGATATTTGCACGCCATCCCTCTTCCTTAGCTGTAAATTTCTAACCAATTTCCCAGCTAGAGGGAGCCATCTCTCTTGATGGAGCCACCTCTCTCTGTCCACAGTCTCGGCGTATCTGTTGCGGTATTTTTTTCACTGTGTAATCTTTGCTCCGATGGATCCTTGCAATCACCTCATCAATGGTTAAATCAGGGACCCATCTCTCTATGAGGCAAGAGTGATCCTGAACATTTAGAAGTGAAGATAATCATTCTTTCCAAAATCTTTCTCTCTACAGCCAAAACTTCAAAAGCCCGAGCTCGTCTTCAGAGCCTCCAAATTCTCGGGGTCTTCACTTTCTTTTGGTGGTCCAATAGATTTATCTTTAATGTAATCAGTTTATTGGTTAATCTCTGTAAATATATCTTTCAATATTAATAGAAAATTTATTTTTTCGTATATTAGTATCTTTTCTTTATTATTTTCTTATATCCGGTTCACTCGTCACTATGATATATTTTGGGGTATCCCCTTACTTTTTTATTTCTTGAGTATTACAAACCTAGCTCCATAATCAATGAAGCAACAACACCCTGAATATTATGGCCAGATCTTCGACCAAGTGGCATGAATGTTAAGGCTAGCTGAGGTGCTTTCCCTTCTAACAATGCGGAAAACAAAAGAAAGGATATGATCAAAAGATTAAACTTACGGAAGGCTAAAAGGTTGTTCATATTTTTCAAATTTTAGTGATGACGCGTCGAATATCAAGTGATGACTCTTCATATTAGAAGCGATGATGGTTTAAATTAGAAGCGATGACGCTTCCTATATAAACCAATAACGGTTGTAATTAGAGATAACACTTCAACCTAGAGGCATTATTATTTCCGGAATGCGAAAAGGCATTTTCATATTTTTTGAGCAAAAAGGCATTTTTATTGAGATACGATAAATAATTAATGTTAGATAAGACCGCGTAAAAATACAACACAATCCGCTTCGAATAAGAAGTGATGACGCATTGAATTTACATTGATGACACTTCCAACATAAGCCATGACGCTCCAAATGAAGCGAAAGGATATGTAAAGACCCGTATTTTGAACCCGAGTTAGATTGACCCTGTGTGTGTATTCGGCTCGGCAACCGACGTCACCATTTGTTTTAGATTTTTATCTAGATGTGATTGTGCGGACATATTTTAATTTAGAACCCATTTGGACCCTCGTGCGAAAGTTGTGCACCGACCTCGGTGTAGCCGCTCAACACCGGACTTGGGTTTTAAAATTAGAAGTGTATAATACATAAGATGTGTGTGTATGTTTTACTTTGTGAGCAATCCTATTATAAGAAGGAATTACATTCCCGTATTATACTAGGTTTTGTTAAGAGAGGATAGTTACCCAACCGTGTGAAACTCCTTCTCTCTTCTTCAATCATCGTAGGAGATCGGTTTAGAAAACCTCCTTCTCTAGAACCCTCTTTGTTGAAAGCACTTAAACCTTAGAAAGAACTTGAATCAACCTTGGATTCATAGTTGGCTATTGGGAGAGGTTGAGATCATTGGGGGCGTGTTGGAGTTGTCTCTGTGACCTCGTGGGATCGATCGCGGCGCGAATCGTTGAGGAAACCCGTCGGTTTCATTTCGCTCGAGCGAGGTATTGTCGAACTTCGACATTGCCTTAGTATTTTAGTCATAACTTTTTATCCCGAACTCCGATTGAGACGATTCTTTTTGCGTTGGAAAGCTAATAGAAAAATATACAACTTTTATGTTTTGACCAACTCATGGATCAATCATCTTGAGGGTCAAAAATATATGAGAATGTTACATCAAATCGCTCGAGCGAGCTATTATCATCGCTCGAGCGAGGTATTATCGAACTTCGACATTGCCTTGGTATTTTAGTCATAACTTTTTGTCCCGAACTCCGATTGAGACAATTCATTTTGCGTTGGAAAGCTAATAGAAAACTCTACAACTTTTATGTTTTGACCAACTCATGGGTCAATCGTCTTGATAGTCAAAAATATATGGGAATGTTACGTCAAATTCTAAGATTGGCGCAACTTGCCTGTTTTGACTTGTCTTTGAGGAAACGTTTAAATAGGTCTATATTATTAGTAATTAGAGTTTATCTTAATGCATGAACGTATATTGTGATGTAGATTGAGGGCGAGAGGCCATCAATAGGACCTTGCTTGACTTCGCATAACTCCGAGTTTTAGGTAGGAGAATCTCATCTTTACAGTATTTTATTTTAATTCGCATGGATATTTTGAATTAAAATCTTTAAACTTGCATATGCTATTGAAATCACATCTGTAAACTGAAATTGATATGAATGACTGAAAATCTAAATCTACCTGAATCCTGAAACCTGAATCTGTTTAAGTTCTGAAAATCTGAAATCAAGAACCCGAACTATGTATAAGAGACTTGCATCTGATTTATATTAGTATCTGCATTTATTTTATGATTGACCTGAACGACCCCTCAAAAATTCCTGAACGACTTCCTGGCACAAGTTTCCCTCATTACGCAGGGGCTTGTTGCATCCTGAAAAAAGGTTCATGAACGACGATGGTAGGTAGGGGTTCCCATCGGCTATATTCCTGCTCTCGAGATATAGTTTACTCGGGAGGTATTTTAAGTTGAGGATTAAGTCATGAATTACTGAACTTTGCATATAGAAGTTAGAGAAACTAAGACACTGAAACACTGCATCTGTTCTTGAAACGGTTTTCACACATTTAGAAATAAATCTTACATATGATTTCTGCACCTAAATTCAGTTTATTATCTGCTTATATGTTTGACAAGCTATATTCCGATATTTGTTTTGAAACCATATTAGTTAAAGTAAAATGCCGTAGATGTCTTTCTTCTACTGAGCTTTGTTGGTTAGCTCACTCCGACTATACGTCATGTGTTCGTGCTTCGACGTGGCTATTCTTGAGGTTCCTCCTGAGGAGTTTTTCCCAGTATAGAACTTACTGATTTTCTTATTTGTGGTGAGAGTTAGACTTGAATTTGTGGGCCCATATTAGTTGGATATCATAGTTTTATACTTGACGTTGATTTCTGTTATGAGCCATGTTTCGATGATGGTTGGCCATCATCGGTGGTTCTTTACTTTTAATTGCTTCCGCATTTATTTTAGCTATGGATATTTATTGCGCTTTACTCTGATATGTGCCCTGTTTGTCCGGCTTATCGTTTATTCGATAGGTTGGCGAACCGGCCTTTCCTATACCTGAGGGATTGGAAAAGTCGGGTCATCACAGTTGGTATCAGAGACATGGTTTTTAGATTCTCTAAGGACCCATGAGAACCAACCGTGACCCGGTACAGTTCGCATCAGAGTCATGTCGTTAGGTCCAGAATCACTAGTACTGTTTGTGATTGTCTTTACAATCAATGTTGACTGATGTTGTGGTGTTCACAATGACAGATCAGTATGGACCCAAGATTTAGAGGCAGAGGCAGAGGTAGGACGGTGCCTTTAGAGGACATTCCTGAAGGTGTCGGTACATCAAGGGGAGTTGCCTTCGCATCCGGTTCTAATACAGTCCCTATAGGAGCCGGAGTTGATAGAGGTCAGGGTGAAAGAATGAAACAAGTGTTGGAAAGTCTGGCCACCAACATTGCTCAGTAGACCGCATCTATGGCTCAGTAGACTGCTGCAATCGCCCAGCAAGTAGAGATGATGGTTGGCCATCATCGGTGGTTCTTTACTTTTAATTGCTTCCGTATTTATTTTAGCTATGGATATTTATTGTGCTTTACTTTGATATGTGCCCTGTTTGTCCGGCTTATCGTTTATTCGATAGGTTGGCGAACCGGCCTTTCCTATACCTGAGGGATTGGAAAAGTCGGGTCATCACAGTTGGTATCAGAGACATGGTTTTTAGATTCTCTAAGGACCCATGAGAACCAACCGTGACCCGGTACAGTTCGCATCAGAGTCATGTCGTTAGGTCCAGAATCACTAGTACTGTTTGTGATTGTCTTTACAATCAATGTTGACTGATGTTGTGGTGTTCACAATGACGGTCAAGATGGCCCCAAGATTTAGAAGCGATGGCGGTAGAGCGGTGCCTTTAGAGGACATTCTGAGGGTGTCGGTACATCAAGGGAGTTGCCTTCGCATCCGGTTCTAATCGGTCCCTATAGGGCGGAGTTGATAGAGGTCAGGGTGAAAGAATGGAACAAGTGTTGGAAAGTCTGGCCACCAACATTGCTCAGTAGACCGCATCTATGACTCGTGATTTGCAATCGCCTAGCAAGCTGATTTCTGTTGGACAACAACAACAATCATCAGGATTTTCCGAATTCAGGAGGATGAGACCTCAATTTTTTCCTGACAATGGCCGATGGAAGTGAAGGTTGGTTGGATGAGATGGAAAAGATCTTGAGGTGCTTGATTGCAGATGTCAAGAAGGTTAGATGGGCAACCTTCAAACTGGATGGACAGGCTGGACCATGGTGGAAGTCCGTGGCTAGACACCGGGAGCAGGAGTTTCCCAATACTCCTTGGACATGGGCTGAGTTTATCGAAGTGTTCAACGATCAGTACTTTCCCAAGATCGTTAGGCATCAGATGGAAGTTCAGTTCATCGAGCTGAAGCAGGGGACAATGTCAGTGCGTGAGATGAGTTCACGCGACTTTCAAGGTTTGCACCTCAACATGTGGCCACCGATATGATGAAGGCCAGAAAATTTCAGCTGGGTCTTAGGCCGAGTATACAGGAGAGCGTGGCTATGTGAGAAATGGAAACATATGGAGGAGTACTGTCAAAGGCCCTCATAGCAGAGGAAGAAATTCAAAAGCGGTTTTTGAGAAGCAGTCAGCCGAACAAGGACAAGGTTGTACAAGGGCAGTCAAGTACTTATGAAAATAAGAGGGCCAAGTTTACAAAGCCGCAAGTGAACCTTATTCAACCTGCATTTTCTAGACCAACATTTTCTTCTGGACCGACCCCTTATCAGAGATTGGCAGCATCATCACCTGTGCAATCCGTACGACCAGCGGGTTCTACGGCTAGTGGAGCTTTAGTGGCACAGGGATCCTCACGTGCACCATCTTTTGTTTCGGTCACTATGTGCCTAAGGTGCGGGAAACCACACAAGACCGAGGATTGTAGGAGGAACACTGGAGCGTGTTTTCGGTGTGGCGCAATCGGACACATGGTTAAGGATTGTCCTCAGGAGGACAAGGGAAGAACTAGTTCGGCTTCTACTCAGAGATCGACCCGACCTACTGTTCAAGGTCGAGCTTATGCCGTGATGGCTCAAGAAGCCGAAACATCGAACGACGTGATCCAAGGTATTATTAAAAGTTGAGATGTCTTCTTATTTTATGTGTTATATATAATTGCTTGATATTTAATAAATTTTGTTAATAAGTTATGGATGAACACACATGCTTAGAAACTTCTAATTGAAATGCTTGTCTAAACTAAGGTAAACTTTTTATGCATCGGGGGAGCGATGTAAGCAAAACCGAAGCCTTGAGTGTTGATAGACCACAGGTCTACACATTCTTTTGTTACTCCATTGTTAGAAGTTGGGAATCATTCCCAAGGCCCTTGATTTTATCTTGGCGTGTCAATTCTACGCAACTCGGTGAGCACCGATACCATGTGTCAATCGGTGATTGTGATGATCGAAGACCACGAGGCGATGGGTGATTTGATCATTTTGAGCATGGAAGGTTGACGTGATACTAGGGATGGATTGGTTATCTACTTATCATGCGGCGTGGATTGTCTTGAAAGATTGTAACATTCCGCCGTAGAGAAAATCTTTTCGATTTTATGAGTCAAATCTTGTGTGATACCGTTTATCTACGCCATTCGAGTACCGTATGATGAGCGAACGGTGTTGTGATTATCGGCCTACTTGCAAGATCATAAGGAGGAGAAGAAAAATATTGCGAGATATTACGATTGCTTGCAGTATTGAGATGTTTTTCACGAAGATCTACGGATTACCACGGGGGGAGATTGAGTTTGCAATTGAGTTAGCGCGGTCTTGAACCGATGTATCAAAAGCTTCGTGTCGAATGGCGCTGCGAAATTGAAAGAGTTGAAGGAAGCGACTTAGAGCGCTAGATAAGGGCTTTATTAGCCGAGTGTGTCACCACAGAGCACCGGTTCTATTTGTAAAGAAGAAGAGCGGTTTCAATGCGGCTTTGCATCGATTACCTTCTAAATAAGTTGACAATTAAGAACGTTATCCACTTCCAGAATTGATGATCATTGATCGGATTACAAGAAGGTTCTTCTCGAAGATCGACTTGAGTCAGGGCTACCGCCGGTTGAATAAGTTCCGAAGACATTGAAGGCGTTCGAGAACCCGATATGGGCACTACGAGTTCTTGGTCATGCCATTTGGGTTGACAAACGCACCTGCGACATTTATGGACTTGATGAACCGGATATTCAAATCACATTTGGACAAGTCTGAAGTAGTTTTTGTAGATGACATCCTCATCTATTTAAAGAAGAAGAACATGAGCAACATCTGCAGTGGCTCTACAAACCATTAGAGACCATCGTTATATGCAAAACTTAGTAAGTGTGAGTTTTGGCTTGGCAGTCGATTTCCTAGGTCATGTTATCTACGAGACGGTATTACAGTTGACCCAAAGAAAGATTGAGTCGTTGATGAATTGGGAGCGACCAAAGACCGTTCTCGGAGGTTCGTAGTTTCCTCGGTTTGGCGGGGATACTAAGAAGGTTTGTGGAGGGCTACTCCAAGATATCGAGTCCTCTTACACAACTTACGAAGAAGAATACTAAATTTGATTGGGCCAGGCGGTGTGAGCAAAGTTTTCAGAACTCAAGAAACGATTGACTCTCTGCGCGAAGATTGCTCTACCATCGAGTAGAGGAGGCTTTGCGATATCTGGATACATCATATGGGGGTTTAGGCTGTGTGCTTAACCAGAATGAGAGAGTCATTGCTTATGGGTCTAGACAGCTAAAAGACCATGAGAAGAATTACCCGACGCATGATCTTGAGTTTGCAGCAGTGATTTTTGCTCTGAAGATCTGGAGGCATTACCTTTATGGGGAGACCTTCGATATATTTACCGATCATAAGAGCCTCAAGTATCTCTTCTCACAAAAGGAGTTGAATATGAGACGATGGATGGAGTTCTTGAAAGATTATGATTGTACCATCCAGTACCACCCCGGGAAAGCAAACGTAGTGGCAGATGCGTTAAGTCGGAAGTTCTCTGCTCAGTTATCACATCTCACCGCTAGGGTGAGAAGATGGCATCTATTGGAAGATATGGCTCTAAGTAGCATGAGATTTGACGTAAAAGGTTCAGGTGCGTTAATGGCTACACTGGTGATTCGTTCCACCCTCTATGAGAACATTCGGAGACTTCAGATGGCGGATGATGAACTTATGGCGATCAGACGGGATCTGATTGGGGGAAGCAAAATAGCTTTTTCTACCAAAGATCACGACACTTTGTTGTTTAGAAACCGGGTATGCGTACCAACTAGATCGAGCTTGGGACACTATTTTGGAAGAGGCTCATAAGTCTATACGCTATTCACCCCTGGCGCACCAAGATGTACCAAGACTTAAAGAAAAGCTTACGGTGGAGAGGTTTAAAGAAAGATGTCATTGTATGTCTCGAGATGTCTTGTGTGTCGCTAGAAGTAAAGGTGGATCGTTGCAACCACTACCGATACCTGAGTGGAAATGGGAGGCCATTTCTATGGACTTTATTTTGGAATTGCCAAGAACATTAAGAAAATACAATGCCATCTGGGTCATTGTGGATCGATTGACTAAGTCCACACACTTCCTTCCTTATAATACGTCAGATACCGCCAACAAGCTTCATGAATTATATACCAAGGAGATAGTTAGGCTGCATGGTATCCCGGTCAGTATCGTATCCGATAGAGACCCGATGTACACATCTCAGTTTTGGCAACGATTTCAAGAAGGAATGGGCTCTAGGCTCGATTATAGTATAGCATTCCATCCTCGATGATGGGCGAGAGGGTGAATCAGATTATAGAAGATATGTTACGTGCTTGCATGTTGGATTTTCAGGGGTCATGGGACCAACATTTACCGCTGATCGAGTTCGCCTACAATAACAGTTACCAGGCTAGCATCGGCATGGCACCCTACGAAGCTTTGTATGGACGACGGTGCAGGTCTCCGCTTAATTGGGAAGAAGTGGGTGAGAAACTCATTTTAGGTCTCGAGATCATGGAGAATACAACCGAGACAATTCGATTAATCCGTGAGAGACTACGCATTGCTCAAAGTCGTCAGAAGAGCTACGCTGATTTGAAAAGAAACCATGTTGAGTTTAAGGTGGGAGATAATGTATTTGTCAAAATCTCTCCTACAAAAGGCGTGATGCGTTTTGGGAAGCGTGGGAAGCTGAGTCCGCGCTATGTTGGACCTTTCGAGGTATTGGGCCGAGTCGGCGAGGTTGCCTATCGAGTAGCCTTGCCACCGCAGCTATCAAAAATGCACAACGTGTTTTATGTGTCCATGTTACGAAGATATGTTAAGGACCCGACTCACGTATTGGACTACCAGCCCATTGAGCTCCAAGAAGACCTATCCTTGGTTGAGGAACCGATACGAATCTTGGATCGTAAAGAACAAATCTTACGGACAAAGAGCATTCCCTTAGTACTCGTGAAGTGGCGGAACCATTCTTCAGAGGAAGCCACATGGGAGCGTGAAGCGGAGATTCGCGAGTAATTTCCACAACTTTTCGAGTGAAGGTATATTATAAACTATAGTTATGTAAGAAAACCATACGTACCTTTAAATTCTTGAATTTGCTTCTATAAAAAAAAAATAAGGAAGAATTTCTTCAAATTCTTCAATGTTAAATTGGTTCATAACATCGATGCTTTACATATATATCTATAACGATCACACAATAAAATCTTAAATGTCATATTTATTCATTCTCGGTTAGAACCGTGTCTGTTGGAACCCGAGTCATCAGTTAGAACATGTTACCAGGCACGTGATCATGCTTTTGAATAAGTGTTCGATTCTGACATCTGAAATTTCTGCTCAAATAATTACCAAAAGGGTGAGGTAGGTGTGTGCTAGGTTTGTGTCATGGTGAAGTACATTTCCAGGCACGTGACACTTGGGAAGGTATGCATCCATGTACGGATGCAATCCTCTATGGCAGTATGGGATGCCACACGCAGTACATCCAGGTTACTACGGATCCCGACCCTTGAAAGCGTGCTTAGTGAAGCCTACCGCATCGCGACCAAAGTTCTTTGACTTTAGACTGTTTCGATTTTGCTTTATACTGGTGTTAGGATAAGGACTTACCGCAGTTCGGTTTAGCTATCCGTACATTTTCGAGGATGAAAATTCCTAAGGAAGGTAGAATGTAAAGACCCATATTTTGAACGGACTGTGTATTCGGCTCGGCAACCGACGTCACCATTTGTTTTGGATTTTTATCTAGATGTGATTGTGCGGACAGATTTTAATTTAGAACCCATTTAGACCCTCGTGCGAAAATTGTGCACCGACCTCGGTGTAGCCGCTCAACACCGGACTTGAGTTTTAAAATTAGAAGTGTATAATACATAAGATGTGTGTGTGTATTTTACTTTGTGAGCAATCCTATTATAAGAAGGAATTGCATTCCCGTATTATACTAGGTTTTGTTAAGAGAGGATAGTTACCCAACCGTGTGAAACTCCTTCTCTCTTCTTCAATCATCGTAGGAGATCGGTTTAGAAAACCTCCTTCTCTAGAACCCTCTTTGTTGAAAGCACTTAAACCTTAGAAAGAACTTGAATCAACCTTGGATTCGTAGTTGGCTATTGGGAGAGGTTGAGATCATTGGGGGCGTGTTGGAGTTGTCTCTGTGAACTCGTGGGATCGATCGCGGCGCGAATCGTTGAGGAAACCCGTCGGTTTCGTTTCGCTCGAGCGAGGTATTGTCGAACTTCGACATTGCCTTAGTATTTTAGTCATAACATTTTATCCCGAACTCCGATTGAGACGATTCTCTTTGCGTTGGAAAGCTAATAGAAAAATCTACAACTTTTATGTTTTGACCAACTCATGGATCAATCATCTTGATGGTAAAAAATATATGAGAATGTTACGTCAAATCGCTCGAGCGAGCTATTATCATCGCTCGAGCGAGGTATTGTCGAACTTCGACATTGCCTTGGTATTTTAGTCATAACTTTTTGTCCCGAACTCCGATTGAGACAATTCATTTTGCGTTGGAAAGCTAATAGAAAACTCTACAACTTTTATATTTTGACCAACTCATGGGTCAATCGTCGTGATAGTCAAAAATATATGGGAATGTTACGTCAAATTCTAAGATTGGCGCAACTTGCCTGTTTTGACTTGTCTTTGAGGAAACGCTTAAATAGGTCTATATTATTAGTAATTAGAGTTTATCTTAATGCATGAACGTATATTGTGATGTAGATTGAGGGCGAGAGGCCATCAATAGGACCTTGCTTGACTTCGCATAACTCTGAGTTTTAGGTAGGAGAATCTCATCTTTACAGTATTTTATTTTAATTCGCATGGATATTTTGAATTAAAATCTTTAAACTTGCATATGCCATTGAAATCACATATGTAAACTGAAATTGATATGAATGACTGAAAATCTAAATCTACCTGAATCCTGAAACCTGAATCTGTTTAAGTTCTGAAAATCTGAAATCAAGAACCTGAACTATGTATAAGAGACTTGCATCTGATTTATATTAGTATCTGCATTTGTTTTATGATTGACCTGAACGACCCCTCAAAAATTCACGACTTCACAAGTTTCCCTCATTACGAGGGCTTGTTGCATCACGAAAAAAGGGTTCATGAGCGACGATGGTAGGTAGGGGTTCCCATCGGCTATATTCCTGCTCTCGAGATATAGTTTACTCGGGAGGTATTTTAAGTTGAGGATTAAGTCATGAATTACTGAACTTTGCATATAGAAGTTAGAGAAACTAAGACACTGAAACACTGCATCTGTTCTTGAAACTGTTTTCACACATTTAGAAATAAATCTTACATATGATTTCTGCACCTAAATTTTTATTATCCGCTTATATGTTTGACAAGCTATATTCGATATTTGTTTTGAAACCATATTAGTTAAAGTAAAATGTCGTAGATGTATTTCTTCATCGAGCTTTGTTGGTCGTCACAGTTCAAATCTTGGCGTGGCTATTCGGTTGTGAGATCGATCCGACGATTACGATGCTCGAGGAAGAGCTTGAGGTTCCTCCTGAGGAGTTTTTCCCAGTATAGAACTTACTGATTTTCTTATTTGTGGTGAGAGTTAGACTTGAATTTGTGGGCCCATTTTAGTTGGATATCATAGTTTTATACTTGACGTTGATTTCTGTTATGAGCCATGTTTCGATGATGGTTGGCCATCATCGGTGGTTCTTTACTTTTAATTGCTTCTGCATTTATTTTAGCTATGGATATTTATTGTGCTTTACTCTGATATGTGCCCTGTTTGTCCGGCTTATCATTTATTCGATAGGTTGGCGAACCGGCCTTTCCTATACCTGAGGGATTGGAAAAGTCGGGTCGTCACAGGATATGGTCTAAAAATTAAAATGACGGAATGCTAATATGCGTTTTCAAATTTTTTGAGAAAAAATGTTTTTTGTATTATGATACAAGCAACAATTAGATTGGACGGCGCAAAAATACAAAATAATCCGCCTCATATTTAGAAGCGATGACGCTTCGAATTTACAGCAATAAGCTTTAAACATAAGCGATGACGCTTCGCAAGCACAAATTGTATTAATTTAAACGAAAAAAGTAGAGTTTGTATTAATGTATTCATATATTAAAAAAAAAAAAGTACAACAATATCTATTGGGATACGAACAACTGTTGGAATAATTAATATTGGATAAGACCGGGCGAAAATAGAACAAAATCTATAATTTGAAGCTCCTAGAGAATCATTTTAGAGACATGGAGATGACGTGTCGAAACGAAGTCCGTGAGAAAAGACAGCACACCCTTGGAAAATCATAACATCACTGGCACGCCGCTTAAAAGCGATGACGTGCCGCTTGGAATACAAATAGTCACTGTAATAAATTATGCTGGAAAAGATTGCACGAAAGGAGAGTCGCTTACCTCAAGAAGCGTCTCCACCCATAATTGAGGTGATGATGCAGAAAATTAGAAGCGATGGCGCTTCTAAAATCGGCTTACTGATGCCCTGACGCTTCAAATTAGAAGCAATGACACTTCTATAATCGGCTTACCTGCCACTAATCGATATTTATTTCGAAGTTACGTTTCAAACCGTAGCATTTTCCCTATAAACCCATGTCCCATCACAATCCCTATAAAGCCGCATCCCGTCCAGTCCATGGCGGAAGAAGACAAGAATCGCATTCGAAAATTTCCACTTCCCAACTACCCAAGCTTTAATACCTACACCTCGATATTCAATTCAATGTGAGGGTTCAAAACCGTCCCATTCCCTATTAAATCAGACCTTCACCATTCCAAGAACCAATCTCTTTCGTCTTCCTAAGATCCATAACCATAAACCCTATGACGGAAGAGCATCACCCAAGTGATTTCAGCAAGAGACTTGATACAATCCTGGAAAAACATAGAGCCGAACTCCTGGTTGCAATCTAGAAAGTAGAAGATCTGAAGCGTTAGCGACCTATACTTGATGTTGAATCATCCACCGAAACTAGCCTTCACCCTAAACCTAACCGAAAACTGAACCATATACCAAGAACCCATCTTCCCCCACTTCCTAACATATCACCTAGCACAACCCAACCAGAATACAACTTCCTATACAGTGAGGATGGGTTGTAATTTCCAAGGTCATCCTCCATCCCAAGGGTAGTATTGAGGATGCGAGATAAAAAAGGGCACAGAGGAGTGTTCGACAGCTCTTGGAGTAGCGATCCTTTCTCCTCCCTTTCTGTGAGATGCTCCTCCCTTCATTCCCTTCTCCTTCTTCAGCCTCATCCTCAAACTCCTCGTCTCCACTATCTCGGCCCATTTTGGATTTAGATGACATGTGGTTTCTAATCCTTTCAAATGCTTACATGAAAAAAGAAGGTAGACGCACTAGTACTAAAGCCCACTTTAAAAAAATTTCATAGGAAAAGTACTATCCTTGCTCCTACAGATGCTTGCGGTGACCTCATCAAGGGCTGAATCAGGGTCCACTAGATCGTCCAATGCATCGGAACTATCATGAATTTCATCAGACCCATTTATCATAAATGGAGACAATGTAAAGAAAGATGTGTAAAGGAAGGCGATGTAAAGAAATAGTTTTGAGTTATGAATGCCTCCTTCGAATGCATGATTTGTAAATTTTTTTTATTTCATCTTATTTTATTCAATGATGGTATAAGTAGTCTAACGCAAGCGCTAGCAATATTAATAAGAAGCGATTGCACCCTGAATATTAGGGCTAGCACTTCGAAATGAGCTTTAGGTCTTTGACTGTTCGACTCATGAGCGTTAATGCTTCAATTTAGAAGTGTTGACGCTTTAATAAAAGTCTAATTTGAGCGCTGTGGCTTGTAACTTAAAGTGCAGTCGCTCTTTGTAGCTGTGTCAGCGCTTCTTAATGAGGTGTAAGTGTCAACTTACACTTGTACATTTATTGGGATACGAACATCCGCTGGAATAATTAATGTTGGATAAGCTTAGGCAAAATTACAACACAATCCTCCATTAAGAAGCGATTTAATAGCAATAACGAGTCGATTTGGAAGTGACGATGCGTCTTACATAAGGATAAACAATCTCCATCATCTGATTCTACCAAGTCAATGTGTTTCATTGTGGGTGAACTCAAAGATTTGGTAGGTGGATTTAAAGGTACTCAAATATGAAGATAGACATAAAAGACATTTTTTATTGGGGTACGAACCTCTGCTTCGCACAGAAAGGTGCTATGTGTCATATTGCACAAAATAGGTATTACGTGTTAATACACTGACGATGGTAATAAATGACAGGGAGATGACTTGTCGGACCGAAGTCTGCGGGAAAAGACAGCACTCCCCTCGAAAGCGATGACATACTGCTTAGAAGGGATGACACGCGGCTTGGAAGCATATATTGTATTAATTTAAATGACAGAAGCATAGTTTATATTAATCTACTCCTAGGCAAGACGGACCCAGTTAATAGAGAAATTCTTTTGGTCTCTCTTATCCCAAAAGTTACAGATTTGTAAATATACTATAACGCTCTAGTTAAAAGTGATAACGCTTCGATTTAGAAGCGATGACGCGTCAAAATGAAGCGAGCTGAATATTAAGGCTTACTTTTTTATTAGCGATATCACCCGGAATTAATAATAAACGAAACGCCGCTTATGTCAAGAAGAGACCTCGCCATCAAGTGAAGCGCGAACACTTTAATTTAAAGCGTTGACGCTTCCAAATAGAAGCAGTGATGCTTCCATTTAGAAAAGATGACGCTTCTAATTATTAGGGCATTATTATTAGCAACATGATTATTAGGGCTACCAGCACATCGAAAAGCAGAGATTGTATTAATTTATTCATATATTACAAAAAGGAACAATAAATCGTACAATTAAGAAATGTTGTTCTAATTTAAAGGCAATATAGTTAGACTCATGAGCGTTAACGCTTCAATTTAGAAGCATAGATGCTTTAATAAACATCTTATTTGAGTGTTGACGCTTGTAACATGAAGCGTATTCGCTCTTTGTGGTTGCACTAGCGCTTCGCTTCGATATGAGTCGGTTTTTATTAGATAGATGAGTGCCTGAGAAGGAAGTCTAAATGACGCTTTGTATTGGAATACGAACAACACAAAGAGATGACGTGTCGAACTGAAGTCCACAAATTTTTTTTAATATACGAGATTTATTTACAGGATATGTTGTTAATCTCCCAAAAGTTGCGCTTTAATTTAGGCGTTAGCGCTTCGATAATGAAGCATCGGCGATATGGTAATCGGGCGTCAACACTTTAAGCTAGAGGCATTATTATTACCGGCATGATTATTAGATTACTTGCATATGAAGCGACATGATTAAGGTATTTTTATATTTTTTTGAGAAATAAAGTATTTTTATTGGGATACGAATGTTGGATAAGATCGGGCAAAAATATAATAAAATCACCATTTGAAGCTCCTCGAGAATCATTTTTACTAGGTGGGATACGAACAGTCACTGTAATAAATTATGCTCGAAAAGACTGCTGAAAAGACAACACAGTCTACAATTTCCAAGTCCTCGAAATTCCTAAAAAATGAAACCCTGCTTAGGTTAAGAAGCGTCACCGCTCGTGCTTGAAGCGATGATGCTTCTAATTAGAAGCGATGCCACTGCAATGAACAAGCGCCATGGGTAACACCAAATAACAGCCTGGTATTCGAGAGAAGTTCCTCCACTAACCCTCAAAATTTATTTCGAAGTGATATTTCAAACCCTAGCCATTTGCCTTATAAAGCCGTCCCGTCATAAAGAGATTAGAAAAGTTGAAGCGCCAGTGGCCTATTCCAGACGCTGAATCCTCTACCGAGACCCCCCGTTGCCATAAACCTCGTCCCAAACTGGCCGTTTTCTCCAACTTCTCACCATCCCTCATTTCTTCACGATGTCACCAACCTCACCATCGAACGTTGCGTTGTCTGTGCGACTTCCTCTACCAGGATGGTGGGTTGGAAATTTATAACAAGAGGGAGCCATCGCTCTTGATGGAGCCAAAATTGTAAGACCCTTCCTTGCTCCTCCTCCCTTTATTCTCTTTCCTTAACCTATCCTCCTCCTCAGCCTACTCGTCTCCACTTTCTCGGCGTATCTTTGGTTGTAAGTCGTTGAAAATGTAATCCTTGCTCCTACGGATCCTTGCTATCACCTCATCAATGGTTGAATGAGGAGTCATCTCTCTTTAAGGAGCAAAAAATGGAAAAGACTCCGACACAGATCTCCATCGTAAACCTTACCTCTTGAGGAATATTGTAATACATGAAGAAGCTCTTGGGAATGCCATTAAATTTAGAACGAACGTTTATTTTTAATGTAATCAGTTTATTGGTTATTCTCACTAAGTATTTCTTTCAATATTAATCGAAATTTTATTTTTCTGTGTATTATTTTCTTTCTGTATAAGTTTTGGGGTATCTCGTGGTTTGTTTGTGTTCTGTGTAATACAAATGTAGCTCCATAGTCAATGAAGCGACAACGCCATGATTATTAGCATCAGTGAAATAAATATGAAGCGCACTGAATATTAAGTCCTGCTTTTTTAGTAGGATACGAAAGCCGCTGCAATAAATAATGTTTTAGAAAAAAACTGTGTGAAAAGACAACACACTCCATAATTTCAAACTCCTCGAGATTCGTAACAAAAAAAATGCCTCCTCAATTTAAGCGTTGACTCTTCAATATAAAGGTGATCACGGTTCGACTGAGGAGCATTAAAGCTTCGTGTTAGATGCGATGACGCCTCAAAATGAAGCGAGCTGAATATTAAGGCCTGGTTTTTATTAGCGATAGCGCTTGGAATTTTTCATAAACGATAACTCTCGGGTTCCACTAATATTCAATTTGCACTGCTGCTTCATATTTATTGCATACAATTGTTCATATTCTAATACAAAGCAACGTATTCGTATCTCAGTAAAAATAACTTTTAGTCTTCCGTCAATTTAACCTTCACTTAATATTCAACTTGAATCATTTTGACGCGTCATCGCTTCTAATTCGAAGCGTTACCAATTATAACTCAAGCGTTAATGCGTCCAAACCGAATATTAGTGGTAGCTGAGGCAGAGATTGTATTGATGAACAATAAAATCTGTGCGATGTTCAAATAAATTTTGTTTAATTATCTTGAGAAGCTGGAATTATCCCTCTTCATGAAATTAAAAGAAAATGTTTGTATTAATATAAACTGAGACTAATTACAGAACTTCACTGCACAGGGAAGAGAAGAAAATCCATTGATAAAGGGATTTTAGAGATGGAAGACAAAAAATAAAGGTTATGAAATATTCTATTATAATGGAATACGATAGACCGAACACGGCTGCACTAATGATGTAAGTGCCAACGCTTCAGTTAATGAGCGATGACGCTTCGAACATGAAGCACCGATGCTTCCTAATAAAGTGATGACATTTCTTTTTTAAAGCAAGGATGCTTCTTTTTGAAATGATGAAGCTGTCATGTGTAAGCGATAATGCTACAATAACGCCATAATTATTTGATGTTATTCTTAATTTCGCTTCCCATTCTTAATTTCACCTTTTTTCATATAAGGTGGTACGTGTCATATCGCACAAAAAAGGTGCTATGTGTTAATACCCTGACTATGGTACTAAATGACGTATGGTCGGGAGTCGCTTCGCACAAAAAGGTGGTACGTATCATATTACACAAATTTAAATAGCGATGACACCTCGATATAGAAGCGATAACGCTTCCATTTAGAAGCGATGGCGCATCGTATTTGAAGTGTCCTAATATTAAGGTTAGATGAGGCACTACCACTTCTAACAGTAAGAAGACATGAATATTAGGGATAGCGCAGAGTTTCAATCTAGCGGCATGAATATTAGGGCTAGCTGAGGCGCTACCGCTTCAAACATTAAGCGACATGAGACCCTTACTAGAACGAAAAAAATAACAGAGATGAAATCATATAAACGAGCAAGTAAAATTAAAAAAAAAAAATGCATTTGTAACGAGAAAAGCTCTGCGATGCCCATCTCCTTTCATTTAAACGAAAATCTATGAGATTGAAATCATATAAACGAAAGATATTTTATTCTTATAAAGTACTACTAATAAAAATACACAGTAGAAGAAAGAAGAAGAAAACCTAAGAAAAACCTAGAGAGATAGACAAACACCAGCACAACTCAGCCACCTGAGACATCAAGAGGGTGGAGAAGTAGATGACTCTCCCTTTGGACTGTGTCGTAATTCGCGTAGTCGCCTCTCCAACCTGAGAGAAATCTCTTCAATTCTAGCCAAAAAGGGTTCAATCACGCCCATCAAACTTTGAAACCTCATTTTCTTCTGGGCGAGAAGGGCGAGATGTTCCTCAATATCCCTGGTCATCAAACTTAGAAGGGTTCGATCAAGAAGACTAAATGCTTTCGTAATCTCGGACGAAAACTCAAGTTGCTCCGTTATGGTGAAGGGGGTTTGGGTTAGGGACGAAGGCAAAAGAAAGGATATGAAGTGAAGATGAAAGTGACGAAAGGCTAAACGGTATTTTTTTTGGGATATGAAGAGCCGCAACAATAAATGATGTTAGAAAATACTGCCCGAAAAGACAACACTCAACACACCACGATTTGAAATCCTCAAAATTCAGAAAAAAGAAACGCCGCTTACCGTCAAGAAGCGTCATCGTAGGTAATTGAAGCACTAACGCTTCTATATGAGAGCGATGACGCATCTTATTAGAAGCAATGACGCATCGATTCTTCGGCGATGTCGCTTCTAACGATAAGCGTCATTGGTAACATTAAAAAGTGGTGTGCTTCTTATCGTATTTTGAGAGAAGTTCATAGAATATGCACAGTCGATACAATAAATAAGAAGTGCAAATATTTACGAAATCCCTCTGTGGCGGCAGTGCACCTACAATAGTCTATTCAATGAAGTTACATGACAAATCGCTATTTAAAGGGCATCATAGTGCCCATTTTTTCTCATCTTGTGTATCTCCTTGGATTATCATTTCATCTTCCTCAGCCTAGACCAAAATGTGTTCGTAACATTTTGAGGAGCCACCGTATCGCGCATCAGTATTTTATAAGTTCCTACGATGTTTCGGTTATCGACATCCCCGATGACAACGAACTGGTTGTTGTGCCCGAAAACGAGCATGTGGTTCCCCTGAAAGAAGTTATCGTCATTTCGAACAATGACGGCCTTCAAGTTATACTGCTGGTGGTGGGAGACTCTGAGCCCTTTCTTCTCCCGGCTCCGGAGTCGGGGCTTCTCTTCCCGGCTCCACTACCGGTTCTTCTTCTTCCGCCTCCAACCCAGGCACAACAACTGCCACCATCTCCAACTCAACTTTCTCATCCATCACTGTCGGCATAACAAACTCCCCACATTCGCCTACATCTCTACCTCCATTTCCACTACCATTTCTACCGCTACCTCCTCCATTACCGCCTTCTCACCAAGTGCGCGACCTCTTTGTTGACCATTGACCAGTGACCCACCACCAGCAGCACCCGTTTATGATAAAGAAAGACAGTGTATAGGAAGATTGTGGAAAATAATCATATCGAAAGAAAGCATTTTGGCGTAAGATAAGCATATCGAAAATGAAGCGCCAACACGTGAAAAATATGTGACGCAACAATGCTTCGTGAACGAAGCGACCAAACTTCGATAGAGAGGCGCCTGCGCCCCATACAACTCGAAGAGTTTGGGCTTTTCATAATATTGATTCACTGTGAAAATAAGTTCTTTGACGTCAGATGAGCATATCGAAATGAAGCGCCGACGTGGAAAATACAATGTGACCCTCCAACGCTTCGTGAATGAAGCGACCACGCTTCAATTAAGAGGCACTTGCGCTTCCTACTACTCGAAGCATTTGCCCTTTTCATAATATTGATTCATTGTCAATCAATGATAACTCACTTTCCATCCTCCCCTATTATATTTAGCTCTGTCCAATGTTAGCAGGCATCACACCCATATTAAATTTCATCAGCCCCATTTACGATATAAGAAGATATGTAAATAGGAAGCGATGTCACATGTATGGGAAGTGGTGTCGCATCAACTAAGAGGCGATAACGCTTCAACTAAGACGCGATGATTCTTCAATTCAAATGCTATTGCGATTTGATAATAAAACCCATTTAGGATAAAGTCAGTGTAAAGAAAGACAATGTACAGAAAGTCAGTGTAAAGAAAGATGATGTAAAGAAATAGAATTGATTTATGAATGAAATCTTCTATACGCAGATTAGTAAATCTTTTTTCTTCATAAAATGATTCTCCATGAGTAAAGGAAAATGTCAATCTATAGGAAACTGTTCACAAAAAGTTAACACTGCATATGATTCCAGGTTGAGTCGTAGGCGCTTGACTTGCCTGGGATCCAATAGGCGCACGAGATTAAAAAGAAGTGTCAGCGCAGACGATCTAATTACAAAGCTCCACCGCTTCAAAAACTTAGCGTCGTCGCCTCCCAATGATTGTCACGAAACATTGAACTCAATCTTTAAATCATTGAGAATGAACGCATAAAAACAAAAAAAAATCAACACATGAACAGATTATCATAGGCCAGCTATTGTCATTTTAAATCTCTTGTTAAACTCGCAAGTGCACGAATCGGATATAGCATAGATTAATGGAGTGCGAGATTGTTCCCACAGAGATTGGCCAGAAAATTATAGGAAATAAAATGGAAATAGCAATTAATCCAAAGAAATAAACTATAGATCCAAAGCAATACTACACTAGTTTATCGATTTCTAAGATTTTAATGAGAAATGAAGATTAGGCAGTAAAGTTGAATTAAATGAAGAATAAAAGAGAGGATCGGGATGTTAACTCCTCCCATCCTTGGTTTACCATTTATGAAATACAGATCTAATGGTTAAGATATAATACCATCACAAGATGAAAAGCACATAAACATTGAACTCAATCAAATGTTTATGAAAAATATTTCACTTAATCCATAAAACCAACTCTAAGTGTATACTCTTCCTACTGCCATAAAAGAGATGAGACAAAATATTCACCGTAAAAGAGACTTCTAATGACGATAGATTAATGCCACAAAATAGGATAAAACATCTACCGTAAAAGAGAAACTCCTAATGACGATGAATTAATGCCGCAAATATTATCAACAAAAAACTCGGAGTAGATTCCTTATTGCAGATCCGAGATCATGGGAGTGGGACTAGCACCCCTATCTTAGATGACAATTAGAATTTACTAATTCGGCAAGAACAATAAGGCATTAAAGATCAAGCATCTATGATAGCATAATATCCCAATCACAGATCTATAGTAGCATAGATGAAAACCTCGGATTGGGTTCATTAGATCCCCATCCTCAAAAGGATTTAGCTACTCATGCTACAAATGAACAACATAATTGAAAGAAAAATTAAAATAAACATTAAAATATCGTAAAATAGCTCCAATAAAATCCACAAAAGCTTTAATCCAAGTAGGTACAATCTTCCTCAGTTGCAGAAATTGAAACTAATCTAAACTAGAACTAGGAAAATGCAAGAAAAAAACTTGAAAAATGGAAGAAGGAACTGAAAGAAAGCTGGAAATTCTTATTAGAAAATAAAAGCTAATGTAAAGTCTCCTAAAATCAATTCTCCAGTTTGCTTAAATAGGGTCTCAGCTCTAGATTTGAAATTCAAAAATCAAATTTGAATTTTAAATTTCAAGGTCCATTAACTCCTTTGCTCTAATGTTCTTACGTTTGTTGTTCTTATGCTCTTTTATGCTTCCAAATGTATCCAATGGCCAAATCTTTCTGAAACAATTAGAATTTTATAAATATGTCAGATTGCTCTCATCGGATGGCTAAATGTAGGCTTAAAGGGGTAAAATATTATCATATTTCACCACTCATCACCAGCCACACGACAATAAATACAACATTGGTTAGATAGGCGCAGATGCAATGTATCGAAGCGTCAGCGCATCGAAAAGGACGCGCCAATTAATCTAAGAGACGCGCCCACGCTTCATATAAGAAACGATGGAGCTTCCTAAGCCAAGCGATTATGATTTTCAAGAAGTTGAGTCACCGTGACTCGGTGAGACTGCATGTTTCCTCGTCCCCTGTTCTATTTGGCTCTATCTAGCACTATCAGCCATCATCCTGACCTTCAGAAGCGTGCGAGTTGTAATTTTATGTCCCAACTGACCACATCCTTTATAATGGCGTCTCTTCTTTTGTGATTGTTCAAAACCAACTTCCATTCCAGACTTCATTCTGCCGTTGTTGTTTGGCCTACCTTTGGTGGCACATCATATTGGATCTCGTACTGTAATGTTGGCATGTTCTTCCAATGGAAAGCCTTCGCTAGGCTGTGAGGAGGTGCTCGGACAGGATGTGATGTTAGTCACTTTTTTATTATCCTCTTCCACTCTAATGGCCTCTACGCCTTCTAATAGTTTCATCATCTCTTCCAACATGTATTCCACTAAGCGATTCGATTCTATCTCTAATTGAATTAACTTCAGTCCAACTTCTCTAACCATCCATATTTTCATCCTAAAGACAAAATTGGAATCCTCATTGTAAGTCACCCCAAAACTTACAGTACTGTATCTAGCATCTTTCGTCCATTGACGTAGAATATACTTAGAAGGAATTTGGTCTACCTCTTCCTTGAAGTAAATATTGAAGATGTGAGAACACAACAAACCCTCTGTCTCGAATTACTTACAATCACAAGTGGCCGTGGCATCTCTACTTTTGAAACAAACTTTGAATTTTCAACCGCTATCCTCCATGCCATCCTCACCACTTGTACAAACTTGGTATACAATAACCGCCTCAGCTTCCTCATCGAGCAACTTTTGGGACTTAAAAGAGACAAACTTTCGGAACTTAGAATGGAATGTATCGAACATAATTCTCGTATACACAGTAGCGACATGCTTCGCGATTGAATTTTAGAATAAGAGCACCGGTGTCATAGACATTGAGATGAGATCCTTCCTATTTTCTTTATCGTGACGAGATTGGACGGCAAGATCGTATTACTTGACAAATTTTGTCAAACTCATCTGGGAATTGACATAGGTATCAGAGAAAGAATTTATACTTTCTCTGTATTACGTAGTGGTCATGCCGACCCAAAAAGTATCGCTCAAGTAGCATGGAATCTATTTCCTTCTGAGAGCGTATATTTGTTTCAGCCACTGGTTGTCTTGTAATTGAAACTCCTCAACGAGTTTTGCCCATCTCCTTTTGAAATTATCAACCGTTGAACTGAACTTGCACTGATTGTACTTTCTCCCAAATTTCTCAAACTTTACCTTCAGTTGAGAGAGATTATTCAATTCATTCCTTCCTATATGCCATACGTAGAGGCGATGCATGGTCCCCGAAAGAACTTCGGCGATGACCTTCCTCATCTCGTTGCATTGATCTGTGATGATTGCACTAGGTTTTTTATGACCCATGGACTTCATCAACGTGTTAAACAACCAAGCGAATATCTCCTCTGTCTCATCTGCGAGCAACGGACGTCCAAAAAGCATCGTCTGCCAATGATGGTTGACCCTCGTGAATGGGGCGAACAGTAACATCAATTTGATTATTTTGTAAGTGGTGTCGAGTACTATTACATCACCGAACTATTGATATGCCATCCGTGACCTGTGATCAGCCAAAAATATATTACGCATATGATATTCTTCATCTAGTTTAGCTTCAAAGAAGAAACCATATCCTTTATTCTGCCTATCAATGAAGGTCTTGATCATGGTCTCGTACATTGGATCGATGCTACTCTTCTTTCTTATCTTCTTTAGGTAATCTCGAGTTTGTTGAGAGTTTACCGTCACACCAGTCTCTCCATCCAAACTTGATAAAATAGCAGAAATCTTTGAAGAAGGAATTATGCCATCAAATGCTCCTATCAACGATTTACTTAACCCGTTCAACTTATTATGTGATCGTAGTTTCTTCACCTTCGTAGGTGAATATAATTGATGATTATGAGGCTCTCTAAATTTCATAACCTCCCACAACTTTTGCTCGTCAATCCTAATCTTCAACCTTACCTCACATCTGCATTTGTTATCTCTTGACCACTTTATATTAGCATGTAATTTGCGCTCAGGATGCTTGAACCCTTCGAACGAACATACATATTTTCTCTTTGTAATCTCCCCCTTTGCATATTTGTAAGTGTTACTTTTTCTAACGCTGAAACCAACTTTCTTCGCATATAAATTATAAAAGTTATATACCTCGTCTTTAGATTGGAATTTCAAGCCAATACGTGGCTTCTATTCCTCGCTTGTATTCTCAGCACCTCCATAAGAATCCAACATTTCGATATCCCTATCACCACCAAGTGGAACTCGTACGAAGGAAATCGTCTCAGGGAGATGGCTTAAATCAGCATCACCTATATTGAATCCTCAAATCGAGTCCATTACATACCCTGCCCTGCATTAGACAAAATACAGGCTAATAAGGAAATAGATTCACAAGGAAGCAAGCGATGATGCTCTCGTACCAAGCTCCAGTGCTTCAATATAGAAGCGATGGCGCTTCTCAAAAGTTATGTCGTCGCTTCTTATCACTTCAAATGAGAAGCGTGTGTTTATATATTTTTGAATGCTTATAATTTTTTTTATCTTCACCCTGTAAATAAGTGAAGAGATCCAGGAAACTACTAGCAGATGAGGAAATTGTTCCACAAGGAAGCGATGACGTGGCCATATAAAGCGCTGACGCTTCAATATGGAAGCATTGGCGCTTCTCAATCTTTGCGTCGTCGCTTATAACTCGTAGGGAAGCAATGCCGCTTCTCAATAGTTACGACGTATCTTACAACTCGTAGGGAAGTGATGGCGCACCCATATAAAGCGCCAGCACTTCAATATGGAAGATTGGGCACTTCTCAATCGTTGCGCTGTCACTTTTAACCCGTAGGGAAGCGATGTCGTCGCTTATAATTCATAGGGAAGCGATGATGCTTCTCAATCGTTGCGTCGTCGCTTATAACTCATAGAGAAGCGATGATGGGCCCATACAAAGCGTCGGTGCTTTAATATAAAAGATTGGCACTTCTCAATCGTTGCGTCGTCGCTTGTAACTCATTAGGGAAGCGATGTCGTCGCTTATAAATCGTAGGGAAGCGATGACGCTTCTCAATCATTGCGGTGTCGCTTATAACTCGTAGGGAAGAGATGATGCTTCCATATAAAGTGATGGCGCTTCAATATTGAAGATTAGCACTTCCCAATCATTGCGTCGTCGCTTGTAACTCGTAGGGAAGTGATGTCGTCGCTTATAACTCATAGAGAAGTGATAACGCTTCTCAATCGTTGCATTGTCGCTTGTAATTCGTAGGGAAGCGATGTCATAGCTTATAACTAGTAGGGAAGTGATGACACTTCTCAATTATTACGTCGTCGCTTATAACTTGTAGGGAAGCGATGATGTGCCCATACAAAGCATCGACTCTTCAATATGAAAGATTGGCGCTTCCCAATCGTTGTGCCGTCGCTTGTAACTCGTAGGGAAGCGATGTCGTCACTTATAACTCATAGGGAAGCGGTGGTGCTTCTCAATCATTACGTCATCGCTTATAACTCGTAGGGAAGAGATGACGCGCCCATACAAAGCGTCGGCGCTTCAATATGGAAGATTGGCACCTCTCAATCATTGCACCGTCATTTGTAACTCGTAGGGAAGCGATGTCGTCGCTTATAACTCATAGGAAAGTGATGGTGCTTCTCAATCATTGCACCGTCGCTTATAACTTGTAGGGAAGCAATGACGCGCCCATACAAAGCGCCGACACTTCGATATGGAAGATTGGCGCTTCTCAATCGTTGTATCATCGCTTGTAACTCGTAGGGAAGCGATGTCGTCGCTTATAACTCGTAGGGAAGCGATGGTGCTTCTCAATCGTTGCGTCGTTGCTTATAACTCGTAGGAAGCGATGACACGCTCATACAAAGCACCGAAGCTGCAATATGGAAGATTGGTGCTTCTCAATCGTTGTGTCGTCACTTGTAACTTGTAGGGAAGCGATGTCGTTGCTTATAACTCGTAGGGAAGCGATGGCGCTTCTCAATAGTTGCACTGTCTTTTCCTATCCCTCGTGTGCTTGTATATTTGAGCTCGCTACTAATTTTTTTTATCTCTACCCTGTAAATAAGTAAAGAGATCCATCAACTACGAGCATATGAGGAAACCGATTCACATACGAAGCACCGAGTCTTGGGAAGAAGAGATGGCGCATCTAATGCCATATATATATATATGAATGTTCTGTAAGCTAAAAATAATACACAGAAAAAAAAAATACGTCGCTCAAATGCCAATCTTTTAGGCTTCTATCCAATACGTGCTCCAGAAAAAAAAGCAAGTTGTCTCTTCTGCGCTTCTTTATACCTCTTCTGCACTTCTATTCAGTACGTGCTCCAGGAAAAAGGAGAAACTTGTCTCTTCTGTGCTTCTATATGCCACTTCTACGCTTTCACCTAGTATGCTCTTTCAGGAAAAAGAAGAAAGTTGTCTCTTTGTTCTTCTATCCAATCAGAGCTTCAGGAAAAACGAGAAAATTGCAAGCGGAAGAGAGGAAATAAAATAATAGAGAAAATGAATCTGAATAAGGAGGGAAAAAGAATGAACCTTTACCAAAATTTGAATTGGTTTACCGCCATTACAGTCCACATGACCTAGCCCTTGGGAACATTGCTTCCTTCCCCTTGGGAACAACACATCCTTCTTCCCTCCATCAAGTATAGCCCTACCCCCTATTTTACCTAGCACTGATACAGACAAACCCCCTCTGTGGCTAACCCGAGTTAGGGAAAAAATATTTTCCATGTGTCCGCTTCTCATTGGGGGAGCGTAGAGAAATCTCTACCCCCGAGCGCATTTTCCCTTTTCCCATATATATATATATATATATATATATATATATATATATATATATACACACATGTGGGGTCAAATGGCCTATGGGCTTTTATTCTTCAAATATTTTGCATTTTTGTGTTAGTTTATTTTGTGTTTTAAACTATCTTCATCGTAATGTATTAGTTATTTTCCAATACAAAACATGCACTACAAAAAAATAGATTATTAGCGGTAGTTTTTGGAGTAAAAAACTGCCGCTATTAACAAAAAACTATTAAAGACTATTAGTGGCAAGGGTATTTGCGGCAGTTTTTTGTTATTAGCGACAGTTTTTGGCTGCCGCTAATAATCTTATTTTTTGTAGTCATGTATAATTTTGGATGAGCATATGACAACCTTGCTTATGGAAAAAAAAATATACAGTATAATTCAATATTTGTCTGATAGGCCCGTCAATATATAATCTTACACCAATATTTGGATAGTAGGGTCGTACCTTGTATTTGACTTGCAGACTACGGTACCTGTATCTCCCACGGACATGGTACCTGTATCTCCCACGGACACACACATGTTCTTGTTTAAATTACGTAGCCTAAAGTTATTATAAGTTTGGGTAGTGACTTAATTTCGGCACTGAATATAAAAATAAAAGAAAATATTGCCGTTGAAAAGAATTTGTGATGCTGGTGAAATTTGAGTTTGGCATTTCTAGTGAATCAAATAAGCTCTAGGACTATTTAAAGTCGTGGCCCTTTTGACTTGGATGTTGGTTCACTCAAAATATTATTTTCAAACTTAATTGATTTGTTTGTTTCAGTGCTAAATATAAGCATGATAATTATTAAATCATCTTAAGCTCTCAGTTATCGATCTTTAATATGTCAATATTCCAAACTTTCATGTTATGTTCCTCTTGAAACTTTTCGGCCATGAAATTGTTGGAATATTAAGATAGACTATTTTGGGGAACTATATGTGCATGGACCATAGGCTTTTTGGGCCTCACTCTATTTTAGGGTTTTTGAACTCATTTTATAAGTGTGACTTAGTAGTTAAGAATTTAGTTATTGTAACTTTGAACTTTGAAACGATATGTGATTTCGTAGGAAAATTAAAAGGTCTCTTAGGGACAAGAAATGTCACATAGGAATATGAAAATATTCTTTAGGAAAGTGAAAAGTTTCATTAAAATGTGAAATTTGTTCTTGTACTTAGCTATATATTTTGCCCCTCGTATCTCATCAAACATTAAATTTTTTAGTGAAATTTGAAGCCTTCTATATAGTACTTTATATTAAACTTCATTGTTTAATCTCAAGAGAACAATTTTTTTCTCTTGAAAATTTGCACCCATTTTTCATCCAATTTTTTTTTTTTATTTCCAAAAAAAGTAGTATCAGAGCCTTGTTCTTGTTCATGTCCATGCCTTTCAACAATAATTTGTTACAACCTCAACTCCCTCGATTCAACGGGAAAAATTATAACCAACGGATTATCCAAATGAAGGTATTATATGGATCCCAAGATCTATGGGAAATGGTTGAAACCGATTATATTGAACCGCACTTGTGACGACCCGACTTTTCCAATCCCTAAGGTATAGGAAAGGCCGGTTCATCAACTTATTGATTTCTCAATAAGCCGTAACAAACAGAAGCCGGCAATATAACAAAGATCTAAAGACAGAGGCAAATCATAGAATAAGCAAAGACAAAAGCTTTTAACAACAAAATATATATCACTCTGAGGAACCAGGAAGAACTACCGGTGATAGCCAATCCAACACCTAAATTAGTGATTCCTAATAATGGTTCCTCGTGTGATATTAAAAGGACAAAATAATGGCCTAAGGCCCAATATTCAAAGAATATTCTAACAAAAGTACCAAAAAGAAGTGATGTAGAATCAAGGGAAAAACTCCTCAGCAGGTGTATCCAATTCCTCTTCAGGAATGTAATCGGAGTCCTCCAGATCCTCTGACCCTAGGTCAGTCTCAGCACCTGTGACGTATAGTCGAGGGTGAGTTAACAACAAAGCCCAATAGAGGAAACATATCTATTTGCATTTCATTATAAGTAAAGGTTTTTAAAGACAGAAATCGGATCAAGTATGATTTTCAAATGATGCTTTGCAACTAAATCTCCAGTTCTAATTATGAGTCAAAACTGATAACATTAATCTGATGTGTTCAAAAACTTCTGAATTAGCATACTTCTTATCTTAAATCTATAATTTAATTTTATCTCCAAAATTTCCTATAGCATGAGAGCGGACTACGTGACCAATGGGAAAACCCTACTGACCATCCTCATTCATGAACCCATTTTCTAAATAGCAACAAGCCCCTATGCTATGAGGGAAATTTGCGCCAAAACAAGCACCGTCTACACGGTTGGTAGAATCTAGGGCATCTTCGTATGTACCTCAAATCGAATGCAAATGCTAACTTATATCAAAGCTTATTATTCATAACATATTACTGATTTTTCAGAGTTCTGATTTGATGTTCACATTAAAAAATAACTGAGGTTCTGAAGTTCAAATTTCATAGTTCTTACTCATAACAAAGTTCTCAAATTTCTAATTTGTATCTTAATTTCCAAATACTTATTCATGCTGTGTTCAAACTAATATTTCCAAAACTTATACTCCTTATCAAAATATTCAAAACAGTCCCTACTTATAATAGAATGCAAATAATGTGTAGGGTTCCCCTACCTCAACAAAGATGTTCAAAAACAAGCATAAGCAGTTATCACAAAGGACTCCCAATATTCAAAACCTACAGAGATTAACACTCTTAGTGTTAATATAGGACCAAAAATCATACCCTAAAGCTTGCCAAGAAAATTCGACAAAAATTTCAAAGGTCTGAAATAGGGCAAAATTTGACCCTCGAATTCAAATTCATGGGTCAACTTTGAAATTCGATGGTCGATTTCAAATTCGACCCTCGAATTTCAAAAACTACAGCAGGCTTTAAAAATAAGAAAATCGACCCTCGATTTTCAATTCTATGGTCGAATTCCAAATTCGACCTCGAATTAGAATTCGACCCTCGAATTCCTTCAGGTCTGTGTTTGTTAAAATTTTCATCTCCGGACTCTTTTCTTTCTCATTCAACCACAGCTTGTGTAACTAAAATTTACACCAGTTTTCTACTTTAATCAAAACATAAATTCAAACAACATAAGGAGGTTTTAAAAGCCTACCTCTTGTCATTTAATTCCTTGTTCCCATTGCACCAAATCATGCACCGGAATCAAGCATCGAAGTTTAACGGGTCAAAGCCTCCGATTAATCCATCACAAGGTTGTCTCTACTTCAACAACCAAAATCACATAGAACTTCCCGCTCTCCACATCTCTCTTCTCTTTCAATGGTTCAAACCGATCAAAATTCAAACACAAGTCTAATTAATGGTCGAGATGGGGAGAGGAGTTTCAAAACTCATAAGTTCTAGGATCAAGATGAGGCAAGGCTTATAAGCTTATAAAATCCAACGAGAGAGAGAAGTTACACTTCTCTTTAAAATCTCTCTCTTATAATACAAAACAAAGTTAACTAAAAATCTAGATATTTCTAATCACATCTTATCCACTTAACTTGAATTTAATTCTGGCGTGAAACATAAACATTTTACTTATTGTGTAAGTCATCGAAACCATGACTTCCACACATCATGAGACAAAAACCTTTGGTCAATATTCCCGTCATAACCTTAGCTTTCCAAAATTCCAAAAAATTTCTGTAATAATTTTTGAACATGCTTACCGAGGTAAACGAAAAATATCAGGGATATTACAACAATATCAAATGACACTCTACACAACAACTCACTGAGTTGAGGGAGAATTGTAAAAAGGACAAAAAAACATTAATTTTCATCTATCAAGCGGTGGATGAAGTCATCTTCGAGTGAATATCATCTGTGACAATGGCAAAATAAGCATGACACTCTCTATAGGTCCTATAAAGGTGAAGATAAAGTTAAAATGGTGCGTCTTCAAACACTTCGACGTGAGTTTGATACTTTAAGGATAAAAGATTCCGAGACGATTGAAGATTATTTTAATCGTGTATTTGCTCTTGTTAATCAACTAAGAGTGAATGGCAAAAAACTTGAAGATCAAATGATTGTAGAGAAAATCCTTTGAAGTTTGACTTGCAAATTCGAGTATATTGTAGTTGCAAGTGAAGAATCTAAAGATTTGTCTCGTTATCTATTGAGACTTTATTGGGATTTCTTCAATCCCATGAACTTCGTATAAAGCACTTTGATTCTTCTCCTCTAGAACAAGCTTTTCAAACTCAAGTTTCCTTCAAGGCTAGAGGTGGAAGAGGAAGACATTCTAATAGTGGAGGAGGAAGGCATAATGGAGGAAGAAATCAAACAAATGAAAGAGATGAGAATGAGTCATCTACTTTATCAAGAGGAAGAGCAAGCGGCCGCTCTTCCCTTTCTAATGTTCAATGTTATCATTGTAAAAAATGTGGGCACACCATCAAGTTTTACAAAATACGATTGGCTGAAGAAAACAAAAAAGAATTAAATTTTATGCATGAAAATGAGGAAAGTAAGGAAGACAATACTGTCTTTCTTGCTTGTAATGTTCAAGAAGTTGCACTCAATGGGGATTGGTATCTTGATAGTGATTGTAGTAATCACATGACATGAAATAAAGGCCCATTTGTTACTTTGGATGATTCTATTGAAAGTGAAGTACGAACCGCAGATGATAAAAGGCTTTCCGTTAAGGGAAGTGGTGATATTCTTGCCAAGATGAAGAAAGGTATTAAATGTATTCCTAATTTTTTTATGTTCCGGGACTCAAACATAATCTTCTTAGTGTTGGACAACTTTTATTGAAATGTCATACTGTTCATTTCAAAGAAGCGATATGTGAAATCAAGGACGAGAATAACTTTCTTCTCGCAAAAGTGATGATGACATTTAACAAGATGTTTTCGATAAAGTTTCAAAGTGAAGCACTTCCATGTTTGAGTACCATTATCTAAGATATATAGTTCATGGCTATGGCATCTTCGCTATGGCCACTTTAGTTTTAACACCTTGTCTCTCATGTGTAAAATGCATATGGTACAAGGCATGCCAACATCAACCATGAAGATCAAGTTTGTGAAGCTTGTGCACTTGGAAAGCATCAAAGGAATTCTTTTCCGATTGGGAAAGCTTGGAGGGCATCAAACCCTCTTGAGTTTGTTCATTCATATTTATACTGGCCTATACACACCACTTCAATTGAAGGTAATCGGTACTTTTTCATCTTCGTCGATGATTATAGTAGAAAGACTTGGGTTTATTTTCTCAAAGAAAAATCATAGTTGTTTGCATACTTCAAATCTTTTAAGGACTTGGTGGAAAAGCAAAGTGGCTTCATGTTAAAGACTTTGTGTAATCAAGGTGGCGAATATGTCTCTCATGAATTTGGTAATTTTCTCAAAGAAAATGACATTCGTCATCAATTTACTACTCGCTACACACATCAAAAAAATTGGGTGGCCAAAAGGAAGAATCAGACAATCATGAAATTGGCTAGAAGCATGTTAAAAGTCAAAGTGATGCATAATACATTTTGGGCGGAAGTCGTTGCATTTTTCGTTTATCTTTTGAATCGTGCCTCATCCAAAAGCGTCCAAGGCATGATTCCTCTAGAAGCTTGAAGTGGATATAAACCATGTGTTTCTCATTTGAGAGCATTTGGTAGCATGGCTTACTCTCATATGCCGGATGAGGAAAGAAGCAAGTTAGATACTAAATATGAAAAATGTATCCTTGTTGGATATAACGAAAATTCAAAGGTGTACAGGTTGTTTAATCCCATCACCAAGAAACTTATCATAAGTAGAGACGAAATATTCAATGAAGAAGAAGCTTGAGATTTGGAATGAAAATGAGAAGTAAAAGTCCACATTGCTAGATGTGGAATTGAAAAAAAAAAATGAAGTCGCAAACGCCATTAAGGAGATGAAGAATATATCAACGATAATGAAGAATCACCTCAAACACCATTAAGGAGATTTAGTTGGCCACATCAACCTTCCAAAAGGTATCCATCAAGTGATTTGACCTTATTTGTGGATGCGGATTCAATCTCTTTGGAAGAAGCATCTCATGAAGAAAAATGGAAGCATGCAACGGATTAAAAAATTGATTTTATTGAAAGAAATTATATGTGGGAGCTAATGGAGCTTCCAAATGGGCACAAATCAATTGATGTAAAATGGATATATAAAACAAAGTTGAATGAAAAATGTGAATTTGAAAAATACAAAGCTCACTTAGTGGTTAAAGGCTATAAGCAAAAACATGGCATTGATTACAATGAAGTATTTGCTCCCATTGCTCGTCTTGAGACTATTCGAATGGTTTTAGCATTGGTGGCTCAAACAAATTAGAAAGTACATCAAATGGACGTCAATTTAGCCTTCTTGAATGGTTCTCTTGAAGAAGAGGTTTACGTTGATCAACCACCCGATTATGTGAAGAAACATGAAGAACATAAGGTGTGTTGATTAAAGAAAACACTTTATGGGTTGAAGCAAGTTCCGAGAGCTTGGCATAATCACATTGATGAATATTTTTTGAAAAGTGGTTTCAATCCTTTCGAGCATATACTCTACATCAAGGAAAATGCGCAAGGTGAATTTTTAGTAGTATGCATATATGTTGATGATTTAATTTTCATCGGCAATAGTCCTAGTCCATGTCAAGAATTTAAAAGGGCCATGATGCATTACTTTGAAATGACTGATATAGGACTTCTTTATTTTTTTCTTGGCATTGAAGTTAAACAAAATTAAGATACAAATATCATTTCTCAAAAGAGGTATGCGAATGATTTGTTGAAATTGTTTAAAATGGAATGTGTTAAACCCTTAGGACTCCAATGGAAGTAGGATTAAAGCGAAGCAAACATGGTGTTGAAGGAAAGGTTGAAGACTCTTTATAAAAGTCTCATTGGTAGTCACATGTATTTGGCAATTACAAGACTAGATCTCATGTTTGCAGTTAGCATGATTAGCTGATTCATTGAATCCCTAAAAAGAAGTCATTGGGAAGCAGGTAAAACAATGTTGAGATATGTAAGTGATATTGTTGGTCATGGTATACACTATGGGAGAGTTCAAGATTCAAGCTTAGTTGGCTATTATGATAGTGACGGGTAGAAATATAGATGATAGTAAAAGTACTTCCGGTTATACTTTCAACGCTCGTTTGGGTGTAGTTTCATGGGCATCAGAAAGACAAACCGTTGTAGCACTTTCTACTGCGGAGGCAGAGTATATTTTATTAATATTGAAAAGTTGTCAAGCAATATGGTTGAAATGGATCTTATAAGAATTATAGGATCCTCATGGTGAAGTTGCAAAATTATTTTGCGACAATAGTTCCGCTATTGCACTTTCAAAGAACCCAATTTTCCACAATCGAAGCAAGCATTTTCGAATCAAATATTACTTCATTCGTGATCTAGTCAAGGATGGCGAAATTGACATCAAGTATTGCAAGACGAAAGATCAAGTGGCAGATATCTTTACCAAAGTTGTGAAGCACGCAACATTCATCAAGATGAAAGAGAAGTTTGGCGTAGTTGAAGTCTAGCTTAAGGAGGGCTGTTGAAATATTAAGCTAAACCATTTTGGGCCATTATATGTGCATGAACCGTGGGCCTCTTGGGCCTCACTCTTTTTGGGTGACCTCATCTTAGAAGTTTGACTTAGTAGTTAAGAGTTTAGTTATTGTAGCTTTGAACTTTGCAATGTTTTAATGTTTTGGGTTTATGTGATTTCATAGGAAAACGAAAAGGTCTCTTAGGGAAAAGAAAGGTCACATAGGAATATGAAAAGTTTCTTTAGGGAAGTGAAAAGTCTCCTTGAAATGTGAAATTCATTCTTGTAGTTAGCTATATATTTCGAACCTTTGTATCTAATCAAGCATGAAGTTTTTTAGTGAAATGTGAAGCCTTCTATATAATTCTTTATATTAGACTTCATTTTTTAGTGTTTTGAGCTCAAGAAAACAATTTTCTTCTCTTGAAAAGTTGCATCCATTTTTCATCCAAATTTTGATTTATTTTCAACAAAAATCATGGTATCAAAATTTGGCCGATACCGATACATATTAGCGATAAGTATCGGTTTCATTAAGAAGCGATACCGATCGCTTCTTGACGAAACCGATACCTATATGTATCAGTATCGGTATTATATATATATATATATATATATATATATATATATATATAATTCTATTTGTTTTTGTTTTTTTTTTTTCAGAAAAATAATGGCCGAGATACGGTATCGACGATACGATATCTGTATCTACCGATAGATATCGGTCCATGATAGACCGATACCCGATACTGATACCGAGTTTGATACCTTGCGTGAAATGATTAAAAGATGCACGAATCCATTTGTTTCATAAACTGATATTCAACTTTCCATGTGTTTCGTGAGATGACCTGGATGAGTATGGAAGCTGTACAGTTATAGTTTTCTAATGTATGTATCTTTTGTGGCAAGAACTCAAGAACATATATAAAATTTTTCAGATTGATGTGATGTGATGTGACGTCAATTTATTCAACATCAACATTCCTCTATATTTATGTTGGTTTTAATGACCTCATGGATAGCAGGATTTGATGATCTTGAGTTGTTAACAAACTTTCTGCAGAAGGTCAACAAATTTTCTGCACTAGATCAATAGAAGCTTGGTTGTTCTTGCACACACACTGGAACCTAGTGACTTCTGATGGGATGGGGAAACATTTACAGACGGCGTGTGAAAGTATTCACACTTGCAATTATAATATACCTGGGCTATAAGGTCTGTCACGTTTTCTTGATTATTTTTCAGTTTGATTATGTACCATTTTTATTCCTACTTCTGCCATGTAAAAGAATGTGTATTTTCTCTTTTTCCTATATGCTTTGCAGAAGAGAGAGAAATGGGTTATAGTCAAAGTAAAAGGGCCTCCCTATGGGAAAGAGCTCATGAGCGCAATGCTAGACGTGTTCTCAATCTAGAAGGATTGAGGGTAAAATTCGGTCAATATTTTTCCACACATGCAGATGTGCTTCTTGAGGCCTATATATATCATCTCAAGCCAAGGATCAAAATTTCGGCCGAAAGCTTCTTGAGACCTTTATATATCATCTCAAACCAAGGATCAAAATTTCGGCCGAAATGACCAAAATTTTGGTCGAAATTATCGGTTTCGGTCCCCACCGACACTGTGATGACCCGACTTTCCCGTATCCGAAATACCAGGAGGGTTGGCTCGCCAACCTATCGATAAATCGATAAGCGGGAAAGAACAATAATATATCAAAGTACGAAGGAGCTCCATTTCTAACAACATAATAGCAAAGAAATAAATCTAAAGTCTAAACATAGATGAGCAAAAGAGATCTCACATAAATAAGTCATATCTCAAAAAGGATGTAAGAAGAACCACCGGTGATGGCCAATCCAACACCTAAACAATGGTTCCTAATAGTAGTTCCTCAAAATGATATAAGAAATTATAAAACAAGGCCTTGGGCCCATAATTCAAACAGTAACTAACTCAAAATCACAAAAAGAATGCACCACAACACAATCCTAAGCCAAAGGAAAGAACTCTTTAGGAGGGATCTTTGACTCTTCTTCCGGTTCGTAGTCTGGAACACTCTCGTAATCCTTGGCCTGAGTATCTATACCTATGACGTATAGTCGGGGTAAGCTAACAAGAAAGATCAGCAGAAAAAACTCAATCTTATTTACATTTGTTATCAGAATAGATATGATTCAAAAGTTGAAATCGAAATAGATGTGTTTTCAAACATATATTCTAGTACATGTCATATTACTGAATTTTCAATGCTAATATCAGTTAAAATATTATGAACGGAAATCAAACAACTTAGGATTTCATATGCTTTCGGATTCTTATTCATGCAATGCTCTTCTGATTAATGACTTAATTCATAACTTAAAGTTTCCTCTCAAGTTAATATATCATGAGAGCAGGAATAATACCGATGGAAAACCCTACTAACCATCATCGTTCAATGAACTATTTTTCAGGAATTGCAATAAGCCCCTGTATTATGAGGGAAACTTGCGCCAGGCAGACTTACCATCAATACGATTTATGGAATTAGGGTTTCGTTCTAATGAACCTCAAATCAAGGGAAGATGCTAATCACATAGTTTTATGTATTTTAATACATTTTTATATTCTAATACTTAATTCAGATTCAAGTGCCGGGATTCAGATTCAGATTTCACATTACAGATAGATTCATATATTCGGAGTTCTTAATCATATTCAAATTGTTCAAATGCAAAGTTTAGATATATTCGAAAAATAAATTCATATTCTTTTAAGAAAATGTAATTAAAATTGAGGTTCCCCTACCTTGGACTCGGATTCGATCAAGGCTATCCAAAAGTCCTCATCAAAGGTTTTCCTACATTTAATTAACACAACATATGTGTTAATAGTGTCTAAAACCAGCCGACAAAAGTTTCCCAAAGTTCTTCCAAGGAAAATTCAAAAGAGCAAGAAACATGGGAAATTCGAACGTTCAATTTCAATTTCGAAAGTTCAATTTTCAAATTGAATGTTCAATTCCTTCAGAAATCTAACCTATTAGTCATAGCCAAAATCGATTGATCGATTCTATAATCGATCGTTCGATTTCAAATTCGAACGTTCGATTTTGATTTCGAACGTTCGATTTCTCCAGAAATTGAGCTTGTCAGGCTTTACTAAAATTGATTGATCAATTCCATAAATCGATCGTTTGATTTCTATTTCGAATGTTCAATTTTGGTTTCAAACGTTTGATTTTCTCAGATTTCTACTATTGTTCAAAAATCTCTTCGTGAGTTATTTTTCCTTCAAAATTAAATTGATTCTAATCCTACTTTGCATATACAATAAGTCTAAAATAAGGCTGATAATTTCACAAATTGCAACAGTAAGTTGCTTATCGTTTCAAGGTCAAAATCGTGGCTTCTGATGATCCAATTCCAATGTTGGATTGAATCTTGCGAAGCCTCAAGCCGGTGGATTCCAAAATGAGATCCACTTAGCGTACAGAGTCTCGCCTTTCTAATATGCGGCATACACAAATCACACATCCACCAAGGATGGTTCACACGCAGTCGTAACAACTCTCTCTTACCAACCTCAATATAATACATAACAGATATCATAGCTTTTCTACGATTGGGATTGTGAGAGCAATTGGAACTTAGACGATCTTATCAATTAAGATGTAAAACCAACAAACTCAATTAACTTGGTTCACACGAGAGGAAGAGAGATGAGAGTTTGCTCCTTACTCTCCTCTCTTTATAAAGCAAAAAAAAGCTAAGCAAATATCATGATATTTACTCCAGAATTCTATCCACATGAAATAAGCTTAAGTTCGGTGTTAGGCATGCACACACTAGTCGGTGTGCGAGTCATTGGCTAAAGGCCTTTACTATGTCTAAAACAAAAATTCCTTTCACCTAAACATTCTTTTTGATTAATTATTCCCAAAAGTTTAACAAGGTCAAGTATGACTTTCCGACATGCATATCAAGGTAATCAGAGTTTGGGTTCAAAATATCCAGGATATTACATTCTCTCCTCAGGAACTTTTGTCCTCAAAAATGCTATCCAGGGCATTCAATGGGGAAGGTAGAATGCATTCAAAAATAGAATCTCACAGTTCAAGAGAATCCAATCCTTTAACTGAATTTTAAATTTAATGATAACATAGTTAAGAGAAAATCATGCAAGGCCGAAAATCACAAACATGCATGACCCCTAAACATATCCAAGCCAAATCATGCCATCTAACATTGTGTAATCGATGGCTTTATACTGAGGAAAATCACTCGAATTTCAGTACATATTTGTTAGGTCTACGGTTAACTCCCATCGAATGTAAAAGTTTTTAATATAACAAATTAAATTCGGTCATAGTCTTAATTATTATGGGTTACAGTGCGATAGGCTTCACTAATCACGCTTTTCAAGGAACGGGATCCATAATAACTTGGATGTACTTTGTGTGGCATCTCACAACACCATAGAGAAGTTACATCCGTACATAGATGCCTACATTCCAAGTGCCACGTGCATAGGAAAAGTATTCCACCGTAACTCAATGTTTAACACTTACCTATCTTATTATGTTCTATTTACTTATCAGGCACATACAAACATTTTGAATTGAACATAATCAAACAGTTATTTTCAAAATGGCTCTAATTAAACAGGTATATGCAAAATCTCTTGCAGAATTAGAAACAACTACAAAAACTAATAGACGAAAATTTTCATGTGAATGAAATTTTCAGTTAGTCGAACAACCTAAATTAGCAGGACACTCATTCAAATCCAATAAAAGATCAATATCCGCACAGATCAAATCATAACAGGTAATAATATTTCACATATCAAGTTAAAATAGATAAGTAGCAAAGAGAAATAGAACCGACAGGTTCTAATAATTCATCAACATTAAATATTTAAATTTCCCAAAAAGTTAAATTTAAAAAAGAAAAATTTTCATCCACCGTCGCCTCACTAATCCTCCTCATCCTCAGCTGATCTAGCCTCCTGATCCGTCGCTTCCTGATCATCTACATTGTCTCTAGCATCCTGATGTGCAGCATCCCCAACTCCAGAAGGTGAAGCACAAGTCGTAGAGGCACGGATATCAGCCATATAGGTAGCATAGTCTGTAGGGTATGCATGCTACATCAAGTAGGTCAGCATGCCCTCGTGAAGATGTAACTAACTGCTCATGGAACTAGTGTGCTGAGTCAATGAGTGTATCTGATGACTCATCGTAGTCATTTACCTGGTAAACTCTAATAAGGTGAGCACATTAGTATGTGTGGCTTGTGGCTGGGTAGGTGGTGGCATCTGAATAGGTGCAGGTGGCTGTGGCTGGTCAACAGGCACAGGTTGCTCTCGCTCCAATGCGACTTGTTTAGCAGCTTCTTGAGCAGTTTGTCACAGGGTCACTCTTCCAACAGTGTCTGCCTGCTGCCGCACCTAACACCCGATCGCGCTAAGTCAGCCTGTCTCTGATATCAACTGTCACGGGGGCGTCCTTCGATGCGCTATCAACCCGCGCGGTGCCTCCCTACCGCATACAATGAGGCCAACCAATCTCTTCATTAGCTCTGATACCACCCGCCTAGAGGACAAAAACCTTCCCTCGTGGTTACCTTCTTTTCAAAGCCTACCATCCGATGTGTTGTGCCCCTTATAACATGCTCGCTTGCACCACTGTACCATACTTGGCCTGCTCAAGCTTCACCCTGTGCGCTGTACTAGTATCTCACTTTATAACAGTATTGACATGTAGCTCCTCATGCCATTATGTCTTGCTCGCATACCAAACCAAGCCCACAGTCGTGTACCTATCTCATGCTGTTGTGCTCAATAGAGTCCCATGTAGCCCTCATGCTGTCATGCTAAACTGAGTCCCATGCAGCGCTCGTAAAGTTGCCTAGCTATATGCACCACGACATGTAGCCCGAGGCCATACATCAACCTCACCTTGGGTGCCACACAATATCGTTGTATCGACATCCTAGGCCCACCCTTTCAGGCCTAAGAGACATTTGCGCCCCCTCTGACAACGCAAGGCCTCGTATGAGTGGAAGGCATTCTCCAACACCTCTCCCACATAGATGGTCCAAACACCATCTATTGATAAACAACCTGAGGACCTAAAACCCCTTGGTTTGACATACTTTACTATTCACACTGCAATGGACCGGATCGCTAGCCCACCTGGCCATGTCGCGTCCGTGTCACGCCCGTGCCACAACCCCCATCGTCTTCCCCAGCGACCGTATCATGACCACTGCAACACGACCACATCGCGAGGCCCTCCTGGTCCAATGTCGCGTGCCCTCCTGACATCACATGCCATGCCGTCCCGGCACCAAGATATCACGTGCCCTCTTGGCACCACATCGCGTGTCCCAGGCACCAAGATGTTGCGTGCTCATCTAGCACCACATCGCGTGCCCCAAGCACCATGCTGCAAGCTCAAGTATTGACCGCGTCACAAGCTGCTTCCTGGGGAGCCTTTAGTAACTGCTTGTAGCTCTTCTTCCAATCTTTCATTTTATAAGTCTTGACATAGGTGGTGGACTTGGGTTCATCATTCAAAAATTTCATACTCAACCCCGCCATCGTAATCCTCAGTCATGAGAGATATTAGCTGAGCATATGAAATTTCCTTTGTAGGGGCCTTTCTCTTTTTACCCATTTTCCCACGAGCCTTTATGATACCTTGAAAGACAACTTCCGGGGCACTAAACCATTTTTCTTGGAAAGCGAAAAATAAGGCTTGTTGAATGATGCCCCACCTTTCCGACTTGTGCCCAAATGGGTAAAGACTACACTTGAAAATCACATCTTGCATCAACATTGTCTCCGACAATTGGGCTCGGGTTACCGATTTCACAGACCCTTGTTTTCCGTTAGTCATTGCCATAATGACATCGTGAAATGCCACAGGTTTAGGGTTTGGGGCCATCAAATCCATGGTTGATGAATATGAGGTAGGACAAGCCATCGCCTCAGCGATATCATCAAGATCAAATTCATAATCTCGTCAATCTATCGAAGTATATATCTTCTTCCCATCACCCCGGCGCATGCATTGGTAAAACAATCATACCAATCAGGGGTAAAAGTGGGTGTGAAAAGGTTGGAGTAGGGTTCCCAATTGAGCCCTTTCTAAATAATCATGCACCCATTGAGTGGTCACTTGTTGGTCAAACAGCTTGTGGGTCAGAGGACTACTCGTCATCAAAATCCTTTTCACTCCACCACTCACTGGGTTGCTCACGTGGAGGAGGTGGTGGTGGTTCTTGGCTAGAAGTACCGGCCTTTGATGCGGGTTGTTTTGAAGTAGGGATTTTAACAGCCGTTGGCTCTTTAGGTCCCATAATAACTCGATTTTAAACAAAGAATCTTGAAAGAAAACAAAAAATAGCACAAAGAAAGTTAGGGTTTACCGATTTCGAGAAGTTAGAAACTGCTTCTTGCAACCAAATCGGGCCTGGTTGGATCCCCAAAGGTGAACCGACAATTTCGCACGAAGAAGGGAAGAAAGAAAACCCCCAAAAGTCTCAAAATAGAAAGCACAAATGAGGGAAATAACCCTCGAGTTTTAACTCAAATCGATAAAATCGATCGCTCGATTTATAATTCGAACGTTCGATTCTGAATTCGCGTTCAGTTTCTAATTCGAACGTTCGGTTTTACCCAAAAATTTCTCAGGAGCCCGACAATTTCGATCGATCAAAATTAATTTCGATCGTTTGATTTAAAATTCGAACGTTTGATTTTGACATAAACTGCCAATTTTGAATTTTTTTAATTTTGAGGACTTTGAGGCCTCATTAAGGTTCTGTACTTGCAGTCCCAATTCGGTACAAACCTAAGAGTCAAGCAATTTACATAATCGACTTCTCGGTCCTTAGATTCCTTATTTTTAAGTGACAAAGCAAGCGGTACTCGGTTCGATCGGTTGCATATATGTTCTCTAAAGTGTAACAAACAGTGTAAATCTAGTTACAATAACTATAACATAATCAAACACAGAAATTGTTTACAATACAAGTCATATTGATTGTAATCCAAAAATAAAGTGCCATTACACTCCTTGAATTACAATTCTCCATATCACTTAAACAAGTCTGGGAATTGTTCGTGGATTTCAACTTCTCGCTCCCAAGTGGCTTCTTCAGAAGAATGATTTTGCCACTTCACTAGAACTAAAGGAATCCATTTGGTTCGTAAGATCTCTTCTTTGTGCTCCAAGATCTGAATTGGTTCATCAACCAATGTTAGACCGTCTTGATGCTCAATGAGCTGGTAGTCTAACACATGAGTCGAGTCTCTAATGTACCTCCGCAACATGGACACGTGAAACATATTGTGCATGCTGGATAGTTGCGACGGTAAAGCTACTCGGTAAATGATCTCACCGATTCGACCCAATATCTTAAAAGGCCCAACATAGCGTGGGCTCAACTTTTCACGCTTGCCGAAGCGCATCACTCCTTTCGTAGGCGAGATTCAAACAAAGACATTATCTCCTACCTGAAACGCAGGTATTAACTAACAAAACAAAATTCATAATAATATTAAGGTGACCAATGGTACAAAGCTCACCTAAAACTCAACATGATTCCTTTTGAGGTTGATAAAGCTCTTTTGACGACTTTGAGCAACGCGTAACCTCTCGCAAATTAACCGAACTGCCTCGATTGTACTCTCTATGATCTTTGGGCCTAAAATGAGCTTCTCACCCACTTCTCCCCAATTAAGTGGAGACTTGCACCGCCACCCATACAAGGCTTCGAATGGTGCCATGCCGATCCTAGCTAGGTAGCTATTATTGTAGGCGAACTCAATTAGAGATAAATGTTGGTCCCATGACCCTTGGAAATCCAACATGCAAGCGCGTAGCATGTCCTCAATGATTTGGTTCACCCGCTCAGTTTGCCCATCAGTCTGAGGGGGAAATGTTGAGCTGAAGTCAAGCTTAGAACTCATTCCTTCCTGAAATCGCTACCAAAATTGAGACGTGTACAACGAGTCTCTATTGGACACAATGCTAATCGGTATACCATGCAGTTTGACTATCTCCTTGAGGTACAACTCTGTGAGTTTGTTGGCGGTATACGTCGTATTATATGGTAGGAAATGAGCAAATTTTATCAACCGATCCACAATGACCCAGATGACATTATATTTCCTTAGAGTTCTCGACAACCCCAGAAAAAAATCCATAGAAATGGCCTCCCATTTCCACTCAGGTATCGATAAAGGTAGTAATAATCCCGTCAAATTTTGATGATCAACCTTGACCCGCTGACATACCAAACATGGTGATATGTACTCAATAACGTCTCTCTTTAAGCCTCTCTACTAGAAGCTCTTCTTCAAGTCCTGATACATCTTGGTACTGCCGGGATGAATAACATATACAGATTTGTGGGCCTCTTCCAAAATGGTGTCTCGAAGCTCAGTACTAGTTGGTATGCATACCCGGTATTGAAACACCAAGGTCCCATCTGCTTTGATGGAGAAACCTGCCTTACTTCCACCAATCACATCCCTCCTGATAGTCATAAGGTCATTATCAGTCATCTGTAGCTTTCAGATGTTCTCGAAGAGAGTAGAACATATCGCAAGCGTAGCCATCAAAGCGCCCGAACCTTTAACGTCAAACCTCATGCTGCATAATGCCATATCCTCCAGTAAGTGCCATCGGTGCACTCTTGTAATGAGATGTGACAACTGAGCAAAAGACCTTCGGCTCAGTACATCTACTACAACATTTGCCTTTCCGAGGTAGTACTGGATGGCACAATTATAGTCTTTTAGGAACTCCATCCATCGCCTTTGTATCATGTTCAAATCTTTCTGCGTGAAGAGATATTTGAGGCTCTTGTGCATAAAGATATCGAATGCCTCCCCACAGAGGTAATGCCTCCATATTTTCAGAGTAAAGATCACCGTATCCAACTCAAGGTCATGAGTCGGATAGTTCTTCTCGTGGTCCTTAAGCTGCCTAAACCCATAAGCAATGACCCTCTCATTCTGATTAAGCACGCAGCCTAATCCCCGTATGAAGCATCATTGTACACTACAAAACCCCCACTGCCTGAAGGTATGACAAGTATTGGTGCAGTAGTCAATCAATTCTTGAGCTCTTGAAAACTCTGCTCACACTGCTTCATCCAATCAAACTTTGCATTCTTTCTTATAAGCTATGTAAGCGAACCCGAGATCTTGGAGAAACCCTAAAAAAATCTCCTGTAGTATCCTGCCAAACCAAGGAAACTACGGACTTCTGTAATCGTCTTCGACTATTCCCAATTCACCACTAACTCAATCTTTTCTAGATCAACCTTGATGTCAGTCTCAGAGATAACATGGTCTAAGAAACTGACATGTTTAAGCCAAAACTCACACTTGCTGAGTTTGGCATATAACCGATGGTCTCTAAGTGTTTGAAGAGCCACTCGTAAATGTTGCTCATGATCCTCTCTTATTCTCAAATAGATGAGAATATCATCTACAAAAATAATCATCGATTTGTCGAGGTGTGGTTTGAATACCCGGTTCATCAAGTCCATGAACTATGCTGGAGCGTTCGTTAACCCAAATGGCATGACCAGGAACTCGCAGTGACCATATCTCGTGCGAAAAGCAGTCTTTGGAATATCTTCCACCTTGATCTTCAACTGATGGTATGCTGACCTCAAATCAATCTTTGAAAAGAACTTTGCACTTTATAGCTAATCAAAGAGGTCATCGATCTATGAAAGTGGATAACGATTCTTAATTGTCAACTTGTTTAGCTAGCAGTAATCGATGCAAAGCAGCAGTGATCCATCCTTCTTCTTCACGAATAATATCGATGCTCCCCAAGGAGACACGCTTGGTCTAATAAAATCTTCATCCAACAGCTCCTGAAGTTGTTCCTTCTACTCTGTTGGCGCCATACGATATAGAGCTTTTAACAATGATTCGGTACCTGGTGCTAGCTCAATTGCGAACTTGATCTCCCGGTCAGGTGTAAATCCAGGCAGATCCTCAGGAAAGACATTCAAATACTCACAAGCAATCATAATGTCTACAATGTTCTTCTTCTCCTCCATTTGGTCTTGCAAGTACGCAAAATAACTGCCACACCCACTCCTCATCATACGCTCTGCTCGAATAGCTGAGATAAACGGTGCCACACTGGATTTGGCTCCACAAAATTAGAATGATTTCTTCTTCAGAGGGTGGAACGTCACAACCTTCCGAAGACAATCAATACTCGCATGATAAGCGGATGGCCAATCCATTCCCAAGATTACATTGCTTCCATAGTCAATATAACCAAATCAGCTACCATCTCGTGGCCTTCAATCATCACGATCACTGATTGATACACGATATCTGTGCTCACTAAGCTACCCGTAGGGACTGATACAACCAATATGAAGTCCAGGAACTTGGGAACAATGTCCAACTTCTCAAAGAATAGTGGAGTGATAAATGAATGAGTAGACTCGGGGTCTATCAATACTCGTGCTTCGGTTTTACATACGTCGCCATCATGATGCATAACAAGGGTACCTTAATTAATACATAAGATTTAATTAAGTGTTTGTAAGTTGTGTGGTGTTTATGCATAACATATAACAAGTAATTTTCTAGGAAGAATAGCCAATAGAAAACTATTATAAAATTATTATCTAAAAAAATTTAATATACCTTGGATCAAGTCATTCAACGTTTGGGCATCCTGTGCAGTCACGGCGTATGCTGAACGTTGAATGGTAGGTTGAGTCGATCTCTATATAGAAGTCGAAGTGGTCCTCCCCTTGTCGTCCAGAGGACAATACTTGACCATATGTCTGATCTTTCCACATTGGAAGCATGCTCTAGAGTCCTCGGTCTTGTGTGGTTTCCCACACCGTGTACATGAAGGGATTAGAGCAAAAGATGAAGCACGTGAAGATCCTTGTGCCACTGAGGCCACACTTGTAGTAGACCCTGAAGGTCAGAATGATTTCCTCTTCGGAGGGAGGAAAGTCACAACCTTTCGAAGGCAATCTACACTCGCATGATAAGCGGATAGCCAATCCATTCCTAATATTACATTCTATAGTCAATATAACTAGATTGACTATCGTCTCGTGGTCTTCAATCATCACAATCACTGATTGACACACGATATATGTGCTCACTAAGCTACCTATAGGGACTGATATAGCTAATATGAAGTCCAGGGACTTGGAAACAATGTCCAACTTCTCAGAGAATAGTGGAGTGACAAATGAGTGAGTAGACCCGGGGTCTATCAATACACGTGCTTCAATTTTGCATTCGTCGTCATCACGACCCATAACAAGGGTACCTTAATTAATACATAAGATTTAATTAAGTGTTTGTAAGTTGTGTGGTGTTTATGCATAACATATAACAAGAAATTTTCTAGGAACAATAGCCAAATAGAAAAATAACATAAATTATTATCTGAAAAAAATTTAATGATACCTTGAATCACGTCATTCAACGTTTGGGCATCCTACGCAGTCACGGCATATGCTCAACCTTGAATAGTAGGTTGAGTCGATCTCTCTATAGAAGTCGAAGTGGCCCTTCCATATCCTCCTCAGGACAATCATTGACCATATATTCGATCTTCCCACATCAGAAGCACACTCCAGTATTCTTCCTGCATTTTTCTGTCTTGTGTGGTTTCCCACACCGTGTACATGAAGGGAATAGAGCAAAAGATGAAGCACGTGAAGATCCTTGTGCCACTGAGGCCACACTTGCAGTAGAGCCTGAAGGTCGGAAGAATCGCACAGGTGAAGACACTGATGGTCTCTGATAGGAGGTCGGTCCAGAAGAAGCTGCAGGTCTCAAGTACGCCAATTGCATAGGATATCTCGACGGCCTCGTAGACTTGGGCCTCTTGTTTGCCTAATCATAAGCACTTGTCTGACCCTATCTAGCTCTCTCCTTATTCTGTTGGTCTTTCCTCTTATACATCCTATCAATGTCCTCAAGTATGAGGGCTTTATTAATCACCCCCACATATGTCTCAAGCTCAAAAGCCGAGATCCTCTCCAAAATATTGGCCTTAAGCCAAGCTGAAATTTTCTGACTCTCATCAACTCGGTGGCCACATGCTGAGGTGTGAATCTCCAAAGTCTATCAAACTCAGCCTCATACTCTCGCATTGTGCTCTTATCCTACTCTAGTTTTATGAACTAGATCTCCCACTGATGCCGTATGATCTTGGGAAAATATTTATTGTTAAATGTTTCTACGAATTCTGCCCAAGTCCATGGCGTATTGGGAATTTCCAGCTCCCTCGTCCTAGACACTGACTTCCACTAAGGGGGGGTCAGCCTCCCCATCCGACCTGAAGGTTGCACCTTCTCGACTTCGGTGCATTATAGCACATCAAAGATTTTCTCCATCTCGTTCAATCAACCCTCTATTTCCATTGGATCAATCTGACCCAAAAAATTAGGAGGGCGCATCTTCCTAAACTCTGCAAACTCGAAGGGTTGATATTTGGCTACAATCAGCTCTGCTTGCTAAGCAATAGCAGCAGTCTGCTGATCCATGGAAGCTGTCTGCTGAGCCATATTGATGGCCAATGCCTCTAACACTTGCTCAACTCGTCCATCACCACCTCTTCCAACTCCAACCAGAACTGCATTAGAATCGGAAATAAATATTGTTCCCCTAGATGTACCGACACCCTCGAGAACATCCTACAACAGAACCATCCTTGGTTCGTCTCTACCTCTACCTCTACCTCGGAACCTTGAGGCCATGTTGATATATCATTGTTAAACAATAATAATATTTGATCAGTATAGATTGTAAAGACAATCTTGCCCATCTATGAAATCTGGATCTAGAGCCATGCACTATGATACCAACTGTGACAACCCGACTTTCTCGTATCCGAAATACCAGGAAGGCTGACTCGCCAACCTATCAATAAATCGATAAGCCGGGCTGAATAGTCAAATATCAGAGTACGAAGGAGCTCCATTTCTAAGAACATAATAGCAAAACAATAAGTCTAAAGTCCAAACATAGATGAGCAAAAGAGATCTCACCTAAATAAGTCATATCTCAAAAAGGAACTAAGAAAAACCACCGGAGATGGCCAATCCAATACCTAAACAATGGTTCCTAATAGTAGTTCATCAAAATGATATAAGAAATTACAAAATAAGGACTTGGGCCCATAATTCAAACAATAACTAACTCAAAATCACCAAAAGAATGCACCACAACACAATCCTAAGCCAAAGGAAAGAACGCATCAGGGGGGATCTCAGACTCTTCTTCCGACTCATAGTCTAGATCACTCTCGTAATCCTTGGCCTGAGTATCTATACCTATGACGTATAGTCGAGCTAACAAGAAAGATCAGCAGAAAAAACTTAATCTTATTTACATTTGTTATCAGAATAGATATGATTCAAAAGTTGAAATTGAAATAGATGTGTTTTCAAACATATATTCTAGTACAGGTCATATTACTGAATTTCCAATGCTAATATCAATTAAAATATTATGAACGAAAATCAAACAAGTCAGGATTTCATATGCTTTCGGATTCTTATTTATGCAATGCTCTTCTAATTAATGACTTCATTCATAACTTAAAGTTTCCTCTCAAGTTAATATATCATGAGAGCAGGAATAATACCAATAGGAAACCCTACTAACAATCGTCGTTCAATGAACCCTTTTTCAAGAATTGCAGCAAGCCCCTGCATTATAAGGGAAACTTGCGGCAAGGAAACTTATCGTCAACACAGTTTATGGAACTAGGGTTTCGTTCTAATGAACCTCAAATCAAGTGCAAATGCTAATCACATAGTTTTATGTATTTTAATACATTTTCAAATTCTAATACTTAATTCAGATTCAAGTATCAAGATTCAGATTCAGATTTCACATTACAGACAGATTCATATATTAGGAGTTCTTAATTATATTCAAATTGTTCAACTGTATAGTTCAGATATATTCGGAAAACAAATTCATATTCTTTGAAGAAAATGCAATTGAAATTGAGGTTCCCCTACCTTAGACTCGAATTCGCAAGGCTATCCAAAAGTCCTCATCATAGGTTTTCCTACATTTAATTAACACTACATATGTGTTAATAGTGTCTAAAATCAACTGACAAAAGTTTCCCAAAGTTCTTCCAAGGAAAAATCAAAAGAGCCAAAAATAGGGGAAATTCGAACGTTCGATTTCATTTTCGAACGTTCGATTTCAATTTCGAACGCTCGATTTGAATTTCGAATGTTTTCATAAATCTAACCTGTTAGTCATATCCAAAATCGATCGATCGATTCTATAATCGATCGTTCAATTTCAAGTTCAAACGTTCGATTTTGATTTTGAACGTTCGATTTCTCTAGAAATTGAGCTTGTCAGGCTTTACTAAAATCGATTGATTGATTCCATAAATCGATCGTTCAATTTCTATTTCGAACGTTCGATTTTGGTTTCGAACGTTCGATTTTCTCATATTTTTGTTGTTCTTCTTAAATCACTTCGTGAGTTATTTTTCCTTCAAAATTAAACTAATTCTAATCCTACTTTGCATATACAACAAGTCTAAAATAAGGCTGATAATTTCACAAATTGCAACGCTAAGTTGCTTACCGTTTCAAGGTCGAAATCATGGCTTCTGATAAATCCAATTCCAATGTCGGATTGAATCTTGCGAAGCCTCAAGCCAGTGGATTCCAGAATGAGCTCCACTTAGTGCATACAGAGTCTCGCCTTTCTAATATGCGGCATACACAAATTACACGTCCACCAAGGATGGTTCACACGCAGTCGTAAGAACTCTCTCTTACCAACCTCAATCTACTACATAGCACACATCATAGCTTTTCTACGGTTGGGATCGTGAGAGCAATCGGAACTTAGACGATCTTATCGAATAAGATGTAAACCCAACAAACTCAATTAACTTGGTTCACACGAGAGGAAGAGAGATGAGAGTTTGCTCCTTACTCTCCTCTCTTTATAAAGCAAAATAAAGCTAAGCAAATATCATGATATTTACTCCAGAATTCTATTCACATGAAATAATTAAGCTTAATTTGGGTGTTAGGCATGCACACACTAGTCGGTGTGCAAGTCATTGGCTAAAGGACTTTACTATGTCTAAAACAAAAATTCCTTTCACCTAAACATTCTTTTTGATTAATTATTCCCAAAAGTCTAACGAGGTCAACGTATGACTTTCTGGCATGCATATCGAGGTAACCGGATTTCGGGCTCAAAATATCCGGGACATTACAGAAACGATAATTTGGGACCGAAATTTCGGTCTAAAATTTCGGTTTCAGTCCCCTCTGAAACCGAAATGATATCCGAAATTTTGCTCCCTGTCTCAAGCAGTTACAAGACTCGCTTCCTCCCCGTCCTTTGAAAGAGGTGATTTAAGATAACTTATAGAAGATCTAGTAATGTTAATATATTTTTGATGCTTCTGTGGTCAAATTAAAAAATAATCAAATAACTTAAAAGCAGTCATGTTTTAGAAATCCTCCTCATATTTTGAGATGTAAATGAGATTGCAGATTCACTGACTAGAGAGTATATTTCGAGGAATTCCTTGTGTAGATGGTTCTTTTCTTGTTGTTTTCATGAACTTTTCCATTATCAAATAGAAAAAAAGGAAAAAACGAGACTTCCAGAAATTTCAGCCTGGCTTTTTTCACCAAAATAAACCCGAGCTGATGGTTCTACCTTAAGATTTCCATTTTACTAAGTAATTCCAAAACCTAAGGGGCTGTTTGGATACATGCAAATGTGAGAAACCGAATTGCACTATTTAAAATAGGAGAATCCTTTGTTATGTATAACCATTTGGTTGCTTTCTCGCTAATGAGTGAGAGCGTAATCTCTATTGGGATTCAGACGCAAGCCTGAATAGCATTGTAGAGCCTAGCGTCCAGAGAGCACGGCACCATCTTTATCTTCCGACCAGTTTCAGACATATTGGAATCCTGACATTATGTTAGAACTACACATTAATGGTTCATTTGTGGGACCATACAGAATTCTTATCTGGGATCATGTTCATCCAATGGCATTAATTTTCTGGCCTGCCTAATGGACATCCAGATTGATGACCATGTGTCCCATGTCTAATATAGTAACCTGAGCACCAAATACCAACATAAACAAACCAAACTAATCCTTCAACCAATTAATCTCAATACTCAATGTCCAAAGCTCCCCCCCAAACAGCCAGTTGCGGTGATCAACCTGCGAATGCTTCACATGTCTATGCTGGTTGCAACAATGAAAATTCTAGAAGTGCTGGAGATGGAAAGTGCTAGATGAAGACGAAATCTAGATGATGATGCTTTTGGTGATCATAACTTCAAGGTCGCCAAATCAGAATCTGAAAATTAAAGCACACAAACATCAATTTTGTAAAACCAACTGGATTTACATCGTAATTAAATCATATGAACCTGGCTGCATTCCTGAGTCTGCTAAACAAGTAAACAGTCAATCCCCAACATCTTGAAACAGAAATATGGAAATTACACCAGCCTCTTCAGTCCTAATTTGTTCTCTTTATATTGTTGCAATTTATTTTTCCTTCTGTCAACCCTGAGTTACATCCTAGTGATCCATCATACACTACAAAAAAGTGGGTTTTAGCCGGCGGAATTTCGGGGCGGTTAAAAAAAACCGCCAGCAGCAACTTAAGCTAATTGGCCTAGATCCGCTTAACCCACGATCCACTCTACCCTTTCTATATATATTTCATTTTTTGATGGCCCATCTTCTCTCACTCTCGCTCAAAAACACAAAAATGGCTCTCGCTCAAGTCTCTCATTCAAACCCTAAATGTATCTCGCACAACCAAAGCTCTTGCTCAAACCCTAAATCTCTTTCGCTCTCGATCAGGTTGGGGGTCTAATTCCCTCTCGCTCACCCCATCCTCTCGCTCAAAGCTTCGGATCTGGCCGATTTTTTATTTGATTTCAATGGTGTGCTCGAGTTCGGATTGTGTGTTAGGGTTTTGATTCCATTTCGGACCTCGCTGAGATTGAATCTAGTTCAAATCGCTTTGATTTTTTAGGGTTTCTGTGACAGCCTGAATTTCTGCACCCAAAAATCCATGCCATCAGGATCATACTCTGGATGATCCTCAGGATAAATCACGAAGTGTCTGCTTGTATAGCGGAAATCAAGCAGACACTGTCCAGCAGAGGTAGGTCGAGCCATCAAATAAGATATTTAATATTAAAAGAAACAATAAACAAAACATGTATCTAAATATATCAAAAGAATATACATTCCCAAAAAGGAACCAAGAAGAACCAATGGTGATGGACATCCATCACCCAAAACAATGGTTCCTAATAATGGTTCTAATAGAATATATAGTAATACTATAAAAGAAAGAAAATATCTATAGAAGTAAATACAGAAGTAGTCACCAAGCACACAACAATTCAAAGCTTATACAAAATCCCCCAAAACAGTGGGCCAGTATACCACGACTAAGGATAGAAATCGTCTGCCTGGACGTTAGTCTCCTCGTCCTCTACCTCAGCCTCTAGATCCGGCTGATAGTCAGGGTCGCTCTCAGTGCCAGGAACTCTAGCCTCAGAACCTAAAATGTTAATGAAAACAGGGTGAGCTAACCATCTAAGCTCAGTAGAAGAATATCCGTTAAAATTACATCTTAATTGTAAAACATGGCAGTAGAAGACATGGTCAAAATTGGACAGATGCAAACAGATATTTCAGAAATGCAGAATTTATCAAAGCAGGCAAATCGTATCGGAATTCAAGGAATGTGATGCATATAGTGTTTAATGACTTAGAATAATAAACTTAAATAACTCCCGTGAGTATAGCACGTGGTAGTCAGATTTGGTCCGATGGGTAATCCCAACCATCGTCGTTCACATGAATAATTTCAGGAATGTAACAATGCCTCAACTATAGAGTGCAATTGTGCCGAGGATTTCCAAGCAGATGCACGAGTGTGCCAGACACGGATATACCGCCGAGACGGTGAGATTCGTCAGATTGATAAACCTTAAATCGCATGCATACATATTATACTTTAACAGAGTTCAGATGACAGATGACAGGTGTCAGATAGCAGGAGTCAAATACATAACAGAGTTGCCACACATATGCTAAACATGACTGAACAGTAAAATCAGACTATGCAGTTTTATGTAGAACATTGGAATCCATGAGATCAAGAATAAATGTAATTTCAATTGAATTCCCCTACCTCAGATCAGACCTCTTTCTAAGCAAATCCAAAGCTTTTTAAAGCGTCATGGTTCAATCCTAGACCATAAATATTATATACTAAGTGTTAGGCAGGTCAGATGGTCAACTGGTATGGTGTCCAGTCTCATTCAATTCACACAATCAAAACAGGATAAAAACAGGGGTAATTGATCGATCAATACCCTTATTGATCGATCAATCCACCTTGTTGATCGATCAATGACCTTATTGATCGATCAACACACTCAATTTACTCACCAGCAACAGAGGTAGTTGATCGATCAATGACCTTTATTGATCGATCAACACCCTTCATTGATCGATCAATACCTTAATTGATCGATCAATAATCCCTTTTCTTCACACTTTAGCACAGCCAAAATTGATCGATCACCAGCTTGGTTGATCGATCAATGTGTCCTGTTGATCGATCAATGCCCTCATTGATCGATCAATAGCCTAAAATCTCAAATTTCCCACCTTCTGTTCACATTTGTGATTTATACAGATTGATCGATCAATGCCTTCATTAATCAATCAATACACTCCAGTGATCGATCAATGCCTTCATTGGTCGATCACTACCAGTCATTGATCGACCACCCTCTTATTGATCGATCAATACTCAGGATTGATCGATCAATCCACTAATTGATCGATCAACACCCTTTGAGCATTGAACTTCTAGGAATTTCAGGGTTTCTGTTCCCTTATTTGTCTTATACAGATTGATCGATCAATGGCCATCATTGATCGATCACCCAAGTATTGATCGATCAATCTTGTCATTGATCGATCAATAATGACAGAAACTCTGTCATTAATGGAGGTCATCTACTTTCCCTATTTTAAACTCATTTTCATTAATGGTTTCTTGCGACCATTAATACACACACAACACATATATAAGGGCTCTCCTTAGCCCAATTTAAACGCACAAACACACCTTTAGTTGGGCCCTTTCAGGGTTCCGGCAAAAAGGTCCGAAAGGGGTTTCAGATCTGGAACTCGAGCTGTGTCTCCGTTGTGATTCTGATAGGCAGAGTATCGACTCCGATTTAGCACGCGGAGGTCTCACATACACGTAGACTATGCTTGTGTTCCTCCTATTGCATTCCACATACCCTAACTACGATTTACCCACGATCTCGGTAACTCTAACCCTCTTTCGTCGTAGAGCACACTCAAATCCCAACCTAGCTACAGACTCTTAGCTCAAGAGCAAGTGGAAGAAGAAGAAGGATACCTCTCCAGGTCTCTCCCTTCCCTTATAAGCTACCTAAACTGAAATATCTTTGATATTTCAGTTTAGACCCTAATTTGTACTCCGGTGTTAAGCACCTACAAGAATCTCCACGGCGTAACGTGCTACATTGACATCCTACATAACTCAGACCTAAGCGAGAATTCATACGTGAATTCATCTACACGAGTAGTAATACTATTTCTTATAATATTAATTTCAAAATTTTAATTATGTCTCGATTTCCGTGCCGGGCACGCATATAGAAACAGTTAAGCTCTTGTTCAGAATTTTTGGGTCGTTACATTACCCCCCCTTAGGAATTTTCGTCCTCGAAAATGTCAGGGTGGTCATAATTATTGCAGTGAGTAAAAGTAACAGTTTACGATGACAAAAAAATGTATGGACAGAACATGAAATGAGATGCAGAATAAATAGATGACAGCAAACATATAAAATAATCAACAAAATTTACTAGAAGAGTAAAGGAATTACCTATCGGGACATCAGATGGTCCGGCCTCGTCAGGCGTGGGTCTGTTGGGACGAGGTGGTGGTGTGCGGTAGTCGCGAGGGTCCACCACGTGCTGACGGGCGTGGGTAATCATTGGTGTGGATGTGGTGGCATATAAGTGCTGCATGACGAGCTCATGCATGCCCTCGTGATAATCCAGATGACGATGGATCTGTCGCTGGAATGCCTCCATACCGTCAAGACGCTCATGAATGCGCCGGTTACCCTCCACAAGCTCGCGAAGCATGGCTGCTACATCGACTGAGGAAGGTGGTGGGGGATGTGATGGGGTGTGACGAGGCGGTCTACGGGGTGTAGTGGGGGTAGGGCGTGCAGACACCTCAGGCGGAGGTGGTGGATCACGTGGGGCCTCCCCCTCTCCAAGTGCAGGCTCGACAGGTGCCGCACCCTAGGCGACGGCAGGCGGGACGGGCTCAGCTGCGCCCTCCTCCTCCTTCGGGAGCCGTCAGACCAATAAATTGTAGCTCTTGGTCCAGTCTTTCAGGTGGAAGAGCTTGGTGTTGTCGACCAAGGGCGGCTCATTAGGAGCCAAGGTGTATGCCTCTCGTAGAGCGGCATATTGCTCTACCATCTTGGTGATGAGGCGGGCATAGGGTATTTGTTTCTTAACCCCAGATTTGACTTTTTCCGACATAAGGTCATTGGCATTTATGATGCCATCTATGACCAAATCAGCCATAGAGAACCAACGGTTCTCAAAGGCCAAAAACAGGGCCTGTTGCACAATACCAATCCGTGAGGACTTGTGCAAAAACGGGTTAAGTGCACACTTGATATATGTATCAAGCATCCACAATTTGTCGGGCAATTGGGCCCGAGAGATGGATTGACCCTTCCCATGCTGACCTTGGGTCATTTTGGTGACCACGTCAGTGAAAGGGGCCTCCTTAACGTACGGGGCATCCAAACCCGCATTTTCAACGTAAGCGGACGGGAATTGAAGTGTCGCTGCCACGTGAAAGTGGTTGAACTTATATTTGAACCCATCAATGGACGTGACGAGTCAGTGTCGACTATCACCCCACCGTAGATTTTGAAAGAAAAGCCTCACGATCCTAGGACAGTAGTGATCGTGGAAAGGCTATAACAAGGGTTTCAACCCGAGCTGTTGGATGTAGCCCTTGGCCCAAGCCATTTCGGGCCGATCCTTGTAAAGGGACGAGGTGAACACGTATTTGGGTAGGAACGATTTAGAAGTCCACCAAGGATTGAGGACTTCACGTTCCATTGGAGTCGGAATGGGGGTTGGAACAGGTGGTACCACATTCGAAATTGATGCCACAGGTGGCACATACGGTTGGGGAACGAAATCGGTGGGCGGTACAGGTGTACGGGCCCGAGAAATGGGTACCTTACATGAAGGGTTCTTCGTGCGTGGTCCCATGGTCAAAGTTTTGCAAAAATACTAAAACGAGAATCGAAATGAACGAAAAGGAAAGTTTTGCTGAGCAAATGGTACGAAATCTACTTGATTGGCGCGGAAGGAAGGAGCTAGATGGCTGGAAATGAGTCGGGAAGGAGGTTGAACGGTCGGAGTCCAAAATCCCTTTGATCGATCACTCAAAAGCTTGGTGCAAATGACCATTCAAAACCCCTATTCTAACCTAAAACCTCAGGATTGATCGATCAATGTTTTTATTGATCGATCAATGGAGCATCTTTATGCCCTAGCCCGATGCATAGATCGATCAATACTCTCTATTGATCGATCAATGGTCCCTTAATTGATCGATCACTACTCTGTTGATCGATCAATGACCTCCTTATTGATCAATCAATACACTCTACATTGATCGATCAATACTAAAATTGATCGATAAATTGATCGATCAATCAATCGATCTCCTGCCCTTAACTAGACATTGTTGATCGATCAATGACCTCATTGATCAATCAATCAACCATGTTGATCGATCAATAACTCCTATTGATCGATCAATCACACCAGAAACCAACCTTTTTATATTTTTATTCTTTTTAATTTTACAACGCGAATCAACAGTATTCATAACAATATAGGTACATTATAAGCTATATACAGTACCCGAGTAAATCACGCATATACGTACAATTATGAACGTAAATCGATCCGTGAAAATACCTTTGACGTCAAGTAAACAAATGCGAGTACTGCTCGCGAATTTTTAGTTGCGCATTCCCAAGTAGCTTCCGAATCTGAATGATTTATCCACTTGACTAGCACCAGTGGAATCAACTTGGTCCGCAAAACTTGATCTCTATGATCCAAGATCGCGATTGGTTCCTCAATGACCGTCAAGTCCTCTTGTAACTCAATCGGTTGAAAATTCAAGACGTGAGTCGGGTCGCGCACGTATCTTCGCAGCATGGAAACATGAAAAACGTTATGCATGCTTGCCAACTGCGGTAGTAAAGCAATCCGGTAAGCGACTTCGCCAACCCGTCCGAGTACCTCAAATGGACCGATATATGGAGGACTCAGCTTCCCATGCTTTCCGAAGCGCATTACACCCTTGGTTGGCGAGATCTTCACAAAGACCTTGTCTCCAACCTGAAAAACAGTGGTTAAGTCCACAGCCAATCATTTTAACTATGAACAGCAATGTTTTCCCTACGTATCTCGGTATACCTGAAACTCAATATGCGTCCGATGGAGATCGGCATAGCTCTTTTAGCGACTTTGAGCAACCCTCAATCTTTCGCGGATCAACCGAACTGTCTCGGTTGTATTGTCCATGATATCAGGTCCTAAAACAAGCTTCTCACCGACTTTTTTCCAATTCAACGGAGATCTGCATCGTCGTCCATACAATGCTTCATAAGGCCCCATCCCAATACTAGACTGATAGCTGTTATTGTAAGCGAATTCGATAAGAGGTAAATGTTGATCCCATGAACCATGAAAGTCTAACATACATGCACGCAACATATCCTCTATAATCTGGTTCACTCTCTCAGTCTGCCCATCTGTCTGAGGATGAAGCGCTGAGCTGAACACCAATTTAGACCCCATGCTGTCTTGAAATCGTTGCCAGAATTACGACATATAGAGTGGATCTCTATCACATACGATGATGACCGGTATGCCATGTAATCGAACTACCTCCTTCATGTACAGCTCTGCTAGCTTATTGGATGTGTGTGTAGTCCGATACGACAAAAAATACACAGATTTTGTCAGTCGATCTACAATGACTCATATGGCATTGTTCTTCCTCAATGTGCTCGGCAATCCCAAAATGAAATCCATAGAGATGGCTTCCCATTTCTACTCAGGCACTGGCAATGGTTGTAACAAACCCGCTGGATTTCGGTTGTCCACTTTCACCTGCTGGCAGACCAAACACCGAAAAACATAATCTGCAACATCTTTCTTCAGTCCTCTCCACTAAAAACTTCGCTTGAGATCTTGGTATATCTTGGTGCTCCCAGGATGTATAGCATATGTAGACTTGGGCGCTTCCTCCAAAATTGTATCTTTAAGGTCTTTCGTATCAGGTATGCACATCCGACCTCTAAATAGTAAAGTACCATCATCTTTGATGGTAAAATCAGGCCTGATCCCGTTGATCACATTCTTTCTAATGGCCATAAGCTCATTGTCAATCATCTGTAGCTTATGCATGTTATCAAACAACGTGGGTCATATCACAATAGTAGTCATCAATGCCCCTGAACCTCTGACATCAATCAGTGTATCGCACAAGGCCAGGTCCTCAAGTAGATGCCACCGCTGTACTCTGGTGATAAGATGTGTCAACTGTGCTGAAGACTTCCTACTCAAAGCATCTGCCACAACGTTGGCCTTCCCAGGGTGATACTGGATGGAACAATCGTAATCTTTCAAGAACTCCATCCATCTGTGCTGTCGCATATTCAAATCCTTTTGGGTAAATAGATACTTAAGGCTTTTGTGGTCAGTGTAGATATCAAACGTCTCACAGTATAAGTAGTGCCTCTAAATCTTCAAAGCAAAGATCACCGCCGCTACTCCAGATCATGAGTCGGGTAATTTCTCTCATGTTCCTTAGGCTGTCTAGAGCCGTACGCGATAACCTTCTTGTGCTGGTTGAGGACACAACCGAAACCACTATAAGATGTGTCACTGTAGATCGCGAAACCCCCTCTGCCAGAAGGTATAGCTAATACCGGTGCTGTAGTCCGACACATCTTCAGTTCCTGGAAACTCTTCTCACATCGATCGGTCCAATCAAACTTAGCATTCTTCTTCGTAAGCTGAGTAAGTGGACTCGAGAGTTTGGAGAACCCCTCTATAAAACGTCTGTAATATCCTGCTGACCCAAGAAAACTATGAACCTCTGTTACTATTCTCGGCTGTTCCCAATTCACGACGGCCTCGATCTTCGTCGGGTCAACTGTTATACCCTTTGCAGAGACAATATGGCCCAAGAAACTAACTTGGTCCAGCCAAAACTCACACTTACTGAGCTTCGCATATAATTTGTGATCTCTGAGGCTGTAAAGCTACGTGTAGATGTTCTTCATGTTCTTCCTTTGTCTTGGAATAGACAAGGATGTCGTCTACAAAGACAACTACCGACTTATCCAAGTGTGGTTTAAACACTCGGTTCATTAGGTCCATGAAAGACGCAGGTGCGTTTGTCAATCCAAATGGCATAACCAAGAATTCATAGTGCCCATATCTGGTTCTGAACGTCGTTTTCTCAATATCTTCTGCTTTGACTCATAGCTGATGGTATCCTGACCTCAAGTCAATCTTCGTAAAGAACCTCGCTCCTTATAACTAATCAAACAGATCATCGATCCTAGGGAGCGGGTAACGATTCTTAATCGTCAACTTATTCAACTGCCGATAGTCAATGCATAGATGTATTGAACCATCCTTCTTTCTGACAAATAACACAGGTGCTCCATAAGGAGACACACTTGGTCGAATGAACCCTTTGTCAAACAGTTTTTGTAGTTGCTCCTTCAACTCTTGTAATTCTGCTGGAGCCATCCGATAGGGAGCCTTAGATACCGGTTCAGTGCCTGGAACCAAATTTATTGCAAACTCGATCTCCCGAGCTGGTGGTAGTCCTGACAAATCCTCAGGGAACACATCGGGATACTCGCATGCAATGTGAATATCGAATATCACATTCGTCTCTTCCCGTTGCTCTTGTAGAAAGGTCATATATCCACTGCATCCACTCTTCATCATCTTCTCAGCCCGAATAGCAGATATCAACGAAGCTACCTTAGACTTCACCCCGAAGAATCTGAATGATCGCTCCTTTGGAGGGCAAAAAACCACTATCTTCCTAAGACAATCAACGCTAGCGTGGTATGCGGATAGCCAGTCCATTCCCAGAATGATGTCGAATCCCTTCATATCTAACAAAATTAAATCTGCCAGTGTCTCGTGATCATCTACTGATACTATCACTGATTTGCACACTGTGAGTGCATTCACTGCACTACCCGTAGGAATGGACACTGTCAACATGAAATTTAGCTGCTCAGGAGTGGCACTCAATTCTTTCGTAAATTGAGGCCTTACGAATGAATGCGTAGAGCCTGGGTCTATCAAGACTCGAGCTCTATGGAAGCAAACGTCACAACTCCTATACACTTTTAGCTCACTTATAATCCAGTTACAATATTAGATCAAGTGTTTAAGATGTGTGTGCGTATGTGTACTATTATTATAATACTTAATCAAAGAAATTCTATCTTTACTAAATTTCCAGTTCATCTCACTAGATAAAATAGCTTCTCTTGAATTTTAATCATACCTTGGATGACATCATTCGATGTCAGAGCATCTATAGCAGTAACAGCGTATGCTCGACCGTGAACCATAGGTCGAGAAGATCTTTGCATGGACACTGATCCTGACCGCTCTTTGTTGTCTGTGCTCTCCTCGGGGCAACTCCTAACCAAGTGGCTCGTCTTGCCACACCTGAAGCGCGCCCCTGTATCCCTCCGACAATCCTCTGTCTTATGTGGTTTCCCACACTTTGCACATGACACAGCTGGAGTGAAAGAAGAGACCCTTGAAGGTCCCTGGGTCACTGACGCCTTGCTACCAGAAGACCCAGATGGTCGAAATGGTCTAGAAGATGTAAGCACTGCTGCTCTCTGGTACGAACTTGGACCCGAAGAAATCGCCAGTCGAGAGTGTGTAGGGTATCTCGGATGTCTGGAGAATCTAGCCCTCTTGTTCTGCTCCGAGTCCTGAGACTGCCCTTGAAATGGTCTCTCCCTCGCCTACTTATCTCTCCTAGAAAACTGTTTCTGGTTCCCCTCCTCTGCTATGAGAGCCTTGGCCATCACTCCCTCATATGTCTCCATTTCCCACATGGCGACATCCTTCTGCAAGTTCTGCCTCAGGCCAAGTTGAAATTTCCTTGCTCTCATCAATTCAGTGGCTACGTGCTGGGGTGCAAACCTAGCCAGTCGATCAAATTCAGTGCCATAATCCCTCACTGACATTGCACCCTGCTTCAGCTCTATAAATTTCACTTCCCACTGATGTCTCACAATTTTCGAAAAGTATTTGTGGTAAAATACTTCCGTAAACCCCTCCCATGTCCAAAGAGTGTGAGGAAACTCTCTCTGTCTATTCTGTGACACCGACTTCCACCAAGGTCCGACGTCACCATCCAACTTGAAAGTGGCCCAGCGCACTTTCTCCACATCGTTGCACTGGATCACTTCAAAAAGCTTCTCCATCTCTTCTATCCATCCCTCTGCCTCTATAGGATCCGTCTGACCTGAGAAGTTAGGAGGTCTCATTCTCCTAAACTCAGCGAACCCGCTTGACTGATGAGGTGGTCTAGCTGCCTGGTGAGTCAGAGCAGCTGTCTGCTGAGCGACGTTGGTAGCCAATGCTTCCAACACCTGCTCCATCCTCTCTTCATTACCTCTTCTTCCTCCTCTCGGTCCCACGGGAACCGCGTTCGTGTGCGAGAGGAATTCCAATCCTCGTGATGTACCAACCACATCGGGGATCTCCCTCAGAGGAACCTCTCTTTGACTTTCCCTTCCTCCATTGCGTCCGCCTCTAAACTTAGGGCCCATATTGGTCTGTCATTGTGAAAACAATAACATTGATCAGTACATAGATTGTGAAAACAATCCAACTTGAACCCGTAGTTCAACCTAAAGCCTAGGCTCTGATACCAACTATGACAGCCTGAATTTCAGCGCTTGAAAATCCATGCCATCAGGATCATACTCTGGATGATCCCCAGGATAAATCACGAAGTGTCTACTTGTATAGCGGAAATCAAGCAGACAATGTCCAGCAAAGGTAGGTCGAACCATGAAATAAGATATTTAATATTAAAAGCAATAATAAACAAAACATGTATCTAAATATATCAAAAGAATATACATTCCCGAAAAGGAACCAAGAAGAACCAATGGTGATGGACATCCATCACCCAAAACAATGGTTCCTAATAATGATTCCAATAGAATGTATAGTAATACTATAAAAGAAAGAAAATATCTACAGAAGTAAATACAGAAGTGCCCACCAGGCACACAACAATTCAAAGTTTATACAAGATCCCCCAAAACAGTGAGCCAGTATACCCAGACTAAGGATAGAAATCGTCCACCTGGACGTTAATCTCCTCGTCCTCTACCTCAGCCTCTAGATCCGGCTGATAGTCAGGGTCACTCTCAGTGCCAGGAACTCTAGCCTCAGAACCTAAAATGTTAATGAAAACAGGGTGAGCTAACCATCTAAGCTTAGTAGAAGAATATCAGTTAAAAATACATCTTAATTGTAAAACATGGAAGTAGAAGACATGGTCAGAATTGGACAAATGCAAACAGATATTTCAGAAATGCAGAATTTATCAAAGCAAGCAAATCGTATCGGAATTCAAGGAATGTGATGCATATAGTGTTTAATGACTTAGAATAATAAACTTAAATAACTCCCGTGAGTATAGCATGTGGTAGCCAGATTTAGTCCGATGGGTAATCTCAACCATCATTGTTCACATGAATAATTTCAGGAATGCAATAATGCCTCAACTATGGAGTGCAATTGTGTCGAGGATTTCCAAGCAGATGCACGAGTGTGCCAGACACGGATATACTGCCGAGACGGTGAGATTCGTCAAATTGATAAACCTCAAATCGCATGCAGACACATTATACTTTAACAAAGTTTAGATGACAGATGATAGGTGTCAGATAACAGGAGTCAAATACATAACAGAGTTGCCACACATATGCTAAACATGATTGAACAGTAAAATCAGACTATGCAGTTTTATGTAGAACATTTGAATCCATGAGATCAAGAATAAATGTAATTTCAATTGAATTCTCCTACCTCAGATCAGACCTCTTTCTAAGCAAATCCACAGCTTTTTAAAGCATCATGGTTCGATCCTAGACCATAAACATTGTATACTAAGTGTTAGGTAGGTCAGATGGTCAATTGGTATGGTGTCCAGTCTCATTCAATTCACACAACCAAAACAGGGGTAATTGATTGATCAACACACTCAATTTACTCACCAGCAATAGAGGTAGTTGATCGATCAATGACCTTTATTGATCGATCAACACCCTTCATTGATCGATCAATAATCCCTTTTCTTCACACTTTAGCACAGCCAAAATTGATCGATCTCCAGCTTGGTTGATCGATCAATGCATCCTGTTGATCGATCAATGCCCTCATTGATCGATCAATAGCCTAAAATCTCAAATTTCCCACCTTCTATTCACATTTTTTATTTATACAGATTGATCGATCAATGCCTTCATTGATCGATCAATACACTCCAGTGATCGATCAATGCCTTCATTGATCGATCACTACCAGTCATTGATCGATCACCCTCTTATTGATCGATCAATACTCATGATTGATCGATCAATCCACTAATTGATCGATCAACACCCTTCGAGCATTGAACTTCTAGGAATTTCAGGGTTTCTGTTCCCTTCTTTGTCTTATACAGATTGATCGATCAATGGCCATCATTGATCGTTCACCCAAGTATTGATAGATCAATCTTGTCATTGATCGATCAATAATAACAGAAACTCTGTCATTAATGGAGGTCATCTACTTTCCCTATTTTTAACCCATTTTCATTAATGGTTTCTTGCGCCATTAATACACACACAACACATATGTAAGGGCTCTCCTTAGCCCAATTTAAACGCACAAACACACCTTTAGTTGGGCCCTTTCGGGGTTCCAGCAAAAAGGTTCGAAAGGGGTTTCAGATATGGAACTCAAGCTGTGTCTCCATTGTGACTCTGAACTTGTTCTTTGAATGCATGATTACATGCACGATCTTCTTTGTATATCTAGTCTCCCACATGATAGATAAAAGTTGGATTCAGAAGCCTAGATATTTTATATTCCTTTATGTTCACGTGTTTTGAGTAGCTCGAATGTTGGTATGTTGTTTAAATAAGAATGTTATTTTTGTATCTGGATGGAGTAGAATTTCTCCAGAGTATCTTCAAGGCGCGAAAGGATTCATCGAGCTTGCAATAGCTCGAGGAGCAACTATAAATGGGAAGTTGAAGTGTCCATGTGTCAGATGCAACAACAGATTATATCAAGATACAGAAATGACATACGATAATATGGGATACAACGGGTTTGTTCAAAATTACACCAAATGGTTTTTTCATGGGGAAGACATATCTCAGACAAGCTCAATGAGGAATGATTTGGTTGATAGTGAATCGGATGAGCATGAGATGGGTGACGATATGAGTGCTTTGTTGTGTGATGCGTTTGGGATCCAGAATTCAAAAGGAGGTTCGGATGGTATGACACAGAAAACCAATGATCTACCTAATGCAGATGCTGCTAAATTCCACAAGTTAGTGCAAGATGCCGAACAAGATTTATTCCAAGGGTGTAAATCACATACAAAGTTATCATTCATTGTTAGGTTATGGCATATTAAATGTATTAGTGGATGGAGTAACAAATCATTTACAATGTTGCTTGATTTGTTAAGAGAGGTACTCCCTGAGGGTTCAACGTTGCCTAGTTCTTTTTGGCAAACAAAAAAAATTATTTCTGATATAGGACTTATTACAATAAAATTGACGCATGCCCAAATGATTGTATGCTATATTGGAAAGAGTCCGCTGACAAACAATCATGTGATGTTTGTGGTACTTCACGATGGAAGGCTCATGATGATCATTTAGAAGGCGATAGAAAGAATAGACCGGCAAAGATTTTGCATCACTTCCCTTTGAAACCACGATTACAAAGGTTGTATATGTCGTCAAAAATTGCATCTGACATGAGATGGCATGCCGAATGTCGCACTAGAGATGAGCTTTTAAGGCATCTTGCTGATTCTCTTGCATGGAAGTGTTTTGGCATCATCAATCCAACGTTCGCATCTGATTCTCGCTGCGTTAGACTTGGGTTAGCAAGCGATGGCTTCAATCCTTTTGGCACAATGAGCATCGTACACAGTACATGGCCTGTGACATTAATTCCTTATAACTTGCCACCATGGTTATGCATGAAGAAGCCAAACATAATACTGTCATTGCTTATACCGGGTCCATCTGGCCCTGGAAATAACATTGATGTTTACTTGAGGCCTCTGATTGAAGAACTTAAAGAATTATGGGAATTTAGGGTAGAGACATATGATGCGTCAAAGAATGAGGTATTTCAATTACGTGCCACCTTGCTTTGGACAATTAGTGACTTTCCAGGGTATGCTATGTTGTCGGGTTGGAGCACGAAAGGAAAGTTGGCATGTCCTTCATGCAATAAGGACACATGTAGCAGATACTTGATCCATGGGAGGAAGCAATATTATATGGGTCATCGTTGATTCTTACCATCGAATCATAGGTTCTGAAGAGATAAATATTCTTTTGATGGTACGTGTGAGTTCAGAACAGCTCCAACTCCTCTATCTGGATTAGATGTGATGAATCAATTATAAAACAGTTCACATGTATTTGGAAAACAATCTGCCAAGAAAAAATCAAAAATTATGGATGAGGTTAGCATGCCATATAACTGGAAGAAGAGGAGCATATTCTTTGAATTGTCATGTTGGAAACATAATTTACTCAGACACAATTTAGATGTAATGCACATTGAGAAAAATGTGTGTGATAGTGTGTTAGGAACTTTGTTGAATATTGAAGGTAAAACAAAGGATAATTTGAAGGCACGTCTTGACTTGGTCCACTTTGAGGTGAGACATGAGCTACACCCACAATAGCAGAACGGTGGAAGTAAAGCTTATCTACCATTCGCATGCTACTCTATGGACAAAGGAGAGAAAGAGATATTCTGCAAAGTGTTGAAGAGTTTGAAGATTCCAGAAGGATACTCGTCAAATATTATAAGGTGCATTAATATTAAAGAGCACAAGATATATGGCCTTAAAAGCCATGATTCACATGTCATAATCCAACAATTCATGCCATTGGCTATTCGAAAATATTACGCAAGAACATAGTTTATCCATTAATAGAATTAAGCAACTTCTTTCGTGAGTTATGTTCGAAAGTTTGCCGGATTGAAGATTTGAGACATCTTGAGAATCGCATTACAGTGGTGCTTTGTCAATTAGAGCGAATTTTTCCACGTGCATTTTTTGACGTTATGGTGCACTTGCCCATACATTTGGCATCAGAAGCACAGTTGGGTGGACCTGTCCATTATTGATGGATGTATCCTATCGAAAGGCATGTATGATTATTTTTTATTACTATAGTTGTAACAAATTTATTAAAAATTAAAAATTAAAATATTCATTTTGAAAGAAATTATAGTTTTTGTGGCCTTATTAAAAGATTTAATTGTTTATTTTTTTATTCTGCAGGCCCTCGGTAATAATTGAAGTGCTAGAAAATCTGGTAGACCAAATCATTGATGGTAAGAAATATAGTAAATGTTAACTTTTGATAGTACCCTTAAAAGTGGACTCTATAAGCTTCACTTTTTATGGTATCCGATCTCTTAGAGCAAATAATTGGTTAATAAAAAGTGCAATTTATATTTTTTCATTTGCAATTTTGGTAATGAATTTACAATAATTTTAACTTTTCAAATTGAATACTTTGTATTATTAGTGTTTTTTTTTAATTCAGATTTTTGTTGGACCTTTGGAAATGGATGGAGAAGAGGATGCTTGGCTTCAAACTTTGAGTTCCCATGGACAATTGGCGAATTGGTTAATCTATTTCACTTGATTGTCGATCTATTTTGTAATACTAATGGATAGTTTAATAGTATCAGGACTTGTCTAGTAGGGGTGTTGCAGATATCAGGTTCGTTTGGTGTTAAAAATGTTGAATGGTAATAGGATGATACTCATCTCCGTATAGAAATATGATTATGAGCCTTCTTTTATTTCGGTTTTTTTCTATATAATTTTTTAGAATGATGATTTGATATGATTTTTTAGAATGATTTTATAGTGGAATGAAGTGCCCAATGAACCCAATTTCTTACATGGTGCTACAGGTTTAAAATTAAAAAGTTACATGCTAAAAAATTTCAGGTTTGGAATGGTTTTATAATGGGCTTTTTTTGGAATGAAGTGCCCATTGGTGCTACAGGTTTAAAATTAAAGGGCTACAGGCTAAAAAAAAGTTGTAGGCTAAAAAACTGCTACAGGTTTAAATTTTTTTTAAAAAGTGCTACAACTCATTTCTAGAAAAATGCTATAGGTTTAAAATAAAAAACAAAAGTGCTACAGCTCATATATATGGGCTGATTAAAATAAAAAGGTGCTACAACTCAAATCTAGGCTCAGATCTGGGATGCTACAGGTTTAAAATTAAAAAAAAAAAGTGCTACAACTCATATCTAGGATGCTACAGGTTTAAATTTTTTTTTTAAAAAGTGCTACAGCTCATATATCTGGGATGAGTCGGTTTAAAAAGCCGGGAATTTTTTTTTCTCAAATAATCTTTACCAGCGGTTTTAAACTGTCGGGAATTATCGCCATCAGAATTGTTTTACCGGCGGTTTAAAACTGCCGACAATTATTAAAACCATAATATTTGCCGGCAGTTCTAAACTTCTGCGATCAACAATTGGTAAGGGGAGTGGGGGGGTGAGATTTGACATTTTACCGACAGTTATAAACCGCCAGGAAAACATTTTTAGTGCCGGCACGACAGTTCCCTCACTTTTTACCGGTAGTTCTAAACTGCCGTTAAAAACTACTTTTTTTGTATTGATAACCATCAACTACACAAATCCATAGCAATTCTAAAAGACAGTTGTAAAACCTAAAATTTATTGGCTAAAGGTCATTACAAAGAAATGTTAGAAGAAGGAATATTCGGGCTAGATCACAAACCTAGAATCCTACAACCAAAGCAAAAGTAGCTAAAAGGAAAAAAGAAATAAATGCTCTTGAAAATAACATTCATTGGGTAAAAGACTATTTGTAAAGATTATTAGAAATAAATGTTAGAGGTCTCAATGTTGTTTTTGGTGCTAGTCCAACTAGCGTCATGGGGGCATAGCACGACCCAGCCGCAATGCCCATTCGACGCCTACATGCCGTCAGCCAAACCCACCATCAACTTTGATACCACCTGTCGTTTGATGGGAACTCACTGCAAGTTCTTCATGCGGCCCCATGGTCCCTCCCTTGCCATGATCAACCATCTCTGTGACAACCCGAATTTTCCCAACCTAATTTTTTGAGATATATATATTTTTTTTTCCTTAAACCAAATCAAAATGAGAAAACCCGGACCGCCAGATCGTAGATCACAATCTGATATAGAAAATTTGGTACAAACATATGGTATAATTAAAACTCCAGTTCTAATATACAATATGCATACAGTAATAGACACCAGTGACGGCCAACCATCACCAACATTAGTGAACATTGGTACACATGTTCTAAGCCTTAACTTACCAAATCCATAATATCCGAAATCTACGATCCCAAAATAAAAGATAAGGGCGGAAGTTCCTATTCTTCAGTACGTAGTCTGGGCCCTCCTCAAACCTATACCTGTGACGTATAGTCGAGGGTGAGCGAATATCTAAGCTCAATAGAAGAACATCAATAACAATTACATCTTACTAAAGACAAGGTTCAAAGCATAAATAGATCAGATATTCAAGACGGAATTCAAAGATTTCATAGATCAGATAATCGATGGCAGAACAAAAATAATAACATAGCAGAAAATCGATGACAAAAACAAAAGCTTGTATTTTCTTAAACACCATACCCAATTCACAGATTTTCGTCGTCACTTCACTCATTGTGTTCACTTTACTCACTGTGTTCACTTCATTCACTGTGATCACATGACTCACTCAGTATTCACTTCACTCACTGTGTTCACTTATGTATGTTATTCAATGCGTACGGACCGCCGTCGTACCAGCTCACTACGTAGATTATGCTATGCGTATGGACCGCCGTCGTACTGGCCCACTTGTCAATGTCCACTCACAGTCAAATGTTCGGATACGTTCTCAATATTCTCATTCACACTCAGATATGGGATTCAAAGTACTTACATAACTTAATAACTCAAAACTAATTCTATCTCATTTCTGAAATTTAAAGTCCAATCATCCTACGACTAATGATTCACCTTTTAATCTTTAATCAAATTCCAAGACTCCTGGTCAAAATCTTCAAAGATGCAAATACAGTCAGGTTTCATCACTCAAATTCGAGTTTCACATTTTCAAGGATTCAAATACAGTCAGACTACATCACCTATAATATCCCTGATATTTTTAGCCTGTTTTTCATTTGCCTCGGTAAGCGTGCCCAAAAATTATTGTGGGATATTTTTGAGTTTTTGGTTAGTTTAGTGTATGATGAGAATGATGACCAAAGGAAATTGGTTTTGGACTTGATGAAGGCAACTAGACCGTAGTTTATATTTTATGGAAATTGAATGCGCTTAACACCGAAAACTTTTGCAAGTTAAATGGATAGAATTTTAAGTATAAAGATCTAGATAATTTGTTAGCTTATAAGTTATAAAGAGAGAGGCTTTGAAGAGAAGTTACACTTCTCTCTCTCGTTTGAATCCAAAATTGCAACCCTTGCCCCTTGTCTAGATCTTAGATCTTGTGAGTTTGTGAAATTCCCTCCCCATCCCAACCATTGATAAACTTTGTATTCAATTTTGGATCGTTTTAAGCCATAGAAAGAGAGGGATAGGGGAGAGGAAAGTTTTGTGTTATTTAGACCTGTGCTTGTGAAGCAAGGTTTGAATGGACTGAATTGGAGGCTTTGGTCTATTGAACCTCAAAGTTTAGTTCCGATGCTTGATTTTTGGTGCAACGGAAACAACGGATTAAACTTCAAGAGGTAGGCTTTTAAACATCCTCAAATTTAAATACTGTTAGTTTTGCTTAAAATAGGATTATATTGATTTATGTGAGATTGAGAAAACTGTGGTTGAGGGAATGAAAAAGGGTCCGAAGATCCAAATTTAACAACTACAGACCTAGAGAAATTCGAGGGTCGAATTTGGAATTCGACCATCGAATTGAAAATCGAGGGTCGAATTTTGATTTTTAGGCCTGATGAAATTTTTTGAAATTCGAGGGTCAAAATTTAATTCGACCATCGAATTTGAATTCGAGGGTCGAATTTTACCCTATTTCTTGCCTTTGAATTTTTTTCAGAAATTTTCTTAGCAAGCTTTCGGGTTTGATTTTTTTGACCAATATTAACACTGGGAGTGTTAATAATTGTAGGTTTTGAACTAAAGAGTCCTTTGTGAGGACTGCTTTGCTTGTTTTGGACCGCTTTTGTGAGGTAGGGGAACTTAAACCTAATTGCATTCTATTATAATTGTAGGTTGATGGTATCAATCTTGAAATTCTGACATTTTGAACAACTCAGCATACATAAGAACTTTGAAATATGACACAAATCAGAACTGTAAAACTTTGATATGAATAAGAACTCAGAATTCCGAAATTTTGAACTTTGAATTTCAAATCAGAACTCTGAAAATCCATAATTGTATTATGTATACAAGCTTTGATATAAGTTAGCATTTGCATTCGATTTGAGGCACATACGAACAAAACCCTAGATTCTACCAACCGTGTTGACGGTAATTATTTTTGGCGCAAGTTTCCCTCATAGCGTAGGGGCTTGTTGCACTTCAGAAAAAGGGTTCATGGATGACGATGGTTAGTAGGGTTTCCCATCGGTGACTTTTTTCCGCTCTCATACTATATGTAATTTGGGAGATAAAATTAAGTTATAAATTTAAGACAAGAAGCATGCCTAATTCAGAAATTTGAAAACATTTAACACATTGATTCAGCTTTTGGCTTTCTATTTAGAATTGGAAATTTGGTTTGCAAAGCATCTTTTGAAAGGTTATTGATTCGAATTTGTCTTTGAAAAACCTTCACTTATGATAAAATGCTTTAGATAAGTCTCCTCTATTGAGCTTCGATATTAGCTCACCCCGACTATACGTCACAGGTGCTGAGGCTGATTTGGGATTAGACGATCTTGATCCAGAGGACTCCGATTTTGTTCCTGAGGAGGAACTGGAGACACTTGATGAGGAGTTCTTTCCCTGATTTTTATTAGTCCTTTCTTGGTATTTTGTTTAGAATCATTCTGAATTATGGGCCGAAGGCCGTTGTTTTATCTTTCTGATATCACTTGAGGAACCATCATTAGGAACCATTATTTTAGGTGTTTTGGATTGGCCATCACCGGTGGTTCTTCCTGGTTCCTCAGGTGATATACATTATTTTGAATTAAGCTTTTGTCCTTGCTTACTCTATGCTTTGCCTCTGTTTTAGATTTTTGTTATGCTGTCGGCTTCTGTTTGTTACGACTTATTGAGAAATCAATAAGTTGATGAACCGGCCTTTCCTATACCGAGAGGATTGGAAAAGTCGGGTTGTCACAGTTGGTATCAGAGCAAGGCTCTAGGTTCAGAGTTTTAGGACTATGGGTTAGATTGTCTTAACAATCAATACTGATCTATTGTTATTATTTTTCAATAATGACAGATCAGCATGCCTCCGCGGTTCAGAGGTAGAGGCCGAGGTAGAGAAGGACCTCGCATGGCTCATCTTGAGGAGATCGATGAGGGCGTAGGCACCCCATATGGTAGAGGGAGATTCGCATCTGGCCCTAATGCAGATCCTTTGGGAGCTGCTAGGCCTGAGGGAGGAAATGTTGACCAGGTGTTGGCGGCCTTGGCCAACAACATGGCTTAATAGACTACGGTGATATATCGACAGACAGAGTTACTGGCAGCCAGACATCAACCAGGGGGATTCTTCGAGTTCAGGAGGATCAGACCTCCTACATTCTCAGGGTAGACGGATCTGATGGAAGCCGAGGCATGGCTTGATGAGATAGAGAAATATTTTGAGGTGTTACAGTGTACAGATGTTGAGAAGGTACGCTGTGCAGCCTTCAAACTTTTGGGTGAGGCTAGTCCATGGTGGAAATCTATCTCTAGGATGCGAGAGCAAGACTACCCCAATACTCCATGGACTTGAGCAGAGTTCGTGGATACGTTCAACGATCAATATTTTCCAAAGATCGTGCGTAACCAGTGTGCAGTCCAGTTTATTAAGCTGGAGCAGAACAAGATGTCGGTGCACGAGTATGACACAGAGTTTGATCGACTTGCCCGATTTGCACCCTTACACGTGGCCACTGAGTTGATGAGGGCTCAGAAATTTTAGAGGGGTTTGAGGCCAAATATTCAGGAGAGGGTGTCGATGTGGGAAATGGAGACGTATACGGGCATCATGGCAAAGGCTCTCATAGCAGAGGAAGACATTCAGAAACAGTATCTGAGGCGAGAGCATGGAAATAGAAATTGGTTTGGCCAGGGACAATTGAGTGGTCTGAGTAGGTGAACAAAAAGCTGAGGTTTTCTAAACCTCCTCACTATCCTATTCAGCCATCTTATTCCAGGCCGGCTGTTTCTTCAGGACCAGTATCGTCTTCCTATCAGAGATCGCAGAGTTCTTCACCAGTGCGACCTTTTAGAGTCGGGAGCACTACTGCGAGTGGAGCTTCTGTAGCTCAAGGATCATCACGGGGACCAGCTGTTACTCCTGTTCCTACTCCAGCATGTACACGATGTGGGAAACCACATAGGACGAAGGATTGCCGACGGAACACTGGGGGATGCTTCAGGTGTGGACAGGTTGGTCGTATGATCAAGGATTGTCCTACGACGGACAAGGGAAGAACAACGTCAGTCTATACAGAGAAGTCGACGCGACCTACAGTCCAAGGTCGAGCTTATGCGGTGACTGCACAGGATGCCCAGACGTCGAATGACGTGATCCAAGGTATCATTAAAGTTGAGATGTCAATTCTTGCATTGGTTCTATTATTTGATGTTTAAATTCATTAGAATAAATTTTGAATAAAATTTGAATCATTGGATATAATTAACAAGATTCTTAATAAAAGGTACCCTTATGATGAGTCGTAGACGCGACTTGAGTAAAATTGAAGCGCGAGTTTTTATAGACCCCAGGTCTACACACTCATTTATTACTCCTCTTTTCTCCGAGAAGTTGGGTATTACTCCCGAACCCCTTGCTTTCATTTTAGACGTGAAGATCCCTACAGGAAGTTCAGTGAGCATCGATACGACATGTCAGTCAATCATCATGATGATTGATGAGCACGAGACTGTGACCGACATGATTACGTTGAATATGGAAGGATTCGACGTCATTCTCGGGATGGATTGGTTGGCAGCTTATCACGCGAGCGTGAACTATCTATGGAAGATCATGACCTTCCGACCACCAAAGAAAAAATCCTTTCAATTCTGTGGAGTTAAATCAAAGGTTGCGCCGCTGGTTTCAGCTATTAAGGCCAAGCGCATGATGAGGAATAGTTACAGCGGGTATCTGGCTTACTTGCAAGATTCTACAGAAAAGAAGAATGACTTGGCTCTTATCACGGTGGTCTGCGAGTATCCTGATGTCTTTCCAGAGGACTTACTTGGATTACCACCTGATCGAGAGATTGAGTTCACGATTGAGCTAGCATCGGGTACAGAACAGTTGTCTAAAGATCCATATCGGATGGCGCTGACGGAATTGAAAGAGCTCAAGGAACAACTTCAGGAGCTGTTAGATAAAGGCTTCATTCGACCGAGTGTTTCTCCTTGGGGCGCACCGATTCTCTTTGTGAAAAAAAAAAGGATGGATCGATGCGTCTGTGCATCGATTATCGTCAGCTCAACAAGATGACGATTAAGAATCGTTATCCTCTTCCGCAGATAGATGACTTGCTTGATCAATTACAAGGTCCAAAGTTCTTCTCAAAGATTGATCTGAGGTCAGGCTATCACCAGCTCAAGATCAAGGCGGAAGATATATCCAAAACTGCATTTCGTACGCGTTATGGCCACTATGAGTTCTTAGTGATGCCATTTGGATTGACGAATGTGCCTGCATCTTTTATGGACCTGATGAACTGCGTGTTCAAGCCACACCTTGATAAGTCTGTGGTAGTTTTCGTAGATGACATCCTCATCTATTCGAAAACCAGAGAGGAGCATATGCAGCATCTAAAAATGGCTCTTCAAACACTCAAGGACCATCAGTTGTATGCCAAACTCAGTAAGTGAGTTTTGGCTTGATCAGGTCTGTTTCTTGAGCCACGTTATCTCTGAGACTGGTATATCAGTGGATCCTACAAAGATCGATTCTGTTGTGAACTGGGAATAGCCTACGATAGTTATGGAGGTCTGAAGTTTCCTTGGTCTCGCAGGGTACTATCGAAGATTTGACAAGGGCTTCTCGAAGATATCGAGTCCGCTTACATAACTTATGAGAATGAATGCAAAGTTTGATTGGACAGAGCAATGTGAGCAGAGCTTTTAGGAGCTGAAGCGTCGATTGACTACGGCACCAGTACTTGCTATACCTTCAAGCAGTGGAGGCTTCACAATATACAGTGATGCTTCTTATGACGGATTAGGCTGTGTGCTTAATCAACACGAGCGGGTCATTGCATATGGTTATAGGCAGCTGAAGGGCCATGAAAGAAACTATCCAATGCATGATCTCGAGTTAGCAGCAGTTACATTCGCCTTAAAGATCTAGAGATATTACCTCTACGGTGAGATATTCGATATATTCACCGATCATAATAGTCTCAAGTACCTATTGACTCAAAAGGACTTGAATATGAGGCAGTGACGATGGATGGAGTTCTTGAAGGACTATGATTGCTCGATTCAGTACCATTCGAGAAAGGCAAACGTCGTTGTTGATGCTCTTAGTAGAAGGTCTTCAGCGCAGTTGTCATATCTTGTCAGCCAGATACAGAGATGGAAGCTTTTAGAGGATATGGCCTTAGGCAGCTCGCGGTTTGATGTGAAAGGCTCGGGAGCATTGATGGCTACACTTGTATTGCACCCTACGCTCTTCGAGAATATTAAGAAGCTTCAAATGACCGACGATGAGCTGATGGCGATTAGACAAGATGTGAAGAGTGGAAGCAAGAAGGATTTCTCCATTCGAGCAGATGGGACCTTATTGTTTCGTGACCAAGTATGCGTACCGACAAGTACTGAGCTTTGGGACACCATTTTGGAAGACGCTCACAGATCCATGTATGCGATACATCCTGGTAGTACCAAGATGTATCAGGACTTGATGAGTTTCTGGTGGCGAGGTTTGAAACGCGACGTCGCTGAGTACGTATCGTGATGCTTGGTTTGTCAACAGGTTAAGGTTGATCATCAGAATCCTGCGGGCTTATTGCAATCTTTACCTATGCCTAAGTGGAAATGGGAAGCCATTTCGATGGACTTCATCCGAGGTTTGCCGAAAATACTGAGGAAGAACAATGCCATCTGGGTCATTGTTGATCAGTTAACCAAGTCTGCTCATTTCCTACCGTACAATACTACGTATACAGCCAGTAGACTTGTAGAATTATACCTTAAGGAGATTGTTCGACTGCATGGGATACCGGCTAGTATTGTGTCGGATAGGGATCCGTTAATTACTTCACAGTTTTAGCAGAGGTTTCAGGAAGGAATGGGTTCTCGTCCCGACTTCAGTTCAGCATTTCACCCACAGACAGATGGCCAGACTGAGCGAGTGAATCAGATCATAGAGGACATGCTGAGAGCTTGCATGTTGGATTTTCACGGGTCATGGGACCAACACTTACCTCTGATCGAGCTCGCTTACAATAATAGCTTCCAAGCTAGCACCGGTATGGCACCGTTCGAGGCTTTATATAGACGACGATGCAGGTCGTCGTTGAATTGGGAAGAAGTGGGTAAGAAGCTAGTTATTGGACCTGAGATAGTCGAACGTACGACTGAGACCGTTCGATTGATTCGTGAGGGACTACGTGTAGCTCGGAGTCGTCAGAAGAGCTACGCCGATCTCAAACGAAGACACGTGGATTTTCAGGTAGCCTTGAATACGTTAATGTGCATTTAATCACTTAATACGTATTCCGTGTTGAAATTGTCGCTAACAATTGTCTTTTAGGTGGGCGATAATGTTTTCGTTCAAATTTCACCTACGAAGGGCGTTATGAGATTCGACAAAAGAGGGAAGCTGAGTCCTCGGTACGTTGGGCCTTTTGAGATATTAGGCCGAGTCGGAGAGGTTGCATACCGAGTGGCGTTACCACCGCAGTTATCCAGCATGCACAACGTCTTCCATATGTCGATGCTGCATCGATATATATGCGACCCGACTCACGTGCTTGATTACCAACCCATCGAGCTTCAGGAAGGTTTGACGGTGATTGAGGACTCAGTTCAGATTTTAGATCGCAAGGATCAGATCCTACGCACGAAGCGGATTCCTTTGGTTCTCGTCCGATGGAGGAATCATACACCAGAGGAAGCCACCTGGGAGCCGGAAGATGAGCTCCGAGACCAATTTTCGAGCCTATTCGCTTATTTTTTGGGAAATTGTGTGTTGACTGTATAATATTTTAGATCTTTTTTATGTATTTGTTATATTTTTAATTATATGTCCGATTTTTGGCGATCCAATGTTTTTTTTCTTCATTGTGTGTTTGCCTAAAATTTTGTCGCCTACTTAATGGTTCCTATTTTGAAAACCAAAAAATTTGGGACTTAGACCTGCAAGTGGAGGTTCCTCACTTATGGGTATGTGACATTAATCGGGCAAATTTTTGAGCTACATCATTCCATTTTACACGATAAATTCGATTTTGATACTGGCATCATAGTCGGGTTCCATAATTGGAATGACATAGGCTCAAAGAAAGTCAATTTGGACCCAAGGTAATGAACCAAAATTCCAAAATTTTGATTTTCTAAGGCTTTTTGCACTCGATAAACTCGAGGGTCAAAAATGCAAATCGAGGGTCGAATTTGCATTAATAGTACCCAGACATTTTGAGGCAAAAATTTTGGGCCTGGCAGCATTTTGGGAATTCAAGGGTCGATTTCAAAATCGAGGGTCGAATTGAAATTCAACCATCGAATTTGAAATCGACGGTCGAATTTCTTGACTTAAGTGGGCTCTATTTTTGGGTTTTTGGCATTTCGGGCATTGTAAACAGAGGTTAGGGCTTAGGGTTCTTGCGGATTTTCGGATTTTCTTGGGTTCTCTGCACTTTTTGGCCAAAATCAAGAGGGCTTCCACTCAGTTTTCCTTTGGGCTTGGATTGCATGCATAGGGAAACCAATTTGGGGGCGTTTCAAGAGGTATAACCCTCTACTTTTGTGGATTTATAGTTTAAATTTCTGTTTTTTTTGTGTTGTTTCTCTGGCATTTTAACATGTGGCCTAAGAAATCCACCCCTACTCGTGTTCCAACATCCAAAAAACCGGCTTCTAGAGCTACCTCTTCAAACCGCCCTACTCAATCGGCACAGCCACCATCACAGCTGACTCCACCCCCTGTTCAGCCTATGCCACTTGTGCCCCCACCTATTAGAGAGCAACCCAATGAGTTTTGGAGCATTAAGGGCTTCGCTACTGAGTGGGTATTTCTCCCTGATTTGTTTGATCAACAAACGACCACTCAATCGGCGTCAGACTATTTAGAGAAAGCCCGTTTAACCTCGCTCTGTACTGCTTTTAGTGACCACTTCTATCCTCGATTGGTGTGCTTATTTTATCAACACATGAGCCGAGAGGATGGGAAGAAAATCTATACCACGATAGACGGGCGCGATTATGCCTTTGACCTTGAGGACATTGTCGTGGCAATGCGCTGCCCTACTACACATTCCGCGACTATGGGATTGGATCCTCCTTTCCCTAAACCTGTCCCATTTCATGAGGTCATAGCACAAATGACCCAAGGTCGTCATGGGTCTGGTAAAGCAATCGCCAGTTCACACATGCCCGACTCTATGTGGATCTTAGACATGATTTTCAAAGCAACCCTGTACCCGTTTGGTCATAAATCGGAGTGCCGAGGTCCCATCCAACAGATTTTATTTGCCGCTTTTAAAGAGCGTTGGTTTAGTGCCCCCGAAATAATTTTTAAAGGAATCGTTAAGGCTAGGGAGAAGATGGACAAACAAGTCAAGAAACTGAAAAAGAGTATCCCATATGCTCATTTAATTTCGATAATGATTGAGATTTATCGAGCGGGCCCATCATATGAGATTCCCCCTACTGAGTCACGGTCCACGGATGGTCTAAAGCTTTATAACCTCGTCGATTGGGGTCAGACCTACAACCGGCTCGTCAAGGCTCCTAAGGGTGCAGTGGTACCAGATGAAGATGAGGAGGAGGATGCAGAGCCCGTCGCACCAGAGCCTGATGCTCCTGCACCCGACCAGCTTCCATAGAGCGACGTACTCACGCTCTCGGAGTTTACTCGCCAGATGATTGCCGTGAGCCAGCAGATACAAGAGCTCACCCAGCATACCAGCTCCATGCGTCGCGAGTTAGATGTTCATGGCGGAGCCCTCACCTACTTGATGCAGCATGCCTTTCCCATCGACTATGCCACGTGCATGGCCAACATCCGAGCCTCCGTTCACCACCCTTCGACATCGGGCGCCGGTCCCAGCATGCCTACCGATGCGGGTGTAGATGGTTAGGACGATGATGCTGATGATGGGGATGGTGACTTGGTTCAGGCTGGTCCAGCTGCTGCGGGGTAGTTTTAGATCCGCATTGGGTTGTTCTGCCGTTTTATTTCTTTTTTGGGCATGTACTTATTTTATTTACTGCATGGATTATCTTAGAACCTGGTGGCTCTAAATTTTGCTCTTTCTTTATATTTTCTATTTTGGGATATTGATATGCTCGTTTTCATTTGTTTCATTGTGTAAATTTTTTCGCTATGTATCATGTTACAGATTTTTATGATTTTAATTGGTTTTCTCTATGATTTTATTTGGATATGTGCCTAGCCACTATTCTTTTTATTGGGCTTCTGGCTTTCTTTTTGTAGGCATGTACCTTCGTTCTGTTTCTACTTTTGTGTGGTGGGATCTTCTTATTTTTATTCTGTTCTCTGCACTTATGCTTTGCGCTTGATCAGCGTTGTGTTTTGATTTAATCCTGTTTTTTTTTCATGAGTCACGGTGAGACAGTTTCCCGGCACGTGACACTCGGGGTGTCGGCATCCATGTACGAATGCAACCCACTCTGGCCCTTCAGGTGCCACATGTCGTACATCCATGTTACTACGGATCCCATCCCTTGACTTGCGTGCCCTGCGAGACAGCGCACTATAAACCATGTTTTCTCTTCATTTTGTTTTGTGGTGTGCGTTGTATTACATTTTCGAGGATGAAAATTTCTAAGGAGGGGAGAATGTAATATCCCTAATATTTTTAGCCTATTTTTCATTTGCCTCGATATGCGTGCCCGAAAATTATTGCGAGATATTTCTGAGTTTTTGGTTAGTTTAGTGTCTGATGAGAATGATGACCAAAGGAAGTTGATATTGGATTTGTTGAAGGCAACTAGACCGTAGTTTATATTTTATGGAAATTGTATGCGCTTAACACCGAAAACTTTTGCAAGTTAAATGGGTAGAATTTTAAGTATAAAGATCTAGATATTTTGTTTGCTTAGAAGTTATAAAGAGAGAGGCTTTGAAGAGAAGTTACACTTCTCTCTCTCTCGTTTGAATCCAAAATTGCAACCCTTGCCCCTTGTCTAGATCTTAGATCTTGTGAGTTTGTGAAATTCCCTCCCCATCCCAACCATTGATGAACCTTGTATTCAATTTTGGATCATTTTAAGCCATAGAAAGAGAGGGATAGGGGAGAGGAAAGTTTTGTGCTGTTTAGACCTGTGCTTGTGAAGCAAGGTTTGAATGGACTGAATTGGAGGCTCTGGTCTATTGAACCTGAAAGTTTAGTTCCGATGCTTGATTTTTGGTGCAACGGATTAAACTTCAAGAGGTAGGCTTTTAAACCTCCTCAAATTTAAATACTGTTAGTTTCGCTTAAAATAGGTTTATATTGATTTATGTGAGATTGAGAAAACTGTGGTTAAGGGAATGAAAAAGGGTCCGAAGATCCAAATTTAACAGCTACAGACCTAGAGAAATTCGAGGGTCGAATTTCAATTCGAGGGTCGAATTTGGAATTCGACCATCGAATTGAAAATCAAGGGTCGAATTTTGATTTTTAGGCCTGATGAAATTTTTTGAAATTCGAGGGTCGAATTTTACCCTGTTTCTGGCCTTTGAATTTTTGTCGAAAATTTTCTTGGCAAGCTTTCGGGTTTGATTTTTTTGACCAATATTAACACTGGGAGTGTTAATAATTGTAGGTTTTGAACTAAAGAGTCCTTTGTGAGGACTGCTTTGCTTGTTTTGGACCGCTTTTGTGAGGTAGGGGAACCTAAACCTGATTGCATTCTATTATAATTGTAGGTTGGTGGTATCAATCATGAAATTCTGATATTTTGAACAACTTAGCATACATAAGAACTTTGAAATATGACACAAATAAGAACTGTAAAACTTTGATATGAATAAGAACTCAGAACTCCGAAACTTTGAACTTTGAATTTCAAATCAGAACTCTGAAAATCCGTAATTGTATTATGTATACAAGCCTTGATATAAGTTAGCATTTGCATTCGATTTGAGGCACATACGAATGAAACCCTAGATTCTACCAACTATGTTGACGGTAATTAATTTTGGCGCAAGTTTCTCTCATAGCATAGGGGCTTGTTACACTTCAGAAAAAGGGTTCATGGACGACGATGGTCAGTAGGGTTTCCCACCAGTGACTTTTTTCCATTCTCATGCTATATGTAATTTGGGAGATAAAATTAAGTTATAAATTTAAGATAAGAAGCATGCCTAATTCGGAAATTTGAAAACGTTTAACACATTGATTCAGCTTTTGGCTTTCTATTTAGAATTGGAAATTTGGTTTGCAAAGCATCTTTTGAAAGGTTATTGATTCGAATTTGTCTTTGAAAAACCATCACTGATGATAAAATGCTTTAGATAAGTTTCCTCTATTGAGCTTCGATGTTAGCTCACCCCGACTATACGTCACAGGTGCTGAGGCTGATTTGGGATTAGACGATCTTGATCCAGAGGACTCCGATTTCATTCCTGAGGAGGAACTAGAGACACTTGCTGAGGAGTTCTTTCCCTGATTTTCATTAGTCCTTTCTTGGTATTTTGTTTAGAATCATTCTGAATTATGGGCCAAAGGCCGTTGTTTTGTCTTTTTTATATCACTTGAGGAACCATCATTAGGAACCATTATTTTAGGTGTTTTGGATTAGCCATCACCAGTAGTTCTACCTGGTTCCTCAGTTGATATACATTATTTTGAATTAAGCTTTTGTCCGTGCTTACTCTATACTTTGCCTCTGTTTTAGATCTTTGTTATGCTGTCGGCTTCTGTTTGTTATGGCTTATTGAGAAATCAATAAGTTGATGAATCGGCCTTTCCTATACCGAGATGATTGGAAAAGTCAGGTCATCACAGTTAGTATCAGAGTAAGGCTCTAGGTTCAGAGTCTTAGGACTAAGGGTTAGATTGTCTTAACGATCAATACTGATCTATTGTTATTATTTTTCAATAATGACAGATCAACATGCCTCCGCTGTTCAGAGGCAGAGGCCGAGGTAGAGAAGGACCTCACATGGCTCATCTCGAGGAGATCGATGAGGGCGTAGGCACCTCATATGGTAGAGGGAGATTCACATCTGGCCCTAATGCAGATCCTTTGGGAGCTGCTAGGACTGAGGGAGGAAATGTTGACCAGGTGTTGGCGGCCTTGGCCAACAACATGGCTCAACAGACTACGGTGATAGATCGACAGACAGAGTTACTGGCAGTCAGACATCAGCCAGGGGGATTCTTTGAGTTCAGGAGGATCAGACCTCCTACATTCTCAAGGCAGACGGATCCGATGGAAGCCGAGGCATGGCTTGATGAGATAGAGAAATATTTTGAGGTGTTACAGTGTACAGATGTTGAGAAGGTACGGTGGGCAGCCTTCAAACTTTTGGGTGAGGCTAGTCCGTGGTGGAAATCTATCTCCAGGATGCGAGAGCAGGACTACCCCAATACTCCATGAACTTGAGTGGAGTTCGTGGATACGTTCAACGATCAGTATTTTCCAAAGATCGTGCGTAACCAGTGGGAAGTCTAGTTTATTAAGCTGAAGCAGAACGAAATGTCAGTACGCGAGTATGGCGTAGAGTTTAATCGACTTGCCCAATTTGCACCCTTACACGTGGCCTCTGAGTTGATGAGGGCTCAGAAATTTCAGAGGGGTTTGAGGTCGAATATTCAGGAGAGGGTGTCGATGTGGGAAGTGGAGATGTATGCGAGCATCATGGCAAAGGCTATCATTACAGAGGAAGACATCCAGAAACAGTATCTGAGGCGAGAGCATGGAAATAGAAATCGCTTTGGCCAGGGACAGTTGAGTGCGTCTGAGCAGGTGAACAAAAAGCCGAGGATTTCTAAACCTCCTCACTATCCTAGTCAGCCATCTTATTCCAGGCCGGCTGTTTCTTTAGAACCAATATCGTCTTCCTATCAGAGACCGCAAAGTTCTTCACCAGTGCGACCTTTCAGAGTCGGGAGCACTACTGCGAGTGGAGCTTCTGTAGCACAAGGATCATCACGGGGACCAGCTATTACTCCTGTTCCTACTCCAGCATGTACACGATGTGGGAAACCACATAGGACAGAGGATTGCCGACGGAACACTGGGGGATGCTTCAGGTGTGGACAGGTTGGTCATATGATCAAGGATTGTCTTATGACGGACAAGGGAAGAACTACGTCAGTCTCTACGCAGAATTCGACGCGACCTACAGTCCGAGGTCGAGCTTATGCGGTGACTGCACAGGATGCCCAAACGTCGAATGACGTGATCCAAGGTATCATTAAAGTTGAGATGTCAATTCTTGCATTGGTTCTATTATTTGATGTTTAAATTCATTATAATAAATTTTGAACAAAATTTGAATCATTGCATATAATTAACAAGATTCTTAATAAAAGGTACCCTTATGATGAGACGTAGAGGCGACTTGAGTAAAATTAAAGCGTGAGTTATGATAGACCACGGGTCTGCACACTCGTTTATTACTCCTCTTTTCTCCAAGAAGTTGGGTATTACTCCTGAACCCCTTGCTTTTATTTTAGACGTGAAGATCCCTACGGGAAGTTCGGTGAGCACCGATACGGCATGTCAGTCAATCATCGTGATGATTGATGAGCACGAGACTGTGACCGACATGATTACGTTGAATATGGAAGGATTCGATGTCATTCTCGGGATGGATTGGTTGGCAGCTTATCACACGAGCGTGGACTGTCTATGAAAGATCGTGACCTTCCGACCGCTAAAGTTAAAATCCTTCCGATTCTGTGGAGTTAAATCAAAGGTTGCACCGCTGGTTTCAGCTATTAAGGCCGAGCGCATGATGAGGAATGGTTGTAGCAGGTATCTGGCTTACTTGCAAGATTCTACAGAAAAGAAGAATGACTTGGCTCTTATCACGGTAGTCTATGAGTATCCTAATCTCTTTCCAGAGGACTTGCTTGAATTACCACTTGATCAAGATATTGAGTTCGTGATCGAGCTAGCGTCGGGTACAGAACCGTTGTCTAAAGCTCCATATCGGATGGCACCTATGGAATTGAAAGAGCTCAAGGAACAGCTTCAGGAGCTGTTAGATAAAGGCTTCATTCGATCGAGTGTTTCTCCTTGGGGTGCACCGGTTCTCTTTGTGATTAAGAAGGATGGATCGATACATCTGTGCATCGATTATCGTCAGCTCAATAAGATGATGATTAAGAATCGTTATCCTCTTTCACGGATAGATGATTTGTTTGATCAATTGCAAGGTGTAAAGTTCTTCTCGAAGATTGATCTGAAGTCAGGCTATCACCAGCTCAAGATCAAGGCGAAAGATATATCCAAAACTGCATTTCGTACGCGTTATGGCCACTATGAGTTCTTAGTGATGCCATTTGGATTGACGAATGCACCTGCATCTTTTATGGACCTGATGAACTGCGTGTTCAAGCCACATCTTGATAAGTCTATTGTAGTTTTCGTAGATGACATCCTTATCTATTCGAAAACCAGAGAGGAGCATATGCAGCATCTAAGAATGGCTCTTCAGAAGCTCAGGGACCATCAATTGTATGCCAAACTCAGTAAGTGTGAGTTTTGGCTTGATTAGGTCAGTTTCTTGAGCCACGTTATCTCTGAGACTAGTATATTAGTGGATCCTACAAAGATCGATTCTGTCGTGAATTGGGAACAACCTACGACAGTTACAGAGGTCTGAAATTTCCTTAGTCTGGCAGGGTACTATCGGAGATTTATTAAGGGCTTCTCAAAGATATCGAGTCTGCTTACACAACTTACGAGAAAGAATGTAAAGTTCGATTAGACAGAGCAGTGTGAGCAGAGCTTTCAGGAGCTGAAGCGTCGATTGACTATGGCGCCGGTACTTGCTATACCTTCAGGCAGTGGAGGCTTCGTAGTGTACAGTGATGCTTCTTATGGCCGATTAGGCTGTGTGCTTAATCAACACGAGCGGGTCATTGCATATGGTTATAGGCAGCTGAAGGACCATGATAGAAACTATCCGATGCATGATCTCGAGTTAGCAGCAGTTATATTCACCTTAAAGATCTAGAGACATTACCTCTACGGTGAGATATTAGATATATTCACCGATCACAATAGTCTCAAGTACCTATTCACTCAAAAGGACTTGAATATGAGGCAGCGATGATGGATGGAGTTCTTGAAGGACTATGATTGCTCGATTCAGTACCATTCGAGAAAGGCGAATGTCGTTGTTGATGCTCTTAGTTGAGGGTCTTCAACGCATTTGTCATATCTTGTCAGCCAGATACAGAGATGAAAGCTTTTAGAGGATATGGCCTTAGGCAGCTCGCGGTTTGATGTGAAAGACTCGGGAGCATTGATGGCTACACTTGTATTATGCCCTACGCTCTTCGAGAATATTAGGAAGCTTCAAATGACCGACGATGAGCTGATGGCGATTAGACGAGATGTGGAGAGTGGAAGCAAGAAGGATTTCTCCATTGGAGCAGATGGGACCTTGTAGTTTCGCGACCGAGTATACGTACCGACAAGTACTGAGCTTCGGGACACCATTCTAGAAGAGGCTCACAGATCCATGTATGCGATACATCCTGGTAGTACCAAGATGTATCAGGACTTGATGAAGAGTTTCTGGTGGGGAGGTTTGAAACGCGACGTCGCTGAGTATGTATCGCGATGCTTGGTTTGTCAACAGGTTAAGGTTGATCATCATAATTCTGCGGGCTTATTGCAACCTTTACCTGTGCCTGAGTGGAAATGGAAAGCCATTTTGATGGACTTCATCCGAGGTTTGTCAAAAATACTAAAGAAGAATAATGCCATCTGGGTCATTATTGATCGGTTAACTAAGTCTGCTCAATTTCTACCGTACAATACTACATATAGAGCCAGTAGACTTGCAGAATTATACCTTAAGGAGATTGTTCGACTACATGGGATACCGGCTAGTATTGTGTCGGGCAGGGATCCGTTGTTTACTTCATAGTTTTGGCAGAGGTTTCAGGAAGGAATGGGTTCTCGTCTCGACCTCAGTTCAGCATTTCACCCACAGACGGATGGCCAGACTGAGCAAGTGAATCAGATCATAGAGGACATGCTGAGAGTTTGCATGTTGGATTTTCACGAGTCATGGGACCAACACTTACCTCTGATCGAGTTCGCTTACAACAATAGCTTCCAAGCTAGCATCGGTATGGCACCGTTTGAGGCTTTATATGGACGACGGTGCAGGTCGCCATTGAATTGGGAAGAAGTGGGTGAGAAGCTAGTTATTAGACCTGAGATAGTCGAACGTACGACTGAGACCGTTCGATTGATTTGTGAGAGACTACGTGTAGCTCGGAGTCGTCAGAAGAGCTACGCCGATCTCAAACGGAGACACGTGGATTTTCAAGTAGCCTTGAATACGTTAATGTGCATTTAATCACTTAATACGTATTCCACGTTGAAATTGTCGCTAACAATTGTCTTTTAGGTGGGCGATAATTTTTTCGTTCGAATTTTGCCTACAAAGGGCGTTATGCGATTCGGTAAAAGAGGGAAGCTGAGTCCTCGGTACGTTGGGCCTTTTGAGATATTAGGCCGAGTCGGAGAGGTTGCATACCGAGTGGCGTTACCACCGCAGTTATCCAGCATGCACAACATCTTCCATGTGTCGATGTTGTGTCGATATATACGTGACCCGACTCACGTGCTTGATTACCAACCCATCGAGTTTCAGGATGGTTTGACGGTGATTGAGGACCCGGTTCAGATTTTGGATCGCAAGGAGCAGATCCTACGCACGAAGCGGATTCCTTTGGTTCTTGTCCGATGGAGGAATCATACATCGGAGGAAGCCACCTGGGAGACGGAAGATGAGCTCCGAGACCAATTTCCGAGCCTATTCGCTTATTTTTTGGGAAATTGTGAGTTGACTGTTTAATATTTTAGATCTTTTTGATGTATTTGTTATATTTTTAATTATATGTCCGGTTTTTGGCGATCCAATGTTTTTTTTCTTCATTGTGTGTTTGCCTAAAATTTTGTCGCCTACTTAATGGTTCCTATTTTGAAAACCAAAAAATTTGGGACTTAGACCTACAAGTGGAGGTTCCTCACTTATGGGTATGTGACATTAATCGGGCAAATTTTTGAGCTACATCATTCCATTTTACACGATAAATTCGATTTTGATACTGGCATCATAGTCGGGTTCCATAATTGGAATGACATAGGCTCAAAGGAAGTCAATTTGGACCCAAGGTAATGAACCAAAATTCCAAAATTTTTATTTTCTAAGGCTTTTTGCACTCGATAAACTCGAGGGTCGAAAATGCAAATTGAGGGTTGAATTTGCATTAATAGTACCCAGACATTTTGAGGCAAAAATTTTGGGCCTGGCAGACTTGATGCAGCATGGTGGGGCCCTCGCCTACTTGATGCAGCATGCCTTTCCCATAGACTATGCCACGTACATGGCCAACATCCGAGCCTCCGTTCACCACCCTTCGACATCGGGCGCCGGTCCCAGCATGCCTACCGATGCGGGTGTAGATGGTTAGGACGATGATGCTGATGATGGGGATGGTGACCAGGTTCAGGCAGGTCCAGCTGCTGCGAGGGAGTTTTAGATCCGCATTGGGCTGTTCTGTCGTTTTATTTCTTTTTGGGGCATGTACTTATTTTATTTACTGCATGGATTATCTTAGAACCTGGTGGTTCTAAATTTTGCTCTTTCTTTATATTTTCTGTTTTGGGATATTGATATGCTCGTTTTCGTTTGTTTCGTTGTGTAAATTTTTTCGCTATGTATCCTGTTATAGATCTTTATGATTTTAATTGGTTTTCTCTATGGTTTTATTTGGATCTGTGCCGAGCCATTATTCGTTTTGTTGGGCTTCTGGCTTTCTTTTTGTAGGCATGTACCTTCGTTCTGTTTCTACTTTTGTGTGGTGGGATCTTCTTATTTTTATTCTGTTCTCTGCACTTATGCTTTGCACTTGATCGACGTTGTGTTTTTATTTAATCCAGTTCTTTTTCCTGAGTCACGGTGAGACATTTTCTCGGCACGTAACACTCGGGGTGTCGGCATCCATGTACGGATGCAACCCACTCTGGCCCTTCAGGTGCCACATGTCGTACATCCATGTTACTACGAATCTCATCCCTTGACTTGCGTGCCCTGTGAGACCGCGCACTATGAACCATGTTTTCTCTTCATTTCGTTTTGTGGTGTGTGTTGTGTTACATTTTCGAAGACGAAAATTCCTAAGGAGGGGAGAATGTAATATCCCTTATATTTTTAGCCTATTTTACGTTTGCCTCAGTATGCGTGCCCGAAAATTATTGCGGTATATTTATGAGTTTTTGGTTAGTTTAGTGTCTGATGAGAATGATGACCAAAGGAAATTTGTTTTGAACTTGTTGAAGGCAACTAGACCGTAGTTTATATTTTATGGAAATTGTATGCCCTTAACACCGAAAACTTTTGCAAGTTAAATGGGTAGAATTTTAAGTATAAAGATCTAGATATTTTGTTTGCTTAGAAGTTATAAAGAGAGAGGCTTTGAAGAGAAGTTACACTTCTCTCTCTCTCGTTTGAATCCAAAATTGCAACCCTTGCCCCTTGTCTAGATCTTATATCTTGTCAGTTTGTGAAATTCCCTCCCCATCCCAACCATTGATAAACCTTGTATTCAATTTTGGATCATTTTAAGCCATAGAAAGAGAGGGATAGGGGAGAGGAAAATTTTGTGTTGTTTAGACCTGTGCTTGTGAAGCAAGGTTTGAATGGACTGAATTGGAGGCTCTGGTCTATTGAACCTGAAAGTTTAGTTCTGATGCTTGATTTTTGGTGCAACGGAAACAACAGATTAAACTTCAAGAGGTAGGCTTTTAAACCTCCTCAAATTTAAATACTGTTAGTTTTGCTTAAAATAGGTTTTTATTTATTTATGTGAGATTGAGAAAACTTTGGTTGAGGGAATGAAAAAGGGTTCAAAGATCCAAATTTAACAGCCACAGACCTGGAGAAATTCGAGGGTGGGTCGAATTTGGAATTTGACCATCGAATTGAAAATCGAGGGTCGAATTTTGATTTTTAGGCCTGATGAAATTTTTTGAAATTCGAGGGTCGAAATTTAATTCGGCCATCGAATTTGAATTCAAGGGTCGAATTTTGCCCTGTTTCTAGCCTTTGAATTTTTGTCGGAAATTTTCTTGGAAAGCTTTCGGGTTTGATTTTTTTGACCAATATTAACACTGGGAGTGTTAATAATTGTAGGTTTTGAACTAAAGAGTCCTTTGTGAGGACTTCTTTGCTTGTTTTGGACCACTTTTGTGAGGTAGGGGAACCTAAACTTGATTGCATTCTATTATAATTGTAGGTTGGTGGTATCAATCATGAAATTCCGACATTTTGAACAACTCAGCATACATAAGAACTTTGAAATATGACACAAGTCAGAACTGTAAAACTTTGATATGAATAAGAACTCAGAACTCCGAACTCCGAAACTTTGAACTTTTAATTTCAAATCAGAACTCTGAAAATCCGTAATTGTATTATATATATAAGCTTTGATATAAGTTAGAATTTGCATTCGATTTGAGGCACATACGAATGAAACCATAGATTCTACCAACCGTGTTGACGGTAATTATTTTTGGCGCAAGTTTCCCTCGTAGCGTAGGGGCTTGTTGCACTTCAGAAAAAAGGTTCATGGACAACGATGGTCAGTAGGGTTTCCCATCGGTGACTTTTTTCCGCTCTCATGCTATATGTAATTTGGGAGATAAAATTAAGTTATAAATTTAAGATAAGAAGCATGCCTAATTCAGAAATTTGAAAACATTTAACACATTGATTCAGCTTTTGGCTCTCTATTTAGAATTGGAAATTTTCTTTGCAAAGCATCTTTTGAAAGGTTATTAATTCGAATTTGTCTTTGAAAAATGTTCACTTATGATAAAATGCTTTAGATAAGTTTCCTCTATTGAGCTTCGATGTTAGCTCACCCCGACTATACGTCACAGGTGTTGAGGCTGATTTGGGATTAGACGATCTTGATCCAGTGGACTCCAATTTCATTCCTGAGGATGAATTGGAGACACTTGCTGAGGAGTTTTTTCCCTAATTTTTATTAGTGTTTTCTTGGTATTTTGTTTAGAATCATTCTGAATTATGGGCCTAAGGCCGTGGTTTTGTCTTTTTTATATCACTTGAGGAACCATTATTTTAGGTGTTTTGGATTGGCCATCACCGATGATTCTTCCTGGTTCCTCAGGTGATATACATTATTTTGAATTAAGCTTTTGTCCTTACTTACTCTATGCTTTGCCTTTATTTTAGATCTTTGTTATGCTGACGGCTTCTGTTTGTTACGGCTTATTGAGAAATCAATAAGTTGATGAACCGAGCTTTCCTATACCGAGAGGATTGGAAAAGTCGAGTTGTCACATCACCCATAATCTAGTTTTACTTCCCATAATTTCAATTGTCTCAATTGTAATGAGAATGGGTCACAGTGCGATAGCTTCATAATCACGCTTTTCAAGGGACAAGGTCCGTAGTAACTTGGATGTACTTTATGTGATAGCCCATACTACTATAGAGGAGTTGCATCTGTACATGGACGCCTACATTTTAAATTTCACGTGTTTAGGAAAGAGACCTCACTATGACTTAGGCTCAAAAGTCATGTCTTTTCACATTACACTTTCTTATTGTGTACAGTTCCTTATTCATCCGAATTCATAGTTCGTATGTAATTTAGACAGAATAGATCATAAACAAAAATAGGAAGGATCAAATTTAACAGAATGAACGTATCATCTGAACGAATCAGATAAAACATAACTAAACAGAATGAATCAAATCAAAAGCAGATAACAAAACAATCAAATCATATGTGGAAACAAGATGGAGACATAACATATCAGAATGGAAACAAGGCATCAGGTCAAACATCAAATTTGAAACTATCAAAAACTATGAACCAGATTTATAAAATGTAATTTTCGTTGAGTTTCCCCTACCTTAAGTTCGGAGCAGTTCAAAGCAATCCAACTATAATAACCCCAATTTTCGTGAGTCGTGTAAGTCACACGTGATGTGTGTGCAGGGTTGTGTGCATGTGGTTCACAAGGGAACCCATGTTAATCATACACACCTTTGTGTGTATGTGTCTAGAACTATAGAGAGTTAGTCGATAAGATAGCATATAACTTAAGTGTTTGTGCTTTATATGTAAGCAAACTCATTTACTTGGACAAGGGGAGTCTCACACGTTAGCCTTTTCCCTTGTTTGAATTGTTGAGAGTTAGAGAGAGAGAGAAGGAAAGGAGAAATAGGGTTTTAAGAGAAGAGAAAGGAGATTGCTTAGATCCTCGGTTTTGATCTGTTAGATCATGGTGAATGGTGTAAACATGTGTGTGGAAGAGATATCCATATGATTTGGCGGAGTTCGTGGTGATCAGGGTGCTCGGAGTGACCGGATTGAGTTTTAGAAACCCTTTTTATTTCTTCGTGGAGAATGATTCGATCTACGGGTGGATCATCGAGTTTAAGGTAAGAAATTAATGCTTAGTGTATTTAATGTAAGTATTTAATGATCATTATGATGTGTCAGAAGTATAAATGAGATTTGGGAGAGATCGAGTTAAGAGAAAACTTGAATCTGTAATATCCCTGGTTCTTGCGCGCACGAGCTTCAGAGCTCGCTCGCTCGCGTGATGCCTCGCGTGACCATCTACAGTCGGCTAAATTCCAGTCGGACGTGCAAGAGGGTATCTGTTGTGTGCTCGCGCGCGAGGTCCAGTTCACGCTCGCGCGAGAAACAGAGCATATTTATTTTGCTCGCTCGAGAAACATAGCATATTTATTTTCTTTGGAGATGCATACCTTAGGTTCTTTTAAGCATTCTTATGGGATGTTGAACATTATGATTATAGGTTTAATGTGTTGATTATGTGTGTGGACTCATGAGAGCTAAGAATGAAATGAGCTATGTATAACTTCGCGTGAGGTAGGGAAAACTCTCCAATATGCATATTTGATTCTGTTAACATGATTCCCGTGATATGCTAGAATGTGTATATGTCATATGTTTTTAATAAGATTCTTCATTATGAATTTCGATATATTCCTTAACATGAAAAAGTATGTGAATGTGTGCACTAATGAGATAATGATAAGTGTGTGTGACATCTGATACAGCCACATGTAAAATCAATGAGAATGAGATATGTGAGTGTAACTGTGAAAAAAAATCAATATAACTTATTACAATACACGGTGAACAACTATATGTAACTTTTACACTTTGATTTAAGGTTTGTGTGCGAAACTCCACCGATGCGATGGTAAAACCGTGACCGGTACGGCGAGATATCCGTACTTATGCTCCGATACGACGGGATATCTATACTTGTGCTTCGATACGGCGGGATATCCGTTCTTTGGTTACCATTCTGCGGTAACGCTTCGTGCGGTAAGTCACCTCCGTCGTAGGGACTTGTGTAATATTTATGATGTGTGAATTGTTCAATGAACGATGATGGTTGGGGTTTCCCATTTGTATAATTATGCGGCTCCCGAGGCTATATATGCTCGCGAGATTATTTAAGTGATTCATTTAAGTGTGTGCGTGTGTTAAAAGAGCAATTTGAGAAATCATAATAAATGTGTTTGAGACTTGCATCCGATATGTGTTTTCAGTCAATTTAAATGTTTTTAAATTGTAACTCTCCACAAAATAAGCATGTTTTGATTATGCCATGAGATATATGTTTGACATAATAATATGCAGTTGGATTGTGTCTCCCTATTAAGCTTAGATGTAGCTCACCCTTCGACTATATGTCACAGGTTCAGAGGTTGCAGCTGGTACCGAGGACCTTGATTTGGAGGTATCTAAGTACGTTCCTGAGGAGGAGACCGAGCCCCCTCCGGAGGAGTTCTTCTAGTAGATTTACTGCGTAGCTTTGCATTTTTTGAAAGCGATATTGTAAAGCTTGGTACGTCCGGCTAGTTAATTTTTGTATGAAGTCTTGTATAAGTCATTTAGTATATTACTTTGTGAACCATGTGTTGTGACGGTTATGTGTCACAGATGGTTCGGTTCGGTTCTTTTGTTTATGCGATTGGCATGAGATTAGAATCGTCTTTTGATATGTTTTGGGTTGCATCATCATATAGAATTGGAGATTTCTTAATTATGATGAATCTACCTGGTTTTTATGTTATGCTTTGGTCTGCTTTGTGTGTGGATGTGCCAAGGGTTCCGTTGTATCAGGGGTTCAACCTTAAGGGCCGGACCGACGGCACGGGTTTTAGGGTATCGAAATCTGGGCTGTCACACTAACGGTCCAAATCTACAGTCTCCAACTCTCAATCTACATCACACATACGATAATGTATTAAGGACTAATTCTAATTACTAACAAATTTGACCTATTTATATGATTTTCCAAAATTGAGGCAGAAATGGGCAAGTTCGTGCTAACTCAGAATTTGACCCAACTTCCCACTTAATTTTAACTCTTAAAACATTTGATTCATGAGTTGGTTCATTCATAAACCTTGTAGAGCTCGTTATCCTCTTTCCAACGCCGCAAGAATCGCATCAATCAAAATTCAGAGTAAAACGTTATGGCCAAAATACCAAAGTTGTGTCGACACATTCAGTCAAATTTAATCGATCGAATTCCCAATTTGATCGATTGAATTTTTTCGGGACTCAACATACATTCTGTTATATAGATATATTATACAATTTGATCGATCAATTTTTAAATTTTATCAATCAAATTTCAATTTGAACCATTCAAATTCCAATTTGATCGATCGAATTCTAATTTGATGGTTCGAATTTCAACGAGTTCAGAACCCTTCGGGCATCTTCCTTGGTCTATTTTTCCCCAAATTTCACCCAGATCTTTAATGATCTTCAACAAATCATACATACACATACACATACATGTCAGGACATTTAGAATCATGTAAAAATCAATTCGATCGTACCTTTCACCGATCGAATCCGTGGTTATTAGAAGTGTTGCCGATCGAGGGTTTCAAAGCGAAATCCACAGATTCCTACGGTGATTCCACAGCGATTGATCTCATGAGTTTTTCTTTATCACGTGATGATCATCACCATCCTCAAAATATGAAAAAGCGATCACAAGATGGAACGTTTCTCGAAAAAGAAAGGGTTTCTAATGAAAAGAGGTTTGAACTGTTAGAATTTGCAGACGGCAGAACACCATCGATATCGACGTCACGTGCTTTGCGAAGTGTGGGGAGTTTGCGATGCTTGCAACGTGATCATGATCATATGATTGAAATCTCACAAAGGGTTCGAAGGTGATGAATCTCAATTGGTTGGGTCGTTTCTCTCAAACTCTCATTCTCTTTCTCTCTCTACAATTCTCTTCTTTGAAAGATAGCTTAGCTGCCAAGCTATCACCCCCTTTTATAACCAAACGAATGAGCAACTAAATATCAAGGATATTTAGTTACAAATTCTATCCTCTTATCTCTAGTTTGGTCTCGGCGTTGAGCGGCACACAATGAGTCGATGCATAGGTTATCCACAAAAGGTCCAAATAAACTTTTAACCTTAATTCTTTCTATATCATTTATTCATATATCATTTAACTATTTATTTTCACACAATTTACCTAAAATTATTTAATTATTTATTTTAAAACTTTAAGGTGACATTGTTTTCCATGCCGATCACGTACACGGGATCAGTCGAGTACGGGTTCGAATTTTTTAGGACATTACATTCTTCCCACCTTATAGAATTTTCATCCTCGAAAATTGACATGTCGTACTCGAAAAGGTACGAGCACGATTCAACATTAATTAAAATAATCAAAGTCATTACATTCACCCCTCCTCAAAGGTATTTTCGTCCTCAAAATTTTATTTGATTACTTTGGGCGTAGATCGTAGGAATTGGTTGTGACGCCCCACCTGCTAAAAATATGCATTTAAAGCAGTATGATGAAGAAATCGAAGCCATTCATTCACAAGGAAGCCAAACCATTCATTTACAAGACTAATCACGACGACTATAAAATTTACTTGTCATTTAAAAGTTACACCAAAGATGTCCACACCAAAACCAACGGATACACTGAGTATCAACAAGGTGTAAACTCAACTCTTAAGTTTGTGACCTACTCTTCTCACAAAGGTGTTTCATTCCTTATGTGGGGACAATCTCTTATACGATGTCCTACCTATCCACATTTAAGGCATGCTCCCTTAGCCCACCAACAGTCGTTAGACTTATGGCCTTTTTCACACCGTGCGCATGATTCAACCGATGTGGATGAAGTGCTATGTGAAGGTTGTTGTACCCTTGACACGGCCGCAATAGTAGGGTGTGAAAGGCGGAAAGGTCTTGAAGACGTAGGCATGGATGGTCTCGAGTAAGCAATCTGAGTAGGCTGAATAGGTGTTGGCATCAGTAGTCTTGGTTCTGTGCCTGGCTGATTGAAAGCATAAGATGGCGCTCGACTTGTCGCGCTCCTATTCTGCTGGTCTCTCCATAGATACATCTTCTCGATGTCTTCCTCGACGATAAGGGCTTTGGTCATAACCCTTGCATATGTTTCTAGCTCAAAGATCAAGACTCTCTCTTGAATGTAAGGCCGTAAGCCAAGCTGAAATTTTCTGGCCCTCATCATTTCGGTGGCCACGTACTAAGGTGAAAATCTCGATAGTCTATCAAACTCAGCCCCGTACTCTCGCACAGTCATCTTATTATGCTCCAGTTTTATAAACTGTACCGCCCACTAATGTCGAATGATCTTGAGAAAGTATCTATCATTAAATGTCTCTACAAATTCAGCCCAAGTCCATGGCGTATTGGGAAATTCTAGCACTCTAATTCTGGACACTGACTTCCACCATGGGTCAACTTCTTCGTCCAACTTGAAGGTTGCCCAACGAACCTTCTTAGCTTCGATGCATTGGAGCACCTCAAAAATCTTCTCCATCTCATTCAACCACTTCTCAGCCTCAAGTGGATCGACTTGACCCGAAAAGCTTGGAGGACGCATCTTTCTAAACTCTGCAAATCCGGAAGGGTGGTCTCTAGTTGCAAGTAACTTTGCTTGTTGGGCCATTGAGGCTGTCTGTTGAGCCATTGAAGTTGTCTGTTGAGCCATATTGCTAGCCAAGGCTTCCAACACTTGTTTATCACTACCACCTTCACTACCTCCCAACGGAATGTTATAAGGACCAGTAGCGATTCCTACACCACATGAAGTGCCCTCACCTTCAAGAACATCTTTCATGTAGACCGTTCTCAGTCTGCCTCTACCTCCTCTAACATGCGGAGCCATACTGACCTGTCACGATCAAACAAGGATTTAATCAGAAGTGATCTTCCTATGTCCCCTATGCTATGACCAAACTTAAAGTCATATCCTTGAACCTATCATCATATCCTTAGGTCTCTCATAAGACCTAAAGCCTAAGCTCTGACATTAACTGTGACACATGGGTCACAGATGACCTACCCATATGGTGTTCTTTATGATCTAATACCATAGCTCTAATTTTCAAGATGGCCTAACGCCTAGGCCTTGATATCAACTGTGATAGCCCGAATTTTTCCAACCTAATTTTCCGAGATATATATATAATTTTTTTCCTTAAACCAAATCCAAATGGAAAAACTCAGACCGCCAAATCGTAGATCACAATCTGATATAGAATATTTGGTAGAAACATATAGTATAATTAAAACTCCAGTTCTAATATCCAATATGCATAAAGTAACAGACACCAGTGATAGCCAACCATCACCAACAATAGTGAACATCGGTACACATGTTCTAAGCCTTAACTTAACAAATCCACTATATTCGAAATCTGCGTTCCCGAAACAAAAGATAAGGGCGGAAGCTCCTATTCTTCAGTATGTAGTCTAGGCCTTCCTCAAACCCAGTGTTCCAAAATTGGTAGGCGGCCGGGCGCGTCGGGCGGACAACCGCCTCGGGTTAGATGTGGAGCGCCACATGAGGCGTTTTGGGCCTGGGCGCCCGCCCAACACTGGCGGGCCCAAAATTCGGCCGGGGCGGGGATATAAAATAGAAATTAGGTTTTTTTTTTCTCATTCAATCGGGCTCTCCTCTCTTAACTCTCTTCCTCTTCTCTCTTGACTCTCTTCCTCTCCTCTCTTCTCTTCCACCGGCGACTCCCAGCGGCTACCGGCGACTACCGGCGACCACCGGCGACCACCGGCGACCACCGGCGAGCCACAGGTATGAGTATTTTTTTTTTTTTTCCATTTTTTCATTTCTTTTCATCAGTTTTTATGTTCTTTGCCTATTTTATTCATTTTTTTTTTTTTTTTGCAGCTTCCCTTTTCTTCTTCAAAGCTCGTGAACATGTAACGATCCGGGGCTCAGATACAAGCGGCAACCACCTGAGCCACATGTATGGGTATTTTAATTTTTTCTCTTTTTATTCTGCTTTTTCTTCTTCCAACTACAATGACCATAATTTTTCTCCTTTTCTTCTTCTTTTTTCTTTTTCGCTTTTTTCTTCTTCCAACGCGATGATTTTTTTTTCTTCTTCTTCTTTTCTCCTTTCTCTTTTTCTTTTTTCTTCTTCTTCCAATGACCCCAACCATGGTTTTTTTTTCTCAATTTTTTTCTTCTTCTTCTCGAATCTCTATTTTTTTTCTTCTTCCAATGCAACGATAGCAATACGATTTTTTTTTTCTTAGTTTTTCTTCTTCTCAAAATCTCTATTTTTTTCTTCTTCCACATAGCAATATAATTACCACAGTTTTTTTTCTCATTCTCGGTTTTTTTCTTCTTCTTCCAACGCAATGACCCAATAGCCACGCTTTTTTTTCTCTTAGTTTTTTTCTTCTCAAAATCTCTTGCTTTTTTTCATTCTTTTCTTCTTTTTTCTTTGCTTCTTCTCCATTTTTTGCTAGCAAATTTCTTCTTTTTCTTTTTCATTGTTTTTTCTTTCTTTTTCTTCTTCTCCTTTTTTCCCCTCTGCTTTTCGATTTTGTCCCTTCTTTTTCTGTTTTTTTTTTTCTTCTTTTTCCTGCATCGCATTAGCATTTCTTTTTCCTGCATTTCTTTTTGCAATAAAGCAATTATTTTTCCCGCATTTCTTTTCCGCATTTCTTTTTCTTTTGCAATTATTTTTTCCTGCTTGTCTTTTCGCAATTATTTTTTCCGCATTTCTTTTCTTTTGTGACAAGTACAGCATAAAGATATATATATACATATATGTTATATTTAAATAAATGTGTGTGTGTACTGTGAGCCTGTGTATACTATACAGAATTACAGATTACAGTTTATACTTTTATATATGTGTATGCAAATGTGTATATATATATATATATATATTATATGTGGCTACTGGCTTATGTGCGAACAAACGTGTATATTTAATTATATATCTAAATTCTAATTGTTATTTGATATTTTTTTTGGATGTGTAGTTCACTGGTTTAAGACTTTGAGCTTTAAACGTTCAAATGTCGTCTTCTTGTGCATCAACCGGTGCATCCGGAAAGAATAGTGGGGATCCTGGTTGGAAATATTGTTTTCTGAAGGATCCATCAAATCCAAAGAGAATAACATGCGCTTTTGTAAAAGAAATGGCATTCCAGCATTAATCGGTTGAAGAAACATCTAGCTGGTGTTCAGGGGGACATAATCCCTTGTAAAGATGTATCAATAGAAGCTAGGGATGAGATGCTACGCGCTCTCAACGTGATCAAAGAAAAGAAAGTGACTAAAGAAAAAGAAACTCAGGCAATACGGGAGTCTGTGCGGATTGTTAGTGATGATGAAGATGAGAACTTAGGTTCCAGTGATGAGGGTAACGAGGGGGTAATTAGAGAAAGTCGACGCTACTTATCAAAGAGACCACGCACTCAGGGGCCGATGGATTCTTTTGTGCGCCGCAAACCAGCTGATGAAGTGAAGGGAAAGGGGAAAATGCGGCAAACCGTCCTCCTAGAACACTTATTGAAGAGATAAAGGGACGATAGACCAACACGTTGCTAGATGGTTCTATGTCCATGGCATCGCCACACCATTAGAAGCAAATATTTTTGAAAATGTGTGAAGCAATTGGCCAATATGGGCGAGATATAGTCCTCCTTGATTATCGGTTGTTCCTTTGTTAATGGATGAGGTTGATGATAAAAAGAGATTAATCCCGCATAAAGAGGCATGGGATACTTATGGTTGTTCTATTATGACAGACACATGGACAGATAGAAAGGCAAGGAGTATAATGAATCTCTTAGTGCATTGTCGGGTGGGAACAACGTTTTTAAGATCAGTTGATGTTTCTTTGGAAATTCATGACGCACAATTCATCTATGAGTTGGTTGAGCAGTGCATACAAGAAGTAGGGGAAAAGAGAGTGCTCCAAGTGGTCACTGATAATGCTGCAAACAATATGGGAGCTGCAAAAATATTAGAGATTAATTATCCGAGTATTTATTGGACTCCTTGTGCGGCGCATTCGATTGATCTTATGTTTCACGATATGGGTAAGCTAACGCAGATAAAAAGGGCCGTTGAAAAGGCAAAAACTGTATCCACATTTATATACAGTCATATTAGAGTGTTGGCTTTGATGAGGAAGAAGACAAAGAAAAAAGATCTTGTTAGAGCCGGGGTCACACGGTTTGCTACTGCTTTTCTTAGTTTACAGAGTTTTTTTACGTTGAGGCTCCCATTAAGGGACATGTTCTCCTCTGAAGATTGGAAGAAATCTAGATGGTATAAAGAGAGGATAGGGAGGAAAGTAGAGTATCATATTGAGCAATGCTTTCTGGAATGACGTGGTTTATGCTTTGAAGGTTTTCCAACCGCTCGTAAAAGTTCTAAGAATGGTTGATTCAGATGCCCCTGTCATGGGACACATCTACGCATCCATTGAAGAGGCAGAAAGAGAAATTAAAGTCTCTTTCCAAGACAAGGAAGCCCGAATTCAGAAGGTATTGGAGATCATCAAAAGGAGATTTGAAAAGCACTTAAAGCATCCATTGGTTGCAGCGGGACACCTCTTGAATCCTTTCTACTACTATAAAGAAAGAGAAAAAATTCGTAGAGCACCGTGGTTTATGAATGGTGTAAACAATTGCATTAAGAAGTTGATTGATCCTGAACTCCAAGGTGCCGAAATTTTTCAAGAGATCAGTTGTTATATGAATTCGGAAAAATCTTTTGGAGATTCCTTAGCGATCAAGCAAAGGAATGTGGATATGAAAGTATTGCATTCAGATAAGAGGCCTGACCCAGGTAATTTATAAATAATTATTATTTTTATTATAATTTATATTTTAATTTAGACGTTTCAATTAAGTAATAATTTCTTAACTTAATTTTCTTTCGAAATTAATTAACAGCTACTTGGTGGGAATTGCATGGTGCGGAAGCTCCTAACTTGCAAAAGATGGCACTACAAATATTGAATTTAACATGTAGTTCTTCTGGATGCGAGAGAAATTGGAGCACGTTTGAGATGGTAAATACTAAATAAATTTATAGAATATAAGCATGTATTTATGTTATTGTATTTAATTATTTATAAAATCAGTTATGTATATATCAATTAAAATATTTTTTGTTTTATATACGCAGATCCATTCAAAAAAAAGAAATAGAATTGGGACCCCAAAGTTGAATGATTTGGTATATGTCCAATTCAATACCAAGCTATTAGATCGCGGGTCTAAAAGAAAGGGGAAAGAGGATATCTTGCTCTCTGAAGACAAGGAAGGATACTCGAATGGTTAGTCGACCCTAATGAAGAAGAAGTATTTCCCGGCGAGTCCTTGACTTGGGGTGTTGTTGGCGAGGCTTCAGGTGCAAATGAAGAAGCACAACCAAGGAGGAGCACGAGAACCGTCACACAACTAATGAGAGAAATTAATGAGGAGGAACTTGATGTAGAAGAGAGAGATGAAGGGGATGATGATATCGAGTTCATTCCTTCTGATAATGATGAACTTGATTTGCAAAACGAAGAAGATGAAGATGAGGAGGGACATTCAGAATGAACAATTATGTGTTTTAATATATGTTATATTTTTTGGCTACCTGATTATGTGAAATTGTGATGGACTGATGGTTAAAGTTGAACTTCATATTTAGTACTTTAGTAGTAATGTAGTATTTATTTGAATTGAATTCAATTGTGTTTAAATATAATTTCTAAACCTTCAATTTCCTCTTATGATATATATATATATATATATAGTGACCGCCCGGTTCTTGAGGCGCCCGCCCAGGCGCCGCCTCGCCCGATCCGCCCGAAATTCCACCCAACCGCTCGAACCCGCCCGCCGACTTTAGGAACATTGCTCAAACCTATACATGTGACGTATAGTCGAGGGTGAGCCAACATCTAAGCTCAGTAGAAGAATATCACTAGCAGTTACATCTTACTAAAGACAGGGTTCAAAGCATAAACAGATCAGATATTCAAGAGGGAATTCAAAGATTTAACAGATCAGATAATCGATGGTAGAATAAAAGTAATAACAGAGCAAACAATCGATGACAGAAATAAAAGCTTGTATTTTCTTAATCACCATACCCAAATCATAGATTTTTGTCTTCACTTCACTCATTGTGTTACTTCACTCACTGTGTTCACTTCACTCACTGTGTTCACAGCACTCACTCAGTATTCACTTCACTCACTGTGTTCACAGCACTCACTCAGTATTCACTTCACTCACTGTGTTCACTTATATATGCTACGCAATGCATACAGATCATCACCGTATCGGCCCACTATGTATGTTATGCTATGCGTACGGACCGCCGCCGTATCGGCTCACTTGTCAATGTCCAAATACATTCTCAATATTCTAATTCACACTCTGATATGGGCTCCAAGGTACTTACTTAACTTAATAACTCAAAACTAATTCTATCTCATTTCTGAAATCCATAGTCCAATCATCCTACGACTAATGATTCACCTTTCCATCTTTAATCAAATTCCAAGACTCCTTGTCAAAATCTTCAAAGATGCAAATATAGTCAGGTTTCATCACTCAAATTCGAGTTTCACGTCTTCAAGGATTCAAATACAGTCAGACTACATCACTCATAATCTAGTTTTACTTCCCATAATTTCAATTGTCTCAATTGTAATGAGAATGAGATAGTGCGATAGCTCCACAATCACGCTTTTCAAGAGACAGGGTCCGTAGTAATCTGGATGTACTTCGCGTGACAGTCCATATTACCATAGAGGAGTTGCATCCGTACATGAACGCTTACATTCCAAGTTTTACGTGACTGGGAAAGAGACCTCACTATGACTCGGGCTCAAAAGCCATGGCTTATTATGCACAGTTCCTTATTTATCCGAATTCACAGTTCGTATGCAATTTAGACAGTATAGATCATAAACAAAAATCGAAAGGATCAAATTTAATAAAATGGGCATATCATCAGAACGAATCAGATAAAACATAACTGAACAGAATGAATCGAATCAAAAGCAGATAAACAAAATAATCCAATCATATGTGGAAACAAGATGGAGACAGAACATATCAGAATGGAAACAAGGTATCAGGTCAAACATCAAATTTGAAACCATCAGATACTATGAACCAGATTTATAAAATATAACTTTTGTTGAGTTTCCCCTACCTTAAGTTCGGAGTCATTCAAAGCAATCCAATGGTTCAAATCTATGATCTCCAACTCTCAATCTACATCACACATATGATATTAAGGACTAATTTTAATTATTAACAAATTTGACATATTTATATGATTTCCCAAAAATGAGGCGGAAATGGACAAGTTTGTGCTAACTCAAAATTTGACCCAACTTCCCACTTAATTTTGACCTTCAAAAAATTTAATTCATAAGTTGGTTAATTCATAAACATTATAGAGATTGTTGTCCTCTTTCCAACGGCACATGAATTGCGTCAATCAGAATTCAGAGTAAAACGTTATGGCCAATATACCAAAGCTATTTTGATACTTTCAGTCAAATTTGATCGATCGAATTTCATCGGACCTCAACATAAATTTTATTCTATAGATATATTATACAATTTGATCGATTGATTTTCAAATTTGATCGATCAAATTCCAAGTTGAACCGTTCAAATTTGATCGATCGAATTCCAATCTGAACCGTTCAGAACCCTTCGGGCATCTTCCTTGGTCTATTTTTTCCAAATTTCACCTAGATATTTAATGATCTTCAACAAATCACACATACACATACACACACATGTTAGGACATTTAGAATCATTTAAAAATCAATTCGATCGTACCTTTCACCGATCGAATCCGTGGTTATTAAAAGTGTTGTCGATCGAGGGTTCCGAAGCGAAATCCACAAATTCCTACGGTGATTCCAAAGCGATTGATCTCATGAGTTCTATGTTATCACATGATGATCATGACCATTCTCAAAATGCAGAAAAATGATCACAAGATGGAACGTTTCTCGAAAAAGAAAGGGTTTCTAATGAAAAGGGGTTTGAATTGTCAGAATTTACAAACGGTGAAACACCATCGATACCGACGTCATGTGCTTTGCGAAGTGTGCAGAGTTTGCAATGATTGAAACATGATCGTGATCGTACGATTGAAATCTCACAAAGGGTTCGAAGGTGACGAATCTCAATTGGTTGGGTCGTTTCTCTCAAACTCTCACTCTTTTTCTCTCTCTACAATTCTCTTCTTTGCAAGATAGCTTAGCTGCCAAGCTATCACCCCCTTTTATAACCAAATGAATGACCAACTAAATATCAAGGATATTTAGTTGCAAATTCTATCCTCTTATCTCTAGATTGGTTTCGGTGTTGAGCGGCACACGGTGAGTTGGTGCACAGGTTATCCACAAAAGGTCCAAATAAACTTTTAACCTTAACTCTTTCCACATCATTTATTATTATATCATTTAACTATTTCTTTTCACACAATTTCCCTAAAATTATTTAATTATTTATTTTAAAAGTTTAAGGCGACATCATTTTTCGTGTCGGCCACGTACACGGGATCAGTCGAGTTCGAAATTGAATTTTTTGAGTCATTACAATCTCGACGCACATCGTTTATGCCCATCACCTTTGTGTGCCTCACTTGACCTACTCATACTTCACAGTGCTCCTCATGCACCCTCATGCACCCGTCCCTCGCACGCAACATTCATATGCTAGCTCGACATGTACTCCCACGTCAACCTACCTTACCCAACTAAACCAAGCCAACCATGTGTGGGGCCCTCACAACTAACACATGTCTCACTCATCATAGTTGATCTCCTTACACCGTTGTGCATAACGCCAGATGAACCTCCCCTTAGGAAGGTGAGACTAGCAACTTACAAACTGAAATTCGCCGCAAACCACTGGTGGAGCCAACTCAATGATACTACAATTGCAGTAAACCTAGAACATGCCTGGACTTGGGAAGAATTTGTAAGAACCTTTAACGATAAATATTATCCCCAGAGTGTTCGTAAGGGTAAGATCAGTGAATTTCTAAAATTAGAATAAGGGAACATGACAATAGATGCCTACGATAGGGCGTTTAATGAACTCGGGAGATTTGTGTCAAATATGATAGCTAATGAGGCCTTCCCCATTAGGAAGTTTGAGCAGGGACTTGGCTACAAATCAGGTCACTTGTAGTGGGGCATAAGAGTACTATCTTCAGAAATTTATTAGATAGATGTTATGCTGTAAAGAGAGATGTTAGCAAGACAAATCAAGAAAAGAGTTTGGGTCAACCGACTCAAAGTAGCAATCAAGTTAATGGACGTGATTGTGTCATGAGTAGGCATAGAACTTGGTATGATAGGGTGTTATCTCATATTTTAGTATTGCTCTTATGATTATGAGAAAAAAGATAATTTATGTGTGCGCTTTTAATAGTTATCTTTTCATTGCGTTTATATGCGGATATTTGTGGATTAATTGACATAATTATGATCATGGATATAATATGTAGTGTAATGTCTCCAAGTGCGCACATTGATCCGGTGTGTGAATTTGGGGGCGTCATAGTTGGTATCAGGGCGAAGTTTTACGATCTGAATTTATGGAGATTGGAACTAATGTAGGGATGATATTGATTTCAGATGATCAATTTTCAAAGACAAGGTGATAGGTTAGCGGATGTTGTTACAAAGACGATCAATGCAGCAAGAGCACCCATGCTTAGATTGGATGTGGATGAGTTTAGAAAGAATCATCCTAGGATTTTCAATGAAACTGACGATGCTATGAAGACACAAAAGTGGATTAAGCATTTAGAAAAAATGTTTGGGAAATACACTGCCCCGATGCTAGTAATGTGAGACTAGCAATATACAAACTGGAAGACATCGTTGGGCACTGGTGGAGCCAAGTCAATGATACCGCAATTGCAGTAAACCAAGAACATGTCTGGACTTGGGCAGAATCTATGAGAACCTTTAACAATAAATATTATTCCCCGAGTGTTCGTGAGGGTAAGATCAATGAAGTTCTGAAGTTAGAATAAGGGAACATGACAATCGATGCCTACGATAGGGAATTTACTGAACTTGGAAGATTTATACCGAATATGATAGCTGATGAGACCTTCCGCAATAGAAAGTTTGAGCATGGGCTCTAGCTACAGATCAACTCTCTTGTAGTGGGGCATACGTGTACTACCTTTAGAGATTCATTGGATAGATGCTCTGCTGTAGAGAGACGTTAGTCAAACAAATTAAGGGAAGAGTTTTGGTCATCTAACTCAGAGTAACAATCAGTTTAATGGACGAGATCGAGTCATGAGTAGGAATAAAAGTTGGTATAATAGGTTGTTATCTCATATTTTAGTACTGTTCTCATGATGATGAGAAAAAAGATAATTTATGTGTGCGATTTTAATAGTTTATTTTTCATTGCATTTATATGCGGATCTTTGTGGATTAATTGAAATAATTATGATCATAAATATGTGATGTAGTGTGATGTCTCTAAGTGAGTGCATTGATCCGGTGTGTGAATTTGGGGACGTCACAGTCTCATACTACAGCGCCGCCATCCAAGCATCACTACAAAAAATAAGACTATTAGTGGCAGTTTTTTTAGTAAAAAACTGCTGCTATTAGTCCTGCCGCTCTCAAAAACTGTCACTGTTAGTCCTGCCGTTACCAAAAAATGCCTTAATAGTAAGTGCCGCTAAAACCCCTTATTTTTGTAGTGCATTGTCATTGTCCCACTAAACCTTAAAAGACTACCATCTTGTCGTCATAGCTACGTCGAGGCCTAACGTTTGTGTCCTATGACAGTGCTAGTTGGGTACCATGTGGCACCCATGTGGAAGTGCACAATGCCAATCTAAGACGATCCAAAAGGATAACGTGCACAATGTCAATCTAAGATGATCCAAAAGGATATAATAATAAAAAATGGTTTTAATCAACATTAATCACGATAGTCAATGATTGTTAAAATGAACATTGAAATGCAAAATAAAGAAACCGTTCATATTCACACTGTTAGATCGAGGTCATAATTTTTTTTTAAAACCCTTGGAGGGGTGAACCCTAGCGAGGGAGTGGTGCCTGTAAAGGGACATTATTTCAAACCCGAGATAATGTCCTAAGAGCCCTTTACCCTATATATATATATATATATATATATATATATATATATATATATATATATATATATATATATATATATATATATATATATATATATACATATAGAATATGTTTTTATTTATTATAATTAATTTACCATAATAGCTTCTATTCTATTGGTTAGAGATTATGTAACAATGAGAATCAAGGTTATTTTGGTAATTTCATCGATATCCGCTTAATGAAATTACTGAAATGACCTTTATCTATTATAAAAGAAGAAAAATGGCCAATGTCATTCGGTCTGAATGCTACATGAAGAACATAAGCTAGATGACGGAACGGGGGGACCTAGGATGTAGAAGATCATAACATGAGTGATTCGGCAGATTTGGATTCCTATATATCCACTCATGTGGTACTTCATCATACGATTCATATAAGATCCATCTGTCTAGATATCATCATATACATCCAGAAAGCCGTATGCTTTGGAAGAAGCTTGTACAGTTTGGGAAGGGGTTTTTATTGATCAAAA